>JAGIQG010000007.1:101743832-104143832 GCA_024679065.1 Sphyrna mokarran
AAGTTGTGTTTGAACCCACAACTTTGAAACACAAGGAAAGAGTTCTAACATAAATTGTGATTGGCAGTGGTCACAAAGTTGATCGTTGTGTAATATGTCCTGCCATTCTGAACTACAGTTTATCCACACTCAATATTATCTTGGGCACGTAAATAAAAACTTACCAAGGTTTTGAGGCAATTACAACAACAGCAACTTACACTTCTATAGCACTTTTAATGGGAGCAAAGCATTACGAGGAAGTGATGGCCTAGTGAATGCTATGCTATTAATTCAGAAACTCAATCAAAGTGCTGGGAAACCCGATTCGAATCCTGGCATGCCAACTGGTAGAACTTGAATTTTTTTTTTAAGAGCAACACAGCACAGGAAACAGGCCCTTCGGCCCAACGAGCCCGCGCTGCCGTCATAACTATATAGTAGCAATTCCATTATACTATTATAGATTTAGGTTATTCCTAATATGGAAGACTCTCACTATAGGGACAATTTGTTTCCCAATCAGCCTAAGAGCGAATTTTTGGGTTGTGGGAGGAAACCGGAGTGCCCGGAGAAAACCCACGCAACCACGGGGAGAACGCGCAAACTCCCGCAGACACCGGCCCAATTCCAAGTGTCTGCACAGCCACATCGATAGTCTCTGAGCTGTCATGGTGCCCTTCAGATGGTCCACATAAAGCACTCATTTACGACATGAAGTACCAGGCAACCCATGAATCAACATCCAAGAGCTGTACTCGCACCACCTGCCAAATGCATGCTCAATGTTGGTCAAGTATGGACCGAATTACCTGTGGAAAAAAAGCCGTAGTTAAACAGTCCTAATATATCCCTCTATCTGCATACCACTCATGTGGCTGTCCAAGAGACCCTTAAACAGCCCCAGCGTGCCTGCTCCCACCACCTTACTCGGCAGTGCATTCCACACCCCCACTACCCTTTGTGTGAAAAACTGCCCTCTAATATTCGTCTTATACATAGCCCCCCTCACCCTAAGGCCATGACCCCTCGTCCTATCCATTTCTGAAGGTGGAAAAAGTTTACCTCCATTTACTCTATCTATACCCCTTATAATCTTATACACCTCTATGAGATCCCCTCTAAGCCGATGTCTTTCAAGGGAAAACAACCCCAGTCTATTTAATCATTCCTCATAAGACAGTTCTTCCATACCAGGCAGCATCCTGGTAAACCTCCTCTGCACTCTCTCCAAGGACTCCACATCCTTCCGATAGTACGGCGACCAGAACTGGACGCAGTATTCCAAGTGAGGCCTAACCAACATTCTATACAATTGCAACATCAAACTCCTACTCTTGTATTCTATACCCTTTTCTATGAAAGCTAACATACTATACGCCTTCTTTATTATCTTCTCCACCTGTGAGGACATCTTCAGAGACTTGTGAACCTGCACCCACCCCCAAGTCTCTCTGCGTCTCTATGCTCCGTATAGTTTTAGCTTTTATCCTATAACTCTCTTCTACATTTTTCCAGCCAAAATGCATCACCTCGCATTTATCCGGATTAAATTCCATTTGCCATCTATCTGCCCAGTCTACCAACCTATCTATGTCCTGTTGTATTGCCTGACACTGCTCCTCTGTACCCGCCAATCCAAGCATCTTGGTGTCATCAGCAAATTTGCCAATCTCACCACCTACCCCAACTTCCAAGTCGTTTATGTAGACCACAAATAGAAGGGGACCTAGTACTGAGCCTTGTGGCACTCCACTAGTGACAGGCTTCCAGCCGGAAAAAGAGCCTTCCACTACTACCCTCTGTCTCCTCCTCCCGAGCCAGTTCTCGACCCATCTTTAAGCTGCCTAACAGCCCCAACACCTCTTTCCTCGTAATCCTTATTTCCCTCAACCGATCCTCAACTTTGTCAACATCAGGCACAGACATCTGTCCAGTCTCCTGCGTGAATACCGACGCAAAGTATTCATTCAGGATCTCCCCCATTCCTTCAGGCTCTAAGCATAGATCCCCTCCTCTGTCCCTAAGAGGTCCAATCTTGCCTCTAACCATCCTTTTGCTCCTTACATAGGTGTAAAATGCCTTTGGATTTTCCTTAATCCTACCTGCCAGAGCCACCTCGTGGCCCCTTTTTGCCTTTCTAATACCCCTTTAAAGATCCCGTCTACACTCTCTATAAGCTTCCAGCGCTGTCTCAGTCCCCAGTTGCCTAGATCTAATGTAAGCCTCTCGCTTTTTCCTGATCAAGTCCTCAATCTCCCTGGTAAGCCACGGTTCTCTAATCCTACCTTTCCCATCCTTCCTCCTTGCCGGCACGTATCTTTCCTGCAGAGAGTTTAGTTTTCCCTTGAAAGACTCCCACATGTACCTCGTAGACCTGCCCTCGAAAAGCTTATCCCAATTGAATGAAAAATATCTGGAATTAAAAATCTACTGATGACTATGAAACCATTGTCAATTGTCAGAAAAACCCATCTGGTTCACTAACTTCTTTACGGAAGGAAATCCGCCGTTCTTACCTGGTCTGGCCTACATATGATTCCAGAGCCACAGCAACGTGATTTGATTCTCAATTGCCCTTCAAGGGCAACTAGGATGGGCAATAAATGCAGCCACCAGTGACACCCACATTACACAAATGAATAAAAAATAAAATTCCAAGATGTTTATAAGGATAACAACATGTACCTAGAGTGACAGTTTGAAAAGCTTTTAAAGGGGTTCCATGAGTATAGCTTTCAGGGAGAATATTTGTGTCCAGGAAATATGCTGCATATATGTTGACATGAAAGCAGAGAATTCAAAAAAAGTTTCTTTACCCATAGAGTGGCGAAAATGTGGAAGTCACTTCCACAGGGTAAGGGGAAGTAAATCATATAGATATATTTCAGGTTAAAATAAACAAGGATACAAATCTAAATACAAAGTATGTTGCCTAATTCTTCAATCTAAATGCTAAGTTCTTCTGCAAATAAATTTTCCATCCATTATTTATTTTCCTTTTGTATTTCTTGCTACTGCAGGAGCTGCACTAGTTTCAACTATCGCTTGGGATTTCAAAATGACTTAAGGATTTAAATGGCTTTAAACATTCAAAAATAGTACGTGAATTCCTGCATTTGAGCAATTGCTTTCTGCTTGCTAGGCCTGAATATTTTGTGTTTGCTTTTAAGGGCTTCAACTAGCTTACAAAACTGCCCAAGAACCACTGACTAGGTTTTTTCTAAAACAAGTTAGTGCAAGCCAAGAGAAAATAATCCTGGACAGGTACAGAAACCAGTAAATACATCATTTGCAACTCTTCTAAGAACTGAAAAATCCTCACAATAATTCTAAATGCTGTGAGTTAACAGTGGAAAAGGAACCAAGTCAGTTTATGGGTCATGCCGAACTGAATAAGTTCATTATGCAGAAACATTCTGATGTTGTGAAAGATGCTATAATAAACACAATTTTTGCATATTTCTGCAATTTTACTTTTACAAAGATGACTTTTAACAAAAAGCAGATTTTGAAAGCTTGAAAGCATTCAGAATTTAATGTCAGTCATTTACTGTGTGGGAAGAGAAGCATTTTGAAAAAATTTGGGTTATTTTTATATTTCATTCAGAATTTTGATTAGCTGTTTGTAATTTTGGCTCGTCATGATACACGTGTTGTTTGTACAGTTCGGTTAATTAAAAACTTTCAATCAGTTCAGATATAACTATACGCTAAACTAACAGACGCAGGCCTCATTCGACCATTACATTGTACCAAACCGCATCCCATCCAATACTAAATAGAGGAAAGAATTGTCATAGCTGTCCAGTTTTATAAGTTGACATAGCAAATTTGATTCATACACGCGTCTTTTTAACCTGAAGATACTACATCTTAGTCCAATCAATCAGTTTTGCTTAATGTAACATACATTGGATTTCACAAATTTTAAAATTTCTTCTTCAACTTAGGGTGAAAGAGAATGTTCTGGATAGGGAGATGGTAGTTATATTAAGATGAGCCGATGGGATCTGGTTATTATTGGCAAAGAAACCCAATGCAAAAGTAATAAAAATCTCATTTGATATTTTTCATACCTTGATGAAAAAGTATCCGTTTCTGAAATGGGGGTGAGGAGGAGAGTGCTCGAGAGAGAGAGAGAGAGAGACGGTGAAAGAAAGTAAGAGAGAGAGAGAGAAAACGAGAGAGACTGAGCGAGGGAAATAAAAACAGCCACTATGGAAATAGCAGGGAACAATGTCTTTGTGTTAGAATGATGCCGGTGAGAGCTGATTCTCTTCATGAGAAAGAGAACAAATGTGACTTTTGGAGATTTAAGGGATAAGGAATTGTTGAAGTGGACCCTGTTGATGAAAGTGAGTTCTTGAAGGTATACTCAGGCTGAATGGAACAATTTTAGATGGACACAAAGATTTGACTTGGTATAGGAGGTAGTAGGAATGCTGGGAATAACTTCCTTTGTTACACACTGCCCACAAGTGCAGTGCACTGTCAAAGGAGTTTAAGATATAACTTGATTGTTTTCATTAGTTGATATAAAAGGATGCTTTCTTCCTGCCAGTTTGGTTGTTTAGGTATCTACTAAGTAATAATTTAAAGTACTATTTGATCTATGTTGATTTTAGTTTATTTGTTGAAGTAACATTCTTGAAAATATGAAATCCTGTCCTTCGATTATTACCATTAGTTGCTGGGAAATTAATGGTTTTGCAAAGTGACCAATCTCTAAGGGTGTAGCAAGGCTGAGTTTGAATAAGAAAGTGTACAAATTGAAATACTTACCAGCTTGATCAATATTTTAATTATTAATAGACCACAACTGTTTCTCATTTGTTTCTTTAATAGGAGCAAGTGACCAAGATGGGATTCAGTTGTGGGCATCCGGTTCAAATAAGTGTCATCATCTGGTATGACAGAACTTCAGTATGGATAAAGTTTAAAGTGAAACAATGATTATTTTATTTCCTGATTTCCAAACAATTCTTGATAAGTTCTTTGTATTTAACAGCTATTTTATACAATGAAAATGCTGCTTTAATCACAGGTGTCCCTTAGTTCATAAGCTCTACTCACGTGCTGGTAAGTTTGCTGTGTACACACATAACAGTCTCAGAGCGACCAGCATCAGTGTGTCATCCATTAAAAACCAGGGCCAAAGTGAATAAATCGCACTCACAAGATGAGCGTCAGATGCTGCAACCTATGGGAAAAACAGGGATTGAAGAGGAACCTCTCAGTTTCGATGATTCTGCAAACAGTAATTAAGAACATTTTCTAATGAATGCGTTATTTTGGCACCATACTTACTTTGCATTCGACATTGCGATATAAGCAATTCCGTAGCAACTGCATCACTGTTTTCAGCTCTCGAGTAAGGCTGTCATCCTGTGTTAAGATATATAGATAGTCTGTGAGAATGATCATAATGAAACACCAGAAACCAGTGGCATATTCTGTATTGTTATACTTAATATTTTATAGCAAGACACACATAATTCACTAATGTTAGCAAAATGATGTGTGAATTCTAAAAACACCCACAGTTATGAGCTAAAAGGGATTTTTGTTAAGCACAGAGGCAAAGTGGTATGAGACATATTTAACACCAGTGAGAGGGACACCTGCGCTCATAGAATTTTGATGTAGAAAGAGAATATCTCCTCAGGGATATCTGGTTTGATTTGTCACATGTATTAATATATAGTGAAAAGTATTGATCCTTGCGTACTAAATAAACTGTATAGAGGGAAGGAAATGTAGTGTTACAGTCACAGCTAGGGTGTAGAGAAAGTTCAGTTTATTTAGTAGGTCCATTCAAAAGTCTGATAGGAGCAGGGAAGTTTAATATAATCAAAGCTCCTTCAATCTGGATCAATTATGAATATTAACTAACAAAAAGAAATGCACAAGTTAGGTTGATTGGCCATGGTAAATTGCCTCTCAGTGTTGAGGGATTAGCAGGTAAATACTTGCTGTTATGGGGAAAGGGCCTGGGTGGAATTGTTGCCAACCAGTTGGGGTGAATGGCCTTCTTCTGCACTGCAGGGATTCTATGAAATCATCAACAGTACATCAGGAACCGTTAAAAATAAAATCATTGAACGAATTGACTTCAATACATTAGTTTTGTTTGTGGCAGGGACTTGATCAGTAAACATTTACTTGAATGGCAAGATGTACAAAATTGTCAAATTGGCTACTTTCCTCATCTCCATGCTTACCCTTTTCCTTTGGATCACTTTTCCAGGTCTCAGTGAATCCAAATTGAATTGTACATAGGTATGCTTCATCTGTTCTATACAGCTGTCAACAAGGCCAGCTAATCAAGGTGAAATAAAACAAAATTACTCAAACTACAAGCCAATTGTCCATGTTTGACATCAATCTTGTAAAAGTTTAATTTTCATATGTATGTTTACAACTTATAGAAATTCTTCCCAACCCACAAAAATTAACTCAACTAAATTATAATTTATGATGTAGACCGGAAATAAAGGGTGATGCACAGAACCACTGCATTTGTTTATTAGAATATATTGTGAAATAAGAATTATTATTTTTCAAATGAAATGTTGAAAATTTCAATTTTCAATTGTTAAATGTTAAAATTAATTCCCGACATAGTTTTTTTGGAGTGATGTTTGTGGGATATCACTGTGATACAATCAAGTCTATCTATTCCTGTCAGTCTATATCAGAGTCAGGGACAGTCACATAAGTAAAGCTCCCCAGATGCTTTAAAGCCTTAATCTAACCTGGTGCTTTTCTTGTTGCAGAAATGTGGTAGTTTCTATTTTCCACATCAACCATATTTATAAGATCACTAAGATTTAAGATAAACACAGGAAGGTCAGTGTGCTAACCTACTGTTCCAAGTGTAATTTTAAGTCTCTCGAGGAACAAGTACATTTTTAATTAAATTTGATTCATTACTGTCACATGTATTGATTGGTATACAGTGAGAAGTATTGTTTCTTGCACACTACACAGACAAAACATACCGTTTTCAAACTACATAGGGGAGAAGGAAAGGAGTGGGTGCAGAATATAGTGTTGCAGTTACAGAAATAGTGAAGAGGAAGATCAGCTTACTATATTGTAGGTCAATTCAAAAGTCTGATGGCAGTAGGGAAGAAACTGTTCTCGAGTTGAATGGTACATGACCTTAGACTTTTGTATTTTTTTCTTGGCAGAAGGTGGTGGAAGAGTGTGTGTCCGGAGTTTTTGGAGTCCCTGATTATGCTGGCTGCTTTTCCAAGGCAACGGGAAGTGTAGACAGAATCAATGGATGTAAGGCTGGTTTGCATGATGAACTGAGCTATGTCATAGTCATTTGTAGTTTCTTACTGTCTTGATTGGAGCAGGAGAAATACCAAGTGTGATATATCTGGAAAGAATGCATTTTTGGGTGCATCTGTAAAAATTGGTAAGAGTCATGGTGGACATGCCAAATTTCCTTAGAAAGTAGAGGTGTTGTTGGGCTTTCTTAACAATACCATCGGTGAGGAGGGACCAGGATAGGTTGTCATGGTCCGAGCACCTAGAAACTTTAAGCTCTGGATCATTTCCATTTCATCATCACTGATGTAGACAGGGGCATGTCTTTCACCATGTTTCCTGAAATCGATGACTATCTCCTTCATTTTACTGTTATTGAGGGAGAGACTATTGTCACATACCAATTCAGCAGATTCTCTATCTCTTTCCTGTATTCCAGGTCATCATCATTTGAGATTGGACCCACTACAATGGTGACATCAGCAATTTGAAAATGTTGGGGCAGAGTTCCCCACAGTAAAACGTACACAATGAGTATAGTAAGATGCTGAGGGCACAGCCTTGCGGGGCATCAGCGTTGAGCATAATCATGGAGGTGGTGTAGTTACCTATCTTTACTGAGTGTGGTCTGTGCTTAAGTCTAGGATCCAATCACTGAGGGAGGAGTCCAGCCCTAGGCTTCCAAATTGGGAGATGAGTTTCCCATGTCTACAAAATATAAAACCTACTTATTTGAATTTTAATTTTGTATTGTATAGAGTCCCAAGATCTGCACCTTTGTACCAGCCTGAAACAAGCTAGCCATTCCACCCCACAAGAATTAAAGGATAGCTCTCTGAGACTGGTAGAGAAGTATGAAAATGTTTAGGTTACATGGAGAATGTGTAATCTTTGAAAAGACTATTGGGTAGGTAATGAAACACATTTATTCTGCCTTCTTACTACTCACTTCTACATATCAAATTGGCATAAAATTGGGAAGAAAAATTGCCAGTGCAGAGGTTACACCACTAAATACTGAAGTTGATTCACTGAAGATGCTGTAATGGCAGCTAAATCTACATGAAAACATCTTAAAAATGTACAGCAGTTGTTCCAAACGGGATCCTTACATATCTGACTCAGGGTTGCAGAATTGATGGAATGGTCCTCAACTTACTCAAGATGGCAGTATGCAAGGAACTATAAAAGGTCGTAAACCAGCCTCCCATCCATTGACTCTGTCTACACTTTCCATTGCCTTGGCAAAGCAGCCAACATAATTAAGGATTCCATGCACTTGGATATTCTCTCTTTCACCTTTTCCAACAGAAAAAGATACAAAGTCTGAGGTCACATACCAACCGACTCAAGAGCAGCTTCTTCCCTGTGGCTGTCAGACTTTTGAATGGACTCACTTTGTATTAAGTTGATTTTTTCCCTACACTCTAGCTATGACTATAACACTACATTCTGCACTCTTGTCATTTCCTTCTCTATGAACGGTATGCTGCATCAGTAAGTATGGGTAACTACCTCCTCCATGATTATCCTCAACACCGATGCCCCGTAAGGCTGTGTTCCCTGCTCCTTACCATACTCCTTGTATGCTTATAACTGTGTGGTAGAACTTCACCCCAACGTTTTCAAATTGCTAACGACATAATATCATATCAAGGGTAGGAGTCTTGGTAGTGCTGAGGAGCAGAAGGATCTTGGGGCCCAGGTCCATAGGCCTCTTAAATCTGCCCCGCAAGTGGAGGATGTGGTCAAGAAGGCAAATGGTGTACTGGCCTTCATTAATAGAGGAATTGAGTTTAGGAGTCAGGAGGTAATGCTGCAACTTTATAAGACCCTTGTCAGACCCCACTTGGAGTATTGTGTGAAGTTCTGGTCACCTCACTGTAGGAAGGATGTGGAAGCTATTGAGAGGGTGCAGAGGAGATTTACAAGGATGTTGCCTGGATTGGGGGGCATGCCTTATGAAGATAGGCTGAGAGAGCTAGGTCTCTTCTCCCTGGAGAGACGAAGGTTGAGAGGCGACCTGATAGAGGTTTATAAGTTGTCGAGAGGAATAGATAGGGTGGATTCTCGGAGACTATTTCCCAGGGCTGAAATGGTTGCTACGAGAGGACACTGTTTGTCCTATATGTTCTATGACACCATTATAGTGGGTCTAATCTCAAACAATGACAAGATCGAATATAGGAACGAGATAGAGACAAGTTGCAGAGCTGGGCCGAGAGATGGCAAATGGAGTTTAATGTGGAAAAGTGTGCGGTAATTCACCTTGGCAGGAATAACAAATGTGTAGAGTATAGGGTTAATGGTAGGACTCTTAATAATGTTGATGAACAGAGGGATCTTGGTGTATGTGTGCATAGATCCCTGA
Organism: Sphyrna mokarran; assembly: GCA_024679065.1. Classification (NCBI taxonomy): domain Eukaryota; kingdom Metazoa; phylum Chordata; class Chondrichthyes; order Carcharhiniformes; family Carcharhinidae; genus Sphyrna; species Sphyrna mokarran. Next base: position 101,753,464 of record JAGIQG010000007.1, read on the forward strand.
AGGTTGGCAATCAAGTCGATAAGGTTGTTAAGAAGGCATACGGAGTCTTAGCTTTTATTGGTAGGTGGATTGAATTTCGGAGCCGCAACGTCATGTTGCAACTGTACAAAACTCTAGTGCGGCCGCACTTGGAGTATTGTGTGCAGTTCTGGTCCCCGCATTATAAGATGTGGAGGCTTTGGAGAGGGTACAGAGGAGGTTTACCAGGATGTTGCCTGGTATGGAGGGCAGGTCTTACGAAGAGAGGCTGAGGGATTTGAGGTTGTTTTCGTTAGAAAGAAGGCGGCTAAGAGGAGACCTTATTGAAACATATAAGATGATTAGAGGTTTAGATAGGGGGACAGTGATAGCCTTTTTCCTAGGATGGAGAAAGCTAGCACGAGGGGACATAGCTTTAAATTAAGGGGTGGTGGTTTTAGGACAGATGTCAGAGGTAGGTTCTTTACCCAGAGGGTGGTAAGGGTATGGAATGTCTTGCCTGCGTCAGTTGTAGATGCGCCAAGTTTGGTGGCGTTTAAGAGGTTAGTAGATAAGTTTATGGATGAAAGGGGAATGGTTTAGGTTAGAGGGTCACGGCTTGTTCCTAATTGGTCGGCGCAACATCGAAGGCCGAAGGGCCTGTTCTGCGCTGTAATGTTCTATGACACAGGTTTAAGGTGCTAGGGGGCAAGTACAGAGGAGATGTTAGAGGTAAGTTTTTCACTCAGAGGGTGGTGAGTGAATGGAATCGGTTGCCGTCAGTGGTGGTAGAGGCGAACTCGCTGGGGTCTTTTAAGAGACTTCTAGATGAATACATGGGATTTAATGGGATTGGGAGTTACAGATAGTTCTATAGCCTGGTAGGTATAGATACATACAACTTGTGGGCCGAAGGGCCTGTTTGTGCTATATGTTCTATGACACCATTATAGTGGGTCCAATCTCAAACAATGACAAGATCGAATATAGGAACGAGATAGAGAATTGCTAGATTGATACGTGACAATAGTCTTTCCCTCAATACCAGTATGTTAATATATGTGACAACAATAAATCAAATCAAAAAGATACGTAGCATGCATTTAACCAATCACATGGCATTCTGCTGCTTACCAGCAAGCTGTCTTTGAGTTTTTGCACATTAGAACGTGAACACTGTCAAAAGATCTTGGTGGAAACAGCATTCCATTTCTGATTTGTCCAATGGAGGATAAAATGATTTCGGGGGCAATTTTCTGATTCAAATTAAATTTCTAAATAATTTTGTGTTAAATATTTTGGCAAATCCTGAGGAACACTTTACTGAGTGACAAATCAAATACAATTGATTTACAGTGAAGCTTTGCACATCCTTAACTTTACAAACTGATACAAATGTTAGCAAGTCTAGTTCTCAATAAAAGGAATTCAAATCTGAATAGTGAATATGGTAACTTTGGTGAACAATCCTTTGAAAAATGTTGGGGGGACACAATTTCAAAATAGCAGGGAGATCCTTAACTGATACAATTTGAAGTAGGTGAGAGTGTGAAATAACATAAAGCGAACTTCAATATAACTAATTTTCAATTAATGTCGATTAGACAGTAAAGTTACTTCAGTAGATATTATTATCGGAGTCAGAACCAAGATAGCGGTTCAATACTACCAGAAATGGAACAAACAAATTCAATAGAATACTGAAAAAGCCAGAAGTAATTGAATATGAAAATAATTGCACAAACCTTTTCCACTTTAAGCTCTATCAGTGGGTACTCTATGAAAACCAGTTAAAGTGTGTAAGATAATAAGTTGCCTTCATATAGTGTTTTTACCAAACAAAGGAGATTAATAGAAATGTAATTAAACAAAATTGGACACTGTGCCAAAGGAAAGATATTTTAAGGCATAGGTGCATTTCTATAAAAGCTTGGCTAAAAAGGATCTTAAAGGAGAAGGAGAGGCAGAGAGGTTTAGGCAAGAAAAAAAGATAATAGTCAGGCAAAAGAAATGGAGGCTATATCAGTGGTGAAATTCAGAATAATGCAGATTTTTCAGACAGTTGTAATGCTGGAAAATGTGAGAAGAGGGGAAGGAATGAAGTGATGAATGATCTCAAATACGTCGAGATGCATTTTATGTTACAGGATATGGAATTTGTAGTATGGCTGAAGATGATGTGTTTGGTTTTCCCATTGCTTAACTTGAGGAATCTTTTGCTCATTCTTAGCCCAAACTCACAAAGAATTTCACAAGATGGAACAATGGATGAGTAGTTATAGAATTTGGTATCATCAATAAACATATGGCATGAGTCTCATGTCCTAGGATGATGTTGCCAAACTGCACCATGTAGAGGGCGAACAATAGGTCAAGGCTGGATCCTTGGAGCATCCCAGAAATAACAGTGTCAGGAGATGATCTGGCTATGATTGAAGAGGTGATATGTGGGCAGTTCCATAGAACTTGACAATGGAGGAAACGCTGAAGAAGAATGAACCATATCAAAAGCTGGAGAAAGCTTGAGAAGGGCAAAACGGATCAATGGCCCATAATAATGGTCACAAAAGACTTAACGTGTGACTGGTTTATTCCTTTTCCATGCTATGATAGGGTGGAAGCCTGTTCAGAGAGACTCGAATGAAGTCACATCAAAGACGGACTTGGATCTGGAAGCTGACAAGAAGAAGAAACAGAAGTCGAAGATGGGTCAACGATGTTCAAGGACATAAGACTAGGATTGGTTTGTTTAAGGATAGCAGTCAGGATTTTCCGTGCCCCCATTCTCCCTACATATTTCCTAGTGACTGAAGTGGCCACCATTGGCCGGCAACGTAAATTTTGAGACCTGCGAGTTTTGCATGCCTTTCATCCTCCATCACCACGTAACATGCTGTGGAATGCTGGTGGGGGGAGCGGGTTGGGACATTTCTTTTTAGAGCGTAGGAGCCTTAGCGGTGGTCTCGTAGAGGTCTATAAAATAAAGAGGGGCATATATGGAGTGGAGGGGGGACCATTTGCAATGCCAGCCATGGGTTAGGAAGACAAGTTGCATGGTTAGTGAAAATAGGTTCCATCAAGCAGTAGGTGGATGTCATGAACTCAGACAGGGCATGACAGGAAATAGAGTTATAAAGATTTACAGATGGAAACAAGCCCATTGGTCCAACTTATCTGTGCCACCCATTTTTTTAAATCCCTAAACTAATGTCAATTGCTCGTGTTTGGCCCATATCCCTCTATACCCATCTTACTCATGTAACGGTATGAACCCTTTTCAAAAGGCAATATTGTACCTACTTCTACTACTACCTCTGGCAGCTTGTTCCAGACACTCATCACCCCTTTGGACACTTTTGTATTTCTTCCCTCTTACCTTAAACCAATGCCCTCTAGTTTTAAACTCCCTACCTTTGGGAAAAGATATTGATTATCTAGCTGATCTATGCCCTCATTATTTTATAGACCTCTACAAGACCACTCCTAAGGCTCCTACATTCCAAAGAAAAATCGCCCAGTCCAATCAGCCTTTTCCGAGAACTCAAACCATTGAGTCCCAGTGGCATCCTTACAGATCTTTTCTGCACTTTTTTTTAGTTTAATAATATCCTTCCTATAATAGGATGACTAGAACTGTATACAGTATTCCAAGTATGGCCTTATCAATGTCTTGTATAACTTCAACAAGATGTCCCAACTCCCGTATTCAAATGTTATGACTAATGAAACCAAACTTGTCAAACGCCGTCTTCACCATTCTGTCCACCTGTGACTCCATTGTCAACGAGTGAGGAACCTGTACCCCTAGATCTCTTTGCTCTATTACTCGCCCTACCATTAACTGAGTAAGTCCTGTCATGGTCTGATCGACCAAAATGCATCCCCTTGTATTTATTTAAATTAAACTGCATCTGTCATTCGCCAGCCTACTGGCGAATCAAGATCCCATTGCAATCTTAGATAATTTCACTGTTCATTATGCCACCAATCTTGGTGTCATCTGCAAACTTACTAACCATGCCAACTAAATTCTCATCCAAATTTTTAATATAAATGACAAATATTAGTGGGCCCAGCACCGATCCCTAAGGCACACCACTGATCACAGGCCTCCAGTTTGAAAAACAACCCTCTACAATTACCCTCTGTCTTCTGCATCAAGCCAATAGGAGAAAAACTAATGAAAGACGTGGATTCATTTCTATGAACCAAGAGAATGGGGGGACAGGGAATGTGGCAGAGGGAGCTGAATGGATGATTTCAATACTAGTGAACAAAGAGAAGCTTGACTCTCATCAGCTTTGAATAATCCAAGTTGTCAATTGGAATGTCTTCAAACCCAGAAATTACATTTGACTTCTCATCCAACTATGATGTTTGGTCATTGCCAGCATTTCTCAAACTACTGCTGCTGAGAGATATAAATGCAAAGAGCTAAGAACCTTTAGGAAAAATTAGTCAGATGTCTCAGATCCTCAAAATATTTATGACATTATGCATGTGCTCCTATTAATCAACAGTAGCATCATATAAGTATGTTGTTACTTTGGATCCTATCAATGCTGGGTTCCACTCTTGAAATTTTTTGAAGGATAACATGACTGGGATTAAGAATAATGCATACGGTTGACCGGAAAGATAGTTCTCACACTACCTGAATACTCTTTTTATCCTTTTTGCATCCAAGCTGTAATGACCTCATTACTGGCTCATGTGGCCGACAAACTCATGACCACTGGTGAACAGACTGAGAATGTTACAACTCATTTCACTTGTGACCTCTAATGGCCATTGGAGAGGACAGTTATTGATGCAATATCCTTGAGGTAGATTCAAACATAGCTTACTTTTTGGTTCATATAATTTCTCATTTTTTTTTTTTGATAGCTCCACATTGGGATAATCCAACCAAAGGCAGCTCAAGATTAATTTTACAAGTGCACTGGAACATTTTGATCACTTACCCTGCAAGGCATGCTTCTGTGCACAAATGCTTACAGGAAGCAAAGCTGCAAGAGCACCCGCTGCAACCTTCCTCTGAGTATCCTCAGATGACTTACCCTCATAGCTCTACATAAAAAAAACAGAAAACCACAAGTAAATCAACCACAGACAACTGAAAACCGTTTATTTTTCACAATACGAAGGTAAAAATTTCAATTTTCTTTTCTCTTTTTTAATTTTGGTTTCAACTAGTTCTATATCCTTCGTCATTTTCAAAATACAAATCATTTTCAAGTCTACATTTGTCACTCTTTTGAGTACTTGCCTACCTTCAAAGAATACAATTAAATCTACAATTAAAGAATACAATTAAATCTATCAATGTACACACAAATAAACCAAAGTTTCCTTCAAGGACAAACAGAATATATAGCAAGGAATTAACCCAGAATATCCTTTTCAACTAGTTTTCTCAGTATTCAAATTTGCTAGTCACTTGGATTACATTTAAACTTTATTTATTAGTGTCACAAGTTAATGTCTTAACACTAACAAGTGTTAGTGTTAAGACAGTAACACTGCAATGACATTATTGTGAAAATCTCCTAGCTGCCACACTCTGGTGCCTGCTCGGGTACACTAAGGGAGAATTTGGGCATGGCCAATGCACCTAACCAGCACATCTTTTGGACTGTGGGAGGAAACCAGAGCACCCAGCGGAAACCCATTTGGACATGGGGAGAATCTGCAGATTCTGCACAGATAGCGACCCAAAACTGGGTTCCTGGTGCTGTGAGGCAGCAGGGCCAACCACTGTGCCACTATAATTTCAGCTAAACAAGTAAGTAGATGTCATCCATGTCTTATTAACAGCGCCAGAGACTTGTTTTCCAGTTCAGCTTTTAAGTCCATCAGTTATCAATGAATATTTGCTGTTTTAGCAGAGATTATAACCCCAGCATCTCCTACTCTGGCCACATATTCCATGAGCATGTAGGGGTAACGTTTTTAATTCATAGTAACAACCCCTATAATGATTACCACGTCTTCTCCAATATTAGTTTTTTGTCAACTTTTAACAGCCCTTTCATCAACTTATATATCTGAAAAGCTAAGATGAATGATATTTGTTTGGATAAAGGATCTGAGTTTTTCTACACCACAGAAATTTTTCGAATGGATCAAGAAAGAATTAGTCTTTCCTGTGGTGCATCACTCGACAGAATTAACAGTATTATTTGGGGATGGTCAAATAATAATTTTGGGACCTTTCCCCAAGGATAAAAAGCAGTTTAAAATTTTGTCACACATTAACGGAAGGATGCTGAATGGGTTGGCAACAGTCTCTCAGTTACCAAGAGGAATGACATACTTATATTTAAAAAAAAGAAAGCAAGATAAAACATTAAACAAATAAAGAGAAAATTCAGGCTCCCCTGGGTCACACAGCAAATGCACCAATGAAGCATTCACATCAAGAAGAATATAGTCTTGAATTCTTAACCATAAAGATGGCAAGTACAGTATAAAGTGAATACAAAGTTTCAACCAGGACCAAATTAACCACTTGGTGGATTCAGAAAGAGAACCTTTGCGGGTGATGTTCTGACAATGACTGGACAAATAAGAACAGAACCAAGCAAGTAGAGTTTCACCCAAGCGGAGTGATCATAGACATTCCAGAAATTCTCTGGGTAAAGAAGTTTACTCTGAATTATTTATTGCATTGATTAGTGATTAGCTTATAGGTTTACTGAAAGCTTAATATTCTTTTGGATGTTCATGTAAACTAGGGAACCAAAAAATGCAATTCCCTCTAAAAGGCATCTGGGACATGTGTAAACAGGATATGCAACTGTGATCACAATCTGAATCAGGAAGTATTACTTAAAATATTTAAGACAATAATGTTTTAAATTTTATTTATTAGTGTCACAAGTAGGCTTACATTAACGCTGCAATGAAGTGACTGTGAAAATCCCTTGGAAATTGCTAGATTTGAAGTTATTTTTCAATACCAGAGAGCTGTTTGGCAATTATGAAGCCTTATCTCATCACTAAAAGGCTACACAAATTGGACTGAACAAGGCTCAATTTCTTTTATTGACCTTCAATCCAATCTCTGATACAAGCACAGACATTGTGCAATCTATTTGAATGATGAGTCTCTTAACAAGAAACTGTGACCATGAAACTTTTAGAAGAACAGGCATCTCAGAAAACAACTTCTAATTTCTATGCTTAATTTGCATTTTCAATCATGGAAATTTTTTGATCTCTACATAAGGAATTGTGAGCAATATTAACCCACAGTGTTATTTCCATGGGAAAAATCAGACAGCTCCTTCATAATAAAATACAAGAAAGGCAAGAATTCTTATATTCAGAAATGAAATCTGGAAATCAGAGTGACAGTATTATTTTAGCCATTTGCAGAACTTGGAAGAGATTAGAGAAAATCATAGATCAAGAATCTTTGCCTGCAAATACAAGTAAAAACTTTTCGAATACCCTGGTTTCACACCTGGGAAAAATCTGTGCTGCTATTTATTGTTGCAAATTACAGGCAGATGCAGGCAAATTGCAAGACATGGCAGCATAGTGGCACTACTGCTTCACAGCGCCAGGGATCCAGGTTTGATTCCCAGCTTGGCTCATTGTCTGTGCAGAGCCTGCATGTTCTCACTGTGTTTCCGCGGATTTCCTCCAGGTGCTCTAGTTTCTTCTCACAGTCCGAAAGATGTGCTAGTTAGGTGCATTGGCCATGCTGAATTCTCCCTCAATGAACTCGACCAGGCACCAGAATGTAGCGACTAATAAATAAACACTGAAGGAGAAGTTGGTTGTGCGATAAATATCTGTTTATTTGTATGCAGCTTAAAATCACCTAGTTGGCTATCACATTGCTCATTCTATCAAATTCTTTCTGGAGAGGAACAATGTCAAATCAGTGTCTGAACTGAAGTTTGCGTTATCATGACACAAGTAATGAGATTGGAACAAGAAGCTAATGAAGGAAAATGTGCATTTCTTTAATGACATTCACAACCTCAGGACATCCTGAAGTGCTTTACAGCCAAACTGCATACAGTTGAAGCACTGTCACTGTTGTAACATAGGAAACACACAGCAAATGTATGTACAGCAAACTCCCATAGATAAGGTACAATCATGATCAGATAATCCATTTCAGTGATATCGGTTGTGCGATAAATATTGACCAGGACATTACGAATAACCTTTTTGCTCTTCTTTAAAATACTGGCGATGAAGCTTTGATCAGAGAGAGCAGACAGAATTGTTTCACCTCTATCTAAAAGACAGCACTTCCAACAGTGCAACACTATCTGTACTACACTGCAGTGTAAGGCTAAATTTACGTGCTTCAGCCTCGGAAGAGAGACTTAAACGCATAATTGTTGACTCAGAGACAGGACTGCTGTGAAGTGAGGCATGGCTAACACTGGAGTGAGTCATCTTGCTCATTCCTAAACCTGCCAACTTCACCGTGTCTGTTTAGTTTATTTATTAGTGTCACAAATCGGCTTACATTAACATTGCAATGAAGTTACTGGAAAAATTTGCCTCTTCAGGTATACGGAGGGCGAATTTAGCATAGCCAACGTATTTAACATGCACATCTTTCAGAATGTGGTAGAAAACTGCAGTGCCTGGAGAAAACCTACGCAGAAACGTGGAGAGTGTGCAGCCTCCGCACAAACAATGACCCAGCCAGGAATCGAACATGGATCCCTGGGGCTGTGAAGCAGCAGTGCTAACCACTGTACCGCAGTGCCGCCCTCTTCTGGAGGTCAAGGGATCAAAATATCAATAGTTCTGATAATGCTTTAAAAATAATTTTTGATGCTGACATTAAACAGCTCTGTAATGGCAATTATGCAATAATTCAGTTTTACAACTAAAAGCAAGCAGATTAATTGTAAGTACAATTGTAAATATTGTACTTCTATGAGGCAATTTAGATTCTTCATGCATTTAAAATAACTACAATTAATTTGCATTGGAATTTGCAGAGTACCTTCAGTACGCTCTCACAAAGCTGACTGCCTGATGATTCATCCTCTTCATTTCCATCTAAAAGCTTAGTAAGTGTCAGAGCATTGATTGAGTGGTTTGCTTCCCCAGTGTGGAGCTGCTGTTTCCCCTCTTCAGTCAGAAGGAGAGAAACAAACTGTAAGGATACGACATACAAACAGGGTCTGGTGATCGACTGCTGGATGCTCAAGGAAATCGTAGCTAAAAGGCAAACAAATATTCAGTTAACTTAAAACCAAAATTGCTTGGTATATTATTATACTATAAAGCTCAAAAAAGGCTTAGATTTAATCTTGCATTATGTTAAATTAGCTGGTTCATTGGGAAGCTACAGGTGGACATGGTACTTCCAAGATATTCAGTTTCTGCATGTGTTTCTGCTATTAATCACTATATGCCAACCTGTACTTGGAATGTATTAGATATAGATAGTGATCAAAAGAGTAGGGAAGGCTCTGCTGTTATCCCTCCCACAACTGAGGAGCTCCCAAATACTCACTATCATGATTTACTAAAGAATAACAGCATTCATAAATTTAAAGTTTACTTATTAATACCATAAGTAGGCTTATATTAACACTGCAAAGAAGTTTCTGTAAAAAATCCCCTGATCACCACACTCAGCACCTGTTTGGGTACATAAAGGGAGAAATTAGCATTGTCAATGCACCTAACCAGCATGTCTTTCAGACTGTAGGAAGAAGCCCATGCGGTCACGGGGAAAACGTGCAGACTCTGCACAGACAGCGACTCCAGCCAGGAACTGAACGCAGGCTCCTGGTGCTGTAAGGCAGCAGTGGTAGCCATTGTGCCACTCATAATGAAGCATTGCCAGTATCTGTGAAATCACACCCCAATGGAGGTTGATAGGTTGCGGACTGGAGAGGGCAGAAAATTCTACAGGAAAATTGACCATTCAAAACTAATTTTCATTATTTATTATGCAAAAGAAAACTCAGGATGAACAGAGAGAAATTCTTGCTCTCTCTTTTCAACGAGGATTACAAATGTGCACTCAAAATTTCCACTGATGTTATAGGAAATAAACTATATTTAAGTTCAACAACTGACAAGATGTTTCAGTACTCAATGTGCAACTGCTACATGAAAGAAAACAAATCATAAGATATATCAAAATATTCCTACAGTGAGGCATACTAAATTACAGGTGCTTACAATGATGAATTTTACCCCAAAGAGATTAATTATAAGGAAAGCTTTAAGAAAAGCAGAGGTAGGTGACACATCAATTTTGAATGCATTGAATTAGAGATCTACTTGGAGCTACAAGCAGCCTGCTTACACTGCACCACCCTTGTAACTTAAGTTCATTTTGCTCAAATCAAAACTATCTTTTCAATGTACCTCAATTATCTTATATCAATGGATTTTAAGTGGCAAATTTGTTTTGTATCATGTGAAAGGGTGCAGTGGGGGAGGGGAGCTAATGATTATGCGTGCAGTAACAGACAAAATCTGCCAGGCACTGCTGACTGGTGCCACACAATGTCAAACTCTACGTAGTGTCTCTACAATATTAATTGTATATATAAATCTGAAAAAAACAAATCAATATGAATAATACTTGTTCCGTGTGGATTCAAATTTAGCTACACAAATTAACTTCATTCCTAAAATACGTTGTTGCATGGAAATGCTATATTAGCTCATGCAAGCACCACTGGTATCAAGTACTTAAAGGGAAAAAGCTGACCTCCTGAATATAGAAAATGCAAACATTAGTTGGTTAATATTACCTGTGACAGCAGACCAATGCTTTTCCACTGCAGCTACGACAGCTGGGAATGCATCCTGACCACCTTTCCGTAGAATTGTGTTCAAAAGGATAAACAAGTCTGTCCATGCTTGGTAGATGGCAGATGTTACCTCACAGTCTGGAACACAGTTATTAACTTAGCATTGAAAAATCACTCATTTAAAAAGAGAATTCCCAGCTATTAAGAGCCGGTGCTGGGTAATAATAAGCATGTCATGTTTTGACTTTAATCTATTTTCACAAAACCCTTTGTTAATGTTTAGTATAATATTTAAAAGCAAGCAATAAAACAAAACAAACATTCATGCCTGGTTCCAGAATTAATGATCAGTTGTCTTGTAAATGCTGTTATAGCCCTACATTCTTTTTGTTTGCTGACAATATTTGACATTCTTAGCGAAAACTAATGACAAAAATCTGGCAAGTTAAGCAGTATCAGAACACAAGTTGAGATATAGAGACAGGAAATGGCTGTAGAATCTGGAAGGGCTTCTCCTTCATTCAATAAGATCATGTCTGATTTTCAACTCTACCTCAATTTTGGTCCAGTCACCTACTCCATGCATGCAAATCATATTGAATCCAGACTTGAATAAAATAACCCGCCTGAGCATCCATAGCTTTTTTGGGTTAGAGATTTCCAACTCAATAAGTGATAAAATTTCCCAACTCATTCCCAAATGATTAAGCCCTTACCCTGGAACTGTGTCCCTCAGTTCTAGACTGTCCAGCCAGGGTAAAATCCTGTTGGCATCTACTGTGTAATGGTTCCCTCGTTATAATAACCTGCCAAGCTGAAAATTATCTATTTATACTGACTGGTTGTTCTCCATTTTCTAACCAGTTCTTTATCCATGGTAATATACTATGCCCAGTCCCATGATCTTTTTACTTTTGTGTGGCACCTTACCAAAGGCCTTTTAAAAGTCCAAATATAATAGTACATCCACTGCTTCTCCTTCATTTACTCAGCCAGTTACATCCTCAAAAAGCCCTAACAGATATGTCAAACACAATTTCATTGTCAAAAAACCATGCTGACATTACATTAATATAATTTTCCAATTGCTGTTATCACTTACAGAAATTATCTTTATGCTTCTTATTCATTTTGACTCTAGTTCCTCAAACTCACTATATGGACCTCTTTCCTCATTCTCTGTTATTGATTCCTATGTGGCCAATGATAATCTGATTCTTCTTCCCTTCCCAAGCACACTCCAAGTTTTTCCCCAGCAGTGAAAAGATGTGCTTAAACCTGGCATCAGGTAGCAGCACAATTTTTGGGACTTTTGGTTACAGCTGCAGAAAACGGTGGTGGGATTTTCTGCCTGTTCAAGCCAGCAGGATTCTCCAGCCAAAGAAAGCCAAAGAATTCTGGCTGGTACCTACCTATTCCATCCGTGCCTCCGACCCTCCACCCCTCAACCTCCCACCATTCAGTCGCCTACAAACATTGTATTCGTTTTCATGACCCCCACTTGAATGGACTCCTGTACCACCATGTAAACTTTACTTTCGTTACACAGGTTGCAAGAAACTCATACCTTTGGGATAAGTGTAAAGGCAGTGACTTCTCCAGCATATTCTTATTTGCAGAGCTAATCGGTCTAACTGAGTCAAGGCTAAAATCAATTTTCTTGGTACATTTAGCCACACGCACCATGAAAGATGTGCTTTCACAGAGAAAAACTGAGATATCTTCAACAAAGGTGTGGGATTAAAATGCAAGTAAATAAACTGCCTGACATAATGACAGTCATTGCCCTCCAAAAATATTTAAATAAAGAGCAAGATTTGAACTCATTCAAAACACATTCACTTATACAGATTTAAAATCTGAGAGGAAAGGTTAGGCAGATTAGGCTTGTACCTGGAGTTTAGAAGAGTAAGAGATGACTTGAGTGAAACCTTTCCTGAAGAGTCCTAACAGGGTGGATATGGAAATGATGTTTCTTTACAGGAGAATCTAGAACTGCATAGATTTTGGATACATGGATTTTAGAAAGGTGCTTGATAAGGTTCTCCATGGCAGGCTCATGAAGAAAGTAAGGTGTGGGATAGAAGGAAATTTGGCCAAGTGAATAAGTAACTAGCTGTCTCAAAGAAGACAGAGGGTGGGGTGGAGGGAAAATTTTCAGACTGGAGGCCAGTTACCAGTGGTGTACCGCAGGGATCATTGCTGGGCCTCTGCTGTTTGAGATTTTTATCAATGACTTGGAAGATGCGGCTGAAGGGTGGGTTAGTAAATTCGTTGATGAAACCATGTTTGGTGGAGTAATGGATGAGGTGGAGGGCTCTTGTAGGCTACAGAGAGAAATTGATAGGATTCTGAGCTGGGCTGAAAAGTGGCAGAGGAGTTTAACCCTGATAAGTATTAAGTGATTCATTTTGGTAGGATAAACTTGAATGCAGATTATAGGGTCAACGGCAGGGTTCTGAGGAATGTGGAGGAACAGAGAGATTTGGGGCTCATATCCACAGATCTCTGAAGGTTACCACTCAAGTGGATAGAGCCGTGAAGAAGGCTTATAGTGTGTAAGCGTTTATTGACAGGCAGTTTGAGTTTAAGAGTCATGGGGTTGTGCGGCAACTATACAGGACCTTGGTGAGACCACATTTGGATTATTGTGTACAGTTCTGGTCACCTCATTGTAAGAAGGATGTAGAAGCATTGGAGAGAGTGCAGAGGAGATTTATCAGGATGCTGCTTCGTTTGGAAGGTAGGTCTTATGAGAAAAGTTTGAAGAAGTTGGGGCTTTTCTCTTTAGAGTGGAGGACAATGAGAGACAACTTAATAGAGGCTTATAAGATAATGAGGGGGATAGGTAGAGTGGATGTGCACAGACTATTTCCTTGGGTGGATGTATCTGTTACTAGGGGGCATAACTAAAAGGTTCATGGTGGGAGATATAAGGAGGGATGTCCAAGGTAGATTCTTTACTTAGAGTGGTTGGGGTGTGGAATGCACTGCCGGCTGTGATAGGGAGTCAGACACTTTAAGAACTTTCAAGTGATTATTAGATAGGACATGGAACATGTCAGAATGATAGGGAATGGGATAGCTTGATCTTGGGTTCAGACATAGCTCAATATTTAGGGCCGTAGGGCCTATACTGTGCTGTACTGTTCTATGTAACTACGGGTCACTGTTTAATAATAAAGGGTTGCTCATTTAAGATGGAGATGAGGCAAATTATATTCTCTGAGGGTCATGAATTTTTGGAACATTTCATCAAAAGGCTGTGGAAGCAGAATCTTTGAATATTTTTAAGGCTGAGCTAGCTGGATTTTTGATTAACAAGGCAGTGAAAAGTTATAGTGGGGGGGGGTGGTAAGCAGGGATATGGGATGTTGAGTTTAAAATCAGAACAGCCACAATCTTATTAAATGGTAGAACAGGTTTAAAAAGGCTGGGTGACCTACTCTGTACCCAATTAATATATTCTTATATACATATATATACACACACAAATTTTGCAATAACTGCAAAAAAAAATATACCGGACAACATGCAGAGGCATTCTGGGAGGGAAAGATTAAGTTAAAGTACATTACCAAAATAGTCCTTGCAACGTATACAAAGTACTGTGAATATATTTGATAACAATGGTTTCAACAAGTCATCCTGTGTTACGTGCTCTGGATGCAAGATCAAAAAGGGCTGTATTAATCCAGAAAGGGCAGAGAGGTACTGAAGGTGGCTCAAAACCTGCAGAGAAAAACAATAATCATATATACAATGCAACAAGACATCAACTTAAAAATCTCAGTGGAAACACACAGGATCTATCGTACTTGTTTGGCGAGTGCACTGTGGCCCACGATATTCGAATTGCTGGCTTTGTGCATGAATTGATGGGATTAAAATGCAAGTGGCCGAAATTGGTGAATTGTAAAGACCATTCTTCATGGAAAATACAAGAGCAGAATTCTGCTCATTCAAAATATTCCCGTCAGAAAAGCATGCATAGCATTTGCCCTAATTTTCAAATAAATATCTATTTCCTGTCAAAAACACAAAGTTGGACTTAAAGAACAAGGTTGAATGTCGGAGCAGGAATTCTTAACTTGCTTTTGGTTGAGAGTTAGAACATCTTATTGCCAATGAAGAAAGAAATTGGTTTGTACCAATGCTGACAGGTGTCATGTTCAGGCAGGCTGAGATGCACGAAGATGCTGCATTTCAGCTTCGATTAGTGAGATAGTTGAGAAGCAGACAACTACAGGGAACAGTCACTCAGGGATTGAGGAGAAATATAGAGATACCATTGTCACCACAAAACTGGGATGGGAGTAATTTGGACCACAACAGAATGTTTTCAGAACAGTAAAAAAACAAAAACTATCAATTTTGCAACGGACCTCAAGACATATTGACCCAAATAGATACCGGAGTGTGGCGACTGAGGAGATTTCACAACAACTTCATTACAATGCTAAAGGAAGCCTTATTTGTGACTAATAAATCAACTTTTAACTCTGACTCAAGCCAAATGGCTGGGATCTGTTAGCCACACTCAAAAAGAGCAACCTGCTTCTGTGAATAATGGCAGTGTGGTCTGCTAACATAAAGGTCAGATGGTGATTCTGTCTTTTGGACACGACAGCTGGCTGATATAGTGGCAGTAGCAAAAATTCAATTTTTGATCTAGGATCATTATGCAAATATCAATATAAAATTGAATTATATTATACTGACCTGAGCTTTAATATCCTCGTTGTGGTTACTACGAGCCAGTGGTGTGCCTAGCTCCCACAGACACCTCTCTAGTAAACCAACATTTACCAAACTTTAAGAAAACAAAGATGTGAAAAGTGATGTTAAAC
This sequence comes from Sphyrna mokarran, assembly GCA_024679065.1. NCBI lineage: Eukaryota > Metazoa > Chordata > Chondrichthyes > Carcharhiniformes > Carcharhinidae > Sphyrna > Sphyrna mokarran. The sequence continues at coordinate 101,769,029 of JAGIQG010000007.1, forward strand.
CAGTTTAATGGAAGCATTTATATTTCCTAAATATAATGAATATAACATCTAATAATCTCCCAATTTGTCCGAAGTATTTAAAATTCACATGTCTTCTTTAGTAAGAATCACTGAAACATTTTATGCTCATCTGTTGTGATGGTATTTGAGCTCAAATTTATGAATGTTACTCTTCTACCTAGGTATAAAAACTTTTGAAAGGTTCTTGATACAGATTAGAAACACAAGGTGGAATACAAAAAACACCAAAACAGCTATTATATATGTTCTCAAATGCAGAATTTATGTTTTTCTACTTCATTACCTGATTAACAAAGTATATTTGATTCAAGATCTAAATGATTAATATATCTTGAAGAAATCCATTTCAGCACACAGCTTAGCTCATAAGTGAAAAGTAACATCAATACAACAGAAGTGACAAGCAAAGACCATCTCCAACAACAGAAGATTGCAACCATGTAACCTTGGCATTTAATGGAATTATCACTCCTTAATCTCCTGCCATTATCTTCTGGGGGTCATCACTGATCAGAAACGGAACTCGACCAGTCATGCAAATCATCGGGCTACAAGAACAGGTCAGAGGCTAGGGACACTGCTTTGCATAACTTGCCTCACAAATTCCCAAAGCCTGTTTCACCATCTAGAAGTTTAAGTCAGGAGTATAATGGAATACACTCCATTTGCCTTGTCAGAATATGATTCCTAAAAAACTCAAGAAGTTGAACAGTATAAAGCAGTTCACTTGATTGGCATCCCATTAACTATATTCAATATTCATGCTCTCACCTGCCCACTATAACAGCAGTGTGTAGCATAAAAAAGATACGCTGCAGCAACTCCCCAAACCTCTAAGTTCTGAACTGGTGACTCTACGCCTAACAGGTCATAGACAGCAGACATTAAGGACCACACCGTATCCAAGTTCCCCATCAAGGCACATACCAAGCTGACTTAGAATCATATTATCATTCCCTCAAGCAGTCAAAATCTGGAACAGCCTTTCGAACAGCACTATGGGCATTTTTTACCACTTGGATTGCAGCAGTTCAAAGAGGCAGCTCACAACCACCTTCTCAATGGCAATAAGGGACAGTCAGCAATGTCAATGCTCACATCCCATGAACAATAAAAAACTTAAATGCCAGCATAGGAATAACAAAATTTAAGACAAATACAAATAATACATATTTTGGCATTTGTTCATGGCCTAAACATGATGATTTTCTCTTTCCTCCAACTGTCCAAACATGTGCGGGTTAGGTTGATTGGCTATGCTAACCTGACCATAGTGTTGGGGGATTAGCAGGGTAAATACGTGGGGCTATGGGTTAGAACCGGGATTTGATTGTGGTTGATGCAGAATCGATGGACTAAATGGCCTCCATCTGCACTGTAGAGATTCTAAGAACTGTTCTCAACCATTTCCACTTACTAGTCTTTCTATATTACCTTATTTGCCTGCTCAACCTCCCAAAATATAGGCTGCTTGCCACTTTTATCTGAGTTCACTTCAGCTGTTTGTTGTTGTTTTCCCTGTAAGTCTTGTCTTTCTCTTTGGAGCTTTCCTATTCTGTTAGGTTTTGCATTGGCTTTTATTTATACTCTCTTCAGTTGTTTCCTTGCCCTGTATCAAATGTATTAACAACCTTCTACAATACGTTGTCTACATTTCTAGCTTTCTCCTTTCAATCTAGTACTTCTTGTGACATTCATAAGGCTGGAAGGTCTGAAAATGTGTGATCAAGTTCTGGATTTTATCCAGGTTGTTTGCACGAAATCTAAGTCGAGTTAGTTGGGACATTCATTGAAAGAGCACTGAAGCATGTTCAGTGCTGTCAGACATTCTATTCAATGGTGAATGATATGTTGGAAAGCATCAGAGAGTTACTGAAATTTACGTATACACGGCTTGCACTGACTCAATGTGAATGACTCTAAGTAACCCCTGAAATAGTCTAGTAAACCACTCAGTTGTATTCAATCACTACAGAAAAAACACAAAAGCTTCTCTGCAAATGTTGACATTGTGTCCCATGCACCTGTGTGTGGGAGAGTAACATATGTCACATTACTCTAAACTAATATAGAAAATATACTGCCATGAGTATACATATATATCCAGAATGCCACACCACTGACTACTACAGTCAATGCATAAAGCAGCAATATATTCTACAGAACATGGCGAGATCTGGAACGTATACTTGATGGCCAGCTCCAGTATTTGTATCTAACAGTGCAATTATTTTGAATTTTTGGGAACCACAGGGCATAACAATATGGATCCAGGAAAGCAGTGGCCATTGGATAATTGGAGTCAAGTCAACTTCCTGTGCCAGACGTGGTAAGTTGACACTTGAACTACATCTGCAATAATACAGGGAATTGTTGAATATTGGGCAGGCATATTAACATTTTAATGAGACATATTATTGGAGCATGAAATTTTTCCTTGTTGGCGACAGACAATCATGCAAACAAATGCTGTAATGAATGGGACACTGGCAGCTGGATAAGCTGCATGAAACTCAACTGTGCTTTGTGCTGGATATGGTTAGAAGTTTTGGCTTGATACTGTTGTGCATAATTGCGAGACCTACAACCCTATTCCAGATTTTCTCAGCTTAAGTAAGCCGGCTGTTTCCATACAGACAGCGTGTGCACTACACACAAGTCTGACAATTTCGCAATTGTCTGCCTTTAGCTGTTTAGTTTGCTGGTGCATGTCCATCCATCCGATGATCGGCTGGCAAAACAGAAACATCCCCCTCCCACTCGCCCCATTTCTTTATTTTTCAGCTCTGGAGTGACTCATAGTTAGGGTAAAAGCTCTTGCTTTCTGACAGTCACAGCTGAAGTAGAAGCCACAATTCCTGTACATGTCAACACTGACCGAATAACCACCTTCCATGCTGAAATATTCTACGATTTGTCTTTTGAATACTAACAGAATCATCAAATGCCCCCTGGAAGAATCAAAATTAACCAGATTGAAGTGTCTAATGTAGCTGGAGATAACCGGTGATTTGCAAACTAGTAATCAAACTAAACCACACAATCTGTACCAAATTCTTTAAGTATGAAGTTTGTAAGATTATTATGTTTGGGATTGTATTTTTAACTTGGTAAGATGGAAGATTGAAAAGAGTCAAATGACCTACTCTGAATTCTGCTGACAACAAGCCTTAATTGTTAAAGTTTAATGCGGGTCCCGGGCTGTTTTACTGGAAAGAAGGTGCAAGGCATTCACACTTGTAAACAATGATCAGAGTGATTGCTTTGGCAGTGAAAAAACCGTTTGTCTTAGATCTTAGAGGAGGGTATTAGGAATGTCATGTTTTGTAAACTGTTATACTTTAATTTGTCTACTTAAATCCAAGATAAAATGGAGTTTTGGGGAGGGGGAAAACACAAACAAGACGATAACTAATTAGCATTTGCAGTTGAACACAAGGCCATGTAGATCACGTTGATGTGGAGTTGGACTTTGAAAGGGGAAGAGTCCATAAAAAGCCACTGTAAGATTAGGTTACACATTTTCCTCAATATCCCTGAATCAACCGAGTCAGTCATATGAGAGAGCAGAGAGAACAAGTCTTTATGATTCACAATGCAAGTAGGAGAATCCATCTGGATTGAAGAGACCAAGTTGATGATGATTCGAGAGAGGCTGGAACACTTTGGCTAGCGGGAGTGATTCTTCAGGGTAACCCACACTGCAAAAATCAGTTTGAGGATTAGAAATTATCCAACTACAAAAAAAAAAGCTAAGGATCTCTCTGGATTGGTTCCTGGAGAATGAAGTTCTACTTAAGGGACAGAGTGATTATTCTACAAGTTGAATGTATTTTTTTTCCTCAAGTTTAGAGCATACTTTGCCAACTGAAATAATGCTTAGATAACGTTTTGTGTTAAAGTCTTCAGCACAAAATCTTCTCTTACGTCTCTTTCAGTTATGCACTAGATGTTTGAATTTCTTTTTAAAAAAAGTTATCGGGCTCTACAAAAATCATAGTGCAATGCCAAAACTCTGAAGACATTGACAAATAATTACAAGAGCAGCATGTCAAATTCGATTGAAGGAAAATAATTTAATATGTGATTTATACATTTGGAATCCAAATTTATGGGTTTATTTATGGGTATGTGTTAGGATTTGTTACATATCATCATCGACTGAAAACGGCTCGATCTTGCAAACAAGCAGTATTTATTTTTCAAGCTGCAAATGATTAGATTGTACAAAGCTCATTGGCAGGCTTCTGTTGATACTTATATCCATACTTTGTCTGTGCTTCATTACTTCCTGTTCTCAAAAACAGGAATAGGCCATTCAATTTCTTGAGCCTGTTCCTCCATTCAACCTGATCATGGATAATCAGTCTCTCACGTTCATTTATCCAATTTGATTCATATCTCAACATTTGTCAGCAAATGAAAGATTTGTTCATCATAAATCCCATTATTTTCTCCATTACAATATTCAATAACATACTAAATTAAATTAATTTTTCCTTTGATTTATTCTTAAGTTCCTTTGTTTTGTTGTTCTACTCCACTATGTGAAAATAGATTGCCATTTCCTTTCATCTGTCTTTAACAGGCCCACATTGCCACTTACCACTTTCTCAATAATAGCAATTGTTACTACAGTACTTTGAAACATTGGACAACAATATTGTATTAAAGAATTAACAATTCCACTGAAAAATTATACTTTTTAGTATATTACTTTTTTAAACCACCTGTTTATTAAAGAGTGTTTCTTTTGGATTGGCATTAATAATTGATAACACACACAATAAGCCTGTGAACTGTGGATCAGCATCTTGAAGTAACTGATTGTAGCTCATTTTGTTTCCTCAAGATGTTCCACAGAACTGCATAACTCATCATAGAATGAGATATTTCTGATGAATACTTACTGCCACAATGTAAACAATCATGATAGCCAACTTGGGCAAAGCCCCACAAACATAACTGAGATAAATGATCAGTTCATCTATTTTGGAATGTTGGCTGAAGAATATATTTAGGTCAAGACCCTAGGATAACCTTCTGTTCCTCACTTAAAGGGGTTCACTATATCCATTTGAAAAACCATAGAAATATGGAATTTCTGGAAATGCAGCTCTCTCCCAGTAATGTAGGATCATAGAATTCCTGTAGTCCAGAAGGGACCATTTAACCCATCAAGTCTGCACTGACACCAATCCCACCCGGGCCATATCCCCATAACCCCTCGCGTTTACCCTGACAATAAGGGGCAATTTAGCATGGTACATCTTTGGACTGTGGGAGCAAACTGGAGTAGCTGGAGGAAACCTACGCAGACACAAGGAGAACATGCAAACAGATAGTGACTAGTTAAGTGCTAGCCTCGATTGCGTGTTCAACTCCTGGATGAGCCCTGAACACACAGCCACTTGACCCAAGAATATAAGAATAATTGTGCCAAATGATGTTAACAGCTTTGCTCCCGATGGTCATGACAGACTTCAACTCAGAACCTGTGTATCAAATTCAAACTCATAGAACCAAAAGGCAAATTCTGCAACTCCAGCCAATTATGACATATGATTTGTCATTCCTTTTGGCAGCTAACAGAAGAAATCAAGGTTAAAGATAACTATTTGTAAATGATTGTCAATGTGTTAGAAAAAGATTGGAAGAAAGGGAAAATGTATTAATTCATGATCTGAGCCATGCTTTACAATGTTTGAGTCAATGCAAAATAAAATAATCTATTTCTACTGTTCATGGACCAAACATAGTGGGAATATATACCCATTATAAAAGGACCAGTGTCCTTAATTAGAATGTCTTTTGACATACAATTGCAGAACAAACCCAAGTTAAAAATGTTCTTCTGGCAGCACAACTTGTATGTTTGGATACTTCACTGTTAATAATTTTGCTTAGATAACTGTGTTTATTTCAAATCCTAAGAGGAAGCTAGCTTGTGAAAGATGTCATTATGTTGCTCCTTAAGCAATAGGAATTTATGATCCTGGGCCTCTACGCGAGGTAACATCAACAATGTCTCAAGCTTGCAGCTGCAGCAGTACCAAGCATGAAATTGATGAAACTTAATAGCCATTTCCATATTAATGAGAGAGAATTTTAAAATGAACACAGGGTTCTGAACTCAAAAAAAAAAGCTGCATATTAAAATGTTAACTTAGGCCTGAACTTAAAAAATATTTCTCTTCTGAAGAAAATATACATCTATTTGCCTCTGGTCATTCATCAGTGGGGTTGAACAGGGAAGTAATGTAGGATATGAGCAACAATGAGTGCAAATTCAATTAGAGGGCAGGGGAATAAGTGGACCTAGACTATTATGAGAGAGGAGATAGCAGGGAGGAAAGGAGAAGGTACAGGACAGCGAGGGGTAAATGGAACCAGGTTCCAAACCAAACACAAAGCAGAAGAGGCATTTTAAAACCACTTCATGGTAATTGTGATTGGGGCACAACACATCCAAGTAGACATTTGCCATTTTGGTTGTAGGCCTCACGTCACTTAACTGGAAGAGCAACATGGAATAGTAGGATCTTACTATAGAAAAAGATATGTTTGATGCATTATTAAAAACTGTTTCTCTATCCCTGTGCTGTTGGCGATGGTTCATTGTCTTGGACTAGCCTAGTGGCCTTCTAGCACTATGCAAGGCAAAGAAAGAGCTTAGAAGAGAAATGTATCTATTGGTTGCTCTTGACTCCAAGGGTTTGGTTTTAGGTGTTTTGGTATATGGAAGGTCTGGGGACTATGGAAGGCACATTATCAGATTGCAGCATGGCAGAAAATATCCCGTTTTGCAAATGGGCTGTCGGAAAGTCAGGAGTTTAGAAAGAAGCCTGTTACTTCAGTTATAACATTTTTGTTGAATGTTGAAGCAAGTGGATAAGGTTGACATGACTGAGGTAAGTTCAACAAAATGAAAGCCTCACTTCAGATTTCCAGTGGTCGTGATACTATGGAATGCTACCACACAGCTAATATATTTTTTGTCAAAGAGTGGCATTGGTTTCCACACACAGCAGTTTATTTTAAAAAGGAAAAACCATAAACAAAATGAAGCCCCAAAAAATGTGAAATACTGCCCCTAAGAAAATGACTACAACCTCCTGAGCAACTTCCTCATTCTAAAGCTGAATCACCACAAATATATTTAGGGTTCTCTTCATTGTGTTTAGAGCCTGGAGAATTGCCCATTAAGGCCTCAGGTAGCCCAAACCTTGACACAAAAATCAAGAGGAGTTAGGAGAATGTACTGATTGTTATTATCCTCAGTATTTATAACAAGTCCATCTGATCAGTTTTGTATAAATGCTGGAAATAAAAGCAGGTGAAGCTTTTGATTCTGTTTGTAGAGCATGAGCATTACTGTTTTGTTGGACTACTTGTCTAGTTTCAACTGTAGGTGGATGTTAAGTTTCCTGTGCAATAAAAACAAAATAAACTGTAAACACTCAGCAAGACTGGCAGCATCAGTGCGGTGAGGAAAAGTCAACTTCAAAATAGTTCCTCCTAACCTCCCATCTCTGGCCAACAATGATCAAAATATTTTCCATTCGAAAGGTTAACGACCTGACAAGTTCATTCAGTCTCGCTCTTCTCAAGATGCTGCCAGATATCCCGAGTATTTCCGATGTTGTGTTTTATTTCAGATTTATAACATCTGCAGTGTTTTGCATTAGATCTGGGGATCCCAAGAGTGATTTCGCAAAGCTGCATTTGTAAAGCGAAAAAGTGAACACTTTGATGATTCTTGTAAGGGATAGCAACATGCTAATGGGGTCGCTAAATAAAACAGATTCACAAGAATACGATAAATGTGACACAGCTCTATTGTATTACAAACTATTCTGTTTCATCTGATCTTTGACACTAATACAACAGAAGTTCAAGGGATGTGTATTATTGAACTGCTAGATGCAAAGATGGCTCAGGTTTGTCATAAAGTAACCTACATAAATATCTAAAATGTTATAACCTTGTGTTACTATATCCGCCTGTAATACATTGCATTGCTTGTACTCAGAAATCTCTTTTCCTCCGGGGTTGTCCAATGTCCAATTATTACATGAAAGAGGGTACTATGATCCTTCAATATGCCAAATCAGCTAGCTGTCAAACAATTCTATCCAGATGAAAACAGTTATCAGTGATGTGAGGGGGGATGGAAAAATAATTTCAATCGCAATGTTAATACATTAATGAGAAATTTGATTGTACATGTGGCAGGGATGAGTGCATAAATTTCATATGATAAATATAGAAATATATTTTTATATAACCTCTCTCAAAACTATCAATTGGGAGTTAGTAGGATGAAGGAGTACAATAAGAAAACACTTCTCACATTAAAACTGCATTCTATAAATGAGGTTTACATACACTAAAGTTACACGGACCAAGCTACTGTATGAAGAATTTTAACTGTCCTCAGTGTTGGGAAGTGACCAATCTTTTATTTCCTATTCCTGCTGTGTAAAATGGGTGCGCAAATGACTAGTGGCACTGAAACGAGGTCTAGCTGTTAAGAGATGCAAAATATTGTTGTTGCTGGAAATATGAAGTTAAAGGTCAAAAATATTGGAAACATGCAGATCTGGGAGCACCTATGGAGGCAAACGGAGGAAATCATGAAGCAGCAACACTCCAAAAGCTCGTGATTCCAAATTGGGCTTTAACCTGGTGTTGTGTGACTTCTTAATGTGCCCATCCCAGACAAACATGAGCATCTTCACATTACGATCTTCCAATGCCAGCAGCTCCACATTACGATCTTATGATGGAAGGAAAATCATTAATAAAACAGCTGAAGATAATTAAGCCTAGGACACTATCTGAAGGAACTCTATGCAGTGATGTCCGAGGATTGAGATGATTCACTTCCAACAGCCACAACCATCTTCTTTTGTGCTAGCTATAACTTAAATCAATGGAGAGATTTTCGCCCTTCCATTGCTACTATGGCTCCTTGATGCAACTCAAGGGTCAAATGCTGCCTTGATTTCAAGGGCAGTCACTCCCACCCCATCTTTTGAGTTCAACTCTTTTGCCATGTTTGAAATATGGCTACGAGGAGGTCAGGAGCTGAGTGACATTGGCAGAATCCAAAATGAGTGACAGTGAGCAGGTTAGTGGTGATAAAGTGCCACTTGATAGCATTATTGATAACTTCTTCCATCACTATGTTTCAGGGTAGACTGATGAGGCAGTAATTGCTAGTTTGTACTTGTTCTACTTTTTATGCACGGAACATATCTGGTAATGTTCCACATTATTGGGCTGATGCCAGTGTTGTAGCTGTAGTGGAGCAGATTGGCAAAGAGTGAAGCTAATTCTGGAGCACAAGTCTTGAGAATGTTGTCAGGATCCATAGCCTTTGCAGTATCTTGTGTACTCAGCCATTTCTTGATATCATGTGGAATGAAAAGAATTGGCTGAAGATATAGGACTGAGTTAAGGAGGAACTTCTTCACATGAAAGGTTACGAATCTGTGGAATTCCATGCCAGTGAAGCCGTTGAAGCTATCTCATTGAATGCTTTTAAGGCTAGGATAGATAAATTTTTGAACAGTAAAGGAATTAAGGGTTATGGTGAATAGGCAGGTAAGTGGAGCTGAATTCACGAAAACATCATCCGTGATCCTCCTGAATGGTGGGCAGGCTTGAGAGGCCAGATGGCCAACTCCAGCTCCTTGTTCTCAAGACATCTATGATGCTAGGATCTTTAGAGAAGACTGAATTGGAACACCCTCTTGGCACTTCTGGTAGAAGACTGTTGCAAATGTTTCAGCCTTATCTTTTGTACTCAAGATCGCCCAGCATTAAGGATGGAGAAATCTGTAGAGCCTCCTTCTCCAGTGAATTGTTTAATTATCCACTACCATTCACGACTCGATGTAGCAGGACTGCAAAGCTGATCTGGTCTGCTGGTTGTGGGATCGATTAGCTCTATCTATTGTCACTGCCGATGCTGTTTGGCACAGTAGTCCTCTGTTGTAACTTCACCAGGTTGACACCTCGTTCTTAGTATGCCTAGCGGTGCTCCTGGTCACACCCTCCTGCACTCTCCATTGAACCAATGTTGATCCCCTGGCTTGATAGTAATGGTAGAGTGGGTGATATGCCAGGCCATAACGTTACAGATTGTGGTTGAATACAATTCCGATGCTGCTGACGATCCGCTGCACCTCATGGATGTCCAATCTTGCTTTTCAATCATCAATCTAAATTGATCTGTTGATATTTTGACCGTTATTAGACTGCTTTGTCAGTTTTTTCTATGAGAGGGTTCAGTCTTGTACATGGCTGGCTGACTAACATAATGGTTCAGAATATGTTGCCCAAAAGAGTATGGGTTTAATGGAGTTTGCTGTTTTTGAATGCATACATAGCCCAGCAACTTGTGCTGAGAAAGAAATGCACTGTGAATACAAATCAGTACAAGTTTCTGGATAATTTGCACAATTCCACAAATAAACTCGTAAAGACATCAGCTCATCCTCAAACTCCTTTTGGATTTTATGCGATTCCTACATGTGCACACAAAATGCCAATTAAATACACCACAAAACGTTAGGACTGTTTCTGAATAGTGCAAAAATCTATTCAAATGGAAAAAAAAATGTTTTGATGATGAGATTTATATTCCTGGAATGTTAATCAATTTCTTCAATTCAGAAAAGGAATAACTTAAACTGGAGTTTCATTCCTCTGGGTGATAAATTGAAGCTAGAGATTGTTAGCATCAGTGTTAATTTTTCTCACTTTGAGTTTTTCCTCTCTCAATCGAATTCTTCCTTCCTTCCCTTTGTTTCTTGTTCTGTACCTAATTTAACTCTAAATCATCCAGTTTAGTTTACACTCCCCTGTCTTTCCTCTGTTTATTTCTCAGTCTCATTGGTTGGCACAGACTGTTGCTTCCATTGCTCACTAAGATTTCAGCTGCCTCATTGTGCTAGCAAGTTATCAGCTCACATTTTCAATGAAAATGGGACGCATGCCAAAATGCCCTGCATCAGCAAATTCTGGAGCAACATCATCAGTAGTCCTAAACTAGAAATCATGACCATCCTTCAACAACATCCAAACATTGTTATATAAGATTACCTACCCATGAAAAGCTGCAAGAAGCTGGTGTTGCTTGACAGCAGCTAACGTATCTTCTGGAATAGCTGCCAGAAGATTAGCAAGCAAGCCACAGAGAGCTGATGAGAAGTGAAGAGTAACGACTGCACTTTGCTCTAATGAAGGATCAGAAGCATGGGAATTCTCACTGTGTAGTGATTGTGTAGCTTCTGAGTCACTCTGACCTAAATGGAGAAAACCAGATAAGATAGCATTGGCAGTAAAAACATTTGATAAGAAACAATATTTCATTTGCTACTTACAGGTACTAACTGTAGTGTGGATGAATTATCAAGATACTTAAGTAACAATGCCTTGAAGTTAAGGTGGTGTTACTAATAGAGAGCAGACATTCCAAATTTAGTTGCATTGCTTTCAACCAAACTACAGGGCAAGAGAATATCATACCTAAGTGAAGGACTGCTCTCCAGTCAAGATCAAAACTAGTTTACGTTTCCTGGACTGCTGCTTTGTTTATTAATAATTTGTGATCAATATAATAGAATTTCCAAATGTATGTCTTTACTGCTGCTACATTGGGTAATTATAATAATGTAAAGCTCCTTCATTTACATACTTAAAAATAGCAGGCTTTCGAACTTGTCCAATTGAGGCAACAATTCACACTGTATTTGAATACAGCATTATCATTTGAACCTTCTGATTTCTGCAGACCTGATGAGAAGCAGCAAGGTCCTATTTTAAAAATACACATCAGGTTCCAACATCGTCATCAGGGCCAGATTTCAATATTTATTTAGAGTCTAGTAGGGAAAGTTAACCAGTTAACAAGAGGATCTGGGGCTAGAACAGACACAGAGAAAGGTTTTTTTGGCTTCCAAGTGGGCCAAAAATAAGATTGTTCCTCCAGATCCCAAAAAGACACCTTGGACTTACCTCACACTTCCCCCCACTTGATATGATGTGTTCTGACTCCCTTTGCTCTTATGATTGCCTGAGACCATTTCTTAGTGGTCTCTGGCTGTGTCCTCCTGCCATGCAAAGCCTCCACACCCAACTGCCAGTGAGCTAGGGCAAGCTTGCCTAATTTGTGCACAGGTCTTGCTGTACCAACACAAAAGCCCTTAAGTTAAAATCTCTCAAAAAACCTGGGATTTGAAGAGTTACACTCCTCTCATCTTTGGCCCCCACCCACAAACTTATGCAGCAAGTTAAAATGCAAGTTTAATTTTTTTTGTGCCACCGTCTTCCCATTCTCCATTTCTGTTAAACGTTCAGACCTAGTTACTAACTATAATACTCCTGATTTTCAGGGTACTCACATTTGCTGAGATTTGTTTTAAACATTTTGAGAGTACTGCTTACACTTTGCTGCTTCTTTCCAATTCAAACATGTGTGTTGATATTTGCCAAGTTGTTACCAGTCTCCTCTTGGAATAAGTGCATCAGAGTTCTCTTGCATTGTTTTCTGGAGGCCATCTGCTTTACCAGTTTTAAAGATTACAAATGTCTAAATGTTACCAGTTCTGTGATATGTGGCATAGTCATTTTGACATACTTCAGCAACACAGGTGGACAGCTTGTGAAAACCAGACCAACATTTCATGAGACTTCTGACAGTCACTGCAGATGCCCTTTGACATTGCTGCAATCAGGCTGCAGAGCTAAATTTCTGAATTTGGTGCGATGTGGAAAGCTGCTCAACAGAGAGAGGCACAAATCAGTACTTATTGTGTGTGGAAGATATCAGTAAGAATTTAGCAACACCAATGTTCAATCCAACCGATTTATTTGACAGTAAATCTGCGAGCTTTCAACACTCTCTCTGTGTCTTCGTCAGGCAAATGCAGTGTTCTGGTCTGCAATAGCACACATCAGCACAGACAGTCAGAGATTGCTCATTAGAATGCGAATCCTTACATCTAACCTGCTATTCAAGTGTTAAAGTGGCTAACAATGTGTGTGAAGGGAATCCTGAGCATTGGTTAGAGAATTGTGTATTTTCTCCAGACAGCACAGTAAGTGAGGTTTTTTGCTAACCCAGGCAAGTTACGGGGGTTACAGATAGTGTGTCATGAAGCCAAGATCCCTGTTAAGACCGTCCTCATGTGTGCGGAACTTGGCTATCAGTCTAAGCTCAGCGACTCTGCGCTGTCGTGTGTCACGAAAGCCCCCTTGAAGAACATTTACCCGCAGGTCGGAGGCCGAATGCCCATGACTGCTGAAGTGTTCGCCCACAGGAAGGGAACTGTTTTGCCGGCATCTTTACGTGTGGAAGATACGACAGGAGGTGGAGCTGGCTGGGACCCTGCGGTTAAATAGGTGCTCTGAATGTAAAGTAGAGCAAATGCAAACCTCAACGAAGGGTAACATGCGGGATTGTCTTGGCCCACTGCGCTGTTCAAGCAGTGCAGTAGGCCAGGAAACAACAATAGAAGGCATTTCACGAGGTTTGCCAGTCGTGAAGCTGCAAAACACTTTTTAGCGCAATCAGCTCCACACCGGAAATCAGCATGAAATTGATAATCACCTGGAAATGTCATTAAATTTGACATTTCCATATCATTATCGGAATGGTATTCTCCAGCTCTACAAGTGTCTCACTCTCCCCTGCCTGGGGTGGTTCTCACCAGCGGGGTTTACAAATGCTACTATCAGGGGGCAGGCATCCTCACCAAGGGGTGGGAACAGAGGCCATTGAGGCCTCCCCACCATTCAAGAGGTCAGGGGCAAAGAACAGCACCCCTTGGGATCTGGCACCCGCCAAGGGACAAACTGGCACTGTTTATAGGGCACCGGACAGTGCCAGTGGGGGGGAGTGGAGACTCTGCAAGTGGGACCGGTGGAGGAGTGAGGAGACGTTTGGGGTTGGCCATTGTTGGAAAGTTGAAGGTGGGATGGGGAAGAGATCAGGGCTGGGAGAGTCAAGAGGCCAGTGATCACGGGATTCCAAGGGCGTTGGAAGACCAGCAATATGGAGGCAACTGCTTATGTGCTGATCTCTGCATTGGCAGATTGGCACACACGCAGCCACCTGCTCAGCACTATGCTGTCAGCCTCTTGGGTGGGAATAGGCTCCGCCCAGCATTTTTCAGAGTGAATCACACTGAGGCACTATGTATTGCTCACAGTGTCAGAGATTCATTAAGGTAAGAATGCCCAAAAATGGACAGAAAATATTCCTGTTTTCCCGCCCGTTGAGTACTTAAGATTTGTTTTGGGAGAATCCTGGTTAATAGCAAGAACAAGACACCAAATGGACGACGATTCTAGGTCAGTCACAAAAACAACCACACCATAAATTACACCCAATTGCTGGGTTCCAGTACAGTTCCCAGTGATATGGGTCGAAAACTGAGAACAGAGTAGCATATTTTTCACCTCTGTACTGATTTGGGCCATAGTCAGCACTTGGACAACATCCAGGAAAGTTCACAGGAATTAAGGGCGTTGGTAGTACCGAGGAACTGGAGAAGAGGGGTACATAAGAATGGCTGGATAGTTCATGGTTATGTTCGAAAGTTGTTTCCTGAATTAGTGCATTCTTTATATTTTTATTCAGGCAAGAACAGGCAAGACAGTCACAAAACCAACCATAACAGAAATTACATCCAAGAGTTCGTTCTAGCATAGTTCCTAGTGACATGGTTCTGAGAACTGATTGGCATAGGAACAGTGGTCTTCAACATTTGATCGGTCAAAGGATTGCTGAACTTTAGCTTTTTGATCTGATTGGCTGAAGGCAATCAATGGTGCTAGACATCTGACTTCAAAAAAGCAGTGCATTTCACTGTTGATATATTAAGAAGGGGTTGCTCTAAAAGGTAGTGTTTTGTTACAAGAGTTGATTTGTCTGGTAGACATGCAGCAGATGCCAAGAATGCAAGCTAATGCTTTATTTTAGTTATGAATGTATTTCTTTGCAGAGGTAATGAACCTTTAGTTTATTTATGTTCTCCTGGGATTTCAGACTAGGTATTATAGAATTATGTGGTTAATAGGAGGAGCTAAATTTGTAGGGAAGAAACATTGTTACAATTTCATTTAAAATATAAGAAGCTGCTCTCTGAGCTGTCAGAAGAAATGGGTGTCTCTATCTCTCGCCAAAGGCTATCTGAAAGCTCCAAAGGATGGTGACAAGCCAATATACCTGTGTTTTGCTAAATAATTTTAAAGAAGAGTTTAAGTCTATAAGAAGAATATTGTTTGAATTGAAACTCAATTAATAGGTTAGCATTGTGAATCGTATCTCATCATGGTTATGTATTGGTCAATTGTTAAAAGCTAAGCTAATTAATTTGTTACAATTAAACTGAGTTGTGTTACATCTTCCCAGTTGTCAGTAGAAAAGCTCATGATTTGAAATTACTCATCCTCACACTAATGTCAAAAGAGCAAATTGTTGGAACCTAGTCTAACTTCATAATCTACCTTGGGGCTTCTGATCTTGTACCCTAACACTGGGACTTACTATAAATTGAATCAAACAATGAATGCATGGTAACCTCTATGAGCCCACTGGGGTTATGAATTCCCCTGGCAATAGACAGTGGCACGCCCAACAGGAACTCTTTACATGAGCCCTTTATAAGGCAGGCCCAGAACTGGCCTGCTGAGCTCTAGTTTCAGACAGGGACTAGTATGTGTACACCAAAGTAGTGGTTTGTTTCTTTCCAATCAGACTTCCTTGCAGGTTGCACAACAGCACAGTGGTTAGTGCCAGGGTTCAATTCCAGCCTCAGATAACTGTCTGTATGGAATTTGCACATTCTCCTATGTCTATGTGGGTGTCCTCTGGGTACTCCAGTTTCCTTCCATATCCAAAGATGTGCAGGTTAGGTGGATTAGCTGGACTAAATTATCCTTTAGTGTTAGAGAATTAGCACGGTAAATATGTGGGGTTACGGGAATAGGGTCTGCATGCGATTGTTGTTGTGCAGGCTCAATGAACCAAATAGCCCTCTTCTTTATTGCAGGAATTCTATGATCTCTGAGTCACTACACAGTGGTCTTGAATAAGAGAAAATTTCTGACAGCTACATTTATGCTTATCAGATAAAAGCTTCAGCTAACACCTTGCAACCTTACTGGATATCAAAAACTTCTATTGTAAACCACTAATATTAACATGACAATCACAATAGCTAACCAATTTGATTAAACATGAAGTTATGACAACTAGATGGTGTGATAATACGTCAACTTTACAACATTAAAAGTTGCAGGAAAATTTAGACTTGAATGTTATGATGTGCCAAGTGCTCATCCAGATACATTTTAAAGGATGTGAGGCAACCCTCCTAGGTAGCACATTCCAGATCATCACCACTCTAGGCAAAAAACGATTTTCCTCAGATCCTCCCTAAACCTCCTGACCCTCACCTTAAACTCGTGTCTCCTCGTGACTGACTCCTCACTTGCCAACAAAAGACCACTAGATAAGAATTCACACTTCCACAGTAGCGCTCTTTAGTTAGTTTGGGGTGAGATAAAAGTGTCAGGGAAACAAAAAAATTAAACTACAGATTCAAACTGAACTTCAGGGTAATGAATACACATGCACCCACCTCCCACACTACGATATACAGTGGCAGCAGCATGTAGCATCTACATGATGCACATTAGGAACTCAACAAGTCTCCATGGACAGCACCTTCCACCATCTAGAAGGATAAGGGCAGCAGATGCATGGGAACACCACCACCTAGAAATTCTCCTCCAAGTCACTCACCAACCTGACTTGGAAATAAATTGCCGCTGTTCTTCACTGGCACTGATCAAAATCCTGGAACTCCCTTCCTAACAGCACTGTTGGTACATCTACACTTCAGGGACTGCAGTAGTACAAAAAGGCATCTTCTCAAGGGTAACTAGGGATGGGTAATAAATACTGGCTTAGCCAACAAAGCCCACATCTCAATGAATTTTTAAAAATGACTACAAGATTTTAAACATTTCATTTGATCAAGTTTTAATTTAGATGACAATTGGTGTACAAAGCATTTAATTAAGTGTTCTCCAGGATTTCAGATATTCCCCCCCTCCTGACATTACAGTAATTCAGCCCATCAACCCATGTTGATTTTCTATACAGTGAGGCTGTCAGACCCCTTATCCCACTCTATCCTAATAGCCCAGCAAATTTATTTCATTTGTGCTATCGAATTTCCTTTTAAAATCATTGATCATCTACTTCCATCACTCCCATGTACAGGAAGTTCCAAGTCATTACCACTCGCTGCATACATAGAGTTTTTCCTCAAATTCCTCCTTCATTACTTGACCAAAACTTTACACTGTATCCCTCTGTCATTGTTCTTTAAGCTTATGGGAACAATCTTCATGGTCTACTCTGTCTCGACTAATCAAAGACCTTGACAAAATCTCCCCTTAATCTCTAATCTAAAAAGTAAAATACTGCTGATACTGGAAATCTGAAATAAAAACAGTGCATGGAAATATTCAAAAGGCAGCATCTGCAGGGAGAAAAACAAAAGTTCATATTTCAAATGGAATATTATTTCTTCACAACTCTTCTTTGACTTGAAATGTGAACTCTATTTCTCTCTCTACAGATGCTGCCAGACCTGCTGAGTACTTTCAAAGCTTTTTATATTTCCCTCAAAATCCTTTGCATCAAGAAAAACAACCCTGACTTCTCCAGCCTAACCTTGTAGCTAAAAGCCCTCATCCCACAAGCATTTTGATAAATCTGCTCTACACCCTCTCTTAAAGATCCCCTGACCCTTTCTAAGTGTGGTGACCAGAACTGGATACAATATTGTGGCCTAATCAAAAACCTCAACAACCATTTAAAAGTATATGGATGGGCACGTACATGTCATAGTATTCAAAGCTATGGGCCAAATGCTGGAAAAGTCAGGTAAGTGTTTGTTGGTGCAGACTCTATCCATCAATGGGCCTCTTCTGTACTGTATGATTCTAAGTTTTTCTAACTAGTCTCTCAATATGTCCCCCTGCTTTCAAAGATGTATGCACATGAAGCACAAATTCCTCTGTCTCTGCACAATAAGACGAAAGTGTTTCCACTCCAGGAGGGGGTCATTTGGTGTATTTATTTCTAATTTCCAGCAGCCATAACAATCCTCAATATTAATCTTAAATTAACCTCATTTAACCAAAAGACTAATAAATGCTTAGGAATGACTTACCAGAAGTCTTTAAAATTATAAAAAGTTTTGATAGAAAATAGAGAATACAGAATAAAATGAGAAGGAATTGAAAGTGATGGCCAATCTAAAATAGTTACAAAGAAACCAAATAGGGAATTCAGAAGAAAGTTTCTTTTACCTCAGAGTACTGAGAATGTGGAACTCAATATCTAAAAAGTCATAGGATCAGAGAAGAATCATGGAATCCCTGCAGCGCAGAAGGAGGATATTTGACCATTGAGCCTACACCAACAACAAATCGCATCCAGCCCCTCTCTCCTATCCCAATGTATTTACCCTGCTAGGTCCCTTGACACTAAGGGGTAATTTAGCATGGCCCACCAACCAGATACACACATCTTTGGGAGTGTGGGAGGGAATTAGAACACCTAAAAGAAATTCAGACAGACATAGGGAAAATGTGAAACTCCACATAGACAGTATCCCAAGGCTGGAACTGATTCCAGCTCCCTGGCGGTGTGAAGCAACAGTGCTAACCATTGTGCTACCATGCTGTTATGGTGAGTGGCATAGATGTATTTAAAGGGTGGTTAGATAAGTACATGAAGGAAAAGTGAGTCGAAGATC
Source organism: Sphyrna mokarran (assembly GCA_024679065.1). Lineage (NCBI taxonomy): Eukaryota > Metazoa > Chordata > Chondrichthyes > Carcharhiniformes > Carcharhinidae > Sphyrna > Sphyrna mokarran. The sequence goes on from JAGIQG010000007.1 coordinate 101,787,901, forward strand.
ATGTTGATTGAGTCAAATGAGGGAAAGTAAGAGAAGCTTCATGGATCAGTTGGGCTGAGTAGACTATTTCTGTGCTATATATTTCATGGAAAATGGAGAACTTCTGCCTACCTTGAGCTGTTAACCGGTTGGTTGGAGATTCAGGAATAAGAATAGGAGATACAGCTGAACTGTGCAATGGCCCATGGAACTCAGATGCACCAACCGATAAAGGCGGTGACGGCAAAATCTGAAAATTGGAATTTAACAAGAAATGAGCATCAATCAAAACAGCAATATTGAAAACCAAAAGGATTTTGTTCATTTTTATTTTGAGACAGTTTTCAACTTATGTAATGTATATCTAGCTCTGAAAATGGATTGCCTTTGGAAAATAGGTTTAAAAAGAGATGAATTAATAAATTCAGTTACAACACATATCTCTTATCACCTCTTTGGAATATTTTAAAATGTGTCACATCCAATAAATTGTTGAAAGGTTGCTACTGTAACCATGTAAAAAAATGTGTTTCCTGAGGTTTAGTATGAAACTGTGAATACATATTCTCCAGACATCTTTCCACATTCATTGTCTTACCACATACCAAAGTGCTTGATGTTAATGGAAAACTTGACAAATGACTGTGATTCGATAGACTAGATGATGCTCTCCAATATTTCAATGAGTCAGTGTCTGCTGAAACAAAATGAAATGTTACCGGTATTAGATCATTGCAGTTTGCAGGTGTATACTTATGCTCGTGAATGGTTTCAGAGTATAAAAGATGCAAGATGTTGCTGAGGAACTAATTCTACAAATCCAGGTAACATGTATTTGCAATCAAATCAGCAACCCCACAGTGGTCATTCCCATCTCTTTATGTTTATAGGCTATAAAGTTTGCTGTAATACTTAACCGATTATCTTTATCTAGTAGACTGGCCTTTAATGCTTACATCCAGTCATGAAACTGGATTGCAACTACGTGTGTGTTAGCAGTTCAGTTTGTTTTGAAGCAGCATGGTGAGATTAAACTCAAATTTATGAGTTTACACTTAATGTGATTTGCATAAAGATTGTATTTGTTTCCATTTAAAAACAACACTCATTTCTTTGAGAAATGCTTCATTCACATTACGCAGGTTAAGACCTAACTTGCATTGCTTCCTTCTATAAGTAATTCTATTCCATTAAGTTTAAAGGCATACCTTTTTATAAAAAGCATTGTATGATATTAGTTGTCTGTTGAAATAATATGAGCCACAGCTCAATGTTAATTATCCAGTAATTGTACTGGAGGTCATAGACTATAGCACAGCAGCAGGTCATTTGACCTACCATATCAGCTCATTGCGAAAGGCACTCTAGTTCTTTTCCTCCAATTCTGCCCTGTCAATCTGCAAATCTTCATAAAATTATCCAATTCCCTTTTGCAAACCATGATTGAATCTGCCTCTCCCCAGCTCTGAGGCAATGCATGCCAGATTTTAATCACTCTCGGAAATAACTTTTTTCTTAATGCTGCGTCTGTTTTTTCAAATCCCTTCAAAAAAAATCCTGAGAACCATTCCTGTAAGTATTTTCAGCACCCTAGCTAATGCCTTCACATGCTTCCTAAAATGTAGTACCTTGAATTGTACACAATACTGCAGTTGAAGCTGAACTAGTGCTTTAAGGTTCACCAAAGCTTACTTGCTTTTGACCTCCTGTGCCTCTATATATAGAGCGCAATATTCTGTATGTCATGTTAACTGCTTTCTCAATCCACCTGCCCCCTTTAATCATTTCTGCTGAACTATATATTGCCTTTCCTCATTTCTTTCTGCTGCAAGTATCAACAAACACTGCTCTGCATTAAAATTTAATCTGCCACATGAGCACCCATTTCACTAGCCTGTGGTCTCTTGGAGTCTATCACTATCATCCTTGCAGTTCACAATGATTCCTGTGTCATCTGCTATCTTTGAAATTGTGCTCTTCACTCCCAAGTTAGCAGATCCTCCCTAGCCACTCATGCATGCCTCAGCTGAGATGCCAACCCTGCAGGTATTCTAAGATGCTCTCATCCTTCTGTTCCTCCTACCCCTGCTGGTCATTCTCCACGTTCATATATAGATCAGATTATACTTAGTACATTATCAATTTTAACTTCTATCTTTGCATTTTATATGTGAAATCAAACCATATACATTCTCTTTTACTATAACCTCAACCAGCCCACCACTCAGAAAATGAGACTGATGTTTCTAAATTTCATTCTCCAAGTACATAAATGAAAAGAAAAGTAGTCAGCTCAAACTCTTTACATCTTTTCCCCAATCACATCATACAAGCATAAAATGCAAATGAGGTAAACTATCAGTGGCCAAAAGGCACTTAGATGCTGCATCGAGTTAACTTATCAGTGGACGAGAGATACCAGAAGTTCATAGTACCTTAACAGCAAACAATAATGACAAAAATTAAATGCATCTTCTAAGTGCATCTTCCTTAATTTTATTACTCTTATACATGAGGTGATTCAAAGCATTTCAAAAAAAATACCTACCTTCTAGATTGGTGTTGAGCAAATTGCTGCTAGTAGGTTTCGGAAAATTCAAATCAAACATGTACCTTCCTAGGTAACAGTGTTTGACCATACGAGCCACACGCTCATAGAATTGGCAGTGATACAGCAGAGCCTGGAGAGCAGGCAGCCCAACCAGTGATAAACCAGACTCTTCATCATGAACACACGGGCTCTACAAAAAAAAAGAAAAATGTTCAGGTAAGTATGAAACTGAAGCCAAAAATCCACAACACAATGAAATGGGCTTTCCTCATCTTACCTGACTTTATCAAACATGTTTTAGCCATTACTTCATTTCAGCAAAGAATAAAGTACAGCACAGCACAGCACACGAACAGGCCCTTTAAGCCCTCCAAGTCCAATCATGATTCCCTCACAAAACTAAAAAAAAATCTGCCCTTTCTCATTCCATATCCCTCTATTTACCTACAATTCACATAGCCATCCAGATGCCTCTTAAATATTGCTAATGTGCCTGCTTCCATCATCTATCTAGAAGCATATTCCAGGCACCCACCACTCTCTGCAAGAAAAACTTCTCCCGTACATCTCTTTTAAATTTTCCCCCTCACCTTGAACCTGCGCCCCCTTATAATTGACACTTTCACCCTGAGAAAAAGTCTCTGACTATCCACCTGTCTATGCTCCTTAGTTTTGTAGATCTCTATCAAGTCTCCCCTCAGCCTCTGTCTTTCCAGTGAAAACAATCCTAGTGTGGCGACCAAGAACTGCACGTAATACTCCAAACGCAGCCTACCCAAGGTTTTGTATAAGTTAGTTTTCATACTTGGGACTATATCACAAAGTGTATCATATAGATTCATTATATATTCTTGGACTATCAAATACTATTTTGTTTAAAAATTGTGGGAACTGTTATGAAAATTTAGATAATTTGCTTTTAAGGGTAGTTATTCAAATTGGACATATATATCATCTATTATAGACAATTCATCAACTTTTTTGGACCAGATTGCACCCCTTTATGATCATTTAAAAGGAACAGGACTTTGTGTTCACCATTTAAGAATAACTCCAGTTCCTTTCACTGTCAGACACAAAAATCTTTGCTGAGCAAGAAAACCCCAAATGATTCCTTTATGGAAAATAATTAGCTCAATAATCAACTCCATGTAATGTCAATATTGACACTGCTGGTGAGTCACAATATTCAGTGCAGTGTCTCTCTGTTATGCCTGTAGGCGATAGGAGAGTGCATGTGACTTTTCAAAGCAACATTTAACTTGCAATTTCATTTATGCTTATCCAATGTGCCTGCAATCCCTCACTCCTTTGCCTGTCTGCCCGAGTCCAATTACATCCTCACCTCCCCATAATCAATCACTTTTTGACTTGAATACTGCAATTCAAAAAGTAATCTGATGGCTGCCCTTGCATGACACTATGGGAGACGGACTACTGATCAAGAACATTTGGCACTGCTTATTGAAGTACATAAATAGGATTATTATACAATTTAAATCTTTGAAAAGACTTATGTTGGAGTAAATGGAATTGCGTAAAACTACACTGCAGAAAAAAAGCCATTTTGCCATTCTATCCTGATGTTTTTATGCCAGTTCTAATTCTATTCTCCTGTTTGTTCTCTTATCCTTTTAACATTCCTCTTCTTTTAGGCAAATCTCCGGTCCCCTTTTAAAATAAATGACAGACTTGTTTGACTAAACGTATGAGACAGAGAATGTCATGGAAAATACTGTTCTCTGAACTCTCCTTTAATTTTGTGTCTTTTTGTTATCATCTCAGAGTAATGGAAACAAATATTATCCACTGTATCAAGCCTTTCATAATCTTAATGGCCTTTAAGATTATCCCTCAACTTCCTCAGCTTTATAGTTAAAAAAGAAACCTCTCAAATGTATCTTCATAACTGTAAGTTTTGGTAACAGCCTAGTAAATATATATTTTCTATAGATTTTGCATTGTTTTTATACCAGAAGGCCCAAATCTGTAAAATTGAGGCTTAATTTGCAACTATGTTTATCTCCATTGTAGCACTTCACTACTATAAATCAAGTATTGAAGGAATGTTTCAAGTTGAGGTAAAGAAATACTGCATAAATACAAGCCCTAATTATATTATGTTGGGCACAGTTTCACAACACCAGATTAAAGTCCAACAGGTTTATTTGGAAGCACAAACTTTTGTTCTTTGTTCTTTGAGCATTGCTCCTTCATCAGGTAAATGGAGGTAGGTTCATAAACAGAGCATATATAGGCAAAAACACAATTAGCAGAATAATTACAGACTGGAATATGGGGATGATTGGAATGCAACACTTGCAGGTAATCAAGTCTTTACAGCGTGTGCATGGAGGGAGGGATAATCACAAGTTAAAGAGATGTGAATTGTTCTCTTGCCCCCAACCCAGTCCATCAATCTCCACCTCATTGCTACATTATCTTGGTTCACAGCCTCAAAGCGCCAGGGACCCAGGTTTGATTCCTGCCTTGGAATCAAACTTGTGAGTAGAGTTTGTACATTCTCTTTAAAAATAAATGCAATTAACATACAATATAGTAATTTTTCTGATTTTTCTTACCTGCCAGGCATAATCCTTTGCTTCCTCCATTGTGGCTGGCATACGAATCATCAGTAGATTCTGCAGTATGGATGCTGCCTGAAAAAAACTATACCATTGCAATCTTTCTATACAAGTATGTGCTAAGCAGTATAGCACCATCATATGGAAACACAGTTTAAAGATGTAATAGGGAAGAACGATTAGCATGTAGGTTCTCCTTCATTCTTTAAATGGAATCCCAATAATACCATTGGCATTGCACTGGGTTACATATTCTTGGATCATGTTCTGGGAAATCAGAAAGGCATTAATTCCTTTAATATATTTTTGTTGTAACTGAGATGCCTAAACATATAGTATGCCAGCTCTGTGAAAGACAAAGCTTCTGTGCAAATATTAAAGTAACACATTTAGTTTAGTTCTACATTAAAATAGGCATAGGTGAGTGGTTGAGTCAGAGGGTAAACGGTAAGGATATCTTCCATCAAAAAATGATGATGATCCTATGAGATTATTCATTCATCATCTTCATTCAATATCCCTTATGCAAACAAGTATTCTTAGAACTGAAAAGAACGTAGAGCCTTTGTGAGTAGAGACCTCAGCTATCTACATAAAGCAACAAAACACAATTTTAGACAGCTAATCCCAGACATAATTTGTAAAAATACACTGGCAAGACAACATGATGGACATTCCAGTTGGTTTCTATAGTGCCCTGTATCCGAATTAAAGGAATTGTTAGCACTGGTGTTGTTGTTTTGTTTATCGTATTTACCAAGTATAGGTTTTGCTGTAGGAGACTACTTGCTGCAGTGAATGCAAGCTAAAATATTGGGAGGAAACTGAGTCATAGTATGTATTAACGACAAAATTTAGAAGCATTACTCACCTCCCTACGAACCATACTGCACTCAGATTGGTCCAGAAGGATATTTAGAACTGTACCCCAAAGTCCTCCAGAAATATTTTGACAGCTGGCTGCCAATGCAATGCAGCCATTTTCAACCAGAGTTAATGCTGATCCAATACCCAGACTGCCAAAGCGAACCTAAAACAATTTGAACAGAAACTATAAGCATTTCTAACAATGAACAAAATTACTACATAAACTTTGGTCTAAATCATTGGTTTAATATACATATTCTATATTTCCAATGTAGAATCATATTTCCTGAATCACAAACAGAAAATAAACTCACATCTGTGCCATTTTTTACAATAAAATTAAAAATGTATAGAGTATAAACTGCTTTATATGGTTAAAAGGATTTGGCTAATAAGTAATACTAAGCTAATCGAGAAACAACATTAGTGAGTAGATTACCAATTTATACAGTGATAAACTGACACCATTCTACAGGGAATAACACATACAAAATTGTACCTCTGTCAATGAAAATACATTTCCTTACAAATTTGATTTGACTATGCTTTCTATTAATTAAATGTGTGAACATTGTAATCCATTTATCAGATATGGTGTTTAGCAGTGGTGAGAAGTACGCTGGAGAACTTCAGGTGCAATTTCATCTTTAAGAATAATAAGTATTGTGACTTGAATATTGTTCTGCACTTAAAATAATAGTGGTTTCACAAGCTTTGAAGGGTGTGAATTAATATGCAAATCCATCTGGTGTAAAGAAGTTTCTGCAGAACCAGACAAACTCTGTACTGTGATTACGAAATTCAACTTGTGTATGGCTCCCAGTGGGAACTACTGAAAAAGGTTAATGTTATGTGGCTTGTCTAAGTATACTGGACGAACAAAAAACAAAGTCAAATAGCAAGTAGAATATAAGCACTGACACAGCATTACACCAAAATGATCACAATTAAAAAATGCAACAAAACCCAAATATACCTCAGGGTCTCGATCAACCCAGAGGGGAATAAGCCACGCCAGGCCCAGTCGTGATGGCATTTGATCCTCATTGTTATGATCGTATGCCAAAGACCACAGGGAAATCCAATCCTATAATAACAACAAACAAAAATGAATGTCAAATGCTAAGGTGGTTTCATTCAAGTCAAACACTCATTTGGCTTCTGTAACCTCAAACATGGCAATAGCCGGTACGGCTTTACAAATAAAATTAGTGTTGATAATATTAGCAGACTGTTACAGAATTTGGGTCCATACTGGATTTTCTCTCAGATTCAAAGGCAGCTGTATTCCTAAAAATCAGTAGTTTTCCCCTGATGCCAAGGTTTTATGCACTCGATGCATACTACTGCGTACACCTTCACATAGATTCATACAATCTTCAGAAGACTTGGTAGTCAGCGTTTAAATGAGCCAAAGATATTTGCAAATCAATAAACTAATTTATTTTACATGAAAAATGTTACAGAGTAACATTTACCATGATTTCAAATGTGTTTCATAATATTCCTCTTTAAGATGAAATATTTTTAAAAGCATATCCATTAATAAGCCACTTTCAGTTTACTGACTAGCACATCTGCAACAAGAGACAGCCCCAACCTTAGGAAGTGAGCTGTTAACCTTGTGTCTGGTTGTCATTCCAGATTACTGCAGATTGTCTTTTCTGAGCAGAACAGAAGCCAAAAAATTGACACCTTTTCTTCTCTCCCAGCTGTGTGTGTGTCAATTGGGATAACAATCATATTGGCTCGCGCCACCATAGGTGTGAACTTTCCTGACAGCTTTAGCTACCAAGCTCAAACAAATGAGGTTATACAACATATTACTTACATATGCTGTTCATTCAAATGTCTTTCAAATCTCCATTGTTTCAAAATTACTTACTATTTAGAAATCATTTGTTTAGCCAGTTCACCCAGATTTAATTAGCAACCTCAAAAGCTCATCTTATGAGGCTTTACGTGTAGGTACTGAATACTGTTTAACAGCAGAAGCTTGATATAAACTGACTCAAATTGCTTGTGGATTTTAAAAAAAGTTCCCGAAGCATAACTACTTAAACATGACCTTCCTTTTAATGGAAGTGTTAACCATGTGATGATTGATATGCACAAATAGCAGGTATATGCTTGTATTTATATAGCACCTTTCATGATCTCAGGAAGTCCCAAAGTGTTTCACAACCTGAGTACCTTTTCAGGTGTAGTCAACATTCCAATAAGAGACATAGCAGCCAATTTGTGCATAGTAAAGCCCCTCAAACAGCGATGAGGTTTATTTAAAGAAAACTTGTTGATAGTTAAATATATTTTTGGTAGGACAAGTGAAAAATTCCTTATTTCTTCAAAATGGTGCCATCTATTATGCATACATAATTGGAGTCATGGGCTCCTTGGTTTAATGTCTCACCTGAAACATGCAATCTGCAACGGTACACTCTTCCTTAGAGGGGCTTGAACTCAGAAATATTTGATTCAGAGACAAGATTACTATTCACTGGGCCACAGCTGCTATCTGTAGCTTTTCCCAACAAACGGGCCAGGATTTTCCAGCCCTGCCCATAATCAACAAAACTCTAGCTAATCTGTCATACTTTCCATCCCATGTGCACCGATTTCTGCCACAGGCAGAGTAAGAAAATCACAGAAATAGTTAGCCCAATCCCCTTTGTATGCCATTTAAAATGAATTTGAAGGAGATAATGATAATTTACCACTTATAAAAAATGATTTGTATTAACAAACCAAATTTAATTATTGCTGGCAATGAAGAATGGAAATAACATTCCTGATCAGAAATGGATTTCTCAGCTAAATTAGTAAATTATATCTGTGAAAACTGTTCAACTTCTTTGTAGCAGCAAAACATATATGCAACAGAAATATCTAGAATTTGGCTTTAAAAAGGTTGCTAGACTGATTATCTGGAAATAAAGACAATAAAAACCTCTCAACATCAGGAGAATTATCCCAATCTGAGAGGGAAGTTTCAAATTTGTTCTGTGGAATGACCAAACATGCAATGCAAGTTTTCATCACCTACTCTAATCCTATAATCAGTGCTAATGTTCACTGTCATTTTGCATCTGCATTATATAAGCATGAAGCAGGTACAGAAAAGCAAAAAAAAAAAATCCACTAGTCTTTCTGAATGTAGGTTCGAGGTGGTAATCTTAAAAGACTCATATTTTTATGTACATCATGATGAACAATTAATTATGATGCCTCTTCCGGGAATAAAGTTGCTGCAATTTCTAAGAGTGCTCCAAATGATTAGAGGACAAACTAATTTTCTAAGCACTCTAAGATGGATGCATGGAGAATTCATATTATCTCCGTCAAGCACAATAATTTTATGGGATGTTACATTCCTGTGTCCTTCTGGATGTGACTATTTTTTACTGTTTACTAAGAGCTTACTTAGTATCAATGTAATTATAAAAGGTCCTATGCTTTTAAAAATGAAGGCACATTATGCTCTTTCAAATCAAATATGCCATATGCTTGTACTGTTGTAGATACAGTGCCCCTCACAGAAATACTTCCAATAGCAAGAGAAATAATCACAATCTTCACATAAAACACTTTGTATAAAAAATAACTACTCTGAAGTACAGAGATGGTTGTGAAGAGGGCAGAGGATGGCAGCCATTTTATATATAGCAAAGTACTGCAAACAGCTCTGAATTGAATGCTTGGTTAACCTGTTTTGGGGTTGGAGGAGGAATATTGGTCACAGTATCAGATAAGCTCCATGTTAACCATTGAAGTTTCAAGATCCTAAAGGTCCACTGGAACAAGCAAACAAGATCTATAGATTTGCATCTCGGCTGGGGAAGGTGTCTCAAACAAAGCAATCCACCCTCAGTATTGAGTTGCATTGTGAGCCAAGATTGTGTGCTCAGATACTGGAAGGAGAGTTGAAAGGCAGAACAAACAAAGCTTGTTCTTGTATATACATATCTTAAAGAAAAGGAAATGATGATATGTAAAGGAATTAGAATTCAAGTAAAAAATTGAAGAATGACATCACCTCAATCAATCTGCATGATGTAAATTTATATTGCTATCAGTCTACAGAATTATTTTGCACCTTTCTAAAATCTATTAAACAATTTGGATGTTTTTCCAATTACTGAAAAGTTTTAAAGGACCAAATTACACTTGTAAACTGAGAAGCAGATCTGCTTCGTAGCTTTGTGTAAGAAGCATACATACATTTCCAAATAATCAACCAGTCATGATTTAATACTTGAAAATGCTCAAATTCCTAGAATCAGATCTTTTCCAATACATATAATTCTTATTCAGTGACTTAATGAAAGTTGCTCTATTTTAATTACAGATGTTCTCAACTAAGTACTACTTGTACTAAGTACTGCAAAAGGAAATGGAAATTGTGATATGCAGTATGATGCTGTTCGAATGTGGACCATTAGGTCATACAAATGCACAAATGACTGTCGCCACTAGTAGTACAAAACAGTACCAGCAATATTAGCTCTGATAGTTGTGGAGAGGGCAATGGGCCAAGTTGACATGCTGTGCAGCTGTCAGTTGGGAAAGTCAGAGGTAGGAGACAGCAGGCCTCCTTGAAGATCGTTCCTGGCAATCAAGATGGGCAAGTGAAAAGATGGGCAATTGTGAGAGGAAATGGGAGTTCACGGTGGCGATGTGGGGAGAGAACAATCGGAAGGTGGCAGAGAAGAAGATCCGCAGGGAGGAGGCCAAAGGCTTCCTTGAGAGGCCAGTGAGAGTGCAATAAAAAGCGCTGAAAATATTCAGTTGGCAGCTCCCACCTTCTTTTAAGTGCCAGGTTTCCTGAGCCCTGCAAAGGCACTGTGGCATCTGTCAAATTTAAATCAGGCTCTCACTTGTACAATGGAAGTTTAATTCAAATATGATAACCAAGTTCCTCACTGCTTGACAGCAAGACTGTTGCATGGCCCAAAACCAGCCACTGTGAAAATGAAAATTGCTACATTACAGCAATAGATTGGAGATACAATTATTGAAACACGGTTTAAGAATGGGTAACGATGGCAGTTCAACAGCCCTGCTTACAGACCTCTCAGCTGCGATTGTGTGGACAAGCCGACTGCAGTCACAGCAAACTGATGGTGAAAAGATAATTAATGAGTTCCGTGACACAGCTTCAAATTGCTTTTTACTAGACAGTGGCTGGCTTCTTGTTTTTTTCAGTTGCACTGAACGGTGAGCATTCCATAATACTCATTTCATGAGACTTGTAAAGTGCAGAAATGGGGAAACCACATTGCAGGGCATCCAGCTCAAAGGTATTCCCAACAGAGATGACAGAGTCCCTGCAGTTCAGAAGGAGGCCATTTGGCCCATTGAGCCTGCACTGCCAACAATCCCACTGATCCCTATCCCCATAACCCCACACACTTACCCTGCTAATCCCCCAACACTAAGGGAGAATTTAACAAGGCCAATGCCCCTAACCTGCGCATCTTTGGACTGTGGCAGGAAACTGGAACAGCCGGAGGAAACCCATGCAGACACGGGGAAACCATACAAACTCCACACAGACGGTCACCCAAGGCCAGAATTGAACCCGGTCTCGAGCGCTGTGAGGCAGCAGTGCTTACCATTGTGCTGAAGCAATTAAACTTCCTCAATGATATGACCCAAGAGGTTGATTATGGAGAATTGAGCAATTGTGCTACTACTGAAGATCAGAAGGAGATAATTGGACTTTTTCTTGTTGAAAATCGTCATTAACTGGTACTTAATCTGGCACAATCATTACCTGCCGCTTGTCAGCCACGCATGGCTGATGTCAAAATCCTGCTTTCAGCTGCTTTAATCATCCTAACTTCTTTCCATGCGTTTAAAAAGGATTCTTAAAATCAGTTCAATATATTTATGACATTGACTTCTGAAGGACTGCATAGGTTAGAATACTGACCTGGGATTTGAGTTTGAACGATTCATTGTACAAAAAACTGAAGCAGCCCTTGTTACATGCGCAAATTATCCATTTGATGAAACCTCATCATAAATAACTAACTGATATTTGAAGCAGCACTGTGTGATTTTTTTTTCCCCCTTCTTGCATTGCGGAAAAATGCATCTGAACTGATTCTTAGTACTTTTTGACCTTTAACGACATTGCTCTTTAAAGTAAAATCTCCTGCAACAGCCATTACTCCAGGATGGAGGTCAATGAATGAGGCACACAAATACATTCCAAGTATGCATTTTCATCTCCCTCGTTATTATCACCCCTTTCCTGAACCTCTCTACAGAAAAGGAGCTTGGAGAAATCTGTAACGTTCTGAAAACCAACAGCAAATCTATATGCGATAGTACGTGGCTGAGGGAAATGGGCAGTATGGACAGTAACTGATGATGGATTGGGGCAAGCAGCATTCCTTAACCTCTATATGTGTTCTTCTCCATCTCTAACTGCAGCACCCCCCCCACCACCCTTCAGAGGGGCAAGATGGCTTTTGCAATGCAACTGATTGATCTTGCTGTTCTTTTGGTTGCTGCTGAAGCTGAGGAAGAGTTGGAGGAAAAACTGTGGGCACAGGAGGCCCAGGTCTTACCATTTCAAGGAATAGAGGGAAACAAGCACCAGAGGCAGGAGATGGCCACTGTTTGCCTTGAGGGCAGATGGCGGCGGGGGGGGAGATGCAGAAGATAAAGGGAAAAGAGACCCCAACAGTTCCATGCACCAGTATCAGGTGTTGGGCACCGTATGCTGCCAATGGCTCTGCCTCTGAAAGGAGACACTGCAACACCTGTGCAACTTGTTGCAGGGCTTGGCACAGAGAGACTGGTAGTAGGGGAGGGTGGGATGGGGGCAATCACTCTCAGTGGCTGTCAAATTGATGGTCATCTGAACTTTAATGCGACTGGTTCCTTTCAGAGATATATGTGTGATTTCCCAGTCAGCTGTGCACATGTGCGTCAAGCAGGTCACTGAAGCCCTATATGCCCAATAATCAAATTTAACCTGGACTAGGCCCACCAGGAAGCCGGGGCTACAGGGTTTGCGGCCACTGTGGGGATGCCTAATGTACAGAGGCCCATTGACTGCACCCACGTCGCTCTCAAGGCCTCGCTGCAGAATCCACGAAGATTCATCAACAGAAAGGGGTTTCAACTGGTGCGTGACCATAATATGCATGACATATGCATGACAGCCTGGCAGTGTGCATCACAGTTTCACTGTAAGGAGCTTTGATGCCCTGGAAGCATTTGAGGAGGATTCCAGGCTGCGGGGATGGCTCGTGGGTGATATGAGTTACCCACTTTGGTCATGGCTGATGACGCCTGTGCGGAGGTCTGTGACTGAAGCGGAGACTCACTACAATGAGGCCTATATAGCTACTGGCATGGTGGTGGAAAGGTGTGTCAGGTTCCTTAAAAACGAGATTCCGATGCCTGGACCAATCTGGCAGTACCCCACAATACAACCCAGTGATGTTTTTCCCGCATAGTGGTCATGTGCTGTGTCCTACGCAACCTGGTACTGCAGGAAAGTGACATATTGAAGGAGGAGGAGGAGGACATGAAGGCATCACAGAGGAGGATGACCTGCAGGAGAAGGAGAAAGAGGTGGTGCACACTGAGGAACACCACCCAGGCGTTGGAGCATCGGCAGCTCAAATGAAGCATGTGAGGGCAGCAAAGGAGGCACTGAGCACCAGGCAGTTCACTCACTAGGAATTTGTGTCTGTGGGTTCCATCACCCAACAACCCCCCCACCCCCTAATTCCTTCTATCTTCTGCAACATTGTCACAACAGAGTGGTGGGCCTGATACTCCATGTTAGCGAGTTTTTCTGCAGGCAGGAGAGTGATGACAACTTGCTAAGTACCATTATGATGACGCCTTGGTGCAAACTAGTCTGACTCCTAACTGAGCTCTGCATGCACGCTGGCACCTAGGCCGACCTGGGTCTGTGTTGTGGGTAATATTTCTGAAACCCCATGCAAGGCACTCAGGGGAGGTGGGGGAGAGGAGGGAATCGCTTGTGGGCTCTGGGGAACCAATGGCTTCCTTTTCTCAGTGACACAGCATTGATCAACATGAAGAATCGCTCCAGTGATCATAAATAGAAGAGGAATGCTACTCAAAACACTGATCACAAGTGGGTGGTGAAAAAATATTTAATAATTACAATAAATGTATTTAAATAATATATTATAATAAAAACCTGTGAATGGAAAACGTTAAGGTGCTTAAGTATCTTTCTAACTAGTGCAACCCTTCACCCGTGCTATCTCAGTGCAATTACAACTTCCTAACCTTAAATGGCCTACCAAAGCCTCTACTTTCTCAGAAAACAAAGAAAATTTGGCATATCAGTTCTCACCAACTTTTACAGATGCATCATAAAAAGCATTCTTTCTGGTTGTATCACAGATTGATATGGCTCTCGCTCTGCCTAAGACTTCAAGGAACTACAAAAGATTGTAAACATAGCCCAATCCATCACACAAACCAGCTACGTGTAGACTCTGTCTACACGTCCTGCTGCCTCGGCAAACCAACCAGCATAATTGAGGACCCATGCATCCCGGACATTCTCTCTTCCACCTTCTGCCATCAAGAAAAAAAAATAAAGTTTGAGGTTATGTACCAACTGATTCAAGAACTTCCCTGCTGCTGTTGACTTGTGAATGGACTTACCTTGCATTAAGCTGATCCTTCTCTACACCTTAGCTATGATTATAACACTATGTCTTGCACTCTTTTGTCTCCTTTTCTACGAGACTATGTCTGCATTGCACGCAAGAAACAATCCTTTCATTTTATGTTTATACATGCGACAATAATAAATCAAAAAAAGAGGGTCCACTGCCACTCTCCTGAGATCATTGAGGGGCGTGGTGGGGGGGATGGTGGAGGGAACTAAGAGCAGGAAGGGGCAGGGGCAAGAGGGGGAAGAATGTTTTACATAGCTGCAACATCATATGCCAACTTTTATACACCATGCCCCATTCAATAAAGGCAAGCATGCCATATGTCTTCTTCACCACCCTCTCCACCTGTGCTGCCATCTTTAGGGATCTGTGGACTTTGCACACCCAGGTCCCTCTGTGTGTCTATACTCCTGGTAGTTCTTCCATTTATTGTATAGCTCCTGTCTACATTAGATCTACTCAAATGTATCACTTTGCATTTATCTGGAGTAAATTCCATCTGCTATTTCTCTGCCCAACTTTCCAGCCTGTCTATATCCTGCTGTATTCTCTGACAATGTTCATCACTATCCGCAAGTCCAGCAATCTTCACAAACTTCTGTCTTCTATGGCCAAGCCAGTTCTCCACCCATCTAGCTAGCTCACCTTTTATCCTGTGAGATTTAACCTTTTGCACCTGCCTGCCAATGAGGAACCTTGTCAAACACAAATTTATGAAAGACTGCATATAGCAATGGCAGTAACTTGAGCTCAGAGAGCCGTCATTACAACTTGCTAATTCTTTCTCAAGTCCGCCCTTACATAAACAATTAGTTCAGTATTTATACATAATCATTATCAGTTTGTGTGACCAGAGCTTATTCAGGAATTCAATCAATAGTAGCACCATAAGCAATATGATAAATCATGGTACAACTTGCTGACCTCCTAGAACTCTGTCTCATCATCATACCTTTATCTTGTCCTTTGATAGAACAGAAGACCGTTGATGACTCCTTCATCCCTGGCCATATCTTGTTGCACTCATACAGCCCTAGGTTATGCAGGGTCAGCCTTATCAGGTCATGAACTTCTCCAGTCTTATTCATGTCTTAGGTTATGCAGAACCAGTTTTACATAGAACATAGAACACTACAGCACAGAACAGGCCCTTCGGCCTTCGATGTTGCGCCGACCAACATAAAAAGCATTGCCCCTCCAAACTAAACCATTCCCTTCTCTTCCATATACTTATCAACTAACCTCTTAAACGCCACCAAACTTGGCGCATCTACAACCGCTGCAGGCAGGGCATTCCACTCCTGAACCACCCTTTGGGTACTTTGTACCAAATAGTTGACCAATTTTCCCATCATACCACTACTTCATTCGTACAACTTCACACCAGTTTAAGTCTGCCCAGCACTTAGAATCAAAACGGTAAAATAGGGCCCTAAGTGTCAACTGTTTCTCTCTCCACAAACACTGCTAGGCCAGCTGAATTTTTCCCAGCACTTTGTTTTTATTTCAGATCTCTACTATCCACAGTATTTTGCTTTTATGTAAGAACTGTACAATTGAGGCGGTGTTAAAATCAATATGTAAACACATGTACAACAATATGTTTCTCTACCATCTGACAATGCTGATACTATTATTTTTGCACTCCAACCTTTAAAGTTTTCCTTCATATTTTTAAATTTTTATCATGTTTTTATCCAGAATACTATTTTCTCAAGTGAGGCATTAGCATTTACTCCTTCATCAGTCCTTGTTTTTGTCTCCTACCTTCATCAGTCCAAACTGACTTTGATGTTTGATTTCCATGGCTCCACCTCCTGTTATTTGTTATTCCCATCTTCTGCATCTAATTTCAATTTAAGTTTTGACCTATTTGTCAGTTTTCTCAATTTTGACTTCTTCTAGATTCCTGCCTTTTTCTATCATCCTTTTCTATTACCTTTGGAATTTCTCAGTTTCTAGTCTATTTTATCCTTATTCAATTAAGAACATAATGCTGTTTAAAGCTTCTAAAAATGGCTTTTGATGTGTTCTTTATTGTTGCACCTCGACCAACTACACATTCGCACAAGTTTGCTCGTCCTTCTATTTTCTGCACCCAATTCATCCAGTGCAATTTTAAATTCTTCTGACTTTACTTAAATAGCCAATATATCTTTCTCACAGTATTTCAAATTGACGTAAATGCTTAAGATTCACATCCACTGAACCTCAATCTCTATCCCAATTCCTCATTGCCCTGTTGTATGTGCTAGCTTATTTTTATGTTTCAAGTAACAGCTGGTACTTTAGTATTTTTTAACCATTTCAACTTGTTTTTTTGCCAACTCTAAATGTCCATGTCCTCTATCAAACAGACATGCTTACTAAATGTCTTCAATTCCATTTTTGAGGTGCACAAGGTTAGTTTTTATTGCAAGTGTCCTTTAGCTTCACTGTGATTTCTAACTAACCAAATCAAAGCACTATAATTTTCTAAAATTGTAACTAAACTCATATTGTGTCATTAAAAAAAAAGACTTCCAACTGATTTGAGCTATAGATTTTGTGCACATGCTCAAAGTGTAACCATCCCCACACCACAGAAGTACTTCTTTTACCATATGAATATCTCCCTTGGTCTCATCTCTAACAGTTCTAAAATGTATTACTGTCTCTCAATGTATTTGTGCATCCACTCATTTGTATTTTCTAACAATGGTAATTATCCAGTTAGATTGTCCTCCAGAACAGCTTTTCAGGTGACAGACTATAATTTTTGCAGTTTCCTTTCAGAGCATCTGTCATGTGTTTTAAATAAAACGCATTGGTACAATATTTTGCTATAATAATGTAAATTACAATTGATGTGGAACAATGCATTGAAGTTGTTCTTAAAAATACATGTTTCAAATGTAAAAACAACTGGGCACCATGACAGCTCAGTGACTATCGCTGTAGCTGTGCAGACACTTGGAACTGGGCCAGTGTCTGCGGGAGTTTGCGCGTTCTCCCCGTGGTTGCGTGGGTTTTCTCCGGGCGCTCCGGTTTCCTCCCACATCCCAAAAATGCGCTCTTAGGCTGATTGGGAAACAAATTGTCCCTACATTGAGATTCTTCCATATTAGGAATAACCTAAAATTAGAATAGGATAATGGAATTGTTACTATATAGTTATGACGGCGGCACGGGTTCGTTGGGCCGAAGGGCCTGTTTCCCGTGCTGTGTTGCTCTAAAAAAAATGATTGTGCAAACGATAAGGACAGAAGGCCAATACAGCTCTCTCATCATCACACAATCTAAATTCAATGCAAAAAATGGAGATTTTTTTTTGATGAGTGTGCCATGTATAAAACTGGGTATGCTATGCAATAAAATGATGTAAATTACTTATGTTTGAATGCTTAATCCACATTCAGCTGAATATTATAATTCATGAGATGAACTGGATGCAGTCGATTAAATCCAACCGCATACTGTAGAGCACCATCAGAAAATATATTTGTTTTCTTTCAAAAGTAACCTTGGTGTTCACGAAATGTGGAAGGATCCCGTTGATGCTCTTACCTTATCTTTGGCATGTGTCATCATCTCGTAGGACAGCTGGAGCAAGCAGATAACTGCACTCTTTGTGACTCCTTTACCCATGAAAGACATTGCATTTCCTCCCCATTCCACATAAAAAGATGAAATAACCTGGTAACGGTGAAAGTTAGCAGAGCCAAAAATTACAAATAAGCAAAACAATTTGACGATGCTGTGCTGAAAATATTTACCATGTATCTGTTCAGAGGTTCAGTTATAGGGTTGGCTCCATCAGTACCAGAGAGGATTGGGCTGGGTAGGTCTAAAGAAAGTTTGTATCAACATACTTACCATGTACAAAATATTTATTTATTTAATTACAAATTCCCATGTATCCATTTTTCTAATTTTTTTACCATTAAATTTTCAAACCCATTAAAGGATTACAGTTATTTCTCTCCTTTATTTATATCATTTAGACATCACTGTTACTGCTCTCCTTATCTCTGTTTACTTCCCTTTAATTATCTATTAGGGATTTGATACAACTGAGTGGCTTGCTCACCATTACAGAGAGCAATTAAAATAGCAAATTTGCTTCCCTAAAAGACATTAATGAATCAGAAAGGTTTTACAACAATCTGATAGTTTTGTTTAAGGTGATGGATGAAGGGGAAATCAAGTGGTTGCTTGGTCTCTTGAAGCATTTTGAATATTTTGGAGATGCACTCAAATGGGATATGGACATTGTTGCAAAGGCCGTATTTATTGCATATCCCTAATTGTCCTAAGGTCATCAAAGTGGACTTTCTACTGAAATCAGTCCTAGTTAGAACATAGAACACTACAGCACAAACAGGCCCTTCGGCCCACAAGTTGTGCCGAACACATCAAAACCTACCCAGCCATAGACCTATCTATAACCCCCAATCCCATTGGATCCCATATACTCATCCAGAAGTCTTTTAAACGACCCCAGCGAGTTCGCCTCGACCACCACCGACGGCAGCCGATTCCATTCACTCACCACCCTCTGAGTGAAAAACTTTCCCCTAGCATCCCCTCTGTACTTGCTTCCCTGCACCTTAAATCTGTGCCCTCTCGTCGCGACATTTCAGCCCTGGGAAATAGTCTCTGAGAGTCCACCCTATCTATTCCTCTCAACATCTTGTAAACCTCTATCAGGTCGCCTCTCAACCTTCGTCTCTCCAGGGAGAACAGTCCCAGCTCCATCAACCTGTCTTCATAAGGCATGCCTCCCAATCCAGGCAACATCCTTGTAAATCTCCTCTGCACCTTTTCAATAGCTTCCACGTCCTTCCTATAGTGAGGCGACCAGAACTGCGCACAGTACTCCAAGTGTGGTCTGACAAGGGTCCTAAAAAGCTGCAGCATTACCTCCTGACTCCTGAACTCAATCCCTCGATGAATGAAGGCCAGTACACCGTAAGCTTTCTTAACCATATCCTCCACCTGGGAGCCGATTTGAGAGTCTTATGGACCCGGATCCCAAGATCCCTCTGCTCTTCCACACAGCTAAGACTCCTACCTTTGATAGTGTACTCATTCATCCCGTTGGATCTGCCAAAATGGACCACAACACATTTATCTGCGTTGAAGTCCATCTGCCCCTTCTCCGCCCAGTCTTGCATCCTGTCGATGTCATGCTGCAACTTCTGACATCCCTCCAGACCAGCCACAACACCACCGACCTTCGTGTCATCGGCGAACTTACTCACCCATCCCTCCACTTCCTCATCCAGGTCATTTATGAAAATGACAAACAGCAAGGGTCCTAGAACAGATCCCTGGGCACTCCACTGGTGACCGACCTCCATGCAGAAAAAGAGCCATCCACAACCCCCCTCTGCCTTCTGCAGGCAAGCCAGTTCTGGATCCACAAGGCCAAAGCCCCTTGGATCCCATGGCCTCTCACCTTCTCAAGAAGTCTTGCATGGGGGACCTTGTCAAATGCCTTGCTGAAGTCCATGTACACTACGTCCACTGCTCTTCCTTCGTCAATGTGTTCAGTCACATTTTCGAAGGACTCAATTAAGCTCGTAAGGCACGACCTGCCTTTTACAAAACCATGTTGACTATTTCTAATCAACCTAAACTTCTCCAAATGCTCGTACATCTTGTCCCTCAGAAGCCTCTCCATCAGCTTACCAACCACTGAGGTCAGACTCACCGGTCGGTAATTTCCAGGACTATCCCTGTTCCCTTTCTTGAAAATAGGGACCACATCTGCAATCCTCCGGAACCTCTCCCGTCTCCATCGACGATGCAAAGATCATCACCAGGGGCTCTGCAATGACATCCCTCACCTCCCACAATAACCTGGGGTACATCCCATCTGGTCCTGGAGACTTGTCTATCTTGATAGCATTTAAAAGTTCTAACACATCCGCTTCCTTAATATCTACATACTCAATCTTTTCAGTCTGCCACAAACTTGTAGGGCATCCTCCTAGATCACTTTCCACCGTGAATACTGAGGCAAAGTACTCATTAAGCACCCCTGCCATTTCTTCCGGTTCCATACAGACTTTTCCCCCTTCACCTTTTATAGGTCCTATCCCTTCTCTTCTCATCCTTTTACTTTTCAGTTGTGATGATGTGTACACATAAAGTGGATCGACGTTCTATAATCAAAGGAGATAATAGCTCTAAGTATTATGAATAGTTGTTATATATTCCAGAATTACTTAATTAACATTTACATTTTTTTTTTAGCAGTCATGATGGGACTTGAACACATGTCTGCAGATCATGAGTCCAGGCCTTTGGATTATTAGCCCTGTAACATAATCATAATGATAGCTTACCCCATCATATACTACATGTATTTCTGGAGAAATGGGAAATCGAGAAAATGGTGAAGGGGTTATCAAAATAACCTTTTTGGACAAAACAGCCTTTATATCTTTCTTAAATTTCCCATTCACCTAATCTCCATATCGATGAAAAACTAGCACAAACTCCGATGAAACAAAAGATCATTAATCCAAAATGATAACTCTATTTCTTACTGCACAGCATGATCTGCTTTTATTTTAAACCTTAATTCAATTTAAAAAATATTTCACTTTCATCAATTATTCTTGACATTTGATTCCATACCTCCAGCAGTCCAGTCAAATATTTCACACAAAGACAAATGGAATCTGCAGTGGCTGAGTGCAAGCTCCAGCCAGGAACAGCAGTCACGTGGACCATTCCACGCAGTGTCCGCTCTAATGAAGGTAGACCATAGAAATGTGGCGCATCTGTAATTCGCAAACACTGTAGGAGTTTAAGCGATAACTGGGTTCTGAAAGGACCAGCCAACAACAGACACTTTCTGAAAAGCAACAACACAAATCAAAATTCAGACAAAGGACTTATTTAAGTAGATCACACATCCTCAGTTAAAATACCTTAATTAAAAAGAGTATTATCACTCATTTTAGATACAAATGGTCTTCAAATAAAAATTCCACAAAAACTTTGGTTCAACCACAATGTTTCCGCCTTGAGAAAGATTATATAATTAGTAGGAGTAAATAGAAAAATTATGATCTCAAAAATAGCAAGTGATATTATCAATCACTGGAGGAAGTAAAATGTTCATGTTCCAACGGGAATTTTTGAGGTTGGCTAGCAAACACATTATCACATCTGACACGTAGCTAAAGAGGAACATTTTCCAAAGATGTTTGCATATAAATGGAAATTGTTGCTGTGGCTTTACACAGACAAAGCAGAAAAGGACACCAAACCAAAGTGAAGCTATTTGGTAGAGCAACTAAGAGTTTGGTCAATATAAAACTGTTTAAAAAGAGGTTTGGCTTTGATGGGAGGGTGGGGGGGGGGGGGGAATATCTCAGTGGAGGAAAGCATATCAGCTAATTGTAGAAAAGGAGAAAGAATACACAAGCAAATAAAAACAGAAGATAGGAGCAGGAGGAAGCCATGTGGCCCTTTGAGCCTGCTCCACCATTCATTATGATCATGGCTGGTCATCTAACTCAACAGCCTAATCCTGCTTTTTCTCCATAACCTTTGATCCCATTTGCCACAAGTACTACATCCAGCCACTCTTGAATGCATTCAATGTTTTGGCATTAACTACTTCCTGTGGTAATGAATTCCACGGGCTCACGACTTTTTGGGTAAAGTCTTCTCACCTCCGTCTACTCTGAATCCTCCAGACTGATTCTGGACTTCCCTACCATTGAGAACATCCTCCCTGCATCTATCTTGTCTAGACCTGTTAAAATTTTATAAGTCTCTATGAGATCCCACTCATTCATCTGAACTTGTGAAAACGATCCTTACCTAGTCAATCTATCCTCATCAGTCTCACCATACCCAGAATCAGCCTGATAAACAGATAATGAAAGCTTGGGATTGGGTGACTAAGGCCATCGAGTAACAAAATAACCAGGTGGTTAGTGGTATAATTAGGCCATAGCCTTTTACATACTTCAAAATTTTTATTTGCACAGATGCACAGTACAAGCACCTCCAAACCCAACAATCAGTTTCAATCTGCCACTACATCTAGGGATAGAAGGGTATCCCCAATTATGCTCAGCATCTGAATACAATTAGACAGTGTAGAGGAGTGTAAAGAAATAGGGTCAGGTAAAGCAGGGATTTAAACTAAAGAATGAAAATTGCAATTTTTAATCTGGAAACCAGATCTAAAATAGGTCAGCAAGAATTTAAGAGGATTTTGGACATCGGAAGTACAAGAAGAAAATAATACACAAACTATTTAGTCAACCTGAATGCTGCAAGTCTGGATTAGTGAAACTAGGCAAGAAAATCTAAAATGTCTGCAATGCAATTTATGTAGCTCCTCTTTCTTCTCTCCCCTATTGGAAGCAGCTGACCTGTTAATTGCATTTGATCTTAATCTTTAATTGAAATCTTAATCTTAAAATCATGAATTTGCTGACTAGAAATTCTGCACTCCCAACAGTGTCCTAATACAATGGTACAGGACTGGACTGTATTCATGAAGCTAACACTGTTTGATAACTGTTGATAAAAAAAAAGTCAGCTTCAATTGTTTGCACCTGTTTGTAACAGAGGCGAGGGATCGCAACATTGTATTGAAGAATCCACTTAGCTCCTTTTGCAGCTTCTGCTTTACAAGAGTTTGAATTTCGTCCATTTCACCTTGCACAGATGATTCAGTTTGCACCAACAAATTCATCAATGGATTGGTTTCCTGCCAGTGAAACACCATATCAATAATATAGATCATAGAATCCCTACAGTACAGGAGGCTATTCAGCCCCTTGAGTCTGTACAGATCACAATCCCACCCAAGTCCTATTCCCACAACCCCATGCATTTACCCAGCTAAATTCCCCTGACACCAGGGCCAACCTAGCATAGTTATCAATCTAACTCGCATATCTTCGGACTGTGGGAGAAAACCAGAGCATCCGGAAGAAACTCGCACAGACACAGGGAGCATGTGCAAACTCCACACAGGCAGTGACCCGAGGTCGGAGATGAACCTTGGACACTGGCGTTGTGAGGCAACAGTGATAACCACTGTGCCATCGTGCTGTCCTATTTATAATGGCAACTAAAGTGAACCAAATGTTCCATTTCTTGAAACCTCACCAACTCCTCACCCAAAAAATATACTTCTGTAGTTGATGCACTGCAACAGATCTTCATGTTGTGGTTATCACTGAACTCCTGCACTCTCTATTCACTCTAACTGTTCTGTTGCAGTTCTGAGGGTTAGGTTGGTCAACTACAGTGACAGGATCACAAACCTTGAAAGAATATTAATGTTAAAACATTTTTGGATAATTTACAAATTTATCATGTTGATGAGCCTGGGAGCATGAACAGATTTATTTCAATCCTGGCAAAGAGAATGAAACATTTATTGTCTTCACACACAAAACATGGGTGTTCCCATCCAATTTATCAGCAAACACAGTATTACCAAGTACAGAATTTATCTGCTATAGAATATAGATTGGTGATAGCAGGTTTCTGGTGTTAGCCTGAGAATGGAAGGCATACATAGTCAGTAATAATATACTGTCTCCTTTGAATATGTATGTTCATATGAAAATACAAAAATAAACATCTGGGCTTGGTAAAAGATGCTGACAGCCACACGACTACATTCATCATACCCCAACAAATAAGTGGATTATATAAAAATATTTTGGATGATACAAACATTTTGGACAATGCAAAAACTTCAATATCAACACAACGAAGGAGATCGTTATCGACTTTAGGAAGCGTAGAGGAGAACATGCCCCTGTCTACATCAATGGTGCCAAGTAGAAATGGTCAAAAGCTTCAAGTTTTTACTTATTTAGATCACCAACAACCTAACCTGGTCGTCTCCATGAAGACACTATAGTTAAGAAGGCCCACCAATGCCTCTACTTTCTCAGAAGGCTAAAAAAATTTGGCATGTCAGCTACAACTCTCAACAACTTTTACAGATGCACCATAGAAAGCATTCTTTCTGGTTGTATCACAGCTTGGTACGGCTCCTGCTCTGCCAAAGACGTGAAGAAACTACAAAAGGTCATGAATGTAGCCCAATCCATCATGCAAACCAGCCTCCCATACATTAACTCTATCTACACTTCCCACTGCCTCGACAAAGCAGCAGCATAATTTAAGAATCCCACACGTCCTGGACATTCTCTTTTCCACTTTCTTCTGTCAGGAAAAAGATACAAAAGCCTGAGATCACATACCAACCGACTGAAGAACAGCTTCTTCCCAGCTACATCAGACTTTTGAAATAGACCTACCTTGCACTAAGTTGATCTTTCTCCACAAGTGGTGGTCCGTTTTGGCAGGACCAATGGGATGAAGGAGTATAATATCAAGGGTAGGAGTCTTGGCAGTGTTGAGGAAATGAAGGATCTTGGGGTCCGGGTTCATGGGACTCTTAAATCGGCCCTGCAAGCGGAGGATGTGGTCAAGAAGGCATATGGTGTACTGGCCTTCATTAATCAAGGGATAAAGTTTAAGAGTTGGGAGGTAATGCTGCAACTTTATAAGACCCTTGTCAGACCCCACTTGGAGTACTGTGTGCAGTTCTGATCGCCTCACTACAGGAAGGATGTGGAAGCTACTGAGAGGGTGCAGAGGAGATTTACAAGGATATTGCCTTGATTGGGAGGCACGCCTTATGAAGATAGGTTGAGGGAGCTAGGTCTCTTCTCCCTGGAGAGACGAAGGTTGAGAGGCGACCTGATAGAGGTTTATAAGATGTTGAGAGGAATAGATAGGGTGGATTCTCGGAGGCTATTTCCCAGGGCTGAAATGGTCGCTACAAGAGGACACAGGTTCAAGGTGCTGGGAGGCAAGTACAGAGGAGATGTTAGAGGTAAGTTTTTTTTACTCAGAGGGTGGTGAGCGAATGGAATCGGCTGCCAGTGATGGTAAAGGCAAACTCGCTGGGGTCTTTTAAGAGACTTCTGGATGAGTACATGGGATTGGGAGTTATAGATACTTCTATGGCCTGGTAGGTACTGATATGATTGGCACAACTTGTGGGCCGAAGGGCCTGTTTGTGCTGTAGTGTTTTATGTACATTCTAGCTATGACTGTTACACTACATCCTGCACGCTCTTGTTTCCTTCTCTATGAACGGCATGCTTTGTCTGTATAGTGTGCATGAAACAATACTTTTCACTGTATACTAATACATGTGACAATAATAAATAATAAATCAAAATATTGTTGATAATATCCAAACATCATTGATTGCAATTTTATAAAACTGTAGCATATTCACTAGAATGATAAAATCCTATATCGCAGGAGGCCGCCATTTGGCCCATCTAGCCTGCACCAACAACTCTACCCAGATCTTATCCCCACAACCCCACATATTTACCCTGCTAGGCCCCCAGCATTAAGGAGCAATTTAGCATGCCTTATCCATCTAACCTACACACCTTTGGACTGTGGGAGTAAACCTGAGCACCCAGAGGAAACCCAGGCAGACACAGGAAGAACATGCAAATTTTACATAACCTGAGGCCGGAATTGAACCAGGTCCCTGATGCTATGAGGGAGCAGTGTTAACCATTGTGCCACCCTGCCATTGTGCCGCCACATAGTGTTCACTTAGTTCACTTTAATTGAATATCAGAATTCTCCATAATCAGCATGAATACCCAATATCAGAAAGCAAACTGAGTTGATTCTGATCTGGACTATGCAAGAATACCACAGTAAACAGTCTGTTTTTACATAGCAAAATGTACATAAAGAAGCTTGCCAAAAAACTTCATAAATTGGTACAAGAAAGTGGATGTTAAGAGTGAGATTTAGAGAATTACACTCGGCAAAGAGATTGTTTTGGGAAGATTTTTAAACAAGTGCAGAGCTGAAGAAAATACAAGCACACAATCTTACAAATTCATCACATTCAAATAGCTGAAAGAAGCTCGAAAAGTTAGAGATATAAACATAAGCTGCCATCAATCTTCTTATGTGGAAATTCTAACACAAAAAATATTTTGATATTGCTGAAAGAAACAGTATATTGCTGAAGTTTTTTTGTCTTCCGCTCAAAAGGACAAACGTAAGAAGGTCAAACTTCAAACGAACACAGAAATTTACATTACAGAAGAAAAGCATGCTGATTGTTTGGCAAGTTGCCTCTGATTGGTCAAGGCATTGCCATGGAGAAAACAGCTCTCAAGGTTCTCAATTGCAAAAAGGTGATTTCATTTGTTTGCACAGAATAAGTCCCTTTCTATGAATATATGTTGTTTCTTGCAAAGGAAACTACGTTACCAGCTCCACTGTTCATCTTAAATAGGTTGCTAATGCAGCTAATGAGAGATCTTGGAGTGAATGCCACAAGTTCCTCAATGTAGTGGCACAGATAAATAAGGTGGTTAAAGAGGCAAAAAGAATCCTTTCATTTATTAGCTGAGGCACAGAATACAAGAGCATGGAAGCTATGCAGGAAACATACGAATCATTAGTTAAGCCATAACTTAAGCAGTGTGTGCAGCTTTGGTCACCTTATGAGAGAAAGAATGCAATTGCTTTAGAGGGGATACAGGGGAGATTTATGAGGATGCTGATGTAATTGCTCACGTCCAATTTCACCCAGTTCAGCAAAAAGAAAGTAGCAATCAGTCTCTGAAAAAAAGCGACTGCTGAATCTATTATCTTAAGGCTATGTGCTAACTTTAGTATTCAACTGACATTAATGGCCATTCTGATCATATCAGTTGCCTTTGCTGGATTGCATCCAATTTGCTATATCATCTATTATTCATCTAATTCACTAGCAGTATGATAATTTTTACCTGTTTAAGTAGGAGCTCCAAAAGCAGGTTTAGGTCCTGAGTATTTGTACTATCTCGTTGTGCTATCAACATTCTGCTCAGGAAAGCCACAACATCAGCCAGGAGTTTCTCATCTTCAACACAGGCTGGAAGAACTTGTAAAAATCTAGAACATAATTAATAATGACTGTGCAAAATGTCAAGCCAATGTAGGTCTCTATATCCTGAGAGTTATGTTTCATACATGTGATTTTGTTATTTTTGAAATACTGGCTTTTGTTGTGCATAAATTAAGCTCGGCAAAACAAACCTAAAACAAGATTATAAATGATGAAAAAAAACTTAATTCCAATCCTTCGGTGAGATTGTCAGAAATGTAATTATTAATTGATGTACATTCTGTGTGCACCCCACTTCTGACAGCAGCATTCTTATTTTGTCTGTATTCTTTTGCAATGCTCACATCATAATTAAGTAAAAAGGCACTCTGGAACTTGACGTGGACTTTTTCAGGTGTTATGTGTATGCCTGAAGGCTATCTGAAGGTAGCAAAAAAATTCTGATTGAAAGAGAAATTCTAGCATTCATTCCCCACTATATCATTACTGAAGTTTCATCAGGATTTCCGCTTTGGTTTCATTGCTTTCAGTCCAACTGTAATGCAGGAAGTCAAAATGGAATAAACTGCATATATTAGCATTGATGCCTGTCATATTCCCGCTTATTGTGAGGAAAATCTATTAGTGTTTTAGACGGGGTTACTACTTGCCAAATTGAGGGTGGTCTCGAGAAACCACGACGAGACCCCAGCTGGATGCAGAATTACAGCAAACTTTAATGTTGTTGAGTAATAGGCATGAATGCTCAGAAAGAGCCATCTTTGCAGAGAACGCCCATTACCAAGTTCTTATAGTGTGACTTTTACACTCTATCCCATTGAAATACATCTTTCTGGAGGCCGAATACAACGATGGTTTGCCATTACGTATTTAATGATGTTATATAGCAGAATTCCAGTCTGATAGATTTAAAGTACATGTTAATAGCTCTTGATTTCCTGTTAACATACAGAAGCAAGACCCACTAAATATTAGTGTAAATCCATTGGTAATTTCCAATTTATGGCCCTGTAACTATAACCCCTTCCAGCACTTGGAGTTGAGACAGTTCAGATTGTGTTCAAAAACACAGATGCTTATTTTGCTTCTCTCATTCCATGTCTGTTTGTACTTTAATCAGTCCAACTCTTAGTCTTTGCTTTAACATCTCCAAGTTAAATCTCACTCTGCAAGGGGTCCCGGGTTTTGGCACCAAGATATGTCATCTTATTAATTCTCCATCCAGCTATGTCTGTGAATTCTCTATCCAGTCAGGGAGAATGGCTCCCTTCCTGAAATCCACATCAACGTAGCTGAACCTCTGCATCTCAGGGAGTTACTCCATCTCTCATCTAGCTGCTTATTCAAGCCAAACCTGGCACTGCTCAGTGTACCCTGTTTGACTTCACCAGACAGGGCACATTCCACATTTAAATTCACACTTAGACACAACCATCCTGTTCGCCATCACAGTGACCCCATCACAAAATCTGATTAAGTTCCTCCACATGCTAAAACTCGTTCACGTTGTCGTTTTGAAGCTTGATACTCCACAGTGGCTGTCCGAGTACCAACCTATCTAAATGCCAAGTGACCCAGAACGCTAGTGGCTGCATTCTAACCCATCCTAATTGGTGAATCCTGTACAAGCAAACGTTTACTGGTTCCCCACGACCCACTGCACCTCAAATTCCTTATTTCCTTCAAAGCTTTCCATGGTCTCACTCACTTCTATGATCCTAGTCCCACCACGCAGCACTTACTATTGTCCTACTATGTTTGGATGACTAATTCCTCCATTCTCTTTGCCCAAGCTATACTGGTCTTTGGCCGCCAGATCACTACTCTCCGCAGCTTCCTAAAAAGTAACCATTTTGCCAATTCTCCCTTTACCTTCGAGAGCAATGTTAAAACCATTTTGTTCAGCAGCATTTTTGATAGCCTATAACATTTCTCCTACTTGTCCTATAATATTTGCTATTTAAAGGTAATATAAAGTGAAGGCTAAAGTTCTTCAAAAACAACTTACTGGGACTACATTAAAAGTTATAGGGTTCAATAGTCCAACTGATATCATGCCTATTTTGCAATCAAAAATAGAATGGGACATGAGGAAGCAAAACTAAAGTTGGCTGGTATGCACTCTGTTTACAAAGACAATTTGAAATAAAGCCCGCAAAAAAAGTCTGCACCAGTGATGTCTAAAGGTTCAAATTTATGATAAAAACAAATTTAAGGCTTTCCCCAGGCACCTTGCTTAGCACTGGTCCAACAACAGAAAATCATTTTATTGCAGCCTCTTTCAACATCACCTTCTGTGCAGAAAATTCGAGCAGTAATTTTGGCTATATTTATGAAGATAACTTGAAAATGGACCAATTGGAGATTAAAAGAGGTAGAAAGAATCATTTTAAAAGATACACCAAATAAACAATAAAAGTATGTACATATAACAGTTAAACATTTTAGATGCAGTAAACATAATTTGAAAATATCTAGTTGCTGACTAGAACTCACCAGTTGCGCAACTAGCAATTTTTGCAAGTGTTGTAGTTTTCAATAATTGTACATACCTGCCTAGAGCTGTTTGCCATTCAAGGTGATGCAGTATGGATATACAGTTATTGGATCCTCGTTTCAGAGCCAGTTTGTCATTCAACAAATACAATCTCATTCGGGTCAGAGCAGAACAGACAACACTGTGAGACACTGCCTGGGTGATGGAAATGAGACATTCTTGCAAGCCACTAATAACATGGGTTGTTTTAAGGACTACAACGTCTACAGGCAACAGTTTTAGATTCTCCAAAAACCTATAAAAGAAAGAAGATAATAAAGCAACAAATCAGTGTGTCAAGAAGTCAGTTGCATGCAATCATATTTTTCAGCATCAATATTTAATGTACACAGACATC
Organism: Sphyrna mokarran; assembly: GCA_024679065.1. Lineage (NCBI taxonomy): Eukaryota > Metazoa > Chordata > Chondrichthyes > Carcharhiniformes > Carcharhinidae > Sphyrna > Sphyrna mokarran. The sequence continues at coordinate 101,818,380 of JAGIQG010000007.1, forward strand.
ACACACAGTTCATAAGATATAAAAGCAAAATTAGGCCATTCAGCCCATCGAGTTTGCTCCACCATTCGATCATCGCCGATATACTCTCATCCTCATTTTCCTACCTTCTTCCCATAGCCCTTTAATCCATTACCAATTAAAAATCTGTCCAACTCTTCTTAAATTTACTCGTTGTCCCAGCATCCATTGCACCTTGGGGTAGCAAATTTCACAGAATCACAATCTTTTGTGAGAAGTAGTTTCTCCTCAACTTTATTTTAAATTTCAACTTTAAATTTAAATTGGGAAATTTAAGACTAAGACTAAGTCATAGTCTTATCCTAAGACTATGACCTCTCATCCTAGAATGCCCCACCAGCAAAAGCTTCCGCTCCATGACTACTTTATCCATACCTTTTATCATCTTACATACTTAAATTTGATCTCTACTCATTCTTCTAAATATTGACCTAAACTGTTCACTCGCTTTTCATATGACAAATCCCTCATCTCTGGAATCGATCTAGTGAACTTTCTCTGAACTGCCTGCAGTGCCACTCAAATAAGGGGACCAAAACAGTGCACAATACTCCAGGTGCGGCCTCATCAATGCCTTGTACAGTTGCAACAATACTTCCTTACCTATATATTCTATTCCTTTAGCTATAAATGCCAACATTTAATTTGCTTTCTTTATCATCTGCTGTATCTGCATTCTAGTTTTCTGTGACTCATGAACGAGGAAACCCAAATCCCTTTGCACCAGAGCACCCTTAGGTCTCTCTCCATTTAGATAATAAATCGCCTTCCCATTTTTCTGACCAAAATGCACAACCTCACACTTAACTACATTAAAGTCCATCCGCTACATTCGTTAAGCTAAAGTTAAATTCTACAAACATAATTTTAAATTGCAGCAATTAAATCATAAAAATCAGAATAAGGCAATTGGATGGCAGTACGATTTGTTTAGAACATTTAGAATCTGAATGACTATTTTGACTCTCTACTCCTGCTGGGTTGCTGGATTGCAGGTCATTCAGATGAACTGGTTTTAGAAGTTGCCTGCGTTATTGTGCATGGCATTGCAATGATGACTCAGGAAAAGTTAGAAAATAATAATTTGTATTCCATTATCAGTGGGTGAATACACCATGTGATGCACACTATACCAAACAGACCAGTGTCTGATTCGAAATTACTGATCTCTATGGTCAGTCAATCCTGGTTCAATGATGTATTTATCAACAGTCTAACGGTCTAGGGCTCCCAACTTCATGCTGTTCAGTAACTCCAGTTGGGAGTCATGACTTAATAGAATCCCTACAGTGCAGAGGAGGCCATTTGGCCCATCGACTCTGCACCAGCTACAATTCCACCAGATCCTATCTCCATAACCCCATGTATTGACCTTATAGTCCCCCAATTCTAAGGAACAATCAACACGGCCAAATCACCCTAACTCACACATGGGAGGAAATCCACACAGATATCGGGAGAATATACAAACTCCACACAATTAGTGACCTCATGCCAGGAATTGAACCCAGGTCCCTGGTGCTGTGAGGCAGCAGTGCTAACCTGAATAGAAATAGTGCTAATTGCAGAATAGAAAATGAAAGCATATAAGCCCATTAGTTGAGAAGATGAACAGTCAGCTGCCCATCATTACAGGGAAAGAATAGGCACATAAGTTCAAGTTAAATAACGAATAGATCCTAAAATGCGTCACTGTTTTCAAACCAATAGCAAAACTTGGAATGAAGTAAATAAACAGCTTTTGAAGCATGGTGGCTGGGTAGACAGACACAGCCACCAGAGGACACAGGAGATTGTAGGAGAGACTAACTTTGGTTGTCTTAGATACTGTGGCTGGAGGAACCCTTAAGTGGAGGCAGATAGATTCATTTCTGGAAAATAAAACACATAATTCCAATACTACAGCAAGACTCTGCATATTTTCCTCTGAAGAGATGTACCCAAATCTAATGATGACACATATTTGGAAAATAAGGCTTCATCACCATTCACCAGTTTAATTTGTTCTAAAACCATTATTATTCATCAGTACTTTACACCACGGTCATTAATTCTTGCACATATTGACTGTTCTTCTATTATAGTGAGCCCCATTACAACGCAAATGTATACTTCAACTACTGTACACAAAACAAAGTTAATAGCTCACATAATTTCCTCTGCCTTTTGGCATGGAGTTAACACCTGCCTAGCAGCCCATACTCCAAAAGGTGTCACTTCTTTTTAATCTGCTTCAATTCATCACAATCAGAGACTCATGCTTGGGTGCATTTGCTTTTTTAATTTTCGTCAACATGACTGTTCTTTGTGTGTAAACAGCTAGAGATTATATTTATACTTACTCTGGTGATGTATCAAACCCCGGGTATCCATTCTGATCAAGAATCTGATCAATTCCATCATACCATGCAATATTCCAGGCTACTTTCAACATGTCCGACAGAGGTCTTAATGCCATGGGGTCTGAAGAAGATGGGACCACAGTACAGTAGGGACTCACAGCATGATGAACTGCTACTTTGACCATCAAGTTGTACCTTTTCAAATAAAATGAAATCATGTAGAACATGCCATAACAAAAACAATTGTTCAAAAATATCAACACCAGTTAACTTCTGACATGACTTTTCCAGTTAATTAGAAGAATGAATAATGAATTCTGACCTAGCTGGGTTGCTGAATCTGACAAAAAGACCTGATATGTCATATATCAGATGCACCACCAAACACTAAAGTCATCATGCCAGCACTAAACTGAAGTGTCAAAATGAGTCTTTACATTAGTGGCACTGAAAGGAATAAGATTTGTTTTCCAACATTAAAAAACTATGACATAAGTTATTTCATGGTGAGTTCCAGCATTTATGAATCAGAGTGGAATTCTCCCATCTGTACTAATTCTTGTGACAAGGGTGCAAATTGGGAGTTTTCCTGCTGAGGAGGCTGGCAGGAAGCCATGCTATATCTTGCAGCCCTAATCTCATTAAACCCTTAGCTGCATTGTTAATCCTCATTCGGGCAGGCCTGGCATGATGGCTTCCATCATGCCATCCTATCATGCCATATTGAAAAGGCACCCAACATCACTAACACACCATTGAAGAAAGAAAATGGATATCCTGACAAACCAGATGGATCTCCTGGAACAAGCTAAGGCTGGAAGTTAGATCTTCTCACGACACAAGCCGGAAGATACAGTTGTAGATGCTCCCCTTACCTACTGCTGTTGTTTTCTGGAAGTCCAGGGCTCCAAACTTTGGAGGCAATACCAGGCAGTTTTTAGGCACATCCCGATTTCTGCACACCATGTTGTTCCAGATGTGCTGAGGACTGGCGTGTTTTCCTGCTGATGTCATGGAGAATTGGGTGTGGGTGGAAGATTCTGGTTAGGCCTTCGTCTGCACTTCATTAGTGAAATGCAAATCAGTTTCAATTAGGCCTCCAATGGGTTTCCTAATCCACCATGAGGTACCAGCGGATGATCCCACAAATCTGCCTTACTATCACTGTGTATAGTTAGCTGTCATATTTTGATTTGCAGTGCCTCCACAGAGGATATTTTAATAAGTTAAATGCGTTATCAAAATAAAAACTCATTGTTATAATGATATCCAAAAGCAGTGACACAAAAAAATGAAATTCTTCAGGCTCCACAGTAGTTTCCTTCAGCTGATTGAAGAATATGAATTGTAATTGAAGACATTTGAGAGAAGCCAAAGTTTAAGTATAACGCTCAATAAATTCCTCAAAAGGTATACAAGATAAATTTATAGGTGAAAGACACGCAGAGAGGTACACACTTCCATCAAGTCCATAAGCATGATCCTAAGATTCTGGCACTTCTTATTTTAATTCTTTCACCTTGGTTTCTTATGGTGTTCAATGAAGATCAAACATAAGCTTGAGGAATAGCAGCTATCTTTTTATTAGGCACGTCACAGCTTTCAGGAGTTCAACAATTTCAGCTCCTGATCTCTGCTCCTATTTTCTTTACTGATAGCTGTGGAAGGGGATTCTGTTCCATCTTTTACTTTTTTTTGTTCTACTACCATTTCTCTTGGTCTTGCACCATCAACTTTTTGTTCTTTGTACCTGATACTCCCTTTTCCAGGTCTCTGTATCTGCTGAAAATTTGTGAAATCCCTAACTTTCAACATCTACAGTATTTTACTTTTTGACACCAACAAAATAAATCAGCTTAAATTAACTCAAGAGTTATAGTCAAAGAGGTTTACAGCATGGAAACAGGCCCTTCAGCCTAACTTGACCAGACCACCTTTTCTTTAAATGACTAAGCTGCAAATGCCTGCATTTGGCCCATAATCCTCTATATCCATTTTACCCATATAACTGTCTAAATGACTTTTAAAATACAAAATTGAATCAACTCCACTGTTATCTTTGGTAGCTTGTTCCAGACACTTAGCACCATTTGTGAAAAAATTGTCCCTCTGAACTATTTTGTATCTCTCCTTTCTCACCTTAAACCTTTGCTTTCTAGTTTTAGGCTCTCCATGTTTTGAGGAAAGATGTTGACTATCTAGCTGATCAACGCCTCTCATTATTTCATAGACCTCTAAAAGATTATCCCTAAACCTCTTGCGCTTCAGAAAAGAAAGTCCTAGTCTATCCAGCCTCTCCTAATAACTCAAACCATCAAGTCCAGTCGCATCCTAGTAAATCTTTTCTGCATTCTTTCTAGTTTAGTAATATCCTTTCTATAATTGGGTGACCAGAACTGTACACAGTATTTCAAGTGTGGCCTTACTGATGTCTTCTACAACTTCAACGAGACATCCCAATTCCTATATTCAATGTTCTGGCCAATGAAGTCAAGCATGCCAAATGTCTTCTTCACCACCCTGTCCACCTGTGACTCCACTTTCAAGGTACTATGAACCTGTACCCAAAGATTTCTTTATTCTATAACTCTTTCCAATGCCCTACCATTAAGTGAGCAAGTCCTGCTTTGGTTCAATCTACCAAAATGATCACCTCACATTTGTCTAAATTAAACTCCTTCTGCTATTCATCAGCCCATTGGCCGAATTGGTCAAGATCCCATTGCAATCCTAGATAACCTTTCCTGTCCAGTATGCCACCAATCCTGGAGTCACCTGCAAACTTACTAACCATGCCTCCTAAATTCCCATCCAAATCATTATTATAAATGATAAATACCAGTGGACCCAGCACTGATCCCTAAGGCACAACACTTTGCCAATTTTTATTCTTGGCTACTGACAATTCTGCTATCATAAACAGTTTAAGTAAGTAATCAAAACAATTTCATGATTTTAAACAGTATTGTTCATTAGTTCCGATCCAAGGAGGGGAATGACCCCATTTTTCTGGTCTCTCTTTGTAAATGTAAGTACTTTTAATCTGCTGTCATTCTAATAATAAATAGCACCCTCTTCAAGGCTTAACATTCTTTCTAAAGAGTGGTGCCCTAAATTGGCCAAAATATTCCAGCTGGTGCTGAACTAGATTTTCATAAAGATTTTAGCATAACTTCTGTTCATAGAGCCAAGGATACTGTTAGTAATACAATCGGTGCCATACTAGTATACAGCATACAAAAAGATCCCATTCACCCATCACATCTGTGCCGTCAAAAAGAAAACACCTAACTATACAAATCCCATTTTCCAGCATTTGGCCCATAATCTTGCATGTTTTTGCATCGCAACTGCAGTTCTAAAATTTCTTAAATGTTATGAGGGACTTTCCACCATCCTTTCAGTAAGAAGTCGTACAACACCAGACTAAAGTCCAACAGGTTTACTGGAACCAGGAGCCTCCGGAGCATCGCTCCCCGACCAGGCGAGTGGAGAGGAGGCCCAAAAAACGCGGCACATACAGGTCAAGACACAATTGCAAGACAATGGTCAGAATGTGAGTTTTCACAGGCAATCAAGTCCCCACAGGCACAGACAATGCAAGTGGAAAGAGAGGCAACCACAGGTCAAAGAGATATGAACTATCCCAAGTCAAGGCAGCCAGCAGGATTCCACAAGCCCAGGCCAAATAATGGGGTTCACATGTAGTGTGAAATGAACCCAAGATCTTGGTTGAGGCAGTCGTCAACCATGCGGGACTTGGCTATCAGTTTCTGCTTGGTGATTTTGCATTGTCGTGTGTTGTGCTTACCCGAAGATCAGATGCTGAGTACCTTTGACTGCTGAAGCATTCCCTAGTTGGAAGGGAACACTCCTGCCCTGCCTGGTGATTGTCGTGCAGAACACTGTTTCCGGAAGCTTGTGAGATTACTATCAAATAAACTGGTTGGACTCTAACCTGGTGTTGTGAGACTTCGTAGTGTGAGACATCAGCAGAGGCTGTTTAGTGGGTTCCCTGTTAGGTGCCACTGACTCCACGGATCTCCCAGGAAAAGGTTGTTTGCATAATTAACTCTGTGCCGAGTGAATTTCAATATTTAAATTACAATTTACATCAATAAGTGGGCTAGTTATAGTGCCCCTCCCTCCACCTGAGCCAGGAATGACTCACTCCAGGGCAGTTCATCAGTTGTCACACTACATGTAACTCCCAATTTGATCCAGTGGTGGCAGCCTTCTGCCTCTTAAGATGACAGTTTGCACATTGGTGATCAATTCTGCGTGAAGCATTGGCTAGTATGGCTCAGGAGCTGCATTCTGCCGTGATAGTATCTGCTTCATTTGCTGAGAGGAAGACAGCGGATTAATAACATACTCAGCTCGTTTTCTCTGGGCCATTTTCTCAGTCAGTTAAGGTGAGAGAGAAGTTAGCTGACATTACTATATTGAATTTTTTTAATAAATGCTTTTTACTATGTTGAAAATTACATTGTCAATCAATTTTCTTGACTTCAAAAAGGATTTTTTCAAAACCTTTTTCAATACAAAAACTGAACCAAATAAATTGCTAACAGATTTTCAGGATGAAACAGAGTTACGTTTCTGTTAAGAACATAAAAGAAAAGAACAGGAGTAGGCTATCCAGCCTCTCAAATCAGCTCTGCTATTCAACAGGATCATGGCTCATTCAACATTCCTTACATCCACTTTCTTGCTATTTCCCCATAACTCTCAATCCCCTTACTGATCAAAAATCTATCTCATCCTAAAGTACACACAAGGACTTTGCCCCACAGTTCTCTGTGACAAGTTCCAAAGATTCACAATTCATTGATAGCAATTCTAACTCATCACAGTCTGAAATTGGCACCCCTTTATTATGAGACTATGCGTTCTGGTCTTGGACTCGGTCACGAGGAGAAACATCCTCTCAGCATTTACCATCAAGTCTCTTAAGAATCCTATTGTTTCCTATTGATCTTTTTTTTTCCAAGACAAAATTTGTGCAAATCAACCAAGTGTCATATCAGATCATGATAAGTGAAAGTATGCACATGGTGCTACATTTTATGTGATTAAGCGGATAATACTGAAACACATTGAGAATAGCAGAAAAGTGGTGTCAACATTTACCTTTGAATTACAACAACAGGCAAGCTGAATGGAGGGGGTTCAGAGTTGCTTTCAGACCTGAAAGGAGGATAGTATTATGGGTAAACTAATCAATGAATAAAATACATTAATTCAATGCAATTCAAGGTCATTACTTTTTAAAATCTAACTTCCTACTGAGCATCGAACTATAAACACGGTAATTCTGAAAACTCAACAGGGTCAATTCACCCAGCCTGCTGCAATGCTCCAGCAGCGCAATGGGCTGTAAGACATCATATAGAGATGCCAGTGTTGGACTGGGATAAATACAGTAAGAAGTCTCACAACACCAGGTTAGAGTCCAACCAGTTTATTTGATAGTAATCTCACAAGTTTTCGGAAAGGAACACCGTTTCCGAAAGCTTGTGAGATTACTATCAAATAAACTGGTTGGACTCTAACCTGGTGTTGTGAGACTTCGTAGTATGAGACATCAGCAGAGGCTGTTTAGTGGGTTCCCTGTTAGGTGCCACTGACTCCACGGATCTCCCAGGAAAAGGTTGTTTGCATAATTAACTCCGTGCCGAGTGAATTTCAATATTTAAATTTCAATTTACATCAATAAGTGGGCCACTTATTTATAGTGCCCCTCCCTCCACCCCAGCCAGGAACGACTTACTCCAGAGCGTTTACAGCAGCTCCCCACTAATGGGGAACACATAGCTGACCCTGCTGTAGGATCAGTAAAGTTTTGCAACACCAATTTTAAATCCAACCAATTTATTTGATAGTAAATCCGCGAGCTTTCGACACTATGTTGTGCCTTCGTCAGGCAAATGCAGTGTTCTGATCTGCAGAGGCACTCATATCCACACAGACAGTTACAGATTGCTGATTAGAATGCGAATCCTTACATCTAACCTGCTATTCAAGTGTTAGAGTGGCTAACAATGTGTGTGAAGGGAATCCTGAGCATTGGTTAGAGAATTGTGTATTTTCTCCAGACAGCACAGTAAGTGAGGTTTTTTGCTAACCCAGGCAAGTTACGGGGGTTACAGATAGTGTGACATGAAGCCAAGATCCCTGTTAAGACCGTCCTCATGTGTGCGGAGCTTGGCTATCAGTCTCTGCTCAGCGACTCTGCGCTGTCGTGTATCACGAAAGCCCCCTTGAAGAACATTTACCCGCAGGTCGGAGGCCGAATGCCCATGACTGCTGAAGTGTTCGCCCACAGGAAGGGAACTGTTTTGCCTGGTGATTGTTGAGCGATGCTCATTCATCCGCTGTCGTAGTGTCTGCATGGTCTCCCCAATGTACCATGCTTCGGGACATCCTTTCTTGCAACGTATTAGGTAGACAACGTTGGCCGAGTTGCAAGAGTATGTACCGTGTACCTCGTGAATGGTATCCTCACGTTTGATGATGTCGTCCATGTCTATGATCTGGCATGTCTTGCAGAGGTTGCTGTGGCAGGGTTGTGTGGTATTGTGGTCACCGTTCTCCTGAAGGTTGGGTAGTTTGCTGCGTACAATGATCTGTTTAAGGTTGTGCGGTTGTCTGAAAGCAAGAAGCGGGGGGGTGGGGATGGCCCTAGCGAGATGTTCATCGTCATCGATGACATGTTGAAGACTCCGGAGAAGATGTCGTAGCTTCTCTGCTCCGGGGAAGTACTGGACAACAAAGGGTACCCTGTCCACCTTGTCCCGTGTTCGTCTTCTGAGGAGGTCAGTGCGGTTTATCGCTGCGGCACGTTGGAACTGTCGATTGATGAGTCGAGCGCCATATCCTGTTCTCATGAGGGCATCCTTCAGCGTCTGGAGGTGTCTGTCACGATCCTCCTCATCTGAGCAAATTCTGTGTATACGGAGGGCTTGTCCATAGGGAATGGCTTCTTTAACGTGTCTAGGATGGAAGCTGGAGAAGTGGAGCATTGTGAGGTTGTCGGTTTTCGGTATAGTGAGGTGCTGAGGTGACCGTCCTTGATGGAGATGCGTGTGTCCAAGAATGCAACTGATTCTGGAGAATAGTCCATGGTGAGTCTGATGGTGGGATGGAACTTGTTGATATCATCAGTTGTTTCAATGATTGTTCACCATGAGTCCAAAGGAAAAAGATGTCATCAATGTATCTAGTATACAACCTTGGTTGAAGATCTCATGTAGTGAAGAAGTCTTGTTCGAACCTCTTCAACCAAGGTTGTATACTAGATAGGAAAAAGATGTCATCAATGTATGTAGTATATCTGTAACCCCCGTAACTTGCCTGGATTAGCAAAAAACCTCACTTACTGTGCTGTCTGGAGAAAATACACAATTCTCTAACCAATGCTCAGGATTCCTTCACACACATTGTTAGCCACTTTAACACTTGAATAGCAGGTTAGATGTAAGGATTCGCATTCTAATCAGCAATCTGTAACTGTCTGTGTGGATATGAGTGCCTCTGAAGATCAGAACACTGCATTTGCCTGACGAAGGCACAACATAGTGTCGAAAGCTCGCGGATTTACTATCAAATAAATTGGTTGGATTTAAAATTGGTGTTGCAAAACTTTACTGAGTTTACCCCAGTCCAACGCCGGCATCTCTACATCATGCCTGCTGTAGGAAACAGAGGCCATTGAAGCCCATCCCAGAGGTGGGGGGTATCTTCTGGAAAGTGTCAGTGTGGTTCCCTAGAACTGCCCAAGGGACAAACTGGCAATGCCCAAGTGGCACCACCCACCAGGTATTGGGCAGTGTCAAGCGAGTTGGGACTCACTGCCACTCTGCCAGAGGATCACTGGGAAAGAAAGGAAGTGGGTGATCAGGTCTACCCCAGGTGGGGGGAGATCTGAGCTGGCCCAGAAGGCAGCAATTGGGGGAGGGGGGCTGCGGAGTTGATGGTCAGAGGGGCAGTAATGTGGTGTTGCAGGGCTGGTCAGCGATCGAGCTGGTCAGTGATTAGGCGGCCAACATATGCTACTGCACATGCACCGATCTCCGCTCTGACAAGTTGACATATGCACTATGCTGCCGGCATCTTGGGTGGGAATAAGCCTTGCCCACAGATTTTCAGCGTGAATCTTGCTAGGACAATCAACGGTGCTCAGAATGTGGGAGATTCATTCTGAAGATCATGCGAAAAGAATTGGTGGGAGTTATGCAAATTCAGCACTCTGAATTTTTTTGGGAGAATCGCCAACAATAACACAGATAACAATCAGATATACTTGCTTTCTAGCAGATGATGTATATTATTAATTTGAACAAACCTTAGGTTTTTATTTTAAGGTTCCAGTTCAAGTGAGGGAGTTTTTATTTTACTTTTATTATCCAGCTTTAAAAGAATGTAAATTTACAAAACAGAAGTAAAAAAATGTTGACAGATTTTCTTGCACACAACAAAGGGCTTTGCATGATTTGTCTTTTTCAGCTGTGTAAAGAACGTAGCCCAGGGAGATTTGACCCATGAGAATCTGAATGAGCTGAAAAATGCTCACAAAAGTCAAAGACTAATTAGAACCTCTCCAGAGTACTAAAACAAAGCAAAAAGTTAAACATTACATTTACCAATTGTTTAACTGAAACTGATAGCAAACATACATTGGTTAACACAATTATATATAAGAACCCACAAATACTTATTCAAATCTTAAACATCATGCCGTCTTTTAAGTCTGACATTAAGAAAATCATTTAAAATGAACAAATTAAATAACAAGTGTATACTATATTGTTTAGAACATTAAATTTTACTGATTCAGCATTGAAGCTGACAACTTCTTTTGTCTTACCAAGAATCTATTCGGGCTACTTCATCAAACAGCAATAGAGTTAGTAAAGCTGCCACCTCAGTACGAATACCTTTGTCTTTTTGCAAAACTAGAGACACTGAATGGGCAAAAATAAATTACATATTCGTGAAACATCATCATACATGAAACAAGGTGCAGTATATGATTTCAATTCAGCTGCAGACTGCTGATGTTTTTCATGTGCCTACTGCCAGTCAAATGAAGCATTTTGATGTGCAATATTTCACAATTGAATGCAAATCACATTACACTGAACATAGAAGAGTACAGCACAAGAACAGGCTCTTCAGCCCATAATATGATGCCAAACACGACATCAAATTAAATTAATCTCTTCTGCCTGTCCTTGGTCCATTTCCCTCTATTCTTTGCATATTCAGGTGCTTATCTAGAAGCCCTTTTAATACTTCTATCATATCTTTCTGCAACACCATTTAATAAAGCACAAAGAACATAGAACAATACATCACAGGAACAGGCCCTTCAGTCCTCTAAGCCTGTACCGATCATGTGTTCCTAACTAGACAGGCAGCTCTGGATCAACTTTTAGATGAGTCTGAAATTCATTGTAGGCCTAGAATGGAGATTTCCAATGAAACTTAAAAGACTTAGTTCATAAATCTTGCATTGAGTGTGCAAACCTATCACAGTTCAAAGTGTCAAAGTTATATATATATGGAAAGAAGCATAGGTCACCGTCTGCTGTTTCTCCCCCAAATATTTATATCCTTTCCCTCAAGGCTAAGAATAAAGAGTTACCAAGAACCTGCCACTCTACAAAAATTTATTCAACAAACCACCTCAGAATATGAAACTTCTCAACGAGGAGAATTTCAGCAATATCTTGCAGTGCCGGCTCATACCGACACAGCTCTACCTTAGCAACTAATATTACGATATCATTGGTGTTACTACTAGATGAGGAGATTCCAAAATGAAACTGGCTCAAAAATTGTAACTCTTACTTTTCTTTGGAAACATGGAGGAATAGAGTCAGAGGACTTCTAATTTGTTTAAAAAGGAAATAAATTAAACATTTAAAGTTTGATTGTGATACAATACTACTATACACCCCCTTAGCTTCATAAATGTGTATAGTTATCAAAGATAATACTCACTGAAACAAATGGCTGATGTTACTGATCTGATCTTTAATGAATTTTTCTCACAATTCCCCCAGATGATTGTCATATTTGGTTTTTACAAACTCCACTCCCAAAAATACACTTTAAAATCTTCTTTCAAACAATGCTTTCCATCAGCTGTTGGCACTGCGAATCTGCTCCAACCCAAGATTCCACTCCAAGGGATCCAGATCAAGGTTGTCCACTCTGTTCTTTCAGGTTTCCTTTGTTTTAAATGCTTTGATACCACTTCACAAATCCAGCACCAATTTTCACAATTACTTCAAATATTGCACAAACTGTAGAGAAATCTTATAAGCCTCAGAACAACTTCAGGTTTCTTTCTGGCCTCTCATGAGCCAAATTATTTTCAACTTTATCTGTGGCTTTATTGGACGTTACTCTGCTCTAGTTCCAGTTCCTCTTTGTGCCTTAACTTCAGACCTCTTGAAGACATTTCTTCATTTCTCTAGTTTCCTTAAGTAGCTGTTCTGCATGTTTCTGGCACTTGTTTCTTAACCATTGCTTCATGGCATGACTTTTCTTCTAGCAAAGCTGAGAGATGCTTCCTCTCTAGCTTTCTAAAACCAACTGCTATAATTTTAGTTGAAAAACATTTAAAACACCATCCCAACCTAAAAGTTCCCCTGGTTGCTAAGACATTTTACTTCTCCCAAGTTGTTTATATTTCATGCCATAATCCTCGCTAAGCACAACAGAAGCTCAGTTTGAACTGACCAAAATCCCCCACATATATCCCCAACTACCTTTGTCCATCATGAATCTAACTAGAGTTTTACTCCTCTTACCAAAATTGCTGAATTAAACAGACGTATCTATATACCTTATTTCTAATATTTAATAACACAAATAGAGAACCCTTACACTTACCTATATATTCCTAACACTAGATACAATCAGATTCAGACCTTAAAAGATATATGAGCAGCACCATGGGAGGTGACATATCCATCAGATTACAAACATCTCCTCATAAAATCTTCCATTATAAATTTCTATGTCCACTCATAATAGAAAGTGGTCATGGAAACTTGTAATGCTGTAATGAGAGCAAGAAGAGTGGATGAAGTGGGAAAGGTCAAGTGAGGGGGAGGATACAAGGGCTGAATGAGTCAGAGAACAAAAGGTAGGGGTGGCAATAAAGTGAATAGCGACAATGATGGGAGTGAGAAGGTGTAGTGGAAAATCAAAGGGGTTGGGAAAGAAGTAATGCAAGTGAGAAAGGGAAGGGAATCACTGAGGAACGTAGATCTCATTTTCCATGCAGCCCTCTGCAGAAAATGTGACCTGGTTGCAGCCTTCCATGGCTCCTTTTCTCATTGGTTTCCACAGAAAATATACTTTAAAAAAGCAGCCATCGCGGTCAAAGGGAGAAGTGAAGGTAAGAAGCAGCTGAGAGAGAAGGATAAAAAAATGTAAACAAGAGAAATAACAAGACGACAATATAATGCAAGATAGCATAGAAGTCCTGAACTTATAATGTGTAAAGCAATAAGTAATAGCATAACACATAATAATAAATCTTAAACCAGATGTGAAGTTAGGGAGGGGAGTAGGCAGAACAAAAAGAATTACTTAAGCTCCCACTCGCCTTTACCAATTTAGGTTGAAAGTTCACAGACAAAACATTTCAGCTGAAGAATATAATTAGCAGATTAAAATCAGGAATCTCACCTCTGAAAAGGGCAAGCAGAAAAGAGGACTGCTGAGCTAGGCTATGGCGCAGGGTCGGGTCCAAGTAAACCAATTTTCTTAAAACAGCCAGACATGGTAGCACCAAGCATTGCATATTCTGATCAACAGAAAAAGAAAAAAATATACAGTGTTCACTGGGAATATACATTAAGATTTTCAGCATGAGTTAAGTGATTTAGTTGAAATCATGATAAATGTAAAGCACAACATAAAAGATACCCTCAGCAGTTAATGGATTTTTTACCTAGTTTTTAGAAGAAATGCCATCAATTTACCATTTTCCATGCATCACTCATCATAAGTAGACAAAAAATTCTGCCAATAGAATGAGGCATCTAATCAGAATCAACGACTGAATTGATTCACAAGCTTAATCACCAGGCTTGCATCATTTAACCTATGTAAATGAGCTTTTATTCCACTCAATACGAATGATAAAACAGATCAATATGGTTGTTGGAGACAAACAGCAAAAAAGCAGTTATTTCAAGTGCCCTTAAAATATTCAATAGTTTGCCAACATTTGTTTCTGTATACAACATTCTAACGACTGACAGCAGAAACAGATTAGTGGAGTTGATGCATCCCTAAATAGAAAGCTGAAGTACCTAATATTAACAGTATACCAGAAATCAGTAGAAAATACAATAATGGTTTTGTGTTTAATGGCAAAATGTGAACAGCACTAAAAATTAATTTTAAAAATAGACAAATAGTGGGAAAAGTATTTGAAGTAGACAAAAAATGCACAATTTTTCAATTTATGGAGCAAAGAACTAAGACATTATCAGATTTATTTGATTATATCAAATTTTGCACTGAAGAAACGCTACCTTGAACGCTTGATATATCATAGGCTCACAGATTACTATTTGGCATTATATTATTGCAGGAGGGATTGGTGGAAATCCTCTAAAATAAGAAACTTGAAATAATTGCTTGCAACTTTGGCAGAAAAAGCACTCAGCCTGTATGTACAACATTCCCTTGAACTCTACAATAAAGCCCTGCCATTAGTTACTTCCTCATTCAAAATTTACTGATCTACGCAAAAGTTTTTGTGCACTGGATCGCTTAATGTGGACCTAAATGTGCCTATCCACATTTTAACAAATAATATAAGCCAACTTTAGAAAATGCTGATAGAAAGAAAAAAAAGACTAAATTACATTAGAAAAGGAGAATGTTCATGACATATATTCCGCAATAGAAAATGCATTGCGTCATCTGCCATTGTCAACACATGGGTATTCAATGTTGCTGCAACTTAATTCCTGATCATAGTCTACTACTACTCTCAATTACGGCAAGTGTGGCAAATTTTACATTGTTTAATAAAAAAGTTCCCAGCAAATTTCTCTTTAAATTTATTAAAAATAAAGCTTTATGGTCTTTGGTCCTTTATACAGATCAAATTTTAGAATGGCTGAAATCTATCTGATTGACTCTCATCTAAGCAGGTTCATTGTTTGTGATTCCACCATTGGACGGTTTCATGGGAACATAACCTCTGCAAATGGCAAAACTTTATAATATCTAAAACAAATTGCTAATGCCGTGAACTCTTCGTCCTCTCATCATTAATTTCTAGACAATATTTTTTTGTCCTTTTATCAGTTTAAGCAAATCAAATAATGTTTAATTTTGAACATGTTTAAAATATCAAGAAATTGGAATTATTGTCCTTTCTTGGCAATTAGCAAGGCACAGTAGTGCAGTAGTTACATAACCAGACAAGTAAATGTGTCCACAAAGTTGTGGATTAAAAAAAATGACCTTGTTGACGAATGTCCTTGAAAGAAATTTTCCATCCATAATTGGACTGAGCTACCTATGAGTTTAGAATCACACCAATATGCTTAATTTTTTACTGGCCCAGTGATTAAAAAAAATCATTTTACAGGATATGGGCATCGCTGACTAGAACAACAATTTATTGCCTATCTCAAGCTACCCTTCATAAGTTGGTGATGAGCTGTCTTCTTGATACGTAGGTACACTGACTCTGCTGTTATGGACAGAGTTCCAAGATTTTGACCCAGCAACAGTGAAGGTATACCGTGATAAATTTCTATGTCAGAATGGTGACTTGGAAGGGAACTTTTAAGTGATGATGTGCTCAGGTTATCTGCTATTCTTGTCCTTCTAGATGGTGGTTGCTGTGAGACAGCTGTGAGTGCTGTCTAAGGAACTGTGGTGAGTTCCTACAGAGCATTTGCAAATGATACACACTGTCACTTTTCATCAATGGTGGAGGCAATCTATCATCCAATTATTTTTTGCACATATGTGCTGGGCTCCTCCATCTTTAAGGTTGGGAATATTTGTGGAGCCTTCTTCTCCAGTGAGTTGTTTAATTGTGCACCACCATTCATGGCTGAATGCGGAAGAACTGCAGAACTTGGACCTGATCCATTGGTTGTGAAATGACTTAGCTCTGTTCATTTCTTGCTACTTACGCTGTTTAGCACGTAAACAGTCTTATGTTGTAGCTTCACCAATTGAAACCTCATTTTTAGTTATGCCTGGTTTTGCTCCTGACTTGCCCTCCTACACTCGTCATTGAACAAGGTTTGGTACAATGGTGGAGAGGGGATACACTGGTCCTTGAAATTACAGATTATAGTCAAGTACACTTCTGCTGCTGCCGATGGCCCAAATCAAACTTAACATAACTAAAGACAAGGAATAAATGCCCGTCATCCCAAGTGACACGTCCCAAAAATAAATGAAACATTTACGGCGGCAGCCCATTGCAGTTTGTGGCTCACTCATATCACATAAAAAGGTTTGATTTTATGAGTGACAGATTAACAAATAAAATGCAGGCTTTTAATATAGATACAAACCAAAATGGAACTCCAGTTGTTTTCTGACTTGAAAACGATTATAGAGAATTAGGAAGTAAATGACATTTTAAAAAGCTGTTTTACAAAACTTTGGCAAAGCATCAATGTTACAATCATATTGACAGTGGAAAGTATCTTGCATACCTTTCCATTTTTATGTACACTTTCATGTGTAAATGAAATGATCTTTTCTACTATCCCCTGGTTTTTCAGCACCGTGTGGATTTTGGCATCTGTAATTAAAAAACAAACAAAGAAACTTATTCTTCCACAGCATTTTGTGGTTTGGAATGAGGTACCTGAAAGAGTAATGGAAACAGATTAAATAGCAATATTCAAAAAAATTGGATCAAATAGTCTCCTCCTGTGTTGAATTATTCTGTGTTCATGAATACTAATTTTATGCATAACAGGTACAAAAACTATATGATGGGCAGCATGGTGGCACAGTGGTTAGCACTGCTGCCTCACAGCACCAAGGACTCAGGGTTTGATTCCTAGAATGGGTCATCGGCTCTGTGGATATAGCATGTTCTCCCCATGTCTAGTTGTATTTCCTACTGGTGCTCCATTTCCTCCCAATCCAAAAAGTGTGCTGCTTAAGTGCCACGCTAAATTCCCCCTCAGTGTGCCTGAACAGGTGCTGGAGTGTGGCGACAACAGGATTTTCACTGTAGCTTCTCGCAGTATTAATGTAAGCCTACTTGTAACACTAATAAATAAACTTTAATCGAGTGCAGCATTTAAATTGACTTTCAGTCCTGTGGGACCGCAATATACTGCTGGGAGGGAAGGGCTGTAAAACCCTGACTACATTTGTATTACAAAAAGATCTGACATTTTTATGAAGGTTTGATTTGCAAGTGTTGTACACTTCCTGATGCTCTGATAATTTTTCTCGTCAGATTTTATTAAGCAATCCAGATAAGAAAATTATTCTACTTGTTTTACTTATTTTAATTCCACTATTATTTTGCATCTCTTGTGAAATCCTTTTCTTTGATATTATCATTGAATCCCAACAGTGCAGAAAGAGGTCATTCAGCCCACTGGGCCTACACCAAAAACAATTCCATCCTATCCCCATCACTCCACATATTTACCCTGCTAATTCCCTTCACAGTATGGAGAATTTAGAATGGTTAATCAACCTAACCCACACACCTTTGGACTGTGGAAGGAAACCAGAGCACCCAGAGGAAACTCACGCAGACAAAAGGAGAATGTGCAAACGCCACACAGATAGTGACCTGAAGCTGGAATTGAACCCCAGTCCCAGACGTTGAGGGTATAGTAAGTGGTCTCAAAACACCAAGTTAAAGTCCAATGGGCTTACTTGGTAGCACGATCTTTCGGAGTGCTGCTCCTTCATCAGGTGAGTGCAGGATCGTGCCATCACTGTGTCACTGTGCTGCCCATGTTCCTTTGCTGCAGTTTAATGATAATCCACATCTGTGAGTTTGTTACAAAGCTTATAGGAGGTATAAGCTACTAAATTAAAAGTAGCAAAAAGAAATTAATCTAATAGTGTGTGATTTTTTTTAAAAAATTATTTCCTTCCAAAAGGCAATTAACTTCTCAGTACAGTATAATTCTCTGAGCTCCCGAATCACATTATATTATACTTGAGTGGCCATTTTTCTTGTGCGAGTCTCTGCAGTGGGTACTAACAGGCTATTTAGTCAAGGCCAAAATCCCAAAACTATCCTCAGATGAAGATCACATATTCACCCTTGAGATGTCACTGATAGCACTCAGGAGCAATAACTGAGAATCAACTTTCTGTTAGGTAACTCAAGAGCTCTGAGACTAATTATAATTCTTAATACTTTGTGTGGGCTGTGGTCAGATAAATGAACATAGATTGGGAGTAGAGCTCAGGATCTTCTTGGTCTGCATGGCAGAGCCTTGATACCTAAAAGCAAAAAGAGAGCAAGTGCAACTACTGTTTCCAAACAAATATAATCTTTCCTCCTTTTCAATTATGATTACTTCCTTTTTTCATGTTATTTTGCTATATCCTGCCTCATGCATGGCTGCATGTGTCCACAGAACATAGAACACTACAGCACAAACAGGCCCTTTGGCCCACGAGTTGCACTGATCACATCTATACCTACCAATCCACAGACCCATCTATAACCCCCTATCCCATTCGTTCCCATATACTCATCCAGAAGTCTTTTAAAAGACCCCAGCAAATTCGCCTCTACCACCTTCGACGGCAGCCGATTCCATTCACTCACCACCCTCTGAGTGAAAAACTTACCCCTAACATCCCCTCTGTATTTGCTTCCCTGCACCTTAAATCTGTGTCCTCTCGTAGTGACCATTTCAGCTTGGGGAAATAACCTCTGAGAATCCACCCTATCTATTCCACTCAACATTTTATAAACCTCTATCAGGTCGCCTCTCAACCTACGTCTCTCCAAGGAGAAGAGTCCCAGCTCCCTCAACCTATCTTCACAAGGCATGCCTCCCAATCCAGGCAGCATCCTTGTAAATCTCCTCTGCACTCTTTCAATAGCTTCTTCATCCTTCCTACAGTGAGGTGATCAGAACTGCACACAGTACTCCAAGTGCCCAGTTACATTTTGTCAGATATCCGTTACTAGGTGTCTTACTGGGATGATCACAGTTTCCAACCACTTTTCATTGTGTAAAAGGGGCTGTCTTGCATTTAGTGCTTGTTTATCACAGCATACCTGAAACTATTAATCAGATGCTACAGCTTCTTAATGTTACGCAACACCCATTACTGTAGTCTTTGCTAACAGATCCTGAGAGCAGAAAAAGGAATACTAATCATGCGCAATTTAGCACAATATTCAGCCCTATTCTCACATCATTACATCCACCATACTGTGCAGTACAATAGATTTTAAAACTGTTTCGCATATGGGAGCAGCAAAAATACAACTATTTGAAAAATTGTGAACAGTACTGAATGGGAAGCGCTTACCTTGTGCCATAATAGCTAGCTGCTCTGCTGCAGATTTTCGAAGAGTCAGATCAACAGTGTCAGAAATCAGGATTTCATACACTTTGCAAACATTATCATCCTAGGGCATAAAAAAACAATAGAATAGTATTACTCTTAAAATTCATTGAATCATATGTTTAAATATGGCAATGAGAAACATGCAAAGCTATGTATGAAAACAAGATAATGACCATGTTCAGGAGGGGTCCTTCCCAGCTTCATAACCTAAGGGACTGTTGTATAGTATATAATGTTGCAACAATAATCATGAGCACAGCCTTTTAACATTATTTTATCACTGAACAATATAAAACTATTAGTTTAAATCCAGGGGTTTTTAATAATTTACTAATTTTTACTAATTTAATAATTTAAACAGTGTATATAAGGATTTAAAATACCTTTAATTGTTGTAATCTGAAATGTGGGGCAGAGTATATTGGGCTGTAAATATTGTACCACAACTTAATGAGATGGTGTCTCTTGACTTGGGTGTCCCTTCCACATACAAAGCTCCTGACCTCATTTACACAATCAGGAATTCGATTTTTGTTTGAAACCCAGAGTAAGAATATGCAACACATCACCAAATGCATTGAGTGACGCAAATAGCATTGATGCATTTAATGGGAGTTACAAAAGTACGAAGGGAAATGGATTGAAAAAGGTATTAATAAGGTAAAAGACTGACAGATCTGTTGGGCCCAACAGCCTGCTTCAGTGCTGCAACGTTTAGTGTAGTTTCATACACTTTTTAGGTGAATGGACGGTTCCAAGAACTGTTAACAAAACAACTACAGTTTCTTTTTACATCAATAAAGAGAGTTATAAACTCTGTGTAAACTGATCAAACTCAATGTCAAACTAAATAGGGCAGCAGAATCCAAAGTACTCCAGGAATGACAAAACAAGTCAGATAAATATGCAACAAATTCAAAAAATGCTGCAAAAACAAAGCAAGTCTGATAGCATCTGACAGGACAGAGTAAAATTAATGTTTTTAGTTGGATGACTTTTTGTCAGAGCTGAAATATGCAAATATGAAGTGTAATAGCAAATTAAATCTAACTAGACAAGCACAAAGTACTGGACCTAGCTCAAATAAAATAAATGTCATTACTTGTTTAGCAAAAGGATGAATGGAAATAACTCTAAAAACATTTGGTCAGAATATTGCCCAAAAAGCTTTTGCCTGCAATGTTGTTGCTGCTAAAGAATTCCAGGACCTGAATGAACATTTCCTTAGCCAATGCAGCTTAAGGTTTGGGGAATAAATGCAGGAAGGATCAAAAGGAGAGTGAAATAAAGGAGGTGAATTCAATGTCCAATCAGGTGTAGAAAAAGAAATAAGGACAGGAAAAGAGAGAATAGATTGGAGAGAGAGGAAACAGGAAGAGTAACAAACCTAAATACTTATCATTCTCTCCCTGAAAACTGCAAATCTGGAAGGAATGAGACTTCACAATTGTTATTGTTAATATTCAGTGCCAGCGAGATTATTTGACAGCCATTAATAATTAACACATTTTTGAGATGCAATTACACTTGTAATGATAGAAATGAACTTTCTACATAAGGTTCAATGGGCAATTAATAGGCAAATACAGCAAGTTTCTAAAAATGCAAGGTGAGATGTGGTTTTTGTGAAGCTGGCAGAGTGGCGAAACATTTTTAGATATTCGTACTTAACCACACGTCTGTTCCTTATATGAAGTTGCTCTACTATTTACTTAGAAATAATGGTAAGCGTGATTAGCTTTCCTGTTATTTTGACAACAATGATTAGTGTCCATTTAGTACATTTGAACATTCTGGACCACAAAATGATGCTGATTTACATTGTCAAAACCTGTTGCAGAATGTAAAAAACACACAATGGGCATTAAATCATGTACCTAGTAACAGAAATACAAGGGAGCATTTCAACCCCATTAACGTGGTGCAGAAAGATGGCTTGAAACTAATCCTAACCACTAGATAGTCTTTGGTTTTTCAATTTTTAAAATTGATTTATAAATGTAAATTAAGTAATAATATAGAAAGCCCTTATTCAGAACAATATTTTGAATTAAACCATGGCAGTAAGATAAGGGGTCCAAACAAGACAAAAGCTAACTTAGAACTGAACCCAGCAGTGATCATGAGCTTTCTAATCATCTAAACAGCACTTGGAAAGAATAATGGGCATTTATTTTCATTAATGTCGCAAATAGGTTTATATCAACACCACAATGAAGTTACTGCGAAAATCCCCTAATCACATTCTGGCACTTGTTTGGGTACAATGAGGGAAAATTTAGCACGGCCAATGTACCTAATCAGCATGTCTTCAGGACTATGAGAGGAAACTGGAGCACCTGGAGAAAACACACCCAGAGGAAGCCCAAGCAGACACAGGGAGAACATGCACGCTCTGCTCAGACAACTACCCAAGCTGGGAATTGAACCCAGGTCCATGGCACTGTAAGGCTGCAGCACTAACCACTGTGCCATCCATTATGAACAGGTAATAAATGCTGGCCTAATCAGCAATGCCCATGTTCCGTGAATGAACAAAGAGGAAAAGACTGCACTATCTTTCTATGTGGATGAGAAACAAGGCGCTGAATGTGTTTTGCATCAGTCTAAATGTTGTATTATATCTTGTTTATTTTCAACCTTTCACTTCATGTTGTCATATTTTAGAAAATTATTTTACAAGAATAATTTTCATGTCTAATTATGCTTTTAACTACATACAAATGAATAGATTATATACAGAAGGTCAACGCAAAGACAAACAGATACTTCTCGGATCCTGTATAATTGAAAGAAACAACAAAATTGGCAGCTCCTCACCTTAAAAAAAGATTTGCCAGAGTCTTCCAATTGCAAATCAATAGATTTATCCAATATGTACAAATCTGACACACCATTCAATATACTTCCTTGTAACACAGGCTGTTTATTGGAGGTGCCTTCTTCATTTACCAGGTAAGGCATCAAGTGTGTAAGAGCTACAGAGCGCACTCTATTGGGCAAACAGATGGAAAGATTAAATAGTTCTTCTGATATAAAAGCAGTAAGATTACATTATTAAAAAAGCTGATCATAGCCAACAGAGGAAATTAATTATAATTAGCAAATTTTCCGAATGCACGTAAAGCAGGGGATTCCTAACCAGCTAATAAGATTCATAGGCAAAATGCCGTCTTTCAGAGGACAGGAGATCAGTAAGGAGTTAAATAATTCTTAAAACAAGCTAATACAAACAGTTTACACATATGTAAATGTGGTAAGAGAATCAAAACAAGTAGTTATGATTTTAAAACATATATACTGACATTGTAAATGTATTGTTCACTTTAACCAAGCAAAGTTACCAAAAGGCATGATGGTAAATGTCAATAGTTTAAACCCAGATGTTTGGGAACTACCAGTCAGCAGTAATCATACCGAGAGGATTCCTATAAGGGAATGTATGTTGCAAAGTGAATGAATAGGTGCATTCACTGCCCAAACACAAAGATAGATATGGCTCTGGACGCAGGAATACATGTCTATTCAACTTGACAGTGAGCCAGTGGGAATGTTCACTTTGACCTTACAGTAACGTCTGCCATTAGCAGGCAACAGGGAGGTAGTTACAGCCAAGTAGTAAGGTAACATCTGGACTAGTTGGGTGAATATGATATCACCATGCTATGAAGGATCATCTGGTTTGCTGACGTTTGTATTGATGCATGACTGTTAAATGAAATTGATTTTCAGCAAATAAAAGGTGGAAATATTGATTAGAAAAAAAAACTATAATTGATCTTTTTTTGACTCTGTACATCAGATCTTTGAGTGGTTCTGTAGCTCTATTCCCAGAGCTAATTGACCCTTTAAGAGTCTCCAGTCAGCTGTATGTTTGTTTTGTTTGTTCTAGGTAAAATAAATTTTGTTAGGTCTTTGCAGAGATATTTGCCCTGCAAATCTTGAACTGCCTTCGTTAAGACACAATAGACCACTTTCAAATTTCCCCACAACAGCGTGCTAAATGTGAAGAATAAAAACTTAGCACATACAAAGAAGCTGTTTTGATAATGATCTGATTAAAACTTGACATTCACAATATAAACGTTGCTCTTTGCTTACTTAAGTACATGATCCTCAAAAGCTAAAATCATATTTAAGCAATTATTTGCATAATCACAAAAACTATTCACAGAACCTCCACAGGACAGAAGGTGGCTATTTCCAATTGGATCTGCACCGACTCTCTGATACAATATCTTAGATATAAGATAAAGGAGCAGAATCAAAAACATATTTATTGCCGTCTTAAATACACTCAATGACCTGATCTCCAATATACTCAATGATCTGGGTTCCACAATGTTCTGCAGCAGTGAATTCCATAGATTCACTACCCTCTGGCTAATGAAGTTCCTCCTCATCTTGCTTCTAAAGGGTCGACCTTCTATTCAGAGGCTGTGCCCTCTGATCCTAGCCTTGCCGACTAATGGAAACATCTCCATATTCTCTCTATCCAGGCCTTTCAATATTCTACAAGTTTCAATGAAATCGCCCCCTATCCTTCAAAACACCATCGAGTACAGATCCTCATATTAAGCTTTTCAATCCTGGGATCATTCTTTGAACCTTCTCCAGGGCCAGCACATCCTTCCTTATATACCGGGCCCAAAATTACTCACGATGCTCCAAATGTGGCCTGACCACAGCCTTGTAAAGTCTCATCAGTACATCCTTGTTTTTGAATTGCAGTCCTCTTAAAACGAATGCTAACATTTGCCTTCCTAACTACAAACTCAACCTGCAAGTTAACCTTTAGAGGATCTTGAACTAGGACTCCCAAGTCCCTTTGTGCTTCTGATTTCTGAATTTTCTCCCCATTTAGAAAATTGTCTATGCCTCTGTTTTTCTCAGCAAACCTCACACTTTCCCACATTGTATTCCATCTGCCATTTTTTTGGCCACCCTCCTAACCTGTCCAAGTCTTCTGCAAACTCCTCACCTCCTCAATACTACCTGTTTCTCCACCTTTGTGTCATCTGCAAACTTAGCTACAACGCTCTCAATTCCTTCATCTACATCACTGATGCATCAAGTGAAAAGTTATAGTCCCAACATGATCCCTGCAGAGCTCCATTAGCCATTGGCTACCATCCTGAAAAAGAATCTTTTCCATCCATGTACCTGCCCAAATGTATTTTAAATGTTGTAATTGAACGCCCCTCTACAACCTCCTCTGGCAGCTCATTACATATATGTATCCTCTGTTTGAAAAAGTTGTCCCTCAAGTCCCTTTTAAATATTTCCCCTCTACCTTAAACCTATGCCCTCTGGTTTTGTGTTACAGAGATACGTAGACTGGGACTTTCCAGTCCTGCCTCTGACGGGATTATTGCACGTGGGACAGAAAAACTGACAGAACAAACAAAGGTCTGTTAACAATAAGCGTGAATTTCCGGTTCTGCCCACAGCCCTAGAGTCCAAACCAGAAAGTGTCACTTAGAAAAGTTAGTTCAATGGCAAACCTGATATAGAAAGCAAAATAAAGCAAGGGAAAGAAAGGTAGAACTAAAAGAAAACAGATGGAAAAGTAAAACAAAAAAATTAAACTTTTAAATCTTTTAAAACATACAATAATTCAAATCTGAAGGAATGAGATTTCTCACATATATCCCGTGTATTTTAATGTAAGATTTTTCAGTAGGATACTAGTATAGCAAAGATTCAAAGGAACAGGCCAACTGAAACTGCAACTTCCTGACGAACGCATTTAACTTTACATGCATACCGGCCAAATTTGCTGTCCGACTTATGCACTAATAAAGAAGTGTGCTGATGACCTCAATATTATTTCTGCTACAGAATCTGAGCCATAATGTTTTTACTTCTCAAGATGATCAAAAACAACGCTGAACACTTTAGACTCACTTTTGTTCAGGAAACTGATGGCACTTTATCTAGAATGGAATAGGTGAGCTCTGAATCATTCTGGACTGAAATCCTATAATTTTTCATTTAATTCCTCTAAAGATTGAAAGGAAATGGTGATCAGTTCAAGATTTTCCCTGCTTGGGTGTTAACAGGTTGGTCACATGGTTCTGGATGTGTTATTCCATATGGTCCACCAGAATGAATATGCTCACTGGAGCAAACTGACAGATTATGGTGTATGAGATTAAAAAAAGGGTGATAGAAGAGAATGATGTATGCTTTCTTTTAATGCCTATGTGTCTAAAGCTTACAGTTCTTGTTTTGTTCACAAATACTCTCAAGGAGCAGCATTAATCTTAATAGAAGGACATGTTTCTTTATCTGCTTTATAACAACGTAAAAATAACCAAATCAAATCCTGTGATATTGGTTTATCCGAGCAAGGGACTTCTAAAATATACATTTCTCACAGAATTCTTAAATACATTTTGATTTATTTGTTTTACAATGTACATCGTGGAACAAAGCAGAATGAAAGGTAATTTCAGGAGAAAGCTGGAATTTCACACAGAATTTGACCAGGAATCCAAAATCATGTCCTATGTTCATGTCAATTAAGTCTGAATCAATACCACAAAAGATTTTAAATTTAAGAACTCTCTTGACCAAAACTTAGAGGACAGTGATTTTAACAGGAGTAATGTTGAAGAGCATTACTGTATATGAAATGAAAAATGTAAAAGTTTAGGAAAAACAAAATTTAAATTTTGAAATGATACGATTTTGCGAAGAGCAAGTTTTTAAAATCTTTCAGGAGATGTGGAATTAAGCTGTGTACTAAAACTTTTCAAGTTACTACATTGAGCAAGTTTAATAATTCCAAGGCTTCACAATTACTTGGCAGGTGAGTAATTGAATTATTCAGTCAAATCAAACTATACATAAAGGGAAGACAACAAACATTTCTATAAACTTCAATTCCTGAGGGTCAACTGCCAGAGCTCAGTGCCAATCTCCAACTGCTGTCCTTTAACTGCCATAACTTGGACTCACACTCCACCTCTGCAGAATGTGAGTTTCAACTTGCATTCAACCATTGCTTCTGCTCTTTGACTTACACTCCATCGCCACTCTCTCCTGAACACGTACTCAACTGCCACGTACCATGCTCAGCTGCTCAGCCACATCTCCCTCTCCCTTTAAGTTTTTCACAAGCAAATTTACGAAGAGAAAGACGTATTTACAGTGAAAGACGATATAATTATTTTTAAAAATGTTTAGGTGATATAGTGCATTCTCTCAAAATTTCAGTTATCAGGAAATTTCCGAATTCTCTGAGAACGATCCATCTCTTTGTCTAGCTCTACCCAATCAAAATAGCAATGTCTTGATTAGTGGTCAGGTATTTATAGTTTCAGAAGATGCATCAGTGCAGACTGATGGCCTGGACTAGATTTGCTCCAGTTCTCATGGGAACAATACAAAGTGCCTTTTCCGAATTAAACGGTCCCACTGAATTTGGCAATATTGAAGATATGAATTATCTTTCTCTGTTTGTCTCGTGTTAGTTTTGTTCTTCCTTACGTAGTCTTATTTTTCTTCCTTGGAGGTCATTGGGCCTGTTTTAGTTATGATTTTCCAGGCACCCAGAATGGCCAAATTTAAAGTTCCTAATGAATACAAAGTCAAATTGATCTATCATTCTTAACAAAATCATGATACCCTTTTTGCATACCTTGTTTTGTTTCCATCTGCTCTGTTAAATTTGGAAATACTTGATCAAGTCTTATCCAAAGGCATCTCCCCATTAGTATCCCTCTTGTGAGGGGTATGCTCACAGTAAAGTGTGGTGTTGTTTCTGTAAGTGAGGAGAAATCTAGCAAGCTGGGTGCACCAGTTGTTTAGTTTACTTTCTGCTGATCTGAATGTCTGGACAGCTCTTTCTGCTAAGCGATTCAAAGTTGGGTGATAGGATTCCATGTGGACATACATTATTTTTCATTAACTGCTGAAACTCTGTTCCATTACCTGAGACTAAAATTTCTGGCAGGCCATGTGTTGCAAAGGTTCTTTGATTCTTTGATTGTTGCAGATGATATTGGAGTTCCATTTCATAAATATTAAGACGCTTAGAATGGGCATCAACAATAATTAGGAACATAGTGCCCAAAACAGACCAGCGAAATCCACATGCAACAGTACCAGGTAGCTCCCACAGGTACGAGTGAGCGAAAGAAACATTCTTTCTTGCAATTTAAATTGATCACAATGCTTCACTAGATTTTCAATATCTTTATCAATGCCTGGCCACCAAATATAACTTCTTGTGAACATTTTCATTTTAGTCAGACCTGGGTGAACATTGTATAATTCCTGCAGTGAAGTTTTTCTTGCTGGGCCAAGAACCACTATCCTAGACACCCACAGTATTACTCCAGCCTCACACCTCAATTCATCTTTGCAGTGCTGTTAAAGTTTGAACTGGCCCGATGTGTCAAAGTGGACTGGATTGGGTTTCGGAGTGCAATTCCGGATTTGTTTTGACAACAGCAGCAGAGCTAACACTATTTTGCACGGTACTGTGGTGCTGACATTGTTCGAAGCAGTCAGAGATGGTTCAAGGCATCTGCATTTGATATTATGGTGTGTTGGAGCACATAGTTGTATGCTGCATTGGACTCTGGCTGATCCAATAGGAGAAATAAGCTTGCCCTTGCAAAATAACTCTAATAATAGTGGCATGTAATCACAAAGTGACACTTATAAACATACTTGTGGAATATTTTAACTCCATAAATGATGGCTGGCCCTCCTCTCCCAATTTGGGAATATTTTCTTTTGGGATCAATTAAGGTTCTTGACGTAAAAGAAATGGTTCATTCTATGCCATCTTCATTCTATGATACAAAACTGCCCCTATGCTAACTGGCAAAGTTATTATCTCTTCTTAGGTCAAAATGGACAAGCACTTCGGAAAGCAAATTTAACTTTCTTGAAAGCCTCTTTTTATGATTTGCTCCCATATCAATATTGATATTTTTTTAAAAGCAGGTATAATGGTACCAGTAATGTTGATTTACTTGGTATCAATGGCCATAATAATTAATCATGCCCAAAACGTTTTTCAGTTCTGACATTTTTCAGTGCTAGTGCTTTCTTTATAGCTTTATCTGCCCATTGAAGTGCTGGAGGCTACCTCGTTGAGTATATTTAAGTCACAGGTAGATAGATTTCTGATCAATAAGGGAATTAAGGGTTTATGGGAAGTAGACAGGGAAGTGGAACTGATCCACTTCAGATCAGCCATGATCTTATTAAATGGCGGGACAGGGGTTGATGGCCTACTCCTGCTCCTATTTCTTATATTCTTATAGCTTTCACTTTTTGTTCAAAAGGGTGTAGTATCTTGGCATTGACTTTAATGAGCCTGAAAGATACTCCTCTCTTTTAAGTCGCACCTCTGCCTTTCTGAATCTCTTAAGCACCCCTATGATGTTTGCCAATTTTTTTTTAGGCCAATTCCCGTTATTTAAAACATCATCCATGTATATCGTTCCTTCGGGTATGTCTTGCAATAAACTTTCCATTGTTCATTTAAAATGAGTGCATGCTGAAGACACACGAAAAGGGATTGAAATAAACCCTTATGGGTGTTAAGTGTTAAAAATGTTCTTGAATTTTGATCCAATTCTAATTGCAAGTAGATGTGGCTCATGTCTAGTTTTGTACAGGCCTTCTGCTAGCTTTGCATAAAGATCCTCAATTTTTGGAATTGATACCTGTGCAACTTGGCTGTGTGATTTGTAGTCCTCACACGATATACAGGTCAAATTGACTGGCCATGTTAAATTGCCCCTTAATGTCAGGGGGATTAGCAGGAAAAATATATGAGATTATAGGGATGGGGCCTAGGTGGGATTGTTGTCAGTGCAGGTTCAATGGGCTGAATGGCCTCCTTCTGCACAATGGGGATTGGATGAATCTACGAAAACATGGACAGTCCTGTCTAATTTCAGTACGGGTACAATGGGAGCAGCCCATTCAGAAAACTATCGGCCTAATGATTTCTAATTCTTCTGAATGTTTAAGTTCTTTTTCGACTTCCTGATGCAAGGCATAAGGCACTGGAGGAGCTCTAAAAAGATTTGGGGTAGCATCTTGATTAACGTGACTCCCAGAATTTTGCCTGATTCGTTTTGAAAAACCTTTTTTTAAAAAAAACTTTTTGTAAGCCACCATCAGATATACTGAAGGTATTTAACCAACTTAGTTTTTTTTAAACATAACCAATCTTGTCCCACGAAACTAGGCCCCTTTTGCGACAATGATCAGTGGTTGAGCAGACTGGTGCTGATAAGTCACTAGTGTGGATATGGTTCTCAAACTTTTTAGGGTTTCCCCCATATATGTGGCAAATCTAACTGTCACATTACTTAACTTTAGGTGTTGAACTCCACCAGGAAGGTATTTAAATGTCTGCTCCCCTATGATGGTAACAGAAGTACTGATATCCACTTCCACGCTTAGAGGCGGCCCGTTTACCAAGAGCCATTACCATAGGATTCAATTCATTCTATTTACATTATTTGATTGCTGTGTCTCAGATTCCACTTCTGAATCATGTTCTAAATTCTGCATTGGTGTTCAGGTTTTTTTGTCTAAACTAGGTATATGCTTTATGACTTGGCACTTGATTCGGATATGGCCTTTCTGACTGCAGCTGAAACAGATACAATCCTAGAGTTTACATTTCTCCTGGGGGTGATCTCCCCTCCACCTATAACATTTATCAGAATTTCTGGTTTAATGACAGCTTTGTTTTTCTTTTGTCCTCTGTCATGCTAGTTGAGTTTCTGCTCTGTCTGTGCACTTAACTCTGTCCTACTGACTTGCCTTTATGTATGCACTGTAACTGCAGAGTGCCACTCTACATGCTCACAATTGCCTATTTCCATAGCTTTCTCTAAGAAAATCCTCTGTCAGTAATTTTTTTTGTATGTTTTAGTTATTTATGCTGCAAACTAATCAGTCTTACCATATGCCATTTAGCTAATGTCCAAATTCAAATGACTCAACCAATTTTCTTTGTTTTGCCGTATATGTAACAATTGACTTCCCAAGGTCCCTTTAAAGCAGAGTTAAACTTAAAACACTGTATGATGATCAACGGTCAAGGGTTATAATGACCATCAACTGAAGTTACAAGCTGGTCAGAAGCTTAGCATCCGGAATTTCTGGGATATTAAATTCCTAATAAGATTATAAGTCTGAGATCTACATATTGTAAACAGAATTACTTTTTACTTATTTTCTCCTGTAATCTCTTTAGCGAAGAAATAGCAGTCTTTCAATGTACTGAACACAGTATTCAGTCTCTGGGCGAAAAGAATAAACTTTCCCAAATAGAAGCTTTTTTTTAAACTTACTGTTGCTGCAGAGATTTTTTTGAAATAACAGGCAGACTTTTCCTCCTCCCCCCGATTTCAGGAGCTGATGACTGCAGTCCCAATTTAAATCGTCACCAAATGTAACAATTGCGAGATTCTACAATTACTTGGCAGGTGAAAGTAATTGAACTATTTATTTGAAGCAAACTACATAGAAAGGAATATAATGAAGACTTCATATTCTTCAACTTCTGATGGTCAACTGTCAGAGCTCCACCGGTGATTTTTAACTGCTGCAACTTGAGCTTGGACTCATGCTCCACTTCCACATGATGCGAGTTGGACTCACTTTCAATTGCTACTCCATACTCTCGAACTTGTGCTCAACCGCTATGCATCATGTTCTACAGTGCTACCCCAGTAAGCCAGCAGGAACTTAGTGTCTGACTCACTTTGAAGTAGCTACAATTCTTTGATGCTGTCACTACCAACTCACAGGAGATAAACAATCTGGGAACATCTATTAAAAAGAGTGCTGATGCAAGAATTATTAAAGTGGGAATTCACTAAGTGGTGCAGATAGTTCAAACTGAAATAAAATGAGCTTTCTTCCATTATGAATGCAAGTCTGCGGTAATTAACACCAAACAGTTAATCACCTGGCAGTAGACCTCTGACTAGGTGTTAATTATAGTGGCTGACTGTTGACTGACTAGTTGTAATTGAAGCATTTCCAAAAGGTACACATATTACAAGATTTTATAATGCACAGAGCTGGAAGTATTACAAGTGATAAACTCTAAAAACCATCAACAAGAACATGCCAGAATTTGTATTAAGTGAGTCATCTCCCAACTCCCTGAAGTTTGTCTTCTATTTCTAAGGAGTGCGATAGAATTATCTCCATGTGCATGGAGGGCCATATCGTTAACATTCAAGAAGCTCAACACCATGTAGTGCAAAGCAACCCATTTGATTAGCACACTATTTCACACCACAACAGGTGCAGTGTGGCTACAGTAAATACAATCTACAACAGCAACGCAACAGCTCACCACGGTTTCTTCAACAAGCGTTTCCCAAACCCAGGATCTTTACCACTTGGAAGGACAAGGCATGAGGCACATGGAAACACCAACTCCAGGACTCTCTTGAGAACACATACCAAGACTCGATAACGTATTACTCTTCCTTCAATGTTGCTGGGTCAAAATTGTGTAACTCCATACTCCAAACATTATGGAAATACCTTCACCACACAGGTTGCAGCAGTTCAACAAGATGCCTCACGATCAGCTACTCAAGCACAATTAGGCTTGGGTAATAAATGCTGAATTGCCAATGGTGCCCACAACTCATGCATAAATTAGATTGGTTAAGTAGGGATTTGGTACAGTGGAGGAAGGAGATATTTAATGCTTTAAATCAAACTATAACAGTAAATATAAAAATAATCAGAGTAATTAAATCTAAAAGGATAAAATTAAAATTAAGTGGAGCATAGCAACATTAAAAAGTGATCAGAATCTAATAAATGCACATAAATAATGAATAATAAGGGAATACTAAACTTAAACCAGATAACTTAAACTTAGCCATTTGGCTAAGATCAAGTCTAAATCTAGCGTGAGGTCAAACGTAGTGCCTGTTTTTATCAGCTTGGATCTGGTATGTCTCTTTTGTGGCAATGTGGTGGTACAGTGGTCAGCACTGCTGCCTCACAGCATCAGGGACCTGGGATCAATTCAAACCTTGGGTGACTGTCTGAGTGGAGCTTGCATGTTTTCCCCATGTCTGCATGGGGTTCCTCCCTGTGTTCCGGTTTCTTCCCACAGTCCAAAGATGTGGGAGTTAGGTGGATTAGCCATAGTAAATGCATGGGATTATGCTGCTTTGCAGGGTGAGGGCTGGATGGGATGCTCTTTCAGAGACCAGTGCAGATTTCAGAGGCCGAAAAGCCTTCTTCTGCATTTTAGGGATCCCATAATTCCAGGGATTCTGTTATTATGTGGGGGCCATAAATTGGATTCGATTTTAATTTTAATTGGTTTTTGAAACAAGCAAGGAAATGTATTAAGAAGTTGTCCTGTTCATTTTGTGCATTGGCTTTGTAACTCTGAGCAAGGAATGGAATTTAAAAGTAAGTATATTATACACATACACCATACAGCTTTTATGTAAAATGATAAATCAGTTAAGGCAGTTGATCGCCCATAACTGGATAGCCACCCATGTGCACACCTTCAATTGTTCAAACTTGAATTCAAGGAGCCAAGTTCTCCAGGTTAAAATGAGAGCAACAAAGAAGGCATATGACCAAATATCAGGTTCATTATACAACAAAAAATAATGCTGAACATAGGAAGTGTCATTACAATTTATATAATAAATAAAACTTGACACTAACTCAACTCCATTTTGTCAAAGTAAAATGACCCTTAAAAGGACACGCTATATAAAAGGACCACACAGATGATGGATCACCACGATAACAGTGATTTTGAACAGCTGAAAATACTGTGTTCATTGTGCCAAAACAAATGAGTTATTCAGTCATGGGCTGTATTTGTTGGAATATGTTGTCAACAAGCCACCACACTAGAGGTACTACAGTAAAAAAGATTTTTTTATTTTGACGTGAAGTGATACATTTTGGGAAGAAGAATTTGAAGGCAAAATAGATATCTAATCGCAAAATTATAGAGGGCTCAGTAACTGAAAAGTGGAAGTGTGGATTCATAATCTTTGAAGGTGGCAGGCAAGTTGAGATGGCATTAAAAGTATGGGATCCATGGCTTTATTAATAGTGGGAATGAGTACAAAAGTAAAAGATATGCTAAATCTCTACTACAAATCACTGGTTAGATATCAGTTGCATTAGCTGACCACTTCTGTGCACACTTTTTAAAAGACAAGTTCTAATGTAAGTACAGGAGAAATTTAGTGGAACGGTATCAGGGATGAAGGCCTTCAGTTATGTGGTAAGATTGGAGAAAGTTCTTTTTTCTTCCTTTGAGAGCAGAGAAGATCAAGAGGAGATTTGATACAAATGCTGAAAGTCATCAACAAGTTTGATAGAGCAAATAAGGGAAAACTGTTTCCAGTGGCAGAAGGGCCAATAATTAATAGACACAGATTCAAGGTAATTACCAAAGGAACCAGAGGCAGCATGAGGAAACTTTCTGTTTACATAGGAAAATGTTATGATTGATAATTCACTGCCTGAAAGGGTGATAGGAAAAGTAATGTTCAAAAGAGAATTGGATAAATACCTGACAAGAGAGCATTAAAAGTATGCTTTGTAAAATTCTAGTTGCCATCATCATTTTTTACCACTTTGAACAGTCATCCCCCTGGTTTCTTATCTTTTGAACAGCAAAACAGTCAAGTAGCACCTTGCAGTAAACAGAAATCCTGCATGGGGCTTACCCTGGTGACTTTTACCTGAGGATTCTATAAACAAAAGACAAAGGACTGAAGAAATATTCGTACTGAGAGGAGATATATCCGAGGGTTCAGCCACTGAGTCTATACAGGTAGAACTGAGAAATAAGAAGGGGGAAATCACTTCGACAGGATTGTACAATAGATCCCCAAGTAGTCAGAGGAAATTGAGGAGCAAATATGTAAGGAGGTTATAGCTAGCTCCAAGAAAAATAGGGTGTATAAAGATTTTAATTTTCCCAACATTGACTGGGACAGCCATAGTATTAGAGGGTTGGATGGACAGAAATTTGTTGAGTGTATTCAGGAGAAATTTCTCATTCAGTATGTGGATGGCCCAACTACAGAGGGGGCAAAATTTGACCTCCTCTTGGGAAATAAGGAAGGGCAAATGACAGAAGTGTTAGTGAGGGATCACTTTGGGAACAGTGATTATAATTTTACTAGTTTTAAGATAGCTATGGAGAATGATAGGTCTGTCCCAAAAGTTAATATTCTAAATTGGGGCGATGCCAATTTTGATGGTATCAGGCAGGAACTTTCAAAAGTTAATTGGGAGAGTCTGTGGGAAGAAAAAGGCACTTCTGGTAAGTGGCATGGTTTCAAAAGTGTGTTAACCAGGATTCAGGGTAAACACGTTCCTATGAGAGTGAAGGGCAAGGCTGGCAGAAGTCGGGAACCTTGACAACTCAGGATATTGAGGCGCTGGTCAAGAAGAAGAAAGAGGCACATAACATGCACAGGCAGTTTGAATCAAGTGAATCCCTTGAAGTATAGAGAGTGTAGGAGTAGAGTTAAGAAAGAAATCAGGAAGGCAAAAAGGGGACACAAAATTGTTTTGGCAGATAAGGCAAAGGAGAATCCAAAGAGCTTCTACAAATACATAAAAGGCGAAAGAGTAACAAGGGAGAGAGTAGGACCTCTTAAGGATCAACAAGGTCATCTATGTGCGGATCCACAAGAGATGGGTGAGATCCTAAATGAATATTTCTCATTAGTATTTATTGTTGAGAAAAGCATGAATGTTAGGGAACTTAGGGAATTATATAATGATGTATTGAGGAGTGTACATATTACAGAGGAGAAAGGGTTGGAAGTCTTAAAGCAATCAAGGTAGATAAATCTGCAGGACCTGATGAGGTATATCCCAGGACGTTGTGGGAGGCTAGGGAGGAAATTACGGGTTCTCTAGCCAAGATATTTGAATCATTGATAGTCATAGGTGAGGTGCCTCAAGACTGGAGAGTGGCAAATGTTGTGCTTTTGTTTAAAACAGGCTGCAGGGAAAAGCCTGGAAGCCACAGGCCAGTTAGCCTCACATTTCTGCTGAGTAAGCTGATGGAAGATATTTTGAGATCTAAAGGCATTTAGAGATGCAAGGACTGATTAGGGGCAGTCAGCATGGCTTTGTAAGTGCAAAATCATGTCTCACAAATTTGATTCAGTTTTTTGAAGGGGTGACCAAGAAGACGGATGAGGGCAATGCAGTTGATGTTGTCTGCATGGCTTTAACAAGGCCTTTGCTGAGGTACAGCATGGTAGGTTATCACAAAGTTAAATCTCACAGGATCTAGGGTGTCTAAATGAATACAAAATTGGCTTCTTGACAGAATGTAGAGATGCCGGCATTGGACTGGGGTAAACTCAGTAAGAGGTCTGACAACACCAATTTTAAATCCAACCGATTTATTTGATAGTAAATTTGCAAGCTTTCAGCCTTTGTAGCCTGAATTCGCCTGACGAAGGCTACACAGGCCGAGAGCTTGCAAGTTTACTATCAAATAAATCGGTTGGATTTAAAATTAGTGTTGTCAGACCTCTTCTTGACAGAAGCCAGAGGTGGTTGTAGAGAGTTGTTTTTCAAATTGGAGGCTTGTGACCAGTGATATGCCTCAGGGATCAGTGCTGGGCCCACTGTTATTTGTCATTTATATTGCTGACTTGGACGAGAATAGAGGGGGCATGGTTAGTGAGTTCGCAGATGACACCAAGATTGATTGCATGGTGGACAGTGAGGAAGGTTATCTCCAATTGCAGTGAGATCTTGATTAATTGGGCCAGTGGGCAGATGAATGACAGAAAGAGATTAATGTAGACAAATGGGAGATAATGCATTTTGGTAGACTGAACCAGTTAATGATAGGCATTGGGGAGAGTTACAGAACAAAGATCTAGGGGTACACGTTCATAATTCATGAAAGTGGAGTCACAAGTGGACAGAGTGGTGAAGAAGGCATGCTTGGTTTCATTGGTTAGAACATTGAATATAGGAGTTGGGACATCTTGTTGATGTTGTACAAGACATTGGTAAGGCCACATTGGAATACTATGTGCAATGCTGGCCACCCTATTATAGAAAGGATGTTATTAAACTAGAAACAGTGCTGAACAGATATACTAGGATGCTACCGGGACTTGATGGATTGAGTTAAAGAGAGAGGCTGAATAGACTGGGACTCTTTTCTCTGCAGCGTAGGAAGCTGAGGGGTGACCTTATAGAGATCTATAAAATAAGGAAGGGCATAGACAATGTAGATAGTCAATATCTTTTCCTAAAGATAGGGGAGTTTAAAACTAGAGGACATAGGTTTAAGGTGAGAGAGAGACACAAAAGTGTCCAGAGGCACTCTCCAATCTTCAGTGTCCAGAGTGGCAATTTTTTCACACAGAGGGTAGTGAATGTCTGGAACAAGCTGCCAGAGATAGTATAGTTTAAAAAGCATTTAGATAGTTACATGGGTACAATGGGTATAGAGGGATATGAGCCAAATGCGGGCAACTGGAATTAGTTTAGAGGTTTTAAAAAAAAAAAGGGCAGCATGGATGAGTTTGACCGAAGGGTTTGTTTCCATGTTGTAAACCTCTATGAATTCATGACAAAGGGCTGAAGAAATATTCCCTTCCAGGGAATGAAACATAATTCAGTTTCCAAGCTTAGGGATCTTGATTTCTGGAACAGAAACTCCAGTAGCTTGACCAGGTCAATATGCAGAGGATGTTTTCTCTTGCTGGTGAATCTAGAATTAGGCTGTAAACATAAGGGGTCACTCATTTAAGATAGAAGTAAGGGATATTGTTTTCTCCAAAGGCAGAAGTAGAGACTTTGAATAATATTTAAGGCAGAGGTAGCTAGATTCACGATAAGTAAGGTGGTGAAAGGTTATGGGGATAGGTAGGAATTGGGATTGGAGTTACGATCAGATCAGCCATGATTGTATTGAATGGTGGAGCAAACCATCATTCATATGTTCATAAAAACGAGTGAAAATTTTATCTCGAGATAAAACAGGAGAGCTGCTGCTCCAGGAAACTCTACTTTTGAAACAGGCTCCACTTTAGAATCCACTTGACAGGAATAGTTAGATTTTGGCTGAGAAACAGACAAATGTTAAAGCAGGTACAATGACAGGTTAACAAGGTAGATGTGGTACCAGAACACCATTTTTGTCACAGCTCAGCAAAAGGTAACGAATTAAATCAAGCTCCTGTACTTCCCTTTGTAGCCCGCCTCAAATAGTGTCAGCAGCTGCTCGAAAACAGGTTAAAATAGTGACAAGCGATCAGTCATGTTTATACAAAGTGACATAGATTGGACATGTCCAATCTTTCATTTGGGTTGATCTGTGGTCTAGATTGACTCGGAATTTCAACCATTTAACCTTTTCTTTCTCATCAGTCCCTTTGAGTCATAATTCCTATATTTGGAGGCAAACTTGTTAGGATCTCTTGAGAGACTTCTGGATGAGTATATGGAACTTAATAGGATTGAGTGTTATAGGTAAGCCTAGTAGATAGAGATAAGATTGGCACAACTTGTGGCCTGAAGGACCTGTTTGTGCTGTAGTTCTTCTATGATTCTATAAGAACATAAGAACTAGGAGCAGGAGTAGCCATTTGGCCCCTTAAGCCATTCAATAAGTTCAAGGCTGATCTTTTTATAGATTCAGCTCCACTTACTCACCTGCTCACCATAACCCTTAATTCCTTTACTGTTCAAAAATGTATCTATCCTTGCCTGAAAAATATTCAGTGAGGTAGCTTCAACTGCTTCACTGGGCAAGGAATTCCTCAGATTCACAACTCTTTGGGTGAAGAAGTTTCTCCTCAACTCAGTTTTAAATCTGCTCCCCCTTGTTTTGAGGCCATGCTCCCTAGTTCTAGTTTCACCTGCCTAGTTTCAACTTCCTTGCTTCTATCTTATCTATTCCCTTCATAATTTTATATGTTTCTATAAGATCTCCCCTCATTCTTCTGAATTCCAATGAGTATAGTTCCAGCCTACTTAGCGTCTCCTCATAAGCCAACCCTCTCAACTCTGGAATCAACTTAGTGAATCTCCTCTGCACTCCCTTTCTCATATCCTTTCTCAACTAAAGAGACCAAATTTGTGCACAGTACTCCAGGTGGGGTCTCACCAGCATCTTATTCAGTTGCAATATAACCTCATTATTTTTAAACTCCACCCCTCTAGCAATGAAGGACAAAATTATATTTTCCTTTTTAATTACCTGCTGCACCTGCAAATTAACTTATTGCAATTCATGCTCAAGACATCCAGGTCCCTCTGCATAACAGCATGCTGCAAATTTTTATCATTTAAAAAAAAATTGCAGTTAATCCTACCAAAATGGATAACCCCATATTTATCAACATTGCACTCCATCTGTCAGGCCTTTGTCCACTCACTTAGACTGTCTATATCCCTTTGCAAACTTTGTGTCCTCTGCACATTTTGCACTGTCACTCATCTTAGTATCATCTGCACTACACTTGATTTCAACTCCAACTTATCTATCTAAATTGTAAACAATTGTGGTCCCATCATTGATCTCTAAGGCACACTACTATTCATTGATTGCCAACCAGAAAAACATCCATATACCGCCCCCCCCCTTTGCTTTGTGTTAGTTAAGGTCTGTTAGAGTCAAATTCCACACTAAAAATTAGTTCTCGGATCTCTGTAGAATCCAACGCGTGACTTACAGTTTGTCATAGGTGGGGAGAATACTGGCTGGAGGAGTGGGTGGGTGAAGTGCCACGTTGCCACTTGTTCCTTCCATTGCTGACACTTGACTTCAGCTAGCTCTCAGTAACAAAATGCAAGATTTCTTCTGGAATCTTTTCTTCTGTTTTGTACCAAAGATTCCCAGTTATCAGTACAGACATTACAGTTTTTTCAAGGAAGCTTTGAGGGTGCCCTTATTTCTGCTTTCATTTGGGGCTTGCTTGCTTATCGAAGCTCCAAGTAGAAAGTTTGTTTCAGGAATCTCTTGTCAGACATGTGGATGACATAGCTCACTCAGTGGATCTGATCAAGCATGGTCAATGCTGGGGAAGTCAACCTGACCTAGGAGATTGTGCACTCGCCATGCCAATGCATTCTCAGGATCTTGTTGAGGCTGTGCTAGAGTATTCTCCAGGGTTCTGAAGTCATCTCAAAACCCTGGAGAACTATGTCTCTCTGAGACATAAGGGTGGATATCACTACTACTCTGTGGACTATGAGTTTGGTGTTGGGTCTGAAGCCCTTGATTTCAAACACTTCTTCAGTCAACACAGAAGCTCTCGTCTCCATAATATAATTCCATTTCTGTAATAAATTGACAGAGGATAAACTAATACTGCAAATCATATCTGGCTAGAGATTTCCATGACATCAAATACTCCCATTCCAATAAATTTCTTTTAATGGCTGTGGAAAAGATCCAATTATTCTTTCCAATGAGTTATATGCTTAAGCCTGTATGTCAATGCTATTTGATCACTGCAGTGAGAGTTCTATCATCTTACTTCCATTGCTTCTTGGTTTTATTATTAGATTTCTTTGTTCAATAAAGAATTGATAAACTAGCACCGTATCTTTTAATCTAATTCTTATATCACATCTCTCTTTCAGAGATTAAACTTTTAAACTTGATTTAAAATTGTTAGATAATTTTAATTTTTCTCAAACATTGTCTCAACAATTATTAAAAACCCTTCAAGTGAGGAATAAATTATGCTTGCATGCTTTTCCTACAAATAAACTGCAAAATGTTTAAATCCATACTGATAAAGTTTAATGAAACAATGTACATAAGCTTGTGTGAAACATAAACACCAGCTGGTCAAGATGAGCTGAATGGACCATTTCTGTGCTGTACATACCAGGTAATTCTATCTGCTGACAAGACAAAGGTTAATATCTACAATTGAGAAGCAATGAGAAATTTTACCCCCACCTATATTAACCCCCTATGTTACCCCATTTACAATCAGAGAAGCCTAGCACATAATTTGTTCCTACTATCAACGTAGCCCCACGGCTGGGTATTTGGAAGAGTTAGTGCAGATTCAATGGGCCAAATGGCCTCCTTCTGCACTGTAGGGTTTCTGTGATTTTATGGTTAGAGGAAGAATAACTATATGCTAAGAATAGCATATCATATCATTGCTTTTTCACACAAAGAACTTACCAGTATCTCAGTTATTCCTTGCCTATAGTTTTACATTTTGTAGGTTATATTTAAAAAAAGCAATGAAATGATATGCTGACAAAGAGTTCCAATTTGATCTGAATATAAAATGTCTTTCCAAAAAGTAACATGCAGTATTTGTTTCTTACTGTTGAAATGAACTGGAATTAATTTTTATTACAACTCTTAATTTTTGTCCCACCAGTAAACCAAGAAAGCCAATTAACTGTCATGGCGATTGCTTTACAATTGATTTCTTAAAATCACACCAAAGGAAGTAGAAAAGCAATTTAAGAACCTAATCTCAAGGTACTTCAAAGAGCACTTTTACATAGAATTTACTACATTGATACATTTGACCTAACAGTGCTCATACTCCAAACCAGTCTCCTCGCAGGTTACTTCATCTCATTTCATCAACATTTCTTTTAGTGAAGTTATTGCTTTAGCGTAGAAAAACAGCGACTCCAAAGTGCACAGCAAGATTCCACAAACAACAATTGGGGCTACACAGTAGCACAGTAGTTAGTACTGCTGCTTCACAGCTCCAGGGACCTGGGTTCGATTTCCTGCTCAGGTCACTGTGTATGTGGAGTTTGATGTAGAGATGCCGGTGTTGGACTGGGGTAAACTCAGTAAGAGGTCTGGCAACACCAATTTTAAATCCAACCGATTTATTTGATAGTAAATCTGCTAGCTTTCGGCATTTGTGCCTTCGTCAGGCGAATGATGTGGGGAGACCAGAACACCTCATTCATCTGATGAAGGCACAAATGCCGAAAGCTAGCAGATTTACTATCAAATAAATTGGTTGGATTTAAAATTGGTGTTGCCAGACCTCTTACTATGTGGAGTTTGCACATTCTCCTCGTTTCTGTATAGATTTCCTCCAGATATTCTGGTTCTCTTCCACAGTCCAAAAATGTGCGAGTTAGGTTGATTGGCTATGCTAACAAATTGCCCCTTAGTGTCCTGGGATGCGTAGGTTACAGGAATTAGTGGGTATAATATGTAGGGATATGAGGGTAGGGCCTGGGTGGGATTGTATTCGGTGCAGACTCCATGGACCGAAAGGCCTCTTTCTGCACTGTAGGGTTCTATGATTCTATGAATAATGACCAGATAATCTGTTTCTGTGATTTTGAGTGAGGTTTAAATATTTTCCAAGCCACTGCGATATTTTCTGTGGTTTTGACGAGCATCATGGGATCAGTAACAAACGGATTAATTTGTCGTGTGGGTGTGAGTGTAGGTGTGGGAACAGCTTGTTCTGCTATATTGGCTGCTGTATTTCCCCACTGAATATACTTCAAAAGTTCTTCATTGGCTGTGAAGTGTTCTTGGTACATCCCAAGGACATGAAACATGCTATATAATGAATGCAACTTTTTGTCAAGAAACTTAATATCTCCATCACAGTTCAATACTAAAGAGTGGTGCATTTTAAAGTAAATTAGAATATACTTACAATTGTAATTTGCTCATAAAAAGGCGAAGAGATGCACGAATCTTGGCTGTGCGTGACAGGCTGCCAGCAGTAGCTTCACTGCACGACTCACTCAGTGCAAGGATGCAGCTTCCAAATGGATCTTCTGTAGTTGCAAAGCCCTAGAAAAACCAGAAAATATAATAAGGTATGGAAAGACTGTAACAATGTTATTTGTGACTCAAACACAAGTACTCAATAAACAGGTGGGGTTTAAGTGTAACATTTAATCAGCAGCTTTTCAATGATACAGCTCATCCTAATAAATCATCTATGATGTGAAGATGTCAGCATTGGACTGGGTTAGGCACAGTGAGTAGTGTCACAACACCAGGTTAAAGACCAACAGGTTTATTTGGTAGCACGAACTTTCAGAGCATTGCCCTTCATCAGGTGAGTGAAGAGTTCAGTTCATAAACAGTGTCTATACACATACAAACTCAATTACAAGATAATTGTTGGAATGCCAGTCTTAACAGGTAATCAAATGTTTACAGATGCAGACAATATGAGTGAGAGAGGTTAAGTACAAATTAAAGAACTGTGTATTGTCTCCAGCCAGGACAGTTAATGAGATTTTGCAAACCCAAGCAAGTCAAAGGGGTTACAGATAGTGTGACATGAACCCAAGATCCTGGTTGAGGCTGTCTTCATGCATTTGGAACTTGGCTATTA
The DNA here is from genome assembly GCA_024679065.1 of Sphyrna mokarran. Classification (NCBI taxonomy): domain Eukaryota; kingdom Metazoa; phylum Chordata; class Chondrichthyes; order Carcharhiniformes; family Carcharhinidae; genus Sphyrna; species Sphyrna mokarran. Next base: position 101,861,677 of record JAGIQG010000007.1, read on the forward strand.
GTTTCTGCTCAGCAATTCTGTGTTATCATGTATCATGAAAGTCACCTTGGAAATGCTTACCAAGGCTGAATGCTCTTGACTGCTGAAGTGTTCCCCAACAGGAAGGGAACACTCTTGCCTGATGATTGTCGAGCAGTGTTTATTCATCCACTGTTGTAGTGTCTGTATGGTCTGGCCAATGTATAATGCTTCAGGACATCATTTCCTGTAGTGTATCAGGAAGACAATGTTGGCCAAGTCACAAAAGTATATACTATATACCTGGTGGATGGTGTTCTCACGTGAGATGATGGCATCTATGTAAATGATCTGACACGTCTTGCAGAGATTGCTGTGGCATGGTTGTGTGGTGTCGTAGTCACTGTTTCCTGAAGGCTGGGTAGCTTGCTGCGTACAATGGTCTGTTTGAAGGCAAGTAGTGGGGGCGTGGGGATGGCCTTGACAAGATGTTTGTCTTCAATGACATGTTGAAGTCTTGGGAGAAGATGTCGTACTGGATGAAGAAGGGTACTGTGTCCGCTGTGTCATGTTTGTCTTCTGAGGAGGTCTGTGCAGATTTTCATTGTGGCACATTGGAACTGTTGATCATTGAGTTGAGCACCATATCATGTTCTCACAAGGATGTCTTTCAGCATCTGTCGGTGTCTGTTGTGATCCTCCTCATATGAGCAGATCCTGTGTATAAGGACAGCATGTCTGTGGGAGGTGGTTTCTTTAACGTGTTTAGGGTGGAAGATGGAGAAATGCAGCATCATGAGGTATCCATGGGCTTGTGATACAATGAAGTGTTGAAATGACTGTCCTTGATGGAGATGCAAGAATGCAGCTGATTCCAGAGAGTAGTTCATGATGAATCTGATAGTGGGATGGAACTTGGTGATGTCATCTGTAGTTATTTCAGTGATTGTTCTCCATGAGTCCAAAGGAAGAAAATTTCACCAATGTATCTAGTGTATAGCATCGGTTGAAAGTCCTATGCAACGAAGAAGTCTTGTTCGAATCTGTGCATGAAGATGTTGGCATATTGAAGTGCGAATTTGGCTCCCATGACTGTTCCATATATCTGGGTGAAGAGCTGGTTGTTGAAGATGAAGACGTTGCAATCCAGGATGAAGCAAATGAATTGCAGAATCACACCTGGAGATTGGCAGGTGCCAGTGTCGAGTACTGAAACAGTTACAGTAATGCTATTGTTATGGGGGATGCTGGTGTAGAGTGCCAAGACACCAATTGCGACGAGGAGCATTCCTGGTTCAATTGCTCCATGTGCACTGAGTTTCTGCAAGAAGTCCGTAGTATCACGACAGAAGCTTGGGGTTCTTTGTACGATGGGTTTCAGGATGCCCTCGATGTAGCCAGAGAGATTCTCACATAAGGTTCCATTGCCTGATACGATGGGACAACTGCTTGTATTTGCCTTGTGTATCTTCTGGCGGCAATAGAGATCTCAATGCGAGGAGTGTATGGGATGAGAGCTTGGAAGTTGCTCTGAAGGTCTAGATCAAAGACCTTGATCAGTCCGTTGAGTTGATGGGTGCGTTTTCTGGTCGAATCTGCAGGTAACTGTCTGTAGTGTTCCTTGTAGTTCAGTTGTCCGTATATTTCTTTGCAGTAATCCATTCTGTTCAGTATGATGATGGCCCCTCCTTTGCTGGTTTGACGACAAAGTTGTGGTTGGCCTTAAGAGTGCAGATGGCATTGCATTGTGCTTGGGTGATGTTCGACGTTGTCTTGTGAGCGCGGCTGATGAATTTGGTGTTGATGCACCATCTAATGGCTTTGGCAGCAGCCTTCTGAAGAAGTCCAATTTGACTCTTTTCCCTTCGATTGCTGCACCATGGATCACTGTCAGCTGATCCAATTCATTGGCATTCTTGTTGTGTTTGCTGTTGGGCTCTTGGGGCTGTGGAAAAACTCTCAACCTCATTTGCCTGATGCATTCCTCCATGTCTGCTGCGAGACTGATGGGGTCCATTTTGGTGGTGGGGCAAAAATTGAGCCTTCAGCTGAGAACTTTGATTTCTTCCAATTGAAGCGTGTAGTCCAACAAGTTGACAATGGGCTTCCCCGCAGTGGTCCTGTTTTCTATTATGGTTCCAGGGGAGGCCTGGTTGCTGCTGGTGATAATGCTGAGTTTCTCAAGTTTCCTGTTTTTGTGTGCACATAGATGGCAAAATTCTGTTGTCTCATCTGCTTCATAGTGTTTTGCAAATGGTAGGCATCCTGAGTGTAAGTTGAGAATATGGACTCTATCTTTGTTTCCAGGCTGCAGTGCCTCTGTAGAGCCGATGTACGAGGTGGTTGAGGAGCATGGGACAGCAAAGTCTCTCAGTGTAGTCTGTGTTATAGCTAGGCCTGAGGGTTTGTGATCTGTAGTCCTTTTGGTATCTTGTCTGCTTTCTTGAATCTTTGTAAAAACTTGATGTCTGTGTCGATATGCGTGATCTGCTTGGAGTTCCTCTCCACTTTGAACCGGCAGTTTATGGTATTGGCAGTAGTGACAAAGTGAAGTTGCCAGAGTTGGACTGAGGTAGGAACAGTAAATAATCGCACTACACCAGGTTAAAATCCAACAGGTTTCTTTGGTAGCACAAGCTTTCGGAGCACTGCCTTTTCATTAGGTGTGTGAAAAGTTCAGTTCACAAACAGGGCATATATAGACACAAACTCAATTACACAATAATGGTTGGAATGCCATCAGGCAGGAGTGTTCCTTTCCTAGCGGGGAACACTTCAGCAGTCAAGGGCATTCAGCCTCTGACCTTCAGTAAGCGTTCTCCAAGGCAGTCTTATGACACACAACACAGAATCAATAAGCAGAAATTGATAGCTAAGGTCCACACATGTCCTTGGGTTAGGGTTTGCAAAATCTCACGAACTGTCCTGGCTGGAAACACTATATACCTCTTTAACCTGTGCTTAACCCTCTCTCCATTCACATTGTCTGTATCTGTAAAGACTGGATCATCTGTTAAGACTCACATTCCAATCATTACCTTGAAACTGAGTTTGTGCCTATATATGCCCTGGTTATGAACTGAATTATCAATGTGTAGGCTTTTATAAGTGCATAAGAAAACAGATTTAACTAATACATCAAGATACAATAATGAATGAAGGAGCTGACCTGTTAAGCCATCTTCATTTATGGTTAAAGCATCCAAGGTTGAAAGATTGCACCAGTGCGGAAAGTAGTAAAATTGAAGAGTAAAAACCAATGAGGCATACTGAGAGAGCCATTTTTATCAAATACAATCAAAGCTCATTCCACTGACAATCGGAAAAAGACAAAATACTTTACACAGGAGCCAAAATAAAAGTCAGAAGTGGGGAACAGAAAGAAAAGTGAGATTTCATAGAACACAAACTGTTTCCAGTGGTGTTCCACAGGACTCAATGTGACACTCTTGCTTTTTATTGTACTTATTCATTATTTAGCTTTAAATGTAGTTGGCATGATCGGGCAATTTGCACAGAAATTGGCTGTGTAACTGATAGTGAAGAAGATTGTTGTCTACTCCAGAACTATATCAATAGTTTGGAGGAATAAGCAGAGAAGTGGCAAGTGGAATTCATTCTGGAAAAATGTGAGGCAATGCATTTGGCGAGGGCAAACAAAACAAGGGAATACACAATAAAACAAACGGTAAGATATTGAGAGAGGCTGAGGAAGAGAGAGACTTTGGAGTGCATGTCCACAGGTCCTTGAATGTGGTAGGCCAAGCAGACACGGTTGCCTTTAAAGGACGTAACATTCATAACATAAAGAGGGATGTAATGATGGAACTTCATAAAGTGCTGGTTAGACCACAGCTGGAATTGAGAGTACAATTCTGATCACAGTACAGGAAGAACATAATTGGTCGGTACGGAGTGCAGAGCAAATTTACAAAGATGTTGCCAGAGCTTGAAGATTGCATCTGTGAGGAGAGATTGAATAAGCTACATCTATTTTCCTTAGAACAGAGGATGTTAAAGGGTGACTTAATTGAGGTGTACAAAATTATGAGGAATCTAGAAAGGATAGGAGAACCTAGTTTCCCCTAGCTGAAGGGTCAAATACTATGGGTTTAGATTTAAGGTGATTGCTAGAAGGATTAAAGGGGCAGGAGAGAACACTTTTTCACCCAGAGGGTCTTGGAATTCATAATCTGAGATGGTTATTGAGGCTGCAATATTCAATTTATTTAAAATCTGCATCAGGGGTGCTTTGACATACAAGACTACAACCAAGTGCTGGAAAGTTGGATTAAAATAAGCAGCTAGATTATTTTCTTTGGCTGGTGCAAGTTTGGTGGGCTTTCTCTGCACTGCAACTTTTTTATGGTTTTGAAGGTGGAAGGAGGAGTGGGGGGGGTGGTGGAATACCAGGCAGGTTTAATAAAGATCACAAAAACAATAATGGAAAAAATAATGGGATTGAGAATGGACAAATATTCAGAGCCTGATAATTTCCACAAAAGAGTATCAAAACTGAGGAACATACAGATTAATTAATTTTCTAAAGTGTTTTAGACTCAGAAGTTATAAGACTAGAAAATAACAAATTATCATTACATTATTGAAAAAGAATGGGGAAAATACTAACTACAGACGTATCAGTTTTAACATAATGTGTGTGGAAATTACTGAACTGAGTATTTGGACAAGTATGAACTGATCAAACAGTCAGCATAAATTTCCAGTAAGTGGGAGGTAAACTTATGAATGGCTGGTAATTAGTTGAGAGTAGGAGACAGAGAGAGGAGTTAAGGGTTTGTCCTTGACTGGTGGAATGTGACAACAGGCAATCACCTGTATGTACTGAGGCCCCAGATTTTTACCACATCTATAAATGACACTGACAAAGAAAATGAGAGTTGTTCATCCAAGTCTGCAGATGACACCAAGTTAATTATGTTTTAGTGTGCGTGAGAAAAGAACTAAAATAGACATACAGACCGAGGAGGCAAAACTACAGCCTCCTTGGTAACTGTGTGGAATATTAAATCGTTCACCTTGGATCGAAAAAAAATCAAAATATCTTGTTAAAAGTAAGAGACTACAATGGTGGAGAAGAAAAGGAATTAAAGTGTTCATCTACACAAATCACTAATATGCATGTACAAGAGAATCCATAAAATCAGATGAAATATTGGCTTTTACTGCAAAAATTAATGTGAGGAAATTAGATTTTTAATATACAAAATCTAGATCAGACTCTATTTAAAATTCTGCATGCAGTTATGTGCATCAAGATCCAGAAAAAAATATATTGGACTTGAGTTGTTGCAGCATAAATTTACAAGAATATTGATGGGGTTAAAAGGGTTAATTATGAGGACAAGTAGCATAAGCTTGTCTTTTATTCCCTTGAGTTGACAGAGTTGAGGGATAATCTAATTGAGGAATTTAAGATGATTAAATTATTTGATAAAGTAGATACTGGCAAAGTATTTCTGCTGACAGACAAATGTAGAATAAGATGCATTATCTCAAAAAGAAAGTTCAGCCCCGTTCAGGATTTTTGCATAAAACAAGTATTGAAGAAATGAATTATTTCTTCCAAAAGCACGTGCATATTGGGCCAATTGAAATATTAGAAAATGGATTTGGATAAGACCTTTGTTAGGAAATGGCATTATGGAGTGTACAGTAAAAGCAGATATATGGAATTAATCTAAATGAATGGCACAGCAGGTGAAGGGCTGAATGGTCTATTTATGCCCAACATAAGTGGTAATCAAACTAATTCAAATGTTTCAGGTGTGCAAATGGCTACAAACATACATCAGTAAGAGGGACAAAGAATAACTACTAAAAGACAACAAAAATATCTTTTAAAAAGGTCTTCTTAAATGATGATTACCATTTCACATGCAACAACCACATGAAGAGTGATGTCTCTCATACATATATAGTTGCGTGATCAATCTGCATATTTCCAAAGTCTTGTTAACAATGTCACTGATGTATAATTTTCAACAGAGATATTAATTCTAATGATTCATTTCAATTATTGGTGTCATTTATTATCAACAGATGAGATTAAAGGGAGTAAAGAGGAAAAATCATAAGGTTACAGTATACCACTGGAATGGTATTAATTATTCTGAATTGAACTTTAACAATGTGACAAGTACAGAATAGAACACAAATGGATAATGATGGAAACACTCAGCGTTTAGGCAGCATTTGTAAAGAAAACAAATGTTTTTGCTGTGTTTGCTGTAGATTTCCAGCATCTGAAATATTTATTTTCCATTAATATGATAATTGTGTTCACTTCCATTTTCTCTCTGAATTTAAAAACTTTAGAAAGTTCAATCAAGGCAATTTGCCTAATAACCAAAGCTCATAGCGAAAATAATATAATCTCTTTACACTGGAGGGGGTGCAGAAGAGATTCATTAGGATGCTGCCTAGGATGAAACATTGAAGTTATGAAGAGAGGTTACGAAAGCTTGGGTTGTTTTCACTGGAGGAATGGCCTGATCAAGGTGTGCAAGATTGAGAGAATCATGAATAGAGTGGATAAGGAACAGCTGTTCCCCTTAGTTAAAGGATCTGTCATGAGGGGACATAGGTTCAAGGTGAGGACAAGTTTGGGGAGGATGATGTGAGGAAAAATGTTCTTATTCAGAGTGGTGACCGTCTGAAATGTGTTACTTGGGAGTACGGTAGATGCCTCAAATCCTTTAAGAAGTACCTGGATGAAGCATTTGATATGTTCTAACATTCAGGGCTATGGGCCAAATGCTGGCAGGTGGGATTAGGTGGGAGTTCGGGTGTTTCCAATGTGTTGGTGCGCTCTCGATGGACTGAAGTGCCTCTTCTGCACCGTATGATTCTTTTGTGTGGCACATAATCACCCAGTTCACAACAAGAATATTTGCTTCAACTTGGCCAGAAGATGGATAATATAAAAAGAAAATTTGGAACTGCTGTCCCTCATTGATATTCAGCACAAATTAAACGTGCTGACGCAAAATCAGAAAACAAAGCGTTGGAATAAAACATAATGCACTGCAATATTTTTGCAGTCAAGGAATGTCACTGTAAGCAGTGAATTCTTTCTTTCAATAGTATGCAGTGAAACTTTTCTGACCCATGACAAAATTAAACATTACAATTATAATTCTAATTTTAATGAAACTCATTTCTTATTCTACAGCCTAAGTTTAACAAGAGTGCGTATTTAATTCCCCTATCAAAGATGAGGAACTTGCATGGCAACATGTGGTGTACTGAAGTAAAGCAGAATATGGTGATAAGCCTTCTTTGTTTGTTCCTTGTGTTTCACAATATCTGCCCAGGTATTGGGACAAGTAAACAAATGCCAGTTCACTGCCAATAGACTTTGTATCCCAAATAAAATTGAACCAAAGGTGATATATTTTCTGCAAAAGCCTAAAAGTGGAACAAGGGCTGCTTTACAATTATATAGTTAAACTTACCTGCAGAACTGGAATCACAGGATATAAAGCTTCAATGAACTTATTCCAGCTTAAAGTGCTCATGACCAGGCGGCTCTGCATTAAATAAGTGAGGATTTCCTTTGCTGCACTGTTCACCTGCAAGACAATAGAGGGCCAGGAGTTGTCACAGATAATAAAAAAGATACACACATCCTCAGCAAATGAACCAAGAAATCCAGGATAAGGCAAGATCAAAAAGACAGATTTTAAGAAAGCTTTTGAGAGAGAAAGATATAACAAAATGAAGAGATTTGAAGTTGATTTTCTAGAGCAAGAGGTCAAGACAAGTGGAAGGCTCTGCTGCAATGACTGAATAGCAGGTGGGATACAAAGGAAGCCCAATGCAGAAAATGGGTACATTTTGGAACATAAAATTGCAAGAGGTACAGAGATGCAGAGGGGTGAAGGCACAAAAGGTATGTGGAGATGACAAAGATTTTGAAATCATGCACTTGGGGATTGAGAGTCAAGGTTAGCAGAAGACGAGTGAAATAAACAACTCAACTTAACGTAAAAAGAGCTGCAATTGTGGCCATTGCATGAGTTTCAAGTTGCAAAGAATACAATCTGAAAGAGTAACAAGGAAGCATTGGAGTTTTTTTTTCGTTCATGGCACATGGACATTGCTGACCAGTATTTAATGCCCATCCCCAGTTGCCCGTGGGCAACTGAGAGTCACCACATTGCTGTGGCTTTGCAGTAACATGTGAACCAGGCCAGGTAAAGATAGCAGATTTCCTTCCCTAAAAGACATTAGCAAATGAGTGCAGCATTATCTGCAGCTTGGCTAATATTTTCTGCAATAGTAAAGTACACAGTCAGAAGGTGCTATGAAATGCATAATTTATTGTTGGAATGAGAAGGTGAGTTTAAAATTTGGCTCAGGGATAGTAATAGAGGTTGGGCATTGCCAAGTAGCTAGAGAATAATGGAACGTTATTTGGTGACCGTCAAATTCTAGTTAAGCAAAAACTTGCTTTGGCTCATCACCAACATCATCAAACCTGGCAATATTTGGTGGAAATCGAGGCTGACCTTGCCAGATTTGACGTTGTTGGTGATGAGCTAAAGCAAGTTTTTGCTTAATTAGAATTTGACAATCACCAAATACATGGAGAAAAGTGGCTAGGGCGCTAGTAAAGCTGGGTGTTATCAACATCGATGTTAAGTGGATCCCACACAAACTTCTATTTACTCATGCTCCAGCTCAAATTTGGCCCCAGACATCTTTGAACATTTTTTGCTGTTGAAGGTAATAAATAAATGAAAGTTGTTGTAAACTTTTCCTCATGCAAATCAAATCAATAAAAAGATTAATAAATAATTCATTGAAAACTGGTGTACGGCCTAGTTTGACTCCATGGCCTAAATGGGAAATACTTCAAATACAGGGAACGCAAAATAAATATGGAAAATAATGAAGAAAAGAGAGATTAATACTTATTAATCTTAAACAATCATCTCTCTTTTCAAATGCTGACACCCTGTGCACTTTCAGTTCTAATCTTACTTTTCCTATAGTTATTCTTCAGTTTTTCATTCAGGGTCATAACATTAACAATGAATCCATTCTTCAAAAAAACAAACTTAGCTGTAATCAGTATGAAATATTCTCTGTATTGCCCCCCCCCCCCTCCGATTCTATCGACCTTTGTTGATATTCAGGAAAATTATACACTAAGTGATTACGACAATAGCAAAAGCTTTAGAAGGGCAATCAGGCATTGGTAAAACGGGCAGATTCATGCAGGAGACTTCTTGTTTAGAGAGGGGTTGTGCTTTGACAGGAAAAATGGGAGACAATACAAGCTAAGTATGACAATTTTAAAATTAATGTCACCGCTTCCCAGTTTCAACAATTAGGGAGAAACAAAATTACGTGCTGGATTTGTAAAAGGAAGAATTTCGAATTAAAGGCATATAGTTACAAGGATTGACTTGCAAATGGAATTTTAAGGGTGCAGAATGAACTGACAAGTTCAGACAATTGTTCTCTGGGGGAGTGTCACCATCACTTAGAGGTCCTTCTAAGGGATCTGAGAAGATGATCTTCTCAAAAGATGAAAGGAAGAGAAAAATCTTTCCAAACATGCTGGCAGATGTGGTTGGAAGAAACCAAGGAAGTCAGCAGAAGTGCAGTTCCTTCAACCTGGAAACAGTGCACCATGAGGATCTTCCTGTTCAACTGATTTTTGATCTACAGGGGAGTCAAAAGCTGTGGAGGAAGTGGAGTAAACTCCACTGCAGATCAACCATGATGTCAATTACTGGTTCAAAGGGTCAAATGGCTTAACAATTTCTCCTATTTCTTAAGTTCTTATCAAGGATCTGAAGAACATAGTTAACACTGGTGGAAGCTCCACACTCTGACTTTCCTAACATTGTCCCGCATTGCACTTCTCAGGACTGTTTGCCTTGCAGTTCTACTCATTGTTCTCCCCCTTCCCATATCCCCATCTCAACACTCACATTCACATTATTGATCCCTCATACCCAGGCTACACAGCTACCCTACAGAGTACTGTCCTACTCTGTTGTCCACACAAACTATAACCAATGTTCATAAATCTCTGTTTTCTCCTTGCAGAAGAGAGTGCACAACTTCAGGGAGAAACTTCAGGCGTTGGCTCTTCAGTGACAGGCAACTGGATGGGCACTGACCGGCAACTGGATGGGCACTGACCACCCCGGTCCACTGAGAAAGAGATATTGTTTCAGGGAGCTACAAATGTCAGCAAAGACCTTTTGTGAAAGCTTGAACCTCCTGAGATGCTCACAAATATCAAGAGACTAGTTCTCTGCTTGTAGATCTTGTGATGGGAGTCTCATCTCTTTCAAGCTAGATTTCTGCTCCACCCTAAGTCTGAGAAGGCCATTGCTCCTGCTGTTGGCGTCACTGTTTTTGCCCTTTGTCAGAGGCACAAGCTTGGAAGCTGTTCCACGTCATGGTGAAAGTCAGCAGCAGGGAAGTGTGGTTGAAGCTGAGAGAAATCCAAGACGAATGAAGTGACTTCCAAGAGTTGGGAATCATCTGTCAAACACTCTTAGCGGAGTACTGTTAATAGCCTCTCAGCTGACCATGGTTGGAACTTTTCAGTTTCACAGATTAAAGGTTTATGGTCTGTTGCTTTTACTGAACAAATATTCTCTGCTGTGCACTCACCGTGGTGACCTTTCCAACCAGCTAAGGAAATGGATTTATGCCCATTAAATCAAGAACCTTAGGTTAAGACAGAACCTACTTGCTCATTAGAATACTGAAATGCCTTACCAACAGCCACATAGAAGTGTTTGTTGTTGACCATGGAACCTGGAATAGGGCATCATTTTTAGGAGATTAACTACATACACATACCCAAATCCAACTCTCCTTTGCCTTAGAAAACTCTCTCCACTGAATATAAAAGCAAATGGGTGATGCTGAAACTTTATAAATCAATGGTCTGTAGAAATGTCAAGTTTAATTCTGGGCATCACATTTTAGGAAGATTGTTAAGACTTCACAGAGGGTGCTGAACAGCACCACGGATGTGGAACTTCAGTTACGTAAACAGACTGAACAAGTTGGGATTGTTCAACTTAGATTATTTATCTGGAACTCTGAGGTTCTCTTATGAGGAAAGACTGGACTTATACCCACTGAAGTTTAGAATAAGAGGTGATCTGATGCAACATATAATATTCTGACCAGGTGGAGGCTGAGAGGATGTTTGCCCTCACATGGGAATCTAGAATTGGGAGCACAATTTCAGAATAAGGGGTCTCATATTTAAAACCAGGATGGTGAGGAATTTCTTCACTCAGAGGGTTTTCAATTTTGTAATTCTCTACCCCAGACAGAAGTAGAGACTGGATCATTAAATACATTCAAGACTGAGCTCAACAAAGGGAGTCAAGGGTTTTCAGAGGTAGACATGAAAATGGAGTTGAGGACACAATCAAATCAGCCATGATCTTAACAAATGGTGAAGTAAGTCTGAAATGCTGAATCACCTAGTCCTGCTCCTATTTCTTATGCATGCCTTAAGTTTTTTCAGCAGGGAAAGTTCAGGGGAGTTTTAATGGATACATTCAAAATTTTGAACTATTTTTATATGGCAAATACATAATGGCCAAAGGATTGATAACCAGCTTAAAATTTATTCAGTAGTGTCACAAGGCAGTTTACATTAATGTTGCAATGAAGTTACTGTGAAAATCCCCTAGTCGCCACACTCTGGCACCTGTTCGGGTAGATTGAGGGAAAATTTAGCATGGCAAATGCACCTAATCAGCACGTCTTCTGGAATGTGGAAAGAATCCAGAGTCGATCCATGCAAACATGGGAAGAACATGCAAACTCTGCACAGCGACTCAAACCGGGATTTGAAACCTGATCCTTGGTGCTATGAGGCAGTACTGTGCCGCCCACCTGAAGCATACAGGTGAAGTTAACTTGCAAAAGAACCAGAGACTAGAGGAAAATAATAAGGATATGAAACGTACTGCCTGAAAAAGAAGCAGACTCAATGCTAAAGTTCCAAAAGAAATTAGATGTTTGAAAGGGAAAAATTTTCAGCATTGTGGGGAAAGGATCAAGGAGGTGGAACTAAATGGACAGCTGTTTCAAAGAGCTGGCACAGGTGTCGTGGACTGAATGGCCTCATTTTGTGCTGTTTAATTCTATTATTCCCCTCTTGTCATACATTATTCACCCTCCAAAATCAAAAAGCAATGCTTTTACTTTGTACATAATCATTTAACAAACTAAATAACTACCTGCTTGGTTGAGTCCTGGAGGCCAAATGTGCATATTTCATACAAAACCCGAGAATGGAGAAGGAAATGAACACCTTGAGAAACTGATGATACTGGCTTGGTAACATTGTGGATTCCTAAAAAACGCTTTATAAAAAAAGTTAAATAAAAATTATTAGTGTTTCAAAGCCAGTGATCTTTCAACAATATACTTAATGATAAAAAAACTAATTTAGTTACCACAATATTACTGTACCTGCATTTATGATAAAATTATTACCTGGTAGAACAGCATACATCAATATTAATGATACATTAAATATTTTGCAGCTTTAGACTTACCTCATCTTAGCTCAATACTAGTTCTCTGCACTGAATTAAAAGGTTTGAATCCTGGAATTTATTAGACTGACACTTTAATGCAATATTGTGGATTGCCACACTGTTAAAATACCAGCTTCTGAATGAGTCATAAGAAAAGGCCTGTCTGCTAGTACAGGTAGACGCAAAATAAATCATTTTGCTCTGGAGAAATGCTGGGGAATTCTCATGTTTTCTGGATTGCTTTATCAGAAACAGATAATTTGTTCATTTATCACACTGTTGCTTGTGTGTAAATTAGCTACGTGAAATAGCCATTACATTTCAAAGGCAATTCTTTCACTGTAAATTTCTTGAGACGCCCTGATTGATTCAGAGTAAACTCAAGGTTAAGCTCTTGTTTTACTCATTTAATATGGTTGGAAAAAATGTTCCATGGTCAAGACAGCTCCTTATTTCATTCTTCACAGTGAACTCAATGGTTCATGAATACAGAACAAAGTCTTAAGTTACCTTCATAACACAGACTTGCAGACTCTGTTCATTATTGCCTGAGACACCTGGCAGCAGCCTTCACCATCCTTACTTATCAGTTCTCATCTCTCTTGCTGTGTGATAGGCAGTGTGCATGTGATGTTCACTCTGTTCTGCCTCAGCCCACCTCTCCTGCTTTCCCCCAGCCTCTGAATCCATCTCAACTTATCTGGCTTCATCTTCAATCAATGCACAACATTAATTAAGAAGGCTAAATTGAATTTTATAGCACAGAAACAGCCATTCAGCCCAAAATATTCAATGCTTCCACATGCGGAACCTGCACTGTTATTTGATCTCACCCAATTAATATATTCTTCCATTCTTTTTTCCCTTACGTACTTGCCCTTAAGTGCATATGTACATTAGTAAAAGTAAAATCTATAGATCATTAGCAGATTAAAGTTGTTTCCAGCTCACCTTCACAAGATTTAAACAACAGTGATAAGATTCGACTTTAATTGCTGGCAAGGGGTGAGACAGAAATTTCAGCAACACTTTCTGACTCTCCCCCTGAAGTAATGGGCTGGCCTGAGAAGATTTTGAACTGTGGGAAGACAAACAGTAACAATGTTCTTCAAAGTTTTCCAAACACATCACATTACCTTCCTGAGCAGAATAAAACGTGGCAGCTACCAATATTTCAAACAAATTTTTCTTTGCAGTGTTACATAAAATTATTTCAATACAATATATTTCCACTAAAAGTTTTCCCGAATATTGCTCCTACAAAATATATCTGATGATAATTTGCTATGGCAGAGTATGTAATGAGTTCTCCTGTTAGTTGGACTTACCCTTGCATGCTTAAGTTTTAATTTGTTTTACATGATAAGTTTCTGAAAGTGAGAGTTGACAAAGTCACAAGAAGAGAGACAGGGCTTCAGAAACACAGCAAACAGCCATGGACCTTCTTGATCAGTCAGAATGACAGATTGCGAAATTAACAGCATAAAGACTGAGAAGGTGGTTTAAAATTGAGTGTGAATTCAGTGCTAAATCAGGCACAGACAAAGAAATAGAGTGAGAGTGTGACTGGATGTAGAGAGAGGAATAAAACAATTTTAGATTATACCTTTTTACAATCTCTAGCAAATAAAATATGAAGGAATGATATCCCGTACTTGTAACAGTTAGTTTACAGTGCCAGAAATATTATTTGGCATTAGCTAACACTTATAATGCAATAAAAAGTAGACTGAGATAGTTAAAAGTTGTTAAGCGAGTCTACTTTGACAGCCTTTTAATGCATTTCAATGGTGAGGCAAACAATAAAATGCCTTTTTTTCTATGAGTAACAGAGAGTGGCACAAATTGGACCTCAAACTTTGAATATCTGAGGTAACTGCGTATCTGCCTATTGTCTGAAGCTGCTGCATTGTTTATATATAAATGACAGCAAGTGCTATTAAGCTCACTGCCATTTTGATAGCAAATTAGGGTCATATATCTTTTTATGCTTTAATTCAACACAGAAACTGTTCCTTTAAAAACCTGTGCAAATATGTATACATAATTCAAAATAATGATTCAATAATTTGTTTTTCTAGGCATTATTGAAACATAGAATCCCTCAGTGAAGAAGGAGGTCACTTGGCCCAATGAGTCTGCACCCATCACAATCCCAGCCAAGCCCTACCGCCATAACCCCATGCACTTACTCTAGCTAGTTCCCCTGATATTAAGGGGCAATTTAGCATAGCCAATCCCACCTAACCTACACATCTTTGAACTTTGGGAGAAAACACACACAGATACAGGGAGAATGTGCAAACTCCACAAAGGCAGTTGCCAAAGCCAGGAATCGAACCCGGGTACCTGACGCTGAGAGACAGCAGTGTGCCGTGCTGCCCACACATCTTATTTGTATCTTGGTCTCCAGCATCACATTGTTTTTTAAGACATTCTTAAAAACTTCCACTCAATGGAGATATTTGAGCATAGTATAGAATTTCTAAATAATTGAAATGCTAGAAATGAAGTTTTATTGGTAAAGTAAACTAGCCAGATAACCATTGGAGGAGTTGGGTAGTGGAGGAGGAGGTACAGAAAGAAAACACAAGAAGGAGGCTCGATTGTTCTGCTGCAGCTTTAGTAGTCACATCAAGTGTCATCACCTATCCTTTCAAGTGGCAAAATAGTAACATGAGTTTAAAGACAATAAGCGAAGGTCAGGTTGCAAGGATTTTATGTAGCTAAATTAATAATTTCTTTATGCAGCCCTTTCTCTTGAGAAAAAGGCTGTGAACCACCTTCTTAGTAGTTTGCTCAGTAATTTCAAAGGGCAATTCAGAGTTAATCACATTGTTGTGAATCTGGATTCACATATATGTCAGGCCTGGTAATGATAGCGGATCTTATTCTCTTAAAAAAGGACATTAGTGAACCAGATGAGTTTTTTTTAAAATAGCAGTCCAGTAATACCATGGGTGCTCTTACTGTTAGCAGCATTTTATCCCAATTTTTATATTTAATTAATTGAATTTAAATTCTTCTGCTGAGGGATGGGATTTAAATTGGTGTTTCTGGATGCTATAGCCAGGCCTCTAGATTGCTAATCCAGTCAAATAGCCACAGTGTTGCCACTTCATTAAAAGTAATTGAGGAAATTTATAATTCATTCACTTTGAACAATGGACATACAACAGAACTTTTTGTAGAAAGACACTGCAAACTGTTTTGACACCTTCAATGAAAGAATACAGTTATCTAAAGGCCCAGATGTCTAAGAAAATCATTCAAAATCTATACTCATGTAGACAAAATAATCTCATTTGCTAAACTATTCCAAGAGGATGGCTTTAATATATTCTGATGAAACGAAAGAGGCATTGCTTGGGTTCTATTGATGAGAAACAGTGTTTTGGCATAATCCTATGTCTACATTAGGGAAAGACGTGATTGGAATGAGAAATTCTCACTATTTACATTTCCGAGCAGATTTCAACATATTTTTGGATAAGCTGTAATTGTTGATGGTAGGGAAGGCTGATCACGGCTTGGTCTGCAAACTCAATCAACTCCATAAAGTTCCTTTCACCCTAGAAAGAGAAAAATGAATTTGATGGAGATGATTCTTTTCAAATATTTTAAAAAATTTTACATCCAGTAAACCACCTATTATATACAAAAGACAGCATTTAAAATCATATTCAACTAGTGCAAGTTGACAAGAAAGTTGCCAAACTATTGTTTTACATCACAAAAAACTATTCTTGCATCATTTACAAGAAGCATCAGTGCAATGATGATGGTGCATAAGTACTCTAGCTTCTCTTCCATGAGAAAGATGGAATTTTTTTTTATAAAGCACCAATGAATACATAACAATCTGAAAATGTTATAACTGTTGCATTATATTTTTCTTTCAAGAAATCTAAACTGTGCAAAAAACAATTAACACAGGTTTTTGATTAATCATCTTCAAAACATGTCTATGCTTGCTGTAGAAATAGTGACAACTTTTTTTAAAAAATTGTAATAGTGGTTGTCTTCTGTTGCTGCTCCATTAAAAGATCTCAGGGTCTAGTTTCTGTCAAGGGTCTGACTTAACAGGCTCTTTTTCAACCTGCAATGGGCATACTGGATAGGATGGCCCACAAGGAAAAGGGATCCAAAGCGCAGGACTGGTGCTTTTCTTTGCTGTCACTCTGCCTCATCATTGAGGTATTGGGACTCGAAGCATGATACAGATTGTCACAATTCTGAGCATCTGATGACAAGTTCTTTCTAGTTGTTAAGGTCAAGGGTATTAAAGTTCAAGTGTTGGAATATCTTTGAAGCACTTTCCTCATCTGGGTGCTGCCTGGTATGGAAGGTCTGAATTATGAGGAGAGATTAGGCAAATTGGGACTGTTTTCCTTAGAAAGACGTAGACTTAGAGGAGATCTGATAGAGGTGTACAAGATTTTGAAGGGGACTGATAGAGTAAACAGGGTTAAGCTTTTTCCTAGGATGGACTCAAATAGCACGAGGGGTCACGGGCTTAGGGTGAGGGGGGTAAGGTATAATTTGGATGCTAGAGGGAGTTTTTTCACACAGAGGGTGGTGGGGGTATGGAATGCGCTGCCAAGTAAAGTGGTGGAGGCAGGTACTCTGGAGTTATTTAAGAAATACTTAGATGGGCACATGAACAGAATGGGAATGGAGGGGTATAGAAAACTGATTTAAAATAGGGATCATGAGCCTTGGGAGTCCCTGGGAAGTGTGTAAATAGATGATGATATTGATGTAATTGTTTTTATCCTACAGGTGCTTTGGTCCACCTTGTTGTCTAATGAGGGGCATACACGCGATGGGTCGTGAGAGGACTGCTCTTGGATCTTTTTTGAGAGTATCCTACTGCTTCACGTTGTTAGTGAATGCTTGACCTGGACCATCTGATGGGCAATACGACAGCTCAGCGACTATCTCTGCTGTGCAGATACATGGATTTGGACCTGTGTCTGTGGGAGTTTGCGCATTCTCCCCGTGCTTGCGTGGGTTTTCTCCGGGAGCTCCGGTTTCCTCCCACATCTCAAAGATGTGCTCTTAGGCTAATTGGCAAAACAAATTCTCCCTAAATTGTCTCAAATTTGGTTTTTAATCCATAGATCTATAAACACGGACAGGGATCGCGGGTAGAGATGGGAACATTGGGGTGGCGGCGCGGGCTCGTTGGGCTGAAGGGCGTGTTTCCCATGCTGTTTTGTTCTTTGGGTCAATGGCCATTTCAGAATTAAGACCTGGTAGACTATTTCCAGCCATGTGGAAAGTGGTCAGTCCTTAAAACACTGACCAGTCTCTTGAAGTTTATTTTCTATGAATATTGACTATATGACTGGAAAACTTGGCTTCAAGAGAGTCAGCAGCATTGGGTCAGTGGCCCTCCCAATGAATCTGGAGGGTATAGAAGACACACTCCTGACAGAATTTCTCAGCACTGACACATAGATCTAGATGTTTACTGCGAGGTGACGACAACCCTTCTGTCCATTAAGGCTTCTGCTGACTTGCAGAGGACTTTGTTGTCAAACACTCAACCACAATTTGTGGAAGACTGAACTTACGCAGCTGGTCCAGTGGAGGCTGTCCTCATCAACCCTGATCTTTAGGGGGAGGAGACTGTCAAGGTATGGGAAGTGCTCAACGTAATCCAGAATCTCTCCTTCAATATATACTGGGAATTGGAATATTTGGCTGACCAAGTGTGGGTTAATTAGTTTTACTTTGGCAACATTCAAGGACAGGCAAAGTTTCTTTCTGAATCGTTGGATGGTTTGAAGAGGGAGATAAACATATTTTTAATAAAACAAAAGGAAAAGAGGGATATGGTGAACAAGTGGGGAGATGGATTTGAGACTAGGGAGAGATCAACCGTGATCTGATTGAATGGTAGAGCAGATTCAAAGGCTGAACTTGCCTATTTCTCCTCCTAATTCCTTTGTTCTTGTCCGAAGAATTTAAGAGATCGAGATCCGCAAATTACAGATCATAATATCTACGGTGGTAAGTTAGCATTTTCATCAAGATGGACACAAGAGGGCAGCTGATCTTTGATGAGTTAAACTGTGAATAGTATGGGGACCATCATGCAGCCTTGCTTGACCTCAGCCCAAAAACTAATGAAATATTTCCCTCTTCCTATTATAGGGAAGATCCAGACATGTATGCTCCTGAATCACTTATTTCCCATCACTGGGAAAATCAGAGACATTGTGGCTTTAGACCTTCTAAGTCTGACATGGTAGTTGTTGCCAGACAATCCCAATAAAAAGTCCAGAATAACACCAGAGACTTAACAGAAAATGCTGGAAAATCTCAGCATCTGTGGAGGAAGAATAGAGACAAAGGTAAGTCGGCATGATTCTTCATCAGAGCTGAAGACTAAGATTTATACTGAGTGGGTGGACATAGACAGAAAGACAAAGGAAATATAAATGGTGATGACAAAGACAGAGAGAGATGCTAAGAGCGCTCATTAAGAGATTGGAATATGTGAATGGCAGCACAAAGGTGCAGAGTGTAGGAATGCAGCAATTGGCCAGAGTGGGTTGGAGGGGGAGCAAGACTTTAAAGCAAAACTTTAAAAGTGGAAAAATAAACATGAGAATATAAAATAATATAAATAGATGAATAAGATGAAAAGTTGAAATAAAATAAATGGAGATTCAGTGGAAATGAGAGAACTGCATCTGCCACTTATCCGCCCACTTGACCATCTTGCTGAGATTTTTCTGGAATCCAAGGACACTCAGGATGGTTAACACTCAGCATTTGAATCATCTGCAAACTTACTGATCCTACTCCCTACATAGTCATCTATATCATTTATATAAATGATGAACAACTGGGGGCCCAGCACAGATCAGTGTGGTATGCCACTGGTACTAGCCTCCAGTCACTAAAGCATCCATCTGTCATCACCCTCTGTCTCTTACCACCAAACCAATTATGAATTCACCTGGTCAGATCATCCTTTTTTTCCACGTGCATTTGCCTTCTGAATAAATCTCCTATGTCCAGATTTAGAACTAATGACAAACTTGCCAATCAGTTACAGACAAAATAGAAAAAGGATGCATATTTGTAGAAAATACAATTCAAACTCAATTGTTCATTAGTCACATGCTTTACTTCCTTAAAACGGTCACACACAAGTGCCCTTATGGAAAGGCAAATCAGTACATAGCATGTACCGTAAGCAGAAAACGGAAAGAAAGAGGTTTAGCATTTATGGTTCATAACATGGATATTGTTAGTAGACAAACATCAGAAACTACTGTTCTATATCTCTGAAGCCAAACTGAATGACATTGGCAAAAGTCTGGCAGTATCCCTTTTGCATCGTTCTTATGAACGGTGGTGCAAAAGGACAAAAAAATTCTATTTCATTTAAAATAGGATTTAAGATTTGGAAGATTACATTCAACCATTAATATAAACAACAGCATTGTAAAAACACTTACATATATTGTCTGAGGATTTATAACCCGATACACTTTCAAATAGAGCAATACATGAAAATGTGCAACACACTCTTGAAAACAAGAGCTAGATTTGCTCTTTGAAAAAAAAAAGTCAATTTCAGAAATGTTTTCAGGCTGAATAAATAAAACTTTAGTAGTAATACCTTTGCTTCAACTTCCTTGGTAAAAGTACACGTGTATTCCATCGAGTGTGCTATCTCAGTAGCTCTTTTATACATCTTGTAACTCTCCGGGCTAACCTGCTCTAAGTAGACAGTGATGGACTCATGCATGCTGAGATAGCTCAAACGGAATGATATATCCAGGGACAGAAGATACAGAGCACTTCCTATGCTCTCTGGCAGAATCTCACTAGCCTGTAAGAGAATTAAAACTTGAAATAAGTCACAAATATAATCACTTCCAGCAAGACGTTAGAAAACTATAACTTATGTTCACTGGGACAGATGCCAAATGCAGTTTATTTACTCAGTGCTTGCTGAAGTGACTTTTATGCTCAGTTTCACAAAATATAATGCTGCTTTAGCTACAGGTTTGATTTAGTGAAAGATCAAAATATTTACTTACAGCACAAACTATTTTCATTTAACTTTGGATTTCAGACATCTTGTGCCAATTTTGAGAATAAATGCTTCTGTTACAGTCCCTATACAAATATGTCTTTCCCCCACTGAGTTTCAAAACTGTATCGAGGGTTTGAATAGGAAACATTTTCAATATCCTAAAGCTAGAGAGAGTAAAAGACAAATGATCCAAAGCTCCTCCTATTGTGATGCCTGCTGGAAAGTTCACAGACTGACAATCATCTGATAGAGACAGTACTCAGCTAGATTGTGATGTTTCACTAGGCCGGGTAATTTGTCAACAAATATTCAATTCATAATTGACCACTAAAAGGAGTTATAATAGAGAATTGAGTGAATGTTCAGCCTTCATGGTTTACAATTCAGAAGTCAGGAAAAATTTTGAATCAAGAGGGACATAATAGGCTATTCTGCAAAATTTCTGCAGCCAGTTTGAATGATATCTCCTGGAATGGCATTCTAAATAATCACTGCCATCAGTACAGGAGTAGATGAAAAGTGGAATGGGGAGGGAACGGTGCTCATCAGCATGATTAGTGTCTTTCAGTTAACCTTTTTTAAAATTGTTTATTTAGTTAAAAACTGCTGGTGGGAGCAAAAATGGTTTTAGGAGTCAGATGGCAAGTTATTTACTGCAGAGTTTCCAGCCTGTGATCTGCTCTTGTAGCCATAGTACTTATATAACTTCAGTTTCTGGTCAATGGTGACATACAGGATGTTGGCGGTGAAAGATTCAGCAGTGGCAATATTAATGAATGTCATAGGGAGAAGGTTAGGTTCTCTCTTGTTGGAGACAGTCATTCAGCCCAAGCCAGAATGACACCAGCAGTCTGCTAAAATAAATAGGCCCTTTTCTTGCATTGCATCCAGGCCCCTCACAATTTTGTACATCAGATTTCCCCTGAACATCGCTAGCCTAGCCAATCTTTCCTCACAGCTGCACTTCTCCAGTCCTGGCAACATCCTTCTAAATCTAGTGTACCCACTCTCATGCAAATGCATCTTTTCTGTAATGAAGTAACCAGAACCACGCACACAACTCAAGTTACATCCTATTATTTTATTCTATGTCTTGGTTAATAAATTAAGGGATTCCATGTGTCATCTTAACCACGTTATCAATTTGCTTTGCTACCTACAGGAATTGGACATTCACTCCAAGGTGTCTCACTTCATCCACACCTCTCAGAATCTTCCTATTTCTATGTAATCTTTTTGTTTAACCTCTCTCTAGTCAGAATTGTTTTGTCCTTCTATTTCTTGATAAGGCATATCTGGACAATTTTTCACATTGTCAGACAGACGTTAGTATTGTAGCCTTGCTGGAACAGCTCGGCTAGAAGCACATCTAATTCTGGAGTAGCAGTCATCATGGCTAACATAGGGTGTAACCTTGTTATATCCAGTGTACTCAGATATTTGTTGATATCACATGAAATGAAGTAAATTGGTTCGCTGGCATCTATGACAGTGGGCATCACAGGAGAAAGTCTGGATGGATCACCCTAGTTTTATGCACTCACGTGTCCAACTATTATTGAGGAAAGAATATTTGCAAAGTTGTGATGCCCACGCAACATGGAAAATATTCTTAATGTGAAGACATGTTTGTAGTGATCACTCCTGCCAATTCCATAATGATAGATCCTCATGCAACAGGTAGAATGGTGTGGTTGAAATCAAGTAGGAATATGCACTTATGTTGCTGCATCTGCTGCAGGCCCATTCAAACAAATGTGTTCTTTAGGAGCAGATATGTCCTTAAGGGCTCAAGCAGCTCAATCAGCTACTAAGCTAACATTATACATTCAGAACAGATCTTGCAACAAAAGACTAGGCATCCTTGAGATGTTGTGAGCCATCAGCAGCAGCAGAATTATATTCAACACAATCTAACCTCATGGATCTCGAAATTCCTTATTCTGCCATTACCTTCAAGCCAGGCCAACCCTGTTCAATGATGAGTGCAAGACAGCATCCCAGGAGCAGTGAGGTATGAATCTCGCGAAGCTAGAACACAGACTACATGCATGCTAAACAGCAAGTGATTGACAAGAGCTAAGCGATCCCACAACTAACAGGTCAGATCAGAGCTCTGCAGTTGTGCTATATACAGTCATGAATGTTTGCAGATAACTAAACCACTATAGGAAGAGGAGGCATCTCCACCAGCACATCCACAGGAATCTAGCTGAAGGGCATGATGTAAAGTTTGGTTGTACACTGTTTCACTTCTAATTTCAAGCAGTATATCCTGTAAAGTAAGCCTAGATTTTTAACATTACTGAAAGATGTGCAAAATTATGCCCATCTGCTTGCAGTCCCTGCAATATACTTCTGCGATTTTGGAATGTGCATATGGCAAGAATATTACTTGTAGAGATTCATTTCAACTTAAAATTATTGTAGATGAAGATAATTTTGGGGAAGTTCCCTAAACCCCAAATATCACTATTTTAATCTCCATAAAGTTATATGGCTGTAAAGTTATGTTCAAGACTATCTCTAATTCCAAGCGCCATGAAACAAATTAATCTGCTCCAGACTGAATATTGGTTCTTCCTTGAAATGGAATTCAAGAAATGGAAAGAACAACAGTTGGTGGAGGAAGAAATAAAATGGCTGGTTTTAGTTTAAATTGAAAACACAGTTACATTCAATATAAATGAAGCAAAAAGAGGCGATGGGATTTTTTTTTTTTTAAAAGGTTTGCCCTTCATTTTGACAAGCTATTGCCTCAGGGTTACAGAGATGACCGTGCTTGTACAATTCTTCTAGAGCAAGCAATTTGCCCTGTTCCCATTTAGTCGTCGTCTGTGTATGATACATGGGGCAAAATATTAATTTGCTTGAACTAGGTTTTTTTTCCTTTTGGGGGTGGGGAGGGATTTTTGGAAATACCAACACACCCACGTTAGTAATTCTCAGTAGAAAGCATACCACTCATTGCGAAAAATGTGTTTTACAGTAAATTGAAACAACATGGAATTCTCAAGATGCTTACCTCTTCAGTCTCAAGTTTCCTTGTACAATGTCATAATATAGAATCTTAACTTTGACTGGTGTAGAAATAACTGACAAATTAGCAGTCCCTGTTTAGATTGCCTGATCCCAGAAGCTGACTAGAAGATAACCAATGTAATTTTAGACTCATTTATCACTAAAATTCACTGGAGATATCACATTGTAATTTTATTCTGTTCTCAGTTCAATGAGCCATGTTTTTGGTGACAGGCTTTATTTCAGAATGCATACACATGACGATGCCAGGCCTAACTTCTAAACGTAGACAACTGCACTATGTACACCAGCTCCTGTGCAGAACAAAGCAAGGGTGACACCCCACCAACAGTATGCAGCAGCATCAAGGGAATTTCAGAGACAAGCTTCTTGAGAATTCTTAATTGTTTCAAGTTATCTCAAAATGCATTTTCTGCAGTGAGTAATATGTGATCTTCCTATTTCCTGATTGATGCACAGGAACATTTTATGGGTTGTATTAATTACTTCCAAAGATTCCCTCAAAGGGGAAAGTTTGACATTAGGTTAAGCAAGCTAACACTTTGTCCCATATCCCATTCACAGAGTTAGACTAAATGGGAACAACAGAGTACATTTTCCAAAGTACCTTTGCAAATTACACAATTGTGTCATGTTTGTAACCCTCAGGGCAATAGCTTGTCAAAATTAAGGAAGAAAATTGTTTCAAAATTCTCATCAACTGATATTGTCTTGCACAGCTAACCATTTCTACTGCATGTTCTACTGCCTGTACCCAGTACACTGTTATGTCATGCACTTTACAGTACTGATAGTCAACCAAAATGGCAATGTTACAAAAGACCAAAAAGGAAATCATAAATGCAAAAACTTGGAAACACCAGTTGGTGTCAGAAACAAGGATCAATATTGCAATTATTAAAATACTGAGTAACTATGGCAGCCCTCAAGCCAATTTCTCAGTATGCTCATAAATTCACACATGGAGCAAAACATAGATCACATTGTACATGAGGTCCAGTTTTTTTTTTATTTATTGGAAATAACTGGCAATTATTACCTATTATGATCGTGCTTGCTCGGTAAAATGAACTAAATCATCATCTCACCTTTTCCACAGGGAGAATTATTTGAAGCAGACGTACAGTGAATAATGCAATGCTGACAAATGCCATTCGGTGATGCACTATAGTAGCCTCTGGCTGTTCTGCAGTAATGCTGCTATTGTGATAGCCCAGAGCTTCCCCTAAAGCATCAAAGCTCGCTACAAGATTTTCTTTCTGTAAACAGCAGGAATGAAAATTATTGCTTTGCATAGACCAGGAACACCAACTAACTACATGCTGCAACAGGTTATCAAAGTCATAATGGCTTTTGTAAACAAAATCAAAATGTATAGATATCAATGTGTGCTGTAAAAGAAAGGTACAATTAAACATTGACTGATTAAAAATAACAATTTAAACAATTGTTTAAAGACATATATTCATTTGAAAGTAAGAACATGAGAGCCACAGCTGAAAAATGATGACATGGTCAAATGAAATTTATTCTCTCGTATGTCAGCTGATCTGCTAATGCAATATTACATTTTGAATGAGTGTCTTTGACTATTACCTTCTTTGGCAGGTTAGATAATTTTAGCTTACATCATCTTGAGCTGCGATCTAAACAAATGTCCAAGTGATTTAATAGGACTGAAACAGAGAAGCCATTTCTTCTGGTGGAAGTGATCAAGAACAAGAGGACATTCTCAGTCCCAAAAGGTAGTGGAAGCTGGATCATTAGAAGTATTTAAATTGTAAGTGGATAAATATTTGACAGATCAAGGAATAGAGGGTTATGGGAAAATAACACAGAAAAGGAATCAAGGCTAGCTTAGGTCTGCCATGATCGTATTGAATGACAGGCAGGCTTGAAGGGCCTGGTTGCTACTCCTACCTCTAGTGTTGCTGTGTGACGTAATCTCAAAATTAGAGGGGGGCATTTAGGAACAAAGCAGAAAACACTTTTTCAAAGAAAGTGTAGTAGAAATTTCTTGCAAAGCTCCCCCCCTAAAACGTTGTAGATGCTAGGACAACTGGTACTTTACAGACTGATTTAGACAGCTTTTAGTTAAATAAAGTATCAAGGGATATGGAGAAAATATAGAAAAATGAAGTTTAGGTGCAAATCAACTAAAATCTAAGTGAACGACAGGGGAAAACAAAATGTTGCTGTGTCCTGTTCAGATATCCTGCATGAGGTCAAGATCTTTGCTGAACTCCCAGTTTTCAAATCTTCGATTTCAAGTTCTCATCTTTATGTTTAAATCACTTCATAACTTCCCCTTCTCTCTCTGTAACACTCTTCACCTCCATAATAAGTTTTCCTCCCACATTTCAGGCCAATATTTCTTCCCTCTCCCCCACCATGAGCAGCTGTGCCTTTATCCTAATTAACCCTGATCATCCAGAATTCTCTCAAAGAACCATCTTGTTTTCTCTCAACTACTCATTTTGAGATGCTCTTTCAAATGCATCCCCTAAAATGTGCCTTGACCAGACTTTTGCTCACCCCCTCCTAATATCTCCTCTTTAGCTTGGGATCCAATGTTATCTGAATATGCCCATGTGATTTGGATTTCTTTTTCCCTTGCACAAATATACCAGCTGCTATCCAAATCCCTGGCACATTTATGCTCTTGGTCCTCCTCACCTAATGACACCTTGAAGTAAAATGTAATGAATGGGAACAAGCTAGCTCATCTACCCAATTGCTATTATCTGTACCCATTCTTTTCTTCTATTTCACTTCTAAATGGTCAGAAATATTTTCTAGCAGCACATATGTACTGAACACTAACTACGTTTCACCTAGCCCTTATGAACGAAATGGTGCATGCCAGACGTGGTGCTTGTCAAGGAGGGCAGACTTGTGTAATGTAAGAAACAACTATGAAACCTGCCCGCTCCACAAACATAACTTCAGAGTAGGAATTAGTAATGATTGTCTCCAAGCAATGGATTAAAAAAATTGGAGTTGTCAACAAAGCAGACTTATTCTTACAGCTTCAGATCACATCCCCACCTGAGCGCTTCCAGCAGACAACATTGTAAGAATAGTCCACCCGTAAGCAAAATACTGTGAATGCTGGAAATCTGATATTATTATTGCATATCAAACTGCTAATACACATAGTTACACACAGTCTAACTTTGATCTCGCAAAGTTCTAAGTTAAGCAAGGTTTTGTCTTTCAAAAAGAATTATCAAGATAGATTTCCAAATTAGTACTGCTCTGACATTTATTTGCCAGGATATTTACTCATACAATTGGGATCGGTTTCAAGTTCTGAAGATATTTCTTAGTACAGCTAGAGAACTGAGCTGTTTGTGTGCGTGTATTAATGTCGCTACAATGCGGACTTATTACTGATTTACTGCTTCCCTCTACTGTTTAAAAGGAGAATTCTCACCTGCAGATAGAGAAACTGTGATCAAAATCATAACTTATCTAAATAACTGTGGTATCTTTCTTGTGACAGTGGTCAGTGGGATTTTAAGCAGTATTTGCTAAGGTAGCTATTACTTATATTTGGAGAAAAACAGGAGTAATTTTTAAGCTGACCATGCCACTGGAATTAAAAAAAGAACCCTGCAAATACTCAATATTTAAACTGCTGTTACATAACGATGTCTTTTTAAATCAAGGCATAATGTAATAATTCTTATTTCCACTCCTTACTCTTCGCCAAACTTTGGCGGCATTTATCAAGACCTGCTACACTCCCAGAGTCATGTCCTGAACTTAACAAAACCACAAACGCACAGGAGTGTGACTTGGGCAGCACAGTTGCACAGTAGTTAGCACTGCTGCCTCAGTGCCTGACATGCATAAGAACATAAGAAATAGGAGCAAGAGTAGACTATCTAGCCCTTCAAGTCTGCCATGCTATTCAAAAAGATCATCAGTTCCACTCTCCCACTTTCTCTCCATAATTCTCGTCTTTTAGAAACCTATCTACCCATGACTTAAATATATTCAGCGAGATAGCCTCCACCACTTCAATGGGCAGAGAATTCCAAAGATTCACCACCCTTTGAGTGAAGAAGCTCCCCCTCAACTCTGATCTCAGCCCCCCCCCCCTGTTATTTTGAGACTGTACCCTCTATCCTTTCTAAGCAGGAAGAATCTCTCTATCTCTACTCTATCCATCCCCTCATTATCTTATATGTTTCTATAAGATTCCCCCTCAGCCTTCTAAACTCCAACGAATATAAACCTAGTCTATTCAATCTCTCCTCATAAGCTAACCCCCTCATCTCCGATATCAGCCTAGTGAACCTTCTCTACATCCCCTCCAAGGCCAATATATCCTTCCGCAAATGCGGCGACCAAAACTGCACACAGTACTCCAGCTGAGGTCTCACCAGCACCCTGTACAGTTGTAACAAGATCTCCCTACTTTTATATCCTATCCCCCTCGCTATAAAGGCCAACATCCCATTCACCTTCTTGATCACCTGCTGCACTTGCAGACTGGGTTTTTGTGATGCATGCACAAGGACCCCCAGGTCCCTCTGCACTGTAGCATGCTGCAGCTTTTGAATTGGGAATTGAACATGCAGGTTGGGAATTGAACACACAGGTTCAATTCCCAGTCTGAATCTGTGTGGAGTCTGCACACTCTTCCCGTGTCTGTGTGGGTTTACTCTGGGTGGTCACTTCCTTCCACAGTCTGAAAGACTTGCTGGTTTTTTGCATTAGCTATGCTAAATTCTTTCTCAGAGTACCTAAACAGGCTCTGAAGTGTGATGATTAGGGGATTTTCACTAACTTCATTGCAGCATTAATAGAGCAAACACAGAACATAGAACACTACAGCACAAACAGGCCCTTCGGCCCACAAGTTGCGCTGATCATATCCCTACCGATCAAACCTATCGATAACCCTCAATCCCATTAAATCCCATGTACTCATCCAGAAGTCTCTTAAAAGACCCCAACGAGTTCGCCTCTACCACCACCGACAGCAGCCAATTCCACTCACTCACCAGCCTCAGTGAAAAACTTACCCCCAATATCTCCTCTATACTTACTCCCCAGCACCTGTATCTTCTCGTAGCGACCATTTCAACCCTGGGAAATAGCCTCTGAGAATCCACCCTAGCTATACCTCTCAACATCTTATAAACTTCATAAACAACATCTTATAAATGTAAGTCTATTTGCGACATTAATAAATAAGCTTATTATTTGATATATTGCAACAGTGACAGCAGTTGAAAAATACTTTATTGATTATAAAGCATTTGGTAGGGCGGTGGGGGAAGTGGGTGACATCCTGAATTTGTTAAAGATGCTACATAAATGTAAGGCTTTCATTTTCTAATGTGCTAGAGACAACACTAGATTTGACTGGCAGCAGGAATCCTAAAGAGAAATAACTGATGGATTTTTATTGCCATCTGCTCCCAATGGAGGTTTCCAATTTCTATCACTGGGTCCCTTTAGGAAAGGAAAACAGCTGCCAGTACTCTTGAGTGCAAATTTAAAAACAATGAATCATTTTATGACTTCACATTCTGCATGGAGAACTGAAGCAAGGACTGTAGTTGATCTCACATGAACACGGCAATAATTGTTCTGATCTACTCAGTCTCATCTTAAGAAAATATTAGACATGGTTTATAGACATATCTAATAAATTAGATTTATGTAGGTCAAATATTTATGCAAACAAGCTCAAAAGCGCAAGATGCCGGATAAGAACATGCACAGAAGTGTACCGTGATTGACTCGTTTAAACGCAGGCTGTGGCATATAATGAATAGTCTTACCAGCTCTCGACCTGTAAGACTGTCATCAACCCAAACATCTTCTGAGATTGAATCACTGATCAGCAACAATACTTCAGCCAATAGCTCCAATACACACATCACAACCTTCCGACTCCCTGCAAAGATGCATTGGTGACAACTTAATGCTTGATTTGACTTATTATTTTTGTGAAAAAAATTGTTTCTTACACACTATATAGGCAAATCATACTATACATTGGGAAGAAAGGAGAAGGTACAGAATGTAGTGTTGCAGTCATAGCCAGAGTGGAGAGAAAGATCAAATTAATGCGAGGTTGGCCCTGATGACAGCAGGGAAGAAGCTGTTCTTGAGTTGGTTGGTACATGATCTCAGACTGTTATAATGGTAGAGAGCATGTCCGAGATGTGTAGGGTCTTTGACTATGCTGGCTGCTTTGCCGAAGCAACATGAAATGTAGACGAAGCCAATGGATGGGAGGCCTGTTTGCAAGATAAATGCAGTGATCCAATAGCATTAAAAATCTATATTTTATAAACCTAACAGACTAAAGATAGTTGTGGTAAATGGTACAATTGCACTGGAAAATAATAGTATTTAAGAATCTAGTAAAGACAGATAAGTTTTGAAGAAACTTTTTCAGAATATATTGGAGTAATATGCACTTAAAGAAAAATAGAAGGGAAATAGTTTTTGTTTCACATTTGAAGTATACCATTATCTCATACAGAAAAGTGCTATTACATCATTTGCATTTTCTGTAGAAACAGTAATATTGTTGCCTCAGACAATCCACAAAGTCACTCAAGAATGTTATTGATGCAAATTAACCCAGTCAATCTTACTATATTCCACAGTAAACAGTGGCTACAAGTTATAATTTTCACAAACCACAGTGCTAACTAGGGATGCAGTATCCCAACCAGAGACATGGCTTCCTGTAGTTGGACACATCCAGATGGTGTTCACAAATCATCTTAAAGTGGTAGCCCTATTGTTTATTATGGAATTCCTTCAAAACGAATAAGGACTGTGTTGCCACAATGGTGTGGAGATGCCAGCGTTGTGCTGGGGTAAACACAGTAAGAAGTCTCACAACACCAGGTTAAAGTCCAACAGTTTATTTGGTAGCAAACGCCACTAGCTTTCAGGACTTTGCCCTTTCGTCAGGTGAGTCTTGTTGTTAGTCTGCACCATTGTGGCAAAACAATAAGAAGTCACTGAGAGGCTAGCATTGTTCCCCAAGCAGACTGGAAAGTGTTTATTTCTTTTTACGTAATATCAAAAAATACTATTCTTTGATATAGAAGGATGAAGCACCTAGAACAATAACTACTTCCCTCTGTCTCTCTCCACTTTATGGAAAGTGTACAGCTTACCAAAGTAATAATGGCTTTTGTCACTGATAACCTTAAGCGCTCAAAACTCTCAAAAGTGTACATACTAGGACCAACTGCCCAAAAAATAATTTTCCGAAAGGTCATGTTAAAAATTAACATTATATCCAAAGTTTGTTGACCCTTCTCCATGTAAGGAATTATTTTTGATAATGGTTTTCCTGACAACCAACTCTTAGTGATTAACTTTTTTTTTTAAAAGAGCAACACAGCACGGGAAACAGGCCCTTCGGCCCAACGAGCCCGCGCCGCCGTCATAACTATATAGTAGCAAATCCATTATCCTATTATATTATTCCTATATAATAATATATATTATTCCTAATATGGAAAACTCTCACTATAGGGACAATTTGTTTCCCAATCAGCCTAAGAGCGAATTTTTGGGTTGTGGGAGGAAACCGGAGTGCCCGGAGAAAACCCACGCAACCACGGGGAGAACGCGCAAACTCCCGCAGACACCGGCCCAATTCCAAGTGTCTGCACAGCCAC
This sequence comes from Sphyrna mokarran, assembly GCA_024679065.1. Classification (NCBI taxonomy): domain Eukaryota; kingdom Metazoa; phylum Chordata; class Chondrichthyes; order Carcharhiniformes; family Carcharhinidae; genus Sphyrna; species Sphyrna mokarran. Next base: position 101,892,969 of record JAGIQG010000007.1, read on the forward strand.
ATCGATAGTCTCTGAGCTGTCATGGTGCCCTTCAGATGGTCCACATATTTTATATTTTAATCAGAGATAATCTTTCAGTACAGTGGTCAATGCACATAAACATAATGTGCTGTGCTCATCAGTATCCACAATGACAGCATGTTGAGAAAACACACAATTCCTTTTTCCCTTTAAAGAACAATCCAAAGTATATCAAAAAAGAGTAAAGAAAGCTAGTCAGTTCCTACTGCCCTGCCAAACTTTGTTCCTCTTATTGGAAGGAGACTAAATAAATGCTAACCTCGATAAAATTACAGCAAAAAATTAACTTTTAATTGACATCAGCCATGCCCTATTTAGTGTAGTTCCCCATAGTCAGCAATGATCATAAAGAGACTGGCCAGTTTAACAGCTGAAAGTCACAAGCATCTCCAGATGATTTGTGTTTAACACACAATATCAATTAGCAAATAAAAGTATGGACAAATGGCAATAATAGATGAATTACCATAATGAATTACAAGGGAAAAAAATCTAATTATGGATTTCATTCTCGTTTTGAACATACTTGATTCTCTATTAAATATTTTGGGCTAAATTCTTCCATTTTGAATCTAAGTGCCACAGCAGGGGTGAGAACAAAGACTGCTTCCTGCTGCAGAGGCTGGTGGGAAAATATGCCAAATCTTCTGACCTTGACAATTATGCAAGATCTTACGCTGTATTCAGTAATGGGACAGTCCTGGATGGCACATAGTCCACCATGGTATCTGGGCACCATATTCAAAATTTGCTCAACATCACTGATACACTATTCAAGATGTATCACCAGGAATATTCTGAAGCTGGAAACTGAACCGCCTCCAGACCACTGAATCTGGAAGGGCCACCTGCAGATGCTCCCCCCAGACACCTTTGCGGCATTACAGATATTAGGGATGTCTTGATCCTAAACTCTAAGGGCAACTCTGAGCATTTTTCAGGTTCAGCCCAACATCTGCACGGCATGTTGTTCCAAACGTATTTCATGCCGGCATCACACAAAAACAGTTATGGGGAGGGTCAGAATGTAAATAAGATTCATGCCAGCCTTTGGCAGGCTTTCTGATGCACCATGGCAGGCACCAGTGGAAGCTCTGGTTGTAAATTCACATTGACATAAAAATGATTTCTACCTCCCCCACCACCGAACTTGCCAGCAGGGATGAAGTGGGCTAATTAAAATAATTTGATATGGAAACACATTAAGATGTACATTTACAGCTTTAGAAATAGGTGAATGTAGTTTGAATATTAATAGTTTTAAAGTCGGTTTTGGGAGACTTTCAGACATGATGGGAATGGTAGCCAAAACAATTAAGCACAAACGAGATAGCAAAGCAGACAGCACGTCATTGTTGCTCGAGTCAGGAAGGCCACACTATGGAGATAAGGGGCCATTTCTGTAATACACAGTGTTTTCTCTGTAACTGATTTACTGATATGCATGTGAAGGCTCGTATTATTGTATCACCAAAATATATAAATAAGTTGCACAGCCATCATATTGGGCAGACACTCTGTTGGAACAGGGCTATGCTTCCCAACTATGTTTCTGAATAAAGTCTCTGTTATTGCAACTTAGAAACTTGAGTGGCTCCAATCATTTCCAAAACAGGCCATGGGAGAATTCTACCCAAGTCTTTGATATCACTAATGCTATTTTTTTTTTAAAACGCCATCAAGATCACAAATACAAGTCATGCAGAATGTAATATAGGCCCCATTTGAGGATACCAAATCTCACATCAAAATTCATTGTAACAAGGAAAAATACAGAAGTCAACTACGATACGATCCTAACACTGTATCAACTCTAACCTTACAGCAACACCTCCCATTCTACCAGTATGCATTTTCAGATTGCGAAGACACACTAGAGACTATAATACTTCAACAGAGAGAAATTATCCAATCTCAGCTGAATTCATTTTCAGGATTGATAATCTTTATACTTTCACTCTGATCCTCTTTCTAGGTTCAGACAAAAACACTGGATATTTGGTTTACTGATCATCAGACCCACCTTCCAATGCTTTTTGCCTGTTCGAGATTATCAGTTATGTTCTCATCATTCCCCATCACATAGTTGAATGTTATCTGCAAATATCACTGAACAAAGCAGTTCCTGTCTCACTTGCTCAGCACTGTGCTACAAGTTCTTCATTTTGACTTCTTTTTGAAACAATATAATGAGGTAATTTCTCAGTTGACCTCTATTTCCCCGATCTTCCATTCAAAATATGATAGTCTGTTCCTTCATTTTAACTTGAACTATGTGACAAAAAAAAAAAGTAACTTTGACATATTACTCAAAAATAAACAGTTTTTACAAAGCTGGTTACCTGTTCTGAGCATTGGCACTGCATGTTCCAAGACAAGCACACAGAACTGTGGGAGACTAAGCTGCTGGAACTGAAGCTCTAAGGAATCCTCATTCTCCATCTCAGGTAGCTCCAAGTGGGCCAAGTCCACTATAGAATGGTTAGACACTGGACTTCCAGAGTTAGGAAATGCTTGGGAACTGCTTCGACTAGAATAGAAAGAACATTTAAAGGAAAACTTTAAAAACACACAAGAAATCACACTTCAGCAGAAAGAGGTAAAGATAATAAGATGATAAATCACTAATGGCATAGCGGACTATATATTTGCATCTTTCTTATTGGACTCCAGCTCCTGGCATTATTCGAGTATTGATTGGAACAAAAACCAGAGTCATTTTCATGTGACAAAATGCATCACAGATCAGGTGAATTGGCTCCAAGGATTTCAAAATCCACATGACCAGAGGTGCAAACAAAGGGGACTACTTTGAGTAATGGCCAACATAAGGTCTTTTGGGAACATCAAAATTATTTGCTTTCTAAAAGCATGTTACAATTTTTGGTTGCTGCAACTCAAAGTGTACATTGCATCAAAAAAAAAAGCATAACTGGAGCAACTTCGCCAAACTGAAGTTTTTTTTAAACCAGCAAGTAAATCAGACTTAGTTTTAATCTTCTTACATCTAATAAGGCTTCCCTTATATTGTTTGTGCCTTTCAATTGAAATAACTTCACCCACAAAATACCTGAAAGTCTGTATGGATAGCAAGGGAAATTGGGCATCTGGGACTCCAGTGAACAAAGCAAGTAAAAGTGGATAAATATGAGGTTACCCACTTTGGTAGCAATGATTGGAAGGCAGATTATTATTTGAATGGATGTAAATCGAGAGAGATGGATACTCAACAAGACCTTGGACTCCTCACATGTCAGTCATTGAAAGTAAGCACACAGATACAGCAGGCAATAAAGGCAACAAATGGTATGTTGGCTTCATATCAAGAGAATTTGAGGATAGAGATGTTTTACTGCAATTGTACAGAGCACTGATGAAGCCACACTTGGAATATTGTGTGCAGTTTTAGTATTTTTATCTAAAAAAGGATGCTCTTGCTATAGACGGCCTACAGCGAAAGTTTACCAGATTAACACTTGAGACTGTAGATCTGTCATATGAGGAGAGACTATATTCAATGGAGTTTAGAAGAGTGACAGGAGATCTCATATAAACTTATAAAATTCCAACAGGGTTAGACAAGGTAGATTCAGAAAGAATACTCTTGATGGTGGGGGAATCCAGAATTAGAAGCCATAGTTTGATGATAAGGGGTAAACCTTTCAGAACTGAGATATGGATAAATTTCTTCATGCAGAGAGTGGTGAATGTGTGGCGATCACTACCACAGAGTGTAGTTGAGGCCAAAACTTCATCTGATTTTAAGAAGAAATAAAAGATATAGCTTTTAGGGCTGAAGTGATCAAGGAATATGGGAGGGATCAGGATATTTGAATATAATGAGCAACCATGATTAAGATGAATGGTGGAGCAGGCTCAATGGCCTAATCCTGCTCTAGTTTCTATTTTTCTATGTAAAATAAGAGGTTTAGGAGTTAAAAGAAACATAGAAAGAGGGTGAATTAAAGAGCATGAGCTCACTAAGAATTAGGTGCAAGAGGAGAAATAAGGAAAGAAAGATAGCGTTTATTTTGCATTCATAATTAGCTGCTGTTGGAGATCAATAACGTAATTAGAAGTAATAATTTGAACTGGGATTAAGGTGGTATATCACATTGTTAGTTTTACCATTAAATGCAATCAGTATCTGAACTCTGCCCCTTTGTATTTATTAGGAAAATGTGGTACTTTCTCCAAAACAGGAATTTTCAGTAATGACGCTGCCCGTGATAGCAACTGATTAGAAAGTGATTTTACCAAGCAGTACACTTAACCAGCTAAAAATCTTTCAAGTCAACTGGTTCAATACAACAGTCAGAAGAAAAAGCTTTCTTTGGAGTCCGGAGACATCATATATTTGAAACGTGTGACTTGATTCAATTTCTTCATTGCTTTAAATGGATGTTGGCTCTCAACCAAAAGTGTACCCATGACATCATGATCGACAGGAAGGACTGAGAGTAGCACAGAAATAAAGTGTTATGTTGGCAAATCCAATTCCACCCCTCATTTACTCTCAAACAATTTATCACTTGGGCCATTATGCTTATACAAAGCAAAGCAGGAAATATCAATTTCTGTGTTCCACTTTTGAAAGTTATCAACAAAATACATTCCACAAACAGAAGGAATCAAATTGATAAACGTGCAGATTTTCATAATAAAGCTGTTGCCAGCAACCTCTTTCCAACTGAACAAAAAAACACCAAGATATTTTTAAAGAAACTGAAATGATTCTTAATCTTCAAATAGTGGATGGAAGACTAGTGGAATGGAAGTTAGCTAAATGAATTTTATCCCTAAGTTAATAAACCATCTTCCCATTTTGATGAATTTTTGTTTTTAAAAACAGCTTTGCAGATTTGAGTTGCTCCAAAATTTTAATCTTTCTTAACTACTATCTGAATTACACAAACATAAACATAATAAATATATTCAATCCATTATGAACACCAACACCCACGCACCCGACCTCTCACAGCTATCTTGCTTACACTTCCTCTCATACTATTTCTGTAAGGATCATATATCATTTCTCAGTTTTGCCACCTCCATTACACCTGTTCTGACAATGCCACTTTCCATGATTCCAATTGTCAACTTCCATGAATACAATGATTCCAATATGACTTCCCCTTTCTCAACCCAGAATTCCCTTACACTGTGGTTGACATGGCCCAAATGACTTTGTCCATTCAATTTCCCGCAACAACCATAATATCAATCTCCTTATGCTCATTTTTTCAACTGATCAGCGTCCACATTCAACAAATTACCTCTGTTGCTACCAAACAGATCTCTCCTATCCCCTTTCAGGAGGGAAGATTAGGTGGAAGATTCAGCTCAGATAGTGCCATTGAATATCAGATGGAGATTAGGCTCATGTGTCAACTCATGGCTCTGGATCATTGGATTACTAGACCAGTAACATAACCATGATGTTTCTCTACCTGGTGAAAGTCTTTTTTTCAGAATTCACTCTGAATATCTTTCTTAATAGAAAGAGGTTCACATAAAGTCAAAACACTCCTTGAAAAATATTTTGAAAATAACAACCAAGTAGGATCATCAAGAAATCTATTTATTTTAGTTCAAAGAGGATGGATTTGTAATGTATGACCTACCATGAAATATTTAATGTTTGAACAAATACTGAAAATATAGGCAGTGACACTGAAAACGCAGAAAAATACAAGATGTTGCACCAATGGTGAAACACCAATGAAATAAGTTTAGATGTAGATTTTGATCCTAAGGACTTTGGTGTGACACTGATATGATCAAAATCGTATGGTGAAATTTGTACATCTAATTATGTAGTGTAGTCAAGCAAAGTACATTTGTTATAAAAATCAATATTTGTCAAAATGTTTGAGTATAATTGAGTGAATTTAGGTATTTGAGGGATTGAAATTGTGAATTAAAAAACTGTTGAAGAACCGTAATTAAATTGTAGAGTGAAATCTTTTGGATATAGTAAATAATTCAAATAAATTACTTCATAGAACCACTTTTATGGTGTGTTTTTCAGATTCAATACCTATTTCATTTAGTCCATAAGAGCATAGGGACACTATCTCAGCTATTACTTCATAAATGTATCTTAGCTTTTAAATCTTATTTTTAATATATACCCTGCTATTGCCTGGACATTGATAGGGCAACCCAGCTTGTGATGGAGAATGAGCACATACTTAGAAGGTCCTATTAAAGACAAAAGAGGAAGCCCATTTAAGGACCATATTCATACATCTTACAACCCATTGTTGCAAATAAATGATAAGTATTCAGAACATAATTTCAAGGGGACACAGCTTTAAATTAAGGAGTGATAGTTATAGGACGGATATCAGAGGTAGGTTCTTTACCCAAAGGGTGGTTCGGGAGTGGAATGCCCTGCCTGCAGCAATTGTAGATGCGCCAAGTTTGGTGGCGTTTAAGAGATTAGTTGATAAGTATATGGAAGAGAAGGGAATGGTTTAGTTAGGAGGGGCATTGCTTTCTATATTGGTCGGCGCAACATCGAAGGCCGAAGGGCCTGTTCTGTGCTGTAATGTTCTATGTTCTAAGGTGCTGTGCCTTTCAACTTGATATGCTAATACCATAATTGATGCTGGATGAGATATCAGGTGTGCTGTTCCATCTCCATAGACTCACCAGCACCAAGGATTTTGAGCAGGCTTACAAAGGAAAAGCACAGTTTGTGAATTTTTATACCTGTCAAGGTGATGAACGTTATTGAAAGAACATTATCATAACCAAGTTTCTAATCAAGAAACTCCTGGCTAGGTGTGTTAGCTGTAACTTAGTGGTAATGTCCTTGCCCATGAATCAAAAGGTTGTGGGCTCATTCCAGTAAATTGAGCACATAATCCTGACTGATCTTAGCATTGGGTTGAAGAGTACTGCACTGTCGCAAATCCCATCTTTTGGGTGCGATGTTAAATTGAGACTGGGTTTGCATTCTTAAACGTGCATAAAAGCTTCTGTGGCACTATTTCAAGGAAGAACAGACAAATGCTCCCAGTGCTCTGGTCAATATTTATATCTCAACCTGCATCACTTAAAAACCTGGTGATGATCATATTGCTGTTTGCAGAGCTGTGTGCAAATTAGCTGCCACATTTCCAACCATAACAATAACTACACTTCAGAACTGGTAAAGTTCTTGGAGAAGAACTGGGCTTGTGAATGGTGTATATAAATGCAAGTCTTTCTTTCTTTCTTTGCAAAGTTCCCTCTCCTGGATCAAACATGCAGCATTTGTCTACATCTATACACCGACCATGCTGAGAGCTGAGAGATAGATAGGGACTGCCAATTAGAGTGAGTTTTGTGTCATGTCCTTCTTCAGGAAGCTTTCATCTATTAGTCCAGGTGACATCGGAGAGTTAAAAGATCATTGTATTATCTGATTTGCAATGAGAGGCTGTTCTGATAAACACTGACTGGCAGTAACCAACACAATTCTGGATGAATGGTAGAATATACAATGGCGCAACTTAGCTTGGATTAAACTTTTCTGACCAGCTTTCTCTTATAACCAAGGCACCAAATAATCTCCAGAACAAGCATGCACCCCTTTGGGGAAAACAAAGTCCCCTATTTCTCTTCATGCTCCAATCTCTTTGATCTCTAAATTAGCATATCCTTACATTTCAACCCAGAATGAGAATCCGCCCAGGTTAATTTCATCAATTCATTGCATAATCTTCAAAACTTTGATCATCACAAAGTCTCTTCTTTTTTAGAAAATCCATCTTTCTTAACCTTTCTACATAATCTAAATTCCTAATATTCCAAACCAGAAATATTCCTCACTCATTCCTACCTGGATTAATAAGAACATCTCACAATTAGCTGACAAAACTGCAGGTGGGATTCTTGCAGCACAAGTAACTTGTGGATTTATATTCAATCACTCTGTTAATACCTAGCCAATTTAGCATTTAATTTTCCTTTTGTTTAAACAAATTCAATCCCTGAATGTTTAGATTAATCCACTATCTATGCTGCATTGCTTACTTCAAAGTTCAAGTCCTGGCATAGAGCTTCAACTCACAACCATCTACCGATTTAGTTAAAACTGTCATTTAGACCTAGATGGCAGAGCAAACTGGAGAGTTGAATGATCTTAACTTCTCTAATGCTCATTCAAACATTAAAAGAAGTTTTTCCATTCCTACAAGCTCATAAATCAATTGAGGTTGAAAGCAAAAACTTTCAGTAATGAATTTCCTTTGCACTTCATGGAACATGGGCAGACGTTCCATCATTTCCTTCTGTCATAGTAGGAAATTACATTGATAAAAAATTGCTTCATTGTTTGAAGGCTGGCATTTTGTATCATTTAAAGTCCAAAAGCAAAAAAAACATAGGATTTAACTCAATGAAGAACATGACTCATTAACAAAGGCAAAACTCTAAAAATTATCAGTGATCTGAATAGATAACCTAGATGTTCTCTTTACAGATTCTGCATTTTCCTGTATATTCTATTTTTACAAAGGTCCAGTTAAAGACACCTCACAGAAATGTTACAAAGCAGGAAGCGGCCATTTAACCATTCTACCTACATCAGCATTTTAAATGAGCCATTCAATGTCGTTCTCCCACCTTCTTCCCAAATTTTGCTTGTTCTTCCCTCTGCTCCTGCGCTTCCTTTATATTATTTTGTTTCTCCATGTTCTTGCTATATAAATTATTCAATCCACAGCTCTATGAATTGAACTTCACCTGCCACCTTTCTATCCTATAACTTGTCCATTATTCTTCTCACAGTTTACAATGCTTTCAAATGTCATATCATCTGCAAACTTTCAAATTGTGCCCCTTACACCAAAGTTTAGGTCACTAAAATAGATCAGGTAAAACAAGAATCCCTAGGGAACTCCACTAAAAACGTTTCTGCAACTCAGAAAATACCCATTAACCACTACTCTGTGTCCTGTCACTTAGCCAATTTTGTAGCCCTGTTGTTACTGTCCCTTTTATCCCATCAACTTTGCTCACAAGACTGTTGTGCAGCACTATATCAAATACTTCTTGGAGATCCGTGTACACCATTATCAACAGCGCCCTCATCAAACTTCTGTCAGCTCTTCAAAGAAACTCCAGCAGGTTAGTTAAACACAATTTTCCCTGAAGAAATCCATGCTGGCTTTCCTTAATTATCCTGCATTTGCCCACTGGACTATTAATTTTATCCTGAATTGTTTTGGGAAGAAGTTAAACCTACTGCTTTGTAGTTGCTGGGCTTATCTTTACATCTTTTTTTGAACCAGGGTACAAGGTTTACAATTCTGTATTTTCAAAGAAAATTTGGCAATTTGGTAAACTTCAATCAGAATATTAAGTGAAGTGAAATTAAGTATGGTTCAATTAAAATTAAGTGCAATGTACTCGCATGGTAGCACAGTGTTAACACTACTGTAACACAGTTTGAGGGGATGTGGGTTTGATTCCCGGCTTGGGTGAGTGTCTATGTGGAATTTACAAGTTCTCCCCGTGTCTGCATGGGTTTTCTCCAGGCACTCTGATTTCTTCCCATAGTCCCAAGATGTGTGCGTTAGATTGATTGGCCATACTAAATTGGCCCTTAGTGTCAGAGCGATTAACGGGGTAAATATCCAGGGTAAACAGAGTTGTGGGATAGGGCCTGAATGGGATTGTTGTCAGTGCAGCTCAATAGGCCAAATGGTGTCCTTCTGCACTGTAGGGATTCTATGATTTCTAAATAAACATAAGCCAGATAAAAAGTGCAAGTTTACATTTGTTAGCTACTGAAACTGAAGTCATCTCCAGGTCATAGAAGTGGTCATCGATAATATGATCCCCAAGCAACATGTCATTTACCTCGATGATGCTGCATCACCATCTTGGCCATCCCCTCTGGGACGCTGAACAGTTCGCCCAATCACAGATGGTCTAGGACTAGTACTTCTCGGAGATGGATTTTGGGAAATGTTTGTCCCTCGTGTTTCCTGGGAATAAGCCACCGAAGAATTCTGGGAAATTAAATCTAAAGACACAAAAGACAAAGAAACAAAATTCTTATTATTGTGGTAATTCTGTGTAGGGATAACATGCTTGCATTGATATTTTACAAAAAGTTGCTTTCAATGAGGATAACTGGATACACGTTTGTAAAAGACAAATCCTCTCTCGATCGGATGATTACTTAAATGGTGAACATTTGCTCAGAGATGTCCAGGTGCAAACCTGCTAATCAAATTATTATTCCTGATTCTTTGTTCTGATACAGGATCAGTTTTACACTTGCTTGCCTTACCAATTGACCTACATGACCTCCTTCAAGAGCAAATTTCTCTATTATCAGTCTTGCCGGGCTCCATTATCCAGCTGAAAGTCTCAATTGGCTGAATGAATTTAGTCACTCATCAGGCAAATTCAAATGTCCTTCAGATACATTCTTGATCTTTCAAGGTCTCAAGTCTAAAGTAATCAGTTAGATGATCAAAGGTAAAAAATAGGCTACTTTGTTGGCAGGGCTGCACTTAAAACCTCCTTATACTGGAGAGAAATAAAAGATCAGCAGGACTAATAACATCATGATTCTAGGAGACTTTAATTACTTGGATACAGGGAAGAAATATAAGGAAATAAGCAGTATGTCTGCAAGCCTACAAAGAGATGGATGTTATTAAACTAGTCAGAGCAATGGAAAAAGAAGTGGATGCATTAAATGAAAGCACATGGTAGTGCATGTAATATGTTTAAATTTAATTTAAAATTGAGGAGATGGTTAGTGTAAAAACAAGGGCAGTTCCCATGTCACTATTCTCATTAGTTAAAATGGTGTGAATTCATGCCCAATTCTGCATACACATCCTCAATTATGCAACAGTGGTGGAGGCTACCTTGCTGAAATATATTTAAGTCACAGGTAGATAGGTTTCTGATAGAATTGGGAATTAAAGGTTATGGGGAAAAGCAGGAAAGTGGAACTGATCCACTTGAAAAAGAAGGCAGCACCCCATTTCAGCCAGCAAACCCTTAACACCTTGATTTGAGGAGGCTGAGCACAGAGACTTGGCCTCTACTCAAGGGATGGCTTCAGGAAATAATTGAAATAATTGAATTTCACTTCTCAGGCCAGTGAAGCTGCCTTCAACTTCAAAGCGACTAGCAGGGGGGAGCCTCAAAGCACACGTGGTGTCAGGATCCACAAAGAATGAGGTACTTGTGATATACGAGGTCCCTAGAAATTCCAGCCATGCCCGGCATTACCCCTCACTCTTTTATAAGAAGGAGAATCGGTGATAAGCTCACGATGTGGAGAATCATCTCCACCGTCTGGGTCTCTCCTTCTCATCCTTCTGTTTATACAAGTTTCCAATGGCCATATTCCCTAGGTGCCTCCTCTATTGATTGAGCACTCTGAGCAAAGTAGCATTGAGCCATGGATCCATTAATCCTGTTGTCTTCTTTCAAAGTGCCAAAGACAACAATAGTTATAGGGTACAGAAAGGGAAGCTGTGATTGAGACACCAAAGGGAGATGTGGGGCTGCAGAGTTTTGAGTGCCTTAATTGCTTTGTGCCTGATGCAGCCTTACCTCTCAGACACTAGCACAGACAAAGGAAAGTAACATTCCATTCTAGAGATATGACACACAGAGTGCTGTCGAGGTGATGAGGTGTGAATGAAATGATTAAACCAATATCTCTGCACTTCACTGTTTGAAGTGACATACTTTGAAGGGGCGATATGGTGGCACAGTGGTTAGCACTGTTGCCTCACAGCACCAGGAACCCGGGTTCAATTCTGGCCTTGGGGGACTGTCTGTGTGTAGTTTATACAATCTTCTGTTTGGTCGGTTTCCTCCAGGTGCTTCCGTTTCCTTCCACATCAAAAGATGTGCAGCTTACATTAATTGGCCATGTTGAATTGCCTCTTAGTGTCTCAAGATGTGTCAGGTAGTGAGATTAGCAGGGTAAATACATGGTGTTATACAGGGATAGGGCTGAGGTCAGATGCTCTATCAGAGAGTCAGTACAGACAAAATGATCTCCTTCTGCATTATAGGATTCAATGAAATACCAACGACAGTTTTGAGTTGCTTGTACCATCACTAATGATATGACAGATTTGACGTGCCCTTCACCATTGCCCTCACTCTCCAAGGCTACATGCCAAATCTATACTCTTTTGATGACCCCATACTCACCCCACAATTGTTGCACTTAATACCACCCACTTTGCTCCTCCATCCATAAGATCTCTTTGACCTATCCAACCTTTTGGGTGGGTTTGGAGGTGTGGAATGGAAGGTGTTGAGGGGGAATAGAAATATGATAGTGAGCCTGATCTGTTCCATTCCGCCTTCTCCCTTGGCTGCTACCTGGTGCCCCAAGTCTTCTCACCCAATAACCAGCCAACCAGATTCTCAATATGGGAAATGGAGTTCAGAAGCTTTAATTAGATTCCACATGTAAAATTAGGTAGGATTTCCCGACAACTCTTTATGCTGTGTTTCCCAGCCATTACACTTCCTTCCCATTTCCTCCCCACCTCCCCGTGAACAAATCAGGGTTAATAAGTGGTTCACTTACCTTGTTTTGCAGAAAAGAAGCTGGGATCCCTGTGAAAGTTCAGTCTACTTTGTAAACAGGTGGACAGTTGAGTCAGACAACTTACAGCTTGCAGTGCTAAATACTGTGTTCCATCTCTGCCAAATGCCAATTTTGTCAACAAAAGAAGATTCTAGAAGTGAAAGAAGTTATTAATGATTAGCAGAACTGAATGAAAAAGAAAGAATCTCCCTAATGGATCACAAATATGTGACCAGAAACTTCTCAGGCTCTCTGTCTCAGTCTGTCTTAACCGATAAGCAAAGGTAACAGTAGAGATGTTACACTGATTTCTGATCAGGTAAGAAACAGCTCACACATGAATAATTAATATGTCAATAGATAGGAGATTGCAACTGACCCAACAGGCAAAGAAGCATCATTTGGTACTAAATTCTCCATCAACAGTCTAGGAGTTTCAATTGACCAGAAATTTAACTAGACTAGCTATAAACACTCTTTATAAGGACAAGTCAGAGGCTGGGAATGTTTTGCAAGCAACTCATGTCCTGATTCCCCAAAGCCCGTGTGCCATCTACAAGGCAAAGTCAGGAATATGATGGAATACCCTGACTTGCCTGGATGAGTGCAGCCCTGACATGCAAGAAACTTGACACCATCCAAGACAAAGTAGCCCACTTGATCGATACCCCACCAGCTTATACAAGCATTCACTCCTGCAACACCATAGCTACAAGATGCACTCTTGCAATTTGCAAAACTCATTCAACAGTACTATCCAAAACAGTAATTTCTACACTGATCTAAGAAGAACAAGCAATTGCATGGGAACACCAATATCTGCAAATTGCCTTCAAAGTCACAGACAATCCAACTTGGAATTGAATCCCCGTTTCTTTATCATTGCTGCATAAAAATGGTGGAATTTTCTAACTACACGCTGAGTACACCTATACCACATGAAAGAGCAGTTTGAGAACGTGGTTCACCACCACCATTTGAAGTGCAATTAGCAATGGTCAAAAACATGCTGACATTGCCAGTAAAGCCCACATCAAAGTAATTAAAAAAAAAGCTAGTCAAATAAAGCTGACAACTGGCTAATGTCCAATTATGATCCAAATTCAAAGTTAAAGGGATCTGAAATGATTATAGAATCCTATAGTGCAAAAGGCGGCCATTTGGCCCATTGAGTCTGCACCGACTACAATCCCACCCAGGCCCTATCCCCAGAACTCCACTCATTGATCCTAGCTAGATGCCTGACATTAAGGAGCAATTCAGCATGGCCAATCAACCTAACCTGCACATCTTTGGAGGAAACCGAAGCACCTGGAGGAAACCCGCGCAGACACAGGGGTGTATGCAAACTCTGCACAGATAGTGACTCAAGTCAGGAATCGAAGCTGGGTCCCTCTGTGAGGCAGCAGTGTTAACCACTGTGCCACCGTGATCACTGACCAGGATTTGAACGCATCTCAACTCCACTTTAAATTTTGTGCCAAATTCCATAAAAGTAATTTAGACTGCTATTAAGCTTCCTTATCTCACTAACTGTACACAACGAAAAATCTCTTCCAAATACAATAAAAACATATCTAAGAGCTACTGATAGGCTGAGTTAAAAAATTGACTCATGATGAGATTCATAGCACTAACCTTCATATCTCACCCTTTTCCTTTACCTTCCTACAAATCTGTCTTGCTCGAGCAAATAGCAGGTGGCAATGTTCAATGTACCAGAAAAGGATAATCATGAAAAACAATGCATATTTTATGCTGTCTTCGAACTAGATTTGACAGTTTGTCTCCACAGATAAAAAATGACACTGCGTTCTTATGCTATCGTATCAAGTGAGACAGTTTAATACTTACCCTTTGTTTGCTGAATTAACCACAAGCTTTAAGTTGCTTTTCAAGATTAAAAAAGCAAAACCTTGTAGACAAGGACATTTAGCCTCTGGTCCTTCTCAACATAATTAGCTTTTAATTTTGGCAAAGACAGTTTTCATTCACTATGAATTACAGTTATCAACACAGCACATATTTTTAAACAAAAAACTCATTTCTAAGCAACATCACAGTATCTCCTCTGGTACATTAATACATTTTTTAAAAAGTTCTTCAGGTTGTGAGTGGCACCAATAAGCTCATACTTATTGTTTACCCATAAACGTGAAGACAGCGGGATGCCTTCTTGCTTTATAGTAACTATTTTTATTTATGTCAGAGGACAACAAGAGTCAACTGAGAGATTAGAGTTGCACAGGCCAGGTAGGAGTCTCAGGTTCCATTCCCTCAAGGATAAAGAAACCATTGGATTTTATGACAATCCAGCAGCTTTCATGGTTATTTTCTGTCGTCCTAGCCTGAATTCAATTTCACAGCCTGTCATGTTATAGTTTCAACTGAAGAGCTTGGGACTGTTGTTATTGTTAATCACATTTTACAAATAAAGTTTTGGCTTTTCTGACATAGAATCTACAGTGTCGAAGGAGGCCATTGGCCCATTGAGCCTTCATAGGCAACAATCTCATCCAGGTCTGATACCAAGGGGATATACAACATGGCCAATCAACACAACCCACACATCTTCTCAATGGAGAACCTAAATATTCAATTAAAAACAGTTCATTTTTACAGTACCAAGGAGGATCCCAAACACAGGATCAACATTTAACATATGAAGAAGCTTTTCTTACCTGTACAATCTTTGGGCGCTGAAGGAAGATTTCAGCTGGAAAATCCTGCAGGATAACATCCTGTAGAAGCTCACAGGTATTGCGAACTAAGGTGCGATTGCTGCTTCCCAAAGAACTATTTTAAAAAAACGTAACATTTACTTTTTCACTATTCTCCCCATAACATTTTCAGCCAGTAACTGTACAAAACATTTTCACCCAGTAACTGTACAAAACTCTAGTGCGGCCGCACTTGGAGTATTGTGTGCAGTTCTGGTCCCCACATTATAAGAAAGATGTGGAGGCATTGGAGAGGGTACAGAGGAGGTTTACCAGGATGTTGCCTGGTATGGAAGGCAGGTCTTATGAAGAGAGGCTGAGGGATTTGAGGTTGTTTTCGTTAGAAAGAAGGCGGCTAAGAGGAGACCTTATTGAAACATATAAGATGATTAGAGGTTTAGATAGGGTGGACAGTGATAGCCTTTTTCCTAGGATGAATAAAGCTAGCACGAGGGGACATAGCTTTAAATTAAGGGGTGGTAGTTAGAGGACGGATGTCAGAGGTAGGTTCTTTACCCAGAGGGTGGTTAGAGTATGGAATGCCCTGCCTGCGGCAGTCGTAGATGCGCCAAGTTTGGTGGCGTTTAAGAGGTTAGTAGATGAGTTTAAGGACGAAAAGGGAATGGTTTAGGTTGGAGGGTCATTGCTTTCTCCTAATTGGTCGGCGCAACATCGAAGGCCGAAGGACCTGTTCTGCGCTGTAATGTTCTATTTCTATGTAGCTTTTGGGTAAGTGGTCCAAGAAATGCATACGCAACAAGAGCAGTATTCTGTAGAAGCTAAAGTCTATTTTTGCAAATACCTGCAGAACTTGGTTCAGCTGCACACTGGTTTATCCTCAAATGGAATATATCTATCCTGGTTTTAAATTTATTTATTAGTGTCACAAGTCAATTACATTAATACTGCAATAAAGTAACTGTGAAAATTCCCAGATCGCCACATTCTACAACACCTGTTCGGTTACACAGACAGAATTTAGCAATGGCCAATGCGCCTAACCAGCATATCTTTCAGACTGTACAAGGAAACTAGAGCACCAGAGGAAACCCACGCAGACATGGGGAGAACATGCAGGCTCCGCACAGTGACCCAAACCAAAAATTGAATCGAAGTCTCTAGTGTTGTGAGGCAATACTAACCACTGCACCACCATGCCACCTCTGGTTTACAGAACAACCAAAGATACAAACACATTCTGTTTCAATTCGTGTGTACGAGAATAACAATCTAGGAATAGGCCTTGTGGAGGAGAAGAATCTTGACAGAAATGCTTAGGTTCTACCTATCAGGATGACATGCACGTGTATACACACATATGGGTCACACGAGCCAGTTTCTGCACATTAATAGGATATAGAATGATTTATACACCATTCCTACAAACAAAAGCCTCTTTATTCCTCTGGTAAAGAATCCTTATGCAGCACAAAATGAGAGACAACGAATGTATAATTTTTAATTTACTGAAATGTAAGGACAACTTCACAATTGGTGCAATATTAGAAATGTTGTAACCCATACTGAGAAGTTCTGCCAAAGCTAAGTAACTGCAGCAGGAATAGCCACTCTGAAAAATTTTCACAAAGCTTGCTGCGCTTCCAATGCACACAGGTAATCTACATAATATTATATATAATTTTTCTTCAATTCTCTCCTGCCAATTTTTTAATTCATTTGTGGGACATGGGCATCACTGCTGACCAGCATTTATTGCCCATTCCAAGTTGCCTTTGACAAGGTGGTGATGAACTGCCTGCTTGATAACTGAGTGGTTTGTCCAAAACTTCAGAGGGCAGTTGAAAGTCCACCACATCATTGTGGCTCTGGAGTCACATGTCAACCAGACAAGGTTAGGACAACAGATTTCCTTTCTTCAAGGATATTAGTGACATTTATTGCCTTAATTGTTACTTGGATTCAGCAGAATTTACTGTTAACTACTACCAGCCAAGGAGGCAATACCACAGGGTTCACCACAACTTAAGAGGCTAAAAACAAATAATAGTGGTCAGGATGAGATGAGCTGATCAGGATTAAATAATCTAGGAGAGCATATTTAACCCAAACATGCATCTTTATGGGATGCAGTACTTCTTTCAGCTTTCAAAAGACTTTTTCAAAAATGGATACAAATGCAGAGTTTTCCATTTATTTCACATTTCTGAATGTGAATTTCTGAAAAATTGTATTTTTTAGATGAAGATAATTTGGAACAACATAATGCATTATTTCAAATCATACTATTTTGGATCATTAAGGCACTGCAAGGATTAATTATAGTGAATGGAATCTGAAAACGATGATCACCAGGTACCAAATTTATCCATTTAATTTGCCACAAGCAGAGTAAATTGGTTTTAATTATTCATACACAAACAAGCAAATATACACAAATGTGCAATTGCCATTTTTGTAACAGGATACCAAAAGATAGCTTTTTATTAAGTTTAAACTGTGAGAATATTATTTTTCCAATGTTACTCATTATCATTCAAGCTTCAAAGAACCTACCTCTCATTTGATAAAAGGACATGTCGGTCAGTCACGGTCAGAGTCAACCAAGGGAAGGTAGAATACTTCAGGCATTTCACTGCATCATTAACTAATGGCAAAAAAAAACCTTAAAATTAGTTAAAATCAACTGCAAAATAGTTGTAAGTGTTCATTTACAATTAATGTTAGCAGCACATTCAATGTCTCCTGGCAGCATTTAAGAGTGAAGGGACAGCACCTCAACAAAAAGATCATCCAATTAATGGTTCCTTCACAGTTTTTCTATTTCTACACTGCCTGTTTCAGTCCTGGGTTGAGGAGCATATTTTTGTTCAGTGTCCTCCAATGTCTTTTTGCCTGGATGATTTTCCATGGTAAAAAAAAAAGAGGTAGTTCAGGAGATTTTCCTTTCTATTCCACCAGCTTCCAAATAAGGAACAGTAATTCCTTCTGTTATTGATTTGGTTATTGGTACTGGCATTTTCCAAAGCAAAAGAGTAACAATACATAAAAAAGGGATTGACAACCGTGCATCAGAATCATTTACTTGCTTTTAGCTTCTCTCACAACAGTGAATACAACCAAGCTCTGGTACGTGACTGGGTGCTAATTCTTCATTTAATGTGATGCTATAGATGTCAAAAGTTCAACAAAAAAGAAAAGCATTGCCAACCTGCTCAGTGAATGATTTCATACAATATAGAAATGGATTATATTATATGACTGAAAAATATCTTAAAATAGTTTATGCAATGTATCTCTGCTAATACTTAGATTTTACAATTTCACTTCATAACAACTACAGTTTGGTCACTTTTTCATGACTATGTTTGGAAACCATGACTTTTGTAACACAGGCTTGGCCTCCTAGCACATTCTATTATTTGAATAATGCCTGAAGTAGTTAAAAGTGAATGAAAATTTAGGGATCTCAAATGTTCAAGAATCAATTTTCTAATGAGAAGCAATACTTCAAAGCAATCATGTACATAATATTCTGGACAACTCACCAATTGCTTTCTGTGCTAGAGCTTTGCTTGGTTTTACTTGACTGTAGTAACTTCTCTGAAAATAACCAACTGTTTTTTCCTCCTCTTCCAATGTCACAGGTGACACAGCTGTAGAAATATTTATAAAGTTGAATAGGTATAACAAAAAATGTAACTTTACAATCCCAAATCAGAACTTAAATGTAAATCTTCCAAATCATTGAAAGAACATCCAGTAATTTTTCTAGAAGAGATAATTTGAGTCGGACACTGATAATTGTGGGAAAAGGTAGATTTTTACTTGATACATAAATATTAGTCAACAAATCATTTTGGTGTGAAGGTAAAATAATTTTCTCTACTTTTTTGTAGCTTAGCATTGGAATTCTTAATGCCTGGGAACAGGAAATTGTAATGATGGATGTCATCATCAGGGAGGACATCACCCAATGTGTGTCAGTGCAACTGACTATTTACCCAAAAAATGGGGACAGTTGTATTTAATGAGAACTCACACTTTTCAACTCTGGTAGACTGCCTTCACTAAATAAGGATCTCTAACATTCGTCTAGAATTCATGCATTCCATACAAGATCTTTATGCCATTTCTTGCTGAATAGCTTCAAACGAGCAGAGCCAAGCTTCAGTTTCCCAGTTACTGGCAGTGTTAAATCTCATCATGTGTGTATCCTTAGAATTTTTTTTTTTGACTTTTTTTTCTCCAGAAGGAAAATAACAAGTGATGTACCAAATAAATTGAGAGTTTCACCACCCAGAGAGGCCAGGATTGTACAGAGCACAGTTGGAGAACATGCGCTGATTCCTGATGCCCACGGTGTCAAGGTTCAAAGTGCACCTTGAAAGGATAGACTTCCTTGCAAGGGAGCAATCCTTTCATAGAAAGAATTTGGAAAAAGAATGCTCGTCAAATATTCTTGAAGCAAAGTTTATACACAGAGATTAAAACAGAAACTTACGTAATAATATGCTTAATTAATGATTAAGTAATGATTAGTTATTGAAGCTGCTTTCTCCAAAGCCTGAAACAATAAGTACTTCACTAATTTGTCTCAGAAATTATTGAACATGTCACTATACTAGGCATTCTCTAGCTTGAAGTGCTCAAATTGTCAGACAGCCTCTTCTTCATGGCTGTGAGCACGGGGTGACATAATAAAAACACACTGAAAAAGGTTTGAAAGCCCAGTTGTAATCAGTATACAAACAGGACAATTTAGCCACTGGTTTTTTGTTGCAAAAGTAGTAATTGGATAATGGGAAAAGTAAGGAATATGGGATCCACTTGTGGGAATGGCTGAAGACCACTGAACCCAAGTACATTTGCAAGGCAAACCTGAATTTGTCAAAGCTTGTTTCACCATTGCAACATCCTTTTAAGTGATATCTAATAGTTCCAACTAAGAACAAGCTCATGTGAAAATTTAGCTGAGGAATCTTTATGCCGGATTTTATTTTCTACTACTTACTGTGTAAATCTCACTGCTGCATATTGTTGTCAAGTGTTACCAAGGTTTACTTTCATGTTGCAATCTTATTTTCTTAAAAAAGCTTTGTTTGCCCAGAGGACATCATATATAAAGCATTTTCAGAGCCCCTCATTATTTTCATCAAAATACTTTCAGAGCCTGGTGATATGAAAAATGTCACATAAAGGAAGTGTTACAAAAATGCCTACACCCAAGACTAGCACAAATTTGCTATTTTAAAACATACAGCAACAAAAAAGAAATGCAACACCTATCCACATCAAGGGAGCTCCCTTTAAAACATTTCATACTGTGAGATAAAACAATACACTGCATTCTCCTGAGATTAGAGTCTGAGTTTAACATTGATCTATTCAGATTACCTTTGTCGTCGGAAGATTTCAGAGGTTGTGACTGATAAGCAATAGCTGGCACATCAACAATAGTGTCAGGCAGTTTGAATAGATCCTCCATAACCTCATCGATGCATGCTTGTAGCTTTGGCTCGACATTGGGTCGCAGCTGTGCCAGAAATTCTAAAGCTCCAATTTCACGAAATAGTTGGGCTACTGAAGAATACTTTAATTGAAAAACAAACAGAGATTTACTATTCTGTTCTTTTCTTCCACATTATATGACTGCAGTTTAACTTGAGGTAAAATGTCAAAATTCGATAATTGGACATTATAGCTAATTCCTTGTTAAGAGCTTTGCAATTATCAAATTGGCTTGAATTTAGCCGCAATAATATTGCCGAAACAGTTGAGTTATCATTACTGCAGTGAAACTGACAGAAATTCTTAGAATGTGCACTATGCAAAAGGGCAGAATATTGCAGAAATCCAGACAGTGCAATCGACGATTCAAGAGTTCTTCAGAGGATGCACCATTGATGCAACCCCACTCCCAAATACAATCATGGAGTTGATGAGAAATTCCAATTTAACACAGCTATTCTCACTATAAAAATCCTTACAAAAATGTAACTGGGCTTTTTAAAACATACTAACTTCATAATTAATATGCAACGTGGAGATGCCAGTGTTCGACTGGCCTGGACAAGCTGAAAGGTCACACAACACCAGGTTATAGTCCAACAGGTTTATTTGGAATCATAAGCTTTTAGAGTGCTGCTCTTTCATCAGGTCAGACACAGGGGAAGTCCCAGAGGAAAATTCCAAACATCACACTCTTGTTCAAACATAGGGTGTAAAGACAAGCCTGAGAACTATAGATCAATCAGCTTACTTTTGGTAGTGGAGAACCTTCTAGAAACTGGAATCTGGACAAAATTAATAATCGAGCATCATGCTAACCAACTTGCTGGAGTTTTTTTGATGAGGTAAAAGGAGTTTGATGGGGGCAACATTATTGATGTAGTATACATGGACTTCCAAATAATGCTTGGTGCACTTCTGCAGAACAGGCTTGTGAGCAAAGTGATATCGTATGGAATAAAGAGGACAGTACCAACATATATAAGGAATTGACAGGAAACAGAGTAATGGTTAATGGAATCTGTAGGAAGGTTTGTAGGAGAATTCCCCTTTGGTCAGTGTTTAGACTGTTTTTCTAATATATATTAATTACATAGATTTTGGCATATAGGGCACAATTACAAAGTTTGTGGATAATACACAACTTGGAAGCATTGTGAACCATGAAAAAGATATAGTAGAATTCCAAAAGAGCTTAGGCAAACTGATGGAATGGGCGGATAGATGGCAGATAAAGTTCAAGGCAGAGAAGGGGACATGATTCACCATGGAAGGGGAGCGTGGAAAAACAATATAAAATAAAGGGTACAATTCTAAAGATGTGGAGGAGCAGAGGAACTTATGTGCATGAATCATTGAAGGTGGGAAGACAGATTTAGCCTCAGCTAGAGTAGAGTATTGTATCAAGATCTGGCACTGCCCTGTAGAAAGAATGTGCAGACATTAGAGAGGATGCAGAAGAGATTAACGAAAACAACTCCAGAGATGAGGAACTCCAGTTATGAAGATCAACTGGAGAATTTTTGGCTGTTTTCCTTAGAGAAAAGAATGTTGAGAAGAGAATTGATAGATCATAGAAAAGAACAGTGCAGGAAGCCAATTGGCCCATCAAGTCAACAGGACTACAATTCCATCCAGGCCCTATCTTCGTAACATCACATATTTACCCTGCTAGTCCCTCTGACAATTCACCATGGCCAATCAACCTAACCTGCACATCTTTGGACTGTGGAAGGAAACCCACACAAACATGGGGAGACTGTGCAAACGCAACTTAGACAGTTACCCGAGATGGAAATTGAATCCCTGGAGCTGTGACATAGCAGTGCTAACCACTGTGCCACATTGTATGCACAACCATGAGGGGTATATAGCAATAAACTGTTCCCACTTGTGAAAGGATTGAGAATAAGAGGCAAGATTTAACGTAATTAGTAAAAGAAACAAAAAAAAGTGATGAAGAGAAACCTCTTTACGGAGCTAATGGTTGGAGTTTGGAACGCACTGCCTGAGTGTGTGGTGAAGGCACGTTCAATTGATATATCTAGAAGGGAATTAGACTGTCATCTGAAAAGGGAGAACATGCAGGATTACATGGAGAAGGCAGTGGAATAGTACACACTTGCCTGACACTGAGCAACCTTACCAGGATTCTTTTCCTCATCTTAATATTCGATACACAAACATCATTAGTAATTATAAAACAAAATAGCATTCATTCTGCTTTCCAATATCGGACACATTTAAGTCATTCCTCTCACGACTGAAAATAACTTACCTTTACAAGGCGACTACATAGTGCAAGTACTTCTCCCTGCATTGGAACAGTTGGAAAGTTAAACCATTCAAATAGTCGAATGAAAAGGCACTTTTCTTGAGCCAAATCAACAACAGAAATCAAACCATGATCAATTTTGCACAAGATATTCTTCAATGCTCGAACTCTAATTTCCACCAGCTGGTGACCTACAGGAAAGAAAGAATAAAAGTTGAGAGCCACTAGGGCAATTTAAATTTATTCCACATTATCAGTAAAGGTATTTAACTAGCATTTTTATATTGTAGGGGGTACAGCCAATGGGGGATATGGGGTGATTCTTCCATTTGCTATATTTCATATTATAAACTGTCCCAGGTTCAGGCACAAATACAGTTAGGGAGCAGCTTCCCTTTATTTCCATTGATTCAGTACCTGAAACACAACATAACATAGCACAGTTTGCTTGCAAAGCTGCTATGTTTTTCTAAAACTTTGTTGATTATTGCTCAAAAAATTGCATCTTATTTAGAACAGAACTTGGACCAGGGCACTGGCCCACTTGGCCACTCAAGGCACATGGATTTATCGCAGGACAAAACTAGGAGTCACATGCCCCTCATTACTACTCCATTTTACCTTGAATTAAAGGAGAAAGTTTCAAACCATCTTATAAAACCTTGTATTCATTGCTCCAATGCCAAATACTGGAACACTTAGCTTCTGTTGCCAAGAACTTCTGCTCATATAGCATAATACATTTGGCAGCAAAATCTACACTGGATACATTATATAATACCAACAATAACAAAGATCACAGGCCCAAGAGAAATATTCCATCTCAAAAAAGGTTTACATGATTTCACATCAACTTGCAATGTTTGCAGACAAGCCAAAGGTGGTCTGAGAGAGAAGACTTCTGCCCAAAGTTAATCTGTTTTTAGGGCACAGCTCAAATAGATTGCTTTTCAGCAAATTGGCATTTACTATGACATATTTAACAGCAAAACACATTTTAACCTAAATATTTGGTCTTTGTCTGTATTTCCAAAGTTGAGGTTAATGCAGTTCTGGAATATGAATTATTTAGGAATTCATGTGTTTAGCAGTGCTACTGTTAAAACATACACAAACTCTATCAAAATAAATCACTTTATGGTGTTGATGTTAAAATGCAATCAAAGTGCCTACTGTCTGCTTGTACATATACATTGGCACGGTGGCACGGTGGTTAGCACTGCTGCCTCGCAATGCCAGGAACCCAGATTGTTTCTGGTTTGGATCACCACTTTCTGTGCAGACTCTGCATGTTTGTCCCGGGTCTACATGGGTTTCCTCTGAGTACTCCAGTTTCCTCCCACAATCCAAAAGATGTAGTTAGGTGCATTGGTCATGCTAAATTCTCCCTTAGTGTACTCGAACAGGCAGCAGGGTGTGGTGACTAGGGGATTTTCATAGTAACTTCACTGCAGTGTTTGTTAATGTAACCCTACTTGTGACACTAATAAATAAACTTTAAACCACCAGCTCCCTGGGATGCTCTGCGTGGCCTGTTGGATTGATTCCCCTTCAGGTACTGGACAGGGAACAGTGTTCAACAACTTACATGTTGAATGTCTTCAAACTTGGTGAACTTAAATTCTCCACAGTAAAAAAAACTAAAAAGTAGAAATGCAGAATCAGAAAATAATTAAATTCTGGGAAGCTTTTGAAAGTAGGGAGTTGTACCAAGGTGAGGGAGAGTGGTAGACAGAACACAGCTCAGATGGCTGAAAGTGGACTGCAGAGAGGGATGCACAAGCAGACCACAAAGGAAAGGTGGGAGAGAAAGAGTGGATGAAGGGCTGATAGATACTGCAGAAGTGTAGAGGAATACAGTAGCAGGATTTGTGATTTTAATACACTGACAGGGAACTGTAGAGGTCAGGGAGGCTTAGTGCCATATTAAGTGAGGCTTAGTACAGGACAAAATACAGGAAGCATGGTTTTCAAAAGATTTGGAACTTCTGTCGGCATGGAGTTTGGGATGCTGAAAAGAAAGCACTGTTATAGCACTTGGAGATAACAAAGTGTACAATTGCATTAGTTGTAGCAAGAAGACAATATTGTAGAATTGAAGAATCCTAATAATGGACGGGATATGGTGTTTAAAGCTCAGCTCATGCTCAAACATCACAGAGTAAGTAGGAAGAATAGATAAAAGGAGACAATTTTGTTTTATTTATAATTAAAATAAATGGAAAAAAATGCAATCAAACTAAAAATGGCAAAACCCAGAACCATATCCAGGAAAAAAAAAGCAATGAAAGTTAAAAAAAATGGTGGTATCAGTGATTGATAGAATGAGACAAACAAGATTGCAAGGTGAAGGTGTGGCTATGAATGAGACAGGGAGCTCGCATAGAGATAATGATTAAGGGAGATTACGTGAGCAGTGAACAGGGGAAAAAGAGCATGATAAGTTGACATGGAATCATTGAGGATGAGAAGTTGGTTAGCGTAGAAACTGAAGGAGGAATAGCTTAATGAGGACATTTTTATTCAACATGTAAGGGTGGTACAAAATGATGATTTTGCGCACAAGGCGAGAGGAACAAGGCGAGTTTCTTAAAGAGAAAGTACCAAACTAGGGGTCAGGTCAAGGTATGATCTGACAATAAATGCACACAGCGACAGTTTTGACAGAGCAAATGGAGAAAGATGCAAACAAATCGGAGGTTTCACAAAGTGTTATCAGTCTTCAACTAAGTTTATGTTAAAGCCATCATATTAATGTCATCCATGAAATTCTGGAAGATTGCAAGGGCCAAACATATATTGCAAGATAAAATAATTATTTGTTTTTTGGATCAATCTCTCAACCTATATTGTAGATTGTGGCATACAAGTCGGCCTTTGAAGCCTCAAAAAATTGTTGCAAACAAAAAACAGGGGTCAACTTATACATAGTATAAAATTTGAACTGCAGCTTGGATGCAGGTGGTCACCATTTTGAAAAAAAACACATTAAATCAAAGGATGTGTTTTATTAAATAAATTATTTCCACAAATAATCTCAATCAAAACATTTTAAGCATTATTAAATTCACTGTCTTCGGAATCCAATGCAAATAGATATGTCAGACTCCTATTTATTGACTACAGCTCAGTCGTCAACACTATTATTCCCATGAAGTTTGTCTCCCAACTCCATGGCTTGGGCCTCAGCATCTCCCTCTGTGACTGGATTCTGAACTTCCTAACTCACAGATCACAACCAGTAAGGACAGGCAACAACACCTCCTCCACAATCACCCTCAACACCAGTATCCCAAAAGGCTGTGCTCTCAGTCCCCTACTATATCCTTATACATCTATGACAGTGTGGCCAAATTCCCCTCCAGTTCAATTTTCAAGTTTGCTGACAACACCAACAATCTCAAACAATGACGAGACAGAGTACAGGAATGAGATAGAGAATCTGGCGAACTGGTGCAGTAACAATAATCTCTCCCTCAATGTCAACAAAATGAAGGAAATTGTCATCAACTTCAGGTGGCATAAAAGAGAACATGCCCCTTTCTACATCAATGAGGATGAAGTAGAAAGGATCGAGAGCTTCAAATTTTTAGGTGTCCAGATCACTAACAATCTGTCCTGGTCCCCCATGTTGACACTGTAGTTAAGAAAGCCCACCAACGCTTCTGCTTTCTCAGAAGACTAAGAAAAGTTGGCATATCAGTTATGACACTCACCAACGCACCATAGAAAGCATTCTTTCTGGTTGTATCACAGCTTGATATGGCTCCTGTATGCACAAGCAACTACAAATGTCATGAATAGCCCAATCCATCACACAAACTAGTCTTCCATCCATTCACAGTCTACACTTCCCGCTGCCTTGACAAAGCAGCCAGCATAATTAAGGACTCCACACACACTGGACATTCTCTCTTCCACCTTCTGTCATGGGAAGGAGGATACAAAAGTCTGAGATTATGGACCAACCTGCTGCTGTCAGACTTTTTGAATGGACTTACCTTGCATTAAAGTTGCTCTTTCTCTACACCCTAGCTATGACTGTAACACTACATTCTGTACTCTCTCCTTTCTTCTCTATGAACTGTACATTTTGTCTGAATAGTGCGCAAGAAATAATACTTTTCACTATATGCTAATACGTTACAATAATAAATCAAATCAAAATATTCATCAATTCATTCCTAGTCACTTTGGTATCATCAGAAGGATCCCATTCTGGATCAGATTTAGTTCTTTGTTTCACAATTATCCCTCCACAACAAATCATCTTTCTGTCCATTGAATTAGATATTCCATATTTTTTCCAATGATGAGGTTAATTCATGAATTGAAAGAATTCAAATGATTTGATGAATAAACCAAACAATACATTAAGCATTACAGCTGTGAAGGTTTTTCTCAGTCAGCTATCTACCTATTCCATTCAATAGAAACGAGACTTGAATGACTTAAAAACATATCCAAAGGTTGAATTATAGAAATTAGGCCCCCTGATATAACTGCAATTTAGATGTCACTTCTATGCAGTCACCTCTTACATCGCATCAGTTTATAGGATCTGAACACGTTCCACACTGACAAGCAGTGTTTTTTGTGGAGGCCACTGGCATACCTATTCTATTATCAGTCCAAAACTTCCCTCTAGCCTCATTCATCCAATCATTGTCATGAACATACTCAAAAAACCCCTGCAAGGAACTTCATTTTCAGCATGGTTTTGCATTTGAAAATTATCACTGCCTTTAATTTCATTCTGTTGGCTATGCAGGATAGTACCACTGAGAAAATCATCTTCTCGCAACCTGTCGATTTCACTGAAACTGTTTTTGAACCTTTGCACTTCACAGTTTGGCTGCTGGGCATATTGAAATTCATGGTTATTTCAGCCATGTTGCCGATATGACAAAATGGGTACTCACGTTTGAGAGCTGTGTAATGATGAATTGTTGGACACTGGGAATTTTGGCGTCAATTTTTTGGCTGTCTCTAATCTATCTCAACTTCTGCTGCAACAGTAGATATTTTCATTTTTAAAACAGCTACATCAACTCGCTGCTGCTCTGAATTTGATTTGACTCATTTAGATGCGTATGCACGCATTGCATTTCTGGTGACAACGGTACTATTTAGATGATTTTCGAGAACCATTCTGATCGACGCTCCTTAAGATCAAGCCTATGGTTGCTCCCAGTTCACAGGAAACATTTAGGCTTGGGCATCTTCTACAGGGTGGATTCCCCCTTCCCAGTTTTTCATGAATGCTAAATTCTCTTGTTGCACAGCAGTTATGAGTTAGCAAATTTCATAAACTTTAACATAGAACATAGAACATAGAACAATACAGCACAGAACAGGCCCTTCGGCCTTCGATGTTGTGCCGACCAAAATAAAAAGCAATGCCCCTCCTAACTAAACCATTCCCTTCTCATCCATATACTTATCAACTAACCTCTTAAACGCCACCAAACTTGGCGCATCTACAACAGCTGCAGGCAGGGCATTCCACTCCCTAATCACTCTTTGAGTAAAGAGTGGAAACTTGTACTTCAAATCTTTTCTCCAGAGGACCCATTTCTATTTGTCGTTTGATATGTGCAGTCTGCTATGTGGGTGCCTTAAATCCCATGGTTAATTTTGGCAACACAGGCAGTATCACCAAGTTGATCGTATACACATTGTAAGTACGACATGCACTTCTAAGGTGAAAAGTTGAGACCAACTCCTACTGCAAGTACAGCATTCCTTAGCATGTCGACAAATATACTCAGAATAAGCCTAAGCAAGATTTTCGATGTCAAGAAAAATGAATCACCTTATAAGCCAGGTTGACTTATACACCATACACTATAGTAAAAGAAAACAGACATTTACCTGTACTATAAATTTTTTTAAAAAAAAGCTAAAGTAGCATTCCCATTCGAAGACGCTACATTTCATTTGAGTAATGGACCCAAAACATCCAATCTCCAGACGAAGATACTTCAGACCTCCAAGATGTGTTACAGGATTTCTCGGAAGACTAGGGGCACTGACAACACAGAGATTGTTCGGGAAGTCTGGACATTAATAGGCGATTCCCCTGCAATTGGAACCCCTCCTAAAAAAACTCCGACTGAGTTAGCATCAGAGACTTTGGACTTACTTACCTGGTAGTTGCCAAGGAATTGTTACACAGAAAAAAAAAGCAGTTCTAATGTCTGGGTAACTATTGATAGTTATTCACAAGGATACCCTCAGGATCAGATAAGCCAACTGGGTTCCACAACTGCACCCAGCTCTCACTCACCAACTCCCCTAGATGGCCAACTACATCACCCTATCCACTTATCTCACCATACTCATCCATTTAGATATTGAAAAGTTATTTAAATGCCCCAAAGCTTTTCACTCAGAGATCGTTAACTGACTAAAAAGCAGTTAATGCCATGAGCTCTGAAACCCCCCACCCCGATGATGTTTCATGATATAGAAAGACAGCCAATAACACTCCATATTTCTGACATGGCCACATAAGAAAGGCTGGGTGAGAAATGATGGGCTCCAATGTAAGCTGAAAGAATAAGTACTGAGATGCATTCCAACATGAGAAGCTGAGAGGCGTTTAGAGAGAGACTCCACTACTATAGAGAGAGAGAAAGTGAGAGAGTGAGAGAAAGTGAGAGACAGAGAGAAACAGAGAGATTTCACTGAGACATTATTATAGAGAGAGGGACTCCAACTTGATTTTTGAGTTTGCTGACGACACCACCATATTAGGTCGAATCTAAAACAATGAGGAGACAATCTGGTGAACTGGTACAACAACAATAATCTCCCTCAACGTCAACAAAACGAAGGAGATAGTCATCGATCTCAGAAAGCATACTGCAGGATATAATCCTGTCTATATCAATGGGGAAGAAATAGAAATGGTCGAGGACTTCAAGTTTTTAGATGTCTACATCACCAACCACCTGTCCTGGGCCTCCCCATGCCAACACTATAGTAAAGAAAGCCAATCAATGATTTTACTTTCTCAGAAGATTATGGAACTTTGGTATATCCACTACGATTATCACCGACTTTAACATATGCACCATAGAAAGCATTTTTTTCTGATTGTATCACAGCTTTATATGGCTCCTGTTCTTTCCAAGACCACAAGGAACTACACAGGATCGTGAACGAAGCCTAGTCCATCACTCAAACCAGCTTCCCACCCATTGAAATTAACTAAACGGTCCATGCCTCGGAAAGCAACCAGGATAATCAAGGACTTCACGTACCCCGGACATTCTCTCTTCCATCAAAAAAAAACAAAAGTCTGAGGACTTAATACCAACCAGGTCAAAAACAGTTTCTTTTCTGCTGCTGTTGGACTTTTGAATGGACCTAACTTGCATTAAGTTGATCTTTCTATACAACCAAGCTACGACTGTAACGCTACATCCTGCACTCACTCCTTTCCTTCTCTAGAAACAGAATGCTTTGTCTACATAGTGCGCAATAAACAATACCTTCCACGGTTTATCCATGCGTGTGACAATAATAAATTAAATCTTACAGAGAAAGAGAGACTCCACTGAGACACTGTTATAGATACTGAAAGGGTCTCCACCGAGACGCCCTTATACAGAGAGGGTCTCCACCGAGTCACTATTGTAGAGACTCCACTGGATCACTATTATACAGAGGCTGCAGTGTGTTTTCCGGATATATACAGAGAGACTGGGCGCTGTTATTGAATACTATACTATCAGAGTGATTTCGCAGTTGTTCAGTACCCAGTTTTTTGATGAGCGCTGACAGCTCCATCCCCGATCCCGGCTCCTGGATCCTCAGATTCAACCGTCGCGCCGGTCCGCTGGGGAAATATGTCCGAGTCCACGGGGAAGGAGCTCCGGGTGAAACATCAACCCCACCAACCCGTTCCGAGTGTCGCTAATTGTTTTACAGGCAGTCTAATTAAAAGGTTGTCGGGTTTGCTTTCTGGGTTACGGTGTGGTTTGATTTAGACGGTTAGATTGTTATCGATCGGTGTCAATGTTGATTGCAATCCAACTGCATTCTGGGAACGGTAGTTCCCCCAGACACCCAGCAGCCTCCGGGGCAGAGAGCGCATGCGCGGTTCCGTGGCTTGATGGCGGGGGACAGAGTTTTAAAGAATAGGCGGAGGCTGGAGAGTAGGAATGTAGCCCGAGTTTGGGGGTCGATGGGCGGGGTTTGGCTCAGAGGGTGGGGTTTTGTGTCTGTAGGCGGGGATTGGGATGTAGGCGGGGTTTCGGGTCTGTGGGTGGGGTTTGGTCTGTGGGCGGGGTTTCGGGTCAGTAGGCGGGGTTTCGGGTCTGTAGGTGGTGTTCTGCGGGTCCTGCAGTCCGTGGGAGTTGAATGTGGTGGATGGGCTGAGTATTAAGATGGGCTGCTTGGATGGTGTTGCATTCCTTAGTGTTATTGGAACTGCACCCATCCAGGCAAAGGGAGAGTATTCCACAACACTCCTGACTTGTATCTTATAGATGGTGGATATGTTTTTGGAGACAGCAAATGAGTTATTCACTAAAGAATTTCTCATTCACCATATTCAGCATTTATTCTCTCCACCAGTCAATGGCTATAACCTATATCATTTACTCTCAGTTTTTCATTTACTGGCAGGTTTTTCTATTTTCTCTGCTTATTCCCTGCCTTTTGTAATGTTCACAACCTGCTTGACTACCGAATGATTTTCACATTCAGTTTGTACTTTTTCCTTTGTGGCACTAATCCCCAGCAATTGAAAGAATATGTTATATTATCCATTGTGAAAACATTCCTTACTCTTAGTAAACAGATATACTCACTTGAAACGGCATGCAATCCTAAGTGTAACAAAGAGTGACAGCTCTAAGCTCTGCCTTTGTCCCTGTGTTTTATGTTTTTGCGAAGAATGGCTTCTTCAGTAAAATGCTGAATTGGAGTGCAGCCTTCCACCTCCTTTAAATAATATCGCTTTGAGGTGCAGAGGAGAATAATCAGCAGTTCAAGGTATCAAGGCATGATAAAAGTATGTGGTGTTATAATTTAGAATTAGGGCAGCACAATGGCACACTGCTCCTTCACCCTGCCAGGGCATTGGGCTCAATTCTCAGCCTAGGTCACTTTGTGGAGTTTGCACAGTAAGAAGTCTCACAATACCAGGTTAAAGTCTAACAGGTTTATTTGGTAGCAAAAGCCACTAGCTTTCCGAACGCTGCTCCTTTGTCAGGTAAGTGGGAGTTTGCACATTCTATGTCAGCATGGGTTTCCTCTGAGTTCTCTGGTTTCCTCCCACTGTCCAAAAATGTGTGAGTTAGGTGGATGGCCATGCTAAATTGCCCCTTAGTGTCAGAGGACTAGCTAGGGTAAATGTATGAGGTTGTGGGAATAGGGCCTGGGTGGGATTGTGGTCAGTGCAGACTCAATGGGCTGAATGGCTTCCTTCCACACTGTAAGGATTCTATAAGAATTTGATTTAAAACAATGGTCCTGAGTACATCCTGAGAGTGTGATAGATCTTATTGCATCCTGACCTGAAAGTAATATTTATTATTCCTCTTTAATTTGTACTCCTCATTGGTTGGTATCGGGCATGTTCTTTTGATA
Source organism: Sphyrna mokarran (assembly GCA_024679065.1). NCBI lineage: Eukaryota > Metazoa > Chordata > Chondrichthyes > Carcharhiniformes > Carcharhinidae > Sphyrna > Sphyrna mokarran. Next base: position 101,925,631 of record JAGIQG010000007.1, read on the forward strand.
GCATTGTTTGTTTTGGAGCATTATTTCCTATATATATAAGTGCACCTCAGCTACTGTATTATGGACTGCTGATAAACAGAATGCACAATATTCTTTAAATGAATTCACCCTGCTCATCTCAAACTCTTCAGCATACCCTCCTTCATTGCAGCAGCTATAGTATTAAGCAGTAGGACAAATTATTGGCAAAACCTCCTTTTAAACCATCATTTTTGCAATACATGTTTTGACCTTAAATTATTTTGCTTTTGATTTCTATTTAAGATTTCCGACCTGTTACTTAGTAACTCCTGCCTGGAGAATCCAAACTGCACTGTATTTGAATTCATGTTCATTCGTCTGTGCCTGTAGTGGCAGCCAGAAATCAGACAAGTGCGACATTGGAAATGATGGTTGTAGAGCCATGTTTGTTAACGGTTCTGTCCTCACCAGCCATTTCTTTGCCTGTTTTCTTCTGATACAACAACCAACAACAGCTGGCACTGGAAAATTAATTCTTCAGCCCTAACTTTTTTTTTAAAAATTACAAGGATAAAGTTGAATTATGATGGAACTGTATACCAGCGTACCTTGACATAAAATAAAGTTCTTCATCTATTTGTAGCAAAATGACAATAGTCAATAAACCATGTCAGGTGGTCAGTGAAATAATTTTAACCCAGTGTCACTGTATCAAACGTATGTTGTTCAAGCATCATAGAATGTCTACAGTGCAGAAGGAGGCCAATTGGCCCATTGATTCTGAATGACTCCCTGAAGGAGCTTCCTACCCAGGCCCAGCACCCACCCTATCCACATAACCACAAGCATTTACTCCACTAATCCCCAAAAGGTATACAACTTTGGACACTAAATGGCAATTTAGCATGGTCAATCCATCTGGCTTCCACATATTTGATCTGTGGGAGGAAACCGGAGCACCCAGTGGAAACCCACGCAGACACTTGGAGAATGTCTGTGTGCAGTTTGCACAATGACCTAAGGCTGGAATCAAACCCATGTTCCTGGTGCTGTGAGGCAGCAGTGCTAACAACTGCACCATCATTCCACCCAAAATGCTTAACCTTAAGCCCCAATGAGAATTGAACTTATGAGCTTGAGTATACAGAACTAGTGCGCTAATCACTGAACTTTGGAGTTAACTAACAAACGGGCTACCTGGATTTGAACCAGCGACCTCTTGATTTACTGTAAAATGCTCTACCACTGTGCTGTACCACCCACCCTCCCAAGGTAGTACCATTTGTTCTTATTGCATTCTAAATAAATATGCTGCAACTGCATATTTATTGGGCATCATCACAGGATGTCAATGATAGAGCACTTAGTCATAGGCACATTATATTTTCTTTGCAGTTATATGAATTGTAATGTTGGGAGTACACAACAAGTCTGTCATTATCTATAAAGAGAAACAACAATTTGCATTCACATAGCATTTTTAAAAGAGAAAATTATCCAAAACCTTCCTTGAATTTGAAAATTGAAAGATAAGCAAGCGAGGAAGTTTGTTATTGTAATTTAATTGAACAATGCAGATGAGATTAGAAAAATATGTTTAAATATATATAAAAATAACAATACTTTTCACTGTTTACTAATACATGTGGTAATAATAAATCAAATCAAATAACAAGTTGAGTTTCTTTCCTATCCTTCTCTCTTAGGCTCCATTATTGCTTAGAAATAATTATTTACCTACTAGAACTTATTGCAACTTCATCCAAATGTTTACTCTTTGTGTGTAACCTAGAAAATGCAAGTTGGTACATTTTGGACAATGGTCAGTGGTGTCAATTGTAACACCCTGACTAAAATTAATAATATCAATCCACACAGGAATTGAACTTGAGACTTGCTTGATTTTTCCAATACTGTACAACAGTCAAAAGTGTATGTGCACACTAAGTCACGTGGGGAAGACAAACAATGGTTTATATAGTACCTTTCAAAAGATCTCAACTGACACTCTCTAGATGCATAATATTGGAGCAAAGCCTTTTACAACCTCAGAAAACCAAATAAATATGGTTTTATCATTATCTTGGTTATCCCTGCCTCATTTGAAAGAATCTCAAAAAGCTGTTTGTCTAATATTCACAATAATCTTTTCAGATGTGTCATTTGAAAGATTATATTTGCTATTTTCCAGTTTTTGGTGTTGACAAAATTTATTGCAAAACTACTTACATAACAGTTAGAGCTGCTAATTTGACCTTCTCATTTTGATCAATGTTAAATATTTAAATAATAATTTTTAACTTTTCAACTAAAACTAACAACATTTAGTTATTCAAATATGCACAAACTACATTTTTGTGCATGTTGGCTGAAATTATTGGTCCAGAAAATGACTAATACATCATGAGTCACTTGTAGCATTTGTCAGGGTTAATTTGTAATAAACACAGTACATCACTTCAATTTCCATTCACTGATTAAAAGTGTTTAACATTTAGTGAATGCCTTTGTTCAAATGTTAATGATAGTGTCAAGTTGTGTTAGCAGTAGTGATAATTATATTATTTATACCTTTGTTAATGGTTGTGAAATATTTGATGGTTAAAATAACACACTGTGATGATTAAATGACTCAGTTCATGGTAGTACAGAATATCAAGAACACTGTAAAGCTGACATGTGCTTTTACAGTAATATGTAGTTGAAGCGTCTGTCAAAGGCAAGATGATTTCTGATTGTGTTAATATCATCACTAATGTGGAGAATCAAAGAAATGCTTTGAAATATATGGAATGCATTACAGTGTAGTTTAAGACATACTTGAACCAAGTTGACCAGGATCAGATTTGGATGCATGGGGAGTCATAGAACCTCTACAGTGCAGAAGAGGCCATTCAGCCCATCTACACTGACACTCTGACAGAGTATCTTACCCAGGTCCTGCGCCTGCCCTGAGAAGGTCAAACTTCTGCAACCCCACACGTTTACCATGGCTAATCCAGCAAATTTACAAATCTTGGGACAATTTAGCACGCCCAACCTACTCAACTTGCATATCTTTTGGAGTGTGGGAGGAAACCACAGCACCTGGAGGAAACCCATGGGGAGAACGTGCAAACACAAAACAGTCACACAAGACCAGAAGTGAACCCAGATCCTTGGAGTTGTGAGACAGCAGTACTAACCATTGTGCCACCACACTGTTGATTGGAATGCAGTCGGGAAAGGCATGAAAAAGGGAGAGTACAAAATAAATGACCAAATGGTGAAGGAGAGAGGTCCGCCAAAAAAACAATAGCTGACCTTTAGCCAATGCTATTTATCTTTTCCAGGTGTGGAAGGGTCTGCCACTCACGAATTTGCCTGTACAGCTACAACAGCTGATTTTCATTGCAGAAGTGATATACATGTTGTGTGCAGACCATTGCCTCCTGAGATAGACGGACAGTTTAAAGGTCTTTCCCTTTGTTTTATTCAAGCAGCATTTACTGCATTGTTAAGATCCATGTGCCACAACCAAATAATGACAGTATAAAAATGACTACAATATCCTGCTCTCAGTTAAAGTTAATTTATTAGTGTCATAAGTAGGCTTACATTAACACTGCAATGAAGTGACTGAAAAATCCCCTAGTCACCACACTCTGATACCTGATTGGGTACACCGAGGGAGAATTTAGCATGGCCAATGCACTTAACCTGCAGTTTTGGACTGTGGGAGGAAATCTGTGCACCCTAAAAAACCCACTCAGATACACAGGAAAAATATATAAACTCCACAGACAGTGACCCAATTCCAAGCAGGGAATTGAACTCAGGGTCCCTGGCTCAGTAAAGCAGCAGTGCTAACCACCATACCACCAAATTAACACTGTGGACTGAATTTTACAGCCTCACACATCCTGAAACCATAAAATCGCACCCGAGGGCAATGGACCTTTCCATAGACCATCCCCTCATCTGTTCCAATTCATGTGGTGTGTAGGACAGTAAAATTCTGGTCTGTATATCAGGGTGGAACTAGCATGTCTGTTAAAAAAGGTTTTTTATGTACATTGGATAAAAGAAAATTACTGTGAATGTGGGAATCTGAAACCAAAAGAGAAAATGTTGGATAATCTTTGATAAAACTTTGACAAAGGGTCAGCCGCTTTCGAAACATCAGCTCTTTTTCCTCCTTACAGATGCTGCCCATCCTGCTGAGATTTTCCAGCATTTTCTCTTTTGGTTGAAAACAAATGTATATAATGGATCAAGAATAGATTTGTAATATTAAAATCTTGGACTCACTGAACAAAATATTTTAACAAGACTGCTTTCCCTAATATTCAACACACGATCAAGATACTTAAGAAGTGACAGTGAAGGAGCATCAATTATGATTTATTGTGGCTGATCTTGATGTTGCTAAATTGAAATTTATGGTGATAGTTTGGAGTCATGAAGGTACAGAGAGCAAACTGGGTTTTAAATTGCAGCAATCAATCACATTAATTTTGAAGATTGCCATTTCATTTACAAAGCAGAACAGACTTGTTCAGTTTAAGAGTTGAAGTTTCACTTGAGGGCTGCGAGCCAGGTCTGCTTCCAGGTCCTGAATGTACTTGTTACAGGGGTGACTTGGAGCACACACTCTCCGTCTGCGGGAATAGTGGCATGCATTCAAAATCCAGAAACCCACTCACTGAAGCTCCAGAATTTTGATTAAAAAAACAGGATTATTTCAAATTTATGGGAACAAGAAGAAATGTGATGCCAACAGGTGTCTGCGAGTAAGACTAAAACATTTAAAATGGATCTCATGTTGAATTAGATTGAGAGAAATGAACCCCAATTACTGCCAGAGAGAAAGAGAGAAAAGGGAATGACAGGAAAACAAAGGGTATTGATGTATTTGTTTTTATCCTATAGGTACTTTGGTCTGCCTTGTTGTGTAACAAGGGGCATACACATGATGGGTCGTGAGAGGGCTGCTCTTGGATTTTTTTTCGAGAGTATCCTAGTGCTTCACATAATTAGTGTACGCTTGACCTGGACCATTTGATGGGCAACACGACAGCTCAGTGACTATCGCTGTGCTGTGCAGATACATGGATTTGGGCCTGTGTCTGTGGGAGTTTGCGCATTCTCCCCGTGCTTGCGTGGGTTTTCTCCGGGTGCTCCGGTTTCCTCCCACATCCCAAAGATGTGCTCTTAGGCTGATTGGCAGAACAAATTCTCCCTAAATTGTCTCAAATTTAGTTTCAATCCATAGATCTATAAACATAGACAGGGATCACGGGTAGAAGTGGGAACATCGAGGTGGCGGCGCGGACTCGTTGGTCTGAAGGGCCTGTTTCCCGTGCTGTTTTGTTCTTTGTTCTTTGGGTTGGCTACCATCATAATGGATATACAGCTCTGGCCCACAATTATTTAGGAATCATAGAATCCCCACAGTGCAGAAGGAGGCCATTCAGCCCATCAAGTCTGCACCGACAACAATCCCACCCAGGCCTGATCCCTGTAACTCCATACATTTACCCATTAATCGCTGTAACCTACACATCCCGGGACACCAAGGGGTAACTTAGCTTAGCCAATCAACCTAACCCACACATCTTTGGACTGTGGGAGGAAACCAGAGCATCAGAGGAAATCTTTGCAGACATGGCGGGCATATGCAAACTCCACACAGACAGAGACCCATTGCCAGCAATCAAACCCGTGTACCTGGAGCTGTGAAGCAACAGTGCTAACTACTGTGCCACTGTGAATTGGGAGGCTGAAAATGTTTCAGAGGCATTTGAGAGGTGTAAGCAAATGTGTAGACTGATAATCTTTTTCAAAAGCACTCATGAAGGGGTGAGGTCAGCTATTGCATTTTGTAGGTAGATAGATAACGGATTAAATTTGTTTAGTCGATGGGAGATTAGTGAATATGTCAGTTTAAAACCAGACAAATATTTTGAAAAATTCAGCACACATTCTCTGCTAAAGGAAATTTTCTTGTTTTCAGGCAAAGTGCCCATGCTGGTGGAAAAACAGGAGTGTTTCCCCTTGGTGTTATCAGCATCTGTTAAATGGGATTCACCCATATGGAAGATGCTAATTATGTCATTTGGGGAAGCCAGCACCCCATTGGTCAGAGATGATTTTTAAAAGGTGCTCTGATCTCTGTGTTCACCGGCAAGCCCAAATAAATGAAAATATGCTCCCCTCCACTGACCCATGGAGTACCACCTGCCCCTCACCAAAGAGGGGCATCCTCACCTCCACCCACAAATAAAGGGTTACCTTCCCTGCACGCATACCAGTAGGCATAAGGGTAACCTCCTTCCCTCTCAAATCCTTCCCCCCCTCAATCTCCCACTCATCCCTCAGGAATACATAGTTTAACTTCCTCTTTTGCAAGAAAATTATTCTTTTTGAAGAAACCACAAGCTGTCAATCAGAATTAGGATCTTTGTAAACATTGCGGTTAGGATCAGTGGAGGGACAGCTCCAGAGACCTGGGTTCGATTCCTGGCTTGGCTGACTGTCTGTGTGAAGCTTGCATGTTCTCCCTGTGTCTGCGTGGATTTCCTCTGGGTGCTCCGGTTTCCTCCCACCCTTCAAAGGTGTGCGTGTTAGCTGCATTGGTCTTGCTAAATTGCCCCTCAGTGTCCTGAGATGTGTAGGTTAGAGAGGGATTAGCAGGGTAAATATGCATGGTTATGGGGATAAGATCAATATGGGATTGTTGTAGGTGCAGAAATGATGGGTCAAATGGCCTCCTTCTGCACTGTAGAGATTCTATGATTCTGACAGGAGGAAAATAGAACTGTGATAGGTCGGACAGCAAATTATTGAGCTTAACAATAGATCACAGTCGGAGAATAATTTACTGGGGTAAAGGCTGGAGAGTTTAAAAGGGGAAATATGGAAAGCAAGAGACCAGGCAGAATGGACAAGGTAGGAAGTTGAAAAGCTTGTAGAGAACAGACGGATGGAGTGGTTGGAAGAGAAACTTGAGCTGTAGAATGGTAAGAGAGAACCTGAGGCAGAGTATTGTCACTCCAAATGTTAACTACAATGTGCTGCTTCAGCTCTGAGGGAGAACAGGCAGAACATTTCACCATCTCAGCAAAACTGTGAATAACATTATATGAGCGAAGAAAACAAGTTATAAAAGACACTAAAGGTGTTCACTCTAATAATAAAAGTCAATCATTAATCTGGTAAAATACAGAAACGTGAGTGATTGGCAAATCAATGGGAGGAAAGGCGGGATCAGGATATTGAATTTGATGATCAGCCATGATCAAAATACATGGTGGAGCAGGCTTGAAGGGCTCAATGGCTTACTCCTGCTTCCAGTTTCTATGTTTTAAGAAGGAGTTCACCCTGGAACCCACCATCCTGACACTGTCCCCTGGCCATAAACCTAGACAATACAGGGAGCAATGCCTGATCATGAATCTTCTACCCTTGAGTGATGCACTTACCTTAGGTTCTCTGGGAGGACTGTTCACCAGGTGGAACCTTGGGATACCAGAAGGCTTCCAGATGGCTCCACCATCCACACAACAACTTGGGTGTTTTTTCTTTCTGAAGGGTGAGGGGTGATTCAGGCGTGGAGGTCTGATAATGATATACTTATTAATTCAAAAGCTGTTCCTGGCGTTCAAATTTGCACTTAACTGACAGGAAAGAGGACAATTGTGTCATCTATTCACATTGACATGAAACATAATTTGGCTGTTCTTGCAAGGTGAGACAACATTTTGGCCTCAACAGAAAATAGCCAAAACAGTGTCAGATTTCAAGAAGAAATTAGAGAGTGATTCTCTCAAAAGTGCTGAATTGGCGGCAAATCTGTTCTAGATTGTGCCAGTTCTGACAGGTCAGCTTCTCAGCCGTATCTCACACTTTGTGCAATGCAGAGGGTCCAGTCGTGAACCTCATTAAAAGTCCAGCAGCGGCAGCGCCGATTTGAGCCAGAGTTTGACAGTCCTGGATCTCTGAGCATACACAGTGCCCCAGACTGTCAAACTCCCATTTGCTGGATAGCCTGGGATATCCACAGTACCATAGAGTCAAAGAGATTGTACAGCATGGCCTTCACCCCAACTTATGCATGCCAGCCAGTTTTTAACCACTAAGCTAGTGCCAATGCCTGCACTTAACCCATATCCCTCTATACCCATCTTACCCATATAACTTACTAAAAGCTTTTTAAGAAACAAAATTGCACCCACCTCTACAACTAGCTCTAGCAGCTTGTTCCAGACACTCACCACCCTCTGAAAAAAATTGCCCCTCTGGACACTTTGGTATCTGTCCCCTGTCATCTTAAACCTATGCCCTTTGGTGTTAAACTTCTCTACCTTTAATAATAGGTATTGACTATCTAGCTGATCCGTGCCCCTCATTGTTTTATAGGTCTCTATAAGATCACCCCTGAGCCTCTTACGCTCCAGAGAAAAAAGTCCAGTCTATTCAGCCTCTCCTTATAACTCCTTATAACCAAGTCCCGGTAGCATCCTAGTAAATCTTTTCTGCACTCTTTCTAGTTTAATAATACCCCTTCTAATACTTTTAGTGTATACTATTAATAGTGTACACAGTATTCCAAGTGTGGCCTTACCAATGCCTTATACAACTTAAACAAGATGTCCTGTATTCAATCTTCTGTAAGAGGCCTGACAACACCAATTTTAAATCCAACTGATTCATTTGACAGTAAACTTGCAAGCTTTTGGCTTTTGTAGCCTTCATCAGGTGAAGGCTTCATTTGCCTGACGAAGGCTACAAAGGCCGAAAGCTTGCAAATTTACTACCAAATAAATCGGTTGGATTTAAAATTGGTGTTGTCAGACCTCTTACTGAGTTTACCCCAGTCCAATGCCGGCATCTCTACTTCAATGTTCTGACCAATGAAACCAAGCTTGCTGAATGCCTTCTTCACCAGTCTGTCCACCTGTGTCTCTAATTTCAAGGAGCTATGAACATGTACCCTAGATCTCTTTGCTCTGTAACTATCCCCAGTGCCCTACCATTAACTGAATAAGTCCTGCTTTGGTTCAGTTTACCAAAATTCATCACCTTGCATTTATCTAAATTAAACTCCATCTGTCATCCGTCACCCAATATCCCAATAGATCAAGATCTCATTGCAATTGTAGATAACTTTATTCACTGTCCACTATGTCATCAATCTTGGTGTCATCTGCAAACTTACTAACCATGCCCCCTATATTCTCATCCAAATCATTAATATAAATGACAAATAACAGTGGACCCAGCACTGATCACTGAGGCATACCGCTGGTCACAGGCCTTGAGTTTAAAAAACAACTCTCTACAATTACCCTCTGGCTTCTGTCATCAAGCCAATTTTGTATCCATTTAGCTTTCTCACCCTGGATTCTGTGAGATTTGATCTTATGCAACAGCCTACCATGTTGTATTTTGTCAAAGGCCTTGTTAAAGTCCATGTAGACAACATCAATTGTTCTACCCTCATCTACATTCTTGGTTACCCCTTAAAAAAAACTGAATCAACCCCCTGTATGGCCCGATCGTGGCACCTACAGCAATTCCCAGGCAAGCCCTGATCCCTGCCCCCTGTCCCATCCTGGAGCACTCAGATGCCCAGGCCCCATCCAACAGTGGTGATCTCCTCACTCCACTCACCCTGGCAGAGCCCCCCCTCTGCTCTACAGAGTCAGACCCATTCTCCCAAGGCAGGTCCTCCCCTGGCAGACCACACCCCCAGTCCATCTCAATCGCTGTACCCCCACCTCCCGCCCCATCCCAGACCGACCCTGTCTGCGGAGTGGTAGTGAGAACCACCATCCCAACCAATCACACCCAAACCCTTCCCACAATAGGCTCTGCCCCCTTTGCAGTGCCCAATGCCCGATAGGCAATACCAAGGTATCTTTGGGCAAAGGTACTTTGCTCCTTGGGCAGTGCCTGGGGGTATCACTCCTCCACCACCTGAGCCCTGGGGAGGGGGGAGCTCTGATTGCCCCTCTTCATTCCAGCAGGGTCTCCCGCTAGCTTCCTGAATGTGGGGAGCTAGTCTGAATCCCTTCAGAATGAAATACTCTTGGCGTGGTAGGAGATTTGACCAGGACCTGGAAGATCCTAATAATTCATTAATGTACATATTTAATTACATTAAAAACAGATTTAAATGACTTACCTGCCTTCCCGCCGGTTTCCAGTGGTCTGAATGGTGACTGTTCGTCAGCTGTGGGAGATGTACATGCTTTCACGACACATGTGCAAATCCCTGTGCAAAGCCGCAGATGCACATCTCCCAGCCAAACCCACCAGTAAAGTGGCAAGTGCAGAGAGGAGAATCGCGGCCTAGATATAACTCTAAGGGCTAAAGGGATCAAGGGATATTGGGAGAGAGGGGTGGGATCAGGATATTGAATTTGATGATCAGCCATGATCAAAATGAATGACAGAGCAGGCTTGAAGGGCCGAATGGCCTGCTGTTGCTTCTAGTTTCTATGCTTCCGTTCCCATTGCCGAACCTGCCTGACACATTCGGGAGCGGAAAATGCCGGTCCCTGTCTTTCTGCATTGATTCCTCTCTCACTAACTTTCTCTTCTCTTTCACCTGTTTTACTCTGTGCTGCAGAGAGGAAAGATTGCAATGTGTATCGTTGATGTGAACTACAAAGTTTTGCTAATGGAATAATGGATGCAGATCAGTGAGAACATCGACATTCTCAGTCACAAATAATGAACTTAATGTATTTTCAGAAGAATAGGGTAATCAGAGAGGCAGAATGCCATGGAGTTGGCAGGTGTCTGGATTCATTTGTTTTAATGAACTGTTAATTTTTGTTCATGGCACAAATGATGCTAGCGAGGTAGGATCCAAGTGAGATTGATGCTCATGCAATTACAATGATGAACATATCTGAACAAGACTACAGGCAATTTGCAACTGCATGGTGCAATTTCAAAAGATATTAGAGAACAGATGGTGATGACACCCAGGATAATCAACCCCACGTTTAAAGTCATAGAACAGCCATCTGAAATTAACATGATATGTAAATGATTACACAAACGACAAGTCCAAGTCAAAATGTTTGGGGCCCACAGTGGTTAGCATTGCTGTCTCACAACACCAGGGACCCTGGTTTGATTTCAGTCTTGGGTGACTGTGTGTATGGAGTTTGCACATTCTCCCCGTATCTGCGTGGGTTTCCTTTGGGTTCGCCAGTTTCCTCTCACAATCCATAGGTTAAGTTGATTTATTAGTATCAAAAGTAGGCTTACATTAACACTGCAATGCAGTTGCTGTGAAAGTCCCCCAGTCGCCACACCCTGGTCCCTGTTCGGGTACACCGAGGGAGACTGTAACATGACCAGTGAACCTAACCAGCATGTCATTCGGACTATGGGAGGAAACTGGAGCACCCGGAGGAAACCCACTCAGACACAGGAAGCGCGTGCAAACTACAGACAGCCGGTGACTCAAACTGGGAGTCGAACCCAGGTCCCTGGTACTGTGAGGCAGCAGTGCTAACCACTAAACCGTGTTTATCAGCTGAAGTGTAAAATTGAAGACAGGAAATATAATTGGATGAGGACAGTTGAGGGGGAAAGGGATAGATGTGAGAGAGAACTAAACTGACCAATAAGATGTTCCACTAGTACATAGAAACCCTACAGTACAAAAAGAGGACATTTGGCCCATTGAGTCTGCACCAACCACAATCCCACCCAGGCCCCATCCCCATATCTCTACATATTTACCCACTAATTCCTCTAACCTACACATCTCAAGACATTAAGGGCAATTTTAGCATGGCCAATGAACCTAACTCGCATATCTTTGGACTGTGGGAGGAAACCGGTGTGTCCAGAAGAAACATGCGCAGACATGAGGAAAATGTGCAAACTCTATACCGACAGTGACCCAAGCTGGGGATTGAACCCAGATGCCTAGAGCTGTGAAGCAGCAGTGCTAACCACTGTGCTATCGTGCCACCCTCCACTGGGATACTTGGGAGGCATGATGTGGAGATGCCGGCTTTGGACTGGGGTAAGCACAGTAAGAAGTCTCACAACACCAGGTTAAAGTCCAACAGGTTTAGTTGATAGCAAACGCCATTAGCTTTCGGAGCTCTGCTCCTTTGTCAGGTGAATGAGAGCTCTGTTTGCAAACAGGGCATATAAAGACACAAGCTCAATCGGCCTCAGCCCAACAGGTGAATCAAAGACTGGGAGAAAATCTTTAACAATGATTTGATGCTAAATCAGATTTTTGAAGGAACCAGGCAGTGATGAGATTAAAGGAAAGCAATCCAGTCTGTCGGATCTCTTTGGCTTGAGAATGGGTTTACTACATAATATTCAGAACTGTGAGTGGCCAAGCAGAAAGTAAGTGAAAAAGTTCAGTTTGTTCTTCTCTCTAACCAACCAGACTTCCAGCATTCAAAACCAGCCAGATTGGAACACTGGTAGAATTGAACATTAATAGGAAAATAAATATTAAGCATAAACATGCAGGAACATAATGTGTTCTTAGATTTTAAAACAAAAATGTTGTTTGAATCACATACAAACATGTTTTGTAAGTAACCATTTCTCAGTACTTTCACTGTTTCACTTTCTCACTTTGTCCGAATCTTATTCTCTCTTGCCTTTTTTTCACTCCTATGTCCTTTTGACTTGGTAGTAAACGCCACTAGCTTTTGGAACGCTGTTCCTTCATCGTGTGAAAAGGAACAGTGATCCAAAAGCCAGTGCGTTTATTATCAGATAAACCTTTTGGACTTTAACCTGGTGTTGTGAGACTTCTTACTGTGTTTACTTCAATCCAGTGCTGGCATCTCCACATCATCTTATTTTACTTCCCACAGGGCTCCCGCCTTCTCAAACTATCACCGTTGCTGTGGGAACATAAAGCAACTTGCTCAGGTGAAAGCAAACTGTACTACCACTGTTATCCATCAGATGGTAGACTTTCAACAGCTCCAAGACGAAAAGGATTTGCTGAACAAACGATGCTGTCTAAACAGCACACGCTGATGTTAATGTGCAAATTGGTTTACAGCTTAAGGCACAGAAGAGATACCCAATGAGTCATAGACCACCTCAAATTGCTGGTTCATTTGTGCCTCCCTGCCATTAGCTTCGGTGAAATGCATTCTCACCCCGCAATCTTCTTGCTACTTTCACGAAGTTGCTGCATTTATACATTAATTTCCCATTAAACACACCACAGGAAACTAAGTCCAATAATTAAAAGTGCCATTTTAACAACTCAATAACTTTTAATGACTGCCAATCAAACTCTCATACCAGAAAGTAAGCCATTCTGAGTAGTCAAATTCACAAGTCACAATTCATTTGTGAATTGTTTTAGGAGATTTGAAATCTTTTCTGTCAATATTTATTAATTTTCCTTTTTAGCCATTTTCTTAATGCAGTTTTCTTTCCTGCTCTCTTTTTGGGCTTTATGATATCTGAGTGTCTAATAAAGTGCATTGCTTTATCAATACAGACAGTGCAGAAGGAGGCCATTTGGCCCATTGGGTTTGCACCAATTCTCCACAAAAGCATCGCACACAGGCCCTCTCTTCATTAAGTTTAACAAAACTATTTCCTGAAATCATTGGCTTTGTGAGAATGTTATTAAACAATTCTTCACATTTCATTGGAAAATTTAACCAGGCAGTTTATTTAGGATTAGCCATTGGCTGGAAAACAAAAATAAATGGATTGTTTTGCACAGAATCCCTGCCATGCAGAAAGAGGCTATTTGGCCTATCAGATCTATGCTGTCTCTCTGAAAAAGCATCTTACTCAGGCCTCCACCTTATCCCCATATCCCCACGCATTTCCCATGGCTAATTCAACTGCCAAGGCAGCTAAGGAAGAGAAAGACAGTGAAGGGGAGGTGGCATCGCCATTCAATCTGACACTTGCAGCCACCAGCTCAGACACTTAGAGGGTCTAATACAGGTGGGATCGGTATTTGGCAAGATAATGGGAACAATTGACCTGCAGCCAGGATGCAAGGAATGGATAGTCTAACTGTCAGTTCAGAGGAAGTTGAAGCTATGGATCTGGTCCGCTGCAGTAGACTCAGTGGTGGGCAGACTTTGGAAGGATATGAATGATTGTGGACTAAAAAGCGCTCTGGGAAGCTTGCCAGAAAGCCTGTGCTCAATATCAAGGAGGAATACAGCATCGGCTTGCCTCTGGGCTTTGTGCCAAGCTTGGATTCTGTTCTTTCCAACATAGAATGTGTGGCCAACTCCTTTAGAGCTCTTCTGGACCCCTACATGAAACACACATGCTGCCTCCACAGTGAAGCAACACGTAGACAAACAAAGGAGACAAAGGCACGTGGAGGAAGCACTAGCGAAAGGCACAGGGTAATGACGTTTTTAAAGTTTTGAAGTGTATTTATTAGTGTCACAAGTAGGCTTACATGAACATTGCAATAAAGTTACTGTGAAAATCCCCTAGTCGCCACATTCTGGCACCTGTTCAAGTACACTGATGGGAGAACTTAACATGATCAATGTACCTAACCAGCACATTTTTCAGACCGGGGATGGAAACCCATGCATACACGGGAGAAGGTGTAAACTCCACACAGACAGTGATCCAAGCTGGGAATCGCACCAGCAGTGCAAGGCAGCAGTGCTAACCGCTGTGCCGCCTTGAATTATTTCATTCTTGTATGCATTACGTCCATGGTTGAATTTATTAAATTGATTTGGAGTTGTGTATGTTCCGTGTTTTTATTTTATCTTGGTGTTATCAGAAAGAGGACATTGTAATGCAGTGGTTTCCAACCGAAGACCCCACCCCCAAAGAAGAAAAAAGATTCAAAGGGATTTGAAATATGTGTAATTACACTAAAGTTAACCTTCGTCTTCAGCTCTGTCACCGGCATCTCCGAGACCAGACGAATTTTGGGCCTCCCGCTGCATTCACACTGGGGAAGAGCTACAGTGTAGATTTTTTACGTTGGTCAGGTCCATGCAAATGACCACTTCCACTGAAGACAATTGTGCCATGTGGCTGCACAAAAAGTGAAATATCAGAAACGGGGCAAAACTCTGGGAGAGACAGAGAGATTAGAAATACAGGCAAGATGACAGAGAGAAATTAAAAATACAGACAAGAGGATAGAGAGAAGTTGTAATACAGGAAAGGGGAAAACAAAGTTCCCAATAAGGAAAGAAAATAGAGAAAATAGGAGGTGTGCATCAATATTGTTTCATAGCATAGAGGTGTGCCATGGCATATTGGAAACCACTGTTGTAATGGTTAGTGATAAGGACAGTAAGGAGTGGGAATTGAATGAGGATATGAGGTTGAGGTTACTGGCGTTCCTCAGAGAATATTTGATGATGGAGAGCCCAGACAGAGTAAGTTTTCCATGTCAGAACCTCCTGCAAAACTTCCCTGCTTCCACAATCCCAATGATTGCCCATAGCTATTTAACACTGGGAACAGCATCATTTGCCTTGGGAGCATGGGAGGGGAGGGGGAGTGTGGGAGGGGTGGGGAGCGTGTGTGAGGGCAAGACTTCCACCCCCTTTCTCAGAGGGGGAATCCTGACCTAAAGAGTTGCTGACCAATCAGATGGCTGCCAGCTTTGTTGTCATAGCAGCAGTCCCACCATGCTAAGAAGCACAGTTAACTCCTGTGTCAGGAGTCTCAGCAACATGGTTGTGTGGAGTGGAAGGCCAGGTTGAAGGTGTTGGGTGGATGGTTAAGTGAGGGAGTTTGGGGGGATTGGTGTGGAGGGCAGTGGTTTCTGGCTAAAACTCCCTGGCTTCCTACGTGGCCTTCTTCAAACATTGACCACTCAGTCAATGTACGAACAAAAAGCCCCGTCTGGCCATTTATTGCCCTTCTGTATGTGGGATCTTGCTGTGCACAACTTGGCTGTTGCATTATAACCGTGATTACATTTAAAAGCTACTTCACTTGGCTGCAGAGCACTTTAGGACATGTCCCGAGGCAATGAAAGAAATTTTATAAATGCAACTAGTTTGATTTTATTTAGCCCTTGCATAAGTGGAAGTATGCCGTCGGGAACATGCAAATAATCTTGCTGATCTAGAATATCCATTTTACACAGATCGACATAACACTGGAAATGGGAAGCATAAGAAATCAAATGTTACATTGTAATACCTTTTTTATCAACCTTTAGAAATACACAATGAGGTCTAATTGTGTTGCAAACAGTGGTGATGACAAATTAGGTGCATTAAAAGAGGGAGCAATCACCAGTTTCCGGAATAGCAACTAATCCTTCCACTCCCCCCCACCAATCCTCACCCTCCGCACCCTAATTTTGTAGTCCCTATCCCCCTCCCTCAATTCCGCGAAGTGGAATTTCTATGTTCCTGTTCCAGCTAGAATTCTCTCACCCTCTGCTCTAAATCAGAATGATGAATTTGACAAGCGGAGAAAATCCCATCTCATCTTGTGAGTGAAAAGATGAAAATCAGAGCATTTAACGAGACATTTCTATCATGTATTACATATTACCACTGGGTATTGAGCAATTCTATTCGGGGATGGTGTGCATATGGACTGGTTAATGGGCCATGAGGCTCTTGTACGGTCAACAGAGTTTGTTCATAACAGCGAATGGGTTTCCCTAAATACTTCGCTTAAATCAGATGATTTATCAGCTATGAAACTCAATGCTGTTGTAACTTTCGAAATGGTTTGACACTCTCCAGTTTTTTTATGTGTGATTTTGTTGTAGAAATGAATGTCACTCTGTTGACTTATCACACTCGAATTGCATTTAAGGTATGTTGCATTAAACAGCATGTAGGCCGAGATTTTCCAGTACTATCATGGTGGGAGCCGCTATGGGATATTTGGCAGCCCAGCCTAAAGTCCATTAAGATTCAATGGGGCGGAACAGTATGATTCAGGTGGCAGATAATCCCACCCTATAATAAAATCATAGACTCATCACAGTGTAGAAGGAGGCCAATCAATCGATCGAGTCCACATAAACTCTGGGAATATCTTTCCCAGGCCCATTTCCTTCCCTATCCCTGTAACATCATGCATTTACTTTGTCCCTAACCTACACATTTGGGACACCAAGGGTCAATTTAGCATGGCCAATCAACCTAACCTGCTCATCTTTGGATCGTCAGAGGAAACTGGAACACCCATACAAAACTCATACAGACTCAGGGAAAACCAAGTTCCTACCACAGTCCAAAAGATGTGCCAGTTAGGTGCATTGGCTATGCTAAATTCTCCCTCAGACACAGGGAGAGTGCGTAGTCTCTGCACAGACAGTCACCTAATGCTGGAATTGAACGCAGGTCCCCAGTGCTGTGAGGCAGCATTGCCAACCACTGTTCAGTGCTAATGTGTTGGATAAATCCTCCAGCCTCAGGACCTTCCAAAATGCACCTTTAATTCTGGCCTCTTGAGCATCTCCAATTTTAATCATTCCACCATTGGTGGCTATTTCTTCATCTACGAAGAGCTTAAGGTGTGCAATTCCCTGACTAAACCCTCTGCTTCTCACATCAGCTGTCTTCTTTCAGGCACTCCTTAAAACTTCTCTTCATGATCAAAGTTTACAGTTTATTTATTGGTATCACAAGTAAGTTTACATTAACTTCGCTGTTAATGTTGCCACACTCCAATGCCTGTTGAGGTACACTGAGGGAGAATTTAGCATGGCCAGTGTACATAACCAGCACGTCTTTTAGTCTGTTGGAGGAAAGAGGAGCACCTGGAGGAAACCCATAGAGACATGGGGAGAATGTACAAACACACTATCGCCAGTGATCCATGGCGGGAATTGAATCCGAATCCCTGAGGCTGTGAAGCAGCACTACTAATCACTGTGCTATTTTGTTGCCCAATTCTTTGGTCATCTGCCCCAAAATCTGTTGAAATTGGCTTAGTTTCAAATCTTTCTTTATTACAGCCCTGTGAAATGTCTTGAACTGTTTCCTGCTGTTACTGGTCGTAGAGGGTAAAATTCAACTTAGCCACAGGTATTACATGGGTAAGAGTGAAATGCCACCCAGTATACATCCCACCTGATTTTCCTTCTCAACGACCTGAATAGAGCTGCCCGCAGCCTTCTTCATTTGCAGAGTCCCCTGTCAACTGCAAACTGACCAGAATCTTAACAGTGAGGAAAGGTAAACTAGCTCTCCACTTTGACTGCTTCCTGCTTGACCACAACAGGTTTATTTTTAAAGGATACACTAGCCAATTCAGTGAGTGTTTAACTGTCTCCATGATGCAACTGTAAATACACAAACAGATAGGTCTGCTTGGGTAAAAGAAAAGAGGATAATATTTAATGTATTTTACCTGGTCTGAGTAAAACGTGGAAAATAGAATAGTCCAACACAGGAGCTGGCCCTTTGGCCCATGATGTTGTGCCGAACACAATGCCAAATTAAACTAATCCCTTTTGCCTGCCTTTGGTTCACTGTTTATAAAAGAATAACAATAAGGTGCTCCAGCTTTCATGGTCAAATGCATTCAGGTTCAGAAACACATACGCAAACTTACAAACACACACAAACAAACTCAGAAACTTACAAGCACACACACACACAAACTCACAGACACCACACACAAACTCACAGATACATGTGCAAATTGCATACAAAGTGGGAGGATAGATTAAGTGAAACTTTAAACCCTAATACAAACTTAAGTTCTTCTTTACAATCTTGTAGGTCGATGACTTAATGGATCCCTGCTGGGGTCAGTTGTTGTGGAGGCAGTTTAAAAATGTTGTTGGTCTATTTATCATTTCTTCCAGAGACAGCAGCTAGTTGGTTGACGTTTAGCAATCCCTGCCTGTGCTGTGTGCATAGTCAAACAAGGGCTTGAGAAGGCACAAATGGTAGAGAGAGAGATGATCTTTTTTTGGAGACTTTCTGTTCTTTTTGTTATCCGAAGTCAGTTTCAATCACATGATCGCATGATCTGACTCGAAGTTTGGAGCCATCACTACACAATGGGGATGCTTGGTAGCTATTCTCACCTGCTTATGATAAATTAGCCTATCTGCAGCTCTTTATAAAGTGACAAATTAAAAGACATTGCTTCTGGGAGTCCATAGGTTTTGAGTTTTGGGAAGGGCACATGTAATTGGAGGTGCATGTTCTACAAGTGGTTTAATCCCAGTATATCAATTCCAAGAGAGCCCCTAGGTGCTTAAGGTGCTTAACAAGTAATTTGCCTCAGTATTCACAGTGAAGAGTGATCTGGGGGGTTGTATTACAGGAATGCGGCAAACTGAAAAGATTGAGTATGTGGACATTAAGAAAGAGGAGGTGTTGGAACTGTTAAATTCCATTAAGGTAGATAAGTCGCCGGGTCTGGATGGGATGTACCGCAGGTTATTGTGGGAGGTGAGGGAAGTGATTGCAGAGCCCCTGGCAATGATCTTTGCGTCGTCGATGGAGACGGGAGAGGTTCTGGAAGATTGGAGGATTGCGGATGTGGTGCCTATTTTCAAGAAGGGGAATAGGGATAGCCCGGGCAATTACCGACCAGTGAGTCTGACCTCAGTGGTCGGTAAGTTGACGGCGAGGATTCTGAGAGATAGGATTTATGAGCATTTAGAGAAATTCAATATGATCAGGAATAGTCAACATGGATTTGTTAAGGGCAGATCGTGCCTTACGAGCCTAGTTGAATTCTTCGAAAATGTGATTGAACACATTGACGAAGGAAGAGCAGTGGACATGGTTTACATGGATTTCAGCAAGGCGTTTGATAAGGTCCCCCATGCAAGACTTCTTGAGAAGGTGAGAAGGCACGGGATCCAAAGGGCTTTGGCCTTGTGGATCCAGAACTGACTTGCCTGCAGAAGGCAGAGAGTAGTTGTGGATGGGTCTTCTTCTGCATGGAGGTCAGTCAGCAGTGGAGTGCCCCAGGGATCTGTTCTAGGACCCTTGCTGTTTGTCATTTTCATAAATGACCTGGATGAGGAAGTGGAGGGATGGGTTCGTAAGTTTGCCAACGATACGAAGGTTGGTGGTGTGGATAGTCTGGAGGGATGTCTGAAGTTACAGCGAGACACAGATAGGATGCAAGACTGGGCGGAGAAGTGGCAGATGGACTTCAACGCAGATAAATGTGTGGTGGTCCATTTTGGCAGGACCAATGGGATGAAGGAGTATAATATCAAGGGTAGGAGTCTTGGCAGTATTGAGGAGCAGAAGGATCTTGGGGTCCGGGTCCATAGGTCTCTTAAATCTGCCCCGCAAGTGGAGGATGTGATCAAGAAGGCATATGGTGTACTGGCTTTCATTAATAGAGGAATTGAGTTTAGGAGTCCAGGTAATGCTGCAACTTTATAAGACCCTTGTCAGACCCCACTTGGAGTATTGTGTGAAGTTCTGGTCACCTCACTGTAGGAAGGATGTGGAAGCTATTGAGAGGGTGCAGAAGAGATTTACAAGAATGTTGCCTGGATTGGGGGGCATGTCTTATGAAGATAGGTTGAGAGAGCTAGGTCTCTTCTCCCTGGAGAGATGAAGGTTGAGAGGCAACCTGATAGAGGTTTATAAGATGTTGAGAGGAATAGATAGAATGGATTCTCAGAGGCTATTTCCCAGGGATGAAATGGTCGCTATGAGAGGACACAGGTTTAAAGTGCTGGGGGGCAAGTACAGAGTAGATGTTAGATGTAAGTTTTTCACTCAGAGGGTGGTGAGGTGAATGAAATCGGTTGCCATCAGTGGTGGTAGAGGCGAACTTGCTGGGGTCTTTTAAGAGACTTCTGGATGAGTACATGGGATGTAATGGGATTGGGAGTTACAGATAGTTCAATGGCCTGGTAAGTATAGATATGATTGGCACAAGTTGTGGGCCGAAGGACCTGTTTGTGCTGTAGTGTTCTATGTTTATGTTCTATGTACCTCCACTCATTTAATTAAGAACTTAATTAAGAATTAAGAGTGTGGAATGAGCTGCTGGATAAGGTGGTAATTGCGAGGTCACTTTTACCATTTAAGAAAAACTTAGACGGGTTCATGGATAAGAGGGGTATGGAGGGATATGGTCCAAATGCGGGTCAGTGGAATTAGGCAAAAAATGGTTCAGCACAGACAAGAAGGGCCAAAAGACCTATTTCCGAGCTGTTATTTTCTATGTTTAACTTTTGGACACCTGAGATAATTTTGAGTCTGTGCTAAAATTACAAAAGTCGCATGACTCTCGTCGGCCTCCTTTGCTGCTTTGCTAAAATTCAGAAGAGAGGTTCAGGCTCTTAAAACTCAGTGAGTAGTTTTCACTTGGGAAAGATACAAAGTCGTTTCAGATGTAAAGTATGCTTATGCAATATTTTCACTCTCTGGCGGGTAACTTATGCACTGACCTCCATTTGCCATGCTCAAATCACTTGCCAACAGTGTTCAAGAGTCTGACACCATCTAAAACAAAGCAGTCCAATTGACGGGGCGATTCCCAACATCAGAGGAACAGCAGCAGTTCAAGAAGGCTTATCATCACCTTCTCTGGGTGACAACAGAAGGCAATTAATGCCAACCATAGAGTCACTCACATAGATCTAGAACTTCTGGAAATGGGTAACCAACCAATTACACCTACATTTTCTGAAGAATTTGATTAGAATATGCTGAAATGTAAAAATTGATACGAAATAAGTGGAAAATCAGTGTAACATATTGGGGCTTGAGGGCAGCAGTGAACTTATACCACGTTCCTTCTTTGTTTCTCTTTTGGCATGAAAATGGATGTTCAAAGCCATCAAGCTATCGTTTTTGCACATTAGACATTATATTCATCCATTATATTCATTTATTAATGCAAATCCTGCTAATGCTGTAAAGGTACATTCTAAGATTTACAGAATGCATCGAAGGCCTCACTGAAGTGTCATAACGCATCCCTATAAATCACCAACAACAGGCTCTTAGGCCCTGTTGCAGCTAAAACGTTAGGTCTGAATTTACAGTCCATTCAGAGCTAGAATACGTTGAGGAGATTTGCCTGCGTCACACTTTTTCATATGAGATACAGTTTTGAAACTGAGCAGAGTAGTCTCTCAATATTGGCATGAAGGATAGTTTTCTACACTAACACAAAAATGTGCAGGAGCTATTGTCACCCTAATTTCCTGGCTTTTCTTCATTGTTAAAATGGCATTACACCATATCTATGCCGATGTTTCTGGACAGGTTTTGCAAAAGTTTTACATTTCTTGCTTTTTACTCAGAAGAATCTGATCAGAAATCTCAAGCACAGTGGCGTACCTGATATGAATCCTCAGAGATTATTTCATGCTGTGTGTAATGTTGCACAGGATGGGATCACTAGCACATATTAAATAGAAACAACCAGACATTTCTTTAACAATTTCATAAAATCACTTGGACACTACAAGGGCGATCTTCCCAAGAGAAATCTAAGCACCGCACAATTGTAAAAACAGGAGAGCTTCAGATTCTTTTTTTTAGCAAGGGAACAAAGCAAATCTCAAAGAACAAAGAACAAAACAGCACAAGAAACAGGCCCTTCGGCCCAACGGGCCCACGCCACCGCCCCGATGTTCCCGCCTCTACCCGTGATCCCTGTCTATGTTTATAGATCTATGGATTAAAAACCAAATTTGAGACAATTTAGGGAGAATTTGTTCTGCCAGTTAGCCTAAGAGCACATCTTTGGGATGTGGGAGGAAACCGGAGCACCCGGAGAAAACCCACGCAAGCATGGGGAGAATGCGCAAACTCCCACAGACACAGGCCCAAATCCATGTATCTGCACAGCACAGCGATAGTCACTGAGCTGTAGTGTTGCCCAACAAATGGTCCAAGTTAAGCGTACACTAACGACGTGAAGCACTAGAATACTCTCAAAAAAATCCAAGAGCAGCCCTCTCACAACACATCGCGTGTATACCCCTTGTTAGGCAACAAGGTGGACCAAAGCACCTGTAGGATAAAAACAAGTACATCAATATCATCATCTATTTACACAGTTCCCAAGGACTCCCAAGGTTCATGATCCCTATTTTAAATCAGTTTTCTATACCCCTTCATTCCCATTCTGTTCATGTGCCCATCTAAATATTTCTTAAATAACTCCAGAGTGCCTTCTCCACCACTTTACTTGGCAATGCATTCCATATCCCCACCACCCTCTGTGTGAAAAAACTCCCTCTAGCATCCAAATTATACCTTATCCCCCTCATCCTAAGTCAGTGACCCCTCGTGTTATATGAGTCCATCCTAGGAAAAAGCTTAACTCTGTTTACTCTATCTATACCCCTCATGATCTTGTACACCTCTATTAGATCTCCTCTAAGCCTACGTCTTCATGCTACTTAGTATGATAAATGACACACAATCTGATTTCTGCCAGCAGGGGAGGGTGCAGGACCTAAGCTCACCCACAAGCCGGTTGTTCAGTTCAGAGGGCGCAATTGAGCATGCCTCCTGAAACCAGCAAAATAGTCGCTATCCTGATATCCCCTCCATTATGGACATAGCTCCCTCCCCCTCCCTCCACAGACATAATTTTTTTTCCCCTATAATGAGTCATGAAAGTGGATAGTCCCAGAACATTCAGAGCTATATAATTCTCTCTGGCTCTGTCTATAAGTTGTTATAATGGAGTTACGATCCAATGCCATGGAGAAGTATTATTGACTGACATGACTTTACAACATGGCCATCACAAGTTGTTTTATTTTCAATAAACTATAGAAAAATAACCAGAGAATGGCATAAAGCTGGCTTCAAGAGGAAACATCAAAGATAATCAGAACTGGCCCTCTGAAAGACAGTTGAACTAGAAGATACAAAAAGACAAAAAGACCTCCTTTACTATCTCCCCACTGAAGGACGTAACAACAGAACACATCTCTCATGATAAAAGTTGTAAGATTTTACAAGCAATATGAGCTACACATGTATAAGCAAAATGCTTTCACTTGTCCACATAGTTTTTGTATCAGTTACTTTGAGATGAAGAGGAAAACACATTAAAATGAGTAATGGCATCAACATATCTACAATGCTGATCTCCATTGGAAACACACGTGCACATGCATACATACACACCTTGTGTGGAGTGAACAACTCATGAAAAATTGGTACAGTCAAAATCATTGATAAATATCTAATTCACATCAAAGTTTAATGATCATATGACAACAACCTGAGCAACATAAAATCATGATGGAGACAATAAGCATCCCTCTAACCTCTGCTGTTAGCCACTTTAAGACTTGAATAGCAGGTTAGATGTAAGGATTCGCATTCTGATCAGCAATCTGTAAACTGTCTGTGCTGATATGTGTGCTTTTGGAGACCAGAACACCTCAATCGCCTGACGAAGGCCACAAAGGCCGAAAGCTCGCAGATTTACTATCAAATAAATCGGTTGGATTTAAAATTGGTGTTGTCAAACTTTACCAACATAAAATCAGCCAGTGGCAAATTGTACGATGGACACCACTCCAAGAAATGTGGCATCTATTGCAAAGTGACAACACAATATATGTCTCAGGTCTTGGTAATGATTAAATACAAGAACTGCTAAACTAAGGGACTCCGGTAAATAGAACCATTAGATCCATTAGAAGTATAAGTTGAAGTTTATTTATTGGTATCACAAGTAGTCTTACATTAACATGTAGTTAAGTTACTGTGAAAATCTCCCAACCAAGAAACCGATCCAAGTGTTTGATCATCTCCAAAACGTGACATAATTCAAGAATGTTCCTAATCCCTGGAATTTCCACTGATGATGTATCCAAAATATTCCATCTTATGCTTATTTAGTTTACTCTTGGGAATTCGGAAGTATCAAATAGCTGCAAAAATATCTGACCTCTCCTTCTGCCACTCCTCAGCCATCTGTTTCAGCTGTTTATGTAGCCTACTTTTGATACGGACGCATTTTATTTTTGCATTCAAATTCCTTTCAGCGAAGCAACAAATCAAATCTCACACTACTTAGTATCAAAGATGATTTGGAATCTGATTCCTACCAGCAGAAGGGTGGGGGGGATGCAAGGTCTAAACTCACCCACATTGCTCTCCTTTCACATTCAGTTTGTAGACAATATCGTTCCACATTTTGGGAACTACTGATATTTTGAGGCTTTTACGCATAACATTGAATACATGTTGATACAACCAACAACTAATACCAGGGGGAAAATTTACTTTTGCATTCCTCCAAAGTGGTGTGAAGAATATACAAGATTCTGTGAAATTACAATGTCTAATTCCCCAAACTTCTTAATGCAGAATTTTGCACATTCTGTCCTCAGGAGAACTGCATTAATCTGTGCCAGCCTATCCCGATATTAAAGAACTGCTGCTGAAAATGGGTGGCCTGGCGGCACAGTGAATACCGCTGCTGCTTCACATCGTCAGGGACCCAGATTCAATACTAATCTTGGATAACTGTCTTCTACTGCTGTCTGCGTGAGTTTCCTCCAGGTGCTCTAGTTTCTTCCCACAGTCCTAAGATTAGGCGGATTGGCCATGCTAAATTGCCCCTTAATTTATATGTGAGTGTGAATGTAGCAATGCTTGATATAGTATGTCCCTCAAGCTATAAGTCTCTGGCGACAGTCTAGCAGCCTGTTCCAGGAATAATTAGCTGCAGAAATACCTTCAGAGTGCGGAAAAGTTGAGACAGAGAGAGAGAGAGGGAATAGCTGAAAATGTCAAGCCACCATCATTTCAGTGCGAGGACTTGGAAGGGTCAGAACCTGAGGAAGGCCAGAATGAAGACATTTAATGTGAGGAAGCCATCGCTGTAGCGTGTTATGGAGAACATACCCATGACATGGTGATTGCCGCTAGCTTCCACTAAGAATTAGATACACACAAGGTGATGTGTGCTCATTTTCCTGTCCCTTAGAGGCATGAAAATGATCAGGAAGTCCTTTCCAATTACCAACATCTCAATCAAGCTCAACTTTAAACCTGAGACCAGTAGTTTAATATTGCTGCTACTATTTCATTCGAGTTATTGTTGTTAATCTGTATCTTATCCCGAGGGCTTCAATGTGAAGCTTCCAACTTCATATTGACATTTGGTTAATCATCAGACATTTTCCATTTCATATACGATTCAGAATTATGATTTAGAACTGAAAACTAATATAAACATATTGATATGACAATTAGAATCTCAAAAACAGTTTTTTACCACACGTGTTTTCTATATCATTGTGTCCGTGTGTGTGTATATGTGTTTAGATGAGTTTTGAATACATGTTGATAAGTTGAATGAAGCCAAATTTCAGGATGAAGATTTCTTCTGAACTTTTGGTTTAGATTAGCACAGTGTGAAAAATGTGCAAGATTCTGTAGTCTCCCAGGGCTTGCTTCCCAAACCTCCTTCCAACAGAATTTTACACATTAATTCCTACGGAGGACAGCATTAATCTGTGCTTGTCTTGTAAGTATTAAATCAATCTGCTTACAGATCTGACATGCTTTAAGCTCTTGGTTTTAAAATGGCTGTCCCTCTGGGGTTACTGCAGATAATCCTTGACAGGTTATTAAGCTTTTAAATCTGTAGTCAAGAGAATTGCTGTTAGTGATATTAGAGGGTGAACGTTTGACACATACATATGACAGTACTTTGTTAGCTATTTTATGGATTGTTTTTAGAAGTGTTAACATCTCTGCTAACATAGCAGGCTGAGGAATGTTGGCGTATCATTTTGTTTGCTTCTCAACAGTGATTTCTGGATTTATGGATTCAATTTTTCACCCATGGACCATGAGTTGGCAGTCACCCCAGTCCATTTGCCTCCACAAATTACAGAGTTTAGTTGTGGCCCGATAAAAATGCAGCAAACACAATGATTGACTTGTGAATGGACGCCTAACAGTTTTTAGCAGTTTGCTTACGTCTTTGCCTAATATTTTGAGTTGCCATTATTTATCCCAAGTACCCAAGCTTTATAACAAACTGGACTTTTTTAAGATGATCTGTACTTCTAACATTACACTGCAGGTTTTTTATTACCTTGATATATTTCCCTTAATCAGAGAATCCCTAAATGCATAAGGAGACTGTTCGGCCCATCGAACCCACACTGGCAACAGTACCACCCAGATTTTATCTCTGTATTTACCCCACTAATCTGCTTGACACTAAAGAACAATTTAACGTTGCCAATCCACTTAACTCGCATATCTTTGGGGTGTGGGAGGAAATTGGAGCACCCAGAGGAAACCCATGTAAGCATGGGAAGACTGTGCAAACTCCACACATCCAGTCATCTAAAGGTGGAATCAAACTCACGCCCCTGGTGCTGGGAGACAATGATGCTAACTACTATCCACTGTGCCGCCCTAAGTGTGGCATAGATTTATTTCTTTGCCATTTTTGACATTAGTGTGATATTTAATATGCTGAATCTTTGATTCAATTCTTTGGATACAATTTGATAGAGTTCTAGTTTATCATTTATCTGTAGGTTGTTTTTTTGTCTTTGGGACGTACTGGTAATTATGAGATTAAGAGTCTGGAGTAAGTTGAAGTCAGGAAGTCTTTATGACAAGCATGCAGGAGAGAGCATTCAGTTCTACATTCATTGTGTGGAGTTTACACATTCACCTTGTGTCCACGTGGATTTCCTTTGGGTGCTCTGGTTTCTTCCTACACTCCAAAGATATGCAGGTTATGTTGATTAGCTGCATTAAATTACCTAGGAGAACTGGAACGGTAAATACATTGGGTTACTGGAATAGGGGTTTGGTAGGATGGTGATCGGTGTTGACTCAATGGGCCGAATGGCCTCATTCTGGACTGTAGGGATTTTATGATTCTATGATTCAGCAGACTTGTCAAAAAATTTCAGTTACAGCAAATTCAATCCTAAGGCAGTTTCAGGAAGAAGTGCCCCTATCTACAGTCACATTGTGTCCTGTACACACAGATGACAAACATTCAAAGGACGAAAAACAACCACAACTCAACAAACACTGCAAAAAGAGCAAAAGTGATATGAGAAAAGTCTTCTTCACAGCGTGCGGCTGGGGTTTGGAATGCTCTGCCTAGAAGGTGGTGGAGCTGGGTTCAACCGAGGCATTCAAGAGGGCATTAGATGATTACTTGAACAAAAACAATGTGCAAGGGTAAGGGAAAAAAGCAAGAGAATGGGACTAAGCCATGATGCTGGTTTGAAGAGCTAGTGTAGGCACAATGGACCAAATGGCCTCAGTCTGCGATGTAACAATTCTTGTGATTGAATTTCCACATCAATAATCATTAACATTCGATTGTTACCATGAGAATTTAGTTTCGCATTCCCTGGATGACAGTAGTAAATCGAGCACATAGTTACCAATCAAATCTTTAATGATCTACCCATGTAACTCTGGTTCTGCAATTTCTGAGGTAAACTTTTTCATCAAATCTCATCAAATTTACATACAAATTAGAAACAAAAGCATGGGGTAGAATTTTAAAGAAATTGAGTGATTGGAACTTGATATCCTCAGAAGATAATGCCTTCCACGCAGCCGTTGATTCTCAAACTGTCACTGCCACTTAATACTCACTTCAGCCTTGATCAGTGGGCGTGATGCCCATCCACCCTTGGAAGGAAGTCTCACCCACTGAGAGCAATCAGCCAATCAGATTGGCAGTGGCCTGAAGTAGTAAAGTCGCCATAGTCCCAGAGAACCATAGGCTGCTCTCCCCTGTGAGGGGAGGGGTGAGAGAGTTGACTGGTGATGATTTAACCTGAGGATCACTACACTTCAGGCAAGGGGCAAGGTTCAGAAGGGGAGGCCTTCATAAATAACCTCAGCCAGTAAGGGAATGGAACTAGTTAACTGAACTAACCGACTCCCGAAGAATCAGTACTTCAGTGCTCTGCCTGGGACTAAGTCTCAAGTACACAGGGGCAGGAGGGTAAGGGATGCATTGTAGGAGGGGAGGGGGGGGTTAGGTTGGTGCAATTGTGGAATCAGGGAGTTGGCTGGGTGGGGGGTGAGGGGAAGGAAAGACCTGAAAATCCAATGTCTTGGTTGGGGGAGGATGCCCCAACACTGAGGGAGCCTTCAGTATGATGCACTCCACCCCATTTTCATCTGAGATGGGAAATATGCAAATATCACTTTGCCACCTGAACCGGCACCCACTCACCTAAAGGTTGAGGTTATTAAATGGCCTCTTAAGGGCCTTAATAGGTGAAATGGTGGGTTTCCTTTGAGAGACCCTGCCCACCCAAGCGTTAAATTTTGTTTTTGTGTTTGGGTGGGCGAGTTCCCAGGACAGGGAGGGAATCCCATCTGTTCAACTTTACACTCCACCGCTCCACTCCCCCCCATCTCAGAACCTGCCTTGGGGCGGGGGGGAGGGCATAAGAGGTGGAAGTAACAGACCACTTCCCTTTGGATCCAAATACAAGTTGTGAGCTGCTGACAGGAGACTGGTGTCACTTGCAGATGGACTGATGAGATCCAAGGTAGAGTTTAGCATGTCAGGATCATGCTCTGTTTGAGAGGCCAAGGAAGTTAGGCCACACAGGTTTTTACAGACCCCAGTGCCCAGAAAAGCCTGCTGGTTGTCTTCCTAGCTTAATGTATTTCTAGTTAATCTAATGTTTCTCAGTCAGTTCAGTTGTGAAAAACTGAACAGTGTGTTATTTTTATTGGTCCTTATTTCCGCTCAGTTTGCTCAACATATTGTTGTACACGTCATAATTTATTTTTATGGATCCATTGTTCTTTTGAACAGATTATATCTGGCCTGTAATTTTGCTTCGAGGTCATTTAGCTGCTCACTGTTTGATTGATATTAATGTATACAATAAAATCACCATTTCACAGAAGATTAACAAGTACCTGTAGGCGACTGGAAGCAAATGTCTCCATTTTGCCACTTGAGTACTCAAAACCACTTAAAAAATGCGTGAGGGTATGTTGCTTAATGGTTATTTAAATAGTCAAGCTCAATAAATAATGCCTAAACATCTTCTATCAATTTCTGACTAATGATCTGTTTGAACAGTATCATCTTCATGATACGATCATCAACTAAAGGAACCCATGCCAGCTGTAAATACCCTTAATTCTGTCAAATTGTGTTTTAAAAAGATGAAATATATTCATTTACTCTTTGATGTTTGAAATGAATCAACAATGCGGTGCCCTGTTATGTATCTCTCCTCCATCAGTCTAATCAGGCCTATATTTGGAGATATCCTTATACTTCACCAGAATGAGTTCACTTCACCAAAAACAAAGATGTGCGGGTTAGATGGATTGGCTGTGCCCCTTAGTGTCAAGGGGACTAGCTGGGGTAAATGCTTGGGATTATGTGGATAGAGTCTGGTTGGAATAGTGGTCAATGCAGATTCAGTGGGCTGATTAACCTCCTTCTGCACTATAGTGATTCTATAATTCTATGATTACGTGAATGCTGTCAACACACTTGTAACTAATGGTAAATTCTGATTATGATTGCAGGTAGAATCTGCCAGTTTAAAGTTTATCTATTAGAGTCACAAGCGTGCTTATGTTAACACTGCAATGAAGTTATTGGGAAAACCCTCAAGTCGCCACACTCTTCGGATACATTGAAGGAGAATTTAGCACAGCCAATGCACTTAACCAGCAGGACTGTGGGAGGAAACTGGAGCATCCGGAGAAAACTCATACAGACATTGGGAGAACATGCAGGATCTGCACTGACAGGGTCCCAAGCTGGGAATTGAACTCGGGTCCCTAATGCTGTGAGGCAGCAGTGCTAGCCATTGTGTGACCGGGTTTTGTGTTTATTGAGATTTTTGTCCTTGTAAGGAACACAAATAGAGATCAAAGTTGAATTTCTTCCATTATGTACTGTGCAAATCATAGGACCACTATTCACTAAATCCTCATCCCGTTCTACTTCTCCTTGGCTGATGATTACAAGCAACTGACCTGGATTGATTCAGTCGAAATAGAGTCAATTAGGGAGGGATGTGGGGGTTATAGAGCTCACAGGAAGAGGCTCAAAGGAGCTTGAGGAGATTACAGGGATAGGGATATCTGTAGAAGCTGGAGGAAGTTACAGAGATTAGAGGGAGATGTAGGATCTGGAGGAATTCATAGAGAGCCAGGATTACAGTGGCTAGAGGATGGTATACAGCTTCAGTGTTGTAGGGCTGAAATTCTTTAGAGAGATAGGGGGGTTTGAAGGTTGCAGAGATAGAGTTGGTTTTGAGGTGTTATCAGAAAGGGAGAGGTGTAGGATCTGGTGCATGTCAGAGAGATAGGGATATTTACAAACATTGGAGGAGGTTGCAAGGATTGGGAGGATTGTATTCGTGTGAAACTGGGCATCCAATTTTGAACAGGCCAATCTCTTTTGATGCCAGAATCACTCCATACACCCTATCAACCTTGGAAACCAGCAAAAGAACAGATATGAGCCTCTATCCCCAATCTATCCACATTCCAAATATTTGCTCACGTATAAATTCTGCGCCCCCAATCTGATTTTTTAAAATAAATAAAGCACATAATATCTAATGTCATCAAAATCATTCCCGAAATCTTTGTACAAAATTAACTTGCTGTTGGCCACACAGACAGACTGCTACATTTAAGGGCATTGCACTCAATATCGGCACTCTCCAGGAAAGAGGGAAGACAATACACTTTCAATAAATCAGATGGTAAAAAGAACATGCAGGATAGAAAGATTCCTCTTATTCTTACCAGATAAAATACCAATAACAAACAAAAATCATTACCTTATTTTCAAAAAAATTTAAAACATTTTAAGGGGTGACCTTCTGAACAGATCACATGACCTAGAATAACCAATTGGGACTGACTTGGAGCTTCATGCTAACTTGTCTGGGCTTGTCCCAGCATTTGGATTCTGGAAGTATGATTCTAAGCATTGAATCTGCGTTGCTCTTTATATAATTGTTATCGTTAACAAATGTTCTTTGTTCATTAATAACCTGTGGAGCCAAGCTACTGCAAGCATCAATGTTTATTTAACATAACAATCCACTAGAAAGCTGGCAGCTTGTGGCAATGATGATTATTTTCTTCTTAGGCTTCTCAAATTTCTCATTTTAATTTTTAGAAAGGTCAGTGGGTGAGTACAGAGACATATGATGTATGTATGCTTTTGATGTATGTCTGGATACCTTATTTGGAAGTGCAGGACCCAACAAGCAGCAAAGATTCCCTTCCCTGGGTTAATTCTTTCCAATGTTATTTGCAGTAACTTCCAACATGTGGTAGATCTTACACCCATTTATGATATGTTGGTGGGAAAAATTATCCTTACTTAGATTTAAGTGGGTAAGAAGTAATTGTTAGGCAGATTTAATCCTGCAAAGTTAGTGATATCAGCTGACAAATATGTTGCTTTGATATCTAACCAGCCAATCTTGTCACTCACCCTCCTTCTTGGCTGCCTCCAAATCACCTCTGACGCACTCAGTTACTCTCACTAGCCTCCCTGAAGCAAAAGTTCAGTGTGACAGAGCCTTTTATAGTGAAGGTGAGTCTGACAGTCTGGGAAACTTAGGCTCAGGTTATATGACACAACGACAAAAATCTGCCCCTCTGTCTCAAAAACCGATGGACAGATTTGAGTGACATTTGGTACATAAGTGGGGTACAGTCCAAGGAATAAATGAATTTTTTTTTGGCAAAAATACAGATATAAGAGATCTGGTGGTGCAATGGGTAATGTCCCTGCCTTTGAGTGACAAGTTCCAGATTTGAATTCCATGCCACCACTTGATTAATAGGGCTAGATATTTTTTCTTTAACCATTGAAAGCAAAAGAATAAAATGTTTATCTCTCTAATTTAGCAGAGATAAACCTGAAAAGTACACATCTAATTACAGCCGAACTAGATACACATCTTCAGCACATTTGACCTGCTTTCAATGCCATTATGCTGACCGCTGATAACTCTAAAGTTGCTTCGACTAAGTGCATGCTATTCTGGTAGATAAAAATAGATATTTGAGCATGACTTCACATTGTGAATCAGTAATTAATACTCCCAGGACATGTCTGTAGGAGTTCTTATGCGCAACCATCTTCAGCTGCTCCATCTGTGATGTTTCTTCTACTATTAGGTCAGAAGTAGGGTGATAATGCTTAGCACTCCTCAGAACTTGAAGCAGTCCAGACCCATATGCAGAAAGACTTGGACAACATTCAGACTTGGGCTGAAAAGTGACAAACAACATTTGTGCCACACAGGTACAAGGCAGTAACCAGCTTCAAAAAGAGAGAATCTAACCATCTCTTTTTGACATTCAGTGGCATTACAGTGCTGAATCACCCCACTATCAACATCCTGGGTAATACCATTGATTAGAAACTTAACTGCACCAGCCCTATAAATACTATGGCTGCAAGAACACGTTAGAAGCTGGGAATTCCTGACTCCCTAAAGCCTATCCACCAACAAGGCACAGGTCATGAGTGCGATAGAATACTCTCCCCTTGCCTAGATGAGTGCAATTCCAACAACACTCGAGAAGCTTGACAGCATCCAGGACAAATTAGCTGACATCATTAGCACCCCATCCACAAACTCTGTCTCTCGACCACTGATGACCATTGGCAGCAGTGTGTACCATCTACAGAATGCACTGCAGGAATTCACCAAGGCACTTTTGACTGCACCCCTTAGATCCAGTATAGGACAAGGATAGAAGATGCATGGGATCAGCACTGCCTGCAAATTCCTCTCCGCATCACAAACCATCCTGATTTGGGAAATTATCATTGCTCCTTCACTCTCGCCAGGACAAAATCCTAGAACTCCCTCCCTAACAGCACTGTGGATGTACCAATACCACATGGGCTACAGTGATTTAAGGAAAGTAGCTTTCCACCGCTGTCTCAAGGGCAATTTAAGATGGGTAATAAAAATGCTGGGCATATCTCATGATAGCATTTAAAAATATATATTTTTGTTGTGACTTAAACATGGTTTGTGCTGAAAACAAAAAAAAACTCTCGAAACTAATGGAGTTAAAACTTGGAAAGTTCATGTCCTATTACGTCTGAATTAGATGCACCATTGTAGCACATTCAGCCTATAAAAGATGACATTGTTCTATTATTGACACTTTATGCCAGCTTCATTCCACTATTAACACTTGCTTTAGTCTTTAACAAAAACTCTACATACTCCCTTCAGCTGGAATTTTAATGGCACACCCGTCCCAACTCCGGGAATGGGCAAGGTTCAGAGAAGGGCATTCTCCATTGGCCTCAGGTGGGATTGTACGGACCTTGGTCCACTAAAATTCCGCCCTTTATCTCATGTCCATGGCACCTTTATCATTTGATCTCCCCTCAAACTGCTGTAAAGGTTCATCTGGTCTCTCACTGAGAGGTTTTGAGACTTGTGCATTTAAACATAAATGATTTATTTTGAACCCAAACTATGTGCAAATCCCAGGTTCTGCCATATGTGAGGGTGCTGCCTCAATAATGACTCCTTCCAGAAACTTTTCCAATTCCACATTGACCCTTGCTCTGCCAAACATTTCTATATTATAATAGCATGCTGTTGCCTTATACAACACAAGATATTCCTGACCTAAAGCCCATTAGCTTCCAGCTCTGAAGAAAAGTCCTACATTAGACTTGAAATGGTAACTCTAGTTCTCCCTCCAAGATGCTGCCAGAACTGCTGAGTTTTTCCAGCATTTCATTTGGCCATTGATAACTCGAGAGTTGTTCTGCCTTTCTGGTAGATAAAAATGGATATTTGAGCATTACTTCAGAATGTTTTTTGGCTAACAAAAAGATTTTGCACTCAAAGCAATGCATAAAATATCAAAATAAAATTGCCAAGAACAGAAATTCCAAACTGGGCGGCATGATGGCACAGTGGTCAACATTGCTGCCTCACAGCGCCAGGGAACCAAGTTCAATTCTGGACTCGGGTCACTGTCTGTGTGGAGTTTGCACGTTCTCTCTGTGTCTGCAAGGGTTTCCTCCGGTTTCCTCCCATACTCCAACGATGTGCAGGTTAGGTGGATTGGCCATACTAAATTGCCCCTCGGTGTCAAAAGATGTGTAGGTTTGGAGGATTGGGCGGGTAAACACTTAGGGCTATGGGAAACTAGTCTGGGTAGGATTGCCCCTCATTGTCAGGGGGATTACATGGAGTTACGAGGATATAGTCTGGGTGGGATTGTTGTCAGTGCAGACTCGATGGGCCGAATGGCCTCCTTCTGCACTGTAGGGGTTCTATGATTCTATGAAACTAGGTGCATTACACAGTGACACCAGTAGGTGGACCAACAAGCCCACTTTTTGAGTCTGAACCAAGTATTTGACAACAATATTAATGTTATGGAGCCCTGCAGAACAAAAGCTGATTTGTTTTGGTAATTTCTTTTGTCAGCAATTCCCAATTTCTGCAACGCATTCATCACAAAAACTGGACGTTATATTCAAACAGGAGAAGTTACAAACAAACTAACAATTAGTGGGATTAAAATGGTACCATTAATGACATTAGATTAGAAATTCATATGGCCCCTTTTTGGACACATGGGGTCATGACTTAAGGCTTGCCAGTTCTGATCGAGGTGACTGCTATGCAAATTTGGTGCGTCCAACTCATCGGCTTAATTGTAGGGTGTGGATGAGGTCTGTGCTAATTCCTTTTTTGTGCTTCTAGCTGCCTTTGCACTCAGCAGGGGGTTGAACAACATCAGATAGACAGCACATGGTGTAGACATCCTGCTGTTCTTAAAGGCACATTGTCCCTCTTAAAGGGAAGCTGCACTATGCAGTGCTGGCAGAATTTAAATGCTGAAAATTCGACCACCAGTGCATAGAGATATTAATGTTGGGGCTGGGGTAAGTGTGATGGTACCATAGGGAACTGAGACCCTTAGAAGAGAGTGAAAACAGTGAGGCTAATTCCTGGCACTTGGACACAAGGATGCCAGGCTCCAAGAATGGGCAGACAGGGAAAACATTTTTGCACGATAACTCAAATTGACTAAAAATGATGGCCAATGCCACCCTCACCTTCCTTAGTATTCTTGGATGTATCTCATCCAGTCTTTAATAAGTTTAAGCACAGCCTTTCCAATGTCTCCTCATCAACTTCAAACTTTTCCATTGTCTGAATTATGTTCCACACTCACCACTCACCCATCATCACTCCCCGTCACTCAGGGTTCATATCCAATGTCCAGTTACTCCACCTCGACCTCAAATGCGGCCAGCCTCAAATCCATTTCTCACTGCCTCCTCCCACTGCCAGCTGTTCAGCTATGACAGGAACGTCAATCAAACACCGTGCCACATAATCACTGACATTCCACCACCTTCCTTGCAGGACAAAGTGGTGAAATAAAAGGGGGCTGAGCAGACTGGGGGCAGCACCGTGGAGGGTTCACACTTAGTCACCATGTGGCTGGCAATGCCAGAGTTAGCAGCGTCCAGCTTTGCTGAGATCACTGCCAGATGATGGTCTGTTCCTGCTTCACGCTCCCTCTCACTTCTCAGTTCGCCCTCATCCTGCTCAATGGCGTGGTGAGCAAGCTACCACCGGTGGTGTAACCATGGGCCTCTTGCCTCCTACCAAGGTCAATTTCCCTCATACCAACCTTCCTTTTCTGAGAGCCTGCTTTCCGACCGGCTTTCGAGAACAGTCACTGCAAAGCCATTAACCCTAAGCCAAGTCCTAACCCTAATCCTTATGTAGACAAACAGGAAAAGGAAGAGCAATAGCACTGGACTGTTCAAAAAGCCCTGCCACTCGATCTAACACTCGCTTGGGGGGAATGGATGGAGAGGGAGGGAGAGCGTGGTGGTGGTGGTGAGGGTACAGATTTGGAGTCAACATTTGGTCAACTATCCAGGTACAAGTCGGTCACAGCCAGGCCAGGGGGAAAGTATGGTTTTTTGTACGCCAATACATCAGAAGGCAAGGGAGGACACAGGCAAGTTCTGTTGCAGAGGATTCAGATTGGGACTTTGAAAGGGCAGCTGATGGGGAGTGTTGAATGGGCATGCCAACCGAGATGCTCTTTTAGTTAGAGTTTGAGATGGAGTAAACATTACTCATACCGCAAAAATGCCTGAATGCAACAAATACTGAGTACGAACCTTGGTCGGGCAGGATGGTCGACATGTTCGAACAGGTCCATTTCTTTTCATTTCTCTTCTCTCCGCAGTGCTTTGCTTCTTCTCAAAGTCTTCTGAACAACATAAGAATATTAGACCCACAGCGGTTCTCCTGTTTACTACATACTGTATGGTTGCACAGTACTTAGCACTGCTGCTTCACAGTGTCAGGGACCTGAGTTTGATTGCCAGCTTGGGTGACTGTGTGGAGTCTACTCGTTCTCCCCGTGTCTGCATGAGTTTCCTCCAGGAGCTCCGGTTTCCTCCCACATCCTGAAAGACATGCTGGTTGGGTGCATTGACCCAAACAGGCGCTGGAGTGTGGTGACTAGGGGAATTTGACAGTAACTTCATTGCAATGTTAATATAAACCTTACTTATGACTAATAAGTAAACTTTACTTGACTTTTTACTGCATTGTATCCCTTTGTTACCAACAGAAGAGAGAGGCAAAACTGAACTCTTTTATTTTCTCACCACCTAAGCAGAAGTGTTTTCATTTTTGAAATAGCCTGTGGCATGTTTCCCCAGACCCTCTGTCTGTGATGTTAATATTAAAGTGATTCACACCAAACCCTCTTTAAGTTCAAATCAGTGATGTAGATTGTTCATACATTCAAACCTGAGAAAAGATTGCGTGCATACGAACAATTGCACAATGAGAAGATGGGATTATGAACAAAAGAGAAAGACCAGCACATATGGATATCATTTTGTGTGATTGCCAGAGTCCTGAAAGTTCGAGTCTAGTGATGCTTTCTTCCTGAAGGTGATACATTTCAGTCAGGTTCAGGTAGGTGAAACGTGACTTGTAGAATCTCTTTAAAATTAATGATAATGTAGTGAGTTGAGATTGGTATACATAGACTTAGTTTGCTTGGCAAGTGGTGGTGGAGACCTTGTAGAGAAATGGGCTTTAAGGATGAATAGACTTATGTGTGGGTTGTTGGTCAGCCTGGAGTCCTGCTTTGATGTTTGAACGTTGGAGGTTTGAACTGTTGACTGAGTTATGAGTTGAGACAAGTGATATTTAAACTTTCCAAAGACAAGAAGTTCAGGTCATTCCCCTGCCCGCCAGCTTTCCACCTCCCCTCCACCCCCCGCCCCCTCCCCAGCCAATGCCCCTTTCTTTTCTATCTCGTTCTACTTGTTCATCTTCTGGCAGATCATCACCATTACTGATTCAGAGGGGGGGTGGGATCCTGAGTAACTTGGATGTTAAGAGGGACGAGAATAAGGGGGGGTCATAGATGAGAACTGTAAAGCACAGCAGTGTACGGGTGGAGTAGGGCATGGTTTGAAATGCGTATACTTTAATGCAAGAAGTATTCGCAATAAGGTGGAGGAACTTGCAGCTTGGATCAGTACCTGGAACTTTGATGTTGTGGCCATTTCAGAGACATGGATAGAGCAGGGACAGGAATGGTTGTTGCAGGTTCCGGGGTTCAAATGCTTCAGTCGGAGTAGAGAAGGAGGTAGAAGGGGGGGAGGAGTGGCATTATTAGTCAAAGACTGTATCACAGTGACAGAAAGGAAGTTTGATGAGGGCTTGTCTGTTGAGGTAGTATGGGCTGAGATTAGAAACAGGAGAGGAGAGGTCACCCTGTTGGGAGTCTTTTATAGACCTCCTAAAAGTTCTAGAGAGGTAGAGGAAAGGATTGCAAAGTCGATCCTGGACAGGAGTGAAAGTAATAGGGTAATTGTTATGGGGGACTTTAACTTTACTAATATTGATTGGAATAGCTATAGCTCTAGCTCGTTAGAGGGGTCAGTTTTCGTACAAAGTGTGCAGGAAGGTTTTTTGACTCAGTATGTAGATAGGCCAACTAGAGGTGAGGCTACATTGGATTTGGTGCTGGGCAATGAGCCAGACCAGGTGTTAGGCTTGGAAGTTAGTGAACATTTTGGTGATAGTGACCACAATTCGGTTACGTTCACCTTAGTGATGGATAGGGATAGGCATGAAGCTGGGGGCAGTAGTTATAGCTGGGGGAAGGGTAATTATGAGGCCATAAGGAGGGAATTAGGGTGCATAGGTTGGACTAGGAAACTACAGGGACTGGGAACATCTGAAATGTGGAGCTTATTCAAGGAGCAGCTACTGCGATTCCTTGATAAGTATGTCCCTGTCAGGCAAGGAGGAAATGGTCGAGTAAGGGAACCATGGTGTACTAAAAAGTTAATTCGCTGGTTAAAAGGAAAAAGGAGGCTTATGTCAGGATGAGGCTTGAAGGCTCAGTTAGTGCAATGGATAGCTACAGATTAGCCAGGAGGGAGCTAAAGAGTGAGTTGAGGAGAGCTAAAAGGGGACACGAGAAGACTTTGGCTGATAGGATCAAGGAGAATCCTAAAGCTTTCTTTAGATATGTTAAGAATAGAAGATTGGTTAGGGCAAGATTAGGGCCAGTCAGAGACAGCAGTGGGAAGTTGTGCGTGGAGCCTGAAGAGATTGGAGAGGCACTGAACAAATATTTCTCTTCGGTATTCACGCAGGAAGATGTAAATGTAGTTGTGGAGAACACTGGGATACAGGGTTGTAAACTGGAAAGTATTGAAGTAGATAAGGAGGATGTGCTAGATATTCTTGAGGGTTTGAAGTTAGATAAGTCCCCTGGGCCGGACGGGATTTACCCTAGGATTCTCTGGGAGGCGAGAGAAGCGATTGCAGAGCCTCTGGCTCTGATTTTCAGGTCGTCGTTGGTTACGGGTATAGTGCCGGAAGACTGGAGGATAGCGAATGTGGTCCCATTGTTCAAGAAGGGGAATAGAGACTTTCCTGGGAATTATAGACCGGTGAGTCTTACTTCTGTTGTGGGCAAAGTATTGGAAAGAATTATTAGGGATAGGATTTATAGTTATTTAGAGAGAAACAAATTGATTGGGGATAGTCAGCATGGTTTTGTGAAGGGTAGGTCGTGCCTTACTAACCTTATTGAGTTTTTTGAAAAAGTGACCAAAGAGGTGGATGGGGGTAAGGCAGTTGATGTGGTATATATGGACTTTAGTAAGGCGTTCGATAAGGTGGCCCATGGAAGGCTTCTGCAGAAAATGCAGATGTATGGGATTGAGGGTGATTTAGCTAATTGGATTAGGAATTGGCTAGCAGATAGAAGACAGAGGGTGGTGGTTGATGGGAGATATTCATCGTGGAGTTCGGTGACAAGTGGTGTACCTCAGGGGTCTGTTTTGGGGCCCCTGCTGTTTGTAATTTTTATAAATGATCTGGATGAGGGTATTGAAGGATGGATTAGTAAATTTGCAGATGACACTAAAGTCGGTGGAGTGGTATATAGTGAAGAGGGGTGTTATAGTTTGCAGAGAGACTTGGACAAGTTGCAGAGCTGGGCCGAGAGGTGGCAAATGGAGTTTAATGTGGAAAAGTGTGAGGTAATTCACTTTGGCAGGAATAACAAATGTGTAGAGTATAGGGCTAATGGTAGGACTCTTAATAGTGTTGATGAACAGAGGGATCTTGGTGTATGTGTGCATAGATCCCTGAAAGTTGGCAATCAAGTCGATAAGGTTGTTAAGAAGGCATACGGAGTCTTAGCTTTTATTGGTAGGGGGATTGAATTTCGGAGCCGCAACGTCATGTTGCAACTGTACAAAACTCTAGTGCGGCCGCACTTGGAGTATTGTGTGCAGTTCTGGTCCCCACATTATAAGAAAGATGTGGAGGCATTGGAGAGGGTACAGAGGAGGTTTACCAGGATGTTGCCTGGTATGGAGGGCAGGTCTTATGAAGAGAGGCTGAGGGATTTGAGGTTGTTTTCGTTAGAAAGAAGGCGGCTAAGAGGAGACCTTATTGAAACATATAAGATGATTAGAGGTTTAGATAGGGTGGACAGTGATAGCCTTTTTCCTAGGATGGAGAAAGCTAGCACGAGGGGACATAGCTTTAAATTAAGGGGTGGTAGTTATAGGACGGATGTCAGAGGTAGGTTCTTTACCCAGAGGGTGGTAAGGGTATGGAATGCCCTGCCTGCTGCAGTTGTAGATGCGCCAAGTTTGGTGGTGTTTAAGAGGTTAGTAGATAAGTTTATGGACGAAAAGGGAATGGTTTAGATTAGAGGGTCATTGTTTTTTCTTAATTGGTTGGCGCAACATCGAAGGCTGAAGGGCCTGTTCTGCGCTGTAATGTTCTATGTTCTATGTATGTTCTATTAATGAGTCAAGTTTCAGGCTAACAAATAGTGTGTTACACCGTGATATAGACAAAGGGGACAAGAGTTAAGTGAAAATCCAACACACTTTATTCAATACTTTATCAACGACAAACAATATTCATGCTCTTCACAGGACTCTTCATAAACAGTCTTAAATGTCTAAAACAGCAATCTCAAATCTACACTAGCTATTTACTTCTGACACATGCTTCCGAGGATTTGTACACACGAACCACAGGCCCATATCACTGAATTTGAACTGTTTGTTTGAAAATACTGGTAACACCCATTCAGTGAGGCTGAAACAGCCTGTTACTTGATCTTTTAGGGTTGATGTTTCAGTATCTGCAGTCATCAATTTGCACTTCTTGTGCAGGGCTGGTTCTGATCTTTGGGTCATCTCAAAGGGATGGTCTTCTGGGTCTGGTCAGTCTGATGGTGTTTGCCGTAAGGCACAGAGAGTTGGAGCTGCTGTGCTGCTCGGCTGCTGGTCTAAGGTGCTCACTGGGGACGCCGTTGAAGAAGGTGCGAAGAGCAGACAGAGCTGAGGCTACAGATTACTCCCCCTTGTTGCCTCCTTCTCAAAGCTTCTGTGTCCAATACTAGCATTTAAATCTTCAACTGCCAAGTGCTCACCTTGGCGTGCTAAGCCTCTGGCCTCCTATTGAGCTGGGTGCCATCAAGTCTGCATAGCGTCTTTTTAAACAAAACAGGTTCATTTTTGGTGTAAACGATGGTCACTGAAACAATATGGCTGATAGCACCTGGCCAGGCTGTTCCAGGCCTGTCTGGTTTTGATTGTCTAAGGCCTAGTTACATGAACGCTCTCTGTTCCAGCTCTGTAGTTTGAAAATTATAGAGTCTGGCTACTCAGCTTTTGAGTTTTTAATCCACGCGCAAGAAAGAATATCAATATTTCTATAAAAATGCTGGAAGTCATGGGTCACCTGGCCACAGAGGCCTGCCAGCTAGCCATACTATACAATGTACACCTTGTACCTTGCAGTCCACTAAAATGGTATGAAAAGAAAACCAACACTCAAATATCCTCCCACCCACCATCTCCTTTTGGCTTTTGCAATATCATGAAATTCTTCAAATGTTGTTGAAAGTTTATTTATTTATTAGTAGGCTTACATTAACATTGCAATTAAGTTATTGTGATAATCCCCTGGACACCGCATTCTGGCATCTGTTCGGGTACACTGAGGGAAAATTTAGCATAGCTGATACACCTAAACAGCATGCCTTTCAGACTGTGGGATGAAACCAGAGGAAACCCGCACAGACATGGGGAAAACATGCAGACACCACACAGAGACCCAAGCCAGGAATCGAACACAGGTCCCTGGTGCCTTGAGGCAGCAGTGCTAACCACTGTGCCATCCCCAGTTGAGATGAGACATTGAAATACAATAATGTGTTCTAGACAGATAAATCAAACTTCACTTGAATAAATACCCATCAGGACTTTAAAAACCATTTACCAAGGCAGAGAAATCACAATCCTGTATCGAAAGGCTACAAAGAAGCCAGTATTTTCAAAATAACAATTTTGAGAAGATATATCTACTATAAACCAAGATCTTTAGGGAATAAAATATGAAGATCTGATTCATACAACTGTACGAAGAAAAACAACTGAACAAAATGGTCATAACTTGGGATAACCACTTCAAGATCAACAATTAATCATATTTTCTTTTGTTTGTTTATCTCTTCATGAACTATAAAACATCTTCAGGACTTTCCTCTCCTTCTGTTTTGTGTGCGTATGTATGTGTGTTTGTCCGTGTGTGTGTGTGTTTGTCTGTGTGTGTGTGTGTGTGTGTGTGTGTGTGTGTGTGTGTGTGTGTGTGTGTGTGTGTGTGTGTGTGTGTGTGTGTGTGTGTGTGTGTGTGTGTGTGTGTGTGTGTGTGTGTGTGAGAGAGTGTGTGAGTGTGCCATATGAATGGTAATTATCATTTACTTATTTTTTAAATTCGGGAAACAGTGTCAATAAATAAATGCATTCCATTCTCTGTTCAAATTCAGAAAAAAATCGATCTGACTAATTTTTTTTCAATCTGAAATTATACATAGCAGGATTCCTGCAGTATTGGCAAAGCACATCCATACTAAATCCACAAAAAAGCCCTGGCTGGAATCTTCCCAAAAGTGCACAGAGTGAGAAAACCAACGTGAAGCTCGTAGGCTGCACAGATAGATTTTCTCACTACACTGAACAACACTCTGTGCAATTTCAAAGTATCCATTGTGTCAGATTTCTCCTGGCTGCTTCCCCCTTTGAGGGTGAGGGTTGAGTAGTGGAGATTTAATGTAACGATCACCACACCTCAGGCAAGGGGCAAGGTTGAGAAGGTGAGGCTTTCATGAATAACCTCAGCCAGTATGGAAATGGATCTTGCTCTGCTGGCGTCGCTCTGCATCACTAACCAGCTGTCCAGCCATCTGAGGTAACTGACCCTCAAAGGGGACACGAGACTCACACAGCCAGCAAGACAGGCCGGGCC
The DNA here is from genome assembly GCA_024679065.1 of Sphyrna mokarran. Classification (NCBI taxonomy): domain Eukaryota; kingdom Metazoa; phylum Chordata; class Chondrichthyes; order Carcharhiniformes; family Carcharhinidae; genus Sphyrna; species Sphyrna mokarran. The sequence continues at coordinate 101,969,387 of JAGIQG010000007.1, forward strand.
TAAGAAAGCCAGTAACACTGAGAATCTCCAGATTGGGGCATCCTTTAACAAAAGGAACCTCCACAGTCACAAAACGAATATCCTCCCTCCCCCACCCCCTCCACTACTCCCCGTACCGCATCCCTCTGCCTCATGGACAGAGGGAAACCCCTACACTCTCCATGGATAGGGGGAACTCCCCACTTCCCCTAGGAAGCACCAACATGATGCTCTTTACATAATTGAAGCCTTCCCCTGTTGAATTCAAATTCTCTTACTTGCTTTTCTCTTTCAACTTCCAGGCTTCTGCTTCTTTTTCTCTTTGGAATTCTAATTCAAGTTTTTCTTCAAATGTCTCCTACTTTTTGAAACTAATTTAAGCTTCTGTTTTTCGAATCCCTACAGTGCAGGAGGCTGCCATGTAGCCCCATTTCTTTCTTTCTTGAACTCAGGTTGTTTCATTTGTAATTGGGATCTAGCTAACTCTACTTGGTGTTGACAGGATCACCCTTTTCCTCCTCGAGGTTCAAGTGCTGAGCCAATTCTTCAACAATTGCTGCCTTTTGTTGCGCCCCCATTTTCAAATCAACCCCTAAGCTCTCCGCCACTGACTTCAAATTAACTTTTGCTGATAGTTGCAAGACACAAGCAGACATGTTTCCTCTCTGTAGGAATACCTGAGCTTTGAAAGTAGGCACGTTGATTTTTCACTGGATACAACACAAGTAACTGTGAAATCTTATTTGTTTTAAACACTGGAAAATTCCAGTGCTTCCATTTTGCAGCGTCTGTATAAAAGCAAATTACTGTGGATGCTGGAATCTGAAACCAAAAGAGAAAATGCTGGCAAATCTCAGCAAGTCTGGCAGCATCTGTAAGGAGAGAAAAGAGCTGATCTGTTGAGCCCAGATGACCCTTTGTCAAAGCTTTGACGGAGAGTCATCTAGACCTGGAACGCCAGCTCTTTTCTGTCCTTACAGCTGCTGCCAGACCTGCTGAGATTTTCCAGCTTTTTCTCATTTGGTTACAGCCTCTGTATCTTGATTCTGCAAGAGCCTTCAATACAATTCCTATCGATATATAACTTTTAAAAAAAATTAATTTCTCGGTGATTGACAGAAATGACCAAAGGAAAAGATCTTGCATTTTAAGACTTTTGCTTTAACAAACAAAATAAAACCAACATAGATCAAATATTATTTAAAAGACAATTAATATATCAAACTAATGAAAATGTACTTTTATATCAATGAGCAAACTGAATTGAGATACACCTTACAAGTCTTTTTGGTGTGCACCATACATGTGCAACATTACAAGAACAAGTCTAAAGTTACTGCTAGAGTGTCAGCAGTTTCACTTCTTCTTGCTACTCTCAGTCAAAACCTCCAAGACCCTTTGAAAGTTATTCCACTCAGACTAAGTCTTCTCAGTATGATTTTTATCAGCAAGGCTCACTTTAGTGACACTTGGTCCCATAAATTACCTTCCTTTCAAACAGGAAACAAACTCTCACAAGTATCCTGCTTCTTTGCTACCATAGAACAGTCTCTTTCTGCTTTTCACAGAAGTAGTTGCTTTGCTCCTCCACACAACAATATGCTTTGCCCCTTCTCCCCATGGACTTTTTTGTGAGTTGCTGTATCAAACTGTGAAAGCTGTTACTTTTTGCTTTAAACTTGGTTAGCCTCCTTTATCTCTCCCATTGCTCCCCGCGCCAAATTACCACTCCCCACCACGCACCCCAGCTCCTCCCACCCCTCCCAGCCAGCACCTGGATAACAGAGGTTTGTCTTTGATTGGGACATTTCTGAAATTCTCTCTCTTTGGATTAGTAAATTTGCAGATGACACTAAAGTCAGTGGAGTGGTAGATAGTGAAGAGGGGTGTTATAGTTTGCAGAGGGACTTGGACAAGTTGCAGAGCTGGGCCGAGAGGTGGCAAATGGATTTTAATGTGGAAAAGTGTGAGGTAATGCACTATGGCAGAAATAATAAATGTGTAGAGTATAGGGCAAATGGTAGGATTCTTAGTAGTCTAGATGAACAGAGGGATCTTGGTGTGTATGTGCATAGATCCCTGAAAGTAGGCAGTCAGGTCGAGAAGGTTGTTAGGAAGGCATATGGAGTCTTGGCTTTTATTGGTAGAGGGATTGAATTTCGGAGCCGCAACGTCATGTTGCAACTGTACAAAACTCTAGTGCGGCCGCACTTGGAGTATTGTGTGCAGTTCTGGTCCCCACATTATAAGAAAGATGTGGAGGCATTGGAGAGGGTACAGAGGAGTTTACCAGGATGTTGCCTGGTATGGAGGGCAGGTCTTATGAAGAGAGGCTGAGGGATTTGAGGTTGTTTTCGTTAGAAAGGAGGCGGCTAAGAGGGGACCTGATCGAAACATATAAGATGATTAGAGGTTTAGATAGGGTGGACAGTGATAGCCTTTTTCCTAGATGGAAAAAGCTAGCACGAGGGGACACAGCTTTAAATTAAGGGGTGATAGTTATAGGACGGATATCAGAGGTAGGTTCTTCACCCAAAGGGTGGTTCGGGAGTGGAATGCCCTGCCTGCAGCAGTTGTAGATGCGCCAAGTTTGGTGGCGTTTAAGAGGTTAGTTGATAAGTATATGGAAGAGAAGGGAATGGTTTAGTTTGGAGGGGCATTGCTTTTTATATTGGTCGGCGCAACATCGAAGGCCGAAGGGCCTGTTCTGTGCTGTAATGTTCTATGTTCTATGTTCTATGTTCTTGGTTTCAGTTAATCATAGAATCCCCTGAAACGTGCAGTGCAGAAGGAGGCCATTTACCCTATCAAATCTGCACTGACCACAATCACATCCAGACCCTATTCCCGGAATCATACATATTTCCTCTGCTAATCCCCTGACACTAAGGTCAATTTAACATGGCCAATCAACCTAATCCCGCACATCTTTGGACCTTTGGTTGGAGGAGACATTTTAAAGCGTAGCCATCTTATAATATCTAGCATCCATGTTTAATGAGAAGAGAGTGGGCAAATGCAGCACCTTCATGAAAAACAGGGAAAGTGAAGGGTAAGACCATTTTTGCAAACTTCATTGGAGAATGTCACAAATTATCCAGCAAACTTTAATGAATTCATGGGGCGTTTCTGCCTCGCCATAAGCTCATGATCAACTTGAATTTAAATAGTGGCAATAAAACTTTGCTGAAACGCGCAGGCAGGCAACTTTAATGGAAAATGTACAAACATGTTCAGGCAACATTTACAGCACAGTATGCACCTCAGTCAAACGCATTTATTGACTGGTTAAAAGACTCTGTCACCTATTCTGCTGCACTGTGTTCATCCAGAAGGTCATTCATTTAATGATAGCAATGGGGAAATAAAGAAGTGACACAATGAGACAAATCCACAGCAGGTCAGTTGGCATCTGAAAGATAATGATGGTATTGTTTTATGTAAATTAAACAGGTACTGCACTCTATAAAAACAGGAACCAAATGTTTGTGAAACTCTTTCAGACATTTCAAAAACATGAATAGAAGAAGTTGTTCCTTTTTTGTACCACAAAAGGCAGAGCCAGACAGACAGGCAATTTCCCCGTACCCTTCCTCCTTAAGGTTAAGTCGGCTTTTGATATGCACTTGAAGAGAATTACAATCCTACCCCTTTCTGGGGCTATCAGGCATATTCTTTGGATGCTCAATCTCACTTAAGGTTGAGAAGACACACATATACTTAAAAATGAGTCGAACTAATCTTGCTCTATCAGAGGAAAGGAAGCACCAGGGAATATTACCACCTTCTGGATAGCCTTTTTAATAAGTTTTAGCCAGATTATAACAACCCGGATGTTATAAGGGTCTGGACATCTCTCCTCAAAAATGTACTCCTCCACTGAAGGCTGTATGGAGATCCATTCATGAGATTGGATATCGAAAACTATATGACACATTATACTTTTAAATTAAATAAAATAATCTTAAAGAACTGAATATGTAACATTTGATGGTATTCACAATCTAGGAATGCTAAGTGTAATCTTATATCTTTTAGTGAATCTAAGGATTATTAATGGTACAGAGAGGTTTTTGAGATATTCATCCATATTTAAAGTAGCATTAACCATAAATCCCTAAGTAGAAAGCTACTGGGTCAAGCAAGGTACATCTATCCCAATTAAGGGGAAAAATATCGTCACTACTACACAGCAGCTAGCTGTGCTTTTACCACGAGAGATGCTGGAGTGAATCGAACAAATCTAAAAATCCTACTGTGTGGTTCCATATTTACCATAAACAAACTAACTGATCACAAAGCTTGTTGAACATCTCTGCTGGACACCATCCTTTGCTTGCATCGACATCCTTCAAGTAAACAGGATAGTGGTTAGATAGCGGTTACTACACTCAGATTCCAGGACTCAATTGTCAAATTAATCCTTAAGATTATCCATTGTTAGATTGTGGTATATTACAATTATTAATGCATTGCTGAGCTGATATTGATGCCAGTTCCTGTTTTTTTTTCAAAACTGTCATGTGTTAATGAAAAAACCATCTCCTATGCACAGGATGTTGTCATCTCTACCACATAATTATATCCAGGAAGACCTATAAACTTATAGATTCTTGTCCAGCAGGTGAACTTTAATTTTTAATCCCTACTTCATAGCAGAATCAATATTTTAATCTTTAAACTCTGTCTTTATATCTGGATTCTAATATAACCCTGTATTGATATTTTATCTAGGGCAGCATGGTGGCACAATGGTTAGCACTGTTGCCTCACAGTGCCAGGGACTTGGGTTCAATTCGGGCCTCGGATGACTGTCTGTGTGGAGTGTGCACATTCTCCCCGTGTCTATTTAGGTTTGCTCCGGGTGCTCCACTTTCCCCCTACAATCCAAAGATGAGGTTAGGTTGTTTGGCCTATGCTAAATTGTCTTTAGTGTCAGAGGGATTAGGAGGGTAAATATATAGGGTTACAGAGACAGGAACCTGGGTCAGAGTGTTGTCGGTGCAAGCTCAATTGAGCCAAATGGCCTCCTTCTGCACTGTAGATTCTATGATTTTAGATTGACTTTCAGATGTCTAGCAATTTTTGTTTCATCAGCACTAACAAGTATATTGTCACATCAGTTGAAACAATGCTGAGTTATTATTACAACTGAGTGCATAAGTAAACCACATAATGACGAACACTTTACAATAAAGTAAATTGCATGTTGCATATTCTCTAGATTTCCTTTGGGTGTTCTGGTTTCCTCCCACAGTCTGAAAGACATGCTGATTAGGTGCATTGACTATGCTAAATTCTTTACAGGCACCGGAGTGTGGCGAGTAAGGAATTTTCACAGTAACTTTATTGCAGTGTTAATATAAGCTTACTCATGACACTAACAAATAAAATTAAAGATTAGTAACTATAATAACTTGGACAGCTGCTCAGCTGTAAGCTACAGTGCTAACTTATCTCCAGCAAATAGAAAATGCATCAGTTGTTTTGTGATGTCAGGATGAACAAAGGGCATTGAGAAAGGCAGGTAGGCCTGAGGGAGACACAGATCTCAAGGTCAGAGCAAAAACAGAGAAAACAAGTGCTTTGTCAAAGGAAGTCATTGTATATTGCCAAGGTTAAGCAGGAAGAGGGAGGATACAGGTATGACTATCAATAATGAATCTCGAGGGCAGCAAATAGAATCCCTGAAGGGATTGCTCGCTATCATAATAGAGAAACAGAAGACCTTAATGATGCAAATGCAGAGGACAAATCTGATGCACACGGCCTCTCCTCATTGCAAGAAGAAGCCAAATTGTTTTTCCTGAGAACAAGCTTCAGAGTCAGCTGAAGTGAAAGTGGGCCATATGCTTGCTTGTTTGGAAGATGCTGTTGCACTGCTTCAAAGGTGGGAAACATTTGTTAGAGAATATATAGTCAGAGAGTTAGGCTGGAATGTTACAACTGTTCACAGCAGTGGAATTTTCCCATCCTGCTGCAGTGAACGAAGATTTGGCTGGACACCAAATTCTCCCACTTTGCTGCAGTGGGAGCATGACATGAATGGCTGGTAAATCATGCCCATGGTGTCACATGTTTCAATGTTTTTTGTGGACAGAAAATTATAGTGATGAGCCTAGTCATCTATGATTATTTATCAGCAACATGATCTTTATTAATATTGTCCAGGAATATTTTATCTGGCCCAATTTGTTAGTCCAGCAGGGTAAGGTTATAAAACGATTAAGGTTGTACATTTTCACTTTTGCTCTTTTAATCAGCTTTTAAGCAAGCTTAGACAAGAAAAGAGAAATATCAGCTAGCTCTCTGTGGGACTCCAATCTAATAGAATTTTCATGAAGAAACATCATGCATATCTATTAGTCCGGAGGATTTGTCTTTCACTTAATGGCATTCAATGGCATTGCCATTACTGAATCCCTCACTCTCAACATGCTGGGGGTCACTGATTAAGCAGAAAGTGAACTGCACAGGCAATATCTAAATTGTGGCTAGAACAGCAGGTCAGGAGCTAGGAATCCTGTAACGAAAAACTCACCTCCTGACTCCGTATACAAGACACAAGTCCGGAATGTGATGGAATACTCTCCATTCGTCTGGATGAGTGCAGCTCTAACACTCAATAAGTGTGACACCATCCAGGGCCAAGCAGCCCGTTTGATTGGCACCCCATCCACAATCATTTAATCCCTCCATCATTGAGCACGGTGACAGCAGTGTCTACAAGATGCACTGCAGGAACTTGCTAAGACTTCTTGACAACACCTTCGAAGCCCACAATACCAGCTAGAAGGACAAAGGCAGCAAATATATGGGAACACCACCACCTGAAAGTTCCCCTCTAACCTGTTCAGCATCCAGATTTGCCATTCCTTCACTATTGCTGTTTCATAATCCTGGAATTCTTTCCTTAACAGCACTGTGTGTGTACATACACTTTATGAACTTCAGCAGTACAAGAAGGCAGCTCACTACCACCTTTTCAAGGGCAATTTGGGGTTGACAATAAATGCCCTCCTAGCAAGCAACACCCATATCCTATGAATGAATAAAAAAACTGGGAGCTTCCAATGTGATGGTACTCACACCACCACAGGCAGCCACACACAATGTTATTTCTTCAGCTTTCAAGAATGTACCAAATAAGTAAAAGAAACCACCCAGTCTCTGCCCAGCATGCTCCAACTTGGTATTCTACAGTTTCTTAACAAGGTCAGGGTTTTGCAGCATTTGTGGTATGAATATGATACATAATGAAGAATGGTGGTTTCTTCTGAGATACTGAAGCCTTCTGTCCCCACCACCAAGTGTATATCCAAGCCACTGACTCCATCCTCCACCCCAGTCACTGTCTGAAGCTGAACCAGACCTCAAAATGCTCATCCATGCATTTGTTACTTCTGACTCATTCCAATGTCTCTTCTAGCCTCTCAACAGCTGCCCTCAATAAACTCAGTCGAACCCTGCTGCCCACATCGTAACTCACACTCCATTCCACTCAGCCATTATCCCTGTGCTGGCTCACCTGCATTGATGTGGAGATGCCAGCATTGGACTGGGGTAAACACAATAATAACATCAGGTTAAAGTCCAACAGGTTTATTTAATAGCAACTGCCACAAGCTTTCGGAGTGCTGCTCCTTCGTCAGGTGAATGGGAAGTTCTGGTCACAACAGGGCATATAAAGAACAAAGAACAAAACAGCATGGGAAACAGGCCCTTCGGCCCAATGAGCCCGCGCTGCCACCTCAATGTTCCCATCTCTACCCGCGATCCCTGTCCATATTTATAGATCTATGGATTAAAAACCAAATTTGAGACAATTTAGGGAGAATTTGTTTTGCCAATTAGCCTAAGAGCACATCTTTGGGATGTGAGAGGAAACCGGAGCACCCGGAGAAAACCCATGCAAGCACGGGGAGAATGCGCAAACTCCCACAGACACAGGCCCAAATCCATGTATCTGCACAGCACAGCGATAGTCTATAATAAAGACTAAAATGTGAGCTTTTACAGCTAATCAAGTCTTAAAGGTGCAGACAATGTGAGTGGAGATAGCAGGCCCTCATGACTTGCCTAGGCTTGCTTGCTGTCCTGTCTGGAGACGGAACACATCTCTGACCTATGCTTAATGCTATCTCCACTCACATAAGGGGTATAGTAGGAAGCTGAGAACACAGTCTTGTATTGAGGATGATCGTGGAGGAGGTATTGTTGCCTATCCTTGCTGATTGTGGTCTGCGAGTTAGGAAGTTCAGAATCCAGTCACAGAGGGAGGTGCTGAGGCCCAGGCCACAGAGTTTGGAGATGATTTTCGTGGGAATAATAATGTTGAAGGCTGAACTGTAATTAATGAATAGGAGTCTGACGGTGTTCTTGTTATCTACATGTTCCAGGATTGAATGCAAGGCCGAGGAGATGGCATCTGCTGCGGCTGTAGGTGAACTGTAAAGGATCCAGGTAGTCCAGGAGTCTGGAATTGATTCGTGCCATGACTAGTCTTTCCTTTACTTTGCTTCCAGCACTATGCATTGTTTTTGTCAAACGAAGAACAAAGAAAATTACAGCATGGGAACAGTCTCTTTGACACTCCAAGCCTGCACCAGCTGTACTACCCAACTTAACTAAAACCCTCTACCCTTCCTGGGACCATATCCTTCTATTCCCATCCTATTCATGTATTTGTCAAGATGCCCCTTAAAAATCCCCATCATATCTGCTTCCACTAACTCCCCTGGCAATGCGTTCCAGACACTCACCACCCTCTGAGTACAGAAGCCTGCCTCGTACATCTCCTTTAAACCTCGCCACTCAGAATTAACATTTATCAGGTAAAATAATCAAAGTTGCAGTCAAATTTTGAAAAGGATTTAATCTTCTTTATATGAATAAACACTGGCATGAGAAAGCCTTAACATTATTACTGGATAATCTTACGGCATGGCTAACAGTTGATCAAGGGTTTCCTGCACTGTATACTGGTAGATGACTATACGTTGGCTGAATGTAGCATTTGGTACATTAACTCTCTGAAACAAGGAATTGAATAAATATCTGGTCTGAAAGTCCCATCAACACTATAGTTAATGCCTCTTCTTTCTCAGGACGCTAAGGAAATGCAGTGTGTCCACTTCAATTTTTACAAATGCACCATAGAAGGTATCCTTTCCAGTTGTATCACAGCTAGGTGTGGCTCCTACTCTGACCAGGACCAAAAGAAGCTACAACGAGTTATGAATGAAACCCAATCCATCACAAAAATCAGCCTCTCATCCATTGACTCTGTCTACATTTCCCATTGTCTTGGAAAAGCAGCCAGCATAATCAAGGAGCCCATACACCCTGGCCACACTGAGGGTGATTCTCCCAGCCCACTACACCGCTCAGGGCATTGTCAGCCTGGCAGTACCAGCCTGGCACCCTGGCACTGTCTAATGGACAAAGTGACAATGTTATGACAGATAGGTACATGCGCAGTGGCCTGTCCAGTGCTGTGCTATTGGACTCTCCAGAAGGAATAGGTGTCACCCACTGATTTTCAATGTGAATCTTGCTAGGGCACTCTATAATGCACAGTGTGGGAGATGCATTTTGAAAATCCTGCTAAAAAAAAGCAGTGGGTGTTATTCCAGTTTTTGTGCAAATTCGGCACTTAGAACTTTTTTGGGAGAATCCTGGCCATAATCTTCCATGTTGTTCCATCAGGAAAAAGATGCAAAGATCAAGGATCACGTACCAACTGTCTCAAAAACAGCTTCTTCCCTGTTGCCAGCAGATTTTGAATGGGCCTATCTCATATTAAGTTGATCTTTTTCTACACCTTAGCTATGACTGTAACACTACATCCTGCACCCTCTCATTTCTTTCTCTACGTTGGTATTACTCGTTTGTATAACACACAAGAAACAATACTTCTCACTGTGACAATTTCACTTTTCAATACATGTAACAATAATCAAATCATATCAAAAAGGATTATTAGTGTGACAAAATTGTATTTTAAGGGAAACTGTGTTAAACGTACTTATATGCTTTTAAACCTTTCATTGAGTTTAAAAATCTTTTTCAAAATGGAGGTAAGGACACAAAACAGACACGATTTTGTGTTAGTTCATATCATGTCAGAGTGTCTTATTCCTAGAGCTGGCTATGAAAGGTCATGACAAAGACTCCATCAAGAATGTGCATTGAATCTTCTAAAAGGTGTAAAATCTCTTTGTCTTCTCAAAGAAGAGGATCAGGAAGAGACTTCAAAAGGACCTCAACATGATTAACCTTCTTGTTTGGGGCCATGACTTATTGAAAATTAACATGACAGCCATTTTTGCATTGCTGTAGAAAGCCTTTTTGTGTGACTGTGTACAGAGAATCCAAAAGACTTTAAGGAGTGAGTACAACCCACAGCTGAATGGATTGTAACAAATACATGAGAGCTTGCTTCTCTCAGCTGCTGGGAATTATAGAGCATGACTTTCGACAGAGTAGATGGGGAGCAACTGCTTCCACCCAGAGCAGTGAATAACTAAAAGACACAAAGTTAAGGTAATTACCAGAAACTCTGGATGGGAAATGAGGAGAATTTGCTTTTAAGGACCGAGTTGTTTCATCAAGAATGTGTTGCCTGAAAGGGTAGTGGAAGTAAATTCAGTTGTAACTTTCAAAAAGGAACTGGATATACACTTGGAAGGAGAAATGTTCTAGGCTATGGGGCAAGATCAAGGAAGATGGGATGAAATCAAATCACTTTCAAAAGGCTGGCACAAGCATGGTGGGCCAAAGAGCCACATTCTTTTCTGTGCAATTCACTGATCACATTGGACACAATTGGTTCAAGTGTGACTGAGATCATATAAAAGCCATGTCAATCGTCAAAGGGGAGTAATGTGGGTTGAGAGATAGTGATCTGAGAAAGAAGAGATGTATGCAGAAACTTAGCAAATTTTTCTCACAAACAAATGAGATGTATAAAGCGCAGAATGGAAGTAAATATATGCTTTCTGTGGCGAGAAGATCGTGATGAGCTAGCCTTCTCGCCTTCCCTTTCTTTTGTGCTGCATCAGAACCTGGTTATAATACACTGTGCGGGATACTGAATATGCAGCTGCTAGCCTTGGCAGCACTAGGATTTGGAGACTCGTGAAAACAAAGCCTGAGCCTGATAAGTACAAGCCAATTCTCAAACCTCTCGAGATCATCAAGAAGAACATTCTGCACCCCCCGCACTGTGAGCACGACTGATGATCTCCGTGTCAGACCACCAGCACTTAAACAAAAGTGAAGGTTTCTCCTTTTGAAAATGAAGCAAAAATTTCTAAAGGATTGAAATACAATAGCAAGGAAGTAAAGTGATATTTATACAGAATTTGGTTGAACTACACATCGTGAGACTGTGATTGGTAGGAGAGGGAGAGGGTCCACAATTGATCTGGCTGCTGTGTTTGCTGGGAAGAGGTGGGAGCTAGTTGAGACTGTCTGCAGTAGAAGGGGCCTGACAGCTCTCTCTCTGTCTGTCAGACCCCTGCTGCGCATGTGCAGCATTAGATGTCAGCATGTGTTCACTACTGCTCTCTACAGGCTGTCAGGTACATTAAACTCTGCCCATAGCCTCTCTGGCCAAAATTTTAAAGACACAGTAGATACGATTTGGCCTGAAAAAATGCCCAAAAAACAGATCTGGAATTTTGAGTTTCAAGCTGACCTGACACTTAGAAAAAAAAACTCCCAAAACTCCACCATTTAAATCTTCTGTACAGTTCTATTCTCCAGATTACCAAAACACATTAAAGCACTGAAGAAAGTGCAGGAAGAACTTACAACGAATGTAAGAGGATGCAGTTAACAAAGAAGAGTGAGTAAAAAATGAGATTAAAGGGGATGAGCCCTCATTAGAGGGTTTAAAATTATGAAGGTCTTGATAGGATGGATATTGAAAACTACTGTCATTTGTTGATGTGTCCAGAGCAAGGAGCATAATTAAAAGATAGTCACCAACACATCAAGAATTTAGAGGAGTTTCTTTACACAATGAGTGATGAGACTGTGAAGCTTGCTGCAATGTGAAATGATTCAAGATGATAGCATTGGTGTCAAAAGTTTTGATACATACATGAGGGAAGAGGGATGATTCAACCAAATTGGGAGTGGGAAGATATACCAAGTGGGAAGAGATTCATGCGAAGTTTCAGGACTGATATAGACTAATTAGGCTGAAAAGTTGCTTCCTGTGTGGTAAATTCTATGTGAAAAAACATGCCTAGAAATATAACCAATAGACATAATTATGCCATAGAGATTACTCAAATCTCGGTCTCTGGTCTCTGCTAAGACAGCTGCTATTAAAATAGGTAGCATGAGAGGTACTCCAACTGGCCTCAGTTTTCAAGAGCTGGATATAATGCATGGGGAAAACATGACTTGGTAACTACCATCTGCATTGAAAATAGACTTGTGTATAATTTGTAATGAGGATAGGTTTGGGATGAACCTTCATGCCACCTTCCCAGTGTCAAATGGAGGCTTAATTAGGAAACTGCATCCATTAAGGAAACGATGGAAAGGGAGGAAACTTGGAGTCAACAAGAGGTACCTGCATCTTACAGATATGAAAGTAATTGCTGTGAAAATAAAAGCAAATAAAGCAGCATATTAAAATAACAGTGCGAGTGGCTTCTATTTACAGGGATGCAGGTGTCTCAAACTACAATGAGCTGGACAAAATTCAGGTACACAGAGCTGGCTTAAATTGGTATCCTTCAGGTCCCAAACTATTGAGAAATTTTTTGGCCTTTATGATTATAAGGGTAATCTTTCTGTTTGGCTTCTTATTTAAGAGATGTTAGCCGTAATTCTCCGTCCTCGCCGGCAGCTAGGATTCTTCAGTCCCACTGCAGTGAACGGAAATTTGGCTGAGTTCATTTAGCAATAGTAATGCATTTGAATGTCAAGGGAAAATAGTTATATTCCCACTTGTTGAAGATGATTGGATGGCACTTATGTTGCATGAGTGGTATTTTCACTTATCAATCCAAAACCTGATAATTGTCCAGGGCTTCTTGCATATGGATATAGACTGCTATATCTCAGATGCAGCATATGGTGCTGAACACAGTGGAGCCTTCATCAGGAAGGATAAAACAGTTCTTGCCCCAGGATACTCTCCCTGCCATCACACTCGATTACATTTAATAATTAGAGTTATTATCAACTGAGAAACCCATGACAAAATTTGAAAAAAATCGAGTAAAACTGGTAGCTTGACTTGGACATGGAGAGAAACATAATTATCTGGAGAACTGACTTTGAGAGGCACTAATGCTTTTGATTAGTGCCTGTCATCCAATACCCTTGGTCATAGCTTGGTCATAGAGTATTGAGCAGTCTCGGTGCAAAGTAGTGACGATTCAATTAGCTGGCTGTCGTAGGAGTTGTGTGTGAGTTAGAGGGGACACAGTACTAAAGACGTGGATCCACACTTATGAGTCTGTAATCTGTCAGGAAAGAAAACACGTTTTGGAAACATTATGCTGCTAAGATTGGAATGACATAATGTGGGATCAACGGTGTCAGTGGAAGATGTCCAGACATTTGCTAATGCAGAACTGAGTAGACAGGATATTGAATGAACTTACCCTTCTGGGATCATATCATTCTTTGAAATGAAATTATTACAAGCCTTTAAGAGCATGGAAGCGAACATCACCTTTGCCAATATTTGGTCACAGGATAGCAATCTGGGCTTGAATTTAAAAAAAAATGAAATCAGCTAGAATAATTAAAAAGAAAATCTAGGAATATGTCACCATAAAATGTGAAGAAAGTAGTTTCATATGTCACCCAATGCACCAGGTTTTGTTGTATATTTTAATTTTGTTGAATAATTTATTAATTGATATCACAAAGAAACCACTAGACAAGGAATATCATAAAATATAGCTGCAATTAATTCTGTTGCGTAACAATTTATGCATCCACTAGAACTATAAAAACACATTTGTAAGTAAATCAAATATTTGTAGGGAATAAATTGAGCTTTTGTTTTCCTCAAATTGAATTTAGTGTAGCAGAGGTGAGTATAAAGCAATCTTTGTTGTTACATACATTATTTTTCAGTAAATTTAGTGGACAAATTAAAATGTGGCTGAAAAGAGGCTTTCTGTATTCCTTTAGGACACATATATTGAAGCACTTATAGGGTGGATCCTTATCAGGTTTGTTTCTTGTTTTTTTCGGTCGATACGAGAGTAGAAATGTGCTTTAATCAGAAGTCAATAAAAGTATTAGAAGAAAGAAGAAGCTTAGTGTGGGATTTTCCAGCTCTTCCTGCCAGCTATCCCAAGGAAGATGACATCCTGTTGCGGGCTCTCCAACAATAGAATGGATGAGCCACACAAAGGGTGGGATATTCTGGCCACACTCGCCCCAAGATCAGAAAATTCCACCCGAGGTTAATCGATCTTCGCATAGTTGACCACCCTTCCCCACCCACCCTGTTATGATTCCCATGGCAGGCAGGACAGGAAAACTCTCCCCTAAATGTCATAGACATCAGTGGGACTGGAAGATTCCACCGATGGCCAACGATGAGCCACCTCTGCCACCAGAAAGCACGATGTAGAGATGCTGGCATTGGACTGGGGTAAACATGGTAAGAAGTCTGACGACAACAGGTTTAAATCCAACTGATTTGTGAGTTTACTATCAAATAAATCGGTTGGATTTAAACCTGATGTTGTCAGATTTCTTACCAGAAAACAGCCATGGAGCTGCCGGAAATTACCCCCCTAAAGCCTTACTGTCCCAATCTTCATTCCTGCTATTCTTTCTCATCTGTGACGATGCCATAAGAGCTTTTAGAAGGCTGCTGAATGGAGATGTTTGGAGGTCTATGTAGGACACAGTCGCTGAAAAGCACGTGTGATCTTGGGCTTTATAAATAGAAGCAAACAGGAACAAAAGCAATGAAATGATGCTGATCCTATTTAAAACATAAGCTTCAGCTGGTTTATTTTTGTTTCTGAGCATCACACTTGAGAAAGGATGACAAAACCTTGGTGAGGGTGCAGAATAGATTTACTGGAATAGTCACAATGAAAGACCTCACTTCTATGGAAAGACTGGAGAAGGTATGATTATTATTCTCCTGAGAACTGTGGAGGCTTCAGAGGAGACCTGATAGCGGTAATCAAAATGATGAATGGGTTTGAATGGCAAAAGATCCAGAGGCAACATGAGGAAACATTTTCTTTAATGAAGCAAGCTGTGATCTGGAACACACTCTCTGAAAGATGGAAGAAGATTCAATCCTTCAAGAGGAAATGAGATATAGCTCTTGGGGCTGATAGGTCGAGAGGTATGGGGGAAAAGGCAGAACCAGCGAATTGAACTTGATGATCAACCATGATCAAAATAAATGGCTTTAGAAGGGAAATAAAATGAACCAGGCCTTGGAGACTGTGTTGAACTTCAAGAAGTGGTTTTATTCCACATGCATAAGGGAGAAATGGACTCTGGCCTGAAATCTCAGGTTGCCCGCAAGTTCTCTCTGATCCTGGTAGATTCGTACAAGTTATTTCCTATATTTTTCAGGTCACAAAGCTAACATTAATTCCTCAAGTTGGATACAAGATGGTCCTTCTGAACAATGCAAACTACATTGTTCAGTACTGTGAATCAGTTCTCTGGGCAGTTCCATTAACCCAATTATAACATCATAGCATTGTATTTGCCCAATTGGTTTACAACGATGTGTTAATCATTTCCCCCCCCCCCCCCCCCCCCCCCAGCCCCCCACCCTCACCCCTGCTAGGTGATCATGCTTCACAGAAGACTATGCCCTCCCTAGGCTACATGAAGCCTGGCTATCTTAATGTCAGTTCTCCCATTATCATAATAATCAGATTGCTCTGCCCAGTGTTTTGCCAGTGTCCAGTGAGTCATCCCATTAGGCCCCAAATAGGTAGGCTGATGTTTGTCTGGGAAGGTGAGATCCGCCCCCCCCCCCCCCCCCAACTCTTAGAGAGTCTGTCACTCGCAATCAGAAGCTGTGGCTGCTGCCACACAAAAGTCCCCCCCCGTAATTATCTCCATCTCTGTTATGACGAAACACCACTGAGTCGGGCCGACCTGTACATAGCTGTAATAGTCGCTATATTAAAAGAAGCTTTCAAAGCCATGTACAGGTCGGCCCGACTCAGTGGTGTTTCATCATAACAGAGATGGAAATAATTACGGGGGGGACTCATGGGTCCGTCAGGCACACACTATGTAATGTGCTGACTCCGAACAGCACTCTGCAAGTCACTTTGATGTGCTATATATCTTCTGGATCCAGTTCGGTAATTCCAGCCCTCCTGCACTATTCCCAATGATTCAAATGTCCCTAAAGAATCCTTTGGATGGGTTCTCCTGTGGGACTGCTTTATCTCTCCCTCTACTGGCCTGCTGCCTGGTCTTGCGACCACCAGTTCATGCCTGTCCCTGTGTATGTTAAGGAGGTTTACTTCATATAGGTAGGTGAATGGGTCGGTGAATTTGGTACCACAGGATAGCCCGAAATCTCAAGTCCTTAATATCAGCCCAGATACTATCAATCAAATCTCTAGAGAGAGTATCACAGGCTCTCTCCTTTGCTTGTGCTTGAGTGATTTTAACTATACCCGCAGATGCCTTGTCCAAGGTCTGCAGGAGCCCCCCTCCTTGAAGGTCTATGGCAATCAGTGCATACTCTGTCCCATATATCCTTTTAGTAGCCCTTTTCCAACTTCTGTGGCTGCCCTAGAGGCATAACTGTTTGTTTCAGCTAGGTGCACCGGATTCATGACTGAGTTTGCACTGCTAATTAACTCTGCAATGTCTCCTAAAGTGCTCCTTTTACTCCACCTGCGAACCCTAGATTTCAAGGTTAGCCTATAATTATAGCCATTCTATGGTATCCTGGAGTTTAATTTTTGCCTGTTTAATGGCACTAGGATGATCGTGGCAAAACCTCCAACAACCAGAGACATTGTACGTTATTTCTAAGGATACCATGATGACATCGTTTAGTACATTTTTAGGTTTCCCTATCCTAACTAGTCCATCCCAGGGAAGGTCAATCAATTGAGGGCATCGGGTAGGCTTTTAATATGCACAAATACTAAAGTTATAACATCTAATCTCCCTACATCCCAGTCTATACATGGATACAGTATTCCTGTCAGTACTGACCTCAGGCTGTGTTCCCACACAAAGGGAGGCCCATCCTGAAGTTATATTTAAATATGGACTGAATATTCACATCCCCCATCCTGGCCTTGTAATGTTACACGTATATATTTACATACCCAACCCGTGTTTGCAGTACATATCCCTTTAATAACCAAGTGTCCCTCCGAGTCTGATTATGTTTCAGTAATGTGTGCGGAACCAGTTGTCCTCTTCACAGTTCATGCAGGAAGCACCATCCTGTAGAGAGCCTCAGAACGACAGATCCCCAATCTGTGTCAGCCCATCCGCAGACCAGGTCTTTGATCCTAATCGGCAATCTAAGTCCCTCGAGAGGTTATATACTCAGCACACTTTAGCATATTTTTCCCCATACTGCTGTGATCACTTGTGTCCGGTAGCTAGAAGGAGTCACTCGGTCTGAAATCCAGGTATCCAGTTTCTTAATCCACTCACCAGGGAGCTGGACATATTGTCCGGGACGTAGGTAGATACCCCCTTCAAATGGACTGTCACTGCCTCCCAAATCCCATACAGCTCACCAACGAAAGTATGAATCTGGGAAGAAGGGTAACATTATCCCCACCAGTCAGGGGAAGGTTTGGTTTCTTCAGGTTATTTATGCAGTTTTAATTGCTTACAGTGTTTCCACCTTGGTGAATCTTTCATATTTACAAAGCACATGTATCCCTTGAAACAATCATCTCATGGGATCCTACCCATCGGGGCTGCAGACCCACCCATTCAGGAAGAACTTTGACCATTACCTGATTCCCCGCCATGGGGTTCTGGGTTTGGATATTTTCCTTCTCCCTTTCCCAGTCCCTGATTCTCTGCATATTTACCACCTCCCCTTTTAAACTGTGCAGCTGTACAGCCAGATGCTGGACAAAATTGAACACCCTCTTCCTTGCATTAAAGACCTCTGCGATCCCAGTCACTACATTCTCGGGAAGCGTCATTGCCCTCCTGGTCATTTGTTTAAAGGATGCCGATCCCATCTCTCTGACTGGGGTTGCCCGCATTTTCATCAATATAGTGGGCAAGACCAACTCCATCCTGTCTCCACTGAAGCCTTTGTCAGACTGTTTCTAAGAATGCTGTTTATTCTTTCTCTCATCCCTGATCTCTGTGGATGGTATGAGACATGGAATTGCTGCTTCATTCCCAGCAAGGTCTGTTTCATTACTCCCCCTGTAAAATGGATACCTTGGTCTGAGTCTAATTGGAGTGAGACAACCCACCACGGTATTATTTCCTCTGCTAGTGTTCTATCCACTGTTCCAGCTGAAAAATCCCTGCAGGAGAATGCCTCCTCCCTCTGGATGAACCAGTTTATTATTACGAGGCAATACTTCTTGTTCTGGGAATGTGGGAATACAAAGAACAAAGAACAAAACAGCACGGGAAACTGGCCCTTTGGACCAACGAGCCCGCGCCGCCACCTCAATGTTCCCATCTCTACCCGCGATCCTTGTCCATATTTATGGATCTATGGATTAAAAACCAAATTTGAGACAATTTAGGGAGAATTTGTTTTGCCAATTAGCCTAAGAGCACATCTTTGAGATGTGGGAGGAAACCGGAGCACCCGGAGAAAACTCATGCAAGCACGGGGAGAATGCGCAAACTCCCACAGACACAGGCCCAAATCCATGTATCTGCACAGCACAGTGATAATGGTCCGTCGACTTTCCAAAGGCAGTGTCCTGTTGAAATCTGCACTCTACTCGTTCCTGAGATTGCTTATCTCTCCCGGTCAATTCTAGCAAGGAGTTCAGTGAGTTCCGAGTAATTCTCTACAAAACAAAACAGTTCAATAACCCCAGCACTTGCTTGATCTTCTTGATGGTTTTGGCATCTCAAGAATGGCTTTCTTTCTTTCTACTGGGATACTCTTTGTTTCCTGTCTGATGTGGTAGTTTGAATATACAACATTGTCCCGCCCCAGGTACACCTTCCTAGCGTTGAGAGAAATAATACAGTACAGAAAGAGGCCATTCAGTCCATCGAGTCTGCACCGACCACAATCCCACCCAGACCCCACCCCCATGTATTTTACCCACTAATCCTCTAACCTATGCATCTATGGATCAATTTAGCATGGCCAATCAACCTAACCTGCACATCTTTGGACTGTGGGAGGAAACTGGAGCATCTGGAGGAAACCCACGCAGAAATGAAGAGAGTGTGCAAACTCCATACAGACGGTGACCCGAGCTGGGAATTGAACCCAGGTCCCTGGAGCCATGAAACAGCAGTGCTAACCGCTGTACTGCCGTGCCACCCATCTTAAGGTCAGCTCGCTGTATGGCTACTAAAGTCCGGGTGAAGGTGATTACGTAGTCTCCCCTCCCCCTGCCCCCTCAAACCCCACCCCAGCGACATCAGGAGTTGTCAATAAACTGAAGCACAGTACTCTGTGTCCTGCTAAGATCCATCTGGGCTATGCTGAAACAATGTTTTTGTCGGTGTTGTTTTATATAAAGAAAATGGGGTTCAAAATAATTAAGCTGAATTTAGCCAATTCATCTCCTCACTTTCCAGCATTTTTAAACTGTATTTTAAGCCTTAAAGGACAAGTTGGAATATAGCAGGCAATCTTGTATCTGGACTGAAAATCTTGGCATAAAATCCTGCTGGATCTTCTGAATGGGAATTTCTGAAAATCAATCTTTTGCAGTTACTGGCAAATAATCAGAATGTGGTGCTCTCTCCAAGCAAATGGGGCTCATTTTTTAATCCAGTTTGATTCCTGTCATGGTTTTGTTGGTGATTACTGTCGCTACAAATCATCTATGCTCTCTTTTCCTCTCCTCCTGCGTGTGTTTTACAACTGCAACTCTCGCTTCATGTTATTTTTTTTGTCCCTTAATCTATTTCTTTAACAGCTACTGTGCCTGCTACCATTCCCCACTCTTGTTTTCAGTTCAACCCCTCCACCAGGTCTTCTGCTCAGCCGCGGATTCATCTGAATTAAATCCTTTTCTTAGTTTATTTCATATTATGATCAACTATAGTTAGTATGATCAATCTCTTGGGTCCCCATTGTAAATCCCCGTACCGGCGCCAATTTTATTACACCTCGCCATCTCGGCCACTTTTGCACTTTCTCTTCTCTCACGGGTTTCTTTCCCCTGTGGCTCTATCCTCTCAAGGGAATCCTCCATCGTGGCTACTCATCCTCACTGTAAGCAAGACCCTTCAATGCTTTCGACCCACACTTTTTTCCCAGCACGGCTCTCTATCTTCTTGCTGAATCCTCCTTGCGGCTCCGTCCTCCCGCGGAATCCTCCTCGCAGCTCCGTTCTCCCGCGGAATCCTCCTCGCGGCTCTGTCCTCCCGCGGAATCCTCCTTGCGGCTCTGTCCTTCCACGGAATCCTCCTCATGGCTCTTTATCCTTTTGTGGAATCCTCCTCGCGGCTCTACCTCACACAGAATCCTCCATCATGGCTACTCCTCCTTGCTGTAAGTGAGACCTTTCAATCCTTTCTCTGAGCTTTTCCCTGGTATTGATTTTATATACAAACTTTGCTAAAACTTCTTACTTAAGTTTTCTCATCAATACCATGCTCCAGTGCGTGTATTACCCTTTCATTTCCTTTCAGATCATATGGTCATACCTTTCCTCCATATAGTTCTTTAGTACCGTGACTTACAGCTGGTCACTGACTAGTGTGGAATCGTTCCCCTAACTATGGGTGATGAAATAATTGTACTCATCCGACTTGGAGCCACATAGTTGTCAGTTATCCAGCACCCTGTTCCACAGCACCAATTGTGGGAGGGAAATAAAACAAATCAAATCTTGGAGACTGTGTTGAACTCCAAGAGAAGTTTTTATTCCACATGCATAAGGGGAGAAGTGGATTCCAGCCTGTAACCTGTGAGTTCTGTCTGAGGCAGGTAGATTCATACAGGTTATTATAATTTTTCAAATCACAAAGGTTTACATCAGCATATTAATCCCTTGAATTGGATACAAAATTATTCTTCTAATCTCATTACGCACGCTACATTGTTCAGTACAACTCCATTAATCAGTTAACTGGATGGTTCTGTTTATCCAATTATAATGTCAAAGTCTTGTCTTTGCCTAACCAATTTACAATGATGTGTTAATTGTTCCCCCCCTCCCCACCTCTGCTAGGTAATCAAATTTTACAGAAAACTATGCCCTCCCTAAACTATATGGAGCCTGGCTGTCTTAATGCTGGTTCTCCCATTGTTATGATAACTTGGAGCGATTTCCTGCACATTAGAAGTTGGAAGCATGCATTAATCATTATCTGTCAGCAGAGCAGACCTCTAGCTTTTTGCATTAACCCTTTCCTTCTCTCTGGTGAGGCCTGACTCTCTGGGCTTGCTCTATGTAGCCCTGCATGTATTACACTGAAATCAAATAAAATATAAATTAAAATATAAAAGACACAATCCCTGATATTTCCCTGTAACAAAGATGGAGCAGGCTCAAAGGGCCAAATAGTCTGCTCTTGCTTTGATTTTCAATATTTCTATAGTAACTTACAAAAGGAAATTATAGACATGCTTGAAGAGAATAAAACTTACAAGGGTATGGGAAGAGCTGGAGATTGGGACTTGAATAATGGACCAAAGAGCTGTACTTGCACAATGAGCCAAATACCTTCCTTTTGTGCCATATTATTCTACAGTTCTAATATTCAATAGATACTTGTTCAATATATGCCCTGATAGATATTTGAGATGAATTTGCAGTATCTTTGGCACAGTTCACTATTGACTCTAAATCAGATAGAAGCAAGTTTTTTATGCAGCCATGGCAAATTGTGGGCATCATTTACAAGACCAACATTTATTTCTGATTGCTGGTTTTGGTAGTGAGTTACCTTCTTGAACACTGCAGTCTATCAAGTGATGACATACCCCAACATTGTTAAGCAGAGAATTTCAGGATTTTGATTCAGTAGCGATTAAACAACTTCAATATGTTTTCACGTCATGATCATGCATGATTTAGGGACACGCATGTAGGAAGTAACATTCGCACACATCTTCATGGTGGTAGTGGCCTCAGGTTGGAAAGTAATGTGGAAGATGTCTTGGCAAGCTATTGTAGTGCATCTTTTAGATGGTGCGCAAGCACCCATGTTGCGCCAAAGAATGAGGGAGTAAATGTTTAAGCTATTTGATAGGATTCTGATCAAATGGGTTACTTTATCCTAGATGATGTCTAGCATTTTGCTGGAACTAGACACATTTAGACAAAGGGAGACTACACTCCAGATGAGTGCCTCATAGGTGGTGGTTAGGCTTTCGGGAAGCAGAAGTGAGTTACTTGCTGCATAATTCCCAGCTTATGAGCTGTTCTTGTAGCCATGGCATTTTTGTGGTTTTTGTCAACTTTCTGGTAAGTGACATATTAATGATGGGGATTTGCCCATGTTGTTGGATGTCAGGAAGAAGTGATTATACCTTCCAGTTTGTGCTGAGTCTGGTTGCATGTTTGTAGAGATTGCTTCATTATCTATAAACTACAATGGAATTTAACATGTGCAATCATCAGTCTTCTGAATTCTTTAGAATTTGAAGCAGTCTGTGCAGCAAGACCAGGAGAACATTCAAGCTTGAGCTGATAAGTACCAAGAAGTACTCGTACTACACAAGTGACAGACAGTGACCCATCTCCAACAATAGACAATTTAACGATTACTTTCAATGTCATTTAATTCAGCATTACCATTGCTAAATTCCCCCACTACTGGTCGAGTGACCATCCTTTAACCAAAACTTTGGGGTCAATTGCCTTTTAGATTTCACTTACTTTTGACTTACAGACACTGGATATGGATACCTAGCCTACTTATATTACATTGACCGAGGCCTAGGCTAGCTGTAGTCCAAAGTAAACAAAATGAAGCAAGAAGTAAGATGTACCATTGAATAATAGATATAAGTTACCTGTAGTACATCCCCGCCTATGGTGCCATCTGCGATTCTGCTTGCAGAACAGAGTTCACAAGGCAAACAGTGCAGATAACAACTGAACTTCCTGCACTAAAGGTCAAAGACAGTTGGCAAAGTTCATGTTTGCTAAGGTTGTGTTGGCTTATGTTCAGAGACTTCATCTACTAAATGTCGATGAAGTAAAACAAAAATGTTGTTTTTGGATGAGTTCCATTTTTACATTTATAGATAAAGAATACTGGATCTGTATCAACATCCTGGGGATTACCATTAACCAGAAACAGAAATGCTGTGGCTACCAAGAACAGGTCAGAGTCTGGGACATCTGAGGTGAATCATTCATCTCTTGACTCCCTAAAGCATATCCTCCTACAGGGTCCATGTTAAGAGTGTGATAGAATACTCTCCACTGGTCTGGATGAGCATGTCTCCAGAAACAAGTAAGAAGTGTTACATAATCAGAACAAATTAGCCTGTGTGATTGGAACCCCATCTTAACCTTTCAATTCCCCCAGCACTGGCACATATTAGTAGCAGTGTGTACCATTTGCAAGATGGACTGTAGCTATTCACCAAGCCTCCTTTGAAAGCACCTTTGAAACTCACAATTCCAAACACCTCAAAAGACAATAATAGTGGATGCATCGGAGCATCATTAGTCGCAAACTCCCCTCAAAGCCACATACCATCCTATTCCTTCAGTGTCCCTGGCTCAAATACCTGAGCTCCTCCTCTTAACAGCACTGTGGGCACATGTACACCACATAGGCAGTGATTAAACATGTGTTTCACCACTACCTTCTTAGGGTCATTTAGGGATAGGCAATAAATCCACCTACTGCATGTGAAAGAATTTTCAAAAACAAGAAGTTATGATCTAAGATGTTTGAAGTCAATGTTGACTCCGGAAGGCTGTCAAGTGCCTCGTCAAAAAATGGGGTACTGCTCCTTGAACTTGCACTGAGCTGCGTTGGAACACCTGCAAGGATGATGAGATGAATATCAGTGTGAGAGCAAGGTGGAGAATTAAAATTACAGGTCATTGGAAGCTCAGGTTAATGCTTGCAGGCTTTTATTTTATTCATTCACAGGATATGGGCTTTTCTGGTTCAGCTCATTTATTGCCCATCCCTAACCGGGCATGGCTGAGGACTTGTCACCCACGGTGGGAGTGGAGGTTCCGTTGAGGAAAATGAAAGACATTTTAGAAGTGTTGAGTTGAAAAGCTGCATCATCAGAATAGATTGAGATGAAGAAACTGAGGAAGCAACAACCTCAGAACCCTACAGTGCAGAAAGAGGCCCTTCGGCCCATCAAGTCTGCACCGAACACAATCCCAGCCAGGCCCTACCCCCGTATGCTTAACATATTATACCCACTGATCCCTCTAATCTCTGCTATCCTAGACATAAGGGACAATTTCTTAGCACGGCCAATCAACCTAACCCGCATTTCTTTTAGACTGTGGGAGGAAACCGGAGTACATGGAGGGAACCCGAGGAGAATGTGCAAACTCCACACAGACAGTGACCCAAGCCAAGAATCGAACCCAGGACCGTGGAACTGTGAAGCAACAGTGCTAACCACTGTGCTACCGTACAGGAGAATGAAAAACAGTTGGTGTAGCAAACAGGGCATGAGTAAGTATAATCAAGGTGATAGTGCGAGTCAGTGGGCTTAATGTCAATAGTTATTGATAGTTTCTCCCCAGAAATGGAGACAGAAAAATAAAGGAAGGGAAGAGTCAAAGATGGACTTTGTGAAGGTTAGTGTAGATTGGAAAACAGGAGAAATGTTGATGATGCTTCCCAGTTCTGATGAGAGCAGGAAATGGCAGCAATGAAATCATCCATGTACCCAAAAGAGTTGGGAGAAGGGATCCAAACTGGACTGGAACATGGTATGTTCTATATATCACACCAAAAGGCAGCATAGCTACAATCCATGTCGGCACCCATTGTAATATATTTTATTCGGAGGAAATGAGATGAGTTAAAGGAGAAATTGTTAATAAAAGAAAGGTATGGCCAGGTGGAGGAGGCTGCGAGTGGTTTGTACCTCGATTCAAATCGTGAGCTCTTGTATCATTCTGTGGGGAATGGAGCTGTAGAAGGATTGGACATCAATAGTGAAAAAGGAATCTTAAGGTGAAATTGGAAACTGTTAAGTGATGGAGGGCAAGAGTTGGGCTAAACCGCTCTGCTGGTTGTCCTATATTTAACACGCAGCTTCTTCTTTACAGAATGCATGTCATCCCTGAATTGTAACTTCACTAGGTTGGCATCTCATTTTATGATATTCCTGGTGATGTCCTTAGCATACTCTTCATTATTCTGCTTGCTTGATGGCAATGGTAGAATTAGGGATATACCAGGCCATGTGTTCACAGATTCTGCTGGTATACAATTCTGTAGATGATAGAGGCCCACAGCATCTCATACACGCCCAGTTCGAAGCTACTAGATTTTTTAAGTCTATCCCATTTAGCAAGGTTTGGTGCCACAAACATGATTGAGGGCATTAGTGTAAATATGGGACTTCAACACGACAAGGATTGTCCAGTGATCTCTGCTACCAATGTTGTCCATGGACAGGTACATTAGTGAGAATTGGATTGGTGTCAAATTATGTTGGTTCACACCTTGTTTCAAGTCTAAGCTGGTCATTATGTCCTCTGCAATGGGCTAAAGGGCCTTTTTCTGTGCTGCAAAGTTCTATGATTCTATGACTTGGCTAGATCAGTCAGTGCTAGTGCAACAAAGACTCACTTATTGATGGACATGAAATTTCCCAACCAAATTATATCCTGTCACCTTGCTACTCTTGTTCATCTTTCGAATGCACAAGTGTTGAGATGATGGTTCTCAACATTCCCATCAGGGAGGGCATAGGTCCTAACTAACAAGCCTCCATGCCCATTAGATTTGTTGGGGTCAGGACTCCCAAGGCTGCTCCCAAAGGTTTAAAGATCACTTTGTTACCAGCTCAGCAGTCTCCGTCCTGCTGGAAGGGCAAAATATACCCAGGGATGGCAATAGAGAAGTCTGGCGTGTTGTCTGTAAGTATGATTCAATGCGAATGACTATGTCACACTGTTCATTGACTCAATTTTAGCACAAGTTCCCAGAAGTTAGAAAGGACAACTTTTCATTGTTGCTATGCCTTTGTCATTTATGAATCTGATAGCTCGATGTTAGGTGGTCTGTCCAGCTTCCCTTTACAAATGTAAAGTCGGGAAGACCACCTAACATTTGCAAACTGTACATGCTTTATAGATATATTATGTTCGCAACATATATTTCACTGCTCCATGGCAGCCAGAATCTTGGAATGATGATGCCATTAAGTTGCAGCTCAGCCAACTTGGCATACTTTTCCACTCTTCTAACTGACATTGAAGATTTTTACAGGCCAAAGTTTGTATAAATTGTCTAGCAAGCCAGATTCAGCATATTCGTTCATTTAAACCACTGATGCTGGCGTGTCAAGGCACTTTGAATGGCAATCCAATATTACAGTTAACAACCAAGCTGTTCCAGTGCCGCTACAACATTGGCATCTACCCAGCAACGTGGGAAATTGCCCAGGAATGTCCTGTACACAAAATGCAGGACCTGGAAATCAAACCTGGAAACTTACTTTACGACTGCCCACAATCATCAGTAAAGAAATGGAAGGGGTCATCAACAACGCTATCAAGCAGTACCTACTCAGTAATAACCTGCTTACCGGGTTCAGTTTGGGTTCTGCCAGGGTCACTCAGCACCTGATCGCTTTGCAGCCTCGGTTCGTACATGGACAAAAGAGCTGAACTCCAGAGGTGAAGTGTGAATGATTATCCTTGATGTCAATTCGACTGAGTGCAGCACCAATGAACCCTAGCAAAACTGGAGTCAATGGGAATCAAGGGTAAAACTCTCTACTGGTTGGAGTCAGAGGAGATTAGGAGGAATAGTGGGGTAAATATGTGGGGTTATGGGGATAGGGTAGGGATGGGATTGGGTAGGATGCTCAGAGGGTTAGTGCAGACTTGATGGGCCAATTGGCCTTCTTCTGCACTGTAGGGATTCTATGATTCTGAGATACCTGGAACAAAGTAAGATCATTAGTCAATCATCTCAGTTTCAGGACATCATTGTAGGAGTTCCTCAGGATAGTGTCTAGGCCAATCATTGTAAGGTCAGAAGTGGAGTTGTTCACTGATGATTGTGCAATGTTCTGCACTTTTCGTGACTCCTCAGATACTGAAGCAGTCTATATCCAAATGCAGCAACACCTGAACAATATCCAAGCTTGAATTGACAAGCGGCGAGTATAAAATTCTTGCCATATACGTGGCAGCCAATGACCATCTTCAACAAGAGAGAATCCAATCAGCTTGATATTCAGTTAGCGCAAATCAGAGACTAGGATTCTTGCAGAGAGTAATTCACCTCCTCTCTCCCCAAAGCCTGTCCCCAATCCACAAATGCACAAGATGGAATACTATCTCTTTGCCTGGATATGTGCAACTCTACCAACACTCAAGAAACTTGACACCATTCAGAACAAAGCAACCTGCTTAGTGCTCCATTCCACAAGCATTCAGTTGCAGTGGCAGCGGTATAAACCATCTACAAGCTGCGCTGTAGAAACTCAGCAAGGCTCTTTAGACAGCATCTTCAAAACCCTCTGGAAGTGGAAGGACAGCAGATACATGGAAACACAACCACCTGGAAGATCCTCTCCAAGTCACACACAATCCTGAATTGTAAATGCACCGCCATTCCTTCTCTGTCACTCGCTCAAAATCCTGGAACTCCTTCCCTAACAGCACTGTATCTGCACCATGTGGACTGCAGCAGTTCAAGAAGGCAGTTCACCACCATCTTCTCAAGGACGATTAGAGATGGACAATAAATAGTGTCTAGCCAGTGATATTCATATCCTTTGAAGTACTCATACTGTATTTTGGATTATTTTTGTAGTTGGAAAACTAAGTCTCCAGTTGTAGCCAGAGGGCTTGAGCTTATAAAATCAGGGTTAATAATCTACTGTGTGGCTATATAAGAAATGTAACTTCAGGAAAAGATTGACTTACCAGATAAAGTTCTCACCATGTCTATCTGATACACCAGAAGACTGGGTACTCACACATTTACATAGACATTTTTTTAAAAACATGCTAACAAATACGAACCTTTTGAACAGTTTGCACAATTCACAACCAAGCTGTACCCTCCTCAGCCACCTCCATCTCCCCGCACACACATCAACATCAGTCAATGAATACAAGCTACTATTGTTGTTCAGGTAATCTTCAGGAAGAGAAGAATCAGTATCATGCTTAACATTAGGTAAATCTATTCCAAGTTCACATACAATTTTAATGTTACATTAATAAATTTGGGATATTTGTGCTTCTTTATATACTCTCACAAAACTGCACTTTTTTCATACCTCTTTATATCAACAAAGTCCATGTTGTTGAGAGACAGCTTGGCCCTAGATCTCCAACAGAAACACAGCAACAGCTGCTAGTAAAAGATATACCAAAAAGGAGCCCAAACATGACTTTTTCCCTTTGGCAATGTATCCTCCCTTTTAAGAACAGCTTAGAGTCTGTTTTGCACTTATGTTCATACATGTATGAGTTCATGGGAACTGGAGGTATGATCAAACACACAGAACTCTCCAATTCATTGCATTGATTTTCGGAGTCAGATATACGTAATTTTCATGGCTCGAGTCCAAACTCATTATACATTCAAAGAGGTACTTTTACTGTTCTTTGGATTATTTTTGTAGTTGAGAAACCAAACTTTCAGTTGCAACTGGAGGGTTTGAGGTTATAAAATCAAGGTTGATGATCCATTGTGTGGCAATGTAAGAAATGTATTTGAGCTTTGTTCTTGTACAGGATCTGCAGAGGCAGTTCTATGGAGCCATATTGTCTCTCACTGGCAGCCTGTCTTGTTACTGCAGCAGGGTAATTGCTTCTAATTATTAGGTTTTTTTTGTTTTTTTTATTTGGACTAATATTGTTCAGTTATTTTTAGCGTTCATCTAGAATTTTGCCGTGTAGGGCTTGATTAGTTTGACTGATAAGTAAGGTCATGTGGCTGGGTGGAGCTAGGCTTAAATAGAATATTCATGCTTAGTTGTTGTTTAGATTCTGTTTTTGAATTGAAAGAGAACAGTGCTGCTCTGAAGTCTGGGGACTAGAAGCTGCCAGAAACTAGAGGGAGGCAATTCTTTCAAAAAAGTTCTAAATACTGAATTTGTGAGAAAACTGATGTAAATCACCCTTGTTTTTTTCAGTGCGAGTACAGACTCGAATCTCCCACACCCTGTGCAATGCAGAGGTTACAATCATGAATATCATTAAAAGCTCAGGGGGCGATGGCTATTCGTGCAGAGTCTGATCGTTCTGGAACTCTATAAATTGCGCAGTGGCCATTAGCCTCCTGTTTGAAGGCCAGCTTGATCACTGTTCAGCATGGAATCCCTTCATTGCTGCCTCTCCAACCCCTCCATGGCCCAGTCGTTGTCCCCCCAAGCATTCCTGGGCCATCCACCCCTGTCCCGGAGTGCTCCAATCTCCAGCATCCCTCACCAAGCAGTGATGATTCTCCACCCTGATAGACCCCGCCCCCCTCCCCCACAGGGGGCAAACCCCTCCTCCCACCATGGCAGACACCCTGATAGACCCCCCCCCCAATCCCATTTTGATCACTGGCCTCCCTCCAGCCCTGACTGATCCCCATGCAGAGTAGAGCAGGACCCCAATCCCATCGATTGCCCCTAAGCACCACCCACAATAGGCCCTGCTTCCTTGGCATTGGCCCATACTGGCCCGAATGCCTGTGACCGCTGACACGTGGGCATTCGGCCTCCGACCTTTGGGTAAACATTCTTCAAGGGGGCCTTCACAACACACGACAGCGCAGAGTTGCTGAGCAGAGACTGATAGCCAAGTTCTGCACACATGAGGACGGTCTTAACAGGGATCTTGGCTTCATGTCACACTATCTGTAACCCCCGTGACTTGCCCTGGTTAGCAAAAAAATCCTCACTTACTGTACTGTCTGGAGAAAATACACATCCCTTTAACCAATGCTCAGTGCTTCTTCCCCTCACATTGTTAGCCACTTTAAGACTTGAATAGCAGGTTAGGTGTAAGGATTCGCATTCTTATCAGCAATCTGTAAACTGTCTGTGCTGATATGTGTACTATTGGAGACCAGAACACCTTATTCGCCTGACGAAGGTCATAGAGCTGAAAGCTTGCGAGTTTACTATCAAATAAATCGGTTGAATTTAAAACTGGTGTTGTCAGACTTCTTACTATCCATACACTATGGACAGTGCCAAGGTACCTCCGGGGCATGGGCACTTTTGCCACTTGGGAAGTGCCAGGAAGCACAGGCTAGCACTGCCAGGGTGTCCATGCCCATCCTGGGGGCACAACTCCCCCTTGCTGCCCTAACCCCCAGAGGCTGCGAATGACCTCCCCTTCACTCCAGCAGGTTGTCCCTTAAATTTCCGAAAGTAAGGAGTTACTCTAAACCCTGCTGGAGTGAAATTGTACTGGCAGGGTGGGAAATGCTATCGGGCCAGGAGAAATCAGTCCCAGGCTTGATAATCACATTTAATTGATATTAAAAATAGATTAAAGTGACTCACCTGATCTTCCCATTGGTTTCCCATGTTGTCCCGGTCGCACCTACTTTCCGGCAGTGGGAGAGGTGCATGTGTTCAAATCAGCACACACACACACACATTTCCCAACCTAACCCATCAATAAATTAGCGGGTTGGAATGGGAGAATCACCCCATGGTTTATGTCTCTGAAGTTTTGCTCATTCGAGGATATATCCTTCTCGAGAAGCTGCTGATCTCCGTCCAGAAGTATTAAATCTATAACCACGTGCGCATACTTGATTTTGTGCTAACAAATTCTGAAGAAGGATGTATGTCTATGAGGAGATTGCTTTAAACTGGAACAATAGAGATAGCTGTTAAAAATTATACTTTGCTATGTCTAAGTATTTTAATTGATAAAAGTTGTGCTAATTCTTTTTGTTATATTCTAACTATGTTCTTAAATAAATGTTGTTTTGACAAAAGCTTCCTAGTGGGTCAATTGAATCATATCTGGAATGAAATACCTTCTGCTCACCCAATTAAATGCAAAATTTGGGGGTCTAGGCTAACTGCATGACTTAGCTTGGAGTTTCTGGTCTGGGAACTAACATCTACACTGCCGGAAGTGCTAGCTTTCAAATGAGATACTAAACCAAGATTGCATTTACCTGATTTGATGGATGCTATTTTGGAGAAGACCAGGGGAGTTTTATCCCCAGTGGCCAATATCTGTCCCTCAATTAACATCACAGAAAAACAGATTACTTGGCCATTATTACTTTGCTAAGCACATGCATTCAAAAAAAAAATGTTGGCGGAATAAAGATGTTAGTCTGAGATGCTAACACAACCAAATCAGTAGCAGAAGCAGTAGAATTGTTAAACACTTCATCACAAACACTTGCAGAAACATGCTGCAACTTTTTATTGCGTGGCTATGTAAAAATACTAAAGTGCAAAACGAGAAACATTTTTTGGGTTGGTCCACACTTCATTTCCACAATTGACTTGAAAATTCAATGCAATGAATTCTCTTGGGAGTGGATGACTCATTGCTTTTCTTGGATTGTGCTAATTTTGGATACACACCAACACACATTTCTGGGTTTTATTGGTGGACCAATTTGTGAATGAAAGCTATGACTACAGCACTAAGGAAATGAGTCATGGCAACCAGTTTTGACCCTTTTTTGGGAGAGATTGCCAACAAACTTTTTTTTCTTTAATTAAAACTATATGATATAAAAATATATCAAATCCTGATGGCATTGCATGAGGAAAGCTCTGGTAGGATTCAGTATATACTAAAATTTTAAACACTTGGTCTCTGTTTTGCTCAACTTGTCAGGGAAAGTCATTTCTCCATCCTGTTAATTCAACATGGTTCTGTACAATTTATCTTTCCTCATTTGCATCAGGTAGTAGATAGAAACCTAAAATACATGTGGAATCATGGAATCCCAACAGTGCAGAAGGAGGCCATTTGGTCTATCAAGCCTGTACTAGCAAGAATTCCACCTAGGCCCTACCCCAGTAACCCCACTTATTTATCATACTAATCCCCCTGACACTATGCCCAATCCACCTATCTCTCACATTTTTGGATTGAGGGAAAAAAAATGGGGCACCCAGAGAAAACCCACGCAGACATGGGGAGAATGTACAAACTCCACAGACTGTGACTGCAGTTGAACTGAGTCCCTGGCATTGTGAGGCAGCAGTGCTAACCATTGTGCCGCTCTTATCCATGTTTATCCTGGAGCTGATATGTAACAGCTCACGTCTTACTGATATGACACAATGGTGTTCAAAGGAAAGTATTTCCCACTTCCTGTTATGCTGAATTTATTCGGAGTGAAATTAGATAGCAGCCGGTTATCAGAACAAACTTGGTCCAGGGACTGATCTCCAATCAAAATTGGGCCATGAATCTTATTTAAATTAGATTGGCATGCTGTGTCTGCCTGCTATATACACCCTGACACCCTTACTGGTGGAACACACATAGATGCAGCTGTTCCCAGGGAAAACAGAGAAGTGTGTGTGTGCAGAATGGAAGAGGAGACTAAGAAGGGACAGTGGTTATTAGAAGTAAGTTTTGGGTGGTGAAGTTGTTTGGAGGATGCCAGGCAGGACCAGGCATTATTGCCATCCCTTTATCAAAGCATCCAGTATTTCTTCTTCTGCACTTTGTCTCACATGTGGTTACTATTAGAGGGCCTAGTGACTTCTTTTATCTCCATCCAAACCGTTTCTACATTGTTACTTGCTGACCCGAGGTCATCGCTAACTATTGTACAAATGCCATCCTTGATCAACAGTGCTACCCCTCTACATTTACCTAATTACTATTCCTCTTGAGTACCATATACCCCTCAATATTCACAACTCAATCCTTGTTACCCTGCAGCCACATCTCCATGATTGTAATCAAGTTAGATTTATTTGCTTCATTGTGTGCTATGAGTCTGAGAATCCTCCACTACTCTCTGCCCTGTTCCTTTATCTGCCTCACCCATGGTCCTATCCTCCTGCTCCTCATTGCTGACCAAAACAGGTCACCCTATTCTAAGAGGCTTGACTGTCTTCTAGAAGAAAATGTCCAGGTAATTCTCCCCATTCCTTACTTTTAGCAATGTCTACAATTCACCTTCTATGTCAATAGTCCTGATCCAGAAATCCTTCGATTCTTACACTTCCTGCACATGTTTATCCTGGATCACCTAGGAGTTCTACAACCCACATTCCATGGCTGCAATGTAACACCGATCCTGCAATTATAATTTATGCCATTTAGTTAACTTACCCTAATTATGCATTTAATTAACTTAGAATAATCAAAGAAATCATAGAAACCCTACAGTACAGGAAGAGGCCATTTGGCCCATCAAGTGTGCACTGACCACAATCCCACCCAGGCCCTACCTCCATATCCCTACATATTTTACCCACTAATCCCTCTCTAACCTAGACACCTCAAGGCACTAAGGGCAATTTTTAGCATGGCCAATCCACCTAACCCGCACATCTTTGGACTGTGGGAAGAAACCGGAGCACTCGGAAGAAATCCATGAGGAGAATGTGCAAACTCCACAGACAGTGATCCAAGCCAGGAATCGAACCCAGATCCCTGGAGCTGTGAAGCAGCAGTGCTAACCACTGTACTACCGTGCCACCCATTAAATCAAATCCTGCGTATATCATATTTCTTTTCCACTCCCCTCAACCAGAGTACCAAATTCCCTTGTGAACCTAATTTGCTACTCACTCAGTCTCTGTCTCACTCTGATGTAGCTTTGTGAACCACGAAGAGCACAATGTTTTCTCCAGAACCAACAAGTTTATTTATTTTCAGCTGCACAATCACTGACTCTCACACCAATGAACATATCCTACCTTCATGCTCTCCTGGGATTCTGATGTATGCACTAGCTCTCATTGTCATCAGCTACCCAGCCTGGTCTCACTTTATTTTATCAAAGTTGGTCAACCTGAATCTACCCCTACCCACCCAATATCTCTCTCTACCTGTTTTCTGTTCCTGTCAATTAGGAAACATGTGAAATATGTCTCCCTGTTAATAGCTGCAGGAAACCTATCCATATAATTACAGAATCCCTAGTGCAGAAGGAAGCTATTTCAGCCTGCATTGACAACAATCCCACACCCAGGCCCCATCCCTGTAATTCCACATATTTATCCTACTTATTCTCCTGACATTAAGAGGTAATTTTACATGGCCTGCACATATCTGGAATGTGGGAGGAAACCGGAGCACTCAAAGGAAAGCCATACAGACAGGAGGAGAAAATGCAAACTTCACATAGTCAGTCACCCGAGGCTGGAATTGAATCCAGGTCCTGGTGCTGTGAGACAGCCCAGAAGTAAAGGATTTAATTTCATATCTATAAAGATGTTTATGGAGGATTCAAAATAAAATGGAAGGGAGATGAGAACCTACGCAAGGAGTCAAGGAAGGTAATCAAGAACAGGAACAAAAGACAGAAAGGCAAATAAAAAAGAGATTGGCAGAGAAATCAAGGGCCAGAATCAAACAGGAACAAGGTGAAAAATAGGGACAAGTAATGTTAAAAAGATAAGCTTTAAGTCTTTCTGCCTTAACTTGTGGAGCGTTCACAATAAAGTGGATGAATTAATCATGCAAATAGATGTAAAAGGGTATAGTGTAATCGGGATTCCAGACACATTGCTGTAGAGTAACTTCAGATGGGAAATGAACACCCAGGGCTGTTCAGTATTTGGAAAGGATAGACAAAAAGGAAAAGGCGGCGAAGTTGCATTGCTGGTTAAAGAGGAAATTAACACCAGAGTGAGGAAAGATTTTAGCTTTGATAATGTGGAAACTGTATGGGTGGAGTTGAGAAACACAAAGGGGCAAAAAAATGTTAGTGGGGGTGGTGATATTGGGGATGGCATTAAACAGGAAATTAGAGATATATGCAATAAAGGAACATTTATAATCATGCATGACTTTAATGTGCGCATAGATTGGCCAAAGCAAATGAGTCAAGGAAATCCTGGAGTATACAGGATGGTTTTCTGGATCAATGCATTGAGGACAGAAGTAGAGAATTGGATGTGTATTGTGTAATGAGAAAGGAATAATTGGCAGTCTAGTTGTGCGAGGCTCTTTGTGGATGAGTGACCATAATATCATAGAATTCTTCATCAAAATGGAGAGTGACATAGTTAATTCTCAGACTAGGATCTTCACAAATGAAACAATGATGGTATGAAGAGCAAATTGGCTATGATGGATTGAGAAATGATACTTCCAGGGATGATGGTGGGTAGGCAATGGCAAATATTCAAAGAGCGCATGGGTGAACTGTAATAATTAGTTATTCCTGTTTAGTGGGAAAGGTGTCCAAATCATGGTTAACAAAGGAAATTAGAGATAGTATCAGATCCAAGGAATAGGCATACAAATTGGTCAGAAAAAAAAACCCGACAGACCTGAGAATTGGGAGCACTTTAACATTCAACAAAGGAAGGCTAAAGGATTGATTAAGAAGGGGGAAACAGAGTACGTGAGAAAGATGGTGGGGAACATAAATATGTAGTTCCTTTATAGTCAGAAACAGGGTAATTTATAATAGAGAACAAAGAAATGGCTTACCAACTAAATAACCTCTGTCTTGACATAGGAAGACACAAATAATATTGGGAACACTGGGATCACTGAGAGGGAGGAACTGAAGGAAATTAATATTAGTGGAGAAGTGGTATTGGAGAAATTGATGTGATTGAAGGCTGATACATTCCCAGGGCTTGATAATCAATATCCCAGATTACTTAAGGAAGTGACCATAGAAACAATGGATGCATTGGTGATCATTTTCCAAGATAGAAGGTATTCTGAGAGACAGGGATTTAGAGAGGCAAGGACTGATTAGGGACTGTCAGGTTTTGTGTTTTGTGAGTGAAATTTATGTCTCAAGACTTTGAATTTTTTGAAGGGGTAACCTATAAAGTACACGAGGGCAGTGCAGTTGATGTTGTCTGCATCAACTTTAGCGAGGCCTTTGACAAGGTACTGCGTAATAGGTTGTTGCATAAGGTTATATCTCACGGAATCCAGGGTGAGGTAACCAATTGGATACAAAATTGGTTTGATGACAGAAGACAGAAGGTGGTTGTAGAAGGTTGTTTTCAAACTGGAGGCTGTGACCAGTGGTATGCCTCAAGATCAATGCTGAGCCCTTGGTATTTGCCATTTATATTAATGATTTGGATGAGAATTTAGGAGGTATGGTTAGTAAATTTGTAGATGACAACAAATTGGTGGCATAGTGGACAGTGAAGAATGTTATCTAGGATTCAATGGATTTTTGATCAATTAGATCAATTGGGCTAATGAATGGCAGATGGAGTTTATTTTAGATAAATGCAAGGTGATGCATTTGGGTAGATTGATCCAGGGTAGGACTTAGTCAGTTAATGATTGGGCATTAGGAAGAGATACGGAACAAAGAGATCTAGGGCTGCAGGTTCATAGCTTCTTGAAAGTGGAGTCACAAGTGGATAGGAGTCACAAGAAGAAAGTATTCGGCATGCTTAGTTTCATTGGTCAGAACATTGAAAGTTGCAGCATCCTATTGAAGTTGTACAAGACATTAGTAAGGCCACACTTGGAATATTGCGTACAGTTCTGGTCACCCTATTATAGAAAGGATATTATTGAACTAGGAAGAGTGCAGAAAATCTTTACTAGAATGCTGCTGGGACTTGATGGATTGAGATACAAGTGTGACCAAACGGGTCATCTAAAATAACCATTTAAAAGCACTCTGGGACAATTGGGCAAAAACTAAAATGACAGCATGAAGTATAAAGGACAGAGATAAATAGGCTGCAGCTCAGAGGACTGAATACACAGGAAATAGGCCATCCCAAAGACAATGGACAGTTTACCAGACAAAGGTGAGCTTTAACCCCTTATTTAGGAGGGAAGCATGTGACCTACGTGCCCCCAGCACCTACAGACATGGCCGTTGGGTACACACACAGAGATTGGGGTATGGCAGCATCTGATTGGACTCTTATCGATCAGGGTCATCGAGCCTGATCGATTGATTGACAAGAATCAGGAGACAGCCCAAAACTAAGGAGGGATAAAAGTTGCTGCACAACAGAATTCAGAGAATTCTCATTCTCTGACTTCACGAACAAGCTACAACAATGTTGACCATCGCCACAACGACCAGAGCAAGGAGAGCCACCATACCCGAGAAGGAAGGAAGACCAGAGCCAGGTCAGACCAAAGGACCAAACTATGCAGAGGACTACAGAGACCAGCACCACAGATAAAGGCCAATATCTGTCTGGGTACTTGCTAGTCACGCAAAGTTAATTCCAGGTCTATCTAGCATTGGATTTGAACTTTAGTATTTTCTGTAAGATAACTTATTGTTGCTTGGGTGGGTGATTATTGATTGTGTGTTTTAATTAAATATTGGGTATACTAACAAGAAGTCTACTTGCAATCCTTTGTCCATTGTATAAGGGTTAAAACAGACTGTGCGGCAGGCACTACATAAGGAGTGGCTGGAGGGAATGGGACCTTTTCCCTCAAAAAGGAGACTTAGGGGTGATCTTATTGAGGTGTATAAAATAATGAGGAGTATAAGTAAGAGAGATAGTCAACATCTTTTCCCAAAGGAAGGGAATTAGAGGCATTGGTTTAAGGTGAGAGAGGAGAGATACAAATGGGTCCAGTGGGGCAATTCTTTCCACACAGAGGGTGGTGAGTCTTTGGAGCAAATTGCCAGAGGTATGGTGAATACAATTTTATTTTTTAAAAGGAATATAGAAAGTTACTTGGGTAAGATTAGTATAGAGGGATATGGGCCAAACATGGGCAACGGTGACTAACTTAATGGTAAAAACTGGGCAGCATGGACAAGTTGGCTGAAGAGCCTATTCCCATGCTGTGAATTTCTATGATTCTATTCTACAGACTCTGAAACGGTTCATACAGATTGGAGGATAACTAATGTAATCCTACTGTTTGAAAAGGAAGGTGAAAAGAAAACTGGACCAGTCAGCTTGATGTTGATAGTGGGAAAATGCTACAGTCTGTTATAAAAGATTTAATAGTAGAGCACTTTAAAAACAGCGGCAGAATTGGGCAGAGTTGGCATGGATTTATGAAAGGAAAGTCATACTTGACAAATCTACTGGAATTTTACAAGGCTATAGCTAATAAACTTGATAGTAGGGAGGTAGTGGATATGACTTATTTAGACTTTCAGAAGGCTTTTGATAAAATCCCACTTAAGAGAAAGAACTAAATGTAATATCTCCAAATTTACAGACAACATAAAGCTGGTTGGGTGGGTGAATTATGAAAAATATGTTTCAATGTGATTTGGACAAGCCGAGCACGCGGGCAAATGAATAGCAGATGTGGTAAAATTAGCTAAAAGTGAAGTTATCTTCTTGAATAACAAAAACAGAAGGCAGATTATTACCTGAGAAGCTATAAATTATGTACTAAAAGATCCAGGTGTCCTTGCACATTGGTCGCTGAAGATAAGCATGCAGGCAGTAAAGAAGGCAAATGGTATGTTGGACTTAATAACGAGAGGATTTGAGTATAGGAGCAGGGATGTCTTGATACAATTATACAGGGCCTTGGTGAGGCCTGGAATACTGCATATAGTTTTGGTCTCCTTATCTGAGGCAGGATGTTCTTGCTTTGGCAGAATTGCAGTGAAGACTTATCAGACTGATTCCTGGTGTGGTGGGACTCATATATGAGGAGAGGTAGAGTCAGTTAAGATATTTGCTGGAGTTAAGAAGAATGAGGAAGGGAGCTTCTTAGAAACTTATAAAATTCTAACAGGAGTAGACAGGTTAGATGCAGCGAGAATGTTCTGGATGGTGGGACTATCCAGAATCAGGAGTCACAGTCTAAGGATAAACCTTTAAGGACTGAGATGAGGAGAAACTTCTTCATGTAGAAAATGATAAGCCTGTGGAATTCTCTATCACTTAAAGCAGTTAAGGCCAAAACATTGCATGCTTTCAAAGAGTTGGATACAGCTCTTGGGGCGAAGGGGATCAAAGGAAATGGGAGGAAGGTGGGATCAGGCTACTGAGTTGGATGGACGGCCATGATCATAATGAATGGTGCAGTAGGCTCAAAGGGCCGAATGGCCTCCTCCTGCTCCTATTTTCTATGTTTTCATGTGAGTGAATCCACTTCTAATCTTAAAAATGACCCAACAGTCAGTGTGTATAGACGAAAATTCTCTTGGCTTTCACTTTAAATCTCATTAGCACTTTAACCTATTCTTTAAATTCTTTTCTTTCTTTGTACAGATTCACAAGTATGCTTCCCTGCTGTTGACCCCACCCCCTCAAGTGTCAAGGCCATTGTTTCTGAGTTTCAATTCCTCTGGATCCATGTCAGTCTTTGCTCTCCACAGAAATTCTAATTTCCTACTCTCACTCT
Source organism: Sphyrna mokarran (assembly GCA_024679065.1). Taxonomy (NCBI): domain Eukaryota; kingdom Metazoa; phylum Chordata; class Chondrichthyes; order Carcharhiniformes; family Carcharhinidae; genus Sphyrna; species Sphyrna mokarran. Next base: position 102,009,124 of record JAGIQG010000007.1, read on the forward strand.
CTACCCAAATTCCTTTATTTCCTTTTTCTTCATTGGCACATCAAACTCCCTCTTCAATGCATCCAACCGCTCCATGTGGTAGCAAATTCCATATTTCCAGTACTGTGTGCGCAAAGAAATTCCCCTCATCCTTCCACAGAGAAACGTAAATTAAACACAGATTTTAATTTCAGACAGAAGGTGGTGAATCTTATTTAACGGCTGAATGAAATGTTGCTTTGACACTTGGTTGGTGGATTGTGGGGTTGATGGTGGGTTCAATCTCTTCAGTAAGTTGAAAGGCTTGTTTATCTTGGATATGTTCTTCAAAAGTCTGATTCATTTCCTTGTCTCTCTTATCTGGATTCTTCCTCAATGTAGCTTTCTGCCACAGTGCAATCATTCATCCCAGGGGAATTTGGAAATATGATTAGGAAAAATTAGTTGTGTGAGTCTCCTTATAATTCTCCCAGTGTGATTAAGCTCTTTGATGGTCAAAGGCATGTGATAGATGGTGCACAGTTAAAGGACCAGAACCAAGGGAAAAGGACTCAGGGACTGGGATAAAGTTAGAATGAGATTTGAACTGGAAGCCATGGAGAGTTTCTCTGCACAAACAATGACACTGGAGTTATCCTTCAGACTTAGATGAAGTTTAACTACTTATATACATAGACTGAAAGATCTTATACATGTTCCTGGCTTGAATATAATACACATAATTGGAGGCATAGTGGTATTGTCAGTGGACCTGTAATCCAGAAATGCAGAGTAATGCTCTGGGGACCCAGGTCTGAATACTGTCACAGCAGATGGTGAAATTTGAATTCAATAAAAATTTGAAATTAAAAGTGCAATGATGGCCATGAAACCAATGTTGATTGCCGTAAAAACCCATCAGGTTCACTAATGCCCTTTCGGGAAGGAAAACTGCCATCCTTACCCAGTCTGGCCTCTCCGTGACTCCAGGCTCACAGCAAAGTGGTTAACTCTTAAAATGCCCTCAAGGTTGGGCAATAAATGCCAGCAATATCCATATCCCATGAACAAATTAAAACAAAACACATGGCTCTTATCTGATCAGAAAAACAGTAGCCCATTACTGTCAACAGAACTGTAAATTCAGCCACTCATTAACCTGAGTATAGCGCAACTTAGTTCTTTAACAGTTGATTGGACAGCATGTGTGAAGAAGTGGTTAAACTCAGCAGCCTCTATTCTTAAGAAGTGTAATTGCAGATAAATTGTCTCTCTCTTGCTCTGTGGCCCTCATTTCAAACCTCATTTCAAACCTCATTCTATCTTTAACCTACCATATTATTCCAATCCTTTTCACTCTTCATCCTGTTTGCTCAAGCAGCAATGTAAACTTACCGAAAGTGTTCAGAAAAGGATTTGCAAAGTCATTCTTGGCTCTAATTGCCATGGTTACTTTGATGCTGAACCAATGCAGGCTGGAGATGCTTGAGAACAGAGGCGACCAAATCTGCTGCTCTTTCACAAGATCACTGCCAATCTCCGAACTCCATTACCCTGTTTTCTGCGGACAGATCTCCCAGTGGCTACCAGCAGAATTCAAAACAACTGACTAATTAAGATACAAAATGATAAGATTCAAGAATTGTTCAATGCCATGTCTCTTCCACACATTGAACAAACTCAGATGGCCTAAACTTCGCAATCTGATAACATAAAGACCCATATCTGATAATCAGTATGCCATTATCTTTTCCTGTACATTGTATCTAATGTTTTTACAAACAATCATTCTAAATAAACTTACCTCAATTTGACCTGTGACTGCATTGAAAGTTGAATCTGAAAGTTGATTTTGAAACATAAAGACTGATGGGTGATAATGCACAATTCTTATCCATTGAAGAAATAAAGATAAGAGAAAACAAAAATTAGTCTGGTTTGTTTTTTTTAATTCATGTATGGGACATGGGCATCACTGGCTGGCCAACATTTATTGTAGGAAGTCTCACAACACCAGGTTAAACCCAACAGGTTTATTTGGTAGCAAAAGCCACTAGGTTTTGGAGTGCTCACTGCTCCTTTGTCAGGTGAGTGTTTATTGCCTATCCCTAGTTGCCCTAGGAGGGTAGTTGAGATTCATTATTGTGACTCAAGTCACATGTTAATGTTTATTTATTAGTCACAAGTAAGGCTAACATTAACAATGCAATGAAATTACTGTGAAATTCCCCTAGTTGCCACAGTCTGGTACCTGTTCGGGGTCAATGCACCTAACCATATAGGCCAGACAAAGTAACGACGCAGATTTTCTTTGCTAAAGGGCATCAGTGAACAAATGGGTTTTTCCAACAATTGACAATGGTTTCATGAACATCTGTAGAATCTTAATTCCAGGTATTTTTTATTGAATTCAAACTCTACCACCTGCCATGGTGGGATTTGAAACCAGGTCCCCAGAACAGTAGATGAGTTTCTGAATTAGTAGTCTAATGATAACACCTCTAGGCCATCACCTACCCAAGGCTTAAGATGTGAAATGCAACCAGAGTTCTACTTTCCTGTATTCTATCATCCATCCCCCCACTCCACCTCCCTGACAACCTTTGTCCCTAATTCTATCTCATTATTCCCTACTACCTCATCTGATCCTTTAAAATCGCTGGAGCCAACACTCTAACTGCAGCTCCACTCCCTGCCTAACTAAAACTCACTAGGCACTAAGAGCACATTCTCAATTCCAGCTTGAAAAGCCATAATTCCTGATCCACAAACAGACACATTTGCACCACAGGTAGATGGAGCTAGTTGAGAAGCTGAGGGGATGTTCTATGGTAGCAATGCTGGACTTTATGGTGTTGCTTAAAACAGGCAAAACTCATTCTCCATCATAAAACAGATCAATGTGAACACTGGGCTGCCTCATGTTTCGATACTCTGTCAGAGAGTTGGGGCAGGCTCAATAGGCCAAATGGCCTCCTAATGAAGGGAATCAATGATTTAACCCATGGTCATCTGGCATTTGATCATTTATTTCAAATGTAAGTTTGTTCACTAATTCTCCATTTAACTAGCAATATGAACACATATCTGACCTCTTCATCTGGTAGATTCTTGAGCTCAGAACAAGAAATTGAACAATGTTCACAAGGATAAGAAAGAAAGAATTATATTTATACTATTTCGTTCAAACCCTCAGCACTTCCCAAAGTGCGTTGGAAGTGTATTCACTGATGTAATGTGGGAAATGCCAAAGCCATTTAGTCACAGTAATGTTCACAAAATGTGATGAGATAGATGACCAGGTGTCAGTATAATGGCACAGAGGTATTGCAGCCTCACAATGCCAGAGAACCGGATTCAATTCCCAGCTCTGGTAAATATCTGTGTGGAGACTGCACATTCTCCCATGTCTGTGTGGATTTCCTCCGAGTACTCTGGTTTCCTCCTACAGTCTGAAAGACATGCCAGTTGGATGCATTGACCACGCTAAACTCTCCTACAGTGTACCCGAACAGGCACCGGACTAAGGGATTTTTACAGTAACTTCATTGCAGTGTTAATGTTAAGCCTACTTGTGACATTAATAAATAAGCTAAAATTTTAAATATATCTTAGGTGGTGATTTGGTTGAAGAATAAATATTAAGCGGAGAAATAACTGAACATCCCAGTTCCTCTACAAATTGTTCAATGGATCTCTTATACTGAACTGAGAGGGGCACATGTAACATCTCACCTGAAAGTTAATGGCCATGATTCTCTGGTCATGTTGTGCCCGACACAGATCACATCGAGGTGGAGCGGCACCGAAGAGTCATAGGTGAGGGGTCTAACATATTCAGCATTGGAATAAAAGACCATTACAATCCTCCCAATCATCGCATCTGGTCGTAATTTGGTTCCCACCGGGTAGGTTTGGTTCCCACCTGGTCCACCAGGAACCAGATTAGCATGTTTGAATGAGTATTTAAATTGACTAAGTCTGAGGCCATATTTTCCCTGTTTCCCACTTTCTGGTGTATTGGAAACTCTGCAAGAATCATGACTGGTCTCCGCAAACGGAGACTATGCATGGTGGCCACATTGGAAATGGGCAGGGGTGGGTGGGGGTGAGGGGAGGGTAGGAGGGGGGAACTCGGAAACTACTGAAGCCTGTCAGGGTCATAGCTGGCAATGGGTCAGTTCCATAGAACAGTACAGCACAGTACAGGCCCTTCAGCCTTCGATGTTGTACCGAGCTATGTCCGAACCCAAGATTAAGCTATCCCACTCCCTATTGTTCTGGTGTGCTCTATGTGCCTAACCCATAACCACTTGAAAGTTCTTAAAGTGTCCGACTCTACTATCACAGCAGGCAGTGCATTCCACATCCCAACCACTCTCTGAGTGAAGAATCTATCTCGGACATCCCTCCTATATCTCCCACTATGAACCTTAAAGTTGATCCTCCTAGTAACAGCTACATTCACCAGTGAAATTGTCTGTGCACATCCACTCTATCTATCCCCCTCATCACTTCTCATCCTCCTCTGCTCCAAAGAGAAAAGCCCCAGCTCCCTCAATCTTTCCTCATAAGACTTACTCTCCAAACCAAGCAGCATCCTTATTCCAGGTGGTCACTGCCAGTATGCCAGGCAGCGTGCCAGATGGGCATTGGAAGGGTGCCAGTGGCTATGCCAAAGATTTGGGCCTGAGAGGAGTCATCACAGGATGGGAGGGGGCATGAAGGGGCCTTATTGGAGGATCCCCAATGCCTTGATGCTGACAATCTATATTGGGGAAGGGAATTGGGAAATCATGCCTTCAGTGAGGAGGGAGGATCCCGATGTCCTTGGGGCAGGAAGGAGGTCTTCAATTTCATTTTGTGATTGGGATGCCCTCTAAAAATAGCACCCAATCTCTATGAAGCAGGATTTGTCAGTGTGTTTAGGCCCCACTGTTTTCCGAACTAACGCAAAGCTTGCTGGTCCCTCAAAATATTACTGTGTGGGAAAATTGCGATCTGATTTAGATCAGATCAGTCAGACATGGCGGTGCAAATCACATCTGTTTCCTCACCCAAAATGACGCAGTGAAATTTTGAGAAAATTCCACCCAATATCTCTGATATTGGAGCATTGCAATGTTATACTTGCTATTGATACATGATATTTTGGAAGGATGGGTAGCTATGGGTTGTTCTGTTAATTAAGGATGGCATTAGTACAATGGAGAGAATTCAGTTCTAAAGACCAAGATGTAGGGCAGGATTTTCTAGCTGTACTCACTCCAGGACCAAAAAATCCCACACAAGATCAACGGACTGTCCATGGGGAGCAGGATGGGGAGAGTTGACCGCCCATAGAATCAATTTGAGTGGAAGAAATAGCAAAATTAAGAAGTCACATATGGGGGTATTTTCTCGGTCCTCTCAAGTAACCACACTGTAGGATGGGCTACAGAGTAAGAATAAGAGGGGCCTATTGTGAGAAAGGTATGATAATAATTATGAATGATTTTAAATCTAGATAGAGATTGGATGAATCATATTGATAAAGATAATGCTGAAGGTGGGTTCCTGCATTTTCTAGAACCAACTAGAGAACAGTCTATTCTAGATCTAGTAATGTGCAATCCTGCAGGATTAATTAATGATCTAATTAACTAGGGCACACCTAGATAACAGTGATCATAACATAAATGAATTTAAGACAGTTTGAGGGAGAGAAAGGTGGGTCTAAAACTTGTGTTTTAAACTTAAATAAAAGCAATTATTGGAGCATGAAGACAAAGCTGGCTAAAATGAACTGGGAAATTAGGTAAATGAATAAATTAGGAGAGATGCAGGGCAGACACATAAGGAGATATTTCATAACACCCAACAAACAAGTGAACAAGAAGTTAATATTTACTAGAATGCTACTGGGACTTGATGGATTGAGTTATAAGGAGAGGCTGGATAGACTGGAAATTCTTTTTCTGGCACATAGGGGGCTGAGGGATAACCTTATAGAGGTCTATAAAATAATGAAGGGCACAGATCAGCTAGATAATCAATACCTGTTCCCAAAGGCAGGGGAATCTAAAACTGGAAGGCATAAGTTTAAGGTGAGAGGGGAGAGATACAAAAGTGTACAAGGGGCATTTTTTTCACACAGAGGATCAAGAGTATTTGGAACAAGCTGCCAGAGGTAGTAATAAAGGCGGGTACAATTTTGTCTTTTAAGAAGCATTTAGTTACATGGTTAAGATGCATATAAAGGGATATGTGCTAAATTGGGATTAGTTTAGGAGTTTTAAAAAAAGGTCAGCATGGAGAAATTGGGCTAAAAGGCCTGTTTCCATGCTGTAAATCTCTATGACTCTAAGACCACACCATCTATGGTTAACTAAGGAAGTTAATTATAGTATCCAATTGAAAGAAGGAGGGTACAATTCTGCAAGAATTAATGGAAGATCAGAAAATTGGACAGATTATGAAAAAAAACAACCAGCGGAAAACATAAGCCATTTTTGGATTGTCAAAACGTAATGAGTAGAATGCCACAGGAATCACTTCTTGGATTTCAACTATTTATCATCTTATCAGTGATTTGAATGAAGGGACTGAATACATATCTGTGAAATTTGCTGATGATACAAAAATAGGTAGGAATGTAAATTGTGAAGAGGACATAAGGAAGAGTTACAGGTTAAGCGAATGGTCAAAGTTTTGGCAGATGGAGCAGAATGTGGGAAAAATGTGAACTTGTCCACTTTAGCAGGAAGAATGGGAAAACAGCACACTATTTACCTGGACAGAAAATATAGTACAGAGGGATCTGGGTGGCCTGCTACATGAATCACAATAGTATAAAGATCAACAAATGATTGGGAAGACAAATTAAATGCTGTTGTCTATTGCAAAAGGAATGAAAGATAAAAGTAGGGGGGTTCTACTGAAAGTCTGCATAGCATTCGTGAGACAACAGCTGGAGTTCTGTATAAAGGTTTGATCTCCTTATTGAAGGAGTGACATAATTGCAGTTCAGAGAAGGTTTGTCCAACTGATTCCTGGGATGAAAGGATGAAAGATTGAACAGGTTGAGTCTTATCCAATGAAGTTTATAAAAATGAGATGTGATCTTATTGAAATGTGCCCGCCTTTCGAATGCAATTTGGATTGGCAATTAATAAAGAATCAACAATCGTCAAATACTTCAAACGGGCATTATAAAGCTTACTCTCAGAGTAAAACTACTGAAAGTGCTCGAGAACACTTCTGCATTTTAAATCCACAAGTAATCATCTCCAATTAGTTAAAAATATAACCTGTACCTCATAAGTCAAGGCTAGCTTGTTACTAGCATCATTATTGTCACACCTAACCTTTGAATCAGTGAATTGAAATCTACAAAATGCGTCCCTGGGTTAGTAAGTGCCTTGCCCTTTCTTACAGCAAAATATTCAGACTATCTTTTTCCTCAAGACTGTTAGCTAGCTTTACCCCCAAAAAATCAGTCTCGTATCAAAATATCCAATTTGTTTGCAGTTTCTTGGCATTTATATCTCACCTTCGCATCAATTGAGAAATAAGTCAACAGAAGAAAATCTATAGGATTTCAATTGTGACCACAGGGTAAGTAACTCTTTTTGCTTTAGGCTGAATGCTGTTCTGTGACAAAAGTAACTCAACATTTCGGAGACATTGACCTTGTGACATGAGGTTTAAATGGCTGAAATGGCAGTCAGTGTAGCCTTGTCTTCAATCACAATGATGCTACCGCAGAATCGTTTATATCCAAGCTCATATGATATTACCCAGTTTCTCTCTTATTTCTCATCAAGCCCTCTCAGCTTGCCCATGAGATTTAAACTCTATACCTTCAACCCCTTTCACACTAAAATTCTGACCCCTCCTGGTCCCATGTTAGCCAATATTAACAGATATCTCCCTCCAGGTACTATGCCCATCTCCCCTGAATCTGCTATTGTCACCCCACCCTCAGAAATATAAAACAAAGCTTGATCCAAAATTTTTGATAAGTACAGTCCCATCTCCAAACACCCTTACCTCTCCAAAGCACCTAAATGTGCTGTTGCATCCCAAATCTGTTCTCATATTTCCAAACTCCATGTTTAAGTCCTTCTAATCGTTTTTCAGACATTGTCAGAATACCAAAGTGTTTATCTTTAAATCAAAATCACAAAAGCTATCCTTTGTGGCTGTGACAAAAGGTAAACTATGTCTCCACATCCTTTTTGATGTGTCTTTAGTTTCTGGCAAAGGTGACCACATCCTCCTTCCAACACCTTTCCACTTGTCCAGCTGAGTGAAACTGCTCTTAACTGGTTCCAAGCTGTGGCCAGAGAATCACACGCAATGGCTTCTCTTCCTGTTTCCCCACCACCACCTTCAGTATCCTGGAGGATCTATCCTTGGCTCCTGTTATTTCTCAATGTGCTGCACTTCAGCACCATCATCCAAAAGTACAGTGTTTGTTTTCACATTGTAATGCCCTGTTCTGGCATGACTTATTAGAAATGTTAAAGCTATATTTTAGAAAAGACAACAAAATAGCTGTTTTGGCATTTAAACTGTAAATAGTAGGGCCTGTGGCCAATATCTGATTCAATATTCAGAGGCGACACAGTGGTTAGAATTGCTGTCTCACTGTGCCAGGGACCTGGGTTCAATTCCGCTCTTGGGTGACTTTGTGTGTGGAGATTGCAAGTTCTCCTTGTGTCTGCATAGATTTCCTCCCGCTGCTCCAGTTTCCTCCCATAGTCCAAAGATGTGCAGGTTAGGTGATTGGCTATGTTAAATTGCCCCTTAATGTACAGGGGATTAGCAGGGTGAATGTGTGAATAAGCAGATGATAGAGCTTGGGTGGAATCATTAACAGTGCAGATTCAATGGGACGAATGGCCTCTTTCTGTGCTGTAGGGATTCTATGATTCTACGAATGTGGATTTGAATAGGGGACCCTCACAGCCACTTGGGAAATTCATACCCATCTCATTCTTTAAGGATGGATCAAAACCTACAGACATTGTGATTTGCAGCCAACTCTTCTCCATGTTTCATCATGCATTGAAGAGACATCGAAACTCGATGAATGTTCAATGAATAGATCCCATCAACTTTTCAATCTGATGGTTCCTCACCCAAACACAAAGAATTTCTTTATCTCAAAGCACAAAGTATGAAAGGTGACAACACAAGAACCGGAACTCTACCACATTACCTACCATAGAATCATCCAGCAACAGAAGTCTCTGTTGACCTTGGGAGGAAATTTCCAGTCTCACCCAACTAAGGTCGTAAAATCCCAGCCAGGATATTTATTGGCCGAATACACTACCTGATTTGGAAAAGGATTTGTGCCATATTTGTTGCCTGCTTTTAATAAAAACAGCAGGAACTTTTCTGAGACAGAGGGGTGATCTCAAAGACACCAAATCAGTTGCAAGACAACTGTACAGCCAATGTAATAAACAGCAATACACTGAAAGTAAGAGAAGGGCAACCTGCTCCAAGTTCAAGTTTACCTGAAAACCAACATTCTGAAGATTCAATCAGAATAAGCCTGTAGCATGCGGGGAAACCTCTGTTTTGATGACACTGTGGCCAAAGCATCAACTCATCTCAGAAACTACAGGCCAGCCACAAAAAAAGACTGAGACAATAAAGCCTTGTAGCTTTGTTGTTTTTTTTCTTCATCTGCAACAAATTTTTGAGCATGCAATAGTGTGGATAAGTCAACTCATCGAGACTTCTTAGGCAGGACTTTTGGCCACTCTTGCTCCAAGGCTGAAATTCCCATCTAAGGTCAAGGGATCTGTCCTGCCTGCCATGATTCCTGTGGTGGGTGGATGGGGAAATTCTGCTTCATGTTTTTAAAGCTCCAGGGCAAATATTGGACAATAAATAACCTGCTTTATCTTTAAAACCCCACAATAAAGGTTGCTGCTGGATTTACTTAAATTGGGAGAACCACTCTGAGGGTAAGGAAACAGACAATCTTACCCTTTAATCACGCACAATGGGAAAACATAAATTCTATCCGTAACAACATTTATGACACCCAGTTGGACCTCACCACCACCTCTCTCAACTTCTCCACTGTGGCTAATCAGTCTGCTTATCTGATATGGATGAGCTGAGAGGTGTCCATTAACATTGGGAAGACTGAAGTCTTTACTTGCAGCTCCTGTTCCAAACTCCATTCCTTGTTATCCCTATTACAGCAGCAGTCTAATATTTTAATGAGCTGATATAAGATGAACTTTTGGCCTTATGTTCCCACCATCACTAAGACAACCTATTTCACCTGCTCTGAAACATCTCCTGACTTCACCCATCTCTACCCATCAGCTTCTAATAGCTGACTGTATCTACGTATCATCTGGAACCAGGATCCTGATAATAAACTTGGGATCAGGAGGTGTCAGGTTTTTTGGGGCTGGTAAACTTTGCCGGCCGGAAATTTGGAAGGAGTGCAATAAAAGCACCGAGCTGATGGATCCAACCCTTCCCACTTCCTTTCAACCACAGAAGTTAGAAATGAAATACTAATAGTCATTTAATGATACAGAATTTCAACATTGTTGAAAAGAAACATGCTGCTGTAAGTTTCCGTCGTGCACTCATCAAGACAAACGCAAGAATGTTAAATGATCACAGGAATTTGAACTACAGGAGAAAGGAGAGCCAACTGGTGTGGCAAATTGGCAAGTCACCTCTGATTGGCTGAAGTGTTGCCATGGAGAAAGAAAGAGATAAACATGACTTCTCCTTAGCTCCCAGATTATACGAAAAATGGCGCAATAGTTGAACATATTCTTTTTATTTATAATGCACGGATCCCTCACTATGAATTCATGCTGCTTGAAGAAAATGTAAATGAGCATGTTAAGGACTTGATTTAAACTGGTTGTAAGTGTAGTTATCAGCGCACTCAGAATTGTTCAGCTGTACAGTCACAGAATCACATTAAATAGTAGCATTTTCTTTGGGGTTTACAAGCATCGGCTGGTTGAGTACAGTCTGTACTCAGTCTGTCATGAACAATTGAAGGAACACACTTTCAGATTTGGTCAGCCAGTCACTGGGATGTATAGCCTAAATACCTGGCATCATACCAGCATTGCAATTCATAAACCATGTTGCCCATTTTTATAATAGACAGATTATCCTTTTGTGCTAATGGCAGCATTCTTTTAGTCAAAAATGCCACTTGTGTAACCACTCTAAGTAGCACCATGAAGCAGCTTACTTGACCTGTTGATCAAAATTTGGAGGTACTTTGCCTCCAGGTAATTTTGGATCGCAGAGTGGTGAGCCTTTGGCCCATTAACATGTCTGATGTAACTGAAGAGCCAATGGATGCAGGATTAATAAGCTTGCCATTCTCATCTATCCAGTCTGGCCCTTTATATCCAAACAAACCTGCCACTGAATTGAAGTGCCCGAACAGAGCCAGGAAGGCTGCAGGCCATTTGAACCTTTGAAGAGCTTTTCATAGGATTTTCTGGATAACCTTTTCGTCTAAGAGCCTGTAACATGTCTACTAACGTTATTCTTTGTTTCTCCTTCGGAGTGTTTCAGACTTGGGATAAGAGTGTAGCAGTGCGGTCCTTGAAAGAGGAGTAGGTTCCGAGAGCCATGTGACCAGCAAAGACCCTATGGATTGCTCCGGCGGGAAGCTGAGTGAATCGGCAACAGGACATGGACCACAGGCTGACGAGGGATCGGCAGCTTGTTCCCAGGAGTCCAGAAGTGCAATCCCAACTTGTAGTCTAGTTTTACCTTGTTGTACATGCATCTAATTACAGCATCTGCAGTATTTTGCCTTTATATAATTACTCTGATGGAAATAAAGCTTTTACAGTTAATGTTTCGTAGAGTTGCCCTTAATCTAAGAAACAGAATGATTAAATCGACGGATGATTCAAAGCTAATGAAAGTGGGAGATTCCACAGCTGCTTGCCAATGGTGGACTGATCCAGATGCCAGATTAGAGGAATATGACTTTCTCAAAAGGTTTTGGGACTGGAGATTATAGAGATAGGGAAAGTCATCAGAGGGAATTTGAAAACAAGGATGGGAATTTTAGCAGGCCAGGAGCTAATGTAGATCAGAAACACAGGGGTGACAGATGAACAGGATGTGGGACAGAATTTTCAATCCCTGTAGTTGAGCGCAAAGTTGGGCAGATGTGGAAATTAAGGAATGGTAATTACCTATTGTTGAAAGCGGGCATTTTCCGGTGATCTACATGCCCACAAAATGTTTCAGGGACTTGGTCAGCTGCCTGGAGTCAGCCTCTTGACTGTGGACTGGGATAGGGTGAAGGGAGTTGGGTGTTTGGAGTGCTCTAGACAGATTCTGAGATCCTCCCTATCTCCATAGGCAAAGCTGTGACCATGTGCAGCTGAGGCTATTTTTTAAAAAAAAACTTTCAAACTCTTAAAAGATGTAGAAAGAGCATCAAAGGAGAAGGGGCCACATCACTCTTATATTAGCTGCATGCTTGTGCTCCTCCCAATGTCCCATTTGTTCTCCAGCTTCAAGAGATCTACTGTCCTTATTTGACTGGTGGGCTTGTCTTCTGGTGACTAGTTCAGGGAATCTCATTACCGAGGTTATAGTTTCCTACACAATGCAGGGTTCCCTTTGACTCTGACATTGAAGACCCAAAATCCTGCCCTCGATATGAGTTAAACTACGGACATCAGAGTTTCGAATGGCCTCAAGTTAATGCAGGGAGAGAGATGGGAGGCCCAGCTAAGGCAGCATTGGAATAGTCAAGTCTAGAGGCGGCAAAGACATAAAGTAGGATTTCAGCAGCAAGTGAGCTGAGGCGAGGGCACGGCCGGGGGCGTGAGGCGAGGGCACGGCCGGGGGCGTGAGGCGAGGGCACGGCCGGGGGCGTGAGGCGAGGGCACGGCCGGGGGCGTGAGGCGAGGGCACGGTTGAGTGTGGTTACTGCCCTCACAATGAGCTGTGTGTCAGTAAGAATGTATCAGAGTACTTGGGAGTGTATAGAGAAGAGAGAGAAATGTAAAAACAAGGGAGAAAGGGAGGGAAAGAAGAAAAGAGGAATAAAGAAAAAGGCCAAGGCAGAGGAGATAAGAAGTTGGGATTGCAGAGTAAAAGTTAATTATTGCAAAATGTGCGAAGTCATCTTGTAGCATAGGACACTCAGTGCTGTCAGATCTTCACTCAAACTATAATCTATTACAGGCAGAGAATTTATTATGTGGACATACACTGAGGCTACTGTTAACACAATGTCAGCACAGTTCTTATCCCATTTTAAAAGCAAATCAAATACATTTGTCATGACTATCTTAACGACACTGCCTTTAGTCAAGGTTCAGGGTTATCCCTGCTGGGTCAATGTGCTTTATATTATTTGAAAGAATGCAAAGGTATGAGTGTTTCAAGATTGCAGCCACGTGTAGGCTCAATACACTCGCTGTGATATTCTCATCATTGAAAAGAGTGAGTACAAAATACTTTCCTGGCCTCACATGAAGGTGAGTTCAGCGCAGACTCATAGTCCTGGTACTGAATAAACCACCCAGAAATAACAAACTCCATTCTTATTGTGGCAGGTTATAAAATTGAATGCAATAAATGTGGCAAATGGAAAATTACCACAATGCTGGATTGTTGTGAAAACTTTTAGGGAAGAGAGCCTGCCACCCCTATCCATTCAGCCTACACAGAGCTCCAGAGTTCCAAGATGCAACACACTCCTCTCCTCATGTTTTAATGGAAAGCAGCTGCTACAAAACTGAATCCCAATGGAAATAACAGGCAGGCCTATCTGCAACAACTTGGCTGTGGGATAAGTGTTGGGAAATACCAGCACAAGTCAAGAATTGGCCTATTTATTGAGGATTCTTCAGTGTTCAACTCCATTCCTAAAGCAATCTGTGCCATCCTCAAACAAGACTTGGACACCATTCAGACTAACAAGTGGAAAGTAACATTTATGTTAAGTGCCAGGCAATGATCATTATCTCCGAATATACAACAGTATCAGAATCACTAAGCGCCCCATGATATAAAAAAACCTGTCGGTTACCATTGACTTAGTTGGATTAATAATATTATTTGCACTATGGTTCCAAGAAGGTATTCACTCTGAATGACTCTCCTCCTGACTCCCTTATCAGAATACAAGACATGGGGGCACTTGAAGGCCATACCTACTCCAATCATGGTTGATCTTGGCTTTAACTTTGTTATCCTGCCCACTCCACATCTCCACTGATTCCCTGAGAGACAAAAAAAATCTGTCTATTCCAATCTCAATTATGTGCAATGATGCAGTATCCATACTGGAAATAGAATTCCAAAAATCCACAAATTTTTGAGTGAAATAATTTATCTTCCCAGTCTTAAACGATTGGCTCTTCATCCTGAGATTCTACCACTGTGTTTTGGATCCACAACCAGTGGAAACAATTTCTCACCATCTAGTCTCACAAGCCATCTTCAGAATTTTGTATGGTTTCATAGAATCATAAAATCATAGAATCTTTAGAGTGCAAAAGGAGGCCATTCAGCCCATCAAATCTGCACCAACTCTCTAACTGAGCATTTTACCAAGATCCTATCCCTATAGTCGCACATGTTTATCTCGCTAATCCCTTTAACCTACACAACTTGGGACACTATTGGGTAATTTAGCATGACCAATCCACCTAACCTGCACATCTTTGGAGTGTGGAGGGGACCTGGAGCACCCAGAGGAAATCCATGCAGATATGGGGACAGTATGCAAATGTGAGATTGCCTCTCATCCTTCTAAAAGCCAGAGAATAGAAGCCCAATTTACTCAACTTCTCAACAGAGGGCAACACCCTCATTATTTTCAAGGCTCAAGACAGAAATATAGTGGACTACTCATGATTCACCTGGATGAGTGAAGCTGCAACTTGGTCTACAAGACAAGATTAAACAATCCACCTTTCCTCAAATGATAAATTTGGCTTTCCCAGTGCCACCCATATGTTGTGGCACAGTTGTACCAGGACTATTCTCTGTCCCTATCTGGGGTCACTCTGGGTGTGGAACCCTGGCACCCACAATGTTATTGGACCAGTAATCCGGAGGCAATGCTTTGGGGACTTGAGTACAAATCCCACCATGGTAGATGGTGATATTTGAATTCAGTAAAATCTGGAAATTAAAGTCTAACAATGAGCATCAGGTTTGCTAATGTCCTTCAAGCAAATAAATCTACTGTCCTCATCTGATATGGCTTATATGTAATTGACTCCGAAATGCTCTCTGAAATGGCCTAGTAAAGCACTTAGTTGAAGGCAATTAGGCAATAAAAGACATGAACAAATATAAAAACCATTTAAAGAATCTTCAAACGATACTTTCATGTCAATTGTATTATAAATACACCTACTTCAGTCTCATCTCATATTAAAAACAAATTACAATAACAGGCTCCTGAGGGCTTACTTATTCAATGAACAAGTAAAGTTTAAGTGCATTTACATTAACACTGCAATGAAATTATTGCTCCAGTTTCCTTCCACAGTCCAAAGATGTGAGGGATTAGGTGAACTGGCCATGTTAAATTGTCCCTTAGTGCCAGGGGGACTAGCTAGGGTAAATACATGGGGAGAGGGCCTGGGTGGAATTGTAATCAGTGCAAACTCAATGGGCCGAATGGCCTCTTTCTGCACTGTAAGGTTCTACGGTTCGATGATTCTATCATGTTTGGAGCACATACGAACACTGTGAACGCTTTCAACGTTTAGTACAAAAATACAAAATTTTACGTTAGTAAGAGTCTGTGAACCTGGATTCTCCTTGCACAAATACCAAGTAAAAAGATACAAAAAGTGATCAACCAGCAATAATAGCACGTATGAAACATGGGACAATCCACTGACTGAATACCATTTGTTCCCACGATCCTTTGCTCCTAAGCAGTGGTAAGCACTAATTCCGTTTAAAAAATGTGACCTATTTTGGAAAAAGGCCATTTGTTAAAAAAATATACTTTTTTTCCCACAAATCCCTCCACCTCCTAGCTTTTTTTGTTATTAATTTAAATGGTGACGGAGTTGCAGGGAGGGGCAGAGGCTGGGGAAGCAACTACTTCTGCATAGGTGGCTCTGGGGGGCCCTGTCATCAGCAGAGATGATGCTACACCCATCTTTAGTGATGTTTGGCTTGTGTCCTCCCCATCCTAAAGGCATTATTTCCTCAGTGAAACCCAAGCGATGCATAGTCAGCTTCTAGAATTGCATCCAGTCAACCCTTATTCTTCAATGCAATAAAAATCTTCAGGCTAGTCAATGATTGCAGAGTTTGATCTTGTTTCCACTTTCCAATATATTTTATTCAAAATGTATATTTATAAATTATATATAACTCATGGAGATTAAATTAAATTTTAGATCCTCTACTCTGAGATTAGATAGCTCAGCACAGACAAGGAACAAACTTGCTTTGAATGGCTTTTGAGGGTGGAACGGTGGCACAGTGATTAGCACTGCTGCCTCACAGTACTAGGGACCTGGGTTTGATTCTTGACTTCAGTCATTGACTGTGCGGACTATGCACATTCTCCCCGTGTCTGTCTGGGGTTTCCTCCAGCTGCTCTGGTTTCTTCCCACAGTCCAAAAACGCACTGGTTAGCTGCACAGGCCATGCTAAATTCTCCCTCAGTGTACCCGAATAGGCGCTGGAGTGTGGTGACTGGGGGATTTTCACAGAAATTTCATTGCAGTGTTAATGTAAGGAGTGTATTTCTGACACTAATAAATAAACTTTAAACATTGCTTGTTCACTGAATAAGTAAGCTGTCAGGAGCCTGTATAGTGCTAGTGAGTAAATGGATTTGAAATCTGTACTCTGGCTGACCAGAAATGTCACTGCTAATTTCCTCAAGGTTAACAACTGTATTTGCTGGAGATGTATTTTTTTTAAAAAGGGTATACTTATTTAACATGGCCTTAATGAGAAAAATCACCCTAAAAAAAACAAATCAGTACAAAATTTGGGGTGAAAAACATTAAAACTTTTACTAGTGACTACTTGGAAGATTACTGATTTTAATGTTCTTCTTTTTGCAATCAAGTTGTCTCTCACTGGAATAGATTGTGGGCCAGTATTCTAGCCAAGTCCTTTGGTTTCGGAAATGAAGAAATACAGAACATTCTTCTCTCCCCATTGGAAAAGCATTAATCTGGTGTGATGTGAATCTGATGTTAGATGTGAATACCAATTAATTTGCATAAAGTAAGAGCTGTATTTCCTTGTAAGTAAGCAGGTTGTTTCATTTTTGATTACAGATTTATTTTATAAAACATTTTTTTTTGCTGGTGACATTATATAATGCAGAACAGTGCTGACATTGAACATTACAGGGATTGGATTATGTTTTGCTGCTGCTGTAATGAAGGTTATTCATTTCTCTCCATTGCAGTCTTAAAATCCAAGTGTACACAGCCGTTCAGTGATGTTTTCCCCCTGCTCTGAGCGAAGGTCATCCAACACATTTCTGCTGCAAGAGATTTTGTTTTTTTTTGTGGTGGAAATCATCAGCCTACCAGTCCATTATATTGTTCAATTTCTGAGAGATCAGTTAAAGAGATTCTTGATGATCAACTCATGACATTTCTATTTCCTTTGGCAGTATAACTTAATTCCCGTGCTGAGTGTTGTACTGTTGCTCGTACCCATAGGCACTGACCAGCTGAATAAGCTTTCCTCCTTGCCTCAGCATCTCCCTTTCTCATCAGCAGTGAAGATATTTCAGATAACTTCCACATGACACACATACTGTGTGCACTGAAAAAGCATTCCTATAAGACTACGAGAAACTGCACTTAACCTTGGCAACATTTCCTGCCAATTTTAAGTCTTTGTCAAGTGAAGCGTGAATGCTGCAGCCTTCCTTCCAATCCACTAGCAAACTTATAGGCTGCAAAAATCAGCTCTGTAGTGGTTTTTTTTTAAACAGTATATTAAGTCTGATCAAAACAGCTAATTCAAATTAAGTCCAGTCATAATCCCCACAAGGGACAAACAAGATCCAAACTGACAAGATAAGACATCACACTCCATCCTGGGTTTGATCAAACAAGATCGAAGCTGACAGGATGGGGCTTTGCACCCTCTCCAAGGCTCAGTCTAACGCTTCATCTTAGTCAAAAGGCCAAGGCAGCTTTGAGAAAATGCATCAGGTAAAGTCTCGGCTAGCTTGATCCATTACCCTAGCTTAGGCAAACCGTGATCGTAGGCGTCAGCACACTCTAGTGCAATGGGCTAGCTTTAGCTCTTGCCTGATCATTGACTCTCCCCTAGCTGTAAAGTGGTCTACAGATGCAGGTTTTGGGTGCAAAATAGTACCTGTGCCATGTTGTACACAAGCCATGCTGGACTCCACTGTGGTGAGCATGAGTACTAGGAGTGTTCAATAGAAACATGCACAGCAACCAGAACATGACATGTAACTCTGACTCGAGTCAATGACGTAACATCAAACTAACACCCTTTGATAAGCTGACATTGCCAAACAAAGGATGCCCACTGGGACTTATTCAAAGGAACTACTTTCAGGTTCATTGTGGATTGATTTTTTTTTAGCCAATTGTTGCTGATTCGGGTATTGATATTACTACTGGTAGTAGGTGCCAAGTGGTGACAACCTTGGTTCTCCCTTTAGTGTCATGGGTTTTGCAGTTATCACCCTTGTTGGTCTGCAGCGTGATTGGGAGAATAAGCAGAAACAACACCATAGAGGACAAACTGATCAAAGAGAGGGAGAAGGATTTTCAGCAAATAGCCATACCACCCATGATCTTAAAGGAGCAATTCTCTTTGTTCAGCCTTTGCAAGGAATGCTGTGTACGACACCTCAAATTATTCTAAGGAAGAGTGAACTAAAATCGGCCAAATACCAGAGGCAAATCTGCACTCTGCACCTGGGGTGTAAGGTTGAGACATGCTCACAGTGGTATCAGAACTTACAGAATCCCATCAGTGCAAAGGGAGGCTATTCGGCCCATCAAGTCTGCACCAACCACAATCCCATCCAGGCCCTCTCCCCTTAACCCCACCTAATTACCCTGCTAATCCCCGTGACACTATGGGGGCAATTTACTATGACCAATCAACCTTACCCGCAAATCTGTGGACTACAGGAGGAAACCCATTCAGACACGGGGAGAATATGCAAACTCCACACAGGCAGTGGCCCAAGGCCGGAATTGAACCTGGATCCCTGGCGTTGTGAGACAGCAGTGCTAACAACTGTGCATCGCAATACAACTTGAGTCCAGATAAAAAAAAAACCTAAATTATTACATGTCCTTTGAATAGCCTTGCTATTAAATAGCATAGATTAAATAGGACAGATTTTAAATAGCCCAGCCGGTAACTCGTAAGGGTGATTTTCTCCCCAAAATTCTTAGTGTCTCGAAACTGTGAAAACTGGAGTATTTCAATCCATTTCTTTTAAAGGATCTACACTGCACAATTTTTCCACACTGCTGATTTTTTTTTGCAGTTCGGAGTTTCACATTGGTAATGAGGCAGGTGGGGAGGGGGTGGGAGGGTGGATACTGGGGTGGGCATTGTGCTGACTTGCTGGCTGCAGACTGCCGGGCATGGACCCTGATCTCCAGATTACTGGTCCTCTGATTGCCAGCCTCAACTCCCACCAGACTGCCTCATGAGGCCCCGACCAATAAGTACTGCCTGGTGAGCATTGTCAGGGTTTCAAGCTGGCAGTGCCAGGCTTGGCACTGCACAAGGGGCACTGCCTGCTCTGCCCTCAACAACCCAGTGGGCTGCAATAGCCTCCTGTTCCACCAGCGAAGCCATCATATCTGGTTCCCATTGCCAGGGAACATCTGTGATCTTCACTGATGGAAAAGTTAGCCAGGACTATTATGCCCTGGGCTCACTGACTATATTTTTTAGAATTTTATAAGTACTTAACCTCATGGCCTTTCCAGATACAAGGCTGATTACGCTGGCAAAAAACTGCCTGGGAGAATCACAAATGGCCCAGCACTGGATATGATTTTCATTTTTGCCTCCCTCTCAAACTTCCTGCCCCTCTACACTAATCAACCAACACAGTGGGGCAGCAAGATCCAGCCCTGTTTCTCGAATGCAGTCCAATGTAGAAGACCTTGCAATTATTACAAGATTGCAGTTCACTAACTGAGTTGACTTTGGGAACCAGGCAATACTATTATTCCAAAAAGAAAGTGAGCAGCTCTCAATCTGGGTGGCATGGTAGCACAGTGGTTAGTACTGCTGCCTCACAGCTGCAGGGGCCGGGTTTGATTCCTAGCTTGGAACACTATCTGTGTGGAGTTTGTACATGCTCCTCATGTCTGCATGGATTCCGTCCAGATGCCCTGGTTTCCTCCAACGGTCTAAAAGGCGTGCTGGTTAGATGCATTGGCCGTGCTAAATTCTCTTGAACTTAAGAGGGAATTTTACCCAAAGAGGTGTCAGAGTGTGGTGATTTTCACAGTAACTTCATTGCAGTGAACCTACTTATGACACTGATAAATAAATAAATTTTCCTCTGCCAGAGACTTTCATGGCTTCACCTATATCACTTGCAATTTCTCTCAAGTGACTGGGGAACCTCACCTTGAAATACTTCATTCACTGGACATTTCTAAGATGTTTTGGGAGGATCTTCTGCAGCAGCCACTTTCTATTGGGGGGGGTGGGGTGGGGAAGGAGGTGCGCTGGGAGGGGGAGGAGGTCTGGATTACAGGAAATTCTCTCTCTTCACACACCCAAGTGTGGTTTGTTGGTTTACCACTTTCATCTTGGAATGTGGTCTTGTATTTTTACTTCAAGTTGCAAACATTTCAGAGAAATTTTCAAAGTTTTGGGGAAGATTTTGTTAAAAATGTGAGGCTGAGTAGTTTAGTGAGGGAACTCCCAAGGATGGGACATGGACAGATGATGAGTGAAAGGAAGAAGAAACTGCACAAAAGATTGGATTAGAATTAGAGAGCTTTGGGGGTGATGGGGATCATGGAGGAGATTTCAGACTACAGGATCTTAGAGATTGAGTGGTTCAAGGACATGGAAGGATCTACAGTGTAGGATTTTAAAATTTATGTATGGAGAATGCAAAGTTAGTGTAGTGAAGATGGAGGCAATGAGCATGTGGGGTCTGGTATGCAGCATGATTGATGCAATAGTTGGAATTGGGAAGGTAGCAAAGGAAAAATTGGGGGTTCTTCACTCTTAAGGTCAATGAGATATGGATCAGCTTGCAAAGGTGCTGTTGCAGGGACAAAGGAAGAAAATGCTAGAGTTGAAAATCCTCATGATGGAAAGAATACAGCATTTGAAATTCAACTGGCAATTGAACAGCATCTTAAATGTCCAAAATGCTCTGATTCAAGCTGAGACAACAGTTGAAGGGAGTTTGGAATCAGTGACAACAACTTCCCAGTCTGACTTAGCTGTAGAACTCAAATCCCATAGGAACAGTCGATTCTTATAAAGTCCTTAGGACAATTGGAGATTGGCAAGGAATATTGTCTTTGCAATGTTGCCCACAACCCCAAAAGAAATAAAGAAATAAAAATATCAATGTATTGTGTAGAAATGCGTTTCAGCAAAACTTTATTTTATAAAACCTATAGCATAAATATCCTATAGTACCTGCTTTGCCATACTGAGATGAACAAACATGCTAACAACCTTACCAAAGGCCTGATTAATTTTTAATCACCAATATTAATCATGAGACTGCAACAACATATGGATAACTGCAAAAACGTTCTTGGTCAAAACTCAGTCCACTAGTATGCTATACTTCATAAACATTTCCGGACTTTTAAATAGATAGCCAGAATAGCAATTTCAATCTTGGAATGTAATATGAGAGAACAGACAAAAAAACAATAAACACTCCCGTGGATTATTATTTCAATTTTGGCAGCAGGATAAATTAGGAATCACAAGTTGTTTTTCACTGGAATACCAGTCAACATGTGTATATTTTAAAAAATGATAGGGGAGGTTATGTCCGATACAAGTATTCATTTGGATAGATGCCAGTTCACATGTTCTCACTTTGTCATGACTCAGCATCACTAACCTCAGGGAAACTGGCCAGGTTTGGGAAGCAGAAATAAAGTTTGGTATGAGGTAAATGGTTTGAATTTGTACAAACACTGCGAAAGAATATTTAATGCTTTTATTTGATTTTATTTTGCATAACTTTGCTACCTTTTCTACCACATGTTTCCTCAACTGAGACAGACAGATGTGAGCAAAGAATTAAGATCTTTGCAAACCACGTGTAGTGTCATGTAAAGTCCTGACATGCAACCCAGACTAGTTTCTCTTTCATCAGTTAGACTCAGCATCCCTGCACAAAGATGTTGGATATTGAGCACATTACAAATACTCTTGATTTTTGCTTGGAATGAGGAAAGAAGGTAAAGAGTCTGAATAAAATTTCAAGATAGTGTAGGAATTGCAAACAGCTGCAGTGAATTTATTCTGCTTGTAACTGGGGCATCTGTTTGTTGAAGGAAAACTAATCAGTTGCCTACAGTGTTAGAGATAGATGTCAATACAAAGGCACTATTCAGAGAAAGTGAAGTTTGAACGATGGAAGGAGTGCGGTTAGCATTGCTATCTCACGATGTCTGCATCCCAGGTTCAATTCCGGTCTTGGGCAACTGTGTGTGGAGTTTGCACATTCTCCTGGTGTCTGTGGGGGTTTCCTCTGGTTTCTTCCCCCAGTCTAAAGGTGGGTGTAGGTTAGATTATTTCGCTATGCTAAAATGCTCTGAGACAGGGGGACAAGCAAGATAAATACATGCGGCTACAGAGTTAGGGTTGAGATTGTTGTAGGTGCAAGCTCAAAAGCCAATGGCCTCCTTCTGTGCTGTGGGCATTCTATAAGCTTTCTGTTCTATGACCTGGATCCAGCCAGGGGAAGAAAGGAGGTAAGGAGAAAGCAGGGAAAACAAGAAGGTTCTGACTGAGCAAGAGGTGAGGCAAAAGAAAGCGAACTTCTTTAAATTTTGGGACAGTTTCAACAGCTAATCTCTCAAACTGGCAGAGGAACTAATGAGGGAAGAGTGTAAGAGGCAAGAGCAAGGGAAACAGAAAGGAGGAGTGGAGGAGAGGGTAGGTGACAGGAGGAAGATGTAATTTAGAGGCAAAGGAGAGAGGAGGGAGTAAGGGTGGCAGGAGTTCAGCAATTTTATATAAATCTCCCATATTCACATTCCTCAGGTTTCTGAAAGCAGATTGCTTACCCTTTCTTTCCAATCAATCCTCAGTTTGCTTTCAGTATGGAACAGAAGGGAGGTTCACTTGCTATTTCATCCACTCATGTTGGTTTAAGTGTTTAGAAGCTTAAGTAGTTATAATTGACAAGAATGAGAAAAGGGATCCATTGGGTTGAAGAAGAAGAATAAGAATTTTTAGTAGGCTGAATAATCTCAATTGGTTAAGTTCATTTTACTTCAATATTTGAGATCTTAGCTTTGTGTGCTTACCCGCAGCAACATTGAAGTGCAGCACAACAATGTTCCCTGGTCCAAATCTACAGGTCTCTGTCTTAACCATTCACGTACTTAGTAGCTATTGTTCCAGCCACTAACTTTACATGGTGTTCTACACTGAAAAGTCTGAACAATGTCAAATAAAGATGTTATACTACTGGAAATGAATATTGGCAACTTTTGCAGGGTTTTCCCATTGACAGTGCCAGATATTGGAATTCTTAAAGCAGAATGCAATGAAATGCTGTTACCCACTTCATGATTTCATTGTGATAATACGGTTTTGCAACATTGATTTATAGCAATAAAATAGAAACCTTGGTTCATACCCCAATGTATGCAGCTTTCTCAAGATTCTGCGTTGTCAGGATGTGGAATTGATATTTCCACATAAGTGATGTTAAAATGGTCCTGCAATGAATGAAAAGACTTCCTTTGAACAATGCTACATTTTTGGATTTAGCAGGGGTTACACATAGGATGACTTAACTATACTGCCAACTACATGTCTCAATGTGCTCTCATCAATATTTTGAACTTAGCCCTTTCTGCCTCTGTAATCTCCTCCAACCCCATATCACAGCCCATGTCTTTCAGTCTTCAAACTCTGCCCTTGTGCAATTCCTCTCCCTACCGTTTCAAGCTGGGTGGCAGACTTACATCTGTATCAATCCTTTCTGGAACTTCCTTAAACTCCATGGTGTGGCACAGTGGTTAGCACTGCTGCCTTGCAGCACCAGACACTTGGGTTCGATTCCCACTTGGGTCACTACCTGCGCAGAGTCTGCACATTCTCCCTGTGCCTGTGTGAGCTTCCTCCAGGTGTGCTGGTTTCTGCCCATTGTCCGAAAGACTTGTTGGTTAGGTGCATTGAAAATAAAAGTTTATTAGTCACAAATTAGGCTTACATTAACACTGCAATGGAGTAATTGCGAAATTCCCCATTTCACCATGGTCTGCCGCCTCTTTGGGTCAATTCACCTAACCCGCATATCTTTCAGAATGTGGGAGGAAACACATGCAGACACAGGGAGAATGTAAGCAAAATCCACACAGTGACCCAAGCCAGGAATTGAACCCAGGTCCCTGGTGCTGTGAAGCAGCAGTGCTAGCTACTGTGCTACCGTACCATCCCAATTGGCTAAATACTCCCTCATTGTACCCGAACAGGCACTGGAATGTGGTGACGAAGGGATTTTCACAGTAACTTCATTGCAGTGCTATTGTAAGGTTATTTGTGACACTCCCTTTAAATGTTTTAAAAAACATATTTTCTGTGCTCTCATATTGATGGTTGCTTCCCCATCGGGGAATTCCCTGCAGGCATTCACTCCATTAAATTGACCAAAAACAGGATGTGTTTTCACTAGATTTAAAAGACATTCTAAATGCTGCAACACAATTAATTTTTGAAACTGAAGGTATAGGGGGTTATCCTAGAAATGGATATGGAAATTTAGCACTTCACAGGACTCCCAGCTTCAGAAGATGAGTATTTTTTGTTTCCCAGACCACATACAGACAGCTGTTTCAGATAATTACAAACTAAGTAGTCAGCTGCAATCAATATTATCATTCACTTTGTAATTATCCATCTCCTATCTATGGATTCTACATCGTAAAAACAAGACTTGTAAAGCATCCAATATTGCAACCTGAAACATTATCATTTACAAAAACACTTAAAACCAAAACATATTCTCTTCCTGTTACAGTGAAATTCTTCCCCATCTTAATGACAAAATATTACTTATTGCAGCATTTCAAAATGGAAACCAGCAAATTTTACCAAACCTAATCACTTTTGAAGTGAAATCTGACCAGTCAACAATCCTGTATCACATGGAAATGTTAAAGGAGTCTTTCAAGTCCCTGTTTGGTAAAGAATAAAAATGAGCAAGTTGTTTTACTCCTCACGTCAATTATGAAATAAATGAATCTATTTTGACACCAATTTGTTTATTGTATTCAGTCACAGATTCTGGGCATCACTAGCTAAGCCAGAATTTATTGCCTAGCCCTAATTGCAATTGAGCTGCCTTCGTGAACCGCTGCAGTCCATGTAGTATACGTACACCCACGATGCTGTTTGGGAGGGAGTTCCAGGATTTTGATCAAGTGACAGTGAAGGAACACTGATATTGTTCCAAGTCAAATTAGTATGTAGCTGGGAGGGTACTTCGCAGGCAGTAGTGCTCCCATGCATCTGCTGCCCCTGTCATTCTGGTGGGAGAGGTCATGGGTTTGGAAGCTGCTGTTGAAGGGATCTTGGTGAGTTGCTGCAGTTAGCCTGACAATATCTCCAGGAGAAAAAAAGATAAATAAATCGCCCCCTTTGTAATGAAGCGGAACTCTTCAAATTGCTGCTTATTCTTTGAATAATGAAAATGTCAGAAGCACATGGTGATTTTCTCTGTAACTATTACAGTAACCCACTTAGAACAAAAACTGGAGTCAGACAGCCAGCTGAGAGCAATAAAACAAATTAAATATTACAGCAAATTAAACACATTGCCTATGTTTTTGTCTTGCACTCCGCAGGATAAATGCAAGGATGCCAAATTTGAAACGATCACAACAATTTATACCACAAAGAAAAGGGTGTGGATTGGCAAGTCGACTCTATGATTGATCAAAGTATTGCCATGGAGAAAAAAACAGGGAACTATTGGCTTCCAAGCTACTGGGGATTTCAACAAAGACGTGAACATATTCCTTTTGTTAATGCAGACCAGAGCTTTGTATAAACGTACGTTGCATCTAGCAACTGTAAGTGAACAGTTTCTGTCCACACTTGTGAAACCCAAAACATCTACTGTTAGATGTAATTCTGCAATTGGGCAGCTCTTGCTGAACAACCCCGAGTGTGTTAATAGCTACACCACTTTTAGATAGTCAGTCGAGCTTTTGGCATGGCACATTAACGCTTGCTGGAAACTCAGGAGTTAAAAATTTTCATTTGATTTAGTATAAAGCTGTAAGTATTAATGGGGCAAAATTCCTTTCAATTTAGAAACAGGAAAATGCCTGTTTCTTCCTCCTTATTAATGGCCTTCAACAGTTAATCAGTAAAGTGAAAGGGTACAAACAGAGACTTGAAATGGGGTTGTCCTCCAAGTAGAGGAATGCAATCAGGTGTGGTATAGGGCTAAAGTTAGAATACTGGACAGCACAAGCTGAGAAGGTTGTTCAACTTAGTTGCAGAGGTTAAGAGGATAATTGCAGAGGCAAATCAGCCAAAATTGGCTTATTTTGCTAGCCAATTGTGGCTGACAAAATTTCAGCTGATTGGGAAACACTATGGATAGGATTTTCTGGCTGCGCTCACCCCAAAACCAGAAAATCCTGCTTGAGATCAACAGTCTGTTGCACGGTCTGCCCCGTCCCCACCCACTGCGATTCCTGTGGCAGGCAGGGCAGGAAAAATCCCCCTCATATGAGTGCAGGTCTTTAATTAAAATCAAATTCTCAGAACCTTGAGGTGTTGTGCCATTTTGTTAATGAACCAATAATGAAAGTGCAAAACAATTTTCCCACTCTCTGAATTGGAGTTTCATGGTTCATTTTGTAAAAATCACAAACTCACTATTATGTTTCAAATGCACCAAATTGCATGGTCATGTTAAGCAGTTTAAAATGGGGGCTCAAAATAATTTGGCCAAAAAACAGAATTATAAATTGAACATTTCTGTTGTTATGATTCATTCATAAAAGTACATGTCACATTGTCAAAGAGATGATTTGTAAAAGGCGTTTGTTATAGGTACTTGTAGAATTGCACTAAAACAATACAAGTCCCGGATAAGATTAGAGATTCCTGCTCATGTTGAAATCGAAAAGCTGTAGATATGGGTCATATTCACCTTTGCCTCCGGCAGCAGCAGTTTACCTAGGATAAAGAACTAGATAGTACATGTCAGTGAATTCTGACTTGTTAATCATTGTCCTGGTCTGCTCTTCCTGTTTGTGATGTTTCCAAGGCCTTGCTCCTTGTATCATCAGGGTAGATAGAGGGAGAAGAGACTTTAAATCTGTTGCAAGAAATGTGATGAGTCAAACAAGAAAAAAGTGGGACGAGATTCTCCAGCTTCCCAGACATGTTTTCCGCTGGCAGAAGGCGGCGTGTTGTTTGCTAGAAGCAGGATTTTCTGGTTCTGCCGCTGTCAACGGGAATTGCCACTGTCATCCCATGCCAGCAGGAAACACGTGGGAGCAGGGATGCACTGCTGGCAGAACTGAAGAATCTCAGAGGAGTGAACAGCTGGAGAATTCCAGCCATGATTCCCACTGCAATCAGTATAGGACTAAAGTTAGAGTACTGAACACCACAAGTGAGACAGGTTGTTGAACTTAGTTGCAGAGGTTGAGAGGATAATTGCAGAGGCAAATCAGCCAAAATTGGCTTATTTTGTCAGTCAATAGTGGAAATCTTCCTGCTATGCAGGATCATGGATTTTGGCATGAAAAGCAATCTTAGGTTACCTCATGGGAGAATTGAATATTTATTAGAACACTGTATTGAGAAATAAGGGAATGCCATTTCAAAACAGTAGGGTACAATCCTTGCTTCATACTTTCTTCTCTCTGTTGAAATGACAGCCATTTTTCTTTGCATCAGGGCTCAATTTACTTATGCTGCTACAAAGCAGATCTTCCAGTAATTGCAGATTTCTGTGTCAAGTAGATTAAGAGACAGTGACAAAGAATGCTTCTGGAGTATTGAATTATTGCTCGAGATGGTCACATCAAATCCCACCCCTTAGGCCTCTCCAGCATGGCTGCCCTAATGCAGCCTGAGCTACCAAAACCTCCATCTGTAAAATTGATCATGACGACAATTAGGGTCATGATTTTTCTTCATGTGGATACAGAGCAAGTAGTACTGGGTTTTTAATATTCTGTGAACAAATTTAATAGGCCATGTACCAAATTTTCCACAGCATCCGAACATTGGAAAGCTTGAGAAACTGCTTAATTTGAATGTTTGCCACCTTAATACTGAATAAAAATGCAAACGTCAAGAACAAAAATTTTAAAATCATGAATACTCAACTCAAAGCTATATCATTATGCACAAAACGTTTTGTGCCATCAACCCTAAGAGAGTTTATGGGTGTCAGACCCTCTTTTACCTTCTAACTAAAATGGTTATACCTAACACAACTTCTCTAAAAGGGAGAATGCAAATATGTATGGCAGAGACCATTGTACCTATTAGCCAGGGAATACTGCATGCAAATAAAAAATATTTAAAAATTCCCTGTAGATCATAAAATAACTACTTTTGAAGCAGTCTGTTTCAATCTTGTGTTTTCAAATTTGTTAATACCTGAACATAGTGATGAGTCAAAGTTTAACATTTATGTGATTCTGTGTGTTTATGCAAGATCAAATTGGAACAAGGTTTGTGCACAGCTATGAATAACAAATGCATGCTAATATTTGGCATATTACAAATGATTTTATAGGAACAGTTTACCTGTACACTTACAGAAATTTTCTATATGGCAATACAAGAAAATGTGAAACCGAACACAACCTAAAAGTGCACAAAGTACTTCAATAGAAAGAGGAAAAAGAAAGAAATTATTGCTAAATTTCAGTCAGTTGGTCTATTGAAATACAAATGAACTACAGTAATAATATTCCAACCGAATAAAAACAAAATCACAAAAAGTTTCCAATTTCCAATTTACCTCACTGGTATGATTAACCAAACTTTACCCGGTGGTTACTAGGATCAGAGACATTGAGTAATTGTTCAAAGTCCTCAATCATGACATCCAATTTGCAATTCATATGAGTCAATTGAAAAACAAACAAATCCATAAAATGTCATTCCGTATTACCTCATAGAAATTATTGTTGATATCCTACAACCTTTTGTTTAAAAAAAATCTGAAATATGTAAATAAAGCTCATTAGTTCCCTTTAAAACCAGGGATAATACTCTTCAATATTTACTGTATTCAATGTGGTCTCCCACTGGATTTTAAACCATCACTCAAAATACTGGCAAGATGGCCCTTTATAAAATTGGTCCATGGGCAAACAAGCACAAACTGGCTTAAGAACCGTATTTGCAAACCAGGCGTGTGAAAATAATTCTATGTTGTGCTCTATAATAAAAAGGCATTTGGAAACCATCTTTCAAATCAAATTCAAAATGCTGAGCTACGTAGTATGAAAGAACAAGAATGGCAACTTTATATTAAAACAATTCCAATCAAATAAAAGACAGAATTTTTGGACTCATGCACAGGTCTGTTAAAAGAAGGTTGGTCAGGAATACAGTAATTTGTATGCAGGAAAAGTGATACAAGGTATAATACTTCAGGTTGTCAGCTGCTGATAATGCCAGCACGCTTAGCCAATTAAACAGCAAATTATACATGGGTCTGTGTGCCCTGTGTACCAGCTACTGCACTGAATACATTGTCTTGTTTTACTCCATTAAGTATTTTTGCTTTCAATTAAAAACAAATCACAGCTTGACTTTGAAGATGATAAACTGCCCAGGTGTTGTTTCATTTGGTTGCTTTTGAGTAGAACCAACCTGCACAGAAGCACTGTGTACAGCATGGCCATTCTCGAGGGACTGGGTCCTTAATGTAGATTCCAAGTTCAGGTATAGAAACCTGTGGTTAACAGTGTAAAAATTATAAAGATTGGGCATGGATTGGGATTAGCACTCTTTCACAGGTGACTGAGAAAATAGTGTTACATACAGCTTGACATGAACAACAGGATGACTTCATTTGGCAAACAGACTGTGCTCAACATTTGTTGGTTACACGATGGGGTGAGAAGGGAGGATAAGAAGAAAAACAGAAGCCTGTGATTACAAAATGAAAGAGGATTTTTTAAAGCTAATTTTTGATAAATTATATTTTAAAAAAAATTCCAATGCATTCCAGTTCCAAAAGTGCAATCTGCAAGACTTCAAAACTTTTCAGTAGTGCTTCTCCTGCAAATAATCCTTCATTTTGTTTGGCAGAGGCAGTTTTTGAATCAAGTCTATTCGAGTATATTGACGAATAACAAAACGGCACAGATACTGTAGTGACCGCACTTGCATGAACCGGGAGACTGGGTTTGTTAGTCTTACAGGATAAGTTGCAGAGCCAGGTAGGCGAGACCTAGAATAGCAAAATGCGCCATTTTCAGAGTCCTTAATTGAATGCTCAATCAGCTCTACAATCGATGTGTGTCCCTCTACATCTGGCTGCTCATAAAAGCTAAATCTGCCGTTTGAGTGTTCTATTCTAGTATGAAGAGTTTTGCCTTGTGAACGAAAACTCAGGCTTAAAAGATAACGGTCATCAGAACTATCACGTACAAGAAAAGAACCATCAGGCACATTGGCAAGCTTCTCCTCTGCCTCCCATCGTGTTATGGGACCCCAGTACCATCCTTGCTTTGCAAGCTTTTTCAGCTCTTCCGTGAGACTTGTGACCACCATTGGACCATTATTTTGTACAGAGTCATAAACTCTCCCTACTCCAGGAGCAGAATTTGGATCAAAGTTCAAATGGTGACGAACTCTTTCTGCTACATGGGCTGCTGTACCACCAAACCCAGGAAATGTCAATTGCATTTGATTTGGAATCGGAGGTAGGAGTGGAGATAGTGGAGGGATATCAACATGGTTGGAACTTGAGTTCTGCAACGTGACACCTGTGGTACCAATCAATAAACCATTTACTGGTGGGTCCAAGAACATATCAGAGGCAACCACTAAATCTGAGACCATATGGCCTTCGTCTGTCTGTAGTGTGCTACCACATACATGGGATGGCACTGATGCAACTTCCATTGGCGATGAATTGTCAAGACAACAGGTACGGGACCCTTCCATAGGAAACATTCCCTCTTCTAAAGGCATTGTGTAGTGAATGTAGTTCTGGGGCATTAATCCAATAGCCACAGGAACATGACAAGATTCATCAATATTCAAATGAGAATGGCCATTCTGGGGCTCAATTTCTTTGATTGTGCTGTTCTGTTCCTGCAACACGTGATCTGTTTGCATATCGTGGAACTCCTTACGAACACCATTTAATGCCTGGCTTGGGCTATTATTGTGGACTAATGCCTTAACCTTAACCTCCATCTTAATACAGGTTTCTTCCGAGCTGGCTGACCTCAAAGGCCAAGGCGTAGGGCTATAATGGTGGCCACGAAGTGACGTGGATCTCAAAGGTCTTTGAGCTTTTAAGTCATTAATGCTCATTGGAGTTGAAGAGGAGGAAAATCGATCATCTTCCACTAAGTTGACAGAAGGTACATTCCCTTTACCTTTTTGTTTTTGCTTTGCAGATAGCCTCCTTTTCAGAGTGCCCATCAAACTTTCACCTTTTGCCTTATTTTTTGGTCCTTTGTCATCATCGTCTACTTTGTTTAGATCATTACCAGCCAAATCTTTCCCATAACAACTGAAGAGAGAGTCCTCCTTCCCAAAATCGTTGACAAGTGATGGCGGCTGTACAACCACAAATTCATTTTCGTCTTTGCCTTTATTCAGGTTAAAGGATTTTTTAATTGTTTTAAGGCTGATTTTCTTCATCCTGGAAAAAGTGTGCAAGTCCTTTTGCACTGCAATGGCTCCAATGATGCTCTTTGGACCAACCTAGCCGACGTGCTTTTCTTTGTTCATAACACAGCTAAACACCAAGATGTCCATCTCCTGCAACAGAACATAAACAGACAAATTCTTCAACTTTTAATTACATATATCTTAAGATACAAAGAACAAATTATGTACATTTCAAAATAGTAAGAAGTCTCACTTGGCATTTACTACCAAATAAATCTGTTGGACTTTGACCTGGTGTTGTGAGATTCCTTACTGTGTTTACCCCAGTCCAACACCGGCATCTCCAAATCATTTCAAAATATTCAGTCCATACCTAATATTGAAATGCAACAGTGTACAAAGTTAACTTGTGTTTCTTCTGATAGATGTAAACCACATAAACGTATACAAAAAGAGAAGTTCTCTGAAAAACTTAAAAAAAAGGCTTCATTTCCCACCCAACTCCTGTTACCCGGATAACCATGGTTTGTCAACTTTGAATACTATCCATTGAATGATTGTTGAAACTGATTTGGATCACAGGTGGTTCTTATCAAGAAAGCAGCCTCTCCCTCCTTCCACCAAAATGCTTTGCTCAAATGTTAAATTTTTAAGAGTAAATTTCTGTACTATAGCTGCAAAACACAGCCAGTTAGCAAAAGACATAAGCACTTGCTGATAGAAAGACGAGGGTAAACAAAAAACAACTTCTTCAATGCCGAGTCCTTTGCTGCTCAGACAATAGAGATGCCATAAGAGAAATCAGCCAAGAGGAAGTGAATAGCTGCCAGCGTAATAAACCTCAACTTGCATGAAGGAATGAAGAAAAAAATCTGTATTGATCCTGTTGCAGTGTTTGGTTTGGTTCAGAAAGGGACAAACAAAATTACAAATTCAAAGAAACACCGTTTGCTAGATTCAACATAATAATCATGTAAAGAGACCAAACTGTAACTTCATTAGAATGTCTTTACTAAACTTGACCAATCTTCTCAATTCTTTCCCAAGCTCATTCAATAATAGATTACAAAGGATTTGGCAAATAGAGTGCAAAGACAAAAACATGCAAGGCTAGATATTTAGACTGACAATAATACATATTTTGATCTCCACGAAGTTCATGGAAGACTACATTAGTTAGTCATTCATTATCAATATCCAAATTCTGATTACAGAGGCTACAAAATGAATCTGACAGCTTGCCTGCCCCTATCCTCCATTTTTCAGTCAACTGAATGGGAAGCAATGCTACAACTAGAGTTGCTGCGTGCTAGTAAACAGCTGCTAATGCCTTCATCTCAAAGGTACATAGCTTGATATGTTCAGAAACTGTGAAAGAACTAATGTAAATGTTAAGTACTTTATCATCATTGGATCAGTGTGGTTTAAATTACTTGGCAATTTCAGGGCATCATTATATCTAAATTAACTTCCATACCACTGCTAAAGTGTTATTCAATTTTTAAAAATAGTTCTGGTGGACTTAACTGAAAATTAAGTCTGCAAAGGAATCTTTTTTCTGCAGACGAAACAAGAAGTCTGCAGGATACAGAAGCGTTTCAATTAACATCAAGAAAACAGAAAACACAGAAATCTGATTGCATTACGCTGGCAAATGGGTGGAACTGTCTAAAGTTTTAAAATTTATTTATTAATGTCACACAAGTAGACTTACATTAACATGAAGTTACTGTGAAAATCCCCTGGTCGCCACTCTCCAGTGCCTGTTCGGGCACACTGAGGGGGAATTTAGCATCACCAGTATGTCTTTTGGAATGTGGAGGAAACTGGAGCACCAGGAGGAAACCCACGCAAACATGGAGAGAAGGTGTAGACTCCACAAAGACAGTGAATGAAACTGGAAATTGAATCCGGGTCCCTGGCACTGTGAGGCAGCGGCGCTACCTGCTGTGCCACCATATTGCACAGTATGTACTAATACATCCAAATCAACATCAGTGCATGTATGGCTATCTTTCACAAACAAGATGGTAAAGATCACATAGCCCCAGCTTCAGAAACATTTAATTCAGCTAAATTCTAACTGTGTTCTTAGTTTGGGCCAAATTTCAACTGGCCCTGTAAAATGCAATAAATTAACAGCTAGAAGAGCTAAATAGATTTTTCTCATGGCTTCAGTTTATATGAACTCAGTAAGAATTTAGCAACACCAATTATTAATCCAACCGATTTATTTGATAGTAAAATAGCGAGCTTTCAACACTCCCGTGTCTTCATCAGGCAAGTGCAGTGTTCTGGTCTGCAATAGCACACATCAGCACAGACAGTCAGAGATTGCTGATTAGAATGCGAATCCTTACATCTAACCTGCTATTCAAGTGTTAAAGTGGCTAACAATGTTGTCCAGTACTTCCCCGGAGTGGAGAAGCTACGACATCTTCTCCGGAGTCTTCAACATATCATTGATGACGATGAACATCTCGCTAGGGCCATCCCCACCCCCCCACTTCTTGCTTTCAGACAACCGCACAACCTCAAACAGATCATTGTTCGCAGCAAACTACCCAACCTTCAGGAGAACAGTGACCACAATACCACACAACCCTGCCACAGCAACCTCTGCAAGACATGCCGGATCATAGACATGGACGACATCATCAAACGTGAGGATACCATTCACCAGGTGCACGGTACATACTCTTGCAACTCGGCCAACGTTGTCTACCTAATACGTTGCAAGAAAGGATGTCCCGAAGCATGGTATATTGGGGAGACCATGCAAACACTACGACAGCGGATGAATGAGCATCGCTCAACAATCACCAGGCAAAACAGTTCCCTTCCTGTGGGCGAACACTTCAGCAGTCATGGGCATTCGGCCTCCGACCTGCGGGTAAATGTTCTTCAAGGGGGCTTTCGTGATACACGACAGCGCAGAGTCGCTGAACAGAGACTGATAGCCAAGCTCCGCACACATGAGGACGGTCTTAACAGGGATCTTGGCTTCATGACACACTATCTGTAACCCCCGTAACTTGCCTGGGTTAGCAAAAAACCTCACTTACTGTGCTGTCTGGAGAAAATACACAATTCTCTAACAATGCTCAGGATCCCCTTCACACACATTGTTAGCCACTTTAACACTTGAATAGCAGGTTAGATGTAAGGATTCGCATTCTAATCAGCAATCTCTGACTGTCTGTGCTGATGTGTGCTATTGCAGACCAGAACACTGCACTTGCCTGATGAAGACACGGGAGTGTTGAAAGCTCGCTTTTTTACTATCAAATAAATCGGTTGGATTAATAATTGGTGTTGCTAAATTCTTACTGAGTTCTTACCACTCCAATCCAACGCCGGCATCTTTACATCATGACTTCAGTTTATATATCATACATACAAAAAGAATTGATATATGTATGAGTCAAAGCCAAACATGAACTGGCTAGTTCCTTGTAGAATGAAGTAAACTTCAGAGTTGCAATCAGTCGGATTCCCACTTTGCTCCTGCTGTCTTACCCAAAATTCTTTTTGACCCTGTTGCACTTGACTTTCCAAATCAGGTCTGGCATCTTGTAGCTTATCCACAGGGTTGAGTCACAGCCTATTTTTTTACATGGTAGCAGCTGCTGTAAATCAGGTACATTAAAGCTGCCACCAGGTTTAAAAGTACTTGACAAGGCCATGGAGAGACTAAGTTTGGGAGATTTGAGGGAGGGCTTAGTTGGGATCTTGAGTTATCTCAGTTTGGCTGGGCATCAGACAATATTGGATCAAACCTGGAAGCTGGGGTTGAGTCGAGCCTAGCTTGGGGAGGGAAATGGAGTCCCTATTGGGGGATAATCCCTTTAAGGGTGGGAGAGGGGATTTGTACAAATTCTTCTTATCTTTTCTAGGTAATTGTTGATCTAATTCAGTCAGAACAAAGTCTACAATTTAAATTGCATTTTTGGATGATCCCCAGTGTTTGCATTTCTGAGAAAAACTGTGCAAACCTTAATTTGAAATGTTGATGTAACACACCTTCTCTAAAATACAACATACTAGAGCTTGGAAGTGGAGGCCCAATATATTTGTGAGCATATCATGAGTCTGAATCACACCTCTGATTTCCACCTCTCAAATTCTTTCAGTAGTGATTGTTTAAAAAGTGCTCCTCACAATTTACTTCACGTCCATAGTTATTAAACTGACTTTTTCTTGTAAAACAAACTCACAGTAATCCTGATGGGATATTCCCAATAATTAATTCTCAGTTTAGATTTACAACTGAATGAGACCTGCCGACAGTGGGCAAGAAGAAATAAAACATTGAGAATCACAAATGGTTAATCCTAGATAAGAGTCAAAGGTCTGGAAATGTGACCATCACCAATATATTTCAGACTTAATTTTCCACAATGCAATATTTAGCTTAACTTTAAAATTTCACACTCTATATGATCTCAAACACTTAGCAGTACAAACTACAGATAAAGCAAAATACAGCATACTGCATTGAACTACTAATCTAAAATACTAACTGATCCTTATCAGCATAATGCTTAAAAACTGAGAATCCTGCAGACGCGGTTTCGTCTTGCACTTCGTATTTTACAACTTAACCAAATATCTACAAATCTCCTCATCCTGTAAGATTTCCTCATCCTGTAAGATTTCCTGTTTATATTATCGAATGTATTACTAAATGTATCTGGATCTGAATAGTCAATTCCACTATTGCATTGTGAATCTGAGATATAAAGAAGCCCAAGGTTATTAAGTAGAATAAGGACACGAAAACAGGTCAATTTGAGCTAAAGAAATGAACGTTTAATACACAGAATATGGCACAAAACATGTGCACTCAGTCCAACCAACCAGTTCACATCAGCATTTATGCTCCACCCCAGTTTTCTCCCAACTTCATCATTCATTGGAATTACTAATTCCGTTCTCCCTCATATGTTTTTCCAGTTTCCCCTTATGTCCATCTATATTACTTACTTCAACCACTCTCCGTGATTGCAAGTTCCACTCTCTCTGCAGTCTTTTGGTAAATAAGTTTCTTATTTCTTTACTGGATTTTTTAATGGCTCTCTGATATTGTGACTTGAAAGATTTTAAAAATCCCTATTAGGTCAGCCCTCAGCCTTTTTTTGGCACGCCAATACTTTCCTGATATATATACACACACATATTTCTGGTATTCTTATAAAGCTTTGTGTACCTGCTCCCATACCTCGACATCCTTTTTAAAATATGGCATCAGAACTGCATGCGATATTCTCAAAGTGCAGTTTGAAACAGATTTAATAAAACGTCCCTACTTTTCAATTCTGTCACTTCAGAAATAAAATTTTGTGCCTTTTTTTCCATAATGGTCTTGTTAACCTATAGCATAAACTTATCATGACTAATCTATTTGTCATGAGATCCCTTTATTTCTCTACTCCATGTAAATGAGAACCTGCCAAGCTCTAAGTGACTGCTTTATTCTTCCTATCAAAATATACTATCTCACATTTGTGTGTTGAACTTCATTAGCCAATAATTTGTCCATTTTGAAAGTTTATTAATGTTCTCCTGTAATTTATTGCAGAACTGGCTATCACCCCCACACCTCCCCAATTTCATGCTGTCTGTAAATTCAGAAATTGTGTTTTTGATTCCAAAGTCCATATTTTAATGCAAATTGTGAATAACAGTGGTTGAAGCATTGATTTTTGTAGAACACAGTTTGCTATCTTCTGTCATTCTGAATAACTTTCATTTTTGCTCTTTGTCTTGAAGCCAATCAGCAATCCATTCTGTCACCTGTCCCACCCCAAATTTTTGGGCTACAACGATCAGTCTATTTGTGGGTACCTTATAAAAGCTCGTAAAAATCCTGTTAAATAACACCCACTACATTCTCTATTCTCTGTGTTTAGTCCTCAAAAAATTCAATCTTAGTTCAGCAAGATTTCCTCTTTTCAAATTCATGCTGAACAGAAATGAATAGAAGATATTCTATTTTTTTCCTTTAGAAAGAATCCAATATTTTCCATCTACTGATGTTAAGTTGACTGGTTGAGATTTCCGTGCACATGATCTGTCCTCCATTTTAAATATAGGCATTACATTGGCCATCTACGATCCTCTATGAATAACCTTTTCCAGAAAATTATTAAATTTGAATCGTATTGCCTCTGCTATGTCCTTCCTTGATTCTTTTTGATTACATGGATTCAAAAAAACTTGGTGGCTTTATCCTTTTAAGATTCTTCAGTTTACTCATTACATCTTTTTTTAATTTCAAATGCATCAATCTCATTACTTGTCTCATCATTCGATGTTATGCAAAATTGTTCCATCGCCTTGGTAAATATTGTGGCGAAATAATTATTAAATATTTGTCACTTCCTGATCATTACTTATGGCATTATCATGCCTCATTATGCCTTTTTTCACAAATGCATCTGAAAAATATATTTATTATACTATTCTATGTCTTTTGATGATTTGATTTCTTAGTTATTCTTTGCCTTCTAATTTTTTTCTTCACTAATCGCTTGAATGCTACCTTATCATGAGCTCTTCTGTTCGCTATGTAATTAATATGTGCCTCTTTCTGAGCCCTCAATTATTTTTCCATGTTTTTATGAATTCATGGAGTCCCACTAGAGTTCAGTTTGTTTTTACATATTGGGCTAGAAAGGAATCCTGCACACATTATAGGAATTCGATTCCCTTATTCTTTTTACCTTGTCTAAATAACATCAGGTTTGTTAAAATCCCCTTGATTATTATTCTGTTTTTATTCAATTCCCCATTCCTTCAGCATATTTTTTTTCTTCTTTTTTCCTTCAACCATTAGATGATTTGCTGACAATGCCAATTAGTGTGATTCATCCTTTATGATCTTTTATCTCTATATGGATTCTACTTTTGTCTTGCTGTTAACTGCAGTTTCCATTATGTTATCCTGAATAAACAAGCTCCTCTTTATTCCTGTTTTCCCCTTTATCTTTTCTAAATGTTATGCCCTGCATTGTTTAATTGAGATCTGATTGGTCTGCAGTCATGTCTCAGTAACTCTTACTATATCTTGTTCCTTCCAACACATGATTACTTCCAATTTCTCCATTTTATAACAGTGTGCACATTGCTAACAGATACTACAGCACATTTTTAATAGGATATTTTCTATGTTTAATCATCTTTTTAGATTCCTGTTGCTATCAATCATAGAATCCCTAGATAACAAGTGCAGAAGGAGGCCATTCAGCTCAATGAGTCCACAGAGTATCTTACCCAGGCCTACCCCATGCACATTCCCTTCACCCAATGCATTTACCCCACTAATCCCTCTAATCTACGTATTTTGGAATGGTACGGGTCAATTTAGCATGGCTAATGCACCCAACCTGCAGATTTTTGAAGTGTAGGAGAAAACCAAAACATCCAGAGGAAACCCACATAGATACGGGGAGAATGAACAAACTATGCACAGTCACTCAATGGTTTTCTGATGCTGTGAGGCAGCAATGCTAACCACTGTGCCAGACTTAATGCCTTCTCTTTCTTTAATTTTTTCTTATATTCTCCTGCTCTGCTTTCTTTACATGTAGGCTGCTTATTTTCATCAATTTTGCACTGTCCCAACAGCCTTTAACACATTAAAGCTTTTGCTGCCTCACTATTTATCCTTTACTCAAGGATATAAACTTCATCCTGGTTTAAATGAACTCATCCTATTATTACTGGTCCTTCCTGACCCAAAAATGGTGTCAGTGCCCCATGAAATGAAACCCCTCTCTCACACCAGATATTTAGCTGCCTCTTACTTCTTATTATCTGTTTGGTCCTGTGCCAATTAGTACATGGCAAGGGCAATAATCAAGAGATTAGTACTATCTGTCATTTGTTCCAACATGCACCGCAATCTAGATTTACCCCTTTCCTTCCAAGTTCCTCTCCAGCCACTATGAGATATCATTTACCCCGGCACTGAATGGCTTGGCCAACACCTTTCAGGATTGTCATTCTCGGCTGAAGGGACACTATCAATTCCTCTAATTACCGAGCTTCTCATTATTAACATATTTCTATTCTATTCTTTCTCACTGCAGACAGCCCTTGTGACTGGTCTATATTATGGCTGTCCTTCTTGTAGTTTTTCTACTTGGCCTGGCAACAAGTGCATTGCATCTTTTGGACAGGATTAGTGCCTGCAGGATCTCTTTCTCAACCTTTCCTAGAAGTAGGTGAGTCACGCGAACTGTTGCTTTAAAAGTATCTTTGCAAACCGGTGATCCATTTTAAAGCAGCAGAACCTGGTTTTCAGGAATTTGACTAGATAAAAGATATCACCTCATCCTGATTAGATACCCAGTCTCCAATTATTTAGCTGGTCTCTGCTAGGCCAGAAGTTGAGGTACTGCAATGGTTTCATAAATCATGGACTAACTAAAAGCAATATATAAAGTTTCTGCTTCTCACAACTGCCTAGAGATCCTTACTAGAAAATACAAGTGGATATCAGACATGGTTGACATACATGCCACTCAGGTAAAGAAACAATAAATTATAAACAAGGAATTGGAGATCAGTGGAATTACTGTATATAGCTATATAAAATGTGAATTCATACAAAAGACAACTGCATAACTTCAGGCCGAAGAAATATTAAATTTTCACGTATCTGACATGACTGTTGATCCTGAAAGTTCAGGGATCAGAGAATCAGAAGTGTATCTACAGATGTTAGCAATTCAGTTTTATTGTAAATATATAAATATAAATTAAAATGATCATTAATAAATATATAAACATTTAGATAACTAATATGAAACGCATATAATGTGTAATGCTGTAAAATTTATGAATTAGATTAATTAATATAAATTATTTTCTTTATTTTGTTTCTTTTGGCAGTCTTTCTTGGATTCCACTTCCACTATGCACAATCCCTTAAAAGCACGACCCTTATAAAAGTCGACCCTATAACTTTTGGCCTACAAGTTGGTCTAGGAATTAAACTTTTACACAAGTACAAATAGTTTGGCACTACAGCAGAGAGTGAGGAAAATTAAAAATGAATTAGTTTATTCACTGCCCAAGTCCAACTGCACAAGTTGGAAAGTTCCAAACTATTCCCAGGAACAGATTAGCAAAATATGGGAATAGAAACAAGCTGAACATTTATGTGAATCAGATCATCAGCCCTATCTTCTTTTCCTCCCCACAAAGCAAAAAATTAGAGAATTATGTTAATTAAATAAGTAGCATGTTTCTTGCATTATATGCAATTTTTATTAAATGAAAACTGGGGTTGGTCATTTTCTTTTTTCTCTTGTGACAGAGCAATCCACTTGATCAGCACTCATGTCACTGGAACAATCATCTATCCCTTTCGTCACTGGGCATCTGTGATTCCAACATGTACCATTCACAGAAAACGTATCAGCAAATTGCTGAGCTCACTTCAATTTCACATCTCAGACCAAGGACGTATGGTAAGACCACACACTAGTCCCCAAACTCTAATGCCTCAGTGGTTAGCACTGCTGCCTCAAAGCTCCAGGGATCCGTGTTTGATTACCGGCTTGGGTACTGTGTGTGTGGAGCCTGCATGTTCTCTCATGTCTGCATGAGTTTCCTTCAGGTGTTCAGATTTCCTCCCACAGTCCAAAGATGTGCAGGTTAGGTTAATTAGCCATGCTAATTGCCTCTCAGTGTCCAGGATGAATAGGTTAGGTGAATTAGTGCGGTAAATGTTTGAAGTTGTGAGGATAGGGCCTAGAGTTGTTATCGGTGCAGACTTGATGGGCCGAGTGACCTCTTTCTTAACTGTGGGAATTCTATGTTCTATCTAATTCCAGCAAGACTTCTTTACTCTGTTGCAAGGACGCTGAATAATTCAAGACTATTTGCCTTCCTAATTGTTAGTTGCATCTGCTTGTTAACTTTGTGACTTGTGCACAAGAATACCTAAATCAATCTGTATTATTAACATCTATTCATCCTCTGACCACTAAAAAAAAATGCTTTTGGAGTGAGGTATCCATTTTGGTAGAAGGAACAGATATACAGAATAATTCCAACATAGTAAGAAATTAGAAAGTGTAGATGTATAAAAGGGACCTAAGGTTCACAAATTACTGAAAGCTAGCATGAAGGTGCAGCAGGCTACAGGAAGACGAATGAAATGTTAGCCTTTATTGCAAGAGGATTCGAATACAGGAGTAGTGAGATTTTGTTCAATTGTATGAAAGCTTAGTTAAACTGCAACTGAAGTAAGGGTAAACCTATTAAGAGTATAGAAACGCAGAGGGACCTGGGGGTGCAGGTGAACTAGTCTCTGAAGGTGGCAGAGCAGGTGGAGAAGATTGTGAAGAAAGCATATGGTATGCTAACCTTCACAGGAAGGGGTATAGAGTACAAGAGCTGGCCTTTAATGTTGCAGTTGTATAAGACGTTGGTTAGACCTCATTTGGAATACTGCGTCCAGTTCTGGTCACCTTACTACCGGAAGGATGTGGAGACTCTGGAGAGAGTGCAGAGGAGGTAAACCAGGATGCTGCCTGGTATGGAAGGTCTGAGTTACGAGGGGAGGTTAGGCAAATTGGGACTGTTTTGCTTAGAAAGGCGTAGACTTAGAGGAAATCTAATAGAGGTGTACAAGATTATGAAGGGTATAGATAGAGTAAACAGGGTTAAGCTTTTTCCTAGGATGGACTCAAATACACGAGGGGTCACAGGCTTAGGGTGAAGGGGGTAAGGTATAATTTGGATGCTAGAGGGAGTTTTTTCCACACAGAAAGTGGTGGGGGTATGGAATGCACTGCCAAGTAAAGTGTGTAGACAGGAACTCTGGAGTTATTTAAGAAATACTTAGATGGTCACATGAACAGAATGGGAATGGAGGGGTATAGAAAATTGATTTAAAATAGGGATCATGAGCCTTGGGAGTCCCTGAGAAGTGTGTAAATAGATGATGATATTGATGTACTTATTTTTATCCTACAGGTGCTTTGGTCCACCTTGTTGTCTAACAAGGGGCATACACGCGATGGGTCATGAGACGGCTGCTCTTGGATTTTTTTTTGAGAGTATCCTAGTGCTTCACGTCGTTAGTGTGTGCTTCACTTGAACCATTTGATGGGCAACACGACAGCTCAGTGACTATCGCTGTGCTGTGCAGATACATGGATTTGGGCCTGTGTCTATGGGAGTTTGCACATTCTCCCCATGCTTGCATGGGTTTTCTCCGGGTGCTCCGGTTTCCTCCCACATCCCAAAGATGTGCTCTTAGGCTAATTGGCAAAACAAATTCTCCCTAAATTATGTCAAATTTGGTTTTTAATCCATAGATCTATAAACATAGACAGGGATCACGGATAGAGATGGGAACATCGGGGTGGCGGCACGGGCTCGTTGGGCCGAAGGGCCTGTTTCCTGTG
Organism: Sphyrna mokarran; assembly: GCA_024679065.1. NCBI lineage: Eukaryota > Metazoa > Chordata > Chondrichthyes > Carcharhiniformes > Carcharhinidae > Sphyrna > Sphyrna mokarran. The sequence continues at coordinate 102,052,557 of JAGIQG010000007.1, forward strand.
CTGTTTTGTTCTTCGTTCTATGTACTGTGTGCAGTTTTGGTCCCTTTACTTTGGTAAGGATATTATCGATAAAGGGACTGCAATGAATGTTCACCAGACTTGTTCCGAAAACAAGGAGAGAGGTTGGACAAAGTAGGACTGTATTTTCTACAGTTTCAAAGAATGAGAGGTGATTTCATTGAAACTTACAAAACGAATAGACAGGGAAGTTGCAGGTAAAGGAAATTAGAACTGGGGCACAATTTCAAAATAAGGGGAAGCCAGATAGAACAGAGATGAGGAGAAATTTCTTTACACTGAAGATTGTGATGCTTTGGAACTCTCCAGGTAATTGAAAGCTCAATCATTGAGTATGTTTACAGTAGAAATTCATAGATTTCTGAATATCAACCTCAAGGGTTATGGAGATAGTGGATGTAAAAACCATTGAACTGATCAACCATGATTGTATTAGATAACGAAGCAGGCTTGATGGGCTGAATGGATGACTCCTGTTCCTATGTTCCTGCTGCAAACAGGAAAATCAGGAGACCCACTTAACTGAGCAGTGTAGATGCTATAGCATTGAATTCAATGTGTATAATGTAGATGTTGAAGTGCGCCAACCACTTCCATCCAATCTCAGTGTTAATGAACTGGAAACCAGCAGGTGATAGTACAATTTCATACCTCTGAAAGCGAGGGTGGGAAGTCAAGAAATGATCACAGACATGGGACAGGCAAAGGAGGTGCAAGAGTCACAAAACCCAGAAATAAATTTGCATCAGAGTTCAAATGGCATCTTCGGATACCAAGTTTTGAATATGTACAAGGCCCTCACCTGATATTACAAAGGCCTTTAACACTGCCTAACAGAAGACCTAGCACAAATAAGAATTTGTGCTGGGTTTGTGATTAAAAGCTGACCTTGTGCAAACTAGAAAACATTATCCCATTCCTAGGACCAACATATGTCAAATTTGACGAAAAAAAAATCACAAAAATCTTTTTCTCTTGTCACTTAGAATGCTCTCTCCCACTTATGAGGTGGAAAGATGTCACTGCTTGTGTGCCAGGAAAGATTTCAGAATGATATCCTGTCTCAGAACTTAAGACATCTGTCAAAAACATGAGATTAATGTGAATACATTCAGCCATTTTTTATGTCTGCCAGCAATATTAGCCTTGTGCAATGAATTTTTTCAAATGCATCTGCTATGGATTGAGCAGTTACATGGCTATTTGAGTAGCTCATACAAATGAACAGAAACATGTCCATTCTTCTCAGTCTTCACTTTACCAATAACTTCTTCCTTCCCAGTAGTCCCAAGCTTGGGATTAAATAAAAATTTCTTATTTGTTCTTTTGATCTGCACAAGTTGTAAATACACATTTGCCTTTAGAAAAAAACATACATTCATCCAACATTCAAAACAAAAAGTTCAGAAGTCTAACAAATTTTGTACTAATTATCCAGCTTTCTGATATTAAATAAGTTCCCAAGTTGTACCATTTTGCCTTGTTAGAAAATTATTTTCTACAATTGCCTTTCCTACCAAAAATACTGTATTTGAATTTTCACATAAAAATGAATTGGCACACTGTCTCTTTGTGATACTGACAGAATTCATGACTGTGAAATGGTTCTTCCCCAAAGCCTCATTCTGAAGCTTTTCTTACCTATATTGTTTTCGCGAGGTGACAGCGTATGAAAATGAACCAATAAATGGAAGTTATACCCAGAAATGCTCTTATTTACAAATGTTTAAACAGCAAAAAAACTTTGCATGTCAGTTATAGCTAATTTGGTAGCACCCTCACCTCTGAGTCAGAAAGTAATGAATTTCAACGTTGCTCCAGATACTTGAGCACAAAATCTGCCCAGCGCAACAATGAGTCACGTCGACAGTCTTACTAATGAGCTATTAAACTGAACCTCCATCTGCTTTTTCAGGAGGGTGTATAAGGTCCCATGGCACTAATTCAAAGAAAGGCAGTGGAGTTCTATTGGTGTCCAAATAAATACCTCCCATCATCCAGCATCATTAGAACATTAAATAAAAGCAAACTACTGCGAATGCTGGAAATCTGAAGGGTCATATGGACTTGAAACATTAACTCAGTTTCTCTCTCCACAGCTGTTGCCAGGCCTGCTGAGTTTAGAACAGATTGAGCCTGGATTTCCTTGGAATTGCAATTGGCACCAGATTGCCACTCCAATCCAAGTTCCTTACCTGAAATTCTGTCTCACTTCACCTTCTGACTCAGTCCAGGCGAGATCTGACTAGTGCAGCATGCTCCTGAGGCTTAGCATCAAAGGGCAACTCTGCAAAGGGAAGGAAGCCCCCTTTTTCAATGACATGCTGAAATGGAGAAAATGCAGCATCCAATAGGGCTTTGGGGATGTTAGGGCCAGGCCAAGCCTCAAATGAACCTGCCTCTGCCACACTTACAAGCAGTTCATTACAGACCTGAACCACTCGTTGTGAAAAAAAATTCTCACATAACATTTGCATCTTCTGTAAATCACTCTCGCTCATGATCCTTTTAGGAACGGGAACAGTTTCTCCCTATCTTCTCTATCAAATCTCCTCTCAGCCTTCTTCTCTCCAAGGAGAATAGCCCCAACCTCGCTAATCTATCCTCATAACTGAAGTTTCTCATCCATGTAACCATCCCTGTAAACATAGACAAAGAGTGTTTCATTATGTTTTTGCCTTGTATTTACCTGGATCTCCAGATGGTTGGGATTAAAAATGAAGGCAGATTATCTACCTGCCTCAATGCATTAGTAAATTATCAGCTGTGAAAATCCAACCATATTGTGTAGTGAATTTTGTCTCCATCTTTGCTTGGATGATACCTATTGATTCAGATATGTTTATTCCTTATTGTTACTAAAGGGGTCAAGACCCCTGGACTCCAATAGTACACCCACAACACTGGTCATAGCTACTAAGCACAAGTGCATCTGGTAATAGTTGGAATAAACAAAATTTCCTATTTAACCTTGAGATTTGAGGTAAATCCTAGCCTCACTTTGCTATCAAATTAATGCTATTACTTATGCATAAGTGCCAAAGCAAATGCAGCAGAAGGCACTGCTAAATACAGAAATTAAAATGTTTCTATCCAAGGTGCATTACATCAGAGGTGGGATTTTCTGCTTCAAAACTGCCAAATCCTGCCAGAGGTCAATGGATGTTTGCATGGTCTAGCCCAGCTTGCTACAATTCCCATGGCAGGTATGATGTGAAATCGCCCCCCCCGCCAGGTTTGCAAAAATGATGTTTCCCTGTCTTCCTTCCTACTGAAAGCATTTAAACATTTAACAGAATAAAGTTGGCTTATGGTTGCATTAGATACAAAGAAAACTCACCACAGAAAATTAAGTCTTGCTCATTCAATCTAAATACCCTTTTAACATATGATAACAGTTAATTACTCAATCAGCCTCTCCAGCAGAGAATTAACAATTACAAGTGTAGAGCCCCACTGCTTCATGCTTTAGTATAGGGACAATTGGCATAGTCAGCATCTTCACAATGTTACAATAAATACTGCTCTGTTGAGCTGGATATGTCACCAGAATGCCTGATAGAAGATTCACTTACAGAGTCTGCTATGGTGAACTGCAGAATGCTGTGAACGTGGCTTCGCAGACACTCGTTACACATTTCATATTGAAGGGACAATCAAACTGAACTGAACATGGATTTTAAAACTGAATCTGGGATTTGTTTCAGGCAATGATGAGAAATACAATATCAGGAGGAAGTTACTTAAATTTAATAATAACTGTATTCAGAGCTTCAAAACAAGTGAATTAAATTAACTATGATGAACTACGTTCCCTTGGCAGTCAGATGAAATGCTTCAAAGGTACTCTGAAAGCCTCTCTCAGTACTTTAAGACTGACACTGTGTTATGGAAGACGCTTGCCTGGGATCGCTCAATCTGGAAGAGTGCAATTGCCAAAGACACATTAACATACAAAAAATGGATAGTGTCAGCCCAAAACATGCAAAAGGCATGTAAAAACCATGAGAACAGTGCCTCCCCAATCTTGCAGCCCCATTTTCCTGTCCTCACTGTGCTGGAGCTTTTCGTGCTAAGATAGAACTTATCAGCCAATTTCACATCTAAATAGCTCAACGACTGGATGACAAATGGAGATGGTCTTCTTTAGTACAAGAAGGATGAACTACGTATATATATGCATATATGCACTTGTTACAGATTTTAGAAATACAAAATTTAAATTTAATTTTTAACTTTGTTTCTTTTTCACCTTTCTTTTCTACTCCAATTTCTCTTTCCCTCTCTCTGTGCACTGTTTTAACTAACATAGCTCATTTGCAGCTGACAGGGGGGATTCTGGCAGCAGGGTGGGAACTCAATTGTTGGATTGTGCTTTGCCATTGCTTTTTAACTCAGCCAGCGTGTTAGCATGTCACTTCCAAGCTTCCTGACCAAGCACAGAGTGTGGGCCAAATGACACCTCAGTTGCACTGAAAGGATTTCTATTTAAAGGATTCAATAGGGGTCAGATTAGCTTTATTTCAGATTGAATCTTGAGGCTTCATCAACTAGAATAATGAAATGCTATGTGGAAAGATTGGCCCCCTTTTGGTCTGCATCAAACCAACATCAAGTGGTGACTAAGAAAGTGAAAAGCAAGATTCCCCCTAATTTAGACTCAGTGCAACGAGAGATACAATATCAAGAGGGCAGGAAAGATGAATGGCATGTCAACTTCATGCATAAACACTCTTATTTTGACATTTCCAACCTCTCCTGCACAGCACTCCCAAGCTCAATTTACCATGCTGCATTGTTCATTCCTCTCTCTCCAGGCGCTTCTGCACATGTCTACTGAACAATTACCGTTGACATACACAACCAGCCATCTTACTGTCCACAATGCTCCACAATGCTGTCAACCTATTCCGCCACACAATCCATTCAAAAAAGTGCATTTGCATGGCTTCTGTCACAAGCACCGACATCCCAAAGCCCTTAACAGCCAATGATGTATTGTTAGAATTGTAGTCACTGACGTGAAGTAGGAAATGGAGCAGCCACTTACATGCACCAAACTCCTACAATCAGAAATGAGTCAATGATTGAATAATCTATTTTTGTGATTGAAGGATAAATGCTAGACAGAAAACTAGTGGAAACTCCACTACTCTTTTTCTTAGCAGTGCCTGAGAGGGCAAAAGTTTAATATCAGTTCTGACTGTTATGATCAACTTCTGGAATATAAGAACTCAAAGCAGGAGTAGGCCATTTTGCCCCTCGAGCCTGCTTCACCATTCAATAAGATTATGGCTGATCTTTGTGTGGACTCAGCTCCACTTACCCGTCCTGCTCGCCATAACACTTAATTTCTTCATTGTATAAAAATCTATTTTGGCCTTAAAAACATTCAATAAGGTAGCCTCAATGCCACAGATTCACAACCCTTTGTGTGAAATAGTTCCTTCTCAGCTCATCCTAAATCTGTAGCAGATCGTGAAATCATGCAGATGTCAGATCTGTGGAAGCAGCCAGAGATGGAGATATTAAGGATTGCGGTGACCTTAATGACCATCAAGAATACATGCTCACTTAGCCCTCTTAGAAGGTCTTACTCCAGGCTGCAGGTGTAAGCAAGAACCTGCTGTGAAAGCCTGAACTCCAGCTAATCCTGTCTGTATACCCCATATTGGGATATCTCTTACTTTGAGTTGCAACTTTCGTGTCCATCCTCTTTATTCTGTGGAGTAGCATGTTTTGATGAGAAAGAAGCTGATAATGGTATTTCTGCTTCTTCTCCAATTCTTTATTAATAGTTGATGGCAGAGCTGCATATGAAGCTCTCATCTTACGTTGGATGACAACTGCAGTAAAGTTCAGGTGAAGATGAATAAAGTACAGTCTAGCAGAATGACTTGCAAAATGTTGGTAACTGTAAAACAGTGGCAATACTCTGAGGGCAAGCACTGTGAGCAAATGTCTATTGCTAGGCCAGGAAGCAGCTTCAGTCTTTAAGGCTTTCCAGCCTGTCAATTCCTGCTGTATTTGTTGACCCTGGCAAGTTTTACATAGCTTGGTAGACCATGTGCTGCCTGTTAAAGCCAGAAAGTTACATTAAATTCAGCATTAATTGCTTTCCTATGTATTTAAATGAGATCTGGCATTTCCATCAGTATTTCCTATATGCTGGTTGAAGTGTGAGTGAGTGAGATCATGTTAGGTTCCCTTTCTTTCATCTCCACCTCTGGCTGCTTCCACGGATCTGACATCTGCATGATTTCATGATCTGCTACAGATTTAGGACTGAGCTGAGGAGGAACTACTTCACACAAAGGGTTGTGAATCTGTGGCATTGAGGCTACCTCATTAAATGTTTTTAAGACCAAGATAGATTTTTATACAATGAAAGAATTAAGGGTTATGGCAAGCAGGACGAGTAAGTGGAGCTGAGTCCACACAAAGATCAGCCATAATCTTATTGAATGGCGAAGCAGGCGAGGGGCCAAATGACCGACTCCTGCTTTGAGTTCTTATGTTCCAGAAGTTGATTGTAACAGTCAGAACTGATATTAAACTTCTGCCCTCTCAGGCACTGCTAAGAAAAAGAGTAGTGGAGTTTCCACTAGTTTTCTGTCTAGCATTTATCCTTCAATCACAAAAATAGATTATCCAATCATTGTCCCATTTCTGATTGTAGGAGTTTGGTGCATGTAAGTTGCTGCTCCATTTCCTACTTCACGTCAGTGACTACAATCCTAACAATACATCATTCAATTCCTTAATTCTCTCTCTGCATCTGATTTGACTTTGAATTCAATCACTCCAGTCTAACCTATACTTCTGTTGATTTCTCAATCTGACTGGGTATGGAGATACCCACTCAGGTTTACTCACTCAGATCGAAAATGTCAGGTTTCCCTTGTGCAAATGTACAGACTCACAATTCAACTACTTGCCAACAAATCCTTTGAAGATTTAAGAACGCAAAGATGAGTCTGACTAACAATAGAGACATTTGTAGCTCTGCTGAAGAAAATTATGACTGTTTTTCTCGTGTTGGTATAAGTTATGTGATGTTCTTTTATGACAGTTTAACTAAAAGGAACCAATGCAAGCATAACACGAAAACAGAAATGTACTATTACGAGGAATAGGGATCATCTTTTTTCCCTTTTGATGCATGCCCAAATATATGATCTAGAAGGATATTTGGAGACAGCGATATTGCAAGTCTTTTACTGATCTTTGCTTCCCAGTAGCATAAATCTATGAAGTCTACAAAGCACAGGTTTGAGTTGCTGCAGTGCACTCTATGCATAATATATACTGCAGCTACAGCATGCAGAGGGGTAGACTGACTTCAGTGACAGGACTGGCCATTAAGTCAATTATCCAAGGTGGTGGTGTCAAGCTTCTTGAGTGCTGTTATCACTCACATGGATGAGAGCATTTGGAAGTATGTACCATCTGAGTTTTGTCGATCTTGGACAGATATTGAGAGTCTGAAACATTTCTATTTTACTCCTGTAACCATGGAGTTGATAAAGCAGGTCACAATCAACTTTTAGTTCCACTTGCCTGGGCTTCCAAGTGCCTCATGAGGAAAACTAGGCAATGATTATGCCATTGAAGTTCAGGATGATGTGGCTGGCCCTTTACTGTTAGAGACAGTCACTGCCTGTGGTACTGGTGGCAGCCTCTGTGTTAATGGAGCTAACTTGTTTTGAGATCTTTGACTCCTGCATCACAGAAAATTTAAACTTGAATTATGACAGCTACTGACCAAGTGTTACTATACAAACCAACATACAAGGATTATTATATCAATATCGCACATGGAGTATAATGAAGTAATACATGGAGTATAATGTTAGGAAGTATGAAGTTATCCACGTTAGTAGGAAAAATTTTAGGAAGGATTGCTACTTAAATGACGAAAAGCTGCAGCATGTGATGGTGCAGAGAGGCCAGGGGGTTCTTGTGCACGAATGACAAAAACACACAGTATGCAGGTGCAGTAGGTGATTAAGAAGGCGAATGCAATGTTGGCCTTTATAGCTAGGGGGGTAGAATATAAATGTAGAGAGGTACTTTTGCAGCTGTATAGGGTACTGCTGAGGCCACAGCTGGAGTACTGTTTGGTTGCCGCATTCCAGGAAGGATATATTGATCTTGGAGGGGATGCAGAGAAGGTTCACTAGGCTGATACCGGAGATGAGGGCATTGGATTATGAGGACAGACTAAATAGGCTAGGTTTGTACTCGTTGGAGTTTAGAAGGCTGAGAGGGATCTTATAGAGATGTGCAAGATAATGAAGCGGATGGATAGGGTAGAGGTTGAGACACTCTTCCTGCTTAGCAAAGATAGCAGGGTTAGAGGGCACAGCCTCAAGATTAGGAGGGGGTGGTTCAGATCAGAGTTGAGGAGAAATTTCTTCATGCAAAGGGTGGTGAATCTTTGGAATTCTCTGCCTGATGAAGTGGTGGAGGCTTCCTCGCTGAATATGTTCAAGTCAAGAGTGGATAGGTTTTTGATTGACAAGGGAATTAAGGGTTACGGGGAGAAAGTGGGAAAGTGGTACTGAACCACTACAGATCAGCCATGATCTTATTGAATGGCAGGGCAGGCTCGAGGGCTGGATGGCCTACTCTTGCTCCTATTTCTTATGTTCTTATGCACCTTTCAAAAATAAATGCTACATTAAAGTGAATGGGCGGCACAGTGGTTAGTACCACTGCTTCACAGCACCAGGGGCCCAAATTCAATTCCTGGCATTGGTCACTGTCTGTGTGGAGTTTGCACATTCTCCTTGTATCTGCATGGGTTTTCTCCAGATGCTCCAGTTTCCTCCCACAGTCTAAGAATATACGGGCTAATCAGATTGGCAATGCTAAATTGCCTCTTTGTGTCATGGGAACTAGCTAGAATAAATGCATGGGGTTTATGGGGATAGGGTCAGGGTGGGATTGTTGTCAGCGCAGACTCGACGGGCTAAATAAAGAAAAAGAACAATACAGCAAGGAACAGGTTCTTTGGTCCTCCAAGCCTGCTCTGATCATGAATTCCTAACTAGATCATCCATTTGTATCCCTTTATTCCCAGTCTGTTCATGTGGCTATCTAGGTAAGTCTTAAATGATTCTAGCATGTCTGCCTTTGCTTGGTAATGCATTCCAGACCCCCACCACTCTATGTAAAACACATCCCCCTCATATCTGTATTGAACCTTGCCTCCCTACCTTGAACTTGTGACCCCGTGTGTTTGTCACTTCCAATCCAGGAAAAAGCTTCCAACTGTTCACTCTATCTATGCCATTCATAATTTTATAAACTTCTATTAGGTCACCCCTCAACCTCCATCTTTCCAGAGAGAATAACCCTTGTTTACTCCATCTCACCTCATAGCTAATACCCTCCATACCATGCAACATCCTGGTAAATCTTTTCTGTACTGTCTCCAAAGCTTCCATGTCCTTCTGGTAGTGCGGTGACCAGAACGGAATGCAGTATTCCAAATGTGGTTTAACCAGTGTTCTATATAACTGCAATATATGCCAACTTTTATACTCTGTGCCCTGTCCAATAAAGGCAAGCATGCCATATGCCTTCTTCACCAGCTTTTTTCACTGCCTTTTGAGGAGGAGAGAGTTCAAAAGATGCACAACCCTGTGAGAGAAAAAAATGTTCCTCATCTCTGACCTAAATGGTTTTTAGGACCGTTGCTATTTGTCATTTTCATACATGACCTGGGTGAGGAAGTGGAAGGATGGGTTAGTAAGTTCACCGACAATACGAAAGTTGGTGGTGTTGTGGATTGTCTGGAAGGATATCAGAAGTTGCAGTAAGACACAGATAGGATGCAAAAATAGGTGGAGAAGTGGCAGATGGACTTCAACGCAGATAAATGTGTAGTGGCCCATTTTGGCAGGACCAATGGGATGAAGGAGTACAATATCAAGGGTAGGAGTCTTAGCAGTGTTGAGGAGCAGAAGGATCTTGGGGTCCGGGTCCATAGAACTCTTAAATCGGCCTTGCAGGTGAAGGATGTGGTCAAGAAGACGCATGGTGTACTGGCCTTCATTAATCCAGGGATTGAGTTTAGGATTCGGGAGGTAATGCTGCAACTTTGTAAGACTTTTGTCAGATCCCACTTGGAGTACTGTGCACAGTTCTGGTCGCCTCACTACAGGAAGGACATGGAAGCTATTGAGGGGTGCAGAGGAGATTTACAAGGATATTGCCTGGATTGGGAGGCATGCCCTATAAAGATAGGTTGAGCGAGTTAGGTCTCTTCTCCCTGGAGAGACGAAAGTTGAGAGGCGACCTGATAGAAGTTCATAAAATGTTGGGAGGAACAGATAAGGTGGATTCTCAGAGACTATTTCCCACAGCTGAAATGGTCGCTACGAGAGGACACAGGTTTAAGGTGCTGGGCAGCAAGTACAGAGGAGATGTTAGAGCTAAGTTTTTCACTCAGAGGGTGGTGAATGAGTAGAATCGGCTGTCGTTGGTAGTCATGGAGGCGAACTCGCTGGGGTCTTTTAAAAACTTCTGGATGAGTACATAGGGTTAAATGGGATTGGGAGTTACAGGTAGTTCTATGGCCTAGTAGGTATGGGTATGATCGGTGCAACTTGTGGGCCAAAGGGCCTGTTTGTGCTGTAGTGTTCTATGTTTTCCATCTGTGTTGCCACCACCTTTAAGGAACTGTGGACTTGCACACCCAGCTCTCTCTGTGTATCTACAGTCCTGATGGTTCTGTCATTTATTGTATAGCTCCCCCCCCACCCTGCATTAGATTACTTTTCTTTTTAAGACATATTTACAAACACCAAATTGGATGTTTCACAGATTTTTTTTAAACCAATCTCTTCTCCCGCTCCACCGACACAGCAACAGGTCAAACAGACCTGAGATCGGTGTCACCAAGTCTGACTTGAAGTGAAGACAATGCTGGGATTGTACCCGTCTCACTGTGGATACACTAGGTCCCACTAAAGTTACCAGGACTGCAGATTTTCACTTGCACCAGTACAAGACAGGTATGAATACAAGTGCTGCCTTCCACTCACTAATATGCTGCAGTCACTTCCCTCAGAACAGAATATGGAATAAACCTGGACATAAGGAATATTAGGAATATGGGTATGTAAAGATCTCAGTACATGCACAACAATAGTTCACACCAAGCAAAATAAAACATTTGTTAAAAAAAATCCATTTCTGACCAGTTTGCAGAGAGTGAGCCTGGTTTGCCTAATGACCAGTTTCAGGGTAGACATTTCACACTAAGAAGGCAGTGCCAGCCTCAGGTAGATTTGGTCTTTTTCTTTTAATTTGACACATGCTCCTCTTCTTCCTCGCTCACTAGTTGCTGCTTCCTTTTCTTAACAGGCTGCTCCTGGACTCCAATCGACTAACTGTTCATTGCTTCTTGCTCCTCCTCAGCCACATTCCTCTTCTTTTTCTTTACCCCTACTTTTACATCTTCGTCTCCTCACTCTCCATTTTGATTCTTTTTCCAGTGGATTCCTGCATCTCCTCTTCTGCATTGTAGGATTCTATGATTCTTTGAATGTGAACTTTTAAATTTTTATTCGTAAATAAAGCCAATCTTGCCAGTCATAAATCTTATTCGTCTTAAGATAGATCATTTACCAAAAAAGGTCAAGGTGAGGAAAGGGAGTATTCCTGTCTAGTTCTCATCCAGTAGAGAAAGAGTTGGAGTTGAGGTAGAGAAAAAAAAACAATCAAGTTGCTTCATCATTTGAAACCACATTGTTCTAGAAGACGAAAGCAATGACTATTGAACATATCGATTTACTGCCCCAGAAGCATCAGGTTCTCTACATTTACAAAAGCATCATTAAATACATATGGCATCATATATGTTGATGTGTTTATACCAAAGTTTTTCTTACGAGTAGCAGCAAAGCCAGCAATTTAGACCAACCTCTGACTTATTATGCGTGCTTTAACAAAATATCCATAAAATAAAAGATCCAAATTTTAAAAAAACAGAAAAACAACTTGTGATTAAGAAATTGTTTTAGGGACAAAACAGATTGTTAATTAATCATAGACTGGATAAAGTTGCTACTGGTGCCATCAGAAATGTTCACATTTGATTTGCCAGCTACATTTGATTTTTCAAAAAGCTGGATGGAAGTGTTGATATGCATAGTTTAAAAAAAGTTTTCCTCTCCGAGTTTGAATAATTTTCTTTAGATGCTACATTGTATGTTAAGTAATCAGTTGGTAGCATTTGATGCATTATAATAGGATTCAACATAAAAAGACTTAGAGACAGACAAAGGATGTTGTGTCCCACATCTTTTCCCTTTGGATTGTGTTATTCTATGTAAGTATTGTAAAGGGAAATGCAGTAAATCCTCATTGTATATGTCAGCCAAAGTCCAAGTTATCATCTCAAATTGAAACTGGCAAGAAAAACAAAATGATGTTTAGCATTGTCACATAACATCACACAAAGCAAATACAGTACTGCACAGTCACTTCCAGATTTGGCCGCCTTAATCAATCTATTAAGTCCTTTGATAATGTCAACACAGATTCCGCTCCACAATTTTTTCTTAAAAGTTAGATAACGTAAAGCAAACTTATAAAGCAAATCCAGACACTTCAATGTCACAAGCTGCTTATGAAAGTTGGCATTGACTCAATTTTATTAGAACAACACTCCTGGGTTATTTAAAATTTGGAAATATTACACAACAAAATTTGACACCATATATTGTTACATTTTGTTACTTTCACAAAACATCTTCAACAAAGCTATGCATAATATGTAAATGTATCACTAAATAACTGGTATAATTCTTTTTCAGGACTTCTTGCTGAACTACAGAAGACGAACACTCTAAAAAATCAATGAATTTAGAACTCAGACGTACAGGTGAATCATTAAGTAACAAGATTAGATGTAAATTACTTCAGTCTTTTTCCTGTTAACAGTGCTGTATGCAAGAACCCACCATAAGAAAGAACGTCTCCTTTGTAAATATAATAAACTGTCAATTATGCAGCTATAATCTTCATCAGAAGTAGATCAGCTAGCATGTTATGCTGCAATTTTAACTCCACAGTTGATCTTGCTGATATAAACGTAAAAAGTTTATTTATTAGTCACAAGTAGGCTTACATTCATACTGCAAAGGTACTGAGAAAATCCCCTAGTTACCACATTCCTGTGCCTGTTCGCATACAAAGGGAGAATTTAACATGGCCAATTCAACTAACCTGTACATCTGGGAGGAAAACGGAACACTCTGAGGAAACCCACACAGACACAGGGAGAATGTGCAAACTCCAAACAGATAGTGACCCGAACCGAGAATCAAACCCAGCTCCCTGGCACTGTGAGGCAGCAATGCTATCCTCTGTGTCACTATCTACTTCCCTATTTGATTCAAAGTTCCACAATATATCACAGATGGAAAACAAATGAAGACCAGCTGTGGTCAGAGCCACTCATTTCAGTTCCCACATACGCTGACTCATGCTGTAGTCATGAGATTTTTCAGAACTCAATAGCAATGAGAAGTTTAAATGCTACACACTCCAATTGCAGTCAAACAGTATTGCTTTCACATAACTTATAACTGTCCAGAGCAACATCTGTCACATGTATGTAAAAGCACTATTAGAAATCATTGACTGACTTGAACATGGCATGTAAGGAGAGAACAAAGGTAGAAGACAAAACAAAAACAGATCATGGATTAAAAAATGGTTGGGAGTCACCAGTTTTTAATATCCATATGATATAGAATCAAGCAACTTTAAACATCTACCTATCTTTAAGCACTACAGTCAGTTGTTGGCCTGGTCAAAGTAAGACCCGCATATCAAAAACATGATCTAAAGGGAGCACACAAGTGCATTTTAGGCAGCCACAAGAAATTTTAAAATATAATTCTCTGTTCAATACACTTCACTAAAACTTAATGGTGACCCAAATACTTTTTAAACACTCCATTTGTTAAAGAAAACATAAGTGTGCAAATGCCAACAGTAATGTGAATTGGAATGCAACTGCCGTTAATGTACATGATATTTAATTCCTTATTTCTTCTACTTTTCATGTTACTGATGCAAGCAGTCATATCTCTAACCTTTGTTTCCATGTAGCGCTTCAAATTTATTGCCATCATTAACTCTGACATTCCACAATTCTTGCAGTAGCATTAAATCAGAATATTAAGTTCACTGCATTTTCATGAGACAGCACACAAATCCAATGATCATTAAACACAAAATAATTTCAAATGGAGACCAGTCATCTTAATTCATTCACCCAAACGTATGCTCATACCAATTCTATTACCATATCCAATTGCTTCTGACATTATTTCCAGGTGTTTGCCATTGAGAAACATTCTGCAAGCTTATTACAGTCTTTAACGTAAGCCTGTTTTTCTATCTTCCTGAAATAAGTCCTAAAATTATCTCTTACTAGTTTGACCCTTCATCCCTCATTCTGTTTCCGAAGTCTGACAGTGGTCATATTCTGGAATTATGTTTTCAGACCCTTAACATTGGAGATGTCTATAAGATTACCTCTAAAACAATTTCATTTGAAACTGAATTGCTCAAGCTTCTCCAACTTTATTCACCAGTTTTGGAGCTCTTCTCTGCACTTCCTCTAAAATTTGAATGTCTATACTGTTTCTTGGAAACAAAACTGGATACAGCACTGTAGCTGCAGTTTAACTAGAGCAAAGGTATATTTCACAAGTACTTCCTCTGACTTAATTGGCTAAGTGAGTGATTTGGGATGATCTAAGGTGGTGAAAAGCACAATGAAAATAAGTTATTTTTGTTAGTTCTCTTTCTTTGTCAATCTTAGTTATTTCAACACTTTCATGGAGTATGTTCATTGTCTATGTTGCTATATGGTGCACTTCACAATCATTTACATTTAATTTCATTTACCATTGATGGACCTATTTGCATATTTTGTCCAACAGTGACTACATTTGAAAAAGTACTGCACTGACTATGAATATTTTGGGACATCCAGTGATGGTGAATGCTAGATTTTCTTTTCTTATTAACTAATTTTGTAACTTCTGAGATGTTTATTTTGATTCTAGCACTCCTGATAGTTCGGTACCATCTGCAGAACTGCTGCTTTACACTGAATTTCTGAATGCACATCATTTCAGTAAATTAGAAACAGCAGTCAGTGGTCCCAGCATTGTGCCCTGAGGCACCTGGGCCTGTCAGCTCTGGCTGCACATATTCCTGGAAGTTTAATCATAAGAGTTTCAGCCTTCAACCACATCATACATATGCTTCTGCCACTGATCACCATTCACATCCGTTTTCGTAGCCCACGTCAACCCACATCAACCAGAAATAGGCTCTTCATTGTCATTGCACTACTGGATGATTCTGGACCATCAACTAGCTTTATTCCCTCAATTTTAACATTTTCTATAATAAATAAGGGCACTCAAAGGCAAAGAATTATCTTTTTAATACTATTTCTTTCCCCATTCCCCCTACTATCTCCAACCCTGAAGTCTTTTCTCAAAAATTAGGGTTTGCCCTTTTAGGACAGGGATGAGGACTTTTTTCCCCCTCAGAGGGTTGTGTGACTTTGCAACTATGCTTCAGAAGATGGTAGAAGTGGAGTTACTGAACATTTTTAATGTAGTAGCAGATAGATTCTTGTTAAGCAAGAGAATCAAAGGTTATCGGGCTGGATGGGAATGTGGAACTCAATGCAAACAAGTGAGCCATAATCTCACTGAATGGTGGATCAAGTTCAAGGCACCGAATAGGCTACTTCTATTGCAGTTTTGTATGCTTGTTTGTTTACAGCAATATCTTAGAGATTAATCTTTAATTCTTCAACTCTCCTGGACAATTCTGAAGAGTTGTCAACCTTGGAGCAACCCCACTCCAACATGGTTCCTCTAATAAGTGATGGCTATTTCCTACCCTGCAGTGTTTTTTTTTAACCTATTCCTGGAATTAATCTTGAATCCCAGCATAGAACTTTAACCAGAGATTTTGGAATTCAAAGTGTGTCACACCACAAAGCATATCGCAGTCTACTTAGATTATCAACTTTAAAATAGTTGCAGCCATTCCCCCTTTTTATGAATTCACATTGCCTAGAACTAGATTAGTATTGTACAATACTGCTTTGCCTCCCCCCGTTGCCCAAGACACTCTCCTCAAATGTTATTTATTCAATTTGAAATCTTCAAACTTTAACGGCATCTGAACAACGGTCCTTTAAAAGTGACATATTCCCAATGAAGTTAAAATTGATATCAACTTTAGTCTGACAAGCTAATTGCATTCATAATCTTTCATTAACTGTGCATTTAAACTCTCACTATCCAGACTATGAAAATCTTAGGTTTATTAATTTAACATATTGCCATGATTTTCAGGGTTCAAGTACTTACTTGTTTATGGTGGTTCCGAGCATTTTTCTGTTTAACTGAACAAAGATTTAACAGTCATCTGAATGGATTTCCTGATAATAAAGTGACATAAGCTATTTCAACACACCCTCTAGATGTTGTGAAACAGCAAATAACAATTCAGATTCGCTGTTACCAAAGAGTGGGAATGTAAGATCAATTTATAATTATCACATACAGGATAGAAAGAAAATAACTCAAATCTCAGCACTTTCACAGAACGGCATGATACGGAATATGGATTTTTCAGAAAAGCATAACATCTGCTTTACTAGCATTAACAATGATTTACCAACATGTTCAATTATTGTTAAGGCACACAGAGAGTAATTTGTATTACGGTTTACATTTGTGTTGCTGAAGACACACCTAAAGAATCATTAAATGCTCATACGAACTCACCAACAAATTAAACACGATAAACCTCAACAAGGTGGCACTCAAATGTGGAATAAATATCACACTTTTGCAGATTGTGGGCATGCTATTGCAGTATAAAAAGATAAAACTCAGGAATATAGTAAACGGTAACAGAGAAGTTAACAGACATCAAGAAATCAAGACTGAAGTGGGCAGACACTTATCAGATGCAACTTAATATAGTGAATAGTGATATGACGCACTTTGGAAGGATGAAGTGGAGAGGCAATATAAACTCAATGATAAAACTATAAAAGGGCGTGTAGGAGCAGAGGCTGAGAATTTATGTGCACAAAGTGTTGTAGGTTGCAGATAAGTTTATAAGGCTCTTAAAAATAGCATACAAGATCCTGGGCTTTATAGAGGTATCTAGCACAAAAACAAAGTAGTTAAGCTTTTATAGGTCACTGATTAGACCTCAGCAAGAGTATTGTGTCCAAATCTGGAAACTACAGCAAAGAGAGACACTAAAAACATGCAGAGGAGATTTACAAGAATGCTACCAGGAATATGGGTCTTTATAAATATAGGGAAGCAGACATTATTCTCATTAGACCCAAGATGGTTACGGTGAAATTGAATAAATTATTAAAGGTTTTGACAGAAACAGCTACAATGAGCTGAATGGCCTCCTTGCATTCTATATGATTCTATAAGGTGGTGGTAACCAATAGCATTAGAAAATACAGTCATCAATGAGACATTGGAGTTAAATGTAAGGACCAAAGGATGGCAAACAGAGTTTTAGATTACTTAATTAATTCTGCAATGAAAAGAATAAGCAGGATTTGATTTTGTATCTTATGAGGATTTTGAGATAATCAGCATTAAGAATGAAAGTCTCCATGACAAAATCCACTGCATAAATAAACCTTTTGAATTCCACTATCAATTATCCCATGTAAACACTTTCCCACCAATATTCACAATTAATGAAAGTGTTAAATTAGAACTGGAAACCACTAACAAAGCTTAAA
The DNA here is from genome assembly GCA_024679065.1 of Sphyrna mokarran. Lineage (NCBI taxonomy): Eukaryota > Metazoa > Chordata > Chondrichthyes > Carcharhiniformes > Carcharhinidae > Sphyrna > Sphyrna mokarran. The sequence goes on from JAGIQG010000007.1 coordinate 102,070,417, forward strand.
GATAGACATTTATATTGATGCTTTCATTGGAGTTATTTTATCAAAAGAAAATGTCATGGTAATGTTGCAGTTGCATTTAATATGTGATGATCTTTGACCCAGAAACAGAACAGTAAAGGAAATTCTTTAATTTCTTGAATATAATTCCAGAGTCCACAGATCTTTTAAATAATGTCTGAAAAGGACTTTAAGAGTTTGCATCAATTATAAAGAGAACAATACTAATTTTCTTTGACAATAAGAAATATTGGTCCATGTGACCTGATGGCCCTTCACCTTGAAGCAATACCAACAGGAAATTAAGAAAAATATTTTATGGCTGGTAGGCATAAAAGGAGAACTGCAGACATAAAGCAGAACTACAGACAGAAAAGCTGGAGGATGAAGGCAATCACAAAAGAGACAGCAGAGACAAAAAGAGGAACACAGAATTCTTGAGAGGAGAAGCAACAGATGACTCTCAGAAATAGGCCAGGTTTTTCTGTTTGGCAGAAAAGGAGATAGCAGAGGTATTGTGTGAGCTGGCTAAAACCTGGAAGCTGTGCAAATAGCTTGGAAATGCTAAAGAGCTGGATATTTTCTCAGATGTTACGAAACCGTGAAACTGATTTGCATTACAAGTACGAATTGGTTATTCGTAGACCAATTTAAAAGGAACTCTAAAGGCAAATTTAATTATGAGTGATACAAGAAGGCTTACATTAACATTGCAATGAAGTTATTGCAAAAATCCCCTGGTCGTCACACTGTGGTGCTGTTCAGATACACTGGCAGAGAATTTAACATGGCTAATGCACCTAATCAGCATGTCTTTTGGACTGAGGGGGGAAACTGGAGCACCCGGAGGAAACCCACGCAGACACAAGGAGAACATACCAACTCCACACAGGCAACGGCCCAAGCCAGAAATTGAACCCGGGTCCCTGACACTATGAGGCAACAAAGCCAATGACTATACCAATGTGCCGCCCATAAACATCCTATGGGCTCAATTCATGATAAACAACCAGAAGTATGTTCTTTCAGCATCCTTGATTTTTACCACAAACAAAACAGAGTTTGCAGCCAATTCATGAACATGCTTTAGCAATTCCCAGCAATCTGACAATGGCAAATGTAAAATTAAAGGAAAAAAATAGCACTATAAATCTCCAATCTTGCCATCTTCCATTGACAATCAGCAATTCAGAAGCAATAAACTAAGCAACAATTCAGTTTTAGCTATTATTTTCAATGCAAGTTTCCTATTCAAAGACAAATCATAGTCCAGTTTCTGAGGGAACAAGGGAGTGGAGGCCTGGATAACATTTGGCTCATACAAAAAGATGATTCGAGATTGTTTCATTTTTGGACTGAAGGGATTTTTTTTTAATGTTTTATAAACACTATGAATTATTTAAAGGAGTTTTGTTTGCCGCACAGAAGTTTAGCCCAGGGCTTCACTGGAACAGTTAACAGACAAATATCTTTCATTTCTAAAAACCAATTAAAAGAAAAACTACATCAGCATAATATGCTACAATAGTCAAGCTGTAGAAGTTGTTCATTTCACTCTGCCCCAACCAGCAAAAAGAAAATAATAGCAGCATACTGGACCCTGAATTTCATCCATAACACATCAAGAAATCATAATATAAGCAGCATTCTGAAAAATATAAGCAACGATGCAGAAAGTAAAATTGTTCTGTACCAAGTTAATAAATGTTGTCCTTTCCATCCATAATGTGCAGAGTTGGTCAATGTTTTGAAAAAAACAGAAGGTGGTTTAAAGTTCTCTGTGTTAAGTGCAAGTCCCTTTGTCAGTACACAACCTCTTGGTCAACAAGTCTTCAGCCATCTCTCCTCATGGCAACACACAAACTGGATCCCTGATCATCCCAGGCCAAAATTTCAAAAGAGGTAGAAGAGGTTTATCTGAGACCCGCAGTGAGCATGTCCTGACACTCATTATGGCTGGTAGAGTGTTGAAGGCAAAGGGAGTAAAGCCTGACCATAAAAAAAATTGGAGTAGAGCCCAAAGGTGGATTGATGTTCCAAATAAGTAATATTTCTGGCAACTTCTTCAGGCAAGTCAGGGTTAAACAGTGTAATGCATTCCTTTGGATTCAACTGGGGAAGTTGGTTGACCCTGAAACTTGAATATTCCAGAGTTTCCATTAATTTTGTCCAGGTTTGCACCCTGGAAGTTACTCTCCAGTTTTGTTGCAGAGTATTAACACAATATTGGAGACAGACTTCACACAGCAGCCCACTACTGTGCAAACCATCCCCTTACAGAACAGAAGACTGTCAATGTATTCCAATTCCCAGCTATTTGTCAGGAGACACTATTAAAGACACAAACATTTCTAATCCCTTCCAAAGCTAAAATTGAAAAATATTTCCTTAATTTTGCATTACAAGTTTCAGCATGAAATTCAACAATATAGATTTTCTGGCACACTTTCAATACAATAAAAACAACCTTACTACCAACTGGATAGTACAATGCTGTATAGTTTACTTACGTTACAGGTAGCGCCCTTCAAACTTCACCTTGGCAACCACCAGCCTCCCTCCTAACCTCAGCAGATCACTTACATTCCGAAAAAGCCATTTTCAACCTCTTTCATCAATCTCCTTCAAAGTAACCACAGCAATCTGGGAGAACCATTGTGAAACAACTAGATCAAGATATCTATATTCACTTTTAGTCATCATTTCATTTTCTAATATCATATTTTCAAAACATCAGGATTGTTGATTGACTGACGAGGAAAATAACTGATCTGTAAAAAAGAAGGAGGAATGAAAACCATCAAATCAAGTTAAAGGAAACTACAGTCAAAATTGGTAAAGCTTGGGTGAGATGTGGGGCAGAGTGGTATAGAGAAACAAACAAAATAGATTTTTTGAACGCTCTTTCTTAGCGGCCATCTGACTTTCTTCAATGACTTGAGCACCCATTTTTCGACAGCCCATGGGCTATAACTCACAAAAGTGCAAAATTTACACATCTAACCACAAAAGCACAACACTTAACCTCAGATGTGTAAATCTCCATATCACTAAATGCCAAAATTAGTCACACAACACAATAAATATCATTTGCTTCCTCTTCTTGTCAATATTCAAGGTGCTTATTCATGTAACTGGGATTTGTTAAGATTTTTTAAACTTGTTTCAGGGGCATGACTTTCCCTCTAAAGGTATTACTTTCAAGTCTTTCAAAAAGACTGAGTTATACTGTCGCAAATGTAGGCTCATTTCTCTTATTCATATATGATTCCATGTTTATCACAAACTTACCTATATGATGTACTATTTTGCTCAAAGAAATATCAAGATCAAATTTTATGAGTTCCCATACGTAATTGGAGCCACTTTTACCACTTACTGGAAACATGGATGAAAATGACTCTTACATTGCTCCTTAGATTGGATTTCAGGTTCAGTTTTTAGCTAAGACATGTTCTCAATTTCAACACACTGAGTCACCTCTGATTAAGCTGTAGGGTGTTTGCATAAAACAGAGCGACTTCCAAATGGAATTTCCTATCAAAAATAGGTATTGAGTGTACCAGCTACAGGATACTAGCTGATCAAGGAATATCTCTACCTTAACTCCATCTACCTGCCTTGTTCCATAAACTTTAATACCCTCCCTAACCAAAACCTATCAACTCAGTTTTAAATTCTTTACTTAATCTCGTCCCATCAACTTCCAAATTACTGTAAGTCTTTGTATGAAGAAGTGCTTTCATAATATCACCTCTGAAGGACCCAACTCTAATTTTATGGCTATGCCCCATTGTTCTGAACTTTCCCACCAGACGATATTTCTTTTTACCTTATTCAATAGTCTTTGAATCATAATAAGCATTTCAATTAGTTGACCTCTTAATCTTCTGTATTCAAAAACTAGTACTCAGAAATTAACCCATTTTGGTTGGTATTCTTCTAGTGAATCAACGTTTCCTTCTCTCTCCCATTTTAAACTGAATGGAAGAACAGATCAAGAGGCTGAATGGCTAATTCCTGTTCTTATACTTACTCAGATTATGAACATGTAAATGAAACTCAAAGTGGTTACATGGGTCAAATGTCTTTCCCCTCATTCTTTCTCACTAATGTTCAAATTTGATTTCCTGAAAAGCAGATAGCTACCATCCCCAACTCCAGGTTGGGCAGTTGGGACGAATGATACCACATGAAAGTAAAGAAGGATAAGCCAAATATAAAATTAATTTCAAGCTTAAGCCGAAGGGTTGCAAACTTCTAGATGTCTCCATTTCCTAGATCAAATATCCTTCTATTATGGAGAAATTACATAATTAAATGCAGGAACTTATTCAATCTTATTCAAACACCATAGCAAGAAATATCAGCAATGTTTTTCTTTCTTAATGCTACAAAGCATGTTTCTTCAAATTGCTCACTATGTCGTATGGATGCACAAACCAAATACACATACCTCCCATATATATAAATATATATATCAAATAAGCACTAACTAGTGTTCATCCTTATCACGTAAGGACTTGCATTGAGTTAAGGTACTCACAGGAATGCCATTACAGAAAACCTCACACAATCATGAGGTCATATGACTAAAACTTTGCTCAAAGAATTAGATTTTAAGAAGCATCTTAAAAGTAGCAAAGAAAAGTTGGGAGTGGACAAGTTTAGACAGGGAATTTCAAAGTTTAAGGCTTGGGCAGCTGAAGGCAGAGATGTCCATGGTAGAGTGACGAAAATCAGACATACAAGAGCCCAGGAATTAGAAGAGTGTAGACATCTCGGCGGGGGGTTCCAAATATAGTGAAAGACAAAGCTATGGATGTTATTAAAAACATGCATGAAAATTTTAATATAAAGATGTTACTGGACCAGGAGCCAGTAGATCAACGAGCAAAGGAGCAACGGATGAAAGGAGTGTGTTCAGAGTTAGGGTACGGACAACAGACAGAGATTATTTGAGATTACAAAGATTATCTGAAAAAGTCAGAGTGTATGTTCAGGACGAACTACGATCTTGGCAAAATTGCTCTAGAATGATATTGTGAGTATAATTATGCTATGGGCAACAAACACCTTGTTCCCATAAGTGGCTCCAACCCTCGACCCTACGATTTATCAGAAGTAGGTGGTGGAATTTTCAGGCCACGCTTGCCGCGAAAGCAGAAAATCCCACCCAAGGTTAACGGACCTTTCCTTGGGTTGCCCGCCCGCTACAATTCCCGTGGCAGGTGGAACAGGAAAATTCACCCCTGGGTTTTAAATTTTAACAATGTGGCCTCCCACTTTCATAATACATATTGGACAACTGTTTCTATTTATATGGTATACTTGAAGGCAACACATCTGACAATAAAAGAAATCTAAATTATACGAACTATGCAAAACAAAAACAAAACTACCAGCCAGTCAGCACTTACAGGATTACAGTTTGCAGTCCAACATTAGCCTGCGCTTCAAACAACTGCATGTAATTAAAGAATAATCCAAAGGTTGCCAAATGCAAGTAATAAGCTGATGAGGTCTAAAATCATTGTTAGGCTGATTTAGCACAATTTATCTGAGCTTGTAAACTTCTCAGTACAATTTAAAAACAACTTGTTAACAAGTTGTTAACTACTTGTAGAAAATTCTTAAAGCTAAAATAAAATAGATACTGCAGCAATGATGAAAGAAGTCATACTTGCCCTGTGATGCGAAAGACAGGAAAATCAGAATATGAAGATGCAAATAAGCAAAACCTAAAATAAATCAATTGACATTAAAAAGCAAATTGGAAGTAAAGCATAAAGGGGGTAGGAAGAGGGAAGGACAAGAAGTGAGAGTATGGCCATGTCCACAATGTTTTAACATTTGTGTCCAAATACAACTTTTTGTTCAAGGTCGAACACTCTCTGAGACCATGCATTATGCAAGAACCTGAACTTATGTATAAAGAATCCTGTGCATCATACTAAGAACTGCCATGCAGGTCCATTACTTCCTGCTTCCCCACTTACACATTTAGAGGGTACCCCAATGATGCACTGAGGAATCCCTCTAGGAAGTTACCATGCAAGGTTTTACCCAGCAATTGCCCAGAAGTGCTAACTTACCCTAGACAACTGCACTGGGTGGGAACCAGCCAACAAAGCGATTTAAATTACTAACTTCAGTTTTACCTTGACAGTTACTCCAAAAGAGAAGAAAATTAAAATAATTTAAATACCGAGACCCAACCTTGCATACACACACTTGCAACCTCTGATTTAACCTTCCCCCACTGAACTTCAGTTAAATTTTCCCTTTAAACATCTCTTTTACAGCAGCTAGTGCCATTAAAAAAAGGGGTGTTCCTTCCTTCTCTGCACCCTGTTACTCCTTTCTTCGCTATTCCTGTTGCACCCAGCCTCAGTGAGGAAAGTTGGGTGAGACAGGGGCTTTGCGATTAGTGAGGGTATGTACATCAAGAATGGCAATCTGCAGAGACTGCCTATCTGAGGAAGTTATGGGCCTTAGTGAAACACTCATTATTTGCATATAGGTAATTTTAAACTGAAGGGGCACAAACATATCTTCCAGCTTTCAGGCTACATTAGATGCAGAGAAAATTGTGTTGAAAACGCAAAAAGAAGGAAGAGTTCATAGGTACTGTAACATTGAAACATTGAATCAACTAGGACAGGATGCGAACATTCGGCCCATTATACCTGTTCTGATTCTTTGAAAAAGCCGTTCAATTAGGTATACTCAACTCCCACCCCATCCATCACAAATTTGTTTACCCACTCAAATCTGTTTATACATCCTGAATGTTTACCCACACAAAATTGCTTGTACATCCTTTCAAGTTTACAATCCTGAAACTTACTCAACTCCACATCCTTGTTGACCTCATGGGTTCCCAGAAACCCAGCACTGAATTCAAAATGCATGTGCTCCTCATTTATAAATCTCTCCTTGGCCTCTCTTCTTGCCCACATACCTACTGATTTTTCTGCATTGGCCTTTGCCCTATATCCACCTTCAGTAACACAGACTTCTGATATGCTGGTTCAGCATCCTTGATCACTCTCGATAAACCCTTTAACATGGCTTTTCCTTTCCTTATTTTCAAAATCCTCCTCAACACCTCTTTCAACACAGTGTCAGATATCTTCCCCAATTCTATGGCAACAGAAAAAATGGACTTAGTCTGGGTGAAGAGTACGCAATGGCTAAAGCTGAGACCTATACCTTGTATGTAGAGCTCATATTATCAAAGAAATCTTGGTTACTTGATGACACTGTTAAATAACCAGCTAACCTACTTCATTATGGGAGCTGAAGGCCTGTCACTGAAGCCTATAATTCTGACCCCTGGTTCTTGCAAGACAAGCTCAAAGCTGCCATAAGCAAGTCAAATAAAGTCCTGTTCACATGGTAATTGAACAAGTCAACTCCTTCAAACCTTTTCTAAATTGGCCACAGTGAATCAGCTCCTGCATTATGCCCGACTGTGAACCCAGGGATCAGCTGTGAGAATAACCTGGTAACTTGACTGAGGCGTGAGGTGGAAGAGCCAGAGCACCAGCACCTGGATTCCAGCTCATCCAGTTAACCAAGGGTAGAGATCCCATTTATTCTCTCCTTCAATCTCCCCCTGCTTGCCCATCTTGTCTTTCTTAACCTTTCTAATTCAATCCTATTATGAACCGTGTTTCACAAGATCTCACAGGAACTGAACTGCTGCAACTGCAGGAATTAACTGAACTGCAAAGTCAGGCTTCTGCAGCAAATGATGAGGAAGGTAGAAGAACATTGGCTAGAATTGTGGAGAGGGAGATCAGCAGTCTGGGGAAATGAGATGTTGTGTGTGGGATCCTGATACAGGTATCCATTATTTGCACATACTAATGGCCTAATGCCTGCTTCAAGAGTGGCTTCATCTCATTTGCCCTCATTCAACATGGTGGCATTTCCAATCTCTAGTAGACAGGTTAAAGGGTGATGAAATAAAGGTCTTTCAAATGCTGAAAAGGCTTCAGGTAGACCAAAACTATGGGTCACAAATATAAAATTAGAAAATCCAACAGGAAACATCCAAAGAATGTGGAATTATGACTGCCATAAAGACTAGTTGAGGCAATAGCATACGTACATTTAAGGAAAGCTATAAATGCATATGAATGAGCAAGTTATAGAAGGCTATTCTGATGAGGTTTAATGAAGAGGGGATGGGAAGGGGCTGGTACAGAGAGTAAACACTGGCATAGACCATGCTGGCATAGATGGGTCAAATACACTGTCTTCTGTGCTAAAAGTTCAACATAACTTTTGACATTGAACTATTAGAATTTTAGTGACCTATTGCAGTGAAGCTAATGAGTGAGACATAATTTTGACCCAGATAATTTACATCTAGAAACATCAAACTGATGCAATTCCAAAGCTGAGGCAATACTTTGTGATCAGGGTAACTTTAATTTCCCATTATTTCATTTTCATATTTTGTATATGATGAATCTGAATAAGATAGTACATTTGAGAAAGTGAATTATATCATTCCAGACCTCTAGCATATCACTGAGAAAAATGAGGAAACCAAATGGATAATAATTGATATAGCATCTGCATAATGTCCAGAAAGCCTAACTTTACCATAGTTCAAGTTGAATTTAATAAAGCAGAGATAACAGATGATATGATATGACATGTGCTGTCCAGTATTGTCAACCTAATACTATCAAAGAAAACCAATTTTGAATAGATGCTCTGTTTAAATTAGTCAGATGTGCGATGTGAAATCTTCCAAACTTCATTGCTGAAGTATCAAATGTGGATTTCTGCAGTTGCCAATCAATTTCTAACTGGGAAAAAGTGCATCAGTTTTGGCATATGCCGTATCAACAAATGCCAACAAGGTACCAATATATAAATGGAAGTATTTACTTTCAAGTCTTTTTTTTAAAAAGAGTGAACATTATGATACCTCAGACTGTATGCAAGCCATTAGGTATGTAACAGCAAACTAATGCTATGGGCAGCAGAGTACTATTGATCCAACTACCCAATGCATCCAAACCCATCTCTTCAGTTTCTTTACTGTGATGCAGGAGTTAAATGCCACATATCCTCTTTACTAACAGAAATTCCAACAGTTATTTTAAGATTGGCCAAGGCTTTCTGCTCCACCATTCTGGCTGACAATTTGCCTCATAATTCTATCACACTTACCAAAAAAATGTTTATTTTTTAAAAAAGCATTAGCTTTAAGTGAGTCTCCCTTTGCACGTCAATGACAATAATATGAACAAAGACCTCCAAAATACAGACTGTGACTTCATCAACAATCATCAGCAAAACGGTTGCTATAAAATACTACTAATCAATATGTTTTAATAAGTCATAGTTCTGTCTCTTTCCAAGAGTTCAGTTTGAACCTCTCTGATCAGGTTTACACCTGTCACAGCACTGAATCAGCACTTACCAAAGATAAACAATGACATCATTTGTGACTATGGTGATGATTTTATCCTATCTCATCCTTCCTGTCCCATCTGAATCTCTTGGCCATGCCATCCTTCAATTCTTCAGCTAAGTGAAATTGCCCTCATTTTGTTTTAATCTCATCTGTTCAGTCATAGCCAGAGAAACTCCTGCTATAACAAGTCTTTCCATCAATACCTCTGGGGAGCAACAAAAAATTATCTTTGGCCTTTTCCTCTTTCTCATCAGCATCATCTGAAAACTCATCAATACATTGATGGTACCCAGCTGATTGCTCTATTAGCCCTAGGGCATCAGGCTGTCAGTCCGACATCCAGTATTGGATGAAAAAACATTTCCTCCCAATAAATATTCAGCAGGCAAAGCCATTGGGTGGGATTTTGAGCCCACAGTCTCCTTGGGTGAAACCCTTGCACAGTTTTATGCACAGCACAGACATAAAACCCAGAGAGAATCGGGAAACGTGATTCTCTCCTGAGAGATTGTTTTCCAATTTTCCCCATCCCTCACCAGTGACGTCACAAGGTTTATTCCCATAAAGGGCGGAAAACTCATTAAAACAGATTTAATAAACTTTCATATAATTAACAGGCCCACCAACCACATAATCCTCCTTCACTCAGTATTCATATACCTCGCCGAAATGTGATGTCGGTGAGATTTTCAAAATGTTTGGCCAAATGAAAAACTGTTGAAGGATGCAGAGGAAAGTCCAAAGATACGTGGGTTAGGTTGACTAGCATACTAAAATTGCCCCTTAGTGTCCTGGAATGCATAGGTTAGAGGAATTAGCATGTAAATATGCAGGGATAGAACCTGGGTGGGATTGTGGTCGATGCAGACTCAATGGGCTAAATGGCCTCTTTCTGCACAGTAGGGTTTCTATGTTCTTCTATGATCTATAGCCCCTGGAGGAGGAGAGGGACATGGCTGGCCACTGCCCCCAGGACAGGCTGGCATTGCTGCGTTGGCCTTCCTGGCCCTCTTTTAACAGTTTTTATCCAGGAACAGGATTTGTACCAGCAAATTTAAAGAAACTTCCTATCTGATTTCTTTTGTTCCGAGGGAACATTACTCCTCTTGGCTGAGATCAGGAAATCGATGTGTGGGCAATCATGAGCACAAACCCAATTTCAAGCTTGCAGTGACATCAATGTCAGATACATCGGGTTATTCACTGACAAAACCTATACTTCCACAATACAAGCCTTTAAAAATCTGAAGTGCTGCTTCATTTTCATCACTTTATACCCCAACGTAATATTTTTCACAGTAAGCAATTGAGAATCAATTATAACACCAGCTCCTGATGCCTAAATCAAGCATGTTTCCAGTTATACCAAAAGACAAATTCTTCAGTTCAGGCATGTTGGACTGTCCCCATCAAAAGTTACTGATCATGCATGATCATCCCAATGTACATGTTGCAGTACAATGATGTGAATCACTGCACATTAACTGTTGGGCGTACAAATATGAAACAATAAATTTGAAATTACACTACAATCACATGTTCAGCAAATGAGTCAAAAACAGATACATGTTGGTTTCTGTGCTGCATTCGTTTGAAAATTTTACTGCACTTTCGGGACTTGTTTCAACTCATTTCCGTTTCCAACATCCAAAACAAACAGATTTAACTGGTTCATGGTATCATACTGCTTAATTATAGCACCTTCAAAGATTAAGCATGCTCAAAAACATAGTAGTTTATAGGTTGCCCACATCCACGGGTAAGATCTGGAAAGCTTGAAAAACTATACACAAAAATTAAATGTTATTTATCATATTTAATCACTTGTTGTTTTGGAGTTGCTTAACATGATAGCCTGTAGCCATAGTACACCAATAGAATACTTAAGCAAATGACTGAGGTGCTAAGCAAGCAGATGGCTTCGTCCTGGATGGTGCTCAGCTTTTTGAACGTTGCTGCAGCTATACAAATCCAGGCAACTGACAGTATTCCATCACATGCGTGGCAGATAGGGGAATGGCTTTGTGGAGCTACTTATCTCAAGAGTACTCAGGCTCTGACTTGTTCTAGGGATTACAAGGCTAGTCCATTTGAGTTTCCGGCCAACAATTATCTAAGAATATTAATGATGGGAGGATCCTGTCACAGTAATACTGGGCAGTGTTAAGAAAAGGTGGTTAAGCTGTCTCTTGTTGGAAATGGTCATTAAGTGGTACCTGTGGAGAATTACTTGTTTCTTGCCATTTATCAGCTCACTGTTCGATGTTTCCAGATCTTGCTGCATGCCAATAACGACTGCTTCATTAGCAGAGGAAATGTGAATGGAGCTGAACACTGCATTCAAATGTTAGTGGACCCACTCCTAGCCTTATGATAGACGTAAGACCATTGATGAAGCACAAAGATATTTGGCTTAAGATGCTGCTCTGCAGTGACATGCCAGGTTTGAGATAATTGGCCTTTTACAACTAGAACCATCTTCTTTTGTTTTTGGTGTCAAAGGCAGTGGTACTCAGTTTACCTCTGGAATTTAGGCCTTGTGTCTATGTTTGGATGAAGACTGTAATGGGGGGGGGGGGGGGGGAGGTGTCCTACATTTATTCAATAAAGCCATTGTAAAACCTTACTTATCTCCTTTAACATGTTCCACATTAATGGATTTCTAAAAAAATAGGTTGTTGATTCTGGGAAGCCATGATATTATCTGGTTTTCATGGACACTGCAAATCCTAATACCAGACAAATTTATACTTGCAACAAATGTTATAATGTCTTGACTGATGTAGCAACCTTAATGCATATCAATTGTTCCGTTAGATAGAATTCTATTATTCATGAATCTAAACAATCTCCAACTGCACCTCACTCATTCTTCCTCCAAAACACTATTATTTTTAACTCATGAGTAAATCATCTTCACAGAATCTCCACGTGATATTATCAACTTATACTGCGAACTGAACTGAACTGAAACTACCCAAATTTGTTTCACAGTCTTAAGGCAATGAAGAAACTCATCTTTCAGTATGGGCTGTTTCAATTCCATCTTCAAGAGGTAAAAGAGCAATTCTTTGCTAAACGTTCATAATTTAGTGTCTTATAATACAATAAGCGTATTCAACAATCTAAAATAATAGGTCACCTAAAAACAAATTGCCCATGGAAAAGATCATCCAGTCAAAAGAAACTGATAGCATGTCACACTTAGTGTGAAAGTATTTCCATAATCATTAAGTGCAACCAGAAAGCAGTTGAGTTTTGGATTCAATGACTATGATCACTGGTAGCTCCGCGAGTTGTACAAGTATACCACATTACTTATACAATGAGAGTTGCTGAGCGAGACAAATGCTTAATAATATTCACTCTCTTGTTCCTTTTTTTATCTTTGATAAAGGATATCATATTCATAACCTTTAAAATACAAAATTTATTCAACGTGAAATCTTTCGAATAGAGTTTTTGTTTAAAATGGACAAATATGTGCTACAAAGATGGCTGCTACAGGTCAGATGACATAGCTGCTTATTCAAGGACTGATGCACTGGCTCACTACGTCAAAGGTGAAAAGGTGTTAACTATGCATATACTAAAGACCACAAGAAGACATTCCTGAATCAAATAAGTCTTGTGAAAGAAAGAAGAAAGTTAAATGCCCCAACTCATTGATGTTTCCAATGAATGAAACAATGTTCTGGGAACAATAAAGCAGGATATGGTTCAATCTACACCACCACATTTGGTAAAGGAACACAATTGTGAGAAGTCATATGGTGGAAGCAACCATGGCTGTTCCTTTGAGTGGCAAATGTTGTTCCTCTCTTCAAGAAAGGAAACAGGAATGACCCTAGTAATTATAGGCCAGTTAGTCTTACTTCAGTGGTCAATAAGTTAATAGATAGGGTCCTGAGAGAGAGAATTTATGACCATTTGGAAAGATGCAGCTTAATCAGGGATAGTCAGCATGGTTTCATGAGAGGTAAATCCTGCCTCTCAAATTTGACTGAATTCTTCAAGGAGGTAACTAAATGTGTAGATGAAAGTAGAGCAATTAATATTGCATACATGGGTTTTAGTAAAATGTCTAATAATGTTCCCCATGTTAGGCTCATGATGAAAGTAAGGAGGTATGGGAAAGAAAGAAATTTGGCCGATTGGATAAGTAACTGGCTGTCTCATAGGAGACAGCGAGTGATGGTGGAGGAAAAATTTTCAGACTGGAGGCCAGTTACCAGCATGTACCACAGGGATCAATGCTGGGTTCTCTGCTATTTGTGATTTTTATCATTGACGTGGAAGAGGGGACTGAAGGATGGGTTAGTAAATTTGCTGATGACACCAAGATTGGTGGAGTAGTGGATGAGGTGGAGGGCTCTTGTAGGCTGCAAAGGGACATTGATAGGATGGGCCAAAAAGTGACAGATGGAGTTTAACTTTGATGAGAGTGAGGTGATTGGTAGGACAAACTTGAATGCGGATTACAGGGTCAACAGCAGGGTTCTGAAGAATGTGGAGGAATAGAGAGATCTTAAGGTTCACATCCAAAGATGTTTGAAGGTTGCCACTCAAGTGATAGAGCCATGAAGAATGCTTAGAATGTATTAGCGTTTATTAACAGGAGGTTTGAGTTTAAGAGCCATGGGATTATGCTGCAACTATGCTGGATCTTAGTGAGACCACATTTGGAATATTGTGTACAGTTCTGGTCACCTCACTATAAGAAGAATGTGGAAGCACTGGAGAGAGGACAGAGGAGATTTACCAGGATGCTGCCTGGTTTGGAGGGTAGGTCTTGTGAGGAGAGGTTGAGGGAGCTGGGGCTTTTCTCTTTAGAGCGAAGGAGGATAAGAGGCAATTTAATATAGGTTTATAAGATGGTGAGAGAGCTAGATAGAGTGGACATGCAGGGACTATTTCTTCGGGTGGACGTAGCTGTTACTGGGGACATAACTTTAAGGTTCATGTTGGGAGATATAGGATTTTAGGAGGGATGTCCGAGGTATATTCTTTATTCAGGTTGGGATGTGGAATGCAGTGCCTGCTGTGATAGTGGACTCGGAGACTTTAGGAACTTTCAAGCAGTTATTGGATAAGCACATGGAGCACACCAGAATGATAGGGGGTGGGATAGCTTGACCTTGCATTCGGTCATAGCTTGGCACAACATCGAGGGCTGAAGGGCCTGTACTCTGCTGTACTGTTCTACGTTCTATAGTTTAATCTTGAAATACTAACTGCAGAAAGAGAGAGATAAAGAAAAGGATAACACTTATGCCTGAAAAGGATCTGAAAAGTCCAGCATCATAAGTTTTCCAAGCCATTTTGAGTCCCCAAAAATAGCAAACTGGCTTCCTGGTAATGAAACTATCAAAAGTTGACTTTGTGACTTTCAAAAAGTCCTGCAAACAATCTTGGCATACCATTTTAGCTGTTGAATTCACTGAACTGCACTTCAAGAGTGAAGATATTCTGAGAAGACCTGTAATGTATGATCTCCAAAACAATGGAGAGCCTTGTAAAATATGAAAAATTCCTTTTTATAGCTTGTACAAGTACACTATTTTTTCAATCATATTTTCCTTGAATGCAGGTGTATATATGAGAGTGGGGGCATCATCAAAAAATTAAACATGAATTTCATTGTTACAGTGTCACAAGACTTCTGATACTAAGTGATTTTTAATTCTGAATGCTCATTGCATGGAAAAGAAATTGCATCCGACCATCAACTATAGGGTCTAATGCTAGTCATGCCTAAGGTTTGTAGTCTAACAGCATGTATCACCTGAGTTACCACATGATCACATGAAAGATGTTTAAATAATGCAGGAACTGAATGCACTGAAATGCCATAATTAATGCACAAATCAACATGTTCAGAGGATACATTATGAATTATGAACATATCTATTGGTCAATGTACATCACTCCACTATCTGCTTTGCCTCATAGAACATTACAGTGCAGAACAGGCTCTTCGGCCTTTGATGTTGCGCCAACCAATCAGGAACAAGCAGTGACCCTCTAACCTAAACCATTCCCCTTTCATCCATAAACTTATCTACTAACCTCTTAAACGCCACCAAACTTGGCGCATCTACAACTGCAGCAGGCAGGGCATTCCATACCCTTACCACCCTCTGGGTAAAGAACCTACCTCTGACATCCGTCCTATAACTACCACCCCTTAATTTAAAGCTATGTCCCCTCGTGCTAGCTTTCTCCATCCTAGGAAAAAGGCTATCACTGTCCACCCTATCTAAACCTCTAATCATCTTATATGTTTCAATAAGGTCTCCTCTTAGCCGCCTTCTTTCTAACGAAAACAACCTCAAATCTCTCAGCCTCTCTTCATAAGACCAAAGAGCCTCCCTGTTCTTTCTAAGAAATTACTGGATTTGTATATTAATTGGCCATTAAATTCACCCCAGAAAGTGAGATCTGCCAACTAAGAATACAAGTAGCCTTTTAGCAATCCTTGTTGATGTAATACCGATCAATCTCTCTAGTACAGAAATAAAATAATTTAAAGTGGTCTGTCTAATTCTTGTATGTAATCAGTTGCCATTGGTATTGAAGTTTTTTAAAAATCTTATTTTTCTGTATTTTTTCTTATCAAAACTAATGGCTCTTTCCCTTTTCTTATTTTATTTCCTAAACCTGAATCCAAACAAATTCACCCTTTCTTCTGTCCTTCCCGTTTATTTCTTCATCCTTAAATCTCATTGATTAATGAGACAGATTGGTTGTCTCATTGTTTAATCAGGTCCCAGATGCTCAGTTCCTCTTGCCACACCATTATCTGCTCATACTGCAAGAGGAAATAAATTGAACCGAGGAGTACAGAAGAAAGACCAACTAATAGCATGCGCTATGAGGTGCTTGCTCCTGCAAAATTTGGCCTATTAAGACATTATATTTCCAAATAGGTTGACAATCTTAACTGCTTACTCAAAACCATTCATTACAGACATTTCAGCACTAACTAATATGATCACAAGTAGTTCTGTGGATATGCAACACAATGGAAAACCACAACATCATACTGAGCAGTAGCTCAAAAAGAGCTTTCATTCTTGAGATTGAAGCTAACATGCAATTGGTGTCTGCAGTATATTTCAGTAGCAATTATTTCTTCAAATAATTTAGAAATGTTTGCTCTCAGTTCAAGATTCATTCAAAACTTTTCACTAACCTTTCCCTATTTGTCAAGCCTTTTTTTCTAGATGTGGACTAGAAACAATCTTAATTAACTGCATCTCTCCAATTGCAGACATTACAAGAAGCTGAACAGCTAATAGAATTATTGCATCTTAGTCAGGATAGGTTTTCCCAGCACTATTATACCCATTAGTCTCACCTCATTCCAGCGCATTAGCAATTTCTCAGCAATGACTTCAGCAGAGGGAATAAAGAACCTCAAAGCAGTTACTTGACAAATTTTACATTATACAACAAGATTATCACTAGATCCAATGTTACACTAAAAGAACTGGTCATTTTCCTCAAGTTCTCCAAATGCAAACTAATTCACAGTGGAACAGTTCACCCAGAACTTCTGAAGACAATAAATAAAGTCCTTCATAGCATCAGGAAACATTAATACACAAGGAATTGCAACCTGAACAATCACTGCCAATGGAAATAGATCTCAGAACTGCATCAGATTAAGAGGGCCAGGACAAAATCTTACACTATGTCCCACTTCTTTACAAGGGCCAAGAGTTTTACCCAACAGGAGGAGTACTGGACGAACTGAAGAAAAGATACATATTAAAGTACATTGTGATACAATGATACTACTGGGCTTTCTGTACAGGTATTCCTGGACAATGCTGAAATCTCACCATTTCCTAAACCAAATACCAGAGACACTTGGTCTACCACCTTCAGCAGAATGAGGAGCTCCCATTACTGGGCTGGAACACCAATGCACCTCTTTCAAGTAGGCCACAAGCTAACACATCCCTCAAAAATATAAGCAAAGCAGTGAGACACTGCATCAACTGAAACTAACCATGCACAGCCATGCAAAAACAAAACCTATATATACTGGAAATCAGAAACATAAGCAGAACATTCATCATCAGCTAGCAGTATTAGTCAAAAGATAACTGATGTGAAATATTAACTCAACTTCCAAGCCTGTCAAATACTTTCAGCATTTTCTGCTTTTATTTAATGCACAGTTATGGTTGGAGCTCAAGGAATAATCAGAGATATGGACCTCCAAACCTCAAACTTCCCCATCTCCAGCAGTTTTACAGGTTCTAGGACTGCTTAATGAACAGTCGATTCCATGTACCTCACCTTTTTCTGAAAATCCAATGAAGGCCACCTAATATATAAACTCAATTCAAACTCTCTGAATCAGGGAATTTGGAGTTCAAAAGCCACAACATAATCTGCATACATAATCCATGATAACATGTCAATTTAGTACTCCAATGGTGCTAGAACAAAAAACAATGAACAGTACAGCACAGGAACAGTCCTTTGGCCCATGATATTGTGCCAAACATAACACCAAATTAAACTAATCCCTTCTGCATGCCCTTGGTCCATTTACCTCCATTCCTTACATATTCATATGTTTATCTAAAAGCCCCTTAAACACCCCTGTCGTATCTGCCCACAGCACCATCCTTGAAAGCGCATTCTAGATACCTGTGTGTAAAAAACTTACTCCTCACATTTCTTTTGACCTTTCCCCTCTCACCTTAAGTGCATACTCCCAACTATCAGACATTTCAACTCGGAAAAAGATTCTGACTATCAATCCTATCTATGGCTCTCATAATTTTGTAGACATCTATGAGGTCTCCCCTCAGCTTCCCCTCAGTCCAGAGAAAACAACCCAAGTACGTCCAGCCTCTCTTTATAGCTCAAACCAGAAAGCATTCTGGTAAATCTCTTCTGCACATTCTCCAAAGCCTCCACACCTTTCCTGTAATGTCACAACAAAAACTGAATGCTATATTCACACTTGCTCTAACCAAAGTTTTATAAAGCTGTAATATGACATTCTGACTCTTTGTATTCAATACCCAGACCAATAAAGGCAAGCATGCCATACGCCTTCCTTACCCCTGCGTTTATTTTTATTTACTCTTGGGTTGGACTGCATTCATTGTTTGTCCCTCAATGCCTGAGAGATGACAAACCTTTTGTAAAGCAAGTGGTCCATTCATCACAGAGCATTCTGAGTCAATCACAGAAGTTGAACTAGCTTCACTTTCTTGAAGGACATCAGTAAACCAATTGGGGTTTATGAGAAATACAAAGTTGACAAATTCAATTTGCCAACATGCTGATGATAAATATAAACTCAACTTCTGGTCAGCCCAATATCAGAACCATTATTATATTATTGCATAGTTGGAGGTGCTGTGTTTCAAATGAGATGCTGCACCGAAGTCATAACTGATTTTTTCAGTCAATTAAAAAGATTGCATTCTTTCTCAGGGCCCTCCCTCAACCAGCATGATCCTGGTCACTCACGTGGATTTTGCTAGGCATAAGCTACACCATGACTAACCACAAAAACAACTGTGACCATTGTAATCAACTGGCAAGGAAACACTTCGAAATCTTATAAAGATGTGAAAGGACTAGCCGTATGCAAGTTCCTTTTTTCTCATGTTAGTTTACTGGCAATGAGACCACCTTACATGCAGATTGGTTTATCTGCTATGTAACTGTAGACAAATATATATTTTAATGACATGCTACCAACCGATATCACTATCTTTTTTCATACCAAGACAAGGCGTCAGAGCAAGCAATTCATTGATCAATATAGATACCCACTTTTTCAAATAACAACATGCTGCTACTTAGCATCTTTAACACAGCCAAGTATTCCAAAATGCTTCAGAAGAGCTGCTATTGGACAAAATCTCATAGCAAGCACATAAGGAGATATTAGAACAGATAACCAAAAAAATTAATCAAGGCAGTAAGTTTTCTGGAGGTACTTAAAACAGCATACAGACGAACAGAGGTTTAGGAAGAAAATGCACGGCCACTAATGGTTGATGATTAAAATCGAAAATTCAAGGAATCAATATTGGCCATGTACAGGGATCTCGAAATGGAAAAGATTAAGAAAATTAGGAGGGATTTGAAAACAAGGATGAAAATTTTAAAATCATTGCATTGCTAAGTGGACAGAAAATGCAAGAACGGGGTGACTTGATGGGGATGAATTTTGAATGAGCTCAAAATTATGTCAGATAAATGGGAGAGCACTGAAATAATAAATCTAGGTAACCAAGATAGGGATGAATAGATGAGCTAAGGTGGCAGTGTCAGGAAATGTTATGAAAGTGAAAAAAAATAGTCTTCATGACAGAGTAGGTATTTGATCAGAAACTCATTTTAGGGTCAAAAGGCACAAAGGGTGGGATCAGTTTGGTTCAGCATCAGTTACCAGATGGGAGGGATG
The DNA here is from genome assembly GCA_024679065.1 of Sphyrna mokarran. NCBI lineage: Eukaryota > Metazoa > Chordata > Chondrichthyes > Carcharhiniformes > Carcharhinidae > Sphyrna > Sphyrna mokarran. The sequence continues at coordinate 102,090,303 of JAGIQG010000007.1, forward strand.
GATAGGAGTCAGTGGCAGCTAGGATATTTTCAAACAATAATGACAAGCTGCAAAGTAAATGATTAAGAATGCAATTTTACAGTTATGCTGGTCTTGCTGTGGAGATGCTTCCACACTGAAGCTATAAAAGAATTATGGTATAGCTCCAGTCAAGTTTCAATACAATCCCAAAGCAAAGCATGATGGAATTCTGCTCAAAGGTAATCATTGCACTGTTTGGGTCAAACATCACAGTACAACTTGTGTGTGCTGTCAAACTGGAGTTCAGATACTGGTATGGTTCGTGCAATTCCTAGGGCACCCCACACTCACTCCAACACTTCACAACATAAGAGTTGCTCTACACGTTGAGCATGAGACTGTTCTCAGACTCATAACTGAGGTATAAAAGTACACTAAAATAGAAAACTCAGTAGAACAGACACCTGTTTCACAACTCTGCTAATTATTATGGCACAATAATAACTGTCAGAACTCAGATTAATTGCAATAATACAATGACATACAAAACTTCAAGGGAAATCACATTCAGAATGTTAAAGCATGCTAGTGCTATGTCCTTAAGATCCTGGAAAACTACCTATGTTAGCTGGTTCCTTATTTACATTGTACAGCAATAGATCTTGCTCCCTTATTCTTGCAGCAGAATTAGAAGGCCCATTAAAAGAAAAAGGATTTATGACTCAAAAGCATTTGAAAAATGTTGTGGTTAGCACCAATACAAAAAGTGTCTGTAGATGCTGAACTATTTCACAGCTATACTTTTCAAGGTGTGCTCAAAATAAACCTATAACACATGCAAACTACGCTAGTTAAAATGGTTCATCATGCGTACAGTCTTCTATTCACATCATATGCTGATCTGAAAACTGGAGGCCAATTAGTTGCATGAAAAGATTTGCTTTGAGCTTTCCATTTTTTCACCTGTACAGTTTTACATTGAAATACAGGTTCCATGGAGTTTCTTGCTATCATCTGTTGTGAGGAAAAAAATGCCCTGAGTGGAAAAAAAATCAAGATTTTCCCTTGAAAACAAATGTATTTTAACTTGAAGTTACTCATGATGGTCTGGCCTTTTCAATCTTGCCCCTCACCAGAGATGTGGTGACCCTCAGGTTAAATTACCACCAGTCAGCTCCCACCCTCAAAGAGCAGCCTATGGTCTTCTGGGACAACGGTAACTTTACCTTTACTAAGAATCCAGCATGTTCAAATAGACCTATGTCTATCCACTTAAAAAAATGAAAAAGGCAAAACATTGTGGATGCTGGAATCCAAAACAAAAACAGAAATTGCTGGAGAAACTCAGCGGGTCTGACAGTATCTGCGGAGACAGAATACAGCCAACATTTCAATTCTAGATGACCCTTCATCAGAGCTAAAAAATACACTTATGAAAAACTAAATAAGGTTCCAAATGCAAATTCTGAGGGTTATCCAAAACATACATTATTTTACTGAATACTACCTGTATTTTGTTAATTATGCAACAATTATTCTAGGTTACAGATTTGTATTAATACCAACGATTGCAAATTACAAGAAAAATTCTGAAAATGCTCTCAGCCAACAACCTGAATGAAACATTTATCTGTCTACTTCAACAATTTCTTTGCATCTATTAGCTCTTAAATAATCCCTAACCCTGAAATTATTCCACCAACATTAAACAAAGAATGGTCCAAAGTGTACAACACAACAAATTTTAGAAGAAAACTGTAATTTTCAAAAATAAAATTGGTATACCATTATCTAATTCAAAGATGCATAGAAAGCAGATACAATGATACAACACAGAGAGAACATGAAATAACTTAAATCTTTCTCCAGATAAAAAGCTCTCAACATTTACTTCAAATCGTTGTTTAGAATAGAAACAAGTTGAGACAACTCTATATTCCTGTAAAACTTTGTCTGACTCATTTTAGCAGGTATGCCATAACAAATTTATGATCTGAATCACTCCACATGGGCTGGAGACAAAGTGCAGAAGGAGAAGATAGGAAAAGGGTTATTGTATCAATTCCAAAGTACTTATTTTTTAGTTAAAGTATACTCTGGAAAGTACTTCAAAACTTAAGAAACTGCAGCAACAAAAAGACACAGGGTCAGAACTGATGTCTTTCCAAATAACAGAACATGCGGTCCAAAACAATTTTTATTTCGACTGTTGTTATGTTTGAGTTAATTTTTCAAAGAAAAAGTAGCTCAAAACAAACATTTTCTTTCCCCATCAAAAATTGCTGAGCACAAACTTGTCACTGCAAGGCAGACAAAGTCACTTTATTAGAATCAAAATTCTCTCACAAAGAGAAATAGAAAATCACGAGAATACAATCAAACAAAAACCGTGAAAATGAGAAAAAGATAAGAATTGACCAAAAGAGAATGTAGAGAAAGGATTACATCCTGCCTCGCCATGAATATAGTTAAGGGGGTGGGGGTGGGGGTGGGGGTGGGAGATAATTTCTCTTAATTTCCCCAATATTAGAGGGTGAATGGTGAAGATGATGAGGAGACAGTCAAAGAAAGGGTGTAACATCAGTAGAGAGAGAGGGGAAGACACAGGCTAACCTTACTGCCTCACCATAAACATATTTCTCTATTTCCATAATACTAGACAGTAAATATTGATGATGATGAATGGACGCTGGTTTGGGGGAAGATACTCAAGGAGAGGGTTTTAAAATCTGAATTGTGCGCGTGGTGGTGGTGGGTGCAGAGAAAAGAAACATTCCTGAATCAACATGATCATATTTAAAGGGAAGGGAGATGTTTTTCAATTTCCCCAATGTTAGAGTGTGAATATTGAAGATGAAGAGGGCACCACAGTTTGAATTTTACAATCTGAAGAGGGTGAGAGGTTAAGAAAGGTCATTCCTGTCTCAACATGAACATATTAAGGGATTAAAAGGAGAGGGAATTTCCCTTCTCAATCTTCCTAATATTGGAGGGTTACTATTGAAGATGATGAGAAGCCTGTAGTTGGGAGAGATACTCACTGAGAGAGATAGCCTCATAATAAGGGGAAGAATTTTCATAATTTGTAGCAAAGACAAAGGGGAGATGGAAGTGGAAGTGAGGGCCAGGTTACTCCAACCCCACTCCTGGGTTCCCGGAGGGGGGCAGGGCAGGGCGGGGGCAGGGCAGGGCGGGGGCAGGGCCCCCTCCCCGGAGGGGAGCAGGGCGGGGGCAGGGCCCCACACCTGGGTCCACGGAGGGCGGAGGGCCCCACTCCCGAGTCCGCAGGGGTTGGGGGTGGTTGTGAGGCGGTTTGGGGCGGGGGGGGGTGAGGTGTTTTGGGGGGGGTGGGGGGTGGGAGGGTGGGGGGAGGTGGGTGCGTGTGGAGGGGGGGGGAGGCGGGCGGGTGTGGAGGGGTGGGGGAGGCGGGCGGGTGTGGAGGGGTGGGGGGAGGCGGGGGGGTGGAGGGGTGGGGGGAGCCGGGTGTGGAGGGTGGGGGGAGGCGGGCGGGTGTGAGGGAGGCGGGCGGGTGTGGGTGGGATGGGGGGAGACGGGGGGGAGAGGGGGGGAGAGGGGGGGGGAGGGGGAGAGGGGGGGGGAGGGGGGGGAGAGGGGGGGAGAGGGGGGGAGAGGGGGGGAGGGGGGGAGAGGGGAGGGGGGGGGAGGGGGAGCGGGGGGGAGAGGGGGAGCGGGGGGGAGGGGGAGGGGGGGGGAGAGGGGGAGCGGGGTGGAGCGGGGGGGGAGAGGGGGAGCGGGGGGGGAGAGGGGGAGCGGGGGGGGAGAGGGGGAGCAGGGGGGGGGAGCGGGGGGGGAGAGGGAGCGGGGGGGGGAGGGGGAGCGGGGGGGCGAGAGGGGGGAGCGGGGGGGGAGGGGAGGGGGGGGGAGAGGGGGGGGAGAGGGGGGGGAGAGGGGGGGAGAGGGGGGGAGAGGGGGGGGGGGAGAGGGGGGGAGAGGGGGGGAGAGGGGGGGGAGGGGGGGGGAGAGGGGGAGCGGGGGTGGGAGAGGGGGAGCGGGGAGAGAGGGGGAGCGGGGCGGGGGGGGTAGGGGGGAGCGAGGGGGGGGAGGGGAGGGGGAGCGGGGGGGAGAGGGGGAGCGGGGGGGGAGAGGGGGAGCGGGGGGGGAAGAGGTGGAGAGGGGGGGGGGGGGAGAGGGGAGCGGGGGGGAGAGGGGGAGCGGGGGGGGAGAGGGGAGCGGGGGGAGAGGGGGAGCGGGGGGGGAGAGAGGGAGGGGCGGGGGGGGAGAGGGGGAGCGGGGGGGGAGAGCGGGGGGGAGAGGGGGGGGGAGCGGGGGGGAGAGAGGGCGGGGGGGGAGAGGGGGGAGGGGCGGGACGGGGAGCGGGGGAGCGGGCGGGGGGGGAGAGGGACGGGGGAGGGGCGGGGGGGGAGAGGGAGGGGGAGCGGGCGGGGGGGAGAGGGGGGGGGGGAGGGCGGGGGGGGAGCGGGCGGGGGGAGCGGGGGGGGGGGAGGGGGGAGCGGGCGGGGGGTGGGAGGGGGGGGGGCGGGGGGGGGGGGGGGGGGGAGGGGCGGGGGGGGGGGGGAGCGGGGGGGGGAGAGGACGGGGGACGGGCGGGGGGGAGAGGGACAGGGGAGCGGGCGGGGGGGAGAGGGAGGGGAGGCGTGGGGGGAGGGGGGAGCGGGGGGGGGGGGAGGGGAGCGGGGGAGGGGGGGGGGAGGGGGAGCGCGGGGGGGGGAGCGAGGGGGGGAGGGGGAGGGGGGGGGGGAGGGGAGGGGGGGGAGGGAGCGGGCGGGGGAGGGGCGAGCGGGCGGGGGTGGGGTGTGGGGGGGCGGGAGATGTGGGGGGGGTGTGGAGTGGGGGGGGGTGTGGGTGGGGGGGTGGGGTGTGGGTGGGGGGGTGTGGGTGGGGGGTTGTGGGGGGGGGCTGTGGGGGGTGGGGGGTGGTGGGGGGGTGGGGGGGTGGGGGGGGTGGGTGGGTGGGGGGTGGGGGGGGGGGGGGGGGGTGGGGGGTGGGGGGGGGGGGGGTAGTGGGGGGGGTGGGTGGGGTGGGTGGGGGGGGGGTGGGGGGGTGGGGTGGGGGGGGGGGTGGGGGGGGTGGGTGGGGGGGGGGGGTGGGGGTGGGGTGGGGTGGGGGTGGGGTGGGTGGGGTGGGTGGGGGGTGGGGGGGGGTGGGGGGGGGGTGGGGTGGGGGTTGGGTGGGGGTGTGGGTGGGGGGGGGTGGGGGGTGGGGGGGGTGGGGCGTGGGGGTGGGGGTGGGGGGGGGGGGGTGTGGGGGGGTGTGGGTGGGGAGGGTGGGGGTGGGGTGGGTGAGGGTGGGGGGGGGGGGGGTGGGGGGGGTGGGGGGGTGGTGGGGGGGGGTGGGGGTGGGGGAGGGGGTGGGGGGGTGTGTGGGAGGGGGGGCGGGGGGGCGGGGGGGGCGGGGCGGGGGTGGGGGGGGGGGGGGGGGGGTGTGGGTGGGGGTGGGGGGGGGGGGGGGGGGGGTGTGTGGGTGAGGGGGCGGGGGGGGGGGAGGGCGGGGTGAGGGGGGCGGGGGGTTGTGGGTGAGGGGGGCGGGGGTGGGTAGGTGGGGGGGGGGGGGTGGGGGGGGCGGGGGGTGTGGGTGGGGGGCGGGGGGGTGGGTGGGGGGGCGGGGGGGGGGGGGTGGGTGGGGGGGGCGGGGGGGGGGGGGGGGGTGGGGGGGGGGGGGGGGTGGGTGGGGGGGGGCGGGGGGGTTGGGTGGGGGGGTGCGGGTGGGGGGGGGTGGGGGGGGCGGGGGGGTAGTGGGGGGGGGGGCGGGGGGTGTGGGTGGGGGGGGCGGGGTGTGTGGGGGGGGGCGGGGGGTGTGGGTGGGGGGGGAAGGGTGGGGGGGCGGGGGTGGGAGGGTGGGGGGCGGGGCGGCGGAAGGGTGTGGGGTGTGGGGGGCGGGGGGGCGGAAGGGGCTAAGGGGCTGGGGGGCGGGGGTGGGGGGCAGGGGCGGGGGGGTGGGCGGGGGGTGTGGGGGGAGTGTGGGGGGTGGGGGGTGGTTTGTGTGGGGGGTTTTGGGGTTGGGGCGAGTGAGGGGAGTGAGGTGGGTGCGGGGGGGGTGCGGGGCGGTGGGTTTGTGCGGGGGGTTTGTGCGGGGGGTTGCGGGGGGGGTTTGCGTGGCGGGGGGGTTTGTGCGGGGGGGTTTGTGGGGGGGGGGGGGTTGCGGGGGGGTGGGTTGCGGGGGGTGGGTTGCGGGAGTTTTGTGGAGGGAGGGTTGGGGGGGAGAGGGGGGGGAGAGGGGGGGGGGAGAGAGGGGGGGGAGAGGGGGGGGGAGAGGAGGAGGGGGGGAGAGAGGGGAGGGGGGGGAGGGGGGGGGGGGGGGGGGAGGGGGAGGGGGGGAGAGGGAGGGGAGAGGGGGAGGGGAGGGGGGGGGGGGAGGGGAGGGGGGGGGGGGAGAGGGGAGGGGGGGGAGAGGGGAGGGGGGGGGAGAGGGGGGGGGGGGAGGGGAGGGGGGGGGAGGGAGGGGGAGGGAGGGGGGAGGGGGGGGGAGGGAGGGGGAGAGGGGATGGGGGAGGGGGAGGATGGGGAGGGGGGGGGGGGAGGGGGAGAGGGGGAGGGGGGGGGAGGGGGAGAGGGGGGGAGGGGGAGAGGGGGGGAGGGGGAGAGGGGGGGAGGAGGAGGAGGGGGGGAGGAGGGGAGGGGGGGGGGAGGGGGAGGGGGGGGGAGGAGGGGGGAGGGGGAGGGGGAGGGGGGGGAGGAGGGGGGGGGGGAGGGGGTGTGGGGGGGACCCAACTCCCGGGTCCGGGGTGCCGGGAGGACCAGAGCCCCCCACTCCCGGGACAAAGGTTCCAGCCGTTCCGGGGGGATAGTGTGGGAGCAGCCTGAAACAAACTTGTTCCCCGGAGACGGCCAGGCCGCCATGGGGATAGCGGTTCTCAAACACCCGGGAAAGGGAAGGTCTCGGCGCCCTCAGTCCAGTTCACACCGCAGCCCCGCATTGTTCCAGAAACTTCCAGAGCCGCCGCGTGCCCCAACCGTCATCCGCAGCCGGAGAGACCAGCCCCGCGCGGCAGATCTCCCCCGCAGCCCGGGGCCCAGGCCTCCACACCTCTCCACCGAGTCCTCCGAGCGCAAGGCCCCGCCGCCAACCTCGGCCTTTCCCGCTCCCTTCCACGCCGCCATCTTCCCCCTCACCGCCACCACTTCCTTACCTCAGGCTGCTGTCCGCCTGAACTCCACCGCGACCTTCATCCCATCAGCGCCGGACCCCGAGGGCAGGGGGAGAGGGTTACACACAGGGGACAGGCGGGAAGAGGGCAGGCAGCCCCGGGGACACTGACACATTCACACCGGCCGCTCAATCCCGCTCTCCGCCCGGCTCTGTGAGGCAGCGCCGCCCGCCTCAGAGATCCACCCTCCCGGCTCCACTCACAACAGGGACTCAGTCAGATCCCAGAGAGATCCCTACCGGTGATCACCCACTCACTGATCTCTCTCTCTCTCTCTCTCTCTCCCTGTTCCTAATTTCTCTCCCTGTTACTGATTTCTCTCCCTCTCTGTTACTGCTCTCTCTCCTCCTATTACCGATATCTCCCTGTTCCTAATTTCTCTCCCTGTTACTGAACTCCCTGTTATTGATCTCTCTTTCCCTGTTACTGATCTCTCTTTCCCTGTTACTGATCTCTCTTTCCCTGTTACTGATCTCTCTCTCCCCCTTTACTAATCTCTGTTACTGATCTCTCTTTCCCTGTTACTGCTCTCTCTCCTCCTACTACTGATCTCTCCCTGTTCCTGATTTCTCTCCCTCTAATACTGATCTCTCTCTATCTCCCTGTTACTGATCTCACTCTCTCTCTCTCCCTATTACTTATCTCTCTCTCTCTCCTTATTACTGGTCTCTCTTTTTCTCCCTGTTACTGGTCTCTCTATATATTACTGGTCTCTCTCTTCCTGTTACTCGTTCCTGTCTCCTTCTTAATGATCTTTCTCTCTCTGCTACTGATCTCTCTCTCTCAATATTACTGATCTCTCTCTTTCTATGTTACTGATCACTCCATCTCCCTGGTAGAGATAGACCTCTATCTCCCTGATATTGATCTCTCTCTCCCTGTTACTGGTCTCTGTCTCTTTCTTAATGATCTCTCTCTCTCTCTCTCTGCAACTGATTTCTTTCTCTGCTATTGATCTCACAATATTACTGATCTCTATCTCCCTGTTACTGATTTTTTTTCTCCCCGTTACTGATTTCTCTCTCTGTTACTGATCCCTCGCCCTGTTGCTGATCTCTCTCTTCCTCTTTCTGATCTCTCCCTCTCCCTGTTATGATATCTCTCTATTTCCTTGTCACTGACCTCTCTCTCTTGTTACTGATTTCTATCTACCTGTTACTGATCTCTCTCTCCCTGCTACTGATCTCACTCTCTCCCTATTACTAATCTTTTTCTCCCTCTTATTGATCAGTAACAGGGCGCAAGTGATCTCTCCTTCCCTGTTACTGAACTCTCTCTTCCTCTTACTGCTGTCTGTCCCCCTTTGCTTATCTCCCACTGTTATTAATCTCTCTCTCCATGCTACTGATGTCTCTCTCTGTTACTGATCTCTCTCTACCACTGCAACTGATCTCTCTCTGCCTCATACTGATCTCTGTCTCTCTCTCTCTCTGTTACTGATCTCTCTTCCACTGCAACTGATCTTGATCTCACTGTTACAGATCAATCTCTCCCAGTTACTGATCTCTTCCCTTGCTATTAGGCACTCTCTCCTTGTTACTGATCTCTTGCCTCCTGATTCTAATCTCTCTCTCTCTCTATCTATCTATCTAATGGTGATAGAGGGGAACCGGTGGATATGGTGTTTTTGGATTTCCAAAAGATGTTTGATAAGGTGCCTCACAAAAGATTGCTGCAGAAGGTTAGGGTGCAGGGAGTTGGGGGTAGTGTATTAGATTGGATAGAGGATTGGTTGTCTAATAGGAAGTAGAGAGTAGGTATTAATGGGCGCTATTCTGATTGGCTGGTGACTAGTGGAGTGCCTTAGGATTGGTGCTGGGGCCTCAACTATTTACATAGATGATATGGATGAAGGGGCTGAGTGCAGGGTGACAAAATTTGCTGATGACACAAAGATGAGTGGAAAAAGCAAATTGCGTGGAGGGTGTGGAAAGCCTGCAAAGGGATCTGGATAGGTTGAGTGAATGGGCGAAAACCTGGCAAATGGAGTATAATGTTAGCAAGTGTGAGGTTATCCACTTTGGTAGAAATAACGGTAGGAAGGATTACTATTTAAATGATAAAAAGCTGCAGCATGCAACGGTGCAGAGAGACCTGGGGTCCTTGTGCACAAATCGCAAAAGGTGCAGCAGGTGATGCAATGTTGGCCTTTATAGCTAGGGTGATAGAATATAAAAGTAGGGAGGTACTTTTGCAGCTGTATAGGGTACTGGTGAGGCCGCAGCTGGAGTACTGTGTGCAGTTTTGATTGTTGCATTTGAGGAAGGATATATTGGCCTTGGAGGGGGTGCAGAGAAGGTTCACTAGGCTGATACCAGAGATGAGGGTGTTGGATTATGAGGAGAGACTAACTAGGCTAGGTTTGTACTCGTTGGAGTTTAGAAGGCTGAGAGGAGATCTTATAACGACGTATAAGATAATGAAGGGATGGATAGGATAGAGGTTGAGAGACTATTCCTGCTTAACAAAGATAGCAGGACTAGAGGGCACAGCGTCAAGATTGTGGGGGGGGGGGGGGGGGGCAGTTCAGATCAGAGTTGAGGAGGAATTTCTTCATGCAAAGGGTGGTGAATCTTTGGAATTCTCTACCTGTTGAAGTGATGGAGGCTTCCTCGCTGAATATATTTCAGTCAAGAGAGTGGATAGGTTTATGATTGACAAGGGAATTAAGGATTATGGGGAGAAAGTGGGAACGTGTTACTGAACCACTGCAGATCAGCCATGATCTTATTGAATGGTGGCGCACGCTCGAAGGGCTGAATGGCCTACTCCTGCTCCTACTTCTTATGTTCTTATGTTACTGATCTCTCTCTTCCCGTTACTGATCTCTCTTTCCCCCCCAAAAAATGATTGATCTCTCTCTTTCCCTGTTATTGATCACTCCCTGTTGCCGATCTCTCTCCCGCTGTTATTAATCTCTCTCTCCATTTACTGATGTCCCTATTACTGATCTCTCTCCTTCTCTCTCTCTCTGTTATTAATCTGTCACTGGTGTCTCTCCCTCTTTGTTACTGATCTCCACCTCTCTCCCACTGACCTCCTCCTCCCTCTTCCTGTATTAATGATCTTTCTGCCTGTTCTACTGATCTCTCTCCCCCTGCTAGTGATTTCTCTTCCTGTTGCTGATTTTGCACACCCTTTTACTGATCTTGTGATCTCTCTCCATTACTGATCTCTCTCTCCCTGTTACTGCTGTCTGTCTCCCTGTTGCTGATCTCTCTTCCACTGTTATGATATGGGAGGAGGGGAGTGATAGGTGAGAAGCAAGTAAAATTGAGAAAAAGAAGGAAAGGGGGGATTGTGGAGGAAACCAGTTGACCAGTTGGTTGACCTTGCCAAGCTTTGTGGCATAGCGCAGTTTGCAAAATGTAGATGTAATAATGCACCAAAGCCAAAACAAGAAAAATATTAAGGGACACAGTAGCCTCTATTATCCAATATTCTCCTTATCTGAGTAAAGGCTGCATTGGCATGAAGAATGCCCCAGCAAAAATGTGGAAAGCCATTCCTGCACAAAGAGGCTATCTTAAATCAGTATGCCAAAGCAAAATGCTCCTGACACAAAAACTAAAGGGAAGACAACTAAGATATATAATATTCAAGAAGGTGAAGGCATTTAAGAAGTTGAAAATAAAAAAGATAATGAAGCCTCAATTCTTTCAGACACAGGACGATGGTTAAAACCAGATTTTGTTCAGCCATTTACTGTACAACTCCATGGCCCAGGAGGTATTCAACTGAAGATTAAGGGACTGTTAATCAGAGAAATCACAACCAATCATTGCACAGTCAAAAGACTTGCATGCATATACAACTTTTCTTTAAAGGAGATCAACTGGAAAACCATGAGAAAACTAAACAGATTTCCCTGGAACAGCAGGGAAAGAAACCAGACAAACATAATGGAAGCAAACAATAGCAGATGGATTTCTGTTGAGGAGCTGAACAGGACATAAATTTTATTGAAGAGACAGAGTCATATACATCATTTACTACAAAATTTCTAGCAGCAGCAACTCTGAGGCTGAATAAAATCTAGCAAGTACAGAAAGCAAAGGAAGAATATGCTAACATTAAAGAGTACTGTAAAAATGGATCGCCAGAAGATGCTCAAAATATTCTCATCCTGAAACAATACTTCAAGAAAGCAGACTTCTTAGTATCATCGATGACTTGCTAAACTGCAATGAGAAGCTGGACAAAGTGAGGTGGTGGCGTAGTGGTATTGTCACTGGACCAGTAATCCAGAAACTCTGTAATGCTGAGTTTAAATGTGACAAGAACAGACGGTGAATATATGGAAATAAAAGCTGAATGATGACTATAAAAAACTACTCTCAACTGATGGAAAAATTTATCTGGTTCACTCATGTCCTTTAGGAAGGAAACCTGCTGCCCTACTTTTGTCAGATGAACAGCAATATGGTTGACTCTTAAATGTCTCCTCAAGGGCAATTAAGGATGGACAACAAATATTGGCTCAGGTGGCAAAACTCACATCAAATAATTTTAAAAATTAACAGAGATGAGTAACAAGGAGAGAAATAAGTGACAGGGAGAAAGATCAGCAGTAGTAGGGAGCTAGACATCAGAGCAACAGGGAGAGAGAAATCAGTAACAGAGGGGACAGAGATCAGTTAGAGGGGGAGAGAGATCAGCACTGGGGAGAGAAAGATCAGTAAAGGGACAAGGAAAGATTAGTAAGAAGGAGAGCGATCAGAAGGGGGGAAAGAAATCAGAAACTGAGAGAGACAGAGATCAGTAAGAGGAGAGAGCTCAGTAACAGGGATAGAGATCAGCAACGGGGGAGAGAGATCAATAACAGGGAGGCAGAGATCAGTAAGCAGGAGAAATATCAGTAAAAGAGAGAGAGATCAGTCACAAGGAGAGACAGATGAGTAATAAGGAGAGATCAGTAAGACAGAGAGAGAAAGACCATTAACAAGAAGAGAGATCAGTAACAGTGGGAGATAGATCAGTGACAGGGAAAGAGAGATCAGTAAGAGGGAGAGAGAGATAAGTAACAGCGAGACAGAGATTAGTAAGAGGGAGAGGGAAATTAGGAAGAGGGGAGAAAGATCAGTGACCAGGAAAGAGGGATCAGTAACAGAGAGACAGAGATTAATAACAGGGAGACAGAGAGATCAGTAACAGAGAGAGATCAGGAACAGGGAGAGAGATCAATAACGGTGAAAGAGATCAGTGAGAGATGGAGAGAGATAAGTAACGTGGGAGAGACATCAGGAACACAAGGAGAGATCAGAAACAAGAAAAAAAAATCAGCAATAGGGGAGGGAGAAATCAAAGGGGGAGAGAGAGAGACCAGTAACAAGGAGAGAGAGATCAGTAACAGAGATTGAGAGAGATCAGGATCAGGGAGAGAGAGATCAGAAATGGGGGAAAGAGATCAGTAACAGGCAAGAGAGAAAGATTACTAACAGGGAGAGAGAGATCAGAAACAGAGAGATCAGTTGCAGGGGTAGAGAGAGGTCTGTAACAGAGAGAAAGATCAGTAGCAGGGACAGATATCTGGAACAGGAAAAGATCAGTAACAGGGAGAGAGTGATCAGTTGCAGGGGGAGACAGATCAGAAACAAGGAGAGAGAGATCAGTAACAGAGAGAGACATCAGTAACATGGGAAGAGAGAGATAATAGTGGATGCCATAATGGGATTCAAATCTGTGATCCCAGGGCATTAGCAGAGGCTTCTGGATTACCACTACACCACCATGTCCCTATAAATTCTGATAGCATCTCTTCTAAGTCCCCTACAACAAAGCGACCTTGAATGAAGTCACCTGCCAGGCTCCATATTCATAATTTTCAACTAATTGATATAAGTCTTTAATGGATGAATCTAAACTCTCTTAATCTTTGGGGGCACCTATTAAATCTTGTCCTCCTGATAACGATGTTCCTTTCAAGACCAAATAAATGCTTTGATAACTTCATACATCGTCCATAGGAAATGTAATGGCCAGGGAGAGTCCATTGCAAAGGTCTGCAAACTAACCTCTCATCTATTGTCTGTCTGCACTTCCACTGCCTCAGCAAAGCAGCCAGTATAATTAAGGACCCCACCCATCCTGGACGTTCTCTCTTCCACCTTCTCCCTTCGGGAAAACGATACAGAATCTGAGATCATGTACTAACTGATTCAAGAACAGTTTCTTCCCTGCTGCTGTCAGACTCCTGAATGGACTTACATTAAGTTTATCTTTCTCTACACCTATGACTGAACGACTACATTCTGCAATCCCTCGTTTCCTTCTCTGAGTGGCACATTTTGTCTGTATAACGCGCAAGAAACAATACTTTTCACTGTATGTTATTACATGTGACAATAACAAATCAAATCAAATCAAATCCAGGCTGTTAACCTCGGGTAGGATTTTCTGGTCTTGGAGTGAGCATGGCCGGAAAATCTCAGTCATAATCTCAATGTGCCATGTTTGATTTGATTTGATTTATTATTGTCACATGTATTAGCATACAGTAAAAAGTATTGTTTGTTGCACGCTATGCAGACAAAGCATGCTGTTCATAAAGAAGGAAATGACAGGGTGCAGAATGTAGTGTTATAGCTGGGGCATGGAGAAAGATCAATTTAATACAAGGTATGTTTGACAGCAGCAGGGGAGAAGCTGCTCTTGAGACGGTTGGTGCGTGATCTCAGACTTTGCATCTTTTTCCCGAAGGAAAAAGATAGAGAGAATATCCGGGATATGTTGGCTGCTTTGCTGAGGCAGCAGGAAGTGTAGAGAGAATCAATAGATGGGAAGCTGGTTTGCATGATGGATTGGGCTACATTTATGACCTTTTGTAGTTTCTTATAATGAACAGGAGCCATACCAAGCAGAATCAGAAACAATGCTTTCTATTGTTCATCTGTAAAGATTGGTGAGAGTCGTAGCTGTTAAATTTCCTTTGTCTCCTGAGAAAGTAGAGGTGTTGGTGGGCTTTCTTAACTGTAGTGTCGATTGGGGACCAGGACAGGTTGTTGGTGATCTGGACACCTAAAAACTTGAAGCTCTTGACCTTTTCTACTTTATCCTTATTGACGTAGACAGAGTAATTTTCTCCTGTACGCTTCCTGAAGTCAATGACAATCTTCGTTTTGTTGACATTGACGGAGAGGTTATTGTCTTCGCACCAGTTCACCAATTCCTGATCTTGTATGGGCGTCATGGTAGCACGGTGGTTAGCACTGCTGCTTCACAGTTCCAGGGTCCTGGCATCGATTCTTGGCTTGGGTCACTGTCTGTGTGGAGTTTGCATGGGTTTCCTCTGGGTCCTCTGGTTTCCTCCCATCGTCCAAAGGTGTGCGGATTAGGTTAATTGGCTATGCTTAGAAATTGCCCCTTAGTGTCCAGGGTAGAAGAGGTTAGAGGAATTAGTGGGTATAATATGTAGGAATATAGGGATAGGGCCTGGGTGGGATTGTGTTCAATGCTGACTCGATAGGCCGAAGGGCCTCTTTCTGCACCGTAGAGTTCTTTGATTCTGCACAGACTCGATTCGCCAAGTGGCCTTCTTCTGCACTGTAGGGATTCTATCTCATTTCTCTACTGTCTTGTCATTGTTTGAGGTCTGTCCCATCATGGCGATGTTATCAGCAAATTTGAAAATTGAATTGGAGTGGAATTTGGCTACAAAGTCATAGATGCATAAGGAGTATAGTCGGGAGCTGAGAACACAGCCTTGTGGGGCACCAGTGTTGAAGATGATTGTGGAGGAGGTGTTGTTGCTTATCCTTACTGATTGTGGTCTGTGAATTAAGAAATTCAGGATCCAGTCACAGATGGAGGAGGTGAGGCCCAGGCCATGGAGTTTGGAGATGAGTTTTTTTGGAAATAATGGTGTTGAAGGCTGAGCTGTAGTCAATAAATAGGAGTCTGACATAGGTGTTCTTGTTATCTAGGTGTTCCATGATTGAGTGCAGAGCTAGGGAGATGGCATCTACAGTGGACCTGTAGTGGATCCACACAGTCCAGGAGGCTGGAATTGATTCGTGTCATGACTAGCCTTTTGAAACACTTCATAATGATAGCTGTCAGAGCCATTGGACAATAGTGATTGAGGCACGCTGCTTGATTTTCCTTAGGGACCAGCATGTTGGTCATTTTCTTGAAGCAAATTGGGATCTCGGATTGTTGTAAAGAGCGATTGAAGATATCTGCAAATAGCTTCACCAGATGATCCATGCAGGATCCGAGTGCTCATCCAGATACCTCATCCAGGCCAGTCGCTCTCTGTAGATTGACTTTTGAGAAAGCTTTGACATCTGTGATGGTGACCCCCAGATACAGGTTCATCCAGGACTTCCAGAATGGAGGGCTCTTGCTGACCTCTTGCTCAAGAGGGGAGAGACATGTGGCCTATTCCTTCTTCTTTTTCTAGGTTTTTATATTCCCAAGTGGAATACTACCTGCAGCTCACCAACAATACTGATATGTTTGCGAGCATTTAAGCACATGCTCTTCAAACTTGGTTAACTTTCTGGTCAATGACCTATGCTGCACTGCCACCCTGTACTCCTGGTAAGGTATGATTTTCATTCCAAGCACAAGGAAGAGCTATCTTATGCCTGAAGTCTCTCTCTATGTAGGGCATCAGTCTATCCAGTCTCTCCATGGTGGAGCTAACAGTGGAGTCCAAAGTTGGAAATGTACATTTGAACTTCCATTGGAATTACAAAGGTTGGACTAGAACTTGGCATATGGAATACAATGTGAATAGATGCAAAGTTATCCACTTTGGTAGTAAAAGTAAAAAGGCACAATATTTCTTCAATGGTGAGAGACTGAGAAGTGTGGATGTCTTGGGGAACTTGGGTTTCCATCATCTTGAATCATTCCAAGATGATTTGAGTGCAATTAGCTGCATCAATATAATGATGAAATCTCAGCAGGATATTGTATACAATTGTCTTCCCCTTATTTAAGGAGGGCCATACTTGTCATAGAAGGAATTCTTCAGATTAATCTCTGGGATAATGGGATTGTCTTATGAGGCCACTTTTTGGAGAGACTGGAATTTTCAGAACTTTCATGCCAATGCGATTTTCTGGACCTGCTGCGGTGAATGGAGATTTGGCTGTGTGGCAGCAGAGTGTGAACAGCCGGAAAACTCAAGACTGCTTCTTTATCTCCTCAAGTTTCAAAAAATCAGAGGTGTCTTGAGGGGTGATTGAAGTTTGGAAAACTCGTAAATGGTGTGACAGGGTGGATGTAGATGTTTTCCCTGGCTGATGAGTCTTAAACCAATGGACACCATCCCAAGACAAAGGATAGGCCATTTAAGACTGAGATGAAGAGGAATTTCTTCATTCAGAGGATGGTGAATGTCTAGAATTCTCTACCTAGAAGGCTGTAAAAGCTCAATCACTGAGCTTGTTCAAAACAGAAGTTTTTGCATCCTTCTAACAAGAAAGGATATGGAAAATGGCATTGAAGTAGATGATCAGCCAATTGCAGGCTAGATGGGCTGAATAGCCTATTCTGTTCTTATGCTTCAGATGTATGCAGTGAAGTTCTGGCTGCTGTGGTCAAGCACTTAGTTTCATTCTGCAAATTAACTATCACAAGAGAGCTCCATGCATACTGCAAGTGGACTCTTCCAGAGGTGCTGGTCAAAACCTGTTTGCAAGCATTGCAGTACTTGTTTGAATTGCTTGAGTGTTGTCAGAATTTTTCTCTTCATGGCTAGACCTTGGAAGTCTGTGGGCAAGATTTCAACTCAGTCAAAACACATTTTCCAACATATAGTCGAAATCAGGCCGTATATCCCTGTTCCACTTAGTTGGACTGGGAGAGGGTGTTCCCCCCCACCCCCCACCCCCCACCCCCACCCCCCACCCCCACCCCCCCACCCCCCACCATCTGTCCATATCACGGCTACTGGCTCCTGCTCAATGTTGCTGTGTGTTTTATCAGGCGCAGCCTCTTTAATTCATCATCCAACCTACCCGAGGGCCAATCTTTTTGCTCACGTTTGAGAAGTTTAGTGTGTGAGTCACTGCTTTCTTGCTCACTGTCTTTCTTTAAGATGCCTTTTGCAACAGGTTCTGATTGCTGAAAAAGACTTCGAGGGAAAGGACAAGATTTGTAAAGAAAGGAGAGGCTAAACAGTAACACATTAAAGTTGGACAATATTGGCTGAAGTTTTGAAGTGAACTGAAGGTGTATTTTTGCTTGTGGTACATGGGATAAGCTGTAACATTAGTTAGAGAAACATTTGTCCTTCAATCCCTAATGTTGTTGCTCTAGCTGTCTCATTCATTTCAACTTGTATAACCCCATCGTATTTCTTTTTCTCCTGATCTGTTTCATCTCCTCCTTCAAAAGGAAGGAGGAGGAAGTTGGATGATTACTGAGAAGATAAGTTGGCATATGCATAAGCTGAAACTTTGCCTCAAATAAAGCTACAAGATAGAAATTCAACATTCCTCAAGCAAATACTCCAAAATATTTCAAATAATGATAAACAAAATACATTTATTAAATTAATGTAGCAATAAAAAAAAAACTTAATGGGGTAAAAGCAAATTACTATGGATGCTGGCATCTAAAGCAAAAGAGGAAATGCTGGAATATCTCAGCAGGTCTGGCAGGACCTGTAGGGAGAAAAAAGTGCTGATGTTTTGAGTCCAGATAACCCTTTGTCAAAGCTGGGGAATTTGGCAAAGGGTCATCTGGATTCAAAACATAAGAACATAAGAAATAGGAATAGGAGTGGGCCATCTAGCCCTTCAAGCCTGCCTCGCCATTCAATAATATCATGGCTGATCTGAAGTGGATCAGTTCCATTTTCCTGCTTTCTCCCTATAACCTTTAATTCCCTTGTCTATCAGAAATCTGTCTGCCTGTGACTTAAATATATTCAACGGAGGTAGCCTCCACCACTTCAATGGGCAGAGAATTCCAGAGATTCACCACCCTTTGAGTGAAGAAGTTCTTCCTCAACTCCATTCTAAACTGCACTCCCCCCCACACTTATTGAGGTTATGCCCTTTAGTTCCATTTTCCTTTCTAAGCAGAAAGAATCTCTCTACTTCTATCCTATTTAGCCCCTTCATTATCTTGAAAGTCTCTATAAGATCCCCTTAGCCTTCTAAACTCTAACGAGTACAGGCCAGTCTACATAATCTCTCCTCATAAGCTAACCCCCTCATCTCTGGGATCAGCTTGGCGAACATTTTCTGTACTGCCCCAAAGCCAATATATCCTTTTGCAAATAAGAGGACCAAAACTGCACACAGTACTCCAGTTGTGGTCTCACCAGTGCTCTGTACAGCTGCAGCAAGACCTCCCTGCTTTTATATTCTATCCCCCTCGCTATAAAAGCTAAAATTCCATTAGCTTTCTTGATCACCTGCTGCACCTGCAGACTGGATTTTTGCGATTCGTGCACAAGGACCCGCAGGTCTCTCTGCACAGTAGCATGCTGCAGCTTTTCACCCTTTAAATAATACTCCGTCCAACTATTATTTCTACCAAAGTGGATAACCTCACATTTGCTAACATTATACTCCATCAGCACTTTGCTGTCCCTACAGATGGTCAGTAAGAATTTAGCAACACCAATTTTTAATCCAACCGATTTGTTTGATAGTAAAATTGCGAGCTTTCAACACTCTTGTACAGAGGCTGCCAGATCTGCTGAGATTTTCTAGCGTTTTCTCTACCGAATTTAAAATAGGGCTAAAATAGCCACAGAACCTTCTTCTGTGGCTCAAGAAGTTTAGGAAACACTTCCATATTTTAGAAGCATGTGTAACTACACGTCAAACAGATTTATTTACAGCACAATGCGTTTTTATTAAAATAATCAATTAATACAGTAAAGTGCAGCATAATGATTAGCCTTTTCACCTGCAATAAAAATATGGTTCTAACTTGACTGAGTTTTTTTTTAGGCTTTTTTCATGATAATGCAATTGAACTGGGAAAGGTTAGGGGCTCCAGCTGAAATGTTAAAAAGCCACTTTCTGCTCTGGAGGTGTTGAATGGAAATGAAGTGGCTTGAGTGTCATAGAATCATACAGAAAGAGCCACGTAGGAATTGCAGATTCAACAATTTACACCACGAGGAACAGGCTATTAACGGAAACAATAAAGGTACCAAACAGCACATGAACCGTTTTAGCAATATGATTGAGAAGCGCTATAGTGTGCTCTTGTGATTACTAGTGAAGAATGTGATGTGGGATGTTTTCTGAATGCGATTCTCATTACTCTGATCACACACCATCACACGTGAGAACACCATCCACTAGGTACACGGTACGTACTCATGCAACTCTGCCAACATTGCCTATCTCATATACTACAGCAAAGGATGTCCCGAGGTATGGTACATTAGTGAGATCATGCAGACACTACAATAACAGGTGAACGGACACTGTATGACAATCGCTAGGCAGGAATGTTCCCTTCCAGTTGGGGAACACTTCAGCAGCTGAGGGCATTCAGCCTCCGGTCTTTGGGTAAGCATTCTCCAAGGCAGCCTTCAAGACACACGACAACACAGAATCGCTGTGCAGAAACTAATAGCCAAGTTCCGCATGCATGAGGACAGCCTCAACTGGGACCTATGGTTCATGTTACATTACATGCAGCCCCCACCACTTGGCCTGTGTTTGCAAAATCCTACTAACTGTCCTGGTTCGAGAAAATTCACACCACTTTAACCTGTGATTATCCCTCTCTCCATTTGCACCGTCTGTAACTGTAAAGGTTTGATTAGCTGAAAAAACTTGCATTCCAACCTTTATCTTGTAATTGTGTCTTTGTCTATATGTGCCATGTTTGTAAAGCTAACCCTTCACTCACCTGATGAAGGAGCAGCACCCTGCAACCTCAACTCTGCAAAGTTCCACTGGAGAAAAGAAAATGCTATCACGTTGAACTGGGTCAGCTGAAAAAGAGTATAATGGAGTGAAAACAAATATATACAGAGCGGAAGAGAGAAACAATTAAGGGAGAGCAAGACAAAATAGAAAGGTGAAAATCCAAAGTTAAGGAAGAAAGAGACACAGGAGGTAATGAGAGGGAAAACAAATAATGAAATAAAGAATCACTGGAGCACAGACAAACAAAAATTCAGAAGGAAAGCACATGAATCCAAATAAACTTGTTGGACTTTAACATGATGTTATGAAACTTCTTACTGTGCCCACCCCAGTCCCATGCAGCATCTCTACATTATTGCTCTGAAAACAGGTGAATGTTAACCAGGTCATTGAGAAAGGTGGAGTTATACTCACCTTTGTTGTTCTTGTAATATAAATGGTTTAACTGCCAGACTCTCAGCTTCTCATCAACTAATTAACCTGTCCATTAAATTTCTCCATTCCTATCATGCTGCTCAAACTACTTGGCAGATTTACCCTCTGGTTTCTGAAATCTCCTAACAGATGTCAATGGGTGTGATTAAAGCTGCTTCTGCATTGGTTTTGCATTAAGTGAGGTTTAAAACCAAGAACATGCAGCAAATTTAAAATTGAAATTCTGTCCTTGAAATTTTGTGGCCAATTTTTCTGATCTTAACATCTCTGTGGCAGGCTGGATTTTAAAATGTTTTTCCTAAATACAACCCTTTGCAAAAGATTTAAGCAATGTATTTCCATCTTCTCACAAAGCTTGATATTTTAGGCAATTTGCAACAAAACTTTTATTCTTTCAGCTTTTTTTCAAAGTTGTCTAAATTTAATAACAAACTTCAGTCAATTCTCCTGCATCGTAATCACAACTCTCGTGCTTCCTTACCATTTCTTTCTCCCCCGTGCTTTCCTTCTGAATTTTTGTTTGTCTGTGTTCCAGTGATTCTTTATTTCATTATTTGTTTTCCCTCTCATTACCTCCTGTGTCTCTTTCTTCCTTAACTTTGGATTTTCACCTTTCTATTTTGTCTTGCTCTCCATTAATTGTTTCTCTCTTCCGCTCTGTATATATTTGTTTTCACTCCATTATACTCTTTTTCAGCTGACCCAGTTCAACGTGATAGCATTTTCTTTTCTCCAGTGGAACTTTGCAGAGTTGAGGTTGCAGGAGTTGTCAGCACCTCAATCTCTGCCTGCTCATCAAGGATAAAATCATTGAATTCCCACAGTGGGCCATTTGCCCCATTGTGCCTGCACTGACCAAAATCCTACCCAAGCCTTATCCCAGTAACCCCAAGTATTTACCCTGCAAAGTTCCTTAAGGGGCAATTTATCATGGCAAATCTACCTAACCCAGGATAAAGCCAAATTAGAGCAGAACTTTCAGATAGTTAGGAGAGTCTGGAACAAGAAATAAACTCATAGCTGCTTTAATAATTACCTGTTACACCCTTTCCTCTGTTAAAAATTACCTCACAAAATTTTAAATGTTTGTGCTTCTCATTGTTTTCATGATTCCATATAATAAATGTTTAAGCTCTAAGAACCATTTCATGTTTTTTTGTTTTCCACCACTTGCAAAGCTTGGTGGGGACACGTTGATGAGGAATTTTACTGGCCTGTCCACCACTGGAATCAATGCAGGCAAGGGGCGAAAGTCCGTTGACCTTGTGGGATTTTATGGTTTCAGGACAAGTGAGGCCATAACATGCCACCCTTTCTCTTATTATACTCTAATGGCCAGACCTGCTATCAGATGTATTCAAATGTATGAAATGACCTATTTTGCCTAATTTTCAATCTCCCAACTAATGTTAACAATTACCTGCTAGTTTGTGCACTCTCATGTTTGCTAATGACTTTTTTGGCTGAATGCTTTCACATCCAGTGCCTCTTAGAAGTCCATGTAGACAACATCAATATACTTTCCCCTATCCATTTTGTTACTGATCTCAAAATATTCCAATCAGGCCATCAAGTGGCACAGTGGTGAACTCTGCTGCAGCACAGCACCAGAGGCCCAGGTTCGATGCCCGGTTTGGGTCACTGTGCAGAGTCTGCACGTTCTCCCCCTGTCTGTTTTCTCAGGGTGCTCCGATATTCTCCCCCACTCCAAAAGGCATGCTCTGCCCAAGACTGCAAGGAACTACAAAAGGTAATGAATGTAGCCCAATCCATCACACAAACCAGCTGTCTACACTTCCTGCTGCCTCAGCAAAGCAGCCAGCTTAATTAAGGATCCCATGCATCTTGGACATTCTCTCTTCCACCTTCTTTTGTCTGGAAAAAGATACAAAAGCCTGAGGTCACATACCAACCGACTCAAGAACAGCTTCTTCCCTGTTGCTGTCAGACTTTTGAATGGATTTACCTTGCATTAAGTTGATCTTTCTCTACACCCTAGCTATATTGTAACACTACATTCTGTACTCTCTCCTTTCCTTCTTTATGAACGGTATGTTTTGTCTATCACATGCAAGAAACAATACTTTTCATTGTATGTTAATAACATGAGACAATATTAAATCAAACCAAATCACATCAAATATAGGCCAGGGTTAATCTTGCAGCAATAAAGCTACTCCTGGGACTTGCTTTTTTCAGTACAAGAACACTAGTGTTTGTTTCAACGTTATAAATGAGCTGACAATGGTCATCTCCTGAAGTTTGGAAATGCCTGGATGCTGATGCTGTAAAGATTAGCATACTAGATAGACTATTCAAGTGTAGCACACCTATTTCACATTTTATTGTTAATAGTTCACCTTTCTAGAGTCTTTTTACCCTTTTCTTCATATAGATTTTAGATGTCTTTTTTACTAGCTATTGTATGACTCCCATTCCTGGTTGATTTTTGTTCTGTCTACTTTTCAATATAATTATTTTGCCAGATTGTACTTTTTGAATTTAGTCAAAGAGATTTTGCAATTTATCGTTTTTTTTCTCAAATAGTCATAATCACATTAGAAGTTTACGGTTCTTTGATCTTGGCACATGTTGGATGGCACGATGCCACAGTGGTTAGCACTGCTACCTCACAGCGCCAGGTGCCTGGGTTCAATTCTGGCCTGAGGTGCCCGTCTATGCTCATTGTCCCCGTGTCTGCATGGGTTTCCTTTGGGAGCTCCGGTTTCCTGCCTAAAGATGTGTGAGTTAGGTTGATTGGCAATGTTAAATTGACCGTTAATGTCAGGGAGATTAGTAAAATCATAGTTAGGGTCATGGGGATAGGGCCGGGGTGGGATTGTGGTCGGTATAGATTTGATGGGCCAAATGGCCTCCTTCTGCTCTGCAGGGATTCTGTGAAGTTATTAGGGTCATCTCACTGGTGAGCTCACACCAAGCTTGTCTGGATTCCAACCATTTGGATTTACTACAGGAGTGCACCAAAAGTAGATCTTTGGCCTTAGTGTTTTTCCACATTCCTTAAAGTAATTCCACATATTTTCCTCTCCTTTCATTTTATTCTCTTTATCCTATCTACTTAATGCTTTTCAATACCTCTTACTATCACTAGTCACTCACTTCCACATTAATAGTGACATTACATTTACTATCGCATTAAACCATCATCAAAAGTGGCTCAGTAACACTATTAATAATGGAAATGGCCAGGTCCTAAAGGACATTGTTGCAGGACTGAGACTGTGGCTGTTGGTGAGGAAAACAACAAGAGAGAAAAATATACTTGACCCCATCCTCATCAACCTACCACAGATGTATCTGTCAATGACAATATCGATATACAGTGCAGTGTGACCACTGCACAGTCCTTGTGGAGACAAAGACCTTTCTTTGTTGTGTTGTATGGCATTATCACCATGCTAACTGGGATAGATTTTAAACATACAGGGCATCCATGAAGCGCTATGGACAATCATCAGCAAAATTGTACTCAACCACAATCTGTAACTTCATGACTCAGCGTATCCCCCATTCTACCATTACAACCAAGCCAAGGAATCAACATTGCTTCAATGATAAGTGCAAAAAGTCATGCCAGGAGAAACACCAGACACACCTAAAAATGAGGTGCCAACTTGGTGAAGCTACAACACAGGACTACTTGCATGCCAAGCAGAATAAGAAGAAAATAATAGACAGAGCTAAGCAATTCCACAACTAATGGGTCAGATCCATGCTCTGCAGTCCTGCCACACCCAGCAGTGAATGGTGGTGGACAACTAAACAAGTCACTAAAGGAGGAGGTTCCACAAATATCCCCATCTTAATGATGAAGGAGCCCAGCAGATAAGGCTAAGAATTCGCAACAATCTTTAACCAGAGGTGCTGAGTAGATGGTCATTATTATGAAATGTTTCGGAAGACTAATCATAGCACAAATCAGTTCCAGTCTCCTGGACTGCCTGGATCCACAACAATTTGCCTATCACGCAACAGGTCCACAGCAAATGTCATCTCTGTGGCCCTGCACTCAACCCTGGAACACCTAGATAACAAGGACACCTAGGTTAGATTCCTATTTATTGCCTGCAGCTCAGCCTTCAACACCATTATTTCCATGAAACTCATCTCCAAGCTCCATGGCCTGGGCCTCAGCACCTCCCTCTGCAACTGGGTCCTGAACTTCCTAACTCACAGACCACAGTCAGTAAGGATAGACAACAACACCTCCTCCATGATCATCCTCAACACTGGTGTCCCACAAGGCTGTGTTCTCAGCCCTCTACTATACACCTTATACACTGTGTGACCAAACTCCCCTTCAATATGGTTCTCAAGTTTGCTGATGACACCAGCATAGTGTGTCGGATCTCAAACAATGGCAAGACAAAGTACAGGAATGAGAAAGAGAATTTGATGAACTTGTGCGGCAACAATAATCTCTCCTTCAATGTCAACAAAATGAAGAAGGTTGTTATCAACTTCAGGAAATGTATAGGAGAACCTGTCTACATCAATGGGATGAAGTAGAAAGGATTGAGAGCTTCAACTTTTTAGATGTCCAGATCACCAACAGCTTGCCCTGATTCCCTCATGCCAACACTGCGGTTAAGAAAATCCACCATCGCCTTTACTTTTTCAGAAAAGTAAGGAAATTTGGCATGTCAGCTATGACTCTCACTGACTTATATAGATGCATCACAGAAAGTATTCTTTCTGGTTGTATCACAATTTAGTACGGCTCCTGTTCTGTCCAAGACAGTAAGGAACTACAAAAAGGTCATGAATGTAGCCCAATTCATCACGTAAAACCTGTCTTCCATCCATTGACTCTGTCTATACTTCCTGCTGCCTTAGCAAATCAGCCAGCATAATTAAGGATCCAATGCACCATGGACATTCTCTCTTCCATCTTCTTCCATCGGGAAAAAGACACAAAAATCTGAGGTTACATACCAACTGACTCAAGAACAGCTTCTTTCTACTGCTGTCAGACTTTTGAATGAACTTGTCTTGCACTAAGTTGATCTTTTTCTACATCCTAGCTATAATTCTAACACCACATTTTGCACAGTCTTGTTTCCTTCACAATGAACAGTATGCTTTGTCTGTATAACAAGCAAGAAACAATGCTTTTCACTGTGACAATAATAACTCAAATCAAATCAAAATGATCCATCTTGGCCTTCTCCGGACATCCCCTGCATCACAGATATCGGCCTTCAGCCAATTTGATTTGCTCCACGTGATACCAATAAATGGCTGAACGCATTGGATACTGTAAACGCTACAGGCCCTGACAATATTCTGGCAATAGTATTGAAGATTCGTGCTCCAAACCTTTCTACTTCTAGAGCCAAGCTCTTCCAGAACAGTTACAAGACTGGCATCTAACTGATAATGTGAAAAATTGATCAGGTATGTCCTGTATTAAGAATGATGAGGAGATGCTGGCGTTGGACTGGGGTAAAACAGAAAGAAATCCCACAACACCAGTATAAAGTCCAAACAGGTTTATTTGTAGCAAAAGCCAGAAGCTTTTGTAAGCTTTTTATGGATCAGAACTCCCAGCCACCTGATGAAGGGACAGGCTGTCCCGAAAACTTGCGGCTTTCGCTACAAATAAACTTGTTTTGGACTTTAAACTGGTGTTGTGGGATTTCTTTCGGTATTAAGAAAGCAGGGCAAATCCTACCTGACCAATTACTGCTCCATCAAGCTACTCTTGATCATCAGTGAAGTGATGGCAAGGGCTATTAAATGGCATTTGATTAGCAGTGACTGCTCACTGATACTCAGTTTTGGTTCTGCTAGAGCTACTCAGCTCCTGACCTCATTACAGCCTTGGTTCACACATAGATAAAAGAGCTGAACTCCAGAAATGAGATGAGAGTGACTGCCCTTGACATCAAGACCACATTTGGCTGAATTTGGCATCCAAGAGCCCCAGCAAAATTGGAAGTTGGGGAAAACTGTCTGCTGGTTGGTTATACCTGGCATAAAGATAGATGGCTGCAGTTATTGGAGGACAGTCATCACAGCTCCATCACTGCAGGAGTTCCTTAAGGTTGTTTCCTCGGCCCAAGCATCTCCAGTTGCTTCATCAATGGCCTTCGTTCCATCATAAGGTCAGAAATGGGGGTATTCACTGATGATTATACAATATTTAGAACCAGGAAGGCCTGCACAATATCCAGATTTGAAATTACATCACTGTTCCTTCACTGTCGCTGTGTTAAATTCCTGGAACTCCTCCCTAAGAGCAATATGGGTATATCTACGCAATATGGACCGCAGCAGTTCAAGAAGGCACCATTGCCATCTCAAGGGCAATTCTGGATGGGCAATAAATGCTGCTTATCCTGCAAAGCCTACATCCTTTGAATGACAAAACTATATCTGGCTTGTCATCATAATTTATAGGGTTTAGAATTTATTTCCTCTATAAAAAATATATTTATATTCCGCTCATCCATCACTGGATCTTTGCAGTATGCCTATGGGATACTACATTCCCAGTTGACTATCCAATGATGATTTCCTATAGTCTATCATATATCATCACTACACGGGCATCAACTTGCTGATTTTTATGCTGTCACTGTATCCAGTTTCTATCCAATTTCTTTTGCCGTGTCTTTTTAAGCAGGCTCTTCTGCTCTTTGAGTAGTGGTTATACCATTCCTTCACAATAATGTCAATCCATCACTGAGCATAATAGGTACAACTTCTCAAAGTTTTTTCCTGCCAATTAGTATCATGATTTCTCATTCCTGCCTGCAGTCATGTTTCTGTCAAGTCAATGCTGTTCTTGCCATCAATTATCTACAATCTATTTTGTTAATAAATTCAATAATTAGCAAAAATTTGGAATTGAAAACTAGTGTCAATAATGGTGCAATGAAATTATCATCAATTGTCATCAATATCCCTTAGGGAAGGAAATATCATCCTTACCCGGCCTGGCCTACCTGTGACTCCAGATTCACAGCAATGTGGTTGCCTTTTAACTGCTCTCTGAAATGGTCGCATAACTCTCTGTTGTACCAAACTGTTAGAGAAAAGTTAAAAAGGAATAAAACCAAGTGGATCAATTGGCATCAAGTTGGGAAACAACAACAGTGCACCCAGTCTTGTCAAATGTACAACATCCTCCTCAGTAACAACGGTGGACTTGTGCCAAAATTGGGAGAACTGTCCTTTAGTCTAGCCAAGCAACAGCCCATCATAATCATACTAACAGAATCAGATGTTACAACCAATGTCCCAGACACTATCATCACCATCCCTCAATATGTCCTCTCTAGCAGCTGGATAGACCCAAGAGAGATCGTGGAGTATAGTTTATACGGTTGAGAGGGAGTTGGCCTGCGAGTCCTCAACATTGACTCTTGATCCCATGAAGTCTCATAACATCAGGTCAAACATGGAGAAGGAAATCTACTGCTGTTTACCACCACCATCCTCCCTGAGCTGGTAAATCAGTGTTCCTCTGTGTTGATGAAGCATTGAGGATAGCAAGACACAGAATGTACTCTGGGTGGAGCACTCCATGGCTTGGTAGCTCTACCAAGAACTCTGCCAGAACTCCCACCCACCTGACAAAGGAACAGCATGTTCCGAAAGCTTGGGGGCTTATGCTACAAATAAACCTGTTGAACTTTAAGCTGGTGTTGTGAGATTTCTTTCTGCTGGTAGCTCTACAACAGACCAAACTAGGTAAGTTTTGAAGAGCATAACAGGGGGCACAGTGGTTAGCACTGTTGCCTCACGGTGCCAGAGATCCAGGTTCAATTCCAGGCTTGGGTCACTGTCGATGCAGAGTTTGCAAGTTCTCCCCATGTCTGTGTTGGTTTCCTCTGGGTACTCCAGTTTCCTCCCACAGTCCAAAAGACATGCTGGTTAGGTGCATTGGCCATACTAAATTCTTCCTCAATGTACCCGAACAGTGCCACAGGGTGGTGACTAGGGGATCTTCACAGTAACTTCATTGCAATGTTAAAGTAAGCCTATTTGTGACACTAACAAACAAACTTAAATTTAAAAATATAACTGTTTGGCTGGCTATGCAACAGGTAATAAGAGAACCAACAAATGGCAAAATCTATTATCACTCATCCTCACAAATCCATCTATCAGAGGTTCATCCATCCATGACATTAGTGGGAATGACAACTGCTCAGTCATTGCATGAACAATGTTCCGTTTTCCCATTGGGCATACCCTTCATCATGTTGTGTAGCACCGTCTCCATGCTAAAGGGATAGATTCAGAATAGGTCTTCTTGCTCAAGACTGAGTATTCAAGGGGCACTGTGGGACATCAGCAGCAGCAGACCTGAACTCAACCAGAATCTGTAACCCCATGGCCCAGCATATCCTCCACTTACCAACAAGCCAAGGGATCAATGAAGAGTGAAGAGTGCAGGTAAACATTACAGGAACAGTACTAAGCATACAAAAAATGAGATGTCAACCTAGTGAAGCTACAACATAGGACTTCTTGTGTGACAAACAGCACAAACAGCCTGTGATAGGGATAAATATTCCACAAATAATGGACGGAATCTAAACTCTGCAATCCTGCCACATTCAGTTGTGAATGGGGGTGGACAATCAAACAACGAACCAGAAGAAGAGACCCCACAAGTAACCCCAATTTCATGACAGAAAAACAAAGCTGAAGCATTTGGCCAGAAGTACTAAGTGGAAAGATTCTTGGATTCATAGAATCCTACAATGCAGTAGGAGGTCATTTGGCCCATTGAGCCTGCACCAACAATAATTCCATCCATAACCCCATGCATTTACTCTAGTTAATCCTCCAACACTACGGGGCAATTTAGTGGCCAATCAACCTATTTTGCACATCTTTGGACTGTGGAAGGAAACCAGAACACCCGGAGGAAAACTATGCAGACATAGGGAGAATGTGCAAACTACACAAAGACAGTGGCTGGGTGGGCAAGGTGGGAGAGGGTTGGAATAATTACTATCAAATTTGTTTTTTGGTTGGATGTATTTTTTGAAGTGATCACGATCCATTAAAGTTTCTTTCTGAGCACCACCCCCCTCCCCCTAGTCAAATCCCTAATTTGATGAACTCTGCATGATATCAAGAGACAACTATTGGCAAAGGCAATGGGGCCTGACTTTCCAGCAATAGTACTGAAGACATATGCTCCAAAGCTAGCTGCTTTCCTAGCCAAACTATTCCAATGCACAACCCACCCAGCAATAAGGAAAATAATATGGAAATACCCCATTAATCTATTCTCAATCATTGGGAAAGTGAATAAAGATATTGTTGACATTGCTATCAAGCAGCACTTAGACAACAATAACCTCCTCATTGATTCTCAGTTTGGGTTCCACCAATGTCATTTGGCTCCCAACCTCATTACAGTCTTGGTCCAAACATGAACAAAAGATCGAATTCCAGAGGTCACTACTCTTGACCTCAAGGCAGCACTTGACCAAGTATGACATCTCACACTCCTGGCAAAATTAAAGTCAATAGAAATCTCCACTGCTTGGAATCATGCCTTAACACAAAAGAAGATGGGTGTGTTTGTTGCCTGTACCTCAAAATATTAACCAGTTGCATTGTTTCCTAAGATTGTTGAATTATCATCAAAGATTTGTCCTAAAATTGGCAATAATTCTGACACAATTACAAAACCCCTTCTGCCAGAAGAAGTCATAGAAGTCATCAGATCAAAGCAAAAACGTTTTCACACAAGGCAAAGTGGCATTATTTAAATCTGAAGTTCTTAGGCACTTTGATCTTATCCTATTCGTACAGTTAGCTTCTGATGTATCCCCTATGGTATAGGCGCAGTGATTTCTCACATCAAGCCATCAGCTGATGAAAGACATAATGCTTCTTGAACCTTGAGCAAGGCTGAAAGTAACTGTGCTCAGTTTGAAAGGGAAGAATTAGGAATCATCTTTGGATCATCTGATCCTGTACAGGAGAGAAATTACATTGTTGACTTTCTATCACCAGCCAACAACCATTTTTGGATCACACACAGGAATTCTGTCAGTAGCAGCAAATAGAATGAAATCGTTGGAAGAGTCAGTTGAGAAGCTAGGAGAAGTATTTAGTTGTTTTGGATTCCCTGAACAACTGGTAGGTCACAATGGACCTCAGTTTGTCTCACAAGAATTCAAAGGTTTCTTACAAGTGAATGGTAGTCAACATATTAGATCTGCACCATATCATCCTGTAAGTAATGGACCAGCAGAACATTTCATCCAAACCATGAAACGTACCTTGAGGGCAACCAGGGAATGAGGGTCACTGATCAAACCTCTTCACAAATCATGGGAATAATACTTACTCTATTGACCTAGATCTCTCCTGTGTGATGATGGTGGTGCAATTAATATAGATATATATATTTTTAAACAGGTTCTAGAGGTAAGTTGAGGTTGTGGTCCAGCACGTAACACTTGCATTATTAATGATGAAAAGACAACTGCAATAAGCATTCGATCCTTTGAAACCTCACACAACAGTAATAAGAGCAAATGGAACATGGGGATAACAAAGCAGGGTATTCCACCAAGGACAAGGATTTTGGCTAGGAATTACTCTATAGGAGACAAATGGGTTCCTGTCACAAACCTTGCACAGATCAGATCAGTTTCTTATACTATCCAGACTAGAGATGAAGTTATCTGGAGGGGACATACGGACCAGTTGTTGGCTGGGATCTAGCAGAACTGGAACCCGCTGAGAATCCAGAATCAACCGTTAAAAATTCCTGACCTGAACCTTCCTACAACTCCAATACCAACGGAGGAAAATAACACCTCATCTACTGATCAAAGACAGAGATAACCTTTATCCGCATGTAAATGCTGGTGAAACCAACCACCGCTGACATGAGTGGAACGATTAAAATGCCAGAGGTTGCCACCAATGTAAAGAAGATTCAGAGGTTCACTGTCAACTGTTGCGAGAGTGACAGCCACCACATCATCTGACTTCTAATAGTGACTGACTTGGTGATTATTGTTCATGTTGAACTTGTTTTAAATTGTTGGGGATGTTCAATTTGAGGAAATGTTATGAATTTGTATTAATCCTTATTAATATACTGAAGCTCAGCATTGTTAATATATTTATATATTCATGACATCTCTGGAGTGGGAAACAGAGAGAGAAGAAGCAGCCATATAAGAGAACACATTTGTAAATAAAGCTCCATTATTTAAAACCTTCCATGCTCCCTAGGCATTTTTCTCCAAGAGACAACAACTCAGAGCCCCAAACCTCTGTTGTAATTCATTTGTCAGTCTCCTCTTTCCTTCTCCAGGTTTTAAAGCTTGTGTTTAACATCACAATATCTTTATTTATCTAATATCTTTCCAATCTTCAGTCACATTCTATCTGAGAGATATTAGCTTTTGCATCAAAGTGACCCAGTAGCTTATTTCTAAAGGTCCTTGCATTGCAGAAGATTTAACTTAAAGCCTTTAACTACCCTCTATACAATATTATTGGGGAGATTCTGAGTATGCTGTTCAAAAACATTAGTTGCTGATTTTATGGTTCTAGTGCTTCCAGCCATATAGACCAGGATTCTCTGATCTCATCCACAACTCGCTTCTCCAGTCCCGCTGCTGTGAATGGAGATTTGGCTGAGCACCAATTTGTCCATTCATGCTGGCAGCGATGGCGGGGCGTACGAGATGAGAGAATTTCAGTCATAATATTTTACCCTTGTAGTTTCTGACCTTTGCACATTTGTATTATATTTCTTATCGGACTTTATTTTGTCAAACTGAACAGCATCATGACTGTTAAAGGAATTTCAAGATATTAGCCTCTGCTGGATAATTCAATATTGTATTTAATCTGGCCTATTTTAATGTCTGACTATCAACTGAGGAACTGCCAAATGGATTGAGAAGTTTTCTCATATTGTGTACATCAGGATAACTTGGGCGAGGTGCACATTGCAACTGGCACTATTGTTGCTGCAGTACAGCAGGCCCTTTATCACTGAAGCAAGGCTGTCGATAGAATTTACTGTTAGTTTGACTTGCCCTTTATCATTTAGGGTTAGTAAATTGTTGGCATAGCAAATTACTAAAGTATGATCAGGCTAGAATTTTCCAGTCTTTCTTGCTGGCAGGATCTTCTGTTCCCGCCAAAACAAACATGCCGCAGGAGATCTGTAAAATCTTGCCCAATGCAGTGAAGGGAACTAGGCATCTGGAACCTCAAGAAACAGGGCAAGCAACTGTCTACAGCCTTAAGCAATCTGTTTGAAGGATTGCAAAATCGTCAACTCTTTGGATAGATTTTACATGGGATAGCTCTCATTCTGTATTCTCAAAGCACCACACAAAATATTCAAGTATTAAAATCTGAACATTATCTGTTTTCTTACTGAGGATCACTGAGATCAAGTTAGCCACAACTCTGTGGTAACCCTACTCTGCATCAGGATGTTGGGCATTCTTGATCAGATGATTTGGGGAGCATGGTGGCACAGTGGTTAGCACTGTTGCCTCATGTTACTAGGGACCTGGGTTCGATTCCTGGCTGGGGGCATCACTGTCTGTGTGGAGTTTGCACATTTTCGCTGTATCTGCATGGGGTTCCTCTGGGTGCTCCTCCCACAGTATGTAGATTGGCCCTTAATGGAGGAGGACTAGCTGAGGTAAATGCATGGAGTTATGGGGATACAGTCTTGGTGTAGACTCGATGCGCCAAATGGCCTCCTCTGCACCGTGGGATTCTGTGATTCTATGATCTAGACTGGCATGTAAGTACAGCACTGAGAGAATGCTGCCATCTTGTAAGTGCACCATCTGCCTTCTCAGGCAAAGATAAGAGATCCCATAGCATTTTGAGGAGAGCGAGGGAGTTTCTTCGACATTCCAACATCCTTCAATTTGCAATAGTTAAACAGAATAATATAACATTGCTATTTTTGGAAACTTACTGTTCACAAGTTGGATGCTGCATTTCCTGAATCACGCTGACGTACATCATTGGCCGCAAAGTACTTTGAACTGCTCTGAAAGGTGCTAGAGAAATCTGAGTTATTTCTTATCTCCTAACATACTTTGTACAGGCATATTCAGCTGTCATTGTTAGCAAATCAGTATAACTCTAATTGCAACGTGGCAGTTAGTTGCACCAATATCATTGACATCTGCATTTCACAAAGTTGAATGAAGTCACAATAAATCCGGCAGAGGCAAGTGAAAACTTTCAATTCTGCTTTTCCAATTGCAAAATAATCTCACTGGGGAGATATGATGAAACTTTGTAAGTTATCATTATTCAGTGTAGCTGGCTCTATATATAATTGCAGTAGTCTATAACATTGTGTGACATGTCTCCTTGTTAACAACTGGGAATATGGTAATATAGCCCATGGTTATTTTTACTGGCTGAAATACATCACAAGAAGCTGCAGGCTCTTTAGATGTTTGAATTTGCCTAAAGGCATTCAACCTAAACATCACAGATAAGATCAAACTGCCTGTCCCAATAAGACCTTGCTCCCCATTAAAGCAAACTCCTTCACACAATTATTTGTACTTTTTTGGAACATATGAATGCAAACCTGTTTTATCATACATAACGCAAGAAATACAGATCAAAGATGCTGTGAAGTTGGATTGGCATTCTAATGTCCAATGTTTGAAACCAGGAGCTTAATGTAATGCTCCTGTATATAGGGATCAGTTATTCTACACTGACAATGCTGATAACGTGCCCCATTCATGTAAAGAAAATTTGGACCTAGGATTGGAGCAATTGCTGGATTTTGCAGAAAGAAGAGGGGAGATTGGAGCTACTTGGATTGCTCTTACAAAAATCAGCACATGCAAAATGGGTGGAATGGCCTCTTTTGTGCTGTATGATTCTACTGTCAGCCACATTGATGACCAAGGGGTTCAAACAGCTACGGATTATCAAAGAACAAAGAACAAAACAGCACGGGAAACAGGCCCTTCGGCCCAACGAGCCCGCGCCGCCACCCCGATGTTTCCACCTCTATCCGCGATCCCTGTCCATGTTTATAGATCTATGGATTAAAAACCAAATTTGAGACAATTTAGGGAGAATTTGTTTTGCCAATTAGCCTAAGAGAACATCTTTGGGATGTGGGAGGAAACCTGGAGAAAACCCACGCAAGACAGGGAGAATGCACAAACTCCCACAGACACAGGCCCAAATCCATGTACCTGCACAGCACAGCGATAGTCACTGAGCTGTCATGTTGCCCATCAAATGGTCCAGGTCAAGTGTACACTAATGACGTGAAGTACTAGGATACTCTTGAAAAAGATCCAAGAGCAGCCCTCTCACGACCCATCGCGTGTATGCCCCTCATTAAACAACAAGGTGGACCAAAGCACCTGTAGGATAAAAACAAGTACATCAATATCATCATCTATTTACACACTTCCCAGGGACTCCCAAGGCTCATGATCCCCATTTTAAATTAGTTTTCTCTGCCCCTCCATTCCCATTCTGTTCATGTGCCCATCTAACTATTTCTTAAATAACTCCAGGGTGCCTGCCTCCACCACTTCACTTGGCAGCTCATTCCATACCCCCACCACCTTCTGTGTGAAGAAACTCCCTCTAGCATCCAAATTATACCTTACCCCCCTCACCCTAAGCCCGTGACCCCTTGTGCTATTCGAGTCCATCCTAGGAAAAAGCTTAACCCGTTTATTCTATCTATACCCCTCAATTTGTTCACCTCTATTAGATCTCCTTTAATTCTACATCTTTCTAAGGAAAACAGTCCCAATTTGCCTAACCTCTCCTTGTAACTCAGACCTTCCATAGCAGGCAGCATCCTGGTAAACTTCCCCTGCACTCTCTCCAGAGTCTCCACGTCCTTCCGGTAGTAAGGCAACCAGAACTGGATGCAGTATTCCAAATGAGGTCTAACTAACGTTTTATACAACTGCAACATTAAAGGCCAGCTCTTGTACTCTATACCCCTTCCTATAAAGGCTAGCATACCATATGCTTTCTTCACAACCTTCTCCACTTGCTCTGCCACCTTCAGAGACTTGTGCACATGCACCCCAGGTCCCTCTGCGTTTCTATACTCTTAATAGGTCTCCCCTTTATCATATACCTCCTCTCTACGTTCTTCCTCCTGAAATGCATCATCTCACATTTATCAGGATTAAATTCCATCTGCCATCTGTCTGCCCAAGCTACCAGCCTATCTATGTCCTGCTGCATCACCTGACAATGCTCCTCACTATCCGTAAGTCCAGCTATCTTTGTATTGTCTGCAAACTTGCTGATCACTCCACTTACTCCTTCTTCCAAGTCATTTATATATATCACAAATAGAAGAGGTCCCAGTACCGAACCCTCTGGCATACCACCAGTGACCGACCTCCAGTTAGAAAAACACCCTTCCACTATTACTCTCTGTCTCCTATTACTAAGCCAGTTACTTACCCATCTAGCTACCTGTCCTTGTATCCCATGAGCCTTGACCTTCTCAACTAACCTCCCATGAGGGACTTTGTCAAACGCCTTACTGAAATCCATATAGACGACATCAACGGCTCGTCCTTCGTCCACTGTTTTCGTCACCTCCTCAAAAAATTCTACCAGATTTGTAAGGCACGACCTCCCCTTAACAAAGCCATGCTGCGTATCCCTAATCAAATCGCAACGCTCTAAGTGCCTATACATGCTATCTCTAAGAATCCCCTCCAACAGCTTCCCCAACACTGACGTCAAACTCAAACTTTCCAGGGTTATCCCTACTACCCTTTTTAAACAATGGTACAACATTAGCTATTCTCCAGTCCTCTGGGACCTCACGTATGTCCAAAGAAGAGACAAAGATTTGCGTCAGAGGCCCAGCAATTTCACCTTGCACCTCCCTAAGCAGCCTGGGATAAATGCCATCAGGCCCCAGAGATTTCAGATTTAATGCTACCTAGAAGCTCTAACGCTTCCTCCCTCGGTATGGATATTTCCCTCAACTGGTCCACAGCTCCCTCAGAGACAGGAGCTGTCAACAAGCCCCTCCCCTTCATGAATACCGACGCAAAGTATTCATTCAGGATCTCCGCCATTCCCTTGGGCTCTAAGCATAGTTCTCCTCCTCTGTCCCTAAGAGGTCCGATTTTTCCTCTAACCACCCTTTTATTCCTAACATAGGAATAAAAAGCCTTTGGATTTTCCTTAATCCTATCCGCCAAAATCATTTCATGCTCCCTTTTTGCCCTTCTAACTGCCCGTTTGAGCTCCCTCCTACTCTCTCTATATTCCTCCAACGCTGTCTCCATTCCCAGCTGCTTCGACCTATCATACGCCTCTTTTCTTTCTAACCAAGTCCTCTATATCCCTAGTAATCCACGGCTCTCTAATCCTACCTTTCCCATCTTTCTTCTTAGCCAGTACATATCTATCTTGCAACATTTTCAGTATTCCCTTGAAAGAATCCCACATTCCAAGCATGGATTTACCCTCGAACAACCGTTCCCAATCAGTTTCCATAAGTTCCTGCCTAATCCGACCGTAGTTAGCCCTCCCCCAATTCAGCACCCTGCCCCTAGGGCAACAAGCATCCTTTTCCATCTGTATCCTAAAGTAGACAGAATTGTGGTCACTGTTAGCCACATGTTCCCCTACTACACCATCAACCACCTGCCCTGGCTCATTACTCAGAACTAAATCCAATATAGCCCCTTCTCTAGTCGGGCTAGCCACATACTACTCCAACGATCCTTCCAGTACACATTTTACAAATTCCTGCCCGTCCAAACCCCCAGCTCTGGGTACCTTCCAATCCACCCTAGGGAGATTAAAATCTCCCACTATAACGACTCTGTTCTTTCTGCACCTATCCAAAATATCTTTACATATGCCTTCTTCAACTACCTGTGGGCTGTTGGGTGGCCTATAATACACCCCTAGCATAGTAATCGCTCCCTTTCTATTCCTCAACTCCATCCACAGCGACTCCTTCCTCTGCACTGCCGTGATGTTCTCCCTAACTAACAACACTACTCCTCCACCTCTTCTGGACCCTCCTCTGTCACACCTGAAACACTTATACCCAGGAATATTCAGTTGCCACTGCTCCCCTTCCTTTAACCATGTCTCTGTCACTGCAACCACATCCAAGTTCCTCGCAAACATTAAGGCCCTAAGTTCATCCGTTTTTCCTGCTACGCTCCTCACATTGAAACAGACACACTCCAGACCTCTAAGCCTACTCGGAACCTCCTTTTCCCTGGTGTATTTCTTCTCATCCAAGCTTAGTCTATCTCCCATCTCGCTCTCTACCGAGCTATTGGTATCAGCCCCTCCCCCCCCTCCATATTAGTTTAAATCCTGCCGAAACACTCCAGCTATCCTCCCAGCTAAGATGTTCACACCCTTCCCATTTAAATGTTCCCTGTCCCTTCTATACAGGTGCCCTTCTTTCACAAAGACTTCCCAGTTATCCACAAATATGAAACCCTCTTCCCTACACCAGTCCTTCAGCCACGCATTCAGCTGTAGGATCTCATTTCTCCTGGCTCCGCTATTACCTGGCCCTGGAAGCAACCCTGAGATCACCATCCTGGAGGCTCTGCTCTTCAGCCTACCCCCCAACTCCCTGAACTGCCTTCGTATATCCTCCCTGCACTTCCTTCCTACATCCTTTTCTCCTATGTGAATAATCACATCTGCCTGGGTCCCCTCACCCTTCAAAATGCCCTCTACCCTGTCAGACACATCTTGCACCCCTACTCCAGGGAGGCAAACTACCATCCTGGAGTCCCGCCTTGGACCACAGAAGCGCCTATCTATTCATTTAACCCTCCCATCCCCCACCACTTTCTCCCTTCTAGCCCCTTTCCTCCCCTTTGAGGTACTCTGGTCCTCCTGCCTTGCTGTTTTTAACCCTCCGCCCTCGATATTTTGGGGGACTGCCACTGGGGAAGTCTTTGGACCGTCTCCCCTCTCCTTTTTCCCCTTCCTTACAGTAATCCACCTGTAAGGGTCAGGTTCCCCCGCCTTAGGCTCCGGGTCTGCCACCTTACTCTGCCTCCCTTCCATGATTGCCTCGTTCTCCCCGACTAAAAATACATCTTCCAATCGCCGCTCTAGTTGCTTGACCCGAGCCCTCAGACACTGCAGCTCCAAACACATGACGCACATGTGGACTTTCGGGAGAGGTCTTGCCTCCAGGAACTCCCACATATGACACCATATACAGGTGAGGCATCTTCCCTTAATCCCTGCCATTGTCATGGACACCTTTGGAGGTGTGAATGCAACTGGAAAACCAGTAGCACACTGTGCCTAAGCCTGCTCTCGCCCAAGCCCCACGAGCCAAAGCCCTTATATCTCACTCTGCTTCCCTACTCACTCCCCTGCCCGCTCTCGACGCTGCCCGCTGCCTACTGCCACTTTCTTTTTATACTCCCCGGTTCCCTTCCCAGCCAGCCCCACGCCTAATTACAGCAGCAAAACGCACCCAAAAACAGAGAGAGAAAAATTCACACTCAGCCACCAGCACTTCCAAACACTCTGTCCCAGAGAACAATGAGGTGGATTCACAGGTGAGTTGTTGGTTTATACTCCCCACTCCCTTCTCAGCTAGCTCCATGCCTAACTACAACAGCA
Organism: Sphyrna mokarran; assembly: GCA_024679065.1. NCBI lineage: Eukaryota > Metazoa > Chordata > Chondrichthyes > Carcharhiniformes > Carcharhinidae > Sphyrna > Sphyrna mokarran. Next base: position 102,129,318 of record JAGIQG010000007.1, read on the forward strand.
AAAAGCACCCAAAAAGAGAGAAAAAAAAGCAAATTGAAATATTCACACTCAGCCACCAGCACTTCCGAACACTCTGTCCCAGAGAACAATGTCAACTGGATGTCTGTTTCCATGTTAGATAGGCAAATCCATAATTATTGTAAAGTGTGGTTTAGCTTTGTAGTTTTATGGGATAGTGCAATCCTGTAGGGCAAAGCTATCTTCAAGGATGCTGTTCAAACATCAAAGGAAAATAATTCTTCTAACTCAGAGACTGTTTCACGATTTGTAGAAGAATGGATGAATAAAGTTCTGTTTCTAAATCCTTGTACATTTACCAGAAGTGATTGGCTTTAAGAATTTTCCTAGGTAAATTTGAAGAGCGATGGACTTGCAATTGTATGAAGTGTTTAATTACTGTTTGAATACGATACAGAATGTTAGAGGCAGCCTTTTGCTTCTCTTTATTATTTTTATCTTGAAGTAAAGGAGTTCCTGTGCAATGGGAGAACAGGCAGACATCATACATTCCAGTGTACAGTTTAATGATTAAACCTGGTCCATACTAACATTGTAAGAAGTCCCACAACACGAGGTTAAAGTCCAACAGGTTTATTTTATAGCGCAAGCCACTAGCTTTCAGACAGCTTCCTCTTCATCGTGTGAATGGGAGTTCTATTCACAACCAGAGCATATAAAGACATAAACTCAATTTACAAAATAATGGTTGGGATGTGAGTCTTTACAGATAATCAAGTCTTAAAGGTATAGACAATGTGAGTGGAGAGAGGGTTAAGCACAGGTTAAAGAGATGTGTATTGTCCTGAGCCACAATAGCTAGTGAGATGTTGCAAGCCCAGGCAAATCATGGAGGTTACAGATAGTGTGACATGAATTCAAGATCCCAGTTGAGGCCGCCCTCGTGTGCAGAACTTGGCTATCGATCTCTGCTCAGTGAATCTGCGTTGTTGCGTGTCGCGAAGGCCGCCTTGGAGAATGTTTATTCAAAGATCAGAGGCCAAATGTTCGTAACTGCTGAAATGTTCCCCAAAAGGAAGAGAACGCTCTTGCCTGGTGATTGTCGAACAGCGTTCATTCATCCATTGTTGTAGCATCTGCATGGTCTCCCCAATGTCCCATGTTTCGGGACATCTTTTCCTGCAGCATATCAGGTAGACAACGTTGGCTGAGTTGTAAGAGTATGTACCGTATACCTGGTGGATGATGTTCTCACGTGAGATGATGGCATCTGTGTTGATGGTCCTACATGTCTTGCAGAGATTGCTGTCGCAGTGTTGTGTGGTGTTGTGACGCTGGCATCTTTTGCTAACACTAACAGTCGGCAAGATTTTCTGATCCTGACCACCTTGGGAATCATCACGGGCAAGACAGAAAATTTGACAGACCATTTATATTCTTCAGGCAGGAGCTTCTGGTATTGGGGTGCATGCAGGGAGAAAAAAATCCCAGCCTGTGACTGAAAATGTTCGGTTGAAATTCTGGATTTTCTTGTTATACAAGTAGTTGTCAGTTCAGGTAGTTATAATTGGAATTTGGAGCATGTGGCAGATGTATCACAGTTACACCAGATATTAAATGTTCACTAATTCTGGTGGAGTAAGTTGCTGAAAGACAATGTACTCAACCCAAAAAATGGCACATGTATCCCACTGACAAGATAATGAACAAAGTTGATATCCCAGCAGTTATGCTGTTATTTTTAGCAAAATTGCACCTCACAATTTAAGAATGTATTAAAGAGGTGTTAGTTGCTTCAATGGCTTGTTAGCAGAGGTAGTTTCGAGGCTTTGAATATTCATAAACTTTGAAACATCAGGTGAAATCTTCTGATTTCTTTTCAAGCATCAACCCCGGGTGGGAAATGTGGAACGTAGTCCACCAGCTGCACTGCCAGCTCTTCCCATCGTATTTTTTGACACACTGGGAAAATAGGAGAAGTAGCGGATCTCATAACTTTGTGCTGCCAGCGACTTAAGTCTTTGAAAGATCGGGGTGCCCTTTTTAATTGATACTCCAATTTTAAAAAAACTTAAATAAAGGAGCACCCCGTGGAACCCTGTCCCAACAGAACTCCCCTCCACCCATAGTAACATCCCCTCCCTTCCCCTGTCACCACCACCACTGAGTTTCTAGCCCCCCATTATAGAATGCCACCTCGTGGAATCCCCCACACTCTGACACTGCCCCTGGCATGACTCTCTCTCCCCTGGCGACTGTAGTCATCCATGTGGCGGATTCTGTTTGCCAGGTGTGCATTGTGGTGAACCTGTTGTGATTCATGTTGGTTTGGCCTCGTGTCGACGTGAATGGACAGTTTAATATGGGCTGTGAATGTCTGGTATGTATATTCCGGTAGGTGTAAAGGGAGATCCTGACTTTTAAAGTCAGGATCGCCATTATGTCATTGGCGGGAAATGGGAGCAATCGAGTGGGGATATCCGATGATCATAAAAGTCATTTTGGGCCTCCCACTTGATTCTCTGCCCCCTCATTCCTGTCCTCTGAAAATTGGTGTGGGTAAACACATGCCTTCCCATACCATCATCATCAACTGGAACAATGAGAAAAGTCTTTCCTCAGCTATAGATTGCACAATTTGAGATGGGTAATAAATGCTGGCCTAGCCAGTGACATCTACATCCCTTGAATGAATAGAGAATAATCCCTGGAGAGATATATACAACTCTGTGTCCATCCTCCCAGGCGTCTAAGTGAATTGGCAGAAAAACAAGAAGAGCTGTAACCAAAGAGCAGGGCACGATGAAGCCAGATTGAAACTATACCATTTGGACTGGGTCCTAGGTATGAGTAGCCATTGGCCAGTGGACAGGACTGATTCGATGATACCAGTTAAATCTTGCAGATCCTGTGACATGTTCAGCAGGGATTTTCAGGCCCCTTCCCCACAATGCATTTCATGGTGGTGGGAGGCAGCCCACTGTTGGCCAGTGGCAGGATCTTTTGGCACCTTTGCTGTCAATGAGATTTCCTATTGATTTCATCCCCACATGACCAGGAAACCCTGTCAAAATAGAATCATTGAATTTATTGTTTTTGGTCCTTAAGCCTTTGGGAGAATGGAGAGAATATTGGAATGGGGTCTCTAAAGCTTTGAGACAACAGGTAAGATCTTCTAGTCATTTGTGTGGTGGGATCTTCCTGTCCCTCTAACTATGCATCCCCACTACTGGGAAATATCCCTTCTTCTGAGACTTTTCCCAGGCAAAAGAAACATCCTATCAACACCTACACTGTCATGGCCTATAAGAATTTTGTAAGTATTAATGGTATCACCTCTCATTCTTTGAATATCTAAAAAATTCATTCCCAATTTCTCCTTACAATGCTCCTGCTATCCACGGATTAATCTAATGATTCTCATTTGTACTCATTATGGCAGGTACATACTTGCTTAGATAAAGAAACCAAAGCTGGACACAATACTTCAGGTGTGTTTTCACCAAGATTTTGTACAATTACATCTAGACGTCTATAAAGCTGCACTCAAACCCCAATGCAATCAAATCTAACATATTATCTGCCTTCCTAATTTCTAGCTGCACCCACATGCTTGCTTTTATTAACAAATGATCAAGGACACATTGTCCCATTGGATATCCATTTGGAACATGTGTTAACCATAATCAGAAATATAGATCCCAAGAAAGACCTGTATGCACTCATACCCAGGGTCTCCCATGTTAGGAATAGATTTCCTGTATTAACACACTAACTTCAGGAAGTATTTCAATTCCTGAGGTTCCTTGAATTGGCGCCTCCTTAATGGCTCTCACCGTGTCTTCCACTGGATGAAGGCCCTGGCCATTCCCTGAATAGGTCACAGCACTTCCTTGAAAGACACATTTTTCCCTTTTCAGGTGTATTGTGATCTTTGAATATCTCCGTAAGACCTCTTCTAGATTCACTAGGTTTTTGTGTTCCAAAGTTTCTGTGACCAAGTCGTCATCCAAGTAGACTGCTAATCCCCCTGAAACTAAGGTCAATTTAACATGACCAATTAACCTAACCCGCACATCTTTGGACTATGGAAGGAAACTGGAGTACCAGGAGAAACCCATGCAGACATAGGGAGAATACGCAAACTCCATATAGATAGTGATCCAATCTAAGAATCGAGCTCAGGTCCCTGGCACTGTGAGGCAGCCTGCTAACCGCTGTCTCTCCATGCTGCCCAACTGCGACCTGAGATTGTCTTTGGATTTTGTTCTCTATTAGCCATTGAAAAATGGTGCATGCGGACGAGACTCCAAAGGGCAGATGCGTGTCCTCGTGTTAATTGTTACTTATTTTCAGGAAGGCTCATCCATTCAAGTTGGAGGCATACATGGCTCATACTTAACTTCGGAAATGCTTGGCCCCCAGTTAACCTGACATACAGGCCTTTGATCCAGGGCATCGGGTATCTGTCAAGTTTAGAAACTCTACTGATTGCGAGTTATAGGATGAAATTTTACTGTCCTGTCCATCTTGGGAATTGTAGTGGGTAAGATACAGAACTTAAAAAGGGTCCATTGACTTTGGACAAGATCATCCAGATTTGAGGCGAGGGTGGCTGGAAAATCCCATTCATAGTCTCTACAAAGTTGGACCGACTTATCCAGCTTAAGGATGAGAAGAACAGGTATTCCCCGCTCTTGTAAACTGTATAGGTCCAATTGTATCCAGCTTTTCCAGGTGTTCCAATTCCTGATGTTATTTTTTCCAACAGGGAGGTTGGAACTGATCTTGTCTAAAATACTTAGGCATAGCATTGGAGTTGATGAAAATCTTAGCTTTGGCTCCCTTATTCTACTTTCAGGATATTTATTGAAAGATTTGTAAGGTCCCTGCACGCCTAACCTAGAGATCTCTAGCCAGTTCAGTCTGATGCTTGTCTATCTCTCCCTATAAGGCTAGGTACAATTATGCTTGAAAGTCTAGCCAACTGTTGCCTGTAAGTTACTAGGGTTGCCATGGTGTTCTTTATTTGCAATGGTTCCTCTGCGTAGGGGCCAGTCTGGCCTTTGTGCTTTCTAAATTCAGGAGCTAAATACCATCCCAGAGACAATTATAACTCTGCTCCCCAATACTGGAGATTGCAGCTCTACATTCACTTCCATTTTTAATGGAGGGAGCTATATACTCACATACTCATCATTATGGGGGCAATCCTTGTTGTGGATTTAATTGCATTGGGCAGGATTTTACGACCTCGCTCTATATCTTTATACAACATTTTTTTTACTCACTTTTCATTTCTAATCTGTATGGGTGTATGCATACATGTTATTTTCCTCACATTTAGTACCCAATAAATTCACTCTTCAACTAGAGAAAGCCTGGTTAAAGTGGCTCCTTTTAAAACATAAACATGTTGGGACTGCTAAAGGCATCGCAAAGGAAGGGATTATTTTGAAATACTCTTGTTGTGAGCAACTGTATGGGTTGAATTGAGAAAGGTAGAAGTTTATCCCTCCACTCCTGGGGCTATAATAATTTGGAAGTATCCCATCCGGAATTGAACAAAGTGGGACTTGCGCTGAGATAGTTCCCATAGAACAGAGAGAGGGTAACAAATTTTGGGACCTCATCTGGTCGAGAGAGAGTGATGATGAAGGTACACTGCCACCTTGATTTCACACTCAGAGGTACCAGTTCTGATCTTGTAGGACTTATTAAGGACAAGACCTGCACTTGTTGAGACATTGGAATCGATGGGCTGCTAGCAGGACAGGTGACAATGAAAGCCTAAGGGCCAGCTTGATCTGCTGCAGAGTTCTCAAGAGCAATTCAATGGGCCAGGCTACAGAACTGGGCCGATGGATATACACAGCACCATGCTCGATACAATTGGAAAATCTGGTAGATTTACTCTGCAATTATGTCAAAGGACTCTACCATGGTCACCTCTGCAGCACTGGCAGTGAGATTCTTACACTTTTTTGAGACTCGAGTTGTGATTGCAGCAGTTGGTAGATTTCAGAAACAATACAAGTTTGACCTTCCCAATGCTCAAATATTGGAAATTATAACTCATCCAACACAGAGGAGATAACTTTGACATGCTGGTTGGACCCAATGCCGTGTCCTCAAATTATGCCCCTGGGAGGGCAGTATAGAGATTAGAATAGTTGGGGGGTGGGGGTTGGTCAAGGATAGCTCCAAGGGGATATCTAAATCCTAACCACAAGGGCAGGAAGTCTTTCTAGAGATCCTTTGGCTACATTTGGAAGACAACAGTAGCATCAAACATCAGATGAGATCAGAATTAGCTTCTGGTGATTTTATTTCATCTCATACCACCCCACCTTCCCCCGCCATCGGTCAAATAACTGACCAACACCTTGCCTCTTATAGGTGACAAATGATTTTGCGCTGATTTGGTTAACTGCCAATGTACCCCAGTAAAATGTCAACTGCTTTGAGCGAGGAGCGGAAGGGAGATCATTGGCAAAAAGGAGAAAGCAATTCAACAAATGGACTTGTTTGTTTCTCTGATTATTGCAATCTGTGAAAACTGAAAACAAATTGTTCCAGTGGTTCCTGGGGCTGCATTAATCTTGGAAACCTTTGTCTCACAGCACTATAAGTCTCAGAAACAATTTTACTCAGAACAATGAGCATCTGTCCATAAGAATAGCTGCATTTATTAATATAAATCAGATGTTGAGCAAGCTGGTTCTGATTTAGCATAACTGACAAAGTGTTCTTACAGTTTCCTCAGGCAGTTACTGTCTCATTCAAAATAAATATAGCAGCTATTTTATGCAAATAACACACATTCAATTTTCCCTTGATATACACAATAGGATAAACTTTTATTTATGTGTATGTATGTATATCTGTGTGTGTGTGTCACTGTGTGAGTGTATGTGTTTGTACCCATGTGCTTTTATATCCACGTGTGCCTGTCTCTGTGTCCGTGTGTATGTGTCTGTATCTATGTCTGTCTGTATGTACGCGTTCCTCTGTGTCTGTGCGTACTTGCATTTGTGTGTGTATATTTGTGCCTGTGTATCTGTGTGTATGTGTATCTGTGTCCATGAATGTATTTGTGTATGTCTGTGTGTATCTATGTGCCTGTGTGTGCATATATATTTCTGAGCGGAGACTGTTAGCCAAGTTCCACACACATGAGGATGGCCTCAACCGGAATCTTGGGTTCATGTCACATATCTGTAACCCCCACGACTTGCCTGGACTTGCAAAATCTCACTAACTGTCCTGTCTGGAGACAATTCACATCTCTTTAACCTGTGCTTAACCCTCTATCTACTCACATTGTCTGTACCTTTAAGATTTGATGACCTCTAAAGACTTGCGTTCCAATCATTATTTTGTAAATTGAGTTTGTATCTTTATATGCCCTGTTTGTAAATAGAACTCCCACTCACCTGATGAAGGAGTAGCAAGTGCTCTGAAATCCAACGACTTGATCCTTTCCCGCTGAGTGTTGCTTTCTTGTTGACCTCAAAAACACATTGTTACATCCCCACCACTGTCGATTAGAATAAATTTTAAATTATAAGCAAAAAACATATACTCACCTCAGAATAAAATATCAATTATTTCAGCATTCTTTCTGACCATTCTTGTATCTCTTTGTTAATTTATTCCTTGTTTTATTAATTGGGCATGTTCTTACCTGTTGTTCACACCATGTTCCTATTCCACAAAGTCAGAGAAGTAGGTGGACAGCCAAATCCCCATTCACTGCGGCGGGATGGGAAACTCTGGCCATTGTGAATGGTGGTAAGATTCTGACCATTGTTTCTCGTTTGGATACATTGGGTAGGATTTTCCGGCTGTGCTTGCCCTGTAACTGGAAAATTCCACATGTAGTCAATTGGTCTGTCCCTTTCTCGCTACAATTCCCACGGTGAGTGGAATGGGAACATTTGTCCCATTTGCTCTGTTATTGCCCGCATCCACTTTTTATTGATCCATGCTTGTTTATTTTGCTATCTAACAATTTTGACTTTCTTTACGTGGGGATGCTGTAATGACTGTACCACAAGGTACTCTGCTATTTCTGATTTTTATCAATGAACAGGGAGCTGAAGGGTGGGTTAGTAAATTGATTGGTGGAGTAGTGGATGAGGTGGAGGGCTCTTGCAGGCTGCAAAGAGACATTGATAGGATGCAGAGCTGGGCAGAAAAGTGGCAAGTGGAATTTAAACCTGATAAGTGTGAGGTGATTCATTTTGGCAGGACAAGCTTGGATACGGATTACAGGGTCAATGGCAGCGTCCTGAAGAATGTGGAGCAACAGAGAAATCTTGGGGTTCATATCCATAGATCTCTGAAGCCTGCCACTAACGTGATTAGAGCTGTGAAGAAGGCTTATAGTGTGTTAGCATGGTGTTTGAGTTTAAGATTCGTGGGGTTATGCTGCAACTATACATGACGTTAGTGAGACCACATTTAAAATAGTGTGTGCAGTTCTGGTCACCTCACTATAAGAAGGATGTGGAAGCATTGGAGAGGATGCAAAGTAGATTTACCAGGATGCTGACTGGTTTGAGGGTAGGTCTTATGAGGAAAGGTTGAGGAAGCTGGGGCTTTTCTCTTTAGAGCGGAGGAGGATGAGAAGCGACTTAATAGAGCTTTATAAGATAGAGTGGATGTGCAGAGACTATTTCCTCAGGTGGATGTAGCTGTTACTAGGGGGCATAATTATAAGGTTCATAGTGGGAGATATAGGAGGGATGTCTGAGGTAGATTCTCAGAGAGTGGTTGGGATGTCACTGCCTACTGTGATAGTGGAGTCGGACACTTTAGGAACTTTCAAGTGGTTTTGGATAGGCACATGGAGCACACCAGAATGATAGGGAGTGGGATAGCTTGATCTTGGGTTTGGACATAGCTCGGCACAACATCGAAGGGCCTGTGCTCTGCTGCACTGTTCTATGTTCTATGTTTTATGACTACAGCATTCTTCACTTTAAGGATAACCTTTGATGATTCTTATTAATTTAACATCTGTTTTGAATTCTCTAGTGCCAGCATAAAGTTCTGTTCTACAGCAATGAACTGATGTGTAGGCGTATGGGTCAAGACTGTTGTCATTTGGGCGTCATATCTGCTGCAGAAATCCTCAACAACTGAAGTAGAATTCAGCCGATTGTTGGCTCTGTATTACGGCGGTCAGATGGCCTCCACATGCTTGCCTACGAAGCACAGATCACAGATTAAACATCAAAATTGTGTATCAACGGAAACATCTTGGTTAGTGAATAAATAGCTCATGTCACATCAATTAGATGGTTTGCAAGATTTTAGGTGCCGGGCATTGTGGTGCTTTAATAATCCTGTGATCATTCCATAGGAATGTAACATTTTAAATCGTCACAATAACTTCTGCCAGTGAGACACTAAGCAGTGACTAAGCATCAGTAAGCATGGTTCAGCATCATGACAAATACAAAAGTGAACATTTTGCCCCTTCTAATGAGTGAAAATTCAGATTCCAAGTGAACATCTATAATACCCTCCCCCCCCCCCCCCCCCCACTTTTAGTTCTCCCCAATAACCTTTCTCAAATCTTTGAAGATCACAATTTTAATCACTGCTTTATCAAAGCATAATCTGCTTTGTAACATTTCTGTGAAGTGTTCAGGATGTTTTAATTACATTGACTGTACTATATACATACATGTTGTGGAAATGCCAGCATTGGTCTGGGGTAAACACAGTAAGAAGTCTCACAACACCAGGTTAAATTCCAACAGGTTTATTTGGTAGCAAAATCCATCAGCTTTTGGAGCACTTTTGCTTAATTAGGTAAGTGAGAATTCTATTCACAAACGGGGCATATGAAGACATAAACTCAATTTACAAAATAATGGCTAGAATGCAAATCTTTACAGATAATCAGATCTTAAAGGTGCAGATAATATGAGTGAGTCTTTAACAGTCTCTCCATTCACATTGTCTGTACCTTTAAAACTTGATTACCTGTAAAGATTCACATTCCGACCATTATTTTTTAAATTAAACTTGTTTCTTTATATGCCCTGTTTGTGAACAGAACTCCCACTTACCTGACAAAGGAGCAGCACTCCAAAAGCTGGTGGATTTTGCTACCAAATAAACCTGTTGGACTTTAACCTGGTGTTGTGAGATTTCTTACTATATAAATACAAACAGACACCTACTCTTTGGTGACCCATAACTGACTCCAACTAAATATTGGAAAGACAAAAATCTTTGCCCCACCCTCCACCCACAAACTCTATTCCTTAACAATGAATTCCAGTCTCTTCATGCTCACTGTCTTGGGCTGAATTAAGTTATTACAGCATTGGCTTTCACTCAACCTAAGGTCAGCATTCCAGCTTGTGTCCTCTCCATCACACAATCCTTGTTTTTTTCACTTGTAATATTAACCACTCCATTCCACACTTGAACTCATCCATCACTGAAGTTCTCAGTTGTGCCTTTTTCATCTCCAAGACAGATCACTCTTGTTTAAACTCTTGCCCACCACCTTCAAAACCTTCAGTTCATTCCAAGTCCTGCTATCTATTTCATTTCCCATACTGTATCACCTATACCCATCACATCATTCCCAGTGATCTATTTTAGATCCTTTGTCATAATGCTTCACATTTAGTCATCTTTGTATTCCTAACTTTACCCCTTCCTAGCTCTGCAACATGCTTAAATCTACAGCTGCCATTCTCCAGTCCCCTGTTCTGTCTAGTTCTCTGGGCCCAGTTGGTTTTGTACCCTTCTCTCTTTCAACCCCATTGTTTCTATTCATCCCCTTCAACCCCTAAGACAGTTCTAAAAACATATCTCTTTGAGCAACATTTCTGAGCATATTACCTACTATTACCTTCTTTGCCTGAGGTTCATTTCCATTTTACCCTGGGACGTTTACTATGGGTTTCTGGCCCCGGCTGCAGTGTGTTTTCTGGTGGCAGAGTCCGGGGAGTGATTTTAGACATAGACATGTCTGTGTCTGTGGCATTTTGCGTAGCTCACCTGTCCCAGCCTTGCAGAATGTCATCTTCAGCGGGACTGGAAGATCTTCACGGCGAAAAGGGGAAAAACCTCACTCTATGTTAAAGTAGTAAATGTAAATTGATGTAATGATGCATATTTATAATATCATGATACAGCAAGTGCAAATTATTGAGTTATAGGTGGTGTTCAAGAGGTTACTGGCAGGGAAGAAATCACCTTCACTGTTGAGTTTTTGTTTGCTAATTTGGATGGCTGCAATGGATAATTGTTTGAACCATTCACCAGCAGATCAGACTAAACCACAAAACACTGTCAGGGCCTGCCCTCATCTGTGAAAACTGTTTACTATTCCAGAATCATTCTATAATGCAAAGGTAAGCCCTGGTTTCTTTTGACTACTCTCCAAATAACGTTTTAAAACCCCCTCCCCTCCCTTTTCTACCCTCACTCCCAACATGTGCAAGGGACTTGTCAGCTGCTTTGCCACCATGTTTGAGACAAGTTCTCTGAGTTAATGGGAGTAGTGGAGGCAGTGGGAATAGAAAGGGATTCTCTGCCCTCCCCTTCTTGTGGCAGAAGCTGGTGCACTATTTGCTAGTGAAGGGATCTTCTGGTCCTGTCACATTCAATGGGATTTTCTATTGACTGAGCCCCAAGTTATTGGGAAATCCAAAACTGGGATATACCAATGGCAGTGGGGCTAGAAGATCCCAGTGACATGAACTGCCAGAATAATTCTAGCCAATCTCTTTGAGATAATGTCCCTGATACTTCCATCCCCTTTCCTGGTGCATCAAGCCAAATCGTGTCTGATGTCGGGAAAACTCTTGATCCCTATGACATCCATCCAAATTGGATGGTTTACTTTCAATCAGCATTGCTGCTCCCAGAATATATAATTCTTAGGTTGAACAAATAAAATTCAACTACACTTAGTGATAAACAGAACTGCTGCACATGCTATTAAAACATGAATCCTTTATCATCTCTTTCTACTCCCTCTGCTGGTACATGTACATATGGCAGTCTGAAGTGGACAAAATGTACATTGCACTTTTCAATACAAAACAGAGAACAGGCAGCAATGAGTGCATGGGAAAAAATATTCATGGCTTTAGCAAACAAAAACTATGAAAAGTAGAAATAATTAAAATTCATTCAAAAATAATAAATTAATCTTAATTGCTCTGTTAGTGGTCTTCATTGATATGATTCCAAGGTGAACATGATAGAAGTTAGTTTTTGTGTCCTAATGTTTGTGAGGTAGGTTTTATAATAACCTGTGTTATCTGCAGTTTTGCTTCGTATCAAAATTCCAAATTCTAATCCACTCCAGGACAGGTACAAATTAGTCAGACTGACATATTATTGTACCACAGAGAGAGTGCGAGCATTGGTAAAGGTATCTTATATTGATTGCAGTTTTAAACTTAGTATCTGCCTCTTGGATGATTCCAGCACATATTAAAGATTGCCGACAAGGTTTTCTAGCTATTCCTGCTGGTGGATCTTCTGGTCCCACAGATGGTGAGCATCTGCCACAAATTCCCCAGTGACGGAGGCTGCGAACATTGGAAAATACTATTGACAGCAGTGGGACTGGAAGATCTTGCCTTGCCACCAGCTAAGGTGGGCATGGGGGAACCAATACAAATGGTTGTGAATCTGTGGAATTCCCTGCCCAGTGAAGCAGTTGAGGCTACCTCATTGAATGTTTTTAAGGCAAGGATAAATAAGTTTTTGAAAGATAAAGGAATTAAGGGTTATGTGAGCAGATGGGTAAGTGGAGCTGAGTTCACAAGAAGATCAGCCATGATCTTATTGAATGGCAGAGCAGGCTTGAGAGACCAGATGGCCCTACTCCTGCTCCTAATTCTTATGTTCTTATTAACTGACATTCTTAAATCAAGGTCAGCAAAATCAAGATGTTTGATTATTCATCTAATTGTAATCTGTGGGACAACAGAGGCCAACAGCAAAAGGGTCACTTGAAGCAATTCATTATGGATGAATATCTGTAAGATATATGGACCATGTTACAATCTTCTTACCTGATTTGATACCTTAGCTATACCATTTATTTCTGCTCTTCAGTGTAATTTGAACCTCTACTTTTGTACGATACTTAACAGCACAGCAAACCAGCAGAGAGATGAACAATTAGGTATAGAACATAGAACATAGAACATTACAGCGCAGAACAGGCCCTTCGGCCTTCGATGTTGTGCCGACCAAAATAAAAAGCAATGCCCCTCCAAACTAAACCATTCCCTTCTCTTCCATATACTTATCAATTAACCTCTTAAACGCCACCAAACTTGGCGCATCTACAACAGCTGCAGGCAGGGCATTCCACTCCCTAATCACTCTTTGAGTAAAGAACCTACCTCTGATATCCGTCCTATAACTCATACCCCTTATTTAAAGCTGTGTCCCCTCGTGCTAGCTTTCTCCATCCTAGGAAAAAGGCTATCACTGTCCACCCTATCTAAACCTCTAATCATCTTATATGCTTCAATAAGATCCCCAGCTTTGCTGTTTTTTGGATGCGCTCACATAAAATAATCATTGCTGTTGTTGGGTGCAAAAGAATAAGAATACCTATCAGCACATGCATCAAATATTGAATGTTGTTTGCAGTGTTGGATAAATAGAACAATTATTGGCAATAAAAAAATTATCCCCATTAAGTTCAATGTCAGCAGATAGTATTCACAATCACTTACATCCAGTCTTAGACACAATGGGTGAGTTTTGAATGGGTTAAACATGTATATACAACCTTTGATAACATTTGTCAGTGAGCAGCTTTGTAGGATGGTTAAAAATAAGAAACACATTTACTGTGTGCTACTGTAGTCCTGTGATAATCCTTACTTCCAGTGAACAGGAAGACATGACAGATCCAAACTTGGGCACTGAAACATTACGGCTTGGGAAGGCAAACAGATGGGAACACAGATTAGCAGCATTAGTTTTATGGTAAAATTCCAGAGAAGTTTTATTGTATTTTCTCATCCCAAGTGAATAAAGGGAAAAATCTTTGCATAAACACAAAAATAAGGTCATTTTAAGGTTTCTGTGAGAATATTCCATTGCAATAAAATAGTTTCTTATCTACAATGCCCTTTCTTGTAGTAACAAGGATGTTTGATTGATATGAATAGTTTGGTTTTATAGGAATTTAAAAGCTATCACAGTTCTTGTTTTCCAGTACTTATGGGAAAGGCTTGGGGGTGGATCATTGTTCACTGATGGCACTGTGGTTTCTTGAAAGTGATACTTATTCAATGCTGTGTTTTCTTTGTGATGCATGGGTGAATGAACAGGAGCGGTTTGAGATTATATGGTCAGTGAGTTCTCATTTTCCTATTTAAAGAGAGTGACTGCGATAAAATTGTTTAGAGTGGATGTGATGTAATCTGATCTAACGCTGATATTATTTTATGTGCCATCTGTGGTAGCCATAGAGATGGTTCAATTGTGAATGCTGTGAAGGCACCTATCTTTGCTTTGATTTATTATTGTCACATGCATTGGGACATAGTGAAAAATACTGTTTCCTGCTCGTTATACAGACAAAGCATACCATTCATAGTGTACACAGGAAAGAAGGAAGGAGCGAGTGAAGAATATATTGTTACAGCCATAGTCAGGGTGTAGAGAAGGATCAACTTAATGCAAGGTAAGTCCATTCAAAAGCCTGATGACAGCCAGGAAGAAACTGTCTTTATAATGGTTGGTATGTGATCTCAGACTTTTGTATCATTTTCCCAACAGAAGAAGGTGGAAGGAGTGTGTCCAAGATGCATGGAGTCCTTGATTATGCTGGCTGCTTTTCTGAGGCAGTGGGAAGTGTAGTTGGAGTCAATGGATGGGAGGCTGGTTGCCTGATGAACTGGGCTAAGTTTAGAACCCTTTGTAGTTTCCTATGGTCTTGGTCAAATCAGATTTGTTAGCCGATTTTTTATATGGGGAAGTTATTAGAGGCATTGCTGTTCTGTTCCCTGGGATTATCAAAAAAAGATTTACTAGAATCATTCCAGACTGGCCAGGGAGGTTATACAAATCAAGAAGGATTTCTTTTGAGGGCTGAGAAGTGAACTGATTGAGGCCTTGTAGCTTATGATAGGATCAATGTGAAGAATACGTTTATACTTGAATAAAGTTGGGGATCATTATTGAGATACCCAATTAGGAAGCCTCACCTGAATGTATATGGAGGAGCAGGAGGGCTCAGATTCTGACTTTGTATCTGTGGGAGAAAGTTTTGTAAATAAAGGGAATCTGTTGAAAGAACATTGACCTCTGAGGAGTTACATCAGGTGTTAAGTGGCAGTGACCTCTTCCAGTTCATGGCCCATCCTGGGCAACTCCTTATCTTGCACACTGATTGGAGCTCGATGCTAATTGGCCAGAAAATATGTGACTGTGGCAGGAGCAAAGATCAAAGAAGGAGGTCCACTGGCAACCACTTCCATTAGCACTCCTGCCATCCCACCATATTAAAATCCAGTCTCATAGCACTTTGTTGAAAAATGACAATAAATTAACTTGCCATATAAATCGGCGGCACGGTAGCATAGTGGTTAGCATTGCTGCTTCGCAGCTCTGGGGTCCTGGGTTCGATTCCTGGCTCGGGTCACTATCTGTGTGGTTTCTTCCCACACAGTCCAAAGATGTGAGGGGTTAGGTTGATTGGCCATGCTAAGAAATTGCCCCTTAGTGTCCAGGAATGTATAGGTTAGAGGGATTAGTGGGTGTAATATGTAGGAGGATGGTGGGATTATGTTTGGTGAAGACTGGATGGGCCAAAGGGCCTCTTTCTGCACTGTAGGGTTCTATAATTCTATGAATTCACATCTATAAACACAGTTTAAAGCTGTAATCACTGTGACAAGCTCTAAGTAGAATGTTTAGTTCATGATCCATTGAACATAATAGAATATTCTTCTTCTGTATAATAGGGCTTTGCACTGCTATACATATGTGACAGATAATGTAGTCAGAAAACCCTAGAAGACACCTTAAAAGGGTTAAAAATCACATAAGCTGCAAACTGAATCTCAGTCACACAGGGAAAGCTATGTGCAAATGGCAACTTTTAATTAAAATAAGCCCAGATAAAAGTCAAGGACCATCCAATTGAATGATGTGTAGCTGCAGTTCATGTCTGTCCATTAGAACAAGGAACAGTGGAAAGAGAGGTTGAGATATCATTATGTAGAGATGCTGGCGTTGGACTGGGGTAAACACAGTAAGAAGTTTGACAACACCAGGTTTAAATTCAACTGATTTAATTGATAGTTATTCTACCAAATAAATTGGTTGGATTTAAACTTGATGCTGTCAGACTTCTTACCAAAATATCATTAGTCAGAGCTGTAGCTCAGTGGCATAATGGTTAGCACTGTTGCTTTACAGTTCCAGGGTCTTAGGTTCGATTCCCGGCTTGGGTCACGTGTGGAGTTTGCACATTCTCTTCATGTCTGCATGGGTTTCCTCTGTGTACTCTGGTTTCCTCCCACAGTCCAAAAATGCGTGGATAAGGTTGATTGGCCATGCTAAGAAATTGCTCCTTAGTGTCCATGGATCCGTAGGTTAGAGGGATTAGTGGATATATTATGTAGGAATATGAGGGTAGGGCCTGGGTGGGATTGTATTCAGTGCAGACTCGATGAGCCAAAGGGCCTCTTTCTGCACTGTAGGGTTCTATGATTCTATGTTTGACCACATGAGAGGAACAATGGCTGTAAATACAATAACAAAACCATCGTATCCGCTCTGTAAAAAAACTCAATTAATCACAACTAGACATAACATCAGCCGCGTCATCTTTTGTCTACATCTGTTATATATCAGTTCAGTATAATCCTTGTGAAAAGAAAAAGCAGCAAAAGCTTAAAAACGAGAAGCAGGATTTTGGCAGCACTCTGGTGATAGGCTGGGAAGTGGGTGGGTTGGTAAAACAGTGGTAGAAAGTATCAAGACCGAAGCCCCCCATCTTCCTACCTTCAGGGCACATTTGAAAGTGGGATGGTAGCGATTTGATCACTTGAGGTGGACAGCCAATTAATTCAATTAAGTGACCAATTAAGTGCAATTTCCTGCCCCATCAGCATTTGATTGGGGTCAGGATAGCCCCTGTTATGTGGAGGGGACCACCAGGTAGATTAACAAAGGTTCACAGTGGTTCTCAGCAAGGCTGAGGGGGGGTTTGGTGTGGTGCAGTCAGGGGTTTGGGGAGGGTTGGCTTTTCCTTTATAATTACTCTTTGGTCCACCAAGGTGCCCCTGGCATCAACAGTTGCACCCATGGTAACAATGCTCCTGCTGGGGGATTCACCCCTGTGATTTCTTGGTCCTGCCTGTCCAACCCCAGCACATAAAAAATAATGAGGGCATTAAGGGTTGTGGGGACAGACAGAAGAGTGGATTTAAGTCTATAGTCAGATTAAACATGATCTTATTGAATGGTGGACCAGGTTCAATGAAATACAATACCTGCAGGTCTTCTGAGGTGCCTCAACATAGATATACTCTATCCGTTTCCTTGCAGCTCCAATCAATTGTACCTCTATCTGTGGCATTGCCAACACTGTTGAGCTGCTGATTATGTAGGTTGATTTTTTTTAAAAATAGATTTTGAAGAATATTGTGTCATTCTGTAAAGAAGGCTGTGTGTTATAGATGGTTTAATTAATCTAGGGAAAGGCTAATGCAGACAATGGCCAGAATTTTACTGCCTCACCCAGCCCAAAGCAGGGCCGGTGAGGCTCGCAAAAAAGCATTTTCCATTGGCCTCGGGCCAGTGAGTCAGTAAAATTCCAGCAAATGTATCTGGGACAGTTGAGATATTAAAAAAGGAGACAGACTTATTGCAAGCATTTGTAATGAAACAATGATAAAGTAGATTTATAAGTGAATAAGCATAGTTTAGAAATTTGTATTATGAGATAGGGAGTTGACTTTTCAGTTATTACATTCCAAAGTGGAATGGAACTAAGTAAGATGTCATTTGATATAGACATACTGAAGCAACTGCAGTTTTGCCTTGGATAGCATTACTGGATTTGTATAACTTACATTTATAAGGGAGTGTTGCCAAGGTGCTTACTTAGATATTCTGACTAAGTGGTATTTTTGGGGTATGGTTTGTAGGAGTGTTTTAACTATGTAAAACACCGTATGCATATGTTTTTCTTTCTGTTAATAGATTTTTTTATTTTTATGAAGTGTTTCTGGAATATTGTATTTCTGGGATCAGGAGGTTTCTTCTCATTTTCAGAATACAATAAAAAAATTATGATCAGTAAGATAAATTTCCCTGTGGGATTTGACATATTTAAATAATGTCAGCTATGGTTATAACACTGACCCTCTGTTTGGGCGGGCAGTTCTGAGAGATGACCAAAATAATAATCTAGCTATGTTAGGGGTTGTAGGTTTTAGCAAAAGGAAGGGATGTGATTTACACGCGTAGATTCAAGGTAACAGCAGATTTATTGAAGGAGCTGGCTGCCCATACAAAATTAAAGTAGAACAGCAGCCTGTGTGCAACACCGTAAGGACAGTACCATTGAATCATGTGATCAGCTTCTACAGCAAGCTACAAGCACTTGAATATATAACAACCACTATCTTTAATTAGATGGGAGTTCCACAGGTAGCCTCTTAGTTGCCATCATTGGAAAAAGTTTGCCCCATGTGTATTGGTGTCCGCCCAAGCGTGACTTCTTACCTAGTCTAAGGATTTTGAAATCAACTTTATTTCATATTGCAAGCTGCCCGATTCTTCGATTAATCAATTCTTTCTAAAAAATATAAAGAACAATTATTTCACTGTCACTTTGGCCACCCGTTCCCTTCACCAGCAGGACCTTTCAGTCCTGCCAAAGTCAATGGATATTTGAATCACTCACTACATCCACTATGGAGGATCCCTTCACAGCAGGGTGATTAATTGATGGATTCAAATGTTTTTTAAATTGAATGGCCTGGGCTGAGCCAGTACATATATATCTCCAATTCTCCATCTCATGCCAGACACAATTAGTGTCATCACAACATGAGGCACAGAAATAAATTGGAAATTTGTTTTTTATTTTGTATTCTTGGTTTTCATTTTATCTTGCAGACATTTCAAAACAGGTCAGCAAGAAAAGAGAAATCCAATTGGATCAACTGAATGAGATGACCACAATATTGTATGCTGACACACATATATATATGTGTACCAGATTGTACACATAATCTACTATGGATACTTACTTCAAAACGAATAATGCTTTTAGCTTACCTAAGAATAAATAAGGTAATATAAGCAGTCTGCTAAAGCACAAGACAAACTTTTCACTCTTAATCGACTCCAAGAATAATACATAAATCGAAAACCCAGTCACGAGTAACATAGCATCACCACCCAATAGTATCATCAGATTTACTCTCTGTGAATCCCATGTTTTCAGAACTTTCTATGGTGCTAGCATTTGTTTCATGTTGTAACAGACCCAGATTCTGCTATATCATTTCATATAGCAAATAAACACAATTAGTAGCCTGTGTATTGACGATAACTGACAGTGATATATATTGTCAATCCTTAAATTGTCTCTATTAATAAAATTTACCTTAAAGAGACGTCTAACACAGTCTGTGCCACTCGATCTTCTATAAGATTAATGATTAAGCAAAAACCCCTTCAATAATTATTCTAATTCTATAAATAGACATCACTACGAGCTCAACACCACCTTCTCAAGGGTAACTAGTGGTGGTGATTAAAAGCTGGCCAGCCATCGATGCCCATGTCCCACGAATGAACAAAAAAGAAACATGTCACAAGTAAGCTAAGTTCTGTCTGACCAGAACTGTTATTAAGATATTTGCAATTATGCTGAAAAAAGACATGTCAAAGATTTTTATCTTGCACTCATCAGAACTGTGGCGGTAGGAAGAGTCCCTTAACAGGACAATAATTGTCCACTTAAGATCTTCAATTGGCAGTGGGGCAGGAAGGGGCCTTCATTGGCCTTCCTGCTTAATAGGGGTGGTATGCTCACCAATCACTTTCCCAGCCAATTGAATGTCCCAATGCCAACAAACATGTCAAGATGAGACCATGAAATAGTGCCCACTCACTCCTCCAATATGTGTTCTTCAGAATATCATGAATGATGTAAGTGGGATCTAATACCAAACAACAGAGGCTCCACAGATTTAGCCCCAGCCCTAAACTCTGCAACTTCAAATCATTTTTTTCAAAACAAGAAAGATGCTGGGTGAATATTACATATAGAAAGGTGCACTGAGGACGACCTCCAACAATGTGTTACAGATATCCATAGAATCTCTGCTGTGCAAAAGGAGGCCATTTGGCCCATTGATTCTGCACCAACTGTCTAAAAGAGCATCTTACCCAGTGACCCCCCCAACCCTATCCCTGTAATTCTGCACATTAACCAGATTTATCCATTTAACCCACACATATGTGGACACTAAAATTTAGCACAGTCAATCCACCTAACTTGTACACCTTCGGAGTTTGGGAGGAAACTGGAGCATCCAGAAGAAACCCACACAGAAATGGGGAGAATGTGCAAACTCCACATAGACAGTCAGCCAAAGCGGGAACCGTGGCGTATCTTTTCCGATGGCGAGACAATGGGTATCACATCCATTTTCTTGTTTTTTTGAAGGTTCCTGCAAATTTCCAATTAAAATGTAAAGTGCTAGCAACATGCACGTGAGACACATGTGTAAGGGATATCGTTCATTGCTGCAACCCATTGTCAGCTGGCAATGCTGCAACTATAACTGGGACAAACAGAAAGGCTCATCTTCCCCAGCAGGACTTTCCAGCCTGACTCCATTTCCATTGACAGATGACATGTTGAAAGTACAAGAGTGGCACTGGTGTTTCTCGGATTTAAATTTTAGTTGTGACTATTTCATATTAGTCTGGTTTCACATTATTCAAGTATGCATCATTGTTATTTATTGAGAATTAGCTTAGTCAGAGCACTAAACGCTCTGGCACATTTCAGGTTGGTACATAGCAGGAGAACTATGGATTTTTCATCGTGGAAGAAATAATGTTGTATTTATGCATTTATTCTTTATTGAATATTCAAGCATTGCTCTGTCACTCTGTGGAACGTGGCTGAACTTGCAGGCTCAATTGACCCTCCCTTCTATCCACTTGAGAGGATGCTGTCCAATATTGCTCTCACCAGAAGTAATTAATATGTTGTGAGAGAACTTAATTCCCTGCTGACCAACACCTTGAGATGGAACCATGTGTTGGACAGTATTGGAACTGCCCTTTAGCGCCCGACTTTCTTACCATGACTGACAGTTCCAGCCAGGCCCTTCCCATGTAGCTTTTCCAAGACATTAGTCATACCATCAGTCCTTCTTTGGATCCCTCTTTTGCACCCCCACATCTCTGACCCCACTCTACACACTATCCTCCTTAACATTAACTTCTGCCTGCCAATCTCAAGCCTCCGTGCATTCTCCTGCTTCCCTTCCTTTGGCCACAGAATTCAACAAGGAAAACCGATGACCTCGGACACAATAGTACAAAGGTGCACACTACCTTTAAACAAACATGAACCAGGTGCCACAGGATTCTTGTGTGCTGTGGGTTTAATTATAAAGGTATACATAATTACAAAAAAAATTAACATAATGAGTATCCATATGTGCAAATCTTTTAGAAATGGGAAACTGCCACAAACATGTAGATCGCAATCTTACCTGCCATTCATGCCATGCCTCTGTTGCAGTGAAGAGAGATCTGGATGGCTGTCAAATCCTCCGATTTCACTGCAACGGGATGGGAAAATCCCACTGGTGTGAATGATGGTAAGATTTCAGCCATCAAATCATAGAATCCCTATGGCGCAGAAGAACGCCATTCAGCCCATTGAGTCTGCACCAACACCAACACCAACACCTCTGACAGGGTGTCTCAGATCACCAACAGTCTGCCCTAGTTCCCTATGCCAATACTGTAGTTAAGAAAGCCCACCAATGCCTCTATTTTCTCAGAAAACTAAGGAAATTTGGCATGTCAGCTATGACTCTCACCATCTTTTACAGATATGTCATATGGAAAGCATTCTTTCTGGTTATATCACAGCTTGGTATGGCTCCTGCTCTGTCCAAGACTGCAAGGAACTACAAAAAGTCATTAACGTAGCCCAATCCATCGTGCAAACCATCCATCCATTGACTTCCCAGTATCTCGATAAAGCAGGTATCTTTACAGCATAATTAAAGACCTCACGCATCCCAAAATTTCTTCCTTCCACCATTTTTCTTTGGGAAAAATATACAAAAGTCTGACGTCATGTACCAGCTGACTCAGGAACAGCTTTTTTTGAATGGACCTCCCTTGCATTAAGTTGATCTTTTGCTTTACCCTAGCTATGACTATAACACTACATTCTGCACTCTCTTGTTTCCTTCTTTATGAACGGTATGCTTCGTCTGTATAGCGCGCAAGAAATAATATTTTTCACTATGTTAGTACACGTGACAATAACAAATCAAATCACTTAGGCTTCCCCTGCTCCTCCAAAACCCACACATTTTCCGTGGCTAATCCATCTAACCCACACATCTTTGTACACTATGGGACAACTTATCATGGCCAACCTGCACATTTTTGGAGTGAGGAAGGAAACTGGAGCACTCAGAGGAAACCCACACAAACGCAAGAAGAACATATAAATTCCACATAGGTTGTCATCGTAAGCCAGAATTGAAGCTGGGTCCCTGGAGCTGTGAGGCAGCAATGCTAACCATGTGTCACTGTGCTGTTCACTGAGTTTATCTCTAAATTTGAACCTGGCACTTGGATTGTGAAATTTCAGCTCAATTCAGTCACTCTACCCACCATGTTTTCAGCTTTTGTAGGTCCCCTTGTGGTACCTCCTCTCTGGGGGAGGGGGTGGCGGGTACATAAGCACGTCACTGACATTGGCATGCCCTGTTACTGACCAGGTCAGGGTTCAAATTCGAGGTTCTTTGAGTGAGGGAGATGTTTGTTCATTCTATACATAGTGCTTCTCGTGACACTTTTCACAATCTTAAACAAGTGGATAGTTTTACCCAGACTCTCACTATTGACTGCACTATAAAACTTTCTCTCAGCCATTTGATTGATGCTAATTTTTTTTTACACAAGCTGATGTGTGTGAGAGATGGGCTGATGTTATCAGCCAGTAAAACGATTACCATGATGGATTTCTCTGCCAGTGAAATGGACTAATACCTTTTATAGAACTTTTCTGTGAATCCTTGTTGAGAAGTTGCCAACATGACACATGATAAATCCCTTTTATACTCAAGGAGATGCTGAGTAACTGGTCACTGACAAAATGAGTTATAGCTACCTCATGAACAGAGATATTTTTCCACTGCCCTCACTGTAAAATCTTGTGGAGAACTCTTTCGAACAATTTTGGGCATTTTGGCATTTCAGATGCCAGGTAATCTCATGTTTGCACAGATGAGATGAGAGATGCTTTGAGATTTCTGCCCTAATCCAAGGTTTCATTTCAATTAGCCTTAGTTTCTTATCATAGAGTCCTACAATGCAGAAGGAGGCCAGTTAGCTCATCGAATCTGCACTGACCACAATCCCACCCAGGCCCTATTCCCATAACCCCATGCATTTACCCTAGCTAGTCTCCTGACACGAAGCAACAATTTAGCATGGCCAATCCACCGAACCCACACATCTTTGGACTGTGGGAGGAAAGTGGAGCACCCGGAGGAAACCTACGTAGACACAGGGAGAATGTGCAGACTCAGACAGTAACAGCGAAGCAGCCAGCACAATTAAGGACCCAATGCACCCCAGGCATTCTCTCTTCCACCTTCTTCCATCAGGAAAAAGATGTAAAATTCTGAAGTCAGGGACCAACCGACTCAAGAACAGCTTCTTCTCTGCTGTCAGACTTTTGAATGGACTTACCTTGCATTAAGTTGATCTTTTTCTACATCCCAGCTATGACTGTAACACTACGTTCTACACTCGCTTGTTTCCTTTTCTATGTACGGTATGCTTTGCCTGTATAGCATGCAGGAAACAATGCCTTTCATTGTATGTTAATACATGTGACAATAGTAAGTCAAATCAAATTTGGGAATCGAACATGGGTCCTTGGTGCTGTGGGACAGCAGTGCTAACAACTGTGCCACTGTGCCACAAACAAGCAATGGCAAACAAGCCATCTTCAACCTCAGCAAAAGTATTCCTCTCTTCCCTCAAGTGGATTGTGTGCATTTATTCCACAGGCATTGATATAAAAATCTGTCTTGTGAAAGTAGATATGTGAAAAAAATAAGGAAAGATAAACAAAAGGGAGTTGTGGATCAACAATTTTGTAGACCTCTTTCTGAAGCAGAAAAAATGCATGGTTCACAATGATCCTTGTACGTGATAAGTGACTACTTGGTTTTTAAACAGTGACATACCTAACAGTTAAAGGCTGCGATATGCATTAAAAAGACCGCAACACGCTCTCTCACATATAGCACTTCAAATCAATGAAATCTTGAATGGGCTGTTACCTTACAGTTAAAAACAACAGAAGGTGATCATCGTACAGTAACTCTATCATATTTGAAGGGTTAGATGAACAATTGAGACAGCATGAAAATTCAATACAATTGCATTTTAACTACATCAATATATAAGCATGCTTCCTATCATTGAAATGCAATGAACTCACTGTGCTGCCTAAAAGCAACTACTTGCACTCACTTGGAGCAATGAGAAAGATATCCTTACTTCTGATATTTCAAGGTTCCAAGACCCCCAGGTCCAGTTCAGCACCTTTACCCAAGTAGATAAGATCTGAGCAAGATTTAGACCATTGCAATCACTAATATCATCTTAAATGAATCCTATTTTTGCTGAGGTGACATTAATAATCATCAGTAAATATTACTGTTACAATGCACAGAACACACTTTTATCAATATTGGAGAATGATACAGTGCAAAGGATAAAAAATAGGGTGCAAGGTCAAATCATGAGGAAAACAGCTTTCGATGGTAGGATGAACTTTAGGAAGAAATTATGTTAGAAATTATTGAACAATAGCATGGTGGCACAATGGTTAGCGTTGCTGGCTCACAGTGCTAGGGACTCCAGTTCGATTCCCAATTTGGGTCACTGTCTGGGCAGAGTCTGCACGTTCTTCCCATCTCTGCGGGGGTTTCCTCTGGATGCTGGTATTTCCTCCCACAGTCCAAAAAGCATACTAGTTAGATATATTTGTCATGCTAAATTCTCCCTCAGTGGTTCCGAGCAGGTGCCAGAGTGTGGAGAATGGGGGATTTTCACTGTAACTTCATTGCAGTGTTAATTTAAGCTTATTTGTGACACTAATAAATAAAAGAAAAATAAATACTATTGAAATAATCAAGGAAACAGAAGGATAATGGGAAATGGCAATTAGAATGGGAGGTGCTTAAGTGGAGTGTAGACCAGTTAGGCTGAATGGCCTCTCTTTGCACCATAGATTATACATAAACTTTTATATAAGTTGAAAGAGATAATTCTTGGTGATTTTCTTGAGTTTTCTCAGTCAACATCTTTATCACTCCATCTATGGTTCCAATCGCCTGCCTGAGGAATTTTTTAGTTTGAAGTCCTTGGTAAAATGAAAACTCAGCATTGCAACCAATTCAGGCAAACAGTCAAAGAAACCAATAGAAGAGTTAATTAGATAGCCAAAACAATAGAAGTCAAGTTAGAAAAAGTTGAGCTTCAAACTGCATTGTGCTTTGGTCAGAGCACGCTGAGCATACTGCGTCCTTTGCTCTGGTTATCAGAGAAAGACAGTAAGAAGTCTCACAACACCAAGTTTAAGTCCAACCAGTTTATTTGATAGTAATCTCACAAGCTTTCGGAAACGGTGTTCCTTCGTCAGGTATGTGGAAGGTTCTGATCACAAACAGGGCATATAAAGACACACACAGTTTACAGAATACTGATTAGAATGCAAGCCTTTGCAGCTAACCTGTTATTCAAGTCTTAAAGATGCAGATAACGTGAGTGGAGATAGCATTAGCATAGGTTAAAGAGATGTGTATTGTTTCCAGACAGGACAGTAAGTGAGATTTTATAAGCCCACACAAGTCATGGGGGTTACAGATAGTACAACATGAACCCCAGAACTCAGTTGAGGCTATGCTCATGTGTGCAGAACCTGGCTATCAAAGATTCAAAGATTGAAGGCATAAAGCCGCAAGACTAGTTTATCATGTCAGTGAGGCAATCTTGTGGAGATGCATAAGACAGTAAACAGTATTTCAAACGACAATCAGAACTAATGAAGAAAAGCAAAATGGGGAGACTAGATACAAAGTAATACAAAGCAAAAAACATAGAAATGCGATTGGAATCTGCAAAGAGGGAATCTTTGAGGTATTTCTGAATGAATGACTGACCTGACTTGTATTATTTATCTTACATGTGTAAACATTGATTTTTTAAATTCTTTTTCTTTAGGTCAGTCTTTATTGTTTTCTTTTCTTTTTATTTCATTTTCTTTCTCTATTCATTTTGATTTAACTTGTTGTGCCTTTTTGTTTCTTTTTGCCCTGCAGCAAGGGGTAATAACTGGAGAGTTTTGCATTTGGCATTTGAGAATTGCCTCATGGCTCTTTCTCTGCACTGCTTTCAACGTTTGAGTTTTGTTCCTGTATCTTAGCAACCCTGGTGCCTGCGACTGACTGTAACACATTCTCTATCGTGTTCTGCCGTGGTTTGAGCTAATCAATATAATCAATATTACTTAATCCGGCAGTTTGATCATACAACCTGTTTCACAGGAGTACAAGTCATGTTTGACAACAGGGCAATTTAAGGGACAGCTGTGAAAGAATGTGCTTATGCTCGGCTGTAGATCTTGAACTTTGCAAATTCAATGCAAGCACTGTTTCTGTCAATCTATAGCCTCATCATTTTTCTCTGAATCTCTCTGGCAGTAATGAAATATATTGGTTGGGTACTTTTCTGTGTTACCTGAATATTTGTTTCTCTCCATTTCATTAACTTTTGAAAACTTGAGAAAGGAATGGCTTGTGATGAGCAGAAATCTGTCTATCCTAAATATGTCAAGATGGCCAATATAACTGACTGACTATTACTGCATGCTCACAAAATTTTGAGAACTCCAGTAATGGCACAGTTTATGCTAGATTAAAACGTAGGGTTAAAAAAAATATATCTTTGCTCAAAATTAGAATTGTCCCATGGTATAAAACTACTATGTAGAAATCTTTGCAGTATGGAATTTTTTTTTAAAAAATTGTATGACCCTGGTATTTCTTTAGAAAGTCTGTACAAATTGTAAAATTGCTTGATGCCAATGGATGCCAAACAACTTGCTTCTATTATTCAAGGAATGGGAAGACTGTGATGGATGCTTTCACTGACAAAGAATGGACAACTTAACATCATTTCTTTTTGGTCAATGAGCAATGTGTGAAATGGACTGATGTATCTGTGGAAACATGAGAAAACTAGAAGTTAGAATAAGCCATTTAGCCCCTTGACTTTGCTATTCAGTTAGAATATGTATGATCTCAACTCCATTTTACTTTGCTCTACATCTTTTACTTAACAAAATGTTACGTGTCTCAACGCTGAAAGTGTCAATTGTCCCAGCATCCACAGTATTTTGGGAGAAGGCTTCCAAAGTTCCATAACCATTATGGGCAATACGGTGGCATAAGGGTTAGCACTGCTACCTCACAGCACCAGGAACCTAAGTTTGATTCCAGCCTCAGGTGATTGTGTGGAATTTGATTGGTGCCTACATGGGTTTCCTCCTGGTGCTCCAGTTTCCTTCCACAATCCAAGGATGTGCAAGTTAAGTTGAATGTCCATGCTAAATTGATCCTAGTGAAAGGAGATTAGGAGGGTAAATATGTGGGGTTATGGGAATGGGGCTTGGGTGGGATTGTTGTTGATGCAGACCCTATGGGTCCTTCAGCACTGTGCTGATTCTATGAACTCCCAATCAGTAAAATCCTTTCAGAAGATTTTCGCTCCTCCAACTATAAATCTTTCCTTAGCTTGATTTAATGGATAGAATATTTATCTGCAGTCCTATTTAAGAAGTGATTTAAATATTTCAGAAAATTCAGAAGTTAATTATGTTCCGATTTTTGTTTAACCTGTTGACTTTTTGTTGCAAGACAAAATCACCACACAATCACAGACGCTTTTTTGATTTATATTCATTAAATTTTATAAGATCCAGCCATCCACGTAGAGTTAATTCTATCTTAAGCAACTTGAGCCATTTCTGACAGCTACAATAGAGAAATGAAAAATACAGCTCAGCATTAAATTTTTATTTGCAAAAGAATATACTGATTGACGTTAATCATAGGGGTTTCTATCTGTGATTTTCTCACAACTTTAATATTTGAATCTATTAAAAGAAAGAGACATACCAATTACAACTTGCATCCACGTTGAGGTAAGATTGTGTGTGTGCATTCAATGTTATATTATGCTTGATTTGATTTGATTTATTATTGTCACATGTATTAGCATACAGTGAAAAATATTGTTTCGTGCACGCTATACAGACAAAGCATACTGTTCATACAGAAGGAAAGAAGAGGGTGCAGAATGTAATGTTACAGTCATAGCTTGGGTATAGAGAAAGATCAATCTTAATATGTGGTAGATCCATTCAAAAGTCTGACAGCAACAGGGAAGAGGCTGTTCTTGAGTCATTTGGTACGTGTCCTCAGGCTTTTATATTTTCTTCCTGATGAAAGAAGGTGGAAAAGAGAATGGCCTGGGAGTGTGGAATCCTTAATTATGCTGGCTGCTTTTCTGAGATAGCAGGAAGTGTAGACAGAGTCAATGGATGGGGAGATTGGTTTGCGTGATGGACTAAGCTTTGTTCACGACCCTTTGTAGTTTTTTGCAGTCTTGACAGAGCAGGAACAATGCCAAGCTGTAATACAACCAGAAAGAATGCTCCCCATGACCCCCTGGTGACACCTCGGAGGGAGGCACTGAGAAATCTTCTGAGGTCAGCGTCACTGTAAACATAGACAAGGGTCATGGATGGAAGTGTGAATGTTAAAATGGCGGCACTGGCTTGTTGGGATGAACGGCCTGTTCTCGTGCTGTTTAGTTCTTTGTTCTCTGTTAACCCACCAACACAGAGATGAGCACCATGGTTGGTACCTTTAGTGTTGAGCCTTCTGGGTCACAATCTGATGGGCACATCACAGCCACTGATGCACATCGGGTAGAGGAAGGCACATCCCAGGGCTCAGGCACACGGAGGTCTGCTGGAGGCCAGGACTCAGCTGTCCCCAAGCCAACTGCTGGGCCTCTGGGTTTGTTTGTCTCAAAGCTGGTGGCAATGCATCAGGAAACTGGGGAGTTGTGGAAGGGCTGTCAATATCCATGCTGCGAGGCTGTTTAGAGGATTCAAACAGAGTGCTATAGCAGAAAGTGATGGCTGGCTCCCATTGGTAGTATTAAGATCTCGCCTTGTTGATGCCACCTTTATACAGTTGGGGGTCTAAAGGTTACTGTGTGTTACTTGTCAAGCACGTCCCATAGTTGCCTGCAAATTCAGCTTAATTACCTTCCAAACAAGCTAAATAGGTATGCTGAGTTTAGGCAACTTCACCCTCCCCCACTTACCAGCTACTTGAAAATTTAGGAACCTCCCTTCTCCCCATCATGGCTTCAGAGTTCCATCTGAGTTCCTTTCTCCTTTGATTTTTTTTGACCATCTACCTCAGCTTTTTATCCTACTCTTCTAGAACCTAGCAAAATTCCCCTGCATTGCACGCATTTTTTTTGTCTGCTAGCTGGGAAACCTGCCATGTTATGTTATGTTTAAAAGGGAGCGTTCTTGTACCATTTTCACTGCAGGCTAAATCATGACACAGAAACGTGACAGGGCCCGTGAGAACTTTGATAGTGGAGGGGAGCAGAAGTGTACTTTATTATTCATCATGTAGAAATGTGGCAAGGCCTGTGGGAAAACACAATGGACCTTCTGTATTCGGAAAAAAAAGTCATGAAAAGAAAGCGATTTTGAATTGCTCAACTTTTTCTTTGCAAGTTAATTATGCACAAATTTTAGCAATTTGATTTCTGTATTTATTTAAAATAGTTTGAAGGAAAGATTTAGTTAATTTATGTATGATCACAGATTTAAAAAAATGAAAGTAAAATTGGCTGTGGTTTAAATTATGCACAAGTTGGATTTGCATACAAGTCGTAAGAAACAGAATTGCGTGAACTGTTATATAAACCTGAATACATCATTGCTTGTGTGGTGACCAAGGATCACAATCCAGTTAGACACACCTTGGCACACCTTTCTATTCCGCGCAGGATCACACGTGAAAAGGACAATGTTCAAACTTTAAAAAGATTGAAAAGGAACTTAATAGTTTTGTTTACTGCACATTGAGCAGATACAAATCCATTTAAAGCTAGCCAGAAAGTCACAAAATTAAAGAATGGAAATGGGGTGAGAGCAGAACAATTGGGTGAGAAATTGAATTTTATGTTGTCAGGTAGAAAATGAGGCAAAAATTCACCAAAATCAAGCAGGAATCTCCCCCTCCACCTGAGGTTCAGTGGCTGCATTTTGGGATGGGCCAAAGTTTAGATGCTGAGGCACCTGCCTGAAGTGAATATACTAGACTGGAGTGTAACATCTGTTTCAGCATCTCAAAGTCATGCACCAAGCATGCTGTGCTCAATGTTCTCCAGGCCTAACTAATGATTCTTAAAGGGATTGAGTGGTGAATACGGCCAACGAAGAGGGGAGATGTTCTGTTTTGACTTAACCTCAATGCAGAGCTAGCAGGAGCAGCCACCCAATGACATAACTGGAGACCAGCTCAGTATCCAGAACTTTTCAGAAATCCCACATCAGTGAGTTTCATTGAGGTACCCTGTTGCCATTCATAGACACTAATGTTATGAGATGAGTTTCAGTTTGCACTTAGAATTAAAAAAAATCATAGAACTCCTATAGCAGGCCCACTGAGTTCCCACTGACAACAATCTCACTCATATATTTAAGTGCGCGTCCCCCCGATACTAGAGGGCAATTTAACATGGCTAATCAACCTAACCCACACATCTTTGGACTGTAGAAAGAAACCAGAGCACCCAGAGAAAACCATGCAGATATAGGGAGAATGTGCAAACTCCATACAGGTAATAAAGGCTGGAATTGAACACAGGTCCCTTTTCTTTTTTTACCTTTTCAAGGTATCACCAATATTGCTCTGACTTCGCAGTTAAAACCATTGTCTCCCTCTCGAATTCTCTTAACATTCAGCAGAGTCTGAGTCCTACGCCAAGCATAAAAACACAGAGCATGATCTTACTTGCTGTTCGTGCCACCCTCCCACTGCAGTGAGGTCAGAGAACTTGGCGATCTGCCGTTCACTGCAGCGGAATGGGAAAATCCCGCCGGCATGAATGGTGATAAGATTCCGGCCACAGACTCTTGCGAATGAATCCTTGTGCGTCCCTTGCCACCCCAATTGAAGCAGACTGTAATATCATGCAGGTAATACTTTTCACAAGTTAAAGGTAATTTGCTGATATTAATGCTTGGCTGTACAGAAAAGGTGACTGACCCTGAGCTGCAAATGTAAAATATTAAAGAGAAAGTGGGAGAAAAATGGAGAGAAGCAAATCAAAAGCACAGAGGATTGGATTACCTTGTGCGCTGTTTGATGTCGTTTGCTTATGTTAGAATAAGTATTATGCATGAGGGTCTTTCAGATCATTGAAGCGTGCAGTAAAGGTTAAAAGTGCAGAGGATAATTAGTTACATTTTTAAAGAAGTTATTTAAAATACAGACTTTCCAAGATTTCATGCAGAGTTCTAAGCACGGCAGACATTCAGGAGATATTTCAATTATTCATAAAGGTAGAGGGGCCAGTGTTGGTCCATGCCAATGCTTATTTAATCTGGAACCAAGCCCAGGTTGTCAATGACCTCACAGTGTCCTCTCGAGATAGCTGAAACTTCAATCCACTCTTGTGGGGAACTATGCTTTCTTTAAATAATGCATTCCCCTCTTGTGACCTCGGCCAGCATTGCATTGTTCTTTAGTCATGTTATTTTTGGAGTGGTTAAACTGAGGGAGGAAGTGCAGACATTATGATGGAGCCCATGGCCCTCCTACACACACTGGGCAAACAGCTACAACAGTGTTGTTTGGTCAGCAGGAAATATTTGACAGCAGATCTTTTTGTTACAAATAAATCATAGAATCATAGAAATATCATAGGAAAACATAATTGTGCGCTTTATTTATTATATCTTTTGCAAGATGTAAACCATTTTCGTACATTGTGTCCCCGGCATAAGATAAAATAACATCAAAATTAATAAATTTCATATGAAATTTTATCAGAATTATTTTGCTGGTACTTTCTTAATAACTTTCCCTTTGTGCACTCATGTTTATACTATAACCCAATAATTATTCACACATTGATTGATGGAAGCATTAAATAATCAGTGCATCTATGTCTTGCGGTACCAATCCACAGAAAGCATAAACATCTCAAGTTCACTCTTAGGAGTCAAGGTGTTATCCTTGGGTTGAATATTCCGAGGCTCGAGAGATAGGAAAATTGCTCTTAAATGTACTCCCGCTTCTTGTTCACTTGCATGTGCTGGATGTCCATGGATGTGTGGGTGTCAGAGGAGGACTGGATCAGGTTCCACTACGATTCACTTTCCATTTAGCAATTCCCATCAGGAATTACTGTCCAGACTCAGGCAAAAATAATGACAATGAGATTGAGGTAATTCTAGCCTGTCAGAATCTGCAAATCCATATCCCGCCACTGACCATTATCTTTGGAAGAAGAGGAATAGGGACAAAGTGCACTAAAATAATGGAATGTCAATCCCAATATGATCTCTACCTCCTGACTCCAGAATTAGAAATGAAGAATTATAATTCTATTTTCACCGAAAATCATAGGGGTTGGGAGCAGGAATCAGGCCATTTGGCCCATCAAGCCTGCTCTGCCATTCAACAACATCATGGTTGATCTGATTGTGGTCTCAACTTCACTTTCCTGCTTCTTGCCTATAAACCTTGATTCTCTTGAACAATCTGATTAACTCAGACATTTTATTCATTTATTCATGTCAAGTAGGCTTATACTAACACTGCAATGGAGTTAATATGAAAATCCCTCAGTCGCCATACTTCGGCGCCTGTTCAGGTACACTGAGGGGAGAATTTACCATGACCACTGCCCCTAACCAGCAGATCTCTGAACTGTGGAGGAAACCGGAGCACCTGGACGAAATCCACGCAGACACGGGGAGAACATGCAGACTCTAAACTATCAGTGACCCAAGCCAGGATTCAAACCCAAATCTCTGGTGAGGTGAAGCAGCAGTGCTAACTACTGTGCCATCAAGTCATCCTTGAGAGTATTTAAAGACCTGTCCCCACTGCTCTCTGGATAAAAGAATTCCAAAGACCTTCTGAGAGAAAAAACTCTTTCTCACCCCTATCTTAGATAGGAGGCTCCCTTATTTTCAAAATGTGTCCCCAAGTTCCTGATACCCTCACAACAGGAACCATCTTCTCAGCATCTAGCCTGTCAGGCCCCTCCTCAGCAGCTTACATATTTCAATACCTCTGTGGTCAAGTGACCCATGACCTCCAGGATTGTTAGTGAAACCTTGATTTTTTTTTCCCCTGAGCATGGATGAAATCTTAAATGTGGAAGCTCAGTTTAAACGTGGCCAGAGTCTGCAATTTGTAAACTGTAGAGCTGGAACAGATAGTATTCATGCAACCCGGCTTCAGACAATCAACTTTCCATCAAAACCAGACAGGCCTGGAACTGTCTGGCCAGGTGCTATCGACTGCATTGTTTCAGAATGAACCACTGTTAACACCTCCAGTAAGCCTTCTTCGTTGCAAAAATGCTACACAGGCTTGGTGGCACCCAGCTTAGTGAGATGCCAGAGGCATAGCATGATAGAGACAACACTGGACAGTTAGAAGCTCATGATATGGAGATGCCAGCACTGGACTGGGGTAAACACAGTAAGAAGTCTCACAACACCAGGTTAAAGTCCAACAGGTTCATTTGGTAGCAAATGCTACTAGCTTTCAGGGTTTTTACTTTTGTCAGGTAAGTGACCTGACAAAGGGGCAGTGCTCCAAAAGCTTGTGGCTTGTGCTACCAAATAAACCTGTTGGACTTTAACCTGGTGTTATGAGACTTCTTACTCAGCAAGGCTCAACAGACAGTTTGGCAGTAAGGAATATCGAGACACTGAGTCAGGAATACTAAAATGTGGGGGTGTTGGGGGGAAGTGGGAAGAGAATCAGAGACGCATTAGTCACAACATGATGTGCAATTAACAATTTATTGTGCTGTTAATGTAAATGATTACCAAACCCTGACTAATGCTGACCTTCACCCCTATGCCCTCTCGTGAACTACAACTTTCTAACTTTGTGCTCACTGTCTGCTGCTTCCTCTCGCTGCTACTGCAGG
The DNA here is from genome assembly GCA_024679065.1 of Sphyrna mokarran. Lineage (NCBI taxonomy): Eukaryota > Metazoa > Chordata > Chondrichthyes > Carcharhiniformes > Carcharhinidae > Sphyrna > Sphyrna mokarran. Next base: position 102,163,872 of record JAGIQG010000007.1, read on the forward strand.
ATGCACATCAGAGGGGGAAGTGTTCAGTTGTGATGCTCCCCAGTTGCTTGTGATGTCCTTAGTGGATGTCCCCTGGATGGCCGGGACTTGGAGGACCCCGACTGACTTGAGGATGGCACTATTTTGGTCCCACCCTGTTCATTTTGCTGGCCCTGAGACGCCCTGGTGTGTGGAAGGGTGGGGAGGGGTCTCTGGACGTCTGGGATCTCCTGGGTGGCATGGGCTCAAATGTTCTTCTTCTCTTGGGGTCCCCAGAGGTCCCTGTGGACACTCCATGAGATGCCAGGGCAGCTGGACTGAACTCTAATACACTCTGGCATCACCTGGCTCTGTCTGTCCTGGAGGTCAAGATGCATCTGCGCCATGATGTGTGATCCCTCAGCCCTGGCCCTCTGAGACTGGAAGAAATTTCACAACACCAGGTTAAATCCAACAAATTAATGTTATGGCTAACATTACGCCGCTGTTTAAAAAAGGTAGCAGACAGAAAGCAGGGAATTATAGGCCGGTTAGTTTAACGTCTGTAGTAGGAAAAATGCTTGAATCTGTCGTCAAAACAGAAATAACGAGGCACCTAGATACGAATGGTTTGATCAGGTAGACGCAGCACGGATTCGTTAAGGGGAAGTCGTGCTTGACGAATTTATTGGAGTTCGATGAGGAAGTGACTAGTGCAGTAGATAGAGGGGAACCGGTGGATGTGGTGTTTTTGGATTTCCAAAAACCGTTTGATAAGGTGCCTCATAAAAGATTGTTGCAGAAGGTTAAGGTGCAGGGAGTTGGGGGTAGGGTGTTAGACTGGATAGAGGATTGGTTGTCTAATAGGAAGCAGAGGGTAGGTATTAATGGATGCTATTCTGATTGGCAGCTGGTGGCTAGTGGAGTGTCCCAGGGATCGGTGCTGGGGCCTCAACTATTTACCATTTACATAGATGATCTGGAGGAAGGGGCTGAGTGCAGAGTGACGAAATTTGCTGATGACACGAAGATGAGTGGAAAAGCAAATTGCGTGGAGGGTGTGGAAAGCCTTCAGAGGGATCTGGATAGGTTGAGTGAGTGGGCGAGGACCTGGCAGATGGAGTATAGTGTTAGCAAGTGTGAGGTTATCCACTTTGGGAAGAATAATGGTAGGAACGATTACTATTTAAATGGCGAAAAGCTGCAGCATGCGACGGTGCAGAGGGACCTGGGGGTCCTTGTGCACGAATCGCAAAAACACAGTCTGCAGGTGCAGCAGGTGATTAAGAAGGCGAATGCAACGTTGGCCTTTATAGCTAGGGGGGATAGAATATAAAAGTAGGGAGGTACTTTTGCAGCTGTATAGGGTGCTGGTGAGGCCGCAGCTGGAGTACTGTGTGCAGTTTTGGTCGCCGCATTCGAGGAAGGATATATTGGCCTTGGAGGGGGTGCAGAGAAGGTTTATTAGGCTGATACCGGAGATGAGGGTGTTGGATTATGAGGAGAGATTGAATAGGCTAGGTTTGTACTCTTTGGAGTTTAGAAGGCTGAGAGGGGATCTTATAGAGAATGAAGGGGATGGATAGGGTAGAGGTTGAGAGACTCTTCCTGCTTAGCAAAGATAGCAGGACTAGAGGGCACAGCCTCAAGATTTGGGGGAGGGGAGGGTTCAGATTGGAGTTGCGGAGGGGTTTCTTCACGCAAAGGGTGGTGAATCTTTGGAATTCTCTGCCTGATGAGGTTGGTAAAGTGGATAGGTTTTTGATTGACAAGGGAATTAAGGGTTATGGGGAAAAAGTAGGAAAGTGGTAATGAACCACTACAGATCAGCCATGATCTTATTGAATGGTGGGGCAGGTTCGAGGGGCTGGATGGCCTACTCCTGCTCGTATTTCTTATATTTTTATGTAAATTTGGTGCTACCAAACAAACCTGTTGGACTTTAACCTGGTGTTGTGAGACTTCTTAATGTGCTTACCCCAGCCCAATGCCGGCTTCTCCACATCACCTCCAAGACTGGGTCAAACCCCCGGTCGCCTCCACCTCAGCATTAGCCCTCTGAACCTGCTGTGTCTCCAGAATGCCAGTAAGAGTCCCAGCCATGGCCAGCAGTATCTCCCACATGCCCCTGACAATCATGGCCATCAAATGCTATACCTCCTGAATGCCAGAAACACACTTGCCCATGGCCTGTAGCGTCTTCAGGATGGCCTGGACCCTGTCATTCGTGAGGACAGACCCTTGAGCCAACTTTCCATTGCAGTTGCCACACTTGCAATGTTAGCCTGGGTCTCATGCCGTGTCGGCACCACCTCCTGCAACATTACTCTGTTTGACCTCCCCTAACCAGCCTTGCAGTTGCCATGGTTGTTGACAGACCTTCCACAACTCTCCGGGTTTCCTGATGCATCTCCACCAGCCTTGGAAGGAACAAATCCAGGGGCCCATCAGCTAGCTTGGTAACAGTGGAATCCTGGCCTCTGGCAGACCTCCGTATGCCCGAGCGCTCAGGTATGCCCGCCTTCACCCGATGTGCATCAGTGACTGTGATGTGCTCACCAGATTGTGACCCTGATGCCTCAACACTATGTGGTGATCGTCTCTTTGTTGGTGGGTTGTGCGGCACATGTTGGTGTCACTTGAGTGGTACTGCCTTCGGAGGATTCCTCAATGCCTCCCTCTGAGGTGACATCCAGATTGTGGGCGGTTTGTTCCAGAGCAGCAGGGAGAGGCCGAAGGGCTTGGGTTCCTCTGGGTCCAGAGCTGGCAAAAAGAACACACAATAGCCTTTTTCCTAGGATGGAGAAAGCTAGCACGAGGGGACACAGCTTTAAATTAAGGGGTATGAGTTATAGGACGGATATCAGAGGTAGGTTCTTTACTCAAAGAGTGATTAGGGAGTGGAATGCCCTGCCTGCAGCTGTTGTAGATGCGCCAAGTTTGGTGGCGTTTAAGAGGTTAATTGATAAGTATATGGAAGAGAAGGGAATGGTTTAGTTTGGAGGGGCATTGCTTTTTATTTTGGTCGGCACAACATCGAAGGCCGAAGGGCCTGTTCTGTGCTGTAATGTTCTATGTTCTATGTTCTATGTTCTATGTTCAATAGGAAGAGGGAGGCAAAACATTGCATGCAGCACCACATTATCCAGATCCATGGGGGCATGAGGTGAGAGGGAAGCCATATCTGTGTGTGGGGAGAGATGGGGGGGGCAGCAATGAGGCCAGCAATGTCCGTGGGGGGAGAGGGGGTGCAGGGTTATGGGGGCCAGCGATGAGACCAGGATGTCTCTGTGGAAGGTTATGCAGACCAGCAGTGAGGCCAGCGATGTGTGTGGAAGGGTTGTAGGGGTCAGCAATGAGGCCAGCCATGTGTGTGTGTGTGAGGGGGGTTTTGTGGGGGCAGCAATGGTGTTAGTGATGTGTGTGGGAGGGTTGTGGGGGTTAGTGATGAGGCCAACGATGTGTACGTGGTTTGGATAGCAGTGATCAGGATGCTGGCAGGTCTTTTCTGTGTTCTCCCAGCAATGTGCACTTCTGTGGGTTCCTGCTCATCCCAATGATCTCAGGTTCTTTGGCATGAATAGGCACCGCACCCCTGCGCACCCTCCCCTCCCCTGGGCGTTTAATGAGATTCACGACTGGGACTTCTGCAGTGCACAGAATGTGGAGATTTGGATGAGAAGCTGAACTGATAGAACTGTCCAGATTTAGAACATTTGGACATCTCTCAAGATATTCCTCTCTGGTCCTACCCATGAAAATGGGATTGGGTATTCTCTCCCATTATATACTTTTTTTATTCATTTATGGGACATGACATTGCTCACTGGTCAGCATTTATTGCCCATCCCTAGCTATCCTTGAACTGAATGGCTTGCTGGGCATTTCAAAGGGTAGTTCGGAGAACACCACATTGTTATGGCTCTGGATTATTGAATCCAAATTACATCATTTGCTGTAGTGGGATTTGAACCTGGGTCCCCAAAATACTAGCTGAATTTTTAGATGAATAATCTAGTGTAAGTATGACCAGGCCATCATCTTTCCTATTAATGCAAGGATTTTGTTGCAATATTAAAAATTGCCGAGTTACAGAAGTTAAGAACAGGTAGTTAATAAGTTAAACAAGAAGATAACAATAGGACAAGCTGAATATTATAAGGGCATCCTTGGATCGACAGCTATTTAGGAAATTGTAAAGCATTTTCCCTTCATTTGCAAGACTTCCACTTGTTCTAATTCTTTTAGACGGTAATTATTTTGGCTTTTACTAGTGATTTTCCTTTGATAAGTTCTCACTGCCATTGTTTATCTTTTTTAAATAAATACATTTTTTGTAGCTTCTTCAAGTTAAGAAAGGAACATTAATTTTCATAGAACCCTACAGTGCAGAAAGAGGCCCTTTGGCCCATTGAGAGTGCACCGAACACAATCCCACCCAGGCCCTCCCACATCCCTACATATTCTACCCACTAATCCCTCCAGTTTACATATCCTTGGACACTAAGGGTCAATTTAACATGGCCAATCAACGTAACCTGCGCATCTTTGGACTGTGGGAGCAAACCAGAGTACCCAGAGGAAACCCATGCAGACAATGTGCAAACTCCACACAGACGGTGATCCAAGGCAGGAATCGAATGCAGGACCCTGGAGTTATGAAGCAGCAGTGCTAACCACTGTGCTACCGTGCCGCCCAAGTTATGTTAACTGCCTCTGATGCTCAGAATAATAGAGAGTTATACTGAAACAATTGTGCAGGCTCTCAAACTTTCCTTACAGCGCAGTAATTTATGATTAAGTCATACAGGAGTGGTTTTCGACAAGATTTTCTTCTTTCTCGCTTCTTCAAATTGCTCCAGATGTGCTGGGATAGGTTTACCTTTTCTAATATTTTCCACATCAGTGGCCAGTTGTCAACTTCAGATGGCACCCACCATGACTCTTCCCCCAAAATCCACAAATCCACATGGCGACCTTGAGCAGTTACCATCACTTTTATTAATCTACCTTCCCACTTTGTTTTACAGCTGCCGTTACAGCTCTTTCAACAGGACTCACTTTGCATCTAACTCTTTCCTTAACAAGACCCTGAAAAAAAAAATCATGCAATCCAGCAATATTGAACAGTACCGGTTATGATAACAATAGGAATCAGGCCAATCAAATAAAAATCAAATAGTTTTAACTCATGCTTGCTACATTGAACAGTAGAATCTGGACTATTTACAGCAAAATATTAGGTGACATGGTGGCACAGTCATTAGCACTGTTGGCTCACAGTGTCAAAGGCCCAAGTTCAATTCCAGCCTTGAATAACTGTGTGGCATCTGTGTGGGTTTCCTCCAGGTGCTCAGTTTCCTCCCGCATTGCAAACATGTTCAGGTTAGGTTGATTGGCCATGGTAAATTGTCAGTGGGATTAGCAGGGTAAATATGTGTCTTTATAGCGATAGGGCCTGGATGGGATTGTTGTTGGTGCTGATTCGATGGGCCAAATGGCCTCCTTCCGCACTGTAGGGATTCTATGTATTCTATTACTGGCCTTTTGGCTAAAATCAAGCATCAGATCAAGTTCAAGATCAAATGCAATGCCTCTTACTGTAAACTTGTATCTTGTAAGTCTCTTTTGTGGGCACCATGAATTGGATTTAATTTGAATTTGATTTTTTTTTGGAGCAAGCAAGGAGATAGATTAAGGGTTTAACCTGCCCACTCTGCACATTGGTTCTATAACTTTAAGGAAGAATAAAAAAAAACACTAATTCACCTTTATTTTTAAGTTCCTCATCTGAACTTTCTCAGAAAGTATCATGCACTGAAACTAATTTACTAAAGCTATTATTAAGGACGGAAAGCTTGCGTTGTTTAAAGTGATTGAGTGCCATAAACTGACTTGAAAATACCAGTGAACGCACCTGGTTTAAACTTAGAAGATTTGGAAAGTTGGATTTGATTCTCAGCAATCTTTCTCCTTCACTGTGAATAAGGTATTAGTCCAGGCATAAGCCTGCCTTACAATGATCTAATGTTTGTTTATATCTCAGCTGTGTTGTTCCTCAGTGATCTTGATCATTTCAAATACAGCTGCAGATAAAGAGAATCAAATCCAAAGGAGAGCAATTATTCACTTGGATTTCATTTAGAATTTTCATGTTGATGAAATAAACAAAAGCAAAAGCATACCATCTGTTAATGAGCACACCTTTAACAACGTAGTCTGTTTCCCTAGCTGCTTTTTCTCTGACATAAGTATATGTGGATTTTCACAGATGATTGCATAATGTTCAGCAGCTTTCTTGATTCCTCAGATACTGAAACAGTTCATGTCAATATGCAGCAAAATCTGGACAACAAACTTGGCCTGTAAGTGAAAAGTAACATTCACTTCACCCAATTGACTTCTCCAATAAGAGAAAATCTAAAGATCTCTCTTTGTCATTCAAAGGCATTAGCATCACTGAATTCCCCCACCAGCAACATCATGTGTATTCCCATGGACTGGAAATTGACTTAATGAGGCACATAAATACTGTGAGTACAAGAGCAGATCAGAGGTAGTACCTCACCAATTATTCCCTGAAGCTCCATCCACCACCTGTAAGGCTGAAATTAGGAATATAATAGAGTACTCTTCACTTGCCTGGATGAGTGCAGTTATAAAATCACTCAAGTACCTCGACACATCCAGGATAAAGCAGCCCACTTGATTGGTGCCCAATCCATCCCTTCAACATACACAGTGGCAGTAGTGTGTACAATGTACAATGTGAATCCTGCGTCCAAAGGAGAGACTCACTGGCAATTAGGGATCTCCTTGCTGGAAGTCACCGCATTCTTTTACATTGAAACCCATGGCTAGCATTGACAATGCTGCCCCATTCACCTTTGTTCCAGGGCTCCGGTGACAATTGTCATCTGGGCCCCACTGCAGTGTTGGCAATGGCCCACTGTTCGTGGTGGCACTATCAATATTGAAAAGCTGTCAGCCCGTAATAGTTTAAAAGCCTACCTTGCTGGTGGGGTGGGTTCAACTTGAGACTGTCCTACCAGCACAATGTTCTGGGACCCACCTCTTTCATGTTTTTTCAAAGTGTTTGAAAATCTGGTGGAAAAATTGGGATACACTCTACTCTTCTCTCCAGAGATGACACCTTAATTCCGCCCAATTAATTATTTTTTTCCAAACGTTTTCGTTGTGGTTGAAGGTTTTCTTGCAGAATTAATTCATTCTAAAATGTGTAAAATGTGTCACATTGATTTGATTTGAATTATGTTGTTTTTCACATTTGAGAAAGGCAATCACCCACACCAAAACCGGTGCATCAAATTTCATGCTCGGCATATAAGCCGATCCCAAATTTTGGAAGGATCTTCCAAAGCTTCAAATGTGGAATTGTATCCCGTTATTTACATTACATTTAACTCCCTCTGAGACTAGTACCTGACTAAAACCATCTTTAACTATAACTTGCTCGTTTTAATACATCTGTTTCAAATTTTTGCATAACCAACAGTCGAAGAAAAAATGAATTTTAACATCTTTCCATCTTATTTGTTGATCCAATTTTTCCAGTCTTCTTAGCGCTTGAGCTTGTACTGACAGCCTGTAAGAGCCCAGTTTAAAATGTTGGTTTGTCATGTGAAATGTTGGTTAACTGACATTCATGTTGAAAAATGCTCGGATGTAAGTATTATTGTGGTCTCTTACGGTCTGCTGAAACCATGTATGTTAAGGGTCTGAATGTAGATCTGAAGGAATTTATCTCTGTGGCAAGGTATTGGGCAGGATTTTCTGGCTCTGCTGTCCCCAAGATTGGAAAATCCTGTCCGAAGTCAATAGACCTTCACATAATCCACCCCAACCCATTACGATTCCCGTGACAGGAGGGACAGGAAAATTCCACTCCTTGAGAATGACGTAGGTTTCTTATTTAATGCAATTACTTTGTTACCAGTGGCAACTGTCTACAGCTTTACACAAGCTTTAGTAGGCTAGGTCCAAGTAGTCAAATAGGCTGATTACTTGACTGTATCTCTGACTCATAAGGTATACTTAAAGTTTTACTGATAATGGAGTGTTGAAGATTAAAGCAAATAATATGCAGTGAGTAATCAAATCTTAATTTTTATTAACCTGCTAGCAAGGAGAACAGACACAGTGAACAGTGAATTTTGCTATGGTGTTCTGTTGATTCATACAGATACTTAGCAGTTACAGTTAATTAAAACAAATGAGAAACAAACAACTTTCTAGTTCTTTATTTGCATATATAATCCACCAATCATAGCATAGCTTTTTGCCTTTCCTTATCCAATAGAAAACTGTCTCCTTCATGAGATCATATCTTATTATTTAGTAATTGTCATGGTAACTTGTCTTCATCATGTGTTCTAGCCTGGAATGCACTAATTATTAAATTGACGCAAGGTTAGATTAGTCTCTTATCTTGAGTACATAAGAGTTGGCCTCACTGAAGGGCTAGTAGGTTAATAATCATTTTCCATTACTTAACAGAATTGTTTGTCATAACTTAATTTCCACGAGAGTCATAGTCAATAATGAACATCTGTAGCAGGGATCACAGGGAATAATGAATATCTAACACTGCGGCTGTACCTTTTGTCTGCCGGTCTTACACATCTTAACATCATAGTGATCCTACTTCTCAAAAGCACGTGGCATTGTCAACATTGACATTCAAACAATATCGCAACAAATCCTACTCAACCACCATCCGGCCTAAGGAAAATCTTTTAATTTCTCAAGTATAGACATGTGCACTTCTAATTTCTACCAGATATGAAGTACAGGTTTGCCATCCTCATCCTTTGAGGTTTACATCAAGACCCTAGGTGGGATTGTGGTCAGTGCAGACTCAATAGGCCACATGGCTTCCTTCTGCATTGGAGGATCCTGTGATTCTATATGGTAGATCTTAAGAGACCATGACAATATATACATAGCAGCATTTTTCAACTTGAATTCCAGTTAGTCAACATTTCACAACAATAATCTCATCTGTGGAAAAACCAGTCAGTATCAAGTATTGCACATTGTAATGTTAGATAGATAGTTTCAATGAGCATTTATCACCAGAATGAGATATTGCAGAACTTAATTCTCCATCATTGAACAAAAGTGACAACTTCCAGAAGGATTGAATGTGGTCTGTGGAACATATGAGCTTGGTAGAACAAGGTCTACTTTTCTTGAGCTACACATCATTGCAGTCTTCTATTCTTTTTAGGTCATCGGTGTATAATGTTGTGGCAAGTCACAATAGAAAGAAAGATGCTGTTTTTGCAGCCATGGCCTCGCTGTGTATATTCAGCAACCAATATATGATCCAATTCATGGAACCCGATGCAGGGTAAATAATCGATTCTGTTGGAAATTGACCCTTTATAACAAAATAATGTTGTGTGGATTCATTGATAAAAAATTTATTTGGCAAATTCCAGCTGTGCCACAGATGTGTGGTGTTATCCCAGACATTGAAATCTCAGGCTCAATAATGTCAGTGTAGAACAAGTGTCATTTATTTTTTGCACAGGGATGAAGGAATTAAAAGTGAAAGATATCTTGAGAAGCTCTTGTAAACCTCTTACAAGATCAGGAGTAAGACTGGTCTCAAATCTTTGGTGTTCTATTTGATTCTAAGCAGAGTCCCATATTCTTTGTTTGACTATGACTGCCTACTTCCAAATCCATTACATTGCCCACCACTGCTTCAGTTCCCTTATCCATTCGTTGGTCACAAATAGAATGAAAAGGCTGGAATTTTACTGGACCTCAGGGGTTGTGATGGAGTCGATGGGTTAGGGATTGAAAAATTGGGTGGGCAGGTAGATATACGTCCATCTCTTTCCTGCCATAGTTACCATGATACCAATGGTAGGAAAGGCAGGTTAGCTGCAAAGACTTGCATTCTAACCAGTATTCTGTAAACTGTGTGTGTCTTTATATGCCTTTATATGTCACTTAAGGGCTTCTATCTGGAACTGCTGGTCTTCTAGCAGCTTAGCGTGGGATTCTTTGTCAAAGAATCATACAATCATATTTGACTATTTTGATTTTAAGTGCTGAGTGGGCTTGAAACTGGGAGTGTTTCAAATCAGATTTTTAGACCCGTTCTCAAGCGTCCCCATACACACTCTGCCTGAAAAAGTATCAACAAATCTGAACTGCATTACATGAGCCCGTGGGCAGGCTTATTGCATCCCAAACCCTACAGCTCTGATCGATGCCTCCAACCGCACATGCATAGAAAAAATGATAGAATAACTCTCCCCAACCACTTCGTTCTTAGGCCGGATAAATCCTCCACCTTGATCCACCTTGTCTGACAAGGGGCATACACGTGATGGGTCGTGAGAGGGCTGCTCTTGGATTTTTTTCGAGAGTATCTCCTAGTGCTTCACGTCGTTAGTGTACGCTTGACCTGGACCATTTGATGGGCAACACGACAGCTCAGCTCAGTGACTATCGCTGTGCTGTGCAAATACACGGATTTGGGCCTGTGTCTGTGGGAGTTTGCGCATTCTCCTTGTGCTTGCGTGGATTTTCTCTGGGCGCTCCGGTTTCCTCCCACATCCTAAAGATGTGCTCTTAGGCTGATTGGCAGAACAAATTCTCCCTAAATTGTCTCAAATTTGGTTCTAATGCATCAATCTATAAACATAGACAGGAATGACAGGGATCATCAGTAAAAGCGGGATCATCGAGGTGGCAGCGTGGGCCCGTTGGGCCGAAGGGCCTGTTTCCCGTGCTGTTTTGTTCTTTGTTCTTTGTTCCTCCAGATCCCCTCATCCCCAGCATCCTTCCAGCTCCTGACCCCAAGCATCTCCTTCCTATCCTCCCCAAATCCCACTGTGCTTGCCCTCTAAGAGCCACTACCTGATACTCTGTGGGAGTCACACCATCATTTCTTTCATGGCTCCTTGTGTCTCAGTAAGAAGTCTCTCAACACCAGGTTAAAGTCCAACAGGTTTATGTGGTAGCTAAATTCACTAACATTTAGAGTGCTGCCCCTTCGTCAGGTGAGTGGGAATTCTATTCACAATCAGGGCATGCACAGATGCAAACTCAATTTACAAAATAATGATTGGAATGTGAGTCTTTACAAGTAATCAAGTTTAAAGGTGCAGACAATGTGAGTGGAGAGAGTGTTAAGCAGACATTAAAGAGATGTGTGTTGTCTCCAGATAGGATATCTAGTAGGTTTTGCAAGCCCAGGAGGTTACAGATAGTGTGACATGAACCCAAGATCCCAGTTGAGGCTGTCCTCATGTGTGCGGAACTTGGCTATTAGTTTCTGTCTCCACAGAAGCAGATCAGCCATAACATCCATGAAAAGGCGAAGACAGGGAATAGTGAGCCAGACCTCTGGGTCCTCACTCTCTTTGAGGAGCGGGCATTGGAGTTGTCAAAGGAAGGGGAGATGTCAGCAATAGATGTTCGGTCTGCTGTCCAGACCGGAGCACCCTGTCATTCCCCCACTTACTTTGAGGCAACTTTATGCGGGCATGAGTTTTGGGTGTAAGGGGCAAGGTTTAAAGGAGATGTACAAGACATGTTTATTTACATAAAGAGGATCATGGTGCCTGGAACTCGCTGCCGGGAGGGTAGTTTGCAGATGCCAATATGATAATAAACTTTAAGGGTTATCTTTACAGCCATGCGAATGGGATAGGAATAAAGGCATATAGTCCCTGAAAGGATAAAGGGTAGCAAATCAAATGGTCAGTCTGGTTTCGACAGGCATGAGGACCAAAGGAGCTGTTGCTGCGATATAATTTATTTGGTGCTTTGTTTTATGTTCAATGGAGAAATGTAAATCATGTGTTTGGTATCCCAGGTTCCTCTCCTTCCCTTGTACTTAACCTTGTGTCCTGGGTTGCAGGGACACATCTGAACATCCCAGGGCCTTCTGGACTACAGGTGCCTGCTGCAGCTTCTGCCTATCTAGGTCTGGAAGCTCAGATGAATCGTTAGAGGATATGGGTGAAGGGACCTCTGGGGGTCATCGTTTTGGCATCAGATTCCACCTCATAACTCACCATTCCAGATATTGACACGTCAGTGAGTCTAGTTAGTGATGTGGCCTCTGGGTCACTCTCTCGGGTGAGCACAACACATCTGATAATGTAGGGGAGGAGGGAATGTTCGAGGCCTCTGGGATGGGGGCCCTGCCGGAGGTAAGGAGTCGGCTGGCCCCAGGCTACACATTGGGCCTCTGAGATCACTTCTCCCTCAGCTACTGGAGATGCAGCAACAGAGCCAGGGGATGCAGGAAGGGCTGATGGCCACACTGGACCGACTGTGAGGCTGCTGGGAGGAGTCCCAAAGATTTCAGATGGACCAGCTGTTGCCTGCCTTGCGCAGTTCCCAGGCTAACACTGCAAGGGTTAACGTCTGCAGTGGAAAGCTTGGGTCAAGTGATTCTTACCATGAGTGGTAGCCTCCAAGTGATGGCTGCAATTGAGGGAATGAACAGGCTTCTTCTGATTCTGCAGCCTATGGCTGAGAGGCTCGAGAGCTTGCAGGAGACCAGGCAGAACAGCACTGAGACACCGCAAGCTACGGCAGCAGCCTTTAGGAACTTGACCCAGTAGAAGAGGGTTATGGCAGAAGATTTGCAGAGTGTGCCCCAGTCTCAAAGGGCCACAGCTGAGAAGTTAGACTAGTTGGAGAGGGACCTTGCTTAGCCATTGAGTGGTAGCCCTCAACTCAAGTGACCATTGCAGGGGGTTTGGCCACTCTGACGCAGATGCTCCTCCAGGACTGGCAGTACCAGCTGATGCCGCAACTTCTGGAGCTCATTGCAGAAGCACTGCTATCCCATGGCGTGACCCCGGGGCCCAAGGGGTACCCCAAGGGAGGAGGAAGGGTTGAATCCATGCTGAGGCTTTTCAGCCAAAAGACCATGGCTGTAGCTAACACCTCTGATCCCCCCTCCCGCCCTCTTGCTGACACCATGCATCTCAGGGACAGCAGGATGAAAAGGGTGTCATGGAAACCAGGAAGTAGGCCAGAATCCAGGGCCGCCAGAGGATGTCCGCCACGCACATGACAGGCTCCAGGGCATGGTGGGATCTGGCCCCCTCCACCTCTGACGTACTGTTGGGGGAGTCACTGAGATGTAGTGGCAGGCCAGGGAAGGGTAGGAAGTTGTAATTGCATTGAGATGGCACAGGTGAAGGATTAACTAGTTAGAAAGATATTTAAGCACTTTAACGATTTCAGTTCACAAGTTTTTATGTTAGGAGGCCTTACTTAACTAACTTATTGTGCTTATTAAATGTTTTTTCACCACCTACCTGTGACTAATTTGTGTCGAATCCAAATTCTCTCGCACTGATAATTGCCAAAAGGATGCTTCATGTTGATGTTAGTTGGGGATGTCCCTCAATGCTGTGTCACTGAGGAAAAGAAGCCATTGGTTCCCTGGACCCCACGAGTGAATCCCTCCTATCCCCACCCCACCCGCCTCAGGGCCCTGTATGGGGGTTTCAGATCACTTACCGCTACACAGACATGGACCCATGTGCATGTGGAGCTCAGGTAGGAGTCAGACTAGTTTGCATCAAGGCATCATCATAGTGGTGCTCTGCAAGTTGTCACCCTCCTGCAAGCCAAAAAAACTGGTTAACACAGAGTATCCATGCCCCAGCATGCTGGTGTGACAATGTTGCAGGAGATAGAAGGAATTTTGGCGGGGGGGGAGACAGGGGATGAAAGCCATAGACACAAGCCCCTAGCGGGTGAAATGCCTGCTGATTAAGGCCTCCCTTGCATGCCTAATGTTTCTGCTAGCCCTCCACAACCTGGTTGGTGATCCTTGGCATGCTCTTCCCCATCTTCCTCCTTCTCCTCTTCCTTCTCCTCCTGCTGGTCATCAGCCCCAGGGACACAGGGTTGATCAGCCTCCGTATTCTCCTCCTCCTCCAATATGTCACCTCTCTTCAGGCACCGGAATCGAATTCGGAGGAACCAGTGCACCTCTCCACTATCAGGTGGGCCTGATCGTAACAGGTCTCTGCCTCAGTCACAGGTCTCTGCACAGGCGTCATCAGCCATGTCCAAAATGGGTAGCCCATATCACCCACGAGCCATCCCTACAGCCTGGACTCCTTCTCAAATGTCCCCGGGATGTCTGAACTCCTGACAATGAAGATATTGTGCACACTACCTGGGTGTCTTGTGCAGACATGCATAATGTCCATCTTATAGTCACACACGAGTTGAACATTAAGGGAGTGGAACCCTTTTCTGTTGATGAATCTTGGCTGATTCTGTATGGATGCCTTGAGGGCAACATGTGTGCAGTCAATGGCCCCCTGTGTATTAGGCATCCCCACAACAGCTGTGAACCCTGTAGCCCAGGCTTCCTGCTGGGCCTGGTCCAGGTTAAATTTGATGTACTGCCCAGCCCAAGGATTCAGTGACCTGCTTGACAGAGGTGTGCATAGCTGATTGGGAGATGTTACATACATCTCCACTCGGGAACTGGAAAGAGTCAGTTGCATAAATGTTCAGAGTGTCCGTCAATTTGACAGCCATGAGAGTGGGTGCTCCCCTGCCTGCCTGGTCCTGCAACAGGTTGCATAGGTGTTGCATTGTCTCTTTTTGGAGGTGGAGACATCAGCGGCACACACTGTCCAACATCTGTTCAAATGTCACTTGTGCATGGAACCGATAGGATCTCTGCTCCCTCCTTCTCCTGCGCCCCTCCTCCTCCTCTGGGTAGTTGCAGCCACCTCCTGCCTCAAGTGGTCATGTCCCTCTACTCCTGCAAGTGGTAAGGCTTGGGCCTCCTGTGCCCGCAATTTTTCCTCCAGCTCCTCCTCCTCATCTCCAGCAGCAGCCAAAAGAAGAGCAAGATCGATTGGTTGCGTCGCAAAAGCCACCTTGTCACTCTGAAAGGGGGGGAGGGGTTGTCGTTGGAGATGGAGAGAAACACATATGGCGGTTAAGTAACACTGCTTGCCCTGGAACATCAACAGTCACAGCCCACTCCCTCCTCAATTCCCCCAGCGACATGCTCCTCACAATGACAGCCCCCCAATTCCCCTAGCCACACGTTCCCCACAATCACAGTCCCCCCCAATTCTACCAGCCACACGTTGCCCACAATCACAGTCCCCCCCAATTCCCCCAGCCACACGTTCCTCACAATCACAGCCCCCCAATTCCCCTAGCCACACGTTCCCCACAATGACAGTCCCCCCATTCCCCTAGCCACACGTTCCCCACAATGACAGTCGCCCCCAATTCTACCAGCCACACGTTGCCCACAATCACAGTCCCCCCCAATTCCCCCAGCCACACGTTGCCCACAATCACAGCACCTTGAAAAGTTGAGGGACTGCAGCAATGCTTTCTGCAAAGGATTTGTACGTATTCTTCAGCTGGAAGTGAGCTGAGTGCACTAGGGCCCAGCAACATTGAACACCATGAGGTCAGTGCTGAGACCCTGGTCCATACTGCAAATTGGACATTGGAGACTCTGCAGAGCAACAGCCCCCCGCCCTACACTTCAATGCTGGAATCCATCATTTAAGAAGACATAGCAGGAACCTGGAAAAGAATGGTTCAATCAAGTAGACACAGCATGGATTCATGAAGGGAGAGTCATGTTTGACAAATTTACTAGATTTTTATGAAGATGTAATGAGTGCAGTTGACAGAGAGGAGCTGGTGGATGTGTGTTTTTAGATATCCAGAAGGGATAAGCCTCACAAAAGATTGCTGCATAAGATTAAGGTACATGGGTAAAGTGTTAGTGTGGTTTGAGGATTGGCTATCTAACAGGAAGTAGAGACTTGGAATAAATGGCTGCTTTTCTGGTTGGCAGTTGGTAACTAGTGGAGTGCCACAGGATTCGGTGCTGGGGTCTCAACTGTTTACCATGTATATAGACGATCTGGAGGAGGGGACCCAGTGTAGGGTAACAAAGTTTGCAGATGACATGAAGATGAGTGGGAAAGCAAATTGCGTGGAGGATGCAGAAAACGTACAGAGAGATTTGGATCGGCTAAGTGAGTTGGTGAGGATCTGG
This sequence comes from Sphyrna mokarran, assembly GCA_024679065.1. Lineage (NCBI taxonomy): Eukaryota > Metazoa > Chordata > Chondrichthyes > Carcharhiniformes > Carcharhinidae > Sphyrna > Sphyrna mokarran. The sequence goes on from JAGIQG010000007.1 coordinate 102,179,893, forward strand.
CAGATGGAGTATAATGTTGGCAAGTGTGAGGTTATCCACTTTGGAAGGAATAATAGTAAAATGGACTATTATTTAAATAGTGAAAAATTACAACATGCTACTGTGAAGAGGGATCTGGGTGTCCTTGTGCATGAATCGCAAGAACCCAGTCTGCAGGTGCAGTAGGTGATCAAGAAGGCGAATGGAATATTGGCCTTTATAGTGAGGGGGATATAAAAAAAAACAGGGGGGTCTTGCTGCAACTGTACAAAGCACCGGTGAGGCCACAACTGGAATACTGTGTGTAATTTGGTCCCTTATTTGTGAAAGGATATATTGGCCTTGGAAGAAGTACAGAGAAGATTCACTAGATCGATTCCGGAGATGAGGGTGTTAGCTTATGAGGAGAGAATATTTCCACTTAGAATGGAAACAAGAACTAGACGGCGCAGCGTCAAAATAAGAGGGAGTCGATTTAGAACAGAGTTGAGGAGGAACTTCTTCTCCCAGAGGGTAGTGAATTTTTGGAATTCTCCGCCCATTGAAGTGGTGGAGGCTACCTCGTTAAATGTGTTTAAGTCACAGGAAGATAGATTTCTGACTAATGAGGGAATTAAGAGTTATGGTGAGCAAGTGGGTAAGTGGAATTGAACCACTATCAGATCAGCCATGTTCTTCTTGAATCGCGGGGCAGGCTCGAGGGGCTGGATGGCCTACTCCTGCTCCTATTTCTTATGTTCACACACACTTGCAGAACCACCTCTGACCTGAGAAAGGAAATGGCCATAACGAAAAGACATCCGTGAGCAGCAGAGTCATTGGATGCGATGCACTTATGTTCACACTAACCCTCACTGATGGAGTACCTGAATTGGACTTTTGTGGTGCATGTCTTTTTTGTGCCAATTCGGGATTGGCAAACATGGTGGTAAAGGGGGAAGTGCTGGAAAAGTTGGGCGTACAGCCCATTGATTCAATTCAATTGTTTCAAATTTCCATTTATTCTATTTCATTTAAATGTCCATCCCCGTCATGGGCACAGCCCTGAGTGCGGCCACTTTCAGGCCTTGGCAAAGAGGGAATCGGTGTGGAGGTGGGCACGGATCACGCTACTCACCTCACGCCCAACTTTACCAAGTTTTTGTGCCCCAAAACTAATGTAACTTTGGTAAAATCGGGCCCGTAGAATCCGTACAGTGCAGAAGGGGGCCTGTTGATTCTGCACCCAGGCTCTATCCCTGTAATCCCACATATTTACCCTGCTAGCCCCTCTGACATTAAAGGGCAATTTAGCATGACCAACCAATCTAACTAGCTCACCTATGGACTATGGGAACACCCGGAGGAAACCCATGTAGACATGGGGAGAATGTGCAAACTCCACACAGTCAGCAACTGAAGCCAAGATTCGAACCCAAGTCCCTGGTGCCAACAGGCAGCAGCATTAATCACCATGCAGCTCATGTGGGGAGCATTGCCAATTGAACTGTCATGGCCTCCTCAGGAACTCTGTAGGAGGATTCTCCTTATCAGGTAACTTGTGGTCCATGGAGAGCCTTGTTGGCAGCAAAGGCCACTCCCTTGAAAACACATCCCTCAAGAACAATCCTCCCCCAATTCACTTTGCTTGCTTGAGTGATCCCTGTTTACCTAAAATCTCTCCATCATTCTTGTTGCTACCAGGTATTCAGACCCAGCAATGGCCCAACCCTCCCAGTGTTGCTCTGGGGTTGATGGAATTATGATGTAGAGATGCCAGTGTTGGACTGGGGTAAACACAATAAGAAGTCCCACAACACCAGGTTAGAGTCTAACCAGTTTATTTGATAGTAATCTTTCGAGCTTTCGGAAATGGTGTTCCTTGTCAGGTCTGTTCACACACCTTCCACACATCTGACGAAGGAATACCGTTTCCGAAAGCTTGTGAGATTACTATCAAATAAACTGGTTGGACTCTAACCCGATGTTGTGAGACTTCTTACTGTGTTGAAGGAACTACCAGCTCTCTGATTAGTCAGTGACTTTTGGGGGCAGAATCTTGTTGCTGAGAGTCCTGATGCCAGGCAGTTAATTACCTGTTGTATATAAAATCGTACCATAGTGTCCATCACTGACGTATAAAATCTAGGCCTACAAGCACATTGACACAGTGGTTAGCACTGCTGCCTCACAGTACCAGAGACCCGAGTTCAGTTCCCAGATTGGATCACTGCCTGCGTGAAGTTTGCATGTTCTCCCTGTATCTGTGTGGGTTTCCTCTGGCTGCTCCAGTTTCCTCTCACAGTCCAAAGATGTGAAGGTTAAGTGGATTGGCCAGGCTAAATTGCCCATTTGTGTCAGAGGGATTGGGAGGGTAAATATGTGAGGTTGTGGGGATGGGACCTGGGCGGGATTGTTTCCAGTGCAGGCTCAATGGGCCAAATTGACTTCTTTTGCACTGTAGATTCTATGAGCTAATTAAATTTCATTCCAGCAACTGCTCTATATTAAAATGATCATCCTTGGGTCAAAATTCATACATGACCTAACTTGTCCTTATCTTCACAACATCTTTTAGCATTTAAAATATATCTCTCGCCCTAATATCCCCTTATGTACCAAATTCCACTTGAAAATTAGTCCCGTGAAGCACCTTTGTGTCATGATTTATGATATTTGTAATAAATTGTTGTTATATAAATCCAGGACGTTGTTGCGCCGTTGCTGTAACATTGATTTAAAAATGTCACATTTCAACTTTTGTACAATGGCTTTCAACTCAAAACATGCAATATGGAAAATATGGCAATGAATAGTTATGACATTATTCATGTGATTGGCACAGTGGTTAGCACTGCTGCCTCATAGTGTAGAGATGCCGGCGTTGGACTGGGGTAAACTCAGTCAAGTTTTACAACACCAATTTTAAATCCAACCAATTTATTTGATAGTAAAGCCGTGAGCTTTCGAAGCTGTGCGCCTTCATCAAGCAAACGCCAGGGACCTGGGTTCAATTCCGGTCTTGGGTCACTGTCTGTGTGGAGTTTGCACACTTTCCCCGTGTCTGCGTGGGTTTCCTCGGGTGCTCCGGTTTCCTCCCACACTCCAAAGGTGAATGAGATAGGTGGAGTGTCCATGCTAATTGCCCCTTAGTGTTAGGGAACATAGCAGGGTAAATATATGCAGTTACAGGGATAGGGCTTTGGTGGGATTGTTGTCAGTGCAAATGGGCCAAATGACTCTCGTCTGCGCTGCAGAGATTCTATGACTCTGTGAAGTGACGGTTTTCTGAGTTGCATCAACTCACAGCTTAATGTAAGACACGAACCATTCCATGGAATTCCACCAGTGCACTTTGAGGGAAAACTTGGAACTTCTGAAATTGGGCCTGTAGCTTGAGTGATGTGTACAGGAATTAGATGGGACCGATTTTTGACTGGGACAAGATGTTTATGGTTGTGGCTGCAAAAAAAAACTCCAGGTGTCTCAGCTGTGAGCAAGACCAATCTGAAAGATGCACTTTAAAATGGGTAATTCAGCCATTAATCATTTTACATGAATCCCCAGTCAAAGGCATTGTTAATGAGTCACCTGCCTTTCAAAGCACTTACACAGTTTTTTTTCCTCTCTCTCATTATCTTTTTCTAGGGCTTCTTGTGGTGAGATTTTTCAATTACAGTAATGCCACATGATGTTCAAACTGTTGCCTTGTTACAGAAAAAATGGATTAAAGCATCAGTGCATCCTAATTATAGGCTCTGGTGAAAGGCCATTCATCAATGTTTTAGTTGTGTCAAATTGTGTAGAGTTGATTATGTCTTTTTTTTCATTCTAGGCTTTTAACTTTAATGCCTTTTCACTGAGTACAAGTGCCATCTGGAGCATGCATGAGTGAGAAAGAAAGACTTGCATTTACAGAGCACATTATCACATCTCTCTACATCACAAGGCACCACATGCTGAGGATCACTTTGAAACGCAATCACTGGGCTGAATTTTAATGTGGGAAAGCACGTGAGTTTGGATGGAGGATTGGGATTGGAGGGGGTGGGTGTTAAAATTAGTGAATTTTTAGGGAAGCAGTCTGCACCACCAACTTGCAAATCTAACCACAGTGTGTTACTCCGCCCGCATGCAGAGTAGGGAAGGTGATGGTTTAGTAGTATTATTGAGTCATAGAATCCTACAGTGCAGAAGGAAGCCGTTCGGCCCATCGAGCCTGCACCAACAACAATCCCACCCTGGCCCTAAGCCCATAACCCCAAGTATTTACCCAGCTAATATTCCTGACACTAATGGGCAACTTTGTCAAGGCCAATCCTCCTAACCTGTACATCTTTGGGAGGAAACTGGAATACTGTGGGAAGAAACTGCAGCATCTGGAGAATACCTATGCAGACAAGGGGAGAATGTACAAACTCTGGATAGACAATGACTCAAGCCAGGAATCGAACCCAGGTCCCTGGCGCTGTGAAGCAGCTGTGCTAACTACTGTGTCGCCATGTCAACAACTGCCAGACAATTAATCCAGAAAAGCAATTAATATTCTGGAGGTCTGGATTCAAATCCACGAATCTATCACAGTAGACGATGGAATTTGAATTCAATAAAAAAAATCTGAAATTAAGAGGCTACTGGTGACCATGAAGCCTTTGTCGATTGTTGGAAAAACCCACCTCTTTTACTAATTTCCTTTAGCGAAGGAAATCTGCCATCCTTACCTGGTCTGGCCTACATGTGACTCCAAAGCCACAGCAATGTGGTTGACTCTCAACTGCCCTCAGACAATGAGGAACAAACAATAAATGCTGCAAACCAGTCCCTTGTCCATGAATGAACAAAAAAAAGGGCTCCATTTCCATATCCTTATTGCTCAAAATAACCAAATCCATGACCATCTCGAAGGATAAGGGAAGCAGATACACATTATCAGCTGCAGGTTCCCCTCCAAGCCACACATAATCCTGACTTGGAACTATATCATTGTTCCTTCTGGTCAAAATCCTGGAACTCCATCCCCAACAACACAATGGGCGTATCTACATCACATGGACTGCAGCAGCTCAGGCGGAAGCTCTTCTTCAACTTCTCAGAGACAATTAGGGATAAATGCAAACTAATATTGGAACACTGCTTTTCAGTTTAACATCAGGTCTACAAGTTTCCAGAGGTCCCTGAAACTCATCAGTGAAGCCAAGGTACATGCATGCCAGCAGTTTGAGATTGCAGTTGAAGATGGCTGCATATTTGCTTCACTCTACCTTCTGTACTCCAAGTCTATTGAAATGGAGACAACATAACTTCCAAGCTGTACGAGCAATAATTTCAGCCTGGGAAGAGATGAATGGGGGCCATCTCTTCAGACATAATTACTTGAAGAGTGAAATCCTGGTTGACAGAGGAATTCCCATATAAGCTGTAATCAAGATAACTGGAATGTATTAAGCCGTGACCATATTTCGCTAACTGAACAGTTGGAGAGTTGAATTTATGTGACGAGCCAGCTCTTCCTGTGCTTAAGCATCCACTTTCTCTTCAGAACTGGCATTAAACCCAGTGTCTCCAGAAGAATAAAGGAATTGTCCATCTGTAGCTTTAAAGCTCCTGGATCACCATGTTCAGTCTGAAGCCAACCAAGTCACCAGCCTTCAAGCATCATAGAAGCCATTATTTTACTGGAGTCTAATTGTTTTACCTATCCTCCCCACTATGTAATCTATAACTCAATCTAATTAATTACTTCATTTGAACAGATTAAGTACAATAAAAGCTAACCTCTTCTTAAAATTTCAAGACAACAGCCGAAATCTTACCGCCACATTCACCCCGGAATCAGAGCAGGTGGGGTATGCAGAACGGAATTCCCCATTGGCCTCGGGCGGGACTTTACGAGCTTCGTTGAGGAAGGTTGTAAAATATCAGTAAACCTGCTAGTTCGTGTCTTTTATGGTCGTGGCATGTAAACAGTTAAATACTCAAGCAATTAGCAAGTATAAAGCTTGTTGTCATATTTACAAGTTCAGTGTTTGCTGAGAATTACTTAAGAATCATAGAATCCATACAGTGCAGAAGGAGGCCATTTGGCCCATTGAGTCTGCATCAACTCTCCAGAAGAGCATCCTGCCCTGAGTTTTCAGAAATGATCTTTTTTGGCTTAAGTTGCCACTCAACATATTTATATATCATTAATTTGAAATCTTCCCTGAAGAACCGCAAGCCATTTTCTTTAATTGCACTATAAAATATTCTGGGATATATTCAGTGTTAACCTGCTACGGTTTTAATAATATAGCTGAAAATCAGATTACTACAAAAAAAGGCATTTTTTAATCAGTGTTTAGACAATTACATGTGAGGAACCCAATTTTAAATATTTGAAGATGGCTTTAAAAATTGAAAAACGTTGTCTGCCAGTTTTTTTGTGTGCATTTGTCACATTCTGAGTAAACTAATTGTTAAAAACGTATTTAAATGCTTTTGAAAGATGCCTTTTAGATGCCTTGCATCTAAAAATATTCAATTCTATGTGTGTTTTCAAAGACACAGATGGGTACAATGAATGGAAACTTGCCATGTTCCTGAATTCAACCTGGAGCGTGGCCAGTTTTGTAAGTGCACTTTCAGTGAACATACGCACTTTGCTTAAAGTAATTTGTGCTGGAAATTCCAAGATCTTTTTATGCTGGTTTGGCCATTCTCAGACAAAGTCACTGAAAGAGAAATGGGCACCAATATTGGAAACTCCAGGCCAAGGTAACCAAGTTGGCTACAGAGTGATCTGACAAACAGAAATGAAATGAATGAGCTGATAAGCTGGGGTTATTTAAATATATAAGAACAGAAAATGTTGGAAAGAAAAACCCAGCAGGTCTGGCAACATCAATGGAGTGAGAAGCAGATGCCGGAGTTCTCTGATCTCGCCCATAGCTAGGATTCTCCGGTCGCACTGCAGTGAAAGGAATATTGGCTGAGTGCCAAATCCTCCTTTCTCGCTGATATCAGTGGTGGGGCATATAAGGCTGAAGAAAAATGGCCAGAGTTAATGTTCCAAGTTTGTATGAGGTATGGGCATCACTGTCAAGGTCAACATTTGTTGCCCATTCTTAATTGCCTTTGAACTGACTGACATGCTGGGCCATTTCAGTGGACACTTAAGAACCAACTACATTGCTGTGATCCTGGAATCACATACAGGCCAGGCCAGGTAAGAATGGCAGATTTTTTTACCCACGGGATCCTTTCCATTCATCTACAAGGACAGAGGGTGCTTTGGCTTAACATCGTGTCTCAAAGTCAATACTTGTGGCTGTGGTAGCTTTCCCTCAATATAGCATTGAAGTGTTAGACTAGATATGTACTCAAACTAGATATGTCATGCAGGTCCCCATTATGCTGACTGCCATTCACTGGGCATGGAAACTAGTGAGTAAAACAATAATGAGGGGACTGTGTTAGAAAATCATAGGGATAAGAAGTCCCACAGTGCAGAAGGAAGCCATTTGACCCATTGAATTGCATCAAAGTGATCCTACCCATGCCCTATCCCTGTAAATTCATACATTTACCCTGCTAGTCCCCCTAACACTAAGGGGCAATTTAGCATGGCTAATCAACATAACTCGTATATTTTTGAAGAGAGGGAAGGAACTGGCGGAGATCCATGCAGACGTAGGAAAAAGGTGTAAACTCCATTCAGATCAAAGGCCAGAATGGAATCCAGGTCCCTGACGCTATGAGGCAGCAGTGCTAACACTTATGCTGCCCTCACAGGCAAATGTCCTGCTAGTGGCATTTACTACCAAATAAACCTGTTGGATTTTAACCTGATGTTGTGAGACTTCTTACTGCTTTTACCCCAGTCCAACACCGACGTCTCCACATCATCCTGACAGGTGTCCCAGCATTATCCTTGGAAATTGTGGCTTGGGCTAAGATCATGGTCTTAACTTGAAACCCTGTCCATGAGGCAGGGCACACACAATGTGAAGATTTAGGCACTGATTTGAGCCAGGAAATAAAAGTCCGGACATACAAGGTTTCTGCACTGTAGGATTCTAATATACTCTCATAAAAAGGACCTGCAGGAAAGCTGAGCTAGACTTTCTAGCACCCCACTCCCCCAGGCAGAGTGGATAGAGAAGAATTAAGTAAAATGCTATGATTATGTAACTCAGTGAATGGTAAGGCACTGGGGAGAGTTGAAGAACAAAGAGATCTAGGGGTACATGTTCATAACTCCTCGAAAGTGAAGTCACAGGTGGACAGAAAGATGAGGAAGTCATTCGGCATGCTTGGTTTCATTGGTCAGAACATTGAATATAGGAGTTGAGACGTCTTATTGAAGTTGTACAAGACACTAGTAAGGCCACATTTGGATGCCTGTAGGGATCATCGATCCCGCCTTTCACTCCTGGGCTGCTTTCTCAGCTTTTTGCGGCACGGTAGCACGGTGGTTAGCACTGCTGTTTTACAGCTCCAGGGACCTGGGTTCAATTCCCAGCTTGGATCATTGTCTGTGTAGAGTTTGCATATTCTGCTCATATCTACGTGGGTTTTCTCCAGGTGTTCCAGTTTCCTCCGACAGTTCAAAGATGTGTGGGTTAGGTTGATTGGCCATGCTAAAATTGCCCCTTAGAGTATATGGAAGGCTGGTTCTGCTGGGACACAGGATACGTAAGTTAGAGGGTTAATATGTAAGGATATGAGGTGGGGCCTGGATGGGATTATGGTCAGTGCAACTCGATGGGCAAAATGGCTTCTTTCTGCCTGTAGGGTTTTTATGATTCTATGATTCTTTGAGTACAGTTCTGGTCACCCTATTATAGAAAGGATGTTATTAAACTAGAAGGAGTACAGCAAAATTTACCAGGATGCTACCCAGACTTGATGGTTTAAGTTATAAGGAGAGGGTGGATAGGCTAGGACTTTTTTCTCTGGAGCATAGAAGGCTGAGGGGTGATCCTTAGAGGTCTATAAAATAATGAGGGACACAAATCAGTTAGATAATCAATATCTTTTCCCAAAGATAGAGGTGTCTAAAATTAGAGGGCATAGGTTTAAGGTGAGAGAGGAGTGATGTATGTTGGGGCATAGCTCCTTTAAGGGAATGGGTCAGGTGAGCTAAGGTGTTTGGTGAACTGTTGGGATTGATCCTGAGTGGGCAGTCAACATTTGGAGTAGATTTAATGAAAGATCTCTGTTCCCTGATGCCTGGCTATGGAATAATTTTTGAAGGGATACCTCAGTACACAGAAGCTTAACAAGTGTATCCTCACTTTCTGACTTGGCTGCTTGATCAAGTTAACCTTTGTGTCAATTGATGCATCAGAAGAATATAAGAGGCTTCACTCACAACCCAAATGTTTAATGAAAACAGTACTGTTTCCCCGTTATTTTCCATTCTAGTACTTCTACTATTGATTGCGTAAGTTCCAATAGTCTTTGCTGCCTCTTATTCATCAACAATTCTCTAACTGTAAACTGATTCTATTTGTCTATTTAAAGCATGATGGTGAAGCAGTCAGCAAAAGATGGCAATTTCTAAATCCAGGCAGTACTAAAGCTTGGATGTGGAAATCTTAAAATCCACTCTTTAAGTCAATGCCAAGCTTCATCATTTGCCATTCATAAACTCTGGAAGTGCCTGCCACTGAAGTTATCAGAGTACAGATTATATTTTCCAAAACCTCTGCACCTCTGGTCAATAAAAATATTTCTTTGCATGTGGAAGTTGTTTGGCTTTGAAATCTCATTAGAAACTTCTATGAAACTCACAATGTCAGGCAAGATCTGTATTAGAAGCATCTTATGGCACAATTGGTGGTGTTCCTGCCTCTGAGCTAGAGACTCCAGGTTCAAGTTTCACCCCAGGGCTGCATGGCCAAAGAGATTGCATTCATGATGTGGTCAAATAGGTTAAATGTGTCAACCTGCAATCTTTCCAAACACAGCAATGGCTGGTGCTAAGAGCAGGAGAATCATAGAATCCCTACAGTGCAGAAGGGAGATATTCAAGTCCGCACTGACTCTCTGACAGGGCATCTTACCCAGGTACACCAACTGCCTTATCCCCATAACCTTACACATTTATCCTCCTCACCCATATCTCTTTAGATACTTAAGCATCAATTTACATAGTCAATCAAATCTAAACTGCACATTGTTGGATTATAGGAGAGAAAGCAAAGCAGCCAGAGGAAACCCATACAGACACAGGGAGAATTTGCAAACTCCACACAGACATCACCCAAGGCCAGAATTGAACTTCGATCGCTGGCGCTATGAGGAGGCAGTGATAACTATTGTGCTGCCCTAAGACTCCTGGCCAGTAATGCTTGATGCAGATCGCTCCCTTCAAGTTATGTTAGCCCCTGGAGACAGACTAGAGACCTGTTTTAGGAATAATTATATATGGAAATAGATGAAAGCCTGTCTTCATACACTGATGGGAAGAGAATTGGATTGTATTGGAAGCACACTCTGTAACATTCCCTTTAAAAGAATAACAACCTTATCATCAGGCAGTTTCTGCAGTGTCCTTTACATTCAGATAATATGTCCTGGGAAGTTATACAGGTGGTGGTGGGTAGCTTAGTGAGCACTTTGGAGGATTAGAATGAAAGGTAAAATGTTGATGTTTACATTCAAGAGAGACCTGAGCAAAACATTACCAGTTACATTGCATTAAAATAAATAATTTCTTAAAAATGCATTTCACAAAAAAAATGAAAGCAACCATTGCATTTCAGTAAGTTTCTGTTGCATCAACCCTTCCAGCAGCCATTTTGACATCTGTTGGATAGAATGCAAACGTATTGGGATTCAAAAATTACTTCAAAAGGACACCTTTAATGGAATAATTCTTCCCTTAAGCCTCTCAAATAATGAAAATCTTACTTGATATAAAAAGAAAATCTAATTCATTATAACAAGCATTTCCATTTCACATTTAATTGACTACAAACATTAAAATCCACCAAAAATCTGAAATCTCTCGTTGATACAAATTTCAACTGGTCAAAAGAGCTTAAGATGAAAGGCAATTTGTGATCTACTAGATCAAGAATTAAATCATAATTTTAAACCCAGTAACTATTGCACAATGGCAGAGTGGTGGCACAATGGTTCGCATTGCTGCCAGGGAGCTGGGTTCGATTCCTGGCTTGGGTTACTGTCAGTGTGGAGTCTGCACGTTCTCCCTCTGTCTGTGTAGGTTTTCTCCAGGTGCTCTGGGTTTCCATACACAACCTGATTGACATGCTGCTTAGGTGCATTTGCCTGAACAAGCACCTGAGTGTGGTAACTAGGAGAAATTCACTGCAGTGTTAATGTATGGCTTACCTGTAACTAATAAATTAAATTTACTTCAATCATAAAATATTTTGCTCGTTACTGTGACCTGATAATCATCACTCAATGTTACGATTAAAAGTGGTGAGTTGTAATTAGTGAAGGACAATCACTGTTTGGCTCCCTTATCAAATAAATCACAGGGTTAGTTTGCTCAGGGCGGTGTCAATCTCTTTCAGCATCTCCATTAAATGTGCAGTCATTTGAAAAAGATTGGTCTCTGTGCATTTCATTGTTCTGGTATTAATGCAAGCCATAATCCCAAGTGATTGATTAGTACTGGACACTCAGGCAAGTATGGGTTTGATGCTTTGGAATTTGAACTTTGACATTGAGAGTGTTCCCTTTTCATGACGAGAAATGCCCAGAGTGGCATTCCCATACATGGGAACAATGCCTCTTTTTTTTAATAAATGCACGGTCATTGTTTACAAATGCCCAGTGCTTATTACAGTTTTTGTTTTCACTCTCCACTGTGTATTGCTCCTGTTTTGGTTACCAGCTACACTCTATAATCGACAAACATTACAAATCGCAAACAATACTTCATCATAAAGAGACGACTGTTGGCACCATGCAGACTGGACAATTTTGAATTCATTTGTGAGTACTTAGATGTATTTTGCAACTCAAATAGTCACTAGGTACGGAATGGCCCCTTTTTTGTTAAATTTGTGAATTGTGAGAATGGTTTTTCAGTGTATGCAGAGTGGATTTGGGGCCACAGAACTGTAGCATAAATACGTTTGTGTGGGAACTTCCAAAGGCTACTGAGGTAATGTAAGGTAAATGTCAGTTTGCCAGAAGGTTTATAGCAGGTCTATCTTCTCAACAGGGAAATAGTGCAGGAAGTCAAAAGCCTCAAAATGTTATGGTGCCACATCGATTTTTCAAACACACAGCAGCAGGAGCTTAAACATTAATATGACAAATGGAACAGACCTGCTCATCAGAAGAAGGATGTATCCCTCCGGCCATATCACGCTATGTAGCTATACCAGCACAGATAGAGGCATAGTATCCTTATGGTGCAGAAGGAGGCCTTTTGGCCTATTGAGACCACAATCTCACCCAGGCTCTATTCCCATAACCCCATGTATTTACCCTGCTAGTCCCCCTGACGGTGATGGGGCAATTTAGCATGGCCAATCCACTTAATCCACACATCTTTGGACTGTGGGAGGAAGCTGGAGCATCAAGAGAAAACCCATGCAGACATGGGGAGAATGTGCAGACTTCACACAGACAGTCACCTAAAGCTGGGATTGAACTCGAGTCCCTGGAGCTTTGAGACAGCAGTGCTAGCCATTGTGCCATCGTGCTGTCCACACAGCAGAACTGCTGAAAAGGATGAACGAGAAAGACGTAGACTTAGAGGAGATCTGATAGAGGTGTACAAGATTTTGAAGGGGATAGATAGAGTAAACAGGGTTAAGCTTTTTCCTAGGATGGACTCAAATAGCACAAGGGGTCATGGGCTTAGGGTGAGGGGGGTAAGGTATAATTTGGATGCTAGAGGGAGTTTTTCACACAGAGGGTGGTGGGGGTATGGAATGCCCTGCCAAGTAAAGTGGTGGAGGCAGGTACTCTGGAGTTATTTAAGAAATACTTAGATGGGCACATGAACAGAATGGGAATGGAGGGGGTATAGAAAACTGATTTAAAATAGGGATCATGAGCCTTGGGAGTCCCTGGGAAGTGTGTAAATAGATGATGATATTGATATACTTGTTTTTATCCTACAGGTGCTTTGGTCCACCTTGTTGTCTAATGAGGGGCGTACACGCGATGGGTCGTGAGAGGACTGCTCTTGGATCTTTTTCGAGAGTATCCTACTGCTTCACGTCGTTAGTGTATGCTTGACCTGGACCATCTGATGGGCAACACGACAGCTCAGTGACTATCGCTGTGCTGTGCAGATACATGGATTTGGGCCTGTGTCTGTGGGAGTTTGCGCATTCTCCCCATGCTTGCGTGGGTTTTCTCCAGGAGCTCAGGTTTCCTCCCACATCCCAAAGATGTGCTCTTAGGCTAATTGGCAAAACAAATTCTCCCTAAATTGTCTCAAATTGATTTTTTAATCCATAGATGTATAAACATGGACAGGGATCACGGGTAGAGTTGGGAACATCGGGGTGGTGGCGCGGGCTCATTGGGCCGAGGGGCCTGTTTCCCATGCTGTTTTTGTTCTTTAACAAAATTTTCAAATATTCCAGATAGTTAATTTATAAATAAATAATGACTTTATTTTTATATAAATACAAGGCTTATACTGATTTAGGATCTTTCATGGCCACTGGATATCTCAAAAGTCTTTACACCCAGTGAAGTACTTCTGAAGCATAGGCATGAGGAGATAATGGCCTAGTGATATTATCACCAGGCTACTAATCCAGAAACTCAGCTAATGTTCTGGGGTCCCTAGCTTGAATTCTGCCACAATAGACAGTGGAATTTGAATTCAATAAAAAATATCTGCAATTAAGAATCGACTGATGATCATAAAACCACTGTTGGTTGTTGGAAAAATGTTTTTTAGGGAAGAAAATCTGTTGTCCTTACCCAGTCTGGCCTACACGTGACTCCAGAGCAACTGCAATGTGCTTGTCTCTCAATTGCTTTCAGGCAATCAGAGATGGGCAAAATCGTTGGCCAGCCAGTGACACCCATGTCTCAAGACTGAATTTAAAAAAGTTGCTGTTGTAATGCAGGCAACACATTACTCAATTTGTACACAGCAAGCTCCTATTAACAGTGGTCTGATAATAACAAAATACTGTGATATTGAATGAGGGATAAATCTTGGCCAGGAAATTGGGAATGACCTCTTTGCTCTTTTCCAAACAGTGTCATTGAATCTTTTGTGTGCTACTGAGTAGATAGATGGGGCCTCGGTTTAACATCTCATTCCAAAATTTTGGGCTTGTCCCTTGTTCTAGGGCTGTTTTCTGATGTTTTATGCCTCAGTTCACCTATGATAAACCCACATAACAACCCATGCTATTAAGAGGCAGGAAGAGCCCTTTGGCAACATTATTTAAAGAGCAATATTTAGCTGTTGGTTGATAATTTTAAGCAGGATTTTCCAGCCGCGCTTGCCCCCAGACCAGAAAATATTGCTCAAAGTCAATGAACATTTGCTTGACCCACAGCCGCCTCATTTCCCTCTCCCACAACAAAACCGCTGCCCATTACAATTCCCAGGGTGGACGGGATGGGAACTTTCTCCCATTAGGTCACTGATTACCTTGTAGGCCATTTTTGTGGCCTGTTTTCTGACAGTGAAAGCATAATTCTGATTGCTGACAAGTTTTTGTAACTGCTTCTCAGTGTTTTGATGACTTTAACCATAGTTGTACTCCAGACATGGGTGGTCTCGAGAGTGGCTTTCAGGGCTGGAGAATGAGGACAAATCACTGGTACAGGAGTTTACCATCCGGGGGCCAAACCCACAGTGATTATTCAGGCAGCCCAACAAACTCTCTTTACAACAATCTGAAGTGCCTATCTGCTTCAAGACCATAACCATTATCCCCGTACCTAAGAAAAACCAAGCAGTCTGCCTTAATGACTATCAGCCAGTGGCTCTGTCATCCATCATTATGAAGTGCTTTGAAAGGTTAGTCATGGCATGAATTAATTCCAGCTTCCCAGACTGCCTGAATCCACTACAGTTTGCCTACCACCACAGCAAGTCCACAGTAGACGCTATTTCCCTGGCCCTGCTCTCAACCTTGGAACACCTAGCTAACAAGTACACCATTGCCAGACTGCAATTTATTGACTGCAGCTCAGCTTTCAATACCATTATTCCCATAAAACACATCTCCAAATTGTTTGGCCTGGGCCGCGGCACCTCACTCTGCATGTGTTTCCACACCACGGTTCCCCCACACACTGTGTTCTCAGCACTCAGGATGTGACTCCAGAACAGCTTCTTTCTATGATTTGTCTGGCCAAATTCCCCTCCAATTCGATTTTCAAGTTTGCTGAGGACACCACTATAGTAGGTCAGATCTCAAACAATGACGAGACAGAGTACAGGAAAGAGATATAGAATCTGGCAACAATAATCTATCCCTCAAGGTCAACAAAATGAAACAGATTGTCATTGACTTCAGGAAGTGTAATGGGGAACATGCCCCTGTCTACCTCAATGGGGACAAAGTAGAAAAAGTCGAGAGCTTCAAGTTTTTAGGTGCCCAGATTACCAACTACCTTTCCTGGTCCCCCCATGCTGACACTATAGTTAAGAAAGCCTACCAATACCTCTATTTTCTCAGAAGATTAAGAAAATTTGGCATGTTATATATGACTCTCACCAACTTTTACAGACGCACCACGAAAACATTCTTTCTGATTATATCACGGCTTGCTATGGCTCCTGCTCTGCCAAAGAATGCAAGAGCTACAAAAAGTGAATGTAGTCCAATCCATCACGCAAATCAGCCTCCCATCCATTGACTCTGTCTACACTTCCCGTTGCCTCAGCAAAGCATCCAGCACAATCAAGGACCCCATGCACCCTGGAAATTCTCTCTTCCACCTTCTTCCTTCGAGAGAAAGGTATAAAAGTCTGAGTCATGTACCAACAGACATAAGAACAGCTTCTTCCCTGTTGCTGTCAGACTTTTGAATGGATTTACTTTGCATTAAGTTAATCTTTCTCTGCACCCTAGCTATGGCTGTAACACTACATTCTGCACTCTCTCGCTTTCTTCTCTATGAATGGTATGTTTTGTCTGTATAGTCTGCAAGAAATAATACTTTTTATTGTACGTTAATACGTGTGACACTAATAAGTCAAATCAAATCAAAATTCAAAATCAGATCAAGCACTCTGACCTCTGCTTGACTCAGGAACAATGTCTCAGGATAATTATCTTCTCCTGGGATCGGTGTCACTGAACTATGTCACATACTACAGCTACAATTTGAGCCTCAAACCAGGGCCTGGAAAGCATTTCCAGTGGCAATCAATCTCACTGCAGTCTTTTATTCGATAGATTCATTTTAGATGGCAATATCAGCAACATCTCACCGTTGGCACTGTAGCAGTGGTGCCAACAAGGCCCATTAGACAATGAAAAATATTATATTTCCTTGAATAAGTGACATTCCCATCGTGTAAGTTATCATTGATTGCTTACATATTGCCTTGGGTTCGATCCATAGACAGCTGACATCATAGGGTGTTCACTCTCTCAATGTTCAGTGATTATCATGAAGATCTATGCCATATATCCTGGCTACAGTCATGATTCATCCTTTGCCTGATGTTTGTGTTGCTTTTATGGAATCACAGAAATCCTACAGTGCAGGAGGAGGCCATTCAGCTCATCAAATTTGCACTGATTGTCCAACAGAACATTTACCCAGGCTCAAATCCGGCCCTATCCACGTAAATCCATACATTGACACTCTAATCCCCTTAATTTACACTTCTTGGGATACTAAGGGACAATTTAATATGGCCAATCCACTTTAACTGCATATTTTTGGGGATTAGGCAGAAACCAGAGCACCTGTAGGGAACCCACGCAGACATGGGAAGAATGTGCAAATTCCACACAGTCACCCACGAATGGAATTAAACCCGGGTCCCTGGCACCGTGAGGCAGCAGTGCTAACCACTGTGCCACTGTGCTGCCCAAAAAGCTGTCAACTTACAAATAGGCTATCTGGTGACAAGGGCTACCTCTTTAGACTTGGGCTCATAATTCCTGTCGGGAACATGGGCATAGCTACAGGGTTAACATATAGTGAGAGCTGCTGCCATGAAAAATGTCATCAAGCAGACAACTGGTATACTCAGGCAACACTTCCAATTCTAATTTTTGGGGTGGCATGGTAGCACAGCGGTTAGCATTGCTGCTTCACAGCTCCAGAGACCTGGGTTCGATTCCCGGCTTGGGTCACTGTCTGTGCACATTCTCCTCGTGTCTGCGTGGATTCGCTCCGAGTGCCCCAGTTCCCTCCCACAATCCAAAGATGTGCGGGTTAGATTGATTGGCCATGCGAAAAAATTGCCCTGAGATGTGTAGATTAGAGGGATTAGTGGGTAAATATGTAGCGATACGGGGATAGGACCTGGGTGGGATTGTGGTCGGTGCAGACTCGATGGGCCGAATGGCCTCTTTCTGTAGTGTAGGATTTCTATGATTTTCTATGAACACCCAGGAACAATATTGCAGCGTATCCCTGTACACCTACAGATTTGTGTTCGCTTGTTCGATTCTGCAAAGCTCTGCCATCATGAGGGATGAGTCCCACTATTACCTGGGCAGCAACAGGTGTAGCAGGAACTACCAGAGCAGAATGAGGAGAAAGCATCGAGCAGCAGTGCTCTTCACCTTTGCTAAATGAAAAAAATATGCTCTATTCATAAAATATCTCAAGGAGCATTACAAACATTTCAAAATGGTTACCACAGAAAGAACAATATTCAAGCTTTCTGCACAAATCATCTTTCTCTCTTCACCACTGTCCAAAAAGAATACAGACATTTGAAAGTGGCAATTATATTTTGTGCAAAGGTATTTAAGTTATTGAAGTAGCGCTCGGAGGTGCTTTATGATACATATAATATTCACCATATACATTCAATGTGAACCATACAGCCTGGGGGTTCCATACAATTTGTACCCTTGGGGTTTGTGGAGGGAGTCAATGAATCGGAACAGCCGACAGGAATCTGCAGTGTAGCAACCGAAGAGGAAAGAGTCGAACTGGACTCCTCTGGAAAGCCACTGCCCTCAACTTGATGTGGATGCCCAAGCTGTCAGGAGGGGTGTCAATGCCAGATTCATCAGCTGCACTCACAAGATAGCCCTGAATGTCACCCAAGCACAATGCAATACCATCTGCGCCCTCAAGACCAATGGTAACATTATCATTAAACCAGCAGACAAAGAAAGGGCCATTGTCATATTGAACAGAATGGATTACTGCAAAGAAGTGTACCAACAAGTGAACATCTACGAACACTACAGACAGTTACCTACAGGTCCAACCAAATAAAATTCCTGTCAACTCAACAGACTGATCAAGACTTTTGATCCAGTCCTTCAGAGCACCCTCTGAGCTTTCATCCCAACAATTCCCCACACTGGAGATCTCTACTGCCTCCTAAAGATACAAGGCAAACACACCCAGCCATCCCATCGTATCGCGCAACAGGACCTCGTGTGAGAACTTCTCCAGCTACTTTGAGGACTTCCTGAAGCTCATTGTACAAAGAACACACAGCTTTTGTTGCGACACAATGGACTTCCTACAGAAACTCAGCACACATGGAGTTGTTGAACCAGGAGCATTCCTTGTCACAGTAGATGTTTCAGCATCCCCAATGACAATGGCATTGCTGCAACTGCCTCAGTACTCAACACCGATAACTGCCAATCTCCAGATGCAATTTTACAATCATCCGTTTCATCCTGGATACAATGTCTTCACCTTCAGCGACCAGTTCTTCATTCAGACACACGGAACAGCCATGGGGACCAAATTCAAACCTCAATATGCCAACATCTTCATGCACAGGTTCAAACAAGACCTCTTCACAGCACAGGGCCTTCAACCGATGCTATACACTAGATACATCAGTGATATTTTAGAACATAGAACATAGAACACTACAGCACAGAACAGGCCCTTCGGCCTTCGATGTTGTGCCGACCAATATAAAAAGCAATGCCCCTCCAAACTAAACCATTCCCTTCTCTTCCATATACTTATCAACTAACCTCTTAAATGCCACCAAACTTGGCGCATCTACAACTGCCGCAGGCAGGGCATCCACTCCCGAACCACCCTTTGGGTAAAGAACCTACCTCTGATATCCGTCCTATAACTATCACCCCTTAATTTAAAGCTGTGTCCCATCGTGCTAGCTTTCTCCATCCTAGGAAAAAGGCTATCACTGTCCACCCTATCTAAACCTCTAATCATCTTATATGTTTCAATAAGGTCTCCTCTTAGCCACCTTCTTTCTAACGAAAACAACCTCAATCCCTCAGCCTCTCTTCATAAGACCTGCCCTCCATACCAGGCAACATCCTGGTAAACCTCCTCTGTACCCTCTCCAATGCCTCCACATCTTTCTTATAATGCGGGTACCAGAACTGCACACAATACTCCAAGTGCGGCCGCACTAGAGTTTTGTACAGTTGCAACATGACGTTGCTGCTCCGAAATTCAATCCCTCTACCAATAAAAGCCAAGACTCCATATGCCTTCCTAACAACCTTCTCGACCTGACTGCCTACTTTCAGGGATCTATGCACATACACACCAAGATCCCTCTGTTCATCTAGACTACTAAGAATCCTACCATTTGCCCTATACTCTACACATTTATTATTTCGGCCATAGTGCATTACCTCACACTTTTCCACATTAAACTCCATTTGCCACCTCTCGGCCCAGCTCTGCAACTTGTCCAAGTCCCTCTGCAAACTATAACACCCGTCTTCACTATCTACCACTCCACCGACTTTAGGGTCAATTGCAAATTTAATAATCCATCCTTCAATACCCTCATCCAGATCATTTATAAAAATTACAAACAGCAGGGGCCCCAAAACAGACCCCTGAGGTACACCACTTGTCACCGAACTCCACGATGAATATCTCCCATCAACCACCACCCTCTGTTTTCTATCTGCTAGCCAATTCCTAACCCAATTAGCTAAATCACCCTCTATCCCATACATCTGCATTTTCTGCAGAAGTCTTCCATGGGCCACCTTATCAAACGCCTTACTAAAGTCCATATATACCACATCAACCGCCTTACCCCCATCCACCTCTTTGGTCACTTTTTCAAAAAACTCAATGAGGTTAGTAAGGCACGACCTACCCTTCACAAAACCATGCTGACTATCCCCAATCAATTCATTTCTCTCTAAATAACTATAAATCCGATCCCTAATTATTCTCTCCAATATTTTGCCCACAACAGAAGTAAGACTCACTGGCCTATAATTCCCTGGAAGGTCTTTCTTCCCCTTCTTGAACAACAGGACCACATTCACTATCTTCCTTTGGACTCATGGTGAACAATCACGGAAACAACTATATGATGACATCAACAAGTTCCATCCCATCATACTCTCCGGAATTGATTGCATTCTTGGACACATGCATCTCCATTAAGGATGGTCACCTCAGCACTCCATTATATCACAAGCCTGCGGATAACCTCATGATGTTCCACTTCTCCAGTTTCCACCCTAAACACATTAAAGAAGCCATCCCCTGAGAACAAGCCTTCCAATATATACAGGACATGCTCAGACTGGGAGGATTGCAACAGACACCTCCAATTGCTGATAAATGCCCTCATAAGAACAGGATATGGTGCTCGACTCATCGATCGACAGTTCAAACGTGGCACAGCAAAAAACCGCACCAACCTCCTAAAAAGAAAGACAAACATGGGACATGGCGGACAGAGTACCCTTTGTTGTCCGGTACATCCCCGGAGTGGATAAACTATGAAACTTCATCCGGAGCCTTCAACATGTCATTGATGAAAATGAACATCTCGCCATCCCCAGACCCCAACTTCTTGACTTCAAACAACTGCACAACCTCAAACAGACCCTTGTCTGAAGCAAACTACCCAATGTCCAGGAGAACAATGATTACAGCACCACGCAACCCTGCCACAGCAATCTCTGCATGACGTGCTGGATCATCAACACGGATGCCATCACCTGACGTGAGATCACCAGCTACCAAGTACACAATACATACACTTGCAACTTGGCCAATGTTGTCTACCCGATACGCTGCAAGAAAGAATGTCCTGAGGCATGGTAATTGGGGAGACCATGCAGATGCTACAACAACGCACGAATGAACACTGCTCGATAATCACCAGGCAAGACTGTTCCCTTCCTGTTGAGGAACACTTCAGCGGTTAGGACACTCAGCCACTGATCTTCAGGAAAACATTCTCCAAGGCAGTCTTCAGGACACACGACAGTGCAGAGTCGCTGAGCAGACTTGGATAGCGAAATGACTCTGCACAAATGAGGATGGCCTCAAACGGAATCTTGGGTTCATGTCACACTATCTGTAACCCCCATGACTTGCCTGGGCTTGCAAAATCTCGATAACTGTCCTGGCTGGAGACAATACACATCTCTTTAAGCTGTGCTTAACCCTCTTTCCATTCACATTGTCTGTACCTTTAAGACTTGATTACCTGTAAAGACTCACACTCCAACCATTATTTTGTAAATTGACTTTAATGCCCTGTTTGTGAACAGAACTCCCACTCAGCTGATGAAGGGGCAGCGCTCCAAAAGCTAGTGGCTTGTGCTACCAAATAAACCTGGTGGGGGGGTGTGGGAGGGAGACCTTATCAAGGTTTACAAGATTATGAGTGGCATGGACAGAATGGATACTCCTGGTGTTGTGAGACTTATTACTGTGAAAGGACTTTAGGCAGGAACCTTTCCTTATTGTGCCTCTGCTATGGCTGTCCCAAGATTTACTGTGTCCCTCAACATATAGCCCTTGGCTTTAGAATGTGCCAGTCTGTAACACTTGGTGGGCGACAACTCTTTGCTCTGGAAGACCAAGAAGTTTTGGCCAGACCAAAATGCATCGATCACTGAGTTGATGACCATTCAGCAGCAGTGATGTTTGTCTTGGTGTGTGTCGTCGGGAATAGCCCATGGAGCACAGAGTCTTAGACCATCAAGCTGCTTGGGTTGAACATTGAAATCTTATAGAACAATTTATTCAAGAGTGCTTCAGCTAAACCAGTCCAGTACATCAACAGACAAAGAAATTCATATCACACTACCATTCCTTTCATTACAATATAACCTTTCTTCAAAACAAACACAAAAATCAATACCAAATCCAAAATAAAGAATACAAATTGATCAAACAACTCAATTCCACCTCTGTTGAACAGTTAACAGAAACAGCCTATAAATAATCCTTGTGCAACTCTTCAGGTCATACTGCAGCTGTATAGAACCTTAGTTAGATCTCATTTGGAAAGTTGTATGCAATTCTGGTTGCCACACCACTAGAAAGATGTGGATGGTGTAAAGAGGGGACAGAGAGATTTACCAGAATATTGTCTGGTCTGGAGATTATTAAGAGGTTGGATAAACTCAGTTTGCTTTCACTGGAACAACAGAGGTTGGGGGGGGGACCTGGTCGAGGTTTACAAGATTATGGGTGGCATGGACAGAATGGATAGATGCTCTTTCCTCAGGTAGAAAAGTTAAGTACTTGGGGACATAGATTCAAAATGCCTGGGGAAAAGTTTATAGGAGAGATACGAAGCAAATCTTTTACGTAGAGGATGGTGAATGTCTGTAACATTCACCATCTCTGAATGTCTGTAACATTCAGGTGAATTGGGGAGGTGGGAGAAGGTACGATAGTGGCGTTTAAGGGGTATCAATTCAAATGCATGAATAGGATGTGAATAGAAGGATAAAAGTTCCGTAAGTGCATAGATTTTAGTTTAGGCAAGCATCATGATCGGCAAAAGTTTGGAGGGCCAAAGGACCTGCTCTTGTGTTGCTTGTTCTTTGTTCTTTGAGTTAGTTTATCTAGCCTAGAGTTCATTCAAAGTGTTTCCAGCCATTCCATTCATGCCAAGGGTTTGCATAGAGACCATTTGGCTCAACATGGATGAGTGGCGACCTCCATGCATACAGCAGTGACACACATCATAATGGATTCTGTGTTGGCAGCTCCGACAGACTATAACAGCTCATACCGCTGCCTTCAAGAGCATGCAGCTGCCAGTTTGATTCCGAGAGCAAACATAAATTTAAAAAAAATCTTCAAAGTGTTCAGAGAAGTTAAACATTAAAAGCAATAGGAGCACACATTAAAAAGGTGCGACATGTGAAGAAATTGACGTTTTTCAACAGGCAAGAAAAAACATTGAGTCTGGAATTGTTGTCATTGATGTGAGTGCAAGAAATGTTGTAATTTGCTAGTTAGATTTCCTATATACTGATGGCAGGTAGGTTAACTGGAGAACCTTTGCTGTGTAGATACAATTTTCTGAAACACAATTGAAGGGAATGTGAACATTATTGGTGAATGCTGAACAGAAAAGAAAAGGTACTTGTGTTAAAATCATACATCAGTGCTGTTGGTTCCTGGCTTAGACAATGCAGGCTATGATATCAGAATCATTCTGGGGCATTGCAGCACATCACCAGCGCACAGAAGGAAGCTGTTTACTTTGTTTGCCATTAAAAACCTCTAACGAAATGTTCCAGTCAGAAAGAGTGATTTTAGCTTCAGTGTTCTCAGTGGGGAACCTTATTTACAAAGAGAAATAAATGGAAATAAGGCAATAATACAGAAGCTCCAATCCTCCAATACGTGCTACAAGTTTGTAGAGGTATCAAATCACATATTCAACCTGCAGAATTCTGAATGTTGCTAAAAGGAAACACTAGGCTGAATCTAGGCTCCAAAAAAGAAACAGAAAATTGGTATCTGTTTCAATATAATTTATTTATTTTAATTAATTCATGGGACGTAGACATCACAGACTGGGCCATCATTTATTGCCCATCCCTCACTATCCTTGAACTGAGTGACTTATTCTGCCATCCCTGATGGCGGTTAAGATTCAACCACATTGCTGTGGGTCTGCAATCACACATAGGTTAGATCCTAAAGGACATTAGTGAACCAGAGAGTTTGCAATAGTGAATTAGTGAACCTGAGAGGCTTTTACAACAATCAATAATGGCCTCATAGTCATCATTGAATTTTTAACACCGGAGTTTTCTTGAATGCAAATTTCACCACCTACCATGGTGGGATTTGAACCCATGTCCCCAGAGCATTACCCTGGATTGCAAGTCCAGTGACAATACACCAAGCCATTACCTCCCCTAATGCTACATAGTCTGTATGCCATATACTATTCTGAACCTCTTTATAAAGAAAGGCTTCATTTAATATTGCAAACTACACAGAAAAAACCTTGACATATCCTCCCTGAAAACAGACACTCTGAGTATGTACTGTGCACAATATTCATGTGATCCTGGAAATCATGCTGAAACTTTTTTTCACTGTGGGTGGTTTGCAATGCTGCCTCACAGCACCAGAGGCCTGGGTTCGATTCCGGCTTTGAGTGACTGTCTGTATGGAGTTTGCACATTCTCCCCATGTCTGTGTGGGTTTCCTCCGGGTATTCCTGTTTTCTCCCAAAATCCAAAGTTGTGCAGTTAAGTGGATTGATCATGTTAAAATTGTCCCTTAGTGTCCAGAAATGTGTAGGTTAGGTGGATTAGCTATGGTATATGTGCAGGGTTAGAGGAATAGGTGGAGGAGTGGGCTTGAGTAAAATGCTCTTTCAGAGAGTCAATGCAGACTTCATGAGTCAAATGGCCTCCTTCTACATTACAGGGATTCTATGGATTCTCCTTTCACATGCACAGTGTGTACAGTTTGTGGGCGGAAGATTAATGGGACCACCGAGGACACTTTATGTAGTTATAATTGGAAATCTTAGGCAACTCTGGATCTGGGTGTGCTGGCTGCAGACCAAAGCATCTTGTCATGGGCAGGGACAGTCTGGCCCAGCTGTCTACATGGATGGCTGTGTGGTAGGGGAGCAGCTATCCTGTGGGAAGACAACTGGTGCCTCTCTCACAGAACCTAGGGTATCCTCCTGGGACTATACCTCCGCAGTCCTTTGGCTCTAGATGCCTCCACACTCTGCAGTCCCCTCCAGCATTGTCAAAGAACAAAGAATAAAACAGCACAGGAAACAGGCCCTTCAGCTCAACGAGCCCGCGCCGCCACCCCGATGTTCCCACTTCTACCCGTGATTCCTGTCTATGTTTATAGATCTATGGATTAAAAACCAAATTTGAGACAATTTAGGGAGAACTTGTTCTGCCAATTAACCTAAGAGCACATCTTTGGGATGTGGGAGGAAACCGGATCACCTGGAGAAAACCCACGCAAGCACGGGGAGAATGTGAAAACTCCCACAGACACAGGCCCAAATCCATGTATCTGCACAGCACAGCGATAGTCATTGAGCTGTCGTGTTGCCCATCAAATGGTCCAGGTCAAGCGTACACTAACGACGTGAAGCACTAGGATACTCTCGAAAAATCCAAGAGCAGCCCTCTCACGACCCACGCGTGTACGCCCCTTGTTAGACAACAAGGGGGACCAAAGCACCTATAGGATAAAAACAAATACATCAATATCATCATTTATTTACACACTTCCCAGGGACTCCCAAAGCTCATGATCCCTCTTTTCTATACCCCTCCATTCCCATTCTGTTCATGTGCCCATCTAAGTATCTCTTAAATAACTCCAGAGTGCCTGCCTCCACCGCTTTACTTGGCAGCAAGTTCCATACCCCCACCACCCTCTGTGTGAAAAAACTCCCTCTAGCATCCAAATTATACCTTACCCCCCTCACCCCAAGCCCGTGACCCTTCGTGCTATTTGAGTCCATCCTTGGAAAATGTCAACCCTGTTTACTCTATCTATTCCCCTCATAATCTTATACATCTCTATTAGATCTCCTCTATTAGAAAGTTTACATCTTTCTAAGGAAAACAGTCCCAATTTGCCTAACCTCTCCTTCTAACTCAGACCTTCCATACCAGTCAGCATCCTGGTAAACCTCCTCTGCACTCTCTCCAGAGTCTCCATGTCCTTCCGGTAGTAAGGCGACCAGAACTGGATGCAGTATTCCAAATGAGGTCTAACCAACATTTTATACAACTGCAACATTAAAGGCCAGCTCTTGTATTTTATACCCCTTCTATAAAGGCTAGCATACTACATGCTGCCATTGTAGGAGAATAAATAAGGAAGCTTCTATGAAAGTTTTATTTTCACATGCATGAGGAAGAATCAGCCCAGACATAGTGAAGTCCAGTCTGTGTCTAAGCTGATCTTGAAGATATAAAGGCTGTACTCATTTCTTATACTGTTTTCTGGAATCCAGAGCAGTGTAATACAGGATATCACTGGTACGGATATTTTGAATTGATTATAGTTGACCATGGTAGGTGGGTCTATTTGTCTATTGTCCTGAGAATTTCATGTTAATCCATTGTGTCTGGTTATTCTTTTCTATCTGTTTTGTGACACAAAAGTAATGTGTGTGATAAATAAGTTTTGATGGTGTGATAACCATCCCATCTCCCCAGTTTCTAGGAACAATGACTTCTCCAGACTCAGTCGAGCTTTACTAATCAGTATCGACACTGCATTATTCGCCAAGACCTTGAAATGATCTGACCTGCAAAGTATCTGTATTGGCAGTCTAAGATGTTAACTGGATATGTCTGCCCTCAGTTATGGTGGATCCTGTGTTTTAACCCTTTCTTAGACATTTTTTTTCCTGCTATTACATGCACACCCTGGATTTGCCCCAATACTGGATTCTGCTCAACTACAGCCATGACCTTGACTCTATTCCCACATGTGAAAGCCTGCATGTCCTCTTTGCAAGTAGACTTGTCAACATCTGGTGACAGTCTCCCATCTGGAGTTGTATAGGCCATTCTCGTCCAGTGAAAAAGGGAACGTGTTGGTAAGAATATTCTATGGTTTTTAGAAAATCTGCCTCTCATGCTGGACTGGTTAGCGAGTGTTATATAGGTCATGAGTTGTGGGGAAGTGATTATGTGACTAGGAGGAGAAGGATCAGGAGTAGAATGTGGTGCAGTCATTATAGAAGAGTTCAGGAAGGACAGCTTTGTCAGTAGTAAGGTTTGAATTGTGAAACGAGAGCAAGGGAATAGCATCTTATGTTGACCACCTTGCTGATGTTGTTGAACTTTTTCCTGTATTGCAGTCTTTTTGTCTGATTATTATTGTCACATGTATTGGAATGTAGTGAAAAGTATTGTTCCTTGTGCTATATCGATAAAACATGCCATTCATAGAGTACATAGGGGAGAAAGAAAGGAGAGGGTGCAGAGTATAGTGTTGCAGTTACAGATAGGGTGTAGGGAAAGATCAGCTTAATATATAATAAGACCATTCAATAGTCTGATGACAGGGTATTTGATTTGATTTGATTTATTATTGTCACATGTATTAACGTACAGTGAAAAGTATTGTATCTTGCACACTATACAGGAAAACATATCATTCACAGAGAAGGAAACGAGAGAGTGTTATAGTCATAGCTCGGGTGTAGAGAAAGATTAAGTTAATGCAAGGTAAGTCCATTCAAGTCTGATAGCATCAGGGAAGAAACTGTTCTTGAGTCGGTTTGCATATAACCTCAGACTTCAGTAAATTTTTCTCAATGGAAGAAGGTGAAAGAGAGAATGACTGAGGTGCGTGGGGTCTTTAATTATGCTGGCTGCTTTGCTGAGGCAGCAGGAAACGTAGACAGAATCAATGGATGGGAGGTTGGTTTGCGTGATGGATTGGGCTACATTCATGACATTTTGTAGTTTCTTGCAGTCTTGGACAGAGCAGGAGCCATACTAAGCTGTGATACAACCAGAAAGAATGCATACTATGGTGCATCTGTAAAGGTTGGTGTACATCATAGCTGACAAGCCATATTTCCTCAGTCTCCTCCGAAAGTAGTAGCATTGGTGGGCTTTCTTCACTGTAGTGTCGGCATAAGGGAACCAGGATAGGTTGTTGGTGATCTGGACACCTAAAAACTGGAACTCTCGACTTTTTCTACTTCACCCCCCCCTTGATGTAAGTAGGGGCATGTTTTCCTTTACACTTCCTGAAGTTAATGACAAACTCTGTCATTTTGTTGACATTGAGGGAGAGATTATTGTTGCCGCACCATCTCATTCTCATCTCATTCCTGTATTCTGTCTCATCATTGTTTGAGATCCAACCACCAAGATGGCATCATTAGCAAAATTGAAAATCGCATTGGAGGGGAATTTGGCCACGGAGTCATAGGAAGAAGCCGTTCTGGAATCATGCCCTGGGTGCTAATGTCTGGAATATATTTCTTCCCTTTGGCAGTTGAGGTGTTAATTTCCGGGCATTCTGCCTCTTGGGGGAACTGAGATCTCCCTCTGACCAGGAGCCAAGTTTTGCATCTATTACCCTGATCACAAGCTTTCTGCAGCAAAAGATCAAAGCAACCCATATCACACTACCACCATCCGATAAACACCTTTCATTACAATGTTCAGGATTCTAGCCTTTCTTCAAAACAAATATGAATATCAACACCAAATTTCCAGAACAAAAGCACACATTTATCAAATAACTCAGTTCCACTTCTATTGAACAGTTAACTGAAATAGTCTACAAATAACTTTTGTGCAACTCTTTAGCTTCTTTTTTTCAGTGTGTTTATCTAGCTGAGAGCTCATTCAAACTGTTTCAATTATTCCATACATAGAACATAGAACATAGAACACTACAGCACAGAACAGGCCCTTCGGCCTTCGATGTTACGCCGACCAATATAAAAAGCAATGCCCCTCCAAACTAAACCATTCCCTTCTCTTCCATATACTTATCAACTAACCTCTTAAACGCCACCAAACTTGGCGCATCTACAACTGCTGCAGGCAGGGCATTCCACTCCCGAACCACCCTTTGGGTAAAGAACCTACCTCTGATATCCGTCCTATAACTATCACCCCTTAATTTAAAGCTGTGTCCCCTCGTGCTAGCTTTCTCCATCCTAGGAAAAAGGCTATCACTGTCCACCCTATCTAAACCTCTAATCATCTTATATGTTTCGATTAGGTCCCCTCTTAGCCGCCTCCTTTCTAACGAAAACAACCTCAAATCCCTCAGCCTCTCTTCATAAGACCTGCCCTCCATACCAGGCAACATCCTGGTAAACCTCCTCTGTACCCTCTCCAATGCCTCCACATCTTTCTTATAATGTGGGGACCAGAACTGCACACAATACTCAAGTGCGGCCGCACTAGAGTTTTGTACAGTTGCAACATGACGTTGCGGCTCCGAAATTCAATCCCCCTACCAATAAAAGCCAAGACTCCATATGCCTTCTTAACAACCTTCTCGACTTGACTGCCTACTTTCAGGGATCTATGCACATACACACCAAGATCCCTCTGTTCATCTAGACTACTAAGAATCCTACCATTTGCCCTATACTCTACACATTTATTATTTCTGCCATAGTGCATTACCTCACACTTTTCCACATTAAACTCCATTTGCCACCTCTCGGCCCAGCTCTGCAACTTGTCTAAGTCCCGCCGCAAACTATAACACCCCTCTTCACTATCTCTTCACTATCTATACATGTCAAAGGTTTGCATGGAGAAAACCATCTGGCCCAATATGGATGAGTGGCAATCTCCATTAAAAACTGCTAGATGCCTTAAGTGATGTTTGAGAGGGCTGATGCCTGCCTCCCACTCTTTCCCCTACAATTAAGCACATTGCCAATGAATAATCTCATTAGTTGCACATTGGAACTATTTTAACGAGTTTAGCAAGACACCCAGGATCACAAGTATATTGTGTATAGTACATGCCCAGTCTGTCCATTTGCAGGGAGGATGGTCCAAACTTTCTTCTGTGTAGTTTCCATAATGAAATGAAGCCTTTCTCTACAAAGAGTTTTAAAATAGTATATGGCATGCAAAGTGAACATCCACCATTATGTCGAAATATACACGAGTTTTCTCTTTCTTTTTGGAGAATTGGTTCCGCCATTGGGATTTTTTTTAGCAACATTCGGAATGTCTAAATTCTGCAGATTGAATATGTGATTTGATAATTCTACAATCCTGCATTTACACAAAGCAAACATTGGAAGATCAGAGCTTCTGTATTGTGGTCTTCTTTCCATTTATTGCCCTTTGTAAGTAAGGTCCCCCACTGAGAGCACTGAAGATAAAATTGCTCTTTCTGAGTGGAGCATTTCGTTAGCTGCTTTTAATGGCAAACAAAGTAATTAGCTTCCTTCTGCGTGATTTTCTAAGTGCTAGTGACACACTGCAATGCTCCAGAATGATTTTGATATCATGGCCTGCATTCTCTAGGCCAGGAAACAGCAGCACTGATGTATGATTTTAACACAAGTACCTTTTCTTCTCTGGGCTTCATAGAATCCGTTCAGCATTCAACAATAATGTTCACATTCCCTTTAATCGTGTTTCAGAAAATTGTACCTACACAGAAAAGGTTCTCCAGTTAACCTATCTGTCATTAGTACACAAGAAATCTAACTAACTAATTACAATATTTCTTGCACTCACATCAATGTCACATCAATATTATTAAACTAGAAAGAGTGCAGAAAAGATTTACTAGGATGGGTTGAGTTATAAGGAGAGGCTGAATAGACTGGAACTTTTTTCTCTGGAGTGTAGGAGTTGGAGGGGTGACCTCAGTGAGGGCTATAAAATAATGCGGGGCATACACAAGGTAGATAGTCAATATCTTTTCCCAAAGGTAGGGCAGTCTAAAACTAGAGGACATAGTTTTAAGGTGAGAGGGGAGAGATACAAAAATGTCCAGAGGGACAATTTTTTCACACAGAGTGTGGTGGGTATCTGGAATAAGTTGCCAGAAGAGGCAGATATAATTTTATCTTTTAAAAAGCATTTAGATAGTTCCATGGGTACGATGGGTATAGAGAGATATGGGCCAAATGCAGGCAATTGGGATTACCTTAGGCGTTTAAAAAAAGGGCAGCATGGACAAGTTGGGCCGAAGGGCCTGTTTCCAATCTGTAAACATCTATGACTCTATGACTCTAATGTCAACAACGCCAGACTCAGTGCTCTTCCTTGCCCCTTTGAAAGACATCAGTTTCTTTGTACTTTTTAATACGTGCTGTCATTGTTTTTAATGTTTAACATCCTTGAACCCTTTGAAAGTGTTTTATTTTTGTACTTCAATGTTCAGAGTCAAGATGGCAGCTGCCTGCTCTCGAAGCCAGCAGTGTGAGCTGTTATAGAGTCTGTCGGAGCTGTCAACACAGGATCCATTATAGTCTGTGTCACTGCTCTGTCCATGGGGATCACCACTCATCCATGTTGGACTGAATAGTCTTCTCTATGCAAACCCTTGACATAAATGGAATGACTGGAAACAGTTTGAATGAGCTCTCAGATAGATAAATACACTCAGAAACAGATGCTAAAGAGTTGCACAAGGGTTATTTATAGATTATTTCTGTTAACTGTTCAAAAGAAGTGGACTGAATTATTTGATAAATTTGTGCTTTTGTTCTGGATTTGGTGTTGGTATTTATATTTGTTTTGAAAAAAGGCTAGAATCCAGAATGTTGTAATGAAAGGAGATTATTGGATTGCGATAGTATGATATGGGTTGTTTTAACTGTTGGCATACTATGCTTGTTTAGCTGGAGCACTTTTGTATGAGTTGCTCTATGAGAATTGGAATAGTTAAGAATTACTACTGCTAAATGTCACTCCTCCTTTTTCTTCGTCTCCGGCTAATTCTCTTCCCACTATACCTTTTGCTGCTCTGTTGGTTTTAAGAGCCGATTCCTCATGATGGCAAAGCTTTGCAGAATTCACCCGGCAATCACAAATCATAGAATTATGGAATCCCTAGTGTACACAGGAAGCCATTTGGCCCATCGAGTCTGCACTGACAACAATCCCACCCAGGCCCTTTCCCAATAATCCCAAATATTTACCCTAGCTAGTCCCCTGACACTAAGAAACAATTTAGCAATCAATCTAACCCCACTCATCTTTGCAGCATTGCAGGAAACCGGAGTTTCAGAAGAAAACCCACACAGACATGGGGAGAACATTCAAACTCCATACAAACAGTTAGCCAAGGCTGGAATCGAACCTGGATCCCTGGTCTTAACCACTGTGCCACCATGTCACCCCAAATCTGGACATATGT
The DNA here is from genome assembly GCA_024679065.1 of Sphyrna mokarran. Lineage (NCBI taxonomy): Eukaryota > Metazoa > Chordata > Chondrichthyes > Carcharhiniformes > Carcharhinidae > Sphyrna > Sphyrna mokarran. Next base: position 102,212,050 of record JAGIQG010000007.1, read on the forward strand.
TCAAGGCTGTACTGAAATGTTGCTCCTGAGTGATCCTGGCAATTAAAATTAACTTAACACAATGTTCCTTGCAGTGACATCAATGACAAAAACTCCATACTCTGTTTGGAAGATGTCATAATTTTCAGATGTTGGACCTTTCTGTTCTGTGTCTTCATTTTTTTTAATGCTTAACTTTCTTAATTCTTTGTATAAGTAAGTAATATGTTGAGTGATACTTATCCAAAGCACAGATGTATCTTAGTTTTAGTCCGCAGACATTATTGTTGAGATTTATTGAGGAGATAAATATTCTTTCCAATGGGTCCCTCATAGGCATCCTCTTTCATTTCTGATATAGCTATGAGTTAGGAAAAACACAGCAATTTCTACAAACTCGCTTCCAAAGCCGGAAATTGTTAATGTTTCTCATTCTTCCATGATTCCTCCTGATTAGAAGCCAGGATTCAGTCATGAAGAGAAGAGGTGAGTACTTAGGCAGGTCCAATAGCAGCCACCTGTAGCCTGGTTATTAGAAATTATATTCACAGATCTACTTTGTCATGTGAATCTAACAGAATGTCCTTCCTCTGAGCACAGCAAAGAATCACTTTATGCTTAGTTTCAGGAGGTATTGTTATCCGATATCCAAGAGTTGACAAACATCATTCAGATGTTTATCTCTGTGTTGGTAGCACCATAATGTACAAAGTGCACCTTTCAAAAATATAGAATCATAGAAACCCTACAATGCGGAAGGAGGTCATTTGGCCCATCGGGTCTATACTACCCACAGTCCCACCCAGGCCCTATCCCCACAGCCCCAGGCTTTTATTCTAGCTAGTCTCCCTGACAGTAAGGGGCAACTTAGCATGGCCAATCCACCTAACCTGCACATCTCTGGAGTGTGGGAGAAATCCAGGGCACCCAGAGGAAACCCACTTAGACACAAGGAGAATGTGCAAACTCCGTACAGACAGTGACCTGAGGCCAGGAATCAAACCCAGTTCCCTGGCATTGTGAGGCAGAAGGGTTAACCACTGTGCCACAGTACCATCTTCTTATGATTTTACAATACAGATATTTCTCATTAACAAGAATACAAAGATCGAACAAATTAAATATGCATTAAAAAGCATTCCATTGCATTAAAATAATCAGTGTATGAGTGCACAGCTTCACCTATTTATTAAACTGTTGTGAAAAGTTCTCATAAATAAGGGCACAAACAAGTTTAGGAACGAATTTGCCTATAACTGGGGGATAGTAGCATTTTCCCTGAATGTGTCCAGCAGTAATACCGCGACAAGGGAGTCTCATTGCTCATGACATTCTTCACTTTCACATATTCACACTCACAGATAGAGCTCCTCATAATTCGGCAGGATTTTAAAAATTCTCTCACAAGATGTGGGCGTCACTGGCTATAGACCATTTCTAATTGCTCTTGAGAAGATGGTAGTAAATCACTTTCTTGAGCTGCTGCAATCCATGAGTCGGATGTCAGTGTTATACGGAAGGGAGTTGCAGGCATTTGACACAGTTCAGAATTAACAGGGGGCTGCGGTGAAAATATAGATCAGGTTATTGAATTGAGCAGACAGTGAATGGCAGAATGCAAAGGAGTAAATCTGTCTGCATGAGGAAATGGCTTTTAAGGCTTAAGCTGCCACAATGAGAGAACGTAATTGTCTGGATTCATTTGCCTTCTCAACTATTGTTTATGAAATTGCAATGAGGAAACTGCCCACATATTCTGGGAATGAAAGAGGTGAAGGTTAGAGGCCTTAATTCTGCTGGACAAGTGCTTTACTTTTTATTATTTTTTCCCAGCTGGCATACTCAGGGACACACCCAGCGTGCATTGCTCTGCAGCAATATAACAACAAAATTACAATGGACTTAGTAGGAACTGCTCTCAGGAATTTAGCAGCTAATATCTTGCCTTGTTACAAGGCATTAATCTGTTGTCATCATTCTACCATAATTTCTTGTTCTATTCACATGATTTTCAGAGAGGAGAGGGTCAGAAACATCCTGCCTATAGGAGCAGTTTGGATAGTTCTTCAGCTGAGAAGTCCATGGTTTGGAATTGCACAAGACCTGCCTATCAATGGAGCCTCATATTCAATCATAGTCATTTAAAGCAAAGATCTCAGTACATAACAAGCATGCTGAAAATTAAGGAGTGACCCAGAATAGTCCCTGTGTTCTGACCCAGCTGAGGCGCGATAGAAAAGAAATAAACATCTACATCACTCAGGCCATTCTGCAAAAAGATTTTTTTATTAATTGGTCCATGCTTTGCCTGATTAACGTGACTCACAGCAGAGAATTTCAAACCATTAGAGACTCACTATCTGTAAAGTAAAATTTATTTATTAGTGTCACAGTAGGCTTGCATCAACACTTCAACGAAATTGTGAAAATCCCCTGGTTGCCACATTTGGGCACCTGTTTGAATACACTCAGGGCAAATGTAGCATAGCCAATGCACCTAAGTAGCATGTCTTTTGGAGTGTAGGGGGGAATCCAGAGCACCCAGAGGAAACCCACACCGACATGGGAAGAATGTGCAGACTCCACAAAGACAGAGACTCAGCCGGGAATTGAACCTGGTCCCTGGCACTGTGAGGCAACAGTGCTAACCACTGTGCCACAGTGCAGACCTAGGCACTAATTCCCTCTGTCACTGCTAACAATTGAATCCTATAAAAATACATCAACTGTTTTCCATTTCTAAAGCAGATCTCCAAGCCTGGAGATGGTATGTCTGTCCCAGCTGGCTATAGACAAAAGCAGTTATTTATGACTCTTAATATCCCAAGGTGGTATTAATGGCCCAACCATTACCTGTTCCCAAACATTGGATTTCAATCAAGGAGCCTCGTTCGTGATCCAATCCATGCTGTCACATGACTGAGACCTGAGGTGTCTGAATTCTTGTACTTAGTAAACTGTTGCATGTTCTTATCGTTTGCTACTTGACCTCCAAAGAGAACAGCAACTCCAGGCACCTACTTGCACTATCTATCATCTTACATTAAACAGGTAGCAGCAGGAGGAGCTCTGTTTGGGTATAATTGCCTCTCACCTGATGAAGGGGAAAAGCCCCGAAAGCTAGTGGTGTCTACTACCAAATAAACCTCTTGGAGTTTAACCTGATGTTGTGAGACTTCTTACTGTGTTCATCTACACTGCAAACTACTGGAACATTGGAATGGGTGCTTTTAAGCTGAATTCAACTCTACACTTTCATCCCATGTGCAACTCCCTCTTCTGGCACGACAATTCACCCTGCGACAGCCAGTCTCCCCCCTCTCAAAGAACATTTTAATGGAGTTTCGAGTCTTGACTCTGGACACATGTAAAACCCTAACTTTTATTTTTTACTGTGTCCTTGCCTGAACCATCTTTTTTCTCTTCTTCCTCTTTATTCTGTGAATGTAAAAGGGGCAGACATTTCAAAACCGTTCTTTGTGTGTATGTGTGCGTAATAAACCAATCGCATTTTATCTACATTGACTTTGCTGTGTGAGTTATCTTTAGAAGATTACAACACCACATGTAAGGGTTACAGTAAAAAGGTCACCATTTAAATAGGGGGGAGATCAAAAATCCAGCCACTTTCCTGCTTATGGGTGGATTATGACAAGAGATACCATGATTGTTAAATTAATCCCCCTCTTCTGTGCATGACATCATACTTGTTGTGATCTCAATAAAACATACAAGTTTCTGCATGAAATTTGTACAAAACTATGGCTAGAAAAGAGATCAGAGAATTCCAATGAAGGTAATACTGAAACACCAGATGTGTCTAAGTAGCAGTATCTTGGGTTGTGAGTACAGCTGGCTGGATAAAAGTGAGTGTGGAGATTCTACTTCAGGTATTGCCCACCTTTCTTTCATCGATAATAGAATCAAATGGTTTAGCAGAAAACTATCTGGCCCATTATGCCCATGCTGGCCCTATTAAATAGTTGGCCAATTGATCTCATTTCTCTGTTCTTTCCCTAGAATCATGGAAATTTTTGTAACACTTCTTAGTTAATAAGCGATACAAATGGTGGCACAGGGGGCAACACAGTAGCACAGTAGTTAGCACTGCTGCCTCACGGTGCCAGGAACCTGGGTTCATTTGGGTCACTGCCTGTGTGGAGTTTGCACATCTTCCCCATGCCTGCATTAGTTTCCTCCGGGTGCTCCAGTTTCCTCCCACAATCCAAAAATGTGCTGGTCAGGTGCTTTGGCTACGCTAAATTCTCCCTCAGTAAACCTGAATAGGTGCCAAAGGCTGGCAACTAGGGGAATTTCACAGCACCTTCAATGCAGTGTTAATGTAAGCTTTATTTGCGGCTAATAAATAAATTAATAAAATGGGTATCAGATAATCTTCTGCTAATGTTTGTAGATGCAGAAAGGAAAATATGACCCTTTATCGGTTGCTGCTTCCAGAATTGTAAACTGTTTTGAAGAGGGCTTTCTTGAAACTGTTAATTTACAATTATTTACAAAGAGCCCATGTTAAATACATGACTCTATGGACACAGACTGTTCTGTGTCAAACTCTCTTGGACTCTCTTTGTCATCTGACTCTGATTATGCTTACATCATCATCAGCATCATTGTCTCATTAACATAATCATTAACCTTTTATTTCACAAACAAGATTTGTGTCAGATGATTTTATTGCCTCACATTGACTGACACACCAATATAACCAGTTGGTTTCCAAATGTCCTACAATCCTCTTTTTTTTTCCCTTTCCAGATTAAGTGATTAGATAAGAAAATATTCAGTGAGATGGCACCCATTTAGTTACGATTGCAAGACAGAGCTACAAAATACAAGATCTCTTGCACCTGTCTCTGTAAAATATGGAATGCCACAAAACATGGGCCCTAAGCCAAGCCTGAAGTCCATGAAATGAGAAACATGGGGATGGCATGGTGGCACTGTGGTTGGGGTGGCATGGTGGCATAGTGCCTAGCACTGTTGCCTCACAGTGCCAAGGACACGGGTTCGATTCCTAGCTTGGGTGATGGACTGTGTGAAGTTTGCACATTTTCCCACGTCTGCGTGGGTTTCCTCCCACAGTCCAAAGATGTGCGGGTTAGGTAGATTGGCTGTGCTAAATTGCCCCTTAGTGTCAGGAGGACTAGCTAGTGTCAATACATGGGGTTGTGGGGATATGGCCTGGGTGGGATTGTGGTTGGTGCAGACTCGATGAACCAAATGGTCTCCTTTCCATTGTAGGATTCTGTGATTCTATGATTTTATGCAAAAACATTAACTGATTGATGCAGAAACATTATCTCCTGAAGAGGGTAGCCTTTTACATTCTATCTGAGATGTTATTGATATTCATGTGTTCTATCTAGAACTCTTCTGAAACCCAAAAATATAATCATCAAAACTGAAAAGGAAAGGAAAATGGCATTAACCGATTGCGAGCCCAAACCAATAATCACGTAAATATGTTGCTGCAGTGTGCGTTAAATCTGAACTCCTTTTCCTTATATTTCATGCTTTATTAGTCAAAATATGTTCACCGCCCAAATGCATACAAACTATGGACAAGGTAAGAGAATTATCCATTGGTTGGATCAAACTTCAATACTAGCACATGATTTAGTCAGGATTATTGAGCCCAAGCTGCTTTGCAGGTGTGGATTGCAGATAAGGTGCATTTGCTCCATTTATTTGCCCTTATATATTACTATAGCTTGGCTGAGATGCTCATTCGGAGGAACACATTATACAAGGAGTTAACTCTAGCCAAAGATTGACCGATCTCCAGTGCCTATTTTAATTTTGCCTGCATCAGGCCCCACTTATTCAGCATTCAGATCCTGTGATTAGAAATCTTTCTGTCGTGCACCTATAATATATAAGGTTAGTGCAGTGTGACTGGGAATACAAAAGGGATATTCTTCAGGGGCAGACATTGATGGGCTCAATTAAAATAAATGGAGATGATGCTAGCCGAACTTCCTGTTTAATTATGCAGTTGGAAGAATAGTTTTACTGAAGTAATTATCCCTTTTTCTTCAAATATTGATAGACAGCAACGGACTTGTTGGATCTGTTTAAGATAAGGCAACTCGATTTGAATGAGGAGACAGTAAAATACATTTTTCAGCTGTCCCATTCTCAGCTGTCAGGTTCAGTTTCTGTTACTTTTTCCCTGACTGCCAGCTTTTTGTGGATTGTTTCAATTTTTAATTATTTTTAGGCCACTGATAGAAGAGATAGGGCACTGTACAAATCATTAAAATAGAATATCTGCTCACCATCACTTTGCTGTTCATGGGATCTTGCTATACACAAACTGGTTGCTGTGTTTCTTACATTACAACAGTGACTACACTTTAAAAGTACTTCATTAACTGTAAAGCACTTTGGGTTAGCCAGAATATATAAACAACTCAACATAAACATAAATCTCTCTTTCGTTAGAGACATCCAGAGGAATGTCCTATTGAGTCTAAGGTTAAGTATTCAAGGACCAGATTTTAACTCGCTGATTCGGGTCAGCACAAGGGGGACAACTGAGAAAAAAGAATGGCAGTGATGTTGTGTGTCATGACATCCTGCCTCTATTCCCAAACCTGCACTCTCTCGCTTCCTTCTCTATGAACAGTATGTTTTGTCTGTATAGCACTAAGAAACAATACTTTTTCATTGTATGCTAATACATGTGACAATAATAAATCAAATCATATCAAATTAAATGTGACATGAGTCAGCTAAGATTTAACAATGTATAAATATAGAATTCTTCATTGCTAATTATAGACAAACATCTCAAAGGTGTGTCTGTATGCTTAGAGTTGAATAGTATGAACTTGTATTGGATGGGAGAGGTTTAGAGAAAGACACTGTAATGTTGATATGGTGAAGTGTGATAAAGAAATCTTGCTTTACCTTTGGAACAAATATGACCTTAAGTCCAATTAAGTTTGAAGATGTGAAATTTCAATCCCCTTACTCTTTTAGCCGTATAGATCCAATGTCACGTGCTTTAAATAAGCTCAACTCAGTTCTATGAGAATGTAGATGCATAATTTTAAACTGATGGTATTCCAGCATAATTTGATATTAAAATATAACATGAGGTGGGGAGTGTTTATCACCAACACAGAGGATAGAGTTTTCCCAGGCTTTCTGAAGTGGCTTCGGGGCCAAAGAGGAAAGACCTGGAAAGTGAAAAACAGGAAAGAGATAGAGAACCTGGTGACGACAATAATCCCTCCCTCAATGTCAGGTAGTCATTGGCTTTACGAAGCATAATGAAGGGTATGCCCCTGTCTATATTAACAGGAGTGAAGTGGAAATGGTTGAGAGCTTCAAGTTTCTAAGTGTCCAGATCGCCATCAATCTGTCCTGGTCCTTCCACACCAATGCTATAGTTAAAAAAGTCCACCAATGCCTCTACTATCTCAAGAGGTGAAGGAATTTTGACTTATCTGCTATGACTTCACCCAATCTACCATGCAAACCAACCTCTCATCCATTGACTCTGTCTACATTTCCTGCTGCCTGAAAAAAGCAGCCAGCATAATCAAGGATCCCTTACACCCCAGACATACTCTCTTCCACCTTCTTAGAATCATTGAGCCATAGAGGTTTATAGCATGGAAACAGACCCTTCGGCCCAACTTGTCCGTGCTGCCCTTTCTTTTTAAACCCCTAAACTGATCTCAATTGCCCGCCTTCGGCCCATATCCCTCTATACCCATCGTCCCCATGTAAATATTTAAATGCTTTTTAAAAGATAAGTTTGAAAAAAAATACAGAAGTCTGGGGTCATGTACCAACCAATCAAAGAACGGTTTCTTCTCTGCTGCCACAGACTTTAGCTTATATTAAGCTGCTCTTTCTCTAAGCTGTGATCATAATACTACATTGTGCACTCTCTCCTTCCTTCTCTATGAACAGTATGCTTTATCTAGTGCACAAGAAGCAATGCTTTTCACCATTTACTAATATATGTGACAACATAAATCAAATCACAGCTTGCAAGGCTATGGATGAAGTGCTGGAAAATGGGATTAGAATTGATGCTTTAGCATTTTCTTACCTTTAATAGTTAATAAACTCATTCTATCTTTAATTCAACAAATCCTTTTAAATTGGCTCCCTTTAACACATCAGTATTGGGACTGGGAAAAGGTTCCACAGAGAGAGAAATCCTTTTGTTTTGATTAATTTTATTACCTCCAACAGACAGATCCAGTTGATACCTCTTCAGCAGGGGCAGAACAACTTTGGAATGTACCAGTTGGATGGTAACAAATTGAAGGATTTCACCCCGGTTAACAACATTGCAGATCTTCGCTTGCAGACTAATTGTGACATACTTTTACTATTATATTTCCCTACTGTTAGTTTGCTAACTCGTAGTGCCTGCAGGGTCCATTCATTCCTTTGAATGGACGAGGACCTCACTGGCATGAATTTTAAATCAATTTCTTTTATTGAACCAAAATTAAAGGAAATCAAATCATTACAGGAACATAAAGAAAGAGAAAAGTTGGAGAGACTGGCTTTTTCTGCCAGGGTATGTTGGAGAAGCTGAGATTGTTCTCCTTAGATAAGAGTGGGTTGAGAGGCGATTTAATAGTAGAGGTCAATATCATGAAGAGTTAAGGCAGAATAGATTGAAAGTAGTCCCATCGGTATAAGGATCAAGAAGTAGAGGATGTCAATTTAAGTGAATGGCAGAAGAACCAGAGATGACATGAAGTTAAACCTTCATTTTAAAACAGTGTGAATCCACCACATTTGAAATTTAATGAATTCTAGTTGTCATAGGCACCCTTGACTGTAAGAAATAATTGTGACAATTTTCTTCTGGAAGGTGCTCTGTTCTAGTCAGTTTTACACTTTTTGAAAATGTCCCATATTTTTGACCTTGCCTTTTTCTGAATTAGCGTTAGTTTTGCCTTTCTCAAAACTAACACTATTCTAACAGGAAGTGACCTTTGCCCTTCTGGGCTTGATGGAAGCATTATTATCTTGTAAACAGCCTTGGAGATTCTGCCTCTTTTTGTTTGCGTCACATTTTGGCTTCCCACTCACTAAAGCACTGCTTGTTTTCGCTTGCACATTTTTACTCCATTTTCAAAAGAACAAGTTATGTACAAAAACTGGTTCTAACAATTTCCCCTATTAACACAGCCCTTCCTCTAAACAAAAGCTTCCATTCCAAAGGCCAGGATTATTTTAATTCTTTTAAAATTATTATAAGACTTTTTTTGTCATAGACGATTGTTGAAAATTGGTAATGCCAGTCAATGGGCTGAAGCTGGCCCTCTGACCTTCGACAAGTTTTTATTTAATCTCCTTTAAACTGATCCAAAGGGTAGAATTACCATTAAATCAGAAATGAATCAAGAATTACAAAATTCCTACAGTGCAGAAGGAGGCCATTTGGCCCATTGAGCCTGCATGGACAACGATCCTACCCTGGCCCTATCCCCGAAACCCCATGAGTTTACCTTACTAATTCCCCTGACACTAAAGGTCAATTTAGCATGGCAATCCACCTAACTCGCACATCTTTGGGAGGAAACTGAAGCACTCGAAGAAAACCCATGCAGACATGGGGAGAATGTGCAAACTCCATACCGACAGTCACACGAAACAGAATTGAAGCAAGGTCAATGATGCTGTGAGGCAGCAATGCTAACCACTGTGCCAATGTTCCATCCAAGTGAGGTTTTCGTGCCCACATCAGTCTCGCCGTCCCTGGAATCAGCCTGGTAAAACTTCATCATCGAGAACAAAAACATGCTTCCTCAGAAAATTGAGACCAAAAGTGCACCAACATTCTAGTGTGGCCTCACCAAGGCCCTGTATGATTGCAACAATACACCCCTGCTCCTGTACTCGAAACCTCTTTCAATGAAGGTCAACATACCATTTACCTTCTTTACCGCCTGCTGCACCTGCATGCTTACCTTTAGCAACTATTGCACAAGGATACACAGGTTCCATTGCACACTCCCCTCTCCCAATTTACAGCCATTCAGTATAATCTACCTTCTTGTTTTTGCTTCCAAAGTGATTGACCTCACATTTATCCAAATTACATTGCATCTGCATTGATTAGCCCATTCACCTAACCTGTCCAGATCATTCTGAAGGATCTCTGCATCCTCATCACAGTTCACCCTCCTACCCAACTTGGTACCATCTACAAACTTTGAAATGTTACATTTTGTTCCATCATCCAAATCATTAATACATGTTGTGAATAGCTGACTGCACACTAGTTATTGCCTGCCAATTTGCAAAGCACCCATTAATTCCTACTCTTTGTTTCCTCTCTGCCAACCAGTTTTCTGTCTTTCTCAGTACACTTGCCCCAATCCCATGCACTTTAAAAATCTTGCACATCCAAAAAACAAAATTCAAATCAAATCAAATTCACGTTCCAAATGAGAGGGACATTAAAGCTGACAAGATGAACATCTTGACAATCATCAGGCAGGAGTGTTCACTTGCTGTTGGGGAGCACTTTAGTAGTTACGGGCATTCAGCCTCTCTTCGGGTAAGCATTCTCCAAGGCAGCCTTAACAACAATGCAGAATCGCTGAGCAGAAACTGCACAGATGATGTGTGATCCCGGCTTCAACCGGGATCCTGGGTTCATGTCACACTACCTGTAACTCTCACTATTTGCCTGGGCTTGCAAAATCTCACTGTTTTGGCTGAAGAGAATTCACATCTCTTTAAACTGTGCTTAATCCTCTCTCCATTCACATTGTCTGTACCTTATTAAGAATTGATTATCTGTAAAGACTCGCATTCCATCTATTATCATGTAAATTGAGTTTGTGTCTATATATGGCCTGTTTGAGAACACAACCCCAATCACCTGATGAAGGAGCAGTTCTCTGAAAACTCGTGGCTTGTGCTGCCAAATAAAGCTGTTGGACTTTAACTAGTATTGTGAAAATTATTAAGATGAGGCATTGCACTCCTTCCCAGGCTTGATCTGACGTTTTGCCTTAGTCAAAAGTTTGAGACGGTTTTGAACAATTGCATCAAGTGACACCTTGGTTTGGCCTCATCCGCAACACTGATCCTTGATTCTGTTCTAGCCTGGGAGATCAACCTGCTGGATCATTGACTCTCCCCTGCCAGGATAATGAGCAGATAATGTGTTAATAGTTGTTTAAATTAAAATGGGAGATTGAACTGCTTTGGCAAAGTGTTTAAGCATTTGCTTTAATATTGTTTCATTTTAACATTGGAAGAAAGAAGTAAGTGTGGCTCAAGCTCATATTTATGATTCGTTATTTCTCTACATTCCAACAAGGAAACACTAAGTTTTTTTAATCGCACATACTGTGTATTAACTGTAAGATAAATTAAAATACAATTTATCAATTAATAAAAAAATAGTGTTGCCGTTGGGATTGGTTTAGTCACTCTGGTGAAGGTGGTGTTAATATAGACACAGATAAACATGGACATTCAGTGTATTGCTGCAGCAATACTCACGGGAACAGTTCTCATTATCTCATATTTGTCAGCAATGCTTTGTGCAGTCGGCAGGAACCTCTGGCAATGCCAGGCAGCTGTCCTGCTTCATTCTCTACGCTCTTAAATTGGGTGCCTGTTACTTTGCTTTTCACTGGCAGTGAGAATAACTTTGCAATGTTACCAACAACATGTGAAACCCTCAGATTTGTCATTAGAACCAAACCTGGCTGAGTGCCGGTTCTTTGGTGTAAGATTTTGTTATGAATTCCTCCACCTAGTGGTTTTTACCAGTCAGTACTTAGATGACAATGAGCAGGTTTCATTTCCATTTGTTGAACTTTGTTCAACAAACAGAAGCAAATTTATATTTTCCATTTAACCTTATGGAACGCCTCACTCTCATTTGCATCAGGAACACAGGTTCAATTCCAACCTCACAGTTTGTGTGGAGTTTGCATATTCTCCCTGTGTCTGCATGGGTTTCCTCTGGTTCTCCGGTTTCCTCCCACATTCCAAAGATGTGCAGGTTAAGTGGACTGGAAGTGCTAAATTGTCCCGTAGTATCCCAAGATGTTAGGTTAGAAGGGTTAACGGGGTAGGCATATGGGGTTACGGGAAAGGGTAGGATCCTTTGTCAGAGAGCCAGTGCAGACTCGATGGGCCAAATGGCCTCTTCTTATACTGTAAGGATTCTATGAAGATGATTGGATAGCCTTTAAGTATTTAAAGCATAAAAATGCAATTTCTAAAAATCTATCAATTAAAAAAAATAATAATTAGCACCATAGAACCATAAAAATTTATGGCACAGAAAAAGACCATTCAGCCCATTGAGCCTGAACTGACTGTAAAAGAAAGAAACAAAAATCTAGCAGCCCACTTTAATTCCACCTTCCAGAAACTGCGGGTTACAGCATTTCAAGTAACTTTTAAATTCTATGTCTGACAACATTTTTATATAAGGAGTCTACTCTGATTGTTAGGTTCTTGCTATCCTTCTCTTTCAACATTTATTTTTGCCTTGTGTCTCAGACTATCCAAGTTAATGAACCATCACTGTGCGTTTGACGGTGTTCACAATTATCCAGATGTCAAGAAAAGTTTTCAGCCCTCCCAGGATGACAAGCCTCTGAGACATGTTTTAGTTCCCTATCCTCTGCTGCCACAGAATCCTCCTTGTATCTCTGAGGATCAGCAGAATGGCACTGGAATGTGTTGCCATAGGACATGCTTTGATCAATAAGTTAGGAAGCAACTAAGTAACTAATGTTGCATTATCTCGGGCTAAATATCCATGACCCTTACGGTGCGCACCTCCTGGACACAAAGTGAAATGAAAGGAATTTAGAACAGCACCGAGTCCTGGACTCCCTGGTCACTTTATGGTCCTCGAGGACATAGACTCCCATATTTGTAACTCTTTCCATTTGCACTAACACACCTAGGATGCATTTGCTGCATTTTCTAAAAATTTCACACGTGGAAATCCAAAGTAAAATTTAATCCCACAGCTTGGGGCGGCACAGTGGCAGGGAATGGCATAATGGCACAATGGTTGGCACTGCTGCTTCTCAGTGCGAAGGTTTGATTCCCTGATTCCCACTTCAATTCCTGATTTGGGTCACTCTCATTGAGTCACAGAAGATTGTAGCGTGGAAATAGACCCTTCGGCCCAACTTATCCATGCTGCCCTTTATTTAAACCCCTCGGCTAATTCCAATTGCCTGCATTTAGTCCATATCCCTCTTACCCATGTAACTATCTAAACGCTTTTTAAAAGACAAAATTGACCTGTCTAGATTACTACCTCTTGCAGCTTGTTCCAGACACCCACTACCCCCTGTGTGAAAAAAATTGCCCCTCTGGACACTTTTGTATCTCTCCCCTCTCACTTTAAACCTATGTCCTCTAGTTTTAGACTCCCCTACCTTTGGAAACAGATATTGTCTATCTACCTTATCTATGCCCATCATTAGTTTATAGACCTCTATAAGGTTAACCCTCCTATGCTCCAGAAAAAAAAGTTCCACTCTATCCAACCTCTCTTTATAACTCAAACTATCAAGTCTCAGTTGCATCCTAGTAAATTTTTTTCTGCATTCTTTGTAGTTTAATAATATCCTAGTGTGGAGTTTGCACGTTTTCCCCATGTCTGCATGGGTTTCCTTCAGGTGTTCTGGTTTCTTCTTACAGTCAGAAAGAAGTGCTGGTTAAATGCTAAATTCTCCCTCAGTGTACTTGAACAGGTGCAAGAGTGTGGCGACTTGGGGATTTTACCATAATGTTAATGTAAACCTACTTGTGATGAATAAGTAAATAAATCTGATGTCAGTTGGGATATGGTTTTCATGGGTACAATAATCCTTTAATACTCTAAATGAGATTTTCCGGCCACTCTCGCCTCAGTGCTGGAAAATCCCACCTGAGGCCAATGGATCTTTCATGGCCCATGTCCCGGCTGCTACAATTCCCTTGGTGGGACGAATGGAAAAATTCCGCCCTTTGTATAATACTAAACTAAGACAATCCCCTTGTTCAGAGATGAAAGTGCAACCACTGAACCAAATTTGCCATTAATAAACTCAAACTAGATAATGTTTCATTTATGTCACAATAAATCTGAACAAGTGACTGGTCAAGTCATGGGATTCAAGTGCAGATAAGTAAAAGATGGAGGTTGAAGTCTCTTAATAAGCAAAAAGCTGGCAGCACAGAATTAGACTTGTCTGACTTGTGGATTCTTGATCCTACCTCTTGGAATGTCTGCTTTATCAATTCAACATCCCTCACCAGTGAAAACAAAATTTGTCAAGAAAAAAGCATAAGCAATATATCAAATCACTTCATGTTATCAATTTTCCAGAAAGGAATAATTATATTGAGAAACTGATAATAAAATGCTGGAAATTTGAACTAAAATCAAAATATTCTGGAAGTTCGTAGCATCTGAAGCAGCTTTATTATCACAATGGATAGAATCACATATTAAAATGTAAAACCAATGTGCTTTTGTGTTACATGGTCACTGTCTATCATTTAGGCCTTTTCGTGATTCTTCTCAGCAATGAACGTTTTAAGCTATTTCTCCGCAAATAGTAAATTTTGTGTGTGTTCACGTGGGCTGATAATTCACATTTTGCCCACACCTACTTTCTAAGATCACCATGTAGAAGGTGATGGTAGGCCCCAGGAAGCTGTGGTAATTCATAAGATACTTCAGTAGAAGAAGAAAACCTCTTTTAGCCTTTTTCTCCCTTCATTCAGGGCTTCCACTTACCTGTTGAAGATCTTGTATCTTATTGTTTAATAAGCATTTGTCTTCTGCTGTGATTACGCTGTTCCTATCTGCAGCAGTATTGGGATTGGCCTCTTCCCACTGGAGGAGGCCCTCATGGCAGCAGGAGTTTTGCCAGAAGCTCCCTGGCATTAGTTGTGGCCATGATGTGGAAATGTTGGTGTTGGGCTGGGGTGAGCACAGTAAGAAGTCTCACAACACCAGATAAAAGTCCAACAGGTTTATTTCGTAGCACAAATCACAAGCTTTCAGAGCACTGCTCCTTCATCACGTGAGTGGGAGTTCTGTTCACAAACAGGGCATATAAAGACAGAGGCTCAATTTAGAAAATCTTGGTTAGAATGCAAGTCTTTACAGGTAATCAAGTCTTAAAGGTACAGAAAATGTGAGTGGAGAAAGGGTTAAGTACAGGTTAAAAAGATGTGTTTTTTTTAGTTAGTGAGATTTTGCAAGCGCAGGCATGTTGTTGGGGATCACAGATAGGGTGATATGAACCCAAAATCCCGGTTGAGGCCATCTTCATGAGTGCGGACATTGACTATCAGTTTCTGCTGAGCGATTCTGTGTTGTCATGTGTTATGAAGGCTGCCTTGGAGGACACTTATCAGGTTGCCACATTTTCCAAGGGGCAGTTGGACAGTTAATGAGATTTTGCAAGTCCAGGCAAGTTGTGGGAGTTACAGATAATGTGACATGAACCCAAGATCTCTGCTAAGGTCTCCTCATGTGTGCGGAGCTTGGCTATCAGTTCCTGCTCAGCGATTCTGTGTTGTCATGTGTTATGAAGGCTGCCTTGGAGGACACTTATCAGGTTGCCACATTTTCCAAGGGGGCCTTCATGACACACAACAACACAGAATCGCTGAGCAGGAACTGATAGCCAAGCTCCGCACACATGAGGAGACCTCAGCCGAGATCTTGGGTTCATGTCACATTATCTGTAACTCCCACAACTTGCCTGGACTTGCAAAATCTCATTAATTGTCCTGTCTGGAAATAAAACACATCTTTTTAACTTCGTTGTGAACTCCCACCCACCTGATGAAGAGGCAGCGCTCTGAAAGCTCGTGGCTTGTGCTACCAAATAAACCGTTGGACTTTAACCTAGCCTTGTGAAACTTCTTACATTAGTTATGACAAACAACCCAAGATAAAGATTTGGGGTGATTTCAGAAGGTCAGGGAGAAGTTCCACCCAGCCAGAACTCTGTCGTAGGGAAAATTCCAGTCGTGAGAATTGGATCTCTGAATCGTCTGCATGGTTCTCATTAAGTTTATTTTTTAGTGTCACAAGCAGGTTTACATTAATACTGCAATGAAATTATAGTGAAAATCCCCTAGTCGCCACATTTTGGCACCTCAGAATTTTACACTGAGGGAAAATTTAACATGGTCAATGCACCAAACCAGCATGTCTTTCAGACTCTAGAGGAAACCCAGGCAGACATGGGGAAAATGTGCAAACTCCGCAAAGGCAGTGACCCAAGCGTGGAATTTTACCTGGGATCTTGGCACTATGAGGCAGTTTTGCTAACTATTGTGCCATTTCAGAGGGCAGTTCAGAGTCAACAACATTGCTGTGGTTCTGGAATCACACATAGGCCAGACCAGGTAAGGATGGCAGATTTCATTTCCTAAAGGACATTAGTAAACCAGTTGGGTTTTTCCGATAGTTGACAATGATTTCACGGTCATCACTAGATTCTTAATTCCTGATTTAAAAAAAAGAGAATTCAAGTTCCATCATCCCATTGCGGATCCCCAGAACATCAGCTGAGTTTCTGGATGAAGAGTCTGGCGATAATTCCACTTGGCTATCATTCCATACACTTCTATACACTTCATAATAAAATAAAAGAAACAAAGTGAAGTTAGTTCAGGAGCTAAGATGAATGAAGATTGTAGAAGGAAGGTAAGACATTGTGACATGTGGAGTTCCATGATTTTGAGGCTCTGATAAGAATTGTTTAGAGCAGGAAAGTGAGAGATGAGTTAAGAAGAAATAGAATCATACAATTCCTAATACTGTAGGAATTCTATGATTCTATGGGAGATCATTCAGCCCATCAAATCTGTGCTGTCTCTCCAACAGAACATCTTACCCAGGCCCTATAACCCAATGTATTTACCCTACTAACTCCCTAACCTACAAGAGGAGTGGCACGGCAGCTTTCTCACAGCACCAGGAGCCCAGATTCAATTTGGACTCTCACTCCTCTGGAATCTACTGGCAGAGAAGTATTCACACTGAAATAGCCCTGCTACATATAAATGAGCTCATTAATGGTTTTAACTGCGTAGTCACAGATAAAGGGTACAATACAATAAGAACTTGTTTTATACAGTGCCTCTTAATAAAACCTGTCAATGTAGAGACGCATTTGTTTAATTCCTTTTGAGTTCCTTCCATATCTGTTGTCTCTTCAGGCAATTTTGGAAATATTTCTCCCAGCAAAGTACCATCCTGCAGAAACACAGCTTTTATAGCAGTCGATATACACTTCCATGAATGTGTTGTAAAAAGAAACAAAAAGATTTTGAAGATTACTTTTTCATTTTTTATTAGAAACGATAACATGTATTTTCTGTCCAACCTGCAGTGGAGGTGCCCCATCCTTGGCTGCCAATAGAATCTTCCTCGTCCCACTATTGTAAATGGGGTTTCCCGTTGTATGAAGTTCTCATCTCTGGGAAATTGATGATGGGGGTGCACTGTTGGCAGATCAGAAGATCCCACTGGTGTGAACAGTAAGAAAATTCTGGCCCATATCTGTGCGAAAAGAAATGATTCATTCCAGTTTTTTTATACAGAATTAATGATCTTGGGTGATCCCAATGAATTGATATAATCAAACCTAAAGCAAATATTGTTTGTATAGTGTATGTGTTGACAATCAGTAATTAGTGAAACACTATACTATTTTTGTCAATCTATCCTGTATTACACTGAAGTGCATATAGTATCTATACAGAATTAAAGGAGTCAGTAATGAATACATTAATCACAAGATTAAAACTTACTGCAACATGTTCATGTTCGTTACTTCCTTTCTCTGATTCCTCAGAACTATTTTTCTTTATGTATCATTTGAAACATTCTCTTTGTTCTGGAAAAATTGCCTCAAAATGATGCTTAGAATCGCATCTATAACATCCTTTTCCGTGGGCATTCCTGAAACTCATTCATTCATCATTACTGTTCCAATTTTGTTTTCTGCTGATATAACTGGATTTTCTGCAGCTGCTTTTATGATCACTCTGCCTGCCTTTAATTCTTCCATTATCCTGGCAACTGCATTCAATATCCAAAATGCTTCAAAACCTGGGAACCATCGAGCCTGCTATTTTCATACCGTTGTGGAATTCCTCATTTGTTCCATGAAGTCTGAAGGCAATAACTGTTTCCCCAGGAATTTTTCTTTTAAGGCAGCGGATATCTGATCCGACAGAGTCTCCTTCTCTGAGAATGGAATGCCAGTTCGGACGATTTGCTTATCTACGTTAGATACCTTAGTAAAATATAATAATGTAAACTCTAATACCAATCCAGGAATCCCAATTGACCATTGTCAATATTCTGCACAATTTGTTGAAGTCCATGATACACTCTTCCGTGGAACGATCATCCATTTTTCCAAAAGCTATCCAATTCTGAACAGATTTAACAGGACATCTTTAATGTAGATTTCATCCAAGAATTCTGTTTAAGAGTTAAATCTTCATCATCATCCAACTGAGGATATTCATCTTGAAAAATATTTTATTTCAAGATTTTGTTTTTATCTAAGGGGCAATTTAGCACAGCCAATCAACCTAACCCGCATGTCTTTCAATTGTGACAAAACCAGAGCACCCAGCGGAAATCCATGCAGACACAGGGAAAATATGCAAACTCCACACAGGCAGTGACCTGAGGCCGGAATTGAACCCGAGTCCCTGACGGTGTAAGGCACCAGTGCTAAGTATTGTGCCACTGCATCTACATTACATCTGATGATTTAAATATGCTTTATCTTTTATAATTTTTCAAGGCAGCCTCTAGGATTTAGTTTTAGGTCATAAGGGGAAAAAAGTAACTTTGTACTTTCCAGCTTTCACTTCTAGGCAAACCAAGTCAAAATTTACATAGCTGGTTAGTGGAAGTTAACATTACTGAGTCTTTAGTTAAAACCTCCCTCCTTAATGTAGTCAATACCCAAATGATGTACACTAAACAACTGGCACCCTGGTTGAGATCCTCCTGAAATCAAGACTTAAACTAAAATGCTAACCATAAAATATTTGTTAAGTCAAATAAACATTATTTTATTATGGTATGAATTTGCAGTAATGTTGGCAAGATGTCCAGATTTTACAATGAATGTCGTATAGATGACAATGTAAAGCATAATATTCAGATGTGAAACTAGACATTTGGAAAGATGTTTAATTTGCAGAATTTCTTTCTTCTCCTCTTTCTTTCGGAGAATTGCTGTTTTGCTTGCCTACAATTATTTATCTTTAGTTTAAAACTTGATGTTGTTCTACAGAGAAGGTTAACAACCACACGGAACAACGTAAACAGGCTTCCCGTGGTACACGCGTTCTAAGTGGTTGTCAGATAAAATCTTAGCTGGCAGCAAATTCTTATGGCGTGTGAGACCCAGTGATAGCAGGTGACAACAACAGAACACCTGTCACATGTCACACTCGCAGCCGAACAGAGTGGCAGTATTTGCCTTTGCGTCAATCTCAAAATGAATCTCCACAGGTGCTTAAGCAGCTGCAGTTTCCAATGATGTAATTTTTTTTTACTATGCCTACATTACTTTGCACAGTTGTTTCAAGTATTGGAGACATCGTAATTACACTGTTGGACACTAGACTATAAATGCCTAACATGTTTGACATTTTTCAGTTCACTGTTTCAAAGGTGTTATTCATATTTATTTTAACCAGGTCAACTCCCCCCTTCCTAAATTAGCGGAGGCAAGGGCAGCAATTCTCCCAACTGCGCTCGCCATTTTTCTGGTGGGTCCAGCCAGATGTCTGTGGCCTTGAACGGGGATTTGCATGGGGAACGCATGCACATCTCCCAGAGCTGGTGAGAAGTCGCCCGCCAAACCATGCTAGAAACCGGCAGGAAGGCAGGTAAGTAATTTAAATCTTAAATTAAGTAATTTAATTAAGTTCCCGATGAAATCTCCCGCTCCACCAGCAGTTTTCATTCTGGTGGGATTCAGATTAGCTCCCCATGTTTGAGAACTAATGGGAGAATCTGCCTCAATGAAGGGAAGGGAAATCAGAGCCCTCCGGGGGTGGTGGGGTGGGGGGTAAGGGGTGAGAGGAGTGGGGGTCAGAAGGTGGGGGTGAGGTGTTTCCTGGGCATTGGCAACCTGGCAGTGCCTGCTTGTGTTCCCGGCACTACCCAGGGGCAAAGTGCATATGCCCAAGGTGCACTTTGGCATTGTCAGTTGGGCATTGGACAGTGCCAAGGGGGTGGGCCTTATTGTGGGTAAAGCCTAGGGACAGTCAGTGGGAGTGGACAGTCCCACTACTGCTCTGCAATGGGATCAGTCAAAGATGAAGGGAGAGCAGCAATTGGAGGCAACTGGGGGGGGGGGGGGTCTGCCTCTGGGGTGACTGACCCTGGAAGGGGTCAGTGCAGGGAGGATGTCTGCCGGAGTGAGGATAGTAAGGGTTTTACCACTGGTGGGGGTGGGGCCTGAACATTGGGGCACTCTGGGACATGTTGTGTGGGACACGATTTGGGGGGGGGTCTGGAGGGGCAGCATTGCTGAGTTCCCAGGGCTGGCTAGCAATTGAGCTGGCCAGCAAACGGAAGTTTGACAGTTTGGAGTCCTTGTGCATGCTCAGAGTATCAGACCTATCAGACTCTGGTGCAGATAGGCTCTGCCCCCGAGTTTTTAATGAGATTCCTGACTGCACCCTCTGCAGAGTGCAGAGATTTGGGTGAGAAGCTGAACTGTCAGAACTGGCACGATCTAGTCCAATTTTGCTGCCAATTCAGTACTTTTGGGAGAATCACAGCCAGGAATTTCAGACCAATGTGTTAATTTGCACTTCTGATTAAAGTAGGAATTTATTTGCAAATATAGCAGAACCATTCAAAACCACAAAAACTCACTCCCACTCTAACTCTCTCTTATACATTCACTTACTCTCTTACATAATCACGCACTGACATGCACACTCACTCTCAAAACATTTACTCTCGCTCACTGACTCTCTCACACGTGCGCACACATGTGCACACACACACATCTACATTCACTCTCATCTCACTCGCTCACTCACACACACATGCATGTATATACACACACACAGACACACACAAACTCTCTCCTATACATTCACTTGCTCTCACACACTCATATCCACACTCACTCTCATCCAAACACACTCACTTTCAATACATTCTCACTCCTCACTTATTCTCTCTCTCTTAC
The DNA here is from genome assembly GCA_024679065.1 of Sphyrna mokarran. NCBI lineage: Eukaryota > Metazoa > Chordata > Chondrichthyes > Carcharhiniformes > Carcharhinidae > Sphyrna > Sphyrna mokarran. The sequence continues at coordinate 102,233,271 of JAGIQG010000007.1, forward strand.
ACACACACACACACACACACACACACACACACACACACACACACACACACACACACACACACACACACGCACACACACAACACTCTCCCCCATACTCATTCCCACAGTAACTCTTTCCTATACACTCACTTACTCTCTCTGACATAGTCACACTCACTCACATCCACACTCACTCTCATCCAATCATACTCACGCATAATCTCACACACACACTGCCAATCACTCACTCACTCTCTCAGACACACACACACACTCACTCTCACTAGTTTCCTCCCACTTTCCAAAGATGTGCAAATTAGATAGATTGGCCATTCTAAATTGCCCCTTGGTATTTCAGGATGTGTAGGTTAGTGGGATTAGCTGGGTAAATACATGGGCTTACAAAGTTAGGATTGGGTGGGATTTCTGTCGGAGAGTCGGTGCAGACTTGTTGGACTGAACGACCTCCTTCTGCAGTATGGAGTTTCTGTGGTTCTATGAAACATTTCTTCATTCATAGGGTGATATAAAAGTTAATGCTTGGTCAATTGTTAAATTTAAGTAAGAAGTTGACAGATTTTGCTTAAGTGCTTTATAAAGACATGGCACCCATCGGGATCACTAATATCGTCCAGGAAAGGAAACCTGCACTCTTTCCTGGTCTGGACTACATGTGACTTCATGTATGTTTGAAACTCGAGTGTCTTCTGCAATGGAAGGCAATTAGGGACAAGCAATAAATGTAACCCAGCCAGCAATGCTCACCGCCTGTAAAATGAATAATTAAAAAAAATCAGACACGGGAAACATGCTGTATTTCTGGAGGGTGACCTTTGATTTGCCCACCGTGCTGTCACTTACTCTGGGAATTGTATTTAAATTGCAGCTATGTATTCAGTTCCCAATGCTTGAAGCCCAGGACCGCTTCCTTGAAGAGATGGCCCCAAAACCTAAGAAGAGTGTGATCTCCAGGTGTCGGAATACCTCTCCTGAGTCCTACTGGACCTCACAGAGTGCCTACTGGTAACGTTATGAATTTGGCTTGGCAGCTGGTAGCAGCAGTGGTCAGCACGAATGCTGCCAGAAATAGTTGGTCATCAGTGCATAAAGAGGTGGAATGATCTCATCCGTTCCACCAGAATAAGTCAACTATGTCATCACTCTCAACTCACAAAGCCTTCACACATTCAACAGGGACCTCAGTCACTGCCAACTTATATGGACGCCACCACTCTCTCCCTTTCATATACACTCACATCTCCATCTGGCTTCATCCCGTCTGCTCATAGTGCCCTTATTCTGCTCATGGCTTCAGTAACTGCCCACATATCCCAGGCATCCTGCCCATCTGTCCTGCCATGTGTATTGCTTTACACCCTCTCTGGTGGTCTTTATGGAGGACAAGATCATGCACAATAAAAGGGAAAGGTCCCAGAGCGGGAGTGGTGCAACAGATATCAAAGGCCTGAGTAAGTTCAAAAACAGAGCCATTATGGTGGCAAGAAAAAACATTGAACATTCCTGCAGCAATGGTGAGGCCGGCTTCAAGCACGCAGGAGAGAAAGTTGACTTTATTAGTGCATGGCAGCCGCGTAATACACAGACAGTGCATTCACTAACATTTTTCACATCCTTATTTTGCAGCTGATCTCACTGGTGGTATTTCTTCATTGTAGAAGAAATAGTATGTTTTTGCATTCAATCTTCACTGAATGTTCACATTGATATCCATTGTTGTATTTGCTACTCTGTGGGACATGACTGCACTTGGAGGCCCAGCTAGCCCTCTGTTCTATCGATTATAAAGGACATTATCTGTGATTGCTCTCACCAGGGATAATGGAAATGTCGTAGGCGAACTCAAATCCCTATAAGCACTCTGTCAGCCAATATCCTGAGATGGATGCACATCTTAGAGCAGGGGTTCCCAAACTAGGGTTTGCAAACCCCCCGGGGTCCATGAAAGGGTCTCCAGGGATCCTGTGCAAATGACAGCCAGCATATGATTGTTCAAAATGTGTTGCTAGTGCATCTTTAAGAGTTTTTTCGAATTCATGCTCACAGCCTTAGGTGATGTCACTGTTTGCAGGAGGAAAAACGGTGGACAGGTCAGGGTGACACGGATTCATTTTTCAGTTTCTGTATGAAACAGCAGGTTTGAGTTTTTAGTTTTAGAAGGGACAGCAAGCTAAAGGGAAATGTTTTCCCTTTTTCCCTGTTGTTTTAAAAATTCTGTTGGTTAGCTAAAATCAAGATCTTGTTTTCCTGAAAGGTAAAAACACGCTGCAGTTGGGAGCTGCCTTGTATTCAAACTGGTCTGTATCTCAAGAGCATTTCTGTGCAGAATTCAATCAGTGGGCGAAATCCCACTATCATGTCAGCATTAGTCTGTGCTGTGTTAAACCTGTGGAAAGGTTCTTTTGTCTACGGGAAGTTTTGGTTTTGGTTGGGACAGCGTATATATTTATTAAGAGATATACATTATCGTGCTTGTTTGTTTCATGTTTGTAATTGATATAAGTTCTTGCTAAATTTCTTCCAATACATCTTAATTATATTCTTAAATAAACTTTGTTTGATAAAAGCTCCCTCGTGGGTCAGTTGAATCATACACAAAGTGAAATATCTCATGTTTATCCTAGCCAAATTCAAAATGCAAAATGTATGTCTCAGGCAGGCTTCATAAAACACTTTGGAGTTTCTAACCTGACCCATAACAAAAAAGAGCCTCAACTGGAGCATGGATGGCCTTCCTATCTGAGGTTTTGCCCACCCCAACATTAAATGAATGTGTTTTCAAGGCAGGTGGGAACTTGGAGGTGATCCCTTTCCTCCAATTTACACTTCCTTCCTAAGCTCCGTACCTAGCATGAAAACTTACGGTAGGGCAATGAACAATTCTGGCTCAATTCACTGGTCAAGGTTGTCTGTGATTTATTGTTCAATTTACATGTTGGATTATTGTCTATGTGCATTGCGTACTGACCAGGCAAATAGATTAGTTTCACCTAAAGTGGGATATAAAGTCATCACATTGGATAATGCCTGGGCACTGGCTTAGCATAAACAATGACTTTCCTCACACAATATTTGTAATGTCAACAATTAACAGGCTTGATGACACTTGAAATGTTTAATAGGTTTGCATCATTATGTTAAGACAAAAGGTAAATGTTTGACAAAACATTTGACATAGAAATAGGATGATGTAAATGTACTGAATGTTATTGTATCCAAAACATGTGTATTTTTAAAAATGAGTGCATTGAACAAAGGGATTCCAAATAAGCCTTAAAATTAATTTTGTTTGGTATTCCTTACACATTTCTAAATACTCAGTTATTCAAAAGATGCTTAAATGGCATGACTGCAATGTTCTCAGTCTGTCATCTACAACTCTGTATTGTTTCAAAACACATTAGATCTGTGTAGTACAACCAAAATTACAGAGTTTGATTGAATACTACAAAATGTTTGTCCCAAAAACGTTTTTTCTTTTGAGAACAGCACCCTATATAGAATGACATTCGTTTTAAAATATTGAAGATTATTTATTTACTTATATATTTACCACAATTACAAAAATCTCTACCAAATGAGATGCATGTACCCTCCTGATTTTTATAAATGTTTTGAAATTGAGACTCTTTGTTTTTATGGTAATATGACTCCTTTAAGGGGGCGATTTTTGGGGGCCATGTGATTGGGTTGTACCCAATGGATAGACTCCATGGGAAGCTCAGCAAATCAGGACCAAGCATCCTGGGTTGGGGAGAAATCTCAGTTGGAGCCAGGGAGGAGAAGAAGGGAGTAGATGTGAATTGCAGTTTTTCAGACCCTCAGTAGAAAAAATAGGAAGACAGATTATTATTTGAATAGGTGTACATTTTGAGAACTGGATACTCAGAGTGACCTTGGAGTCCTTGTACGCTGCTGAAAGTCACTGCGCAGATTCAGCAGGCAATAGAAAAGGTAAATTGTATGTTAGCCTTCATAGCAATAGGATTTGAGTTTAGGAAGAGGGTTTTTTTTGCTGCAACTGTATAGGGTGTTGGTGAGGCTACAGCTATAGTATTGTGTGAAGTTTTGGTGTCCTTATGAGCAAAGATGTTCTTGCTATAGAGGGAGTGCAGCAAAGATTTACCAGGCTGATTTCTGGGATGATAAGATGTCAAATGAGGAGAGATTAAATTGGTGAGGATTATGTTCATTGGAGTTTAGAAGCATGAGAGGCAATCTCATAAAAACTTATAAAAATGAACAGGATTAGATGGGATAAATTGAGAAAGGATGTCCCCAGTGGTGGGGGAGTCCAGAACTAGGAGTCATAGTTTGAGGATAAGGGATAAACCTTTTAGAACTGAGGTAAGGAAAATGTTTTTCACACAGAAAGTGGTGATTCTGTGGAATCTGTGTGATTCCATAGAAAGTAGTTGAGGCCAAAATATTGTGTGATTTCAAGAAAAAATTAGATATAGCTCTTGGGGGCTAAAGGGATCAAGGGATATGGTGGGGTAGGGGGTATCAGGATAATGAATTTGATGATCAGCCATGATTATAATGAACGGCGGAGCATGCATGAAGGGCTTCTATTTTCTGTGCATGTTTCTTTGTATGTATGGTACTCCACAACAACCATGGGAAATTGTCTTGAGGTTCTCATCAGAACAGAACCAGCGGCAGCAACAATTTGAATAGCTAAGGTACACAACAGTCAGTGATGACAGGGTGAGCTGTCTTCTCAAATCTGCTTTTTCATGTCTTTGAGCTACGTGGAGTTTTTCATCTGCCTCATGTAATAACACCTCAGCATCAGCAACCATCCAACAGGGGATTAGGTACTGGAAATTCCAGCTTTCAACTGCAGATTCCTGCCCCCGCATTTTTGTCTGTCACTTGTTACTCATCCAGCCCCTCCCTTGGCATTGACAAGACAGGCAGAGATTTATAAATTGTGAACATAAATTCTTGAGAAACTATTCAAAATGTTTATCAAAAAAACAGTCTTATGTCTTTCTGAAGGTTGAAACTGTCATTGTTCAGCTGACCCTTTAGTTATGGCACAGTGTTCAACATTGCAACCTGTTTGGGTTTCCTCTGGATCCTATGGTGCTCCCATTTCCTCGCACGCCCAAAAATGTGCAGGATAGGGGGATAAGGAAGGGTGTGTAAGAGATCCGGTGTATGATTAGCATTGCTTGCTTCAATCTATGCAAAAGTTTATATTTCTGCCTGTGCAACTAACTTTAACTAAGTTTAAAAATTGACTACTAACTTGACCACATGTCAAATCAGAAGGCTAAAGGTTAGCTAGAAATTGACTGCATTTCTGTGCAATGCAGGCAAACAAGTTTTTCATAACAACAGCTGCAAGGAATGTTTATCTAGATGGGACAGATTGTGAAAAAACATTTCCAATAATCAGATAAGAATTGAAATAAAGTTTGGATTTTACTGTGTGTTTTCAGTTTATTTTCATGATCCAGTTCAGTTCAGGACTGGCAGTAAAAGCCACTCTTTAAGTTCGCTTTTCCATTTGTTTTCATTTTTGTCATGTTAATACATTTTTCTTTAAGTTATCCTAGTAGAAGAAAATCATTTTTTAAAAACTCATATCAGTGCTGTCCCCATCTACCCAAATGAATGAATAGACCTAACAGGATGGGCCTGGGTAGGATGCTCTATCAGAGAGTCAGTGCTGTCTTGGTGGACCAAGAGGCTTCTTTCTGCAATGTAGGAATGCCATGATTCTATGATTTAGTTGTCCACATAACTTAACATTTTGCCTGCATTCATTTTCATCATCCCAACACTAGATGCTGCACACACACAAATTAAATAATTTAAATAATTATGCAAACAGTTCTGAGCTGCGCTTAATATCCGTGCACTACCTAGATTTTTCTTAACCAGTGCACCTGGTACATTGATGCCACCAGTCAGAAAATTTCCCCATTGAGTTAATTAGCATGTAAATGAATTTAATGAACATTTAAAGGAAGAAGGTTTTCATCATAAAATCTTTACAGTGCAGAAGGAGGCCATTCAGTCCATTGAGCCTGAACTAATCACAGTCCCACTAAGACCTCATCCTTGTAGACCAATGTATTTACTCTGCTAATCCCCCTGACATGAAAGCACAATTTAACATGGGCAATCAACCTACCTCACACATCTTTGGGGTATGTGAGGAAAGCAGAGCATCTGGAGGAAACCCACGCGGATAGAGGTAGAAGTGCAAACTCCACACAGACAGTCACCAAAGGCTGACTTTGGTCCTTGATGCTGTGAGGCAGCAGTGCTAACCACTGCACCATTGTGCCTTTTCAGGTGAACAGTCTTTCAAATATAAATTGCATTCTATTATTTTTGGGGTAAGCTTAATTTTTTTTTAATTGATACCACTCTGTTCCACTTTGAAAATCTATTTCCTTGCTCCATTTTAGAATTCGTATATTTTACCATGGTATATTTTATGCATTGGTTTCAGTGCTCGGAAATGTGTTTCTAAGGGCAGGTAGGTGCTTGCTAATTATTTTACCCTACCTTATTTAATTTAATCCTCCAGCAATTTTCTCTGGTGGTCTTGTGTCTGTATGCCCATCTGTCTGAATCCCCAGGTGATTTGTCTGTTTGTTGAATGAAGAGTTTCCTGGCAGCCGAATGGGTTGCACTACATTTAAACAGCAGCTGTTGACTGAGATCTAAGTCTTCTCATGTCCTAAAGGAATTTACATGGATTGGAGCAGGAAATTGCACGAAGAAGAAGATAGACAGATTAAATAAATGAATGGGAAAAATTGTCAGATGGAGTTCAACATAAGGAAATGTGAAGTTATCTACTTTTGATGTAAAAAAAATCAAATAACAAATGAAAATATGATTTTACTATTAAGTTTTAATGATCTGTTTACAGGAACAGTCAAATTTCTTTCTTTCTCCACATTTGGACAAGATAAGATTGCTTCCCTTCATGGAGAATTCTAGAATGGGGGGACATAGATTCAGGATAAGTGCAGTAGGTGTCGAGGGGACATGAGGAAGACCTTTTTTATGCAAAGGGTGGTGGGCGTCTCAAAGTTGCTGCCCGAGATGGTAGTGGAGGCAGAGATCCTAAACTCTTCTAAAAAGTACCTGGATCTTCACCTTAAGTGCTGTAAGCTACAGGGCTAAGTGTCTGGTGCAGGGTGGTGGGATTAGAAAGGGCACCTGGATGTCCTTAGGCTAGCATGGACAAGATGGGCTGAATGACCTTCTTCTGTGTTGTAACTTTTCTATGATTTTTATTCCTAGATTCTTGTCGTGAAGAAAATGTTCCGATAAAAGGTCAATGATTTGGAATCTTAACTCTGCTTCTCTCTACAGATGCTGTCTGAACTTCTGCATATTTCAAAAATTTTTTGCTTTATTTCAGATTGCAAGAGTCCACATTTGTTTTTGTACTCTATAAGTCCAGCAGACTTGCAGAGTCATGGTGAGGCTTTCAAAGTTCTTAAAAAAAATTATAACTATATTTAATGTTTCAAAACCTTCTTAATTGATTTCACGAGTTTGTACAACCTTTAATTTCATGCAAGTATATTGGGGAGAAGTCTCAACATGAATTGTTGAGATGGAAGTAGCAGTGGCATAGTGATACTGTCACTGGACTAGCAATCCAGAGACCCAGCATAATGCTTTGGGGACCCAGGTTCAAATTCCGCCATAGGAAACTGAATTCAGTCCAAACCTGGAATTAAGTTGAGATTTGGAGAGCTTATTTGAGGATGTGGAAGTGTGAGGTAGATGGGCAAATAAGGCTGTTTGGAGTGGGTGAGTGTGTACAGTGGGGGATGAGGAAATGGATGTGTTTGAGGAGTTGGTAACTAAATTTGAACTAATTGAAGAAAAGAGATGGGGGAAAAGTGTTGGAAGCAGAATCAGTACTAATTTTCAAAAGGGATATAAACGCATATTGAAAAGGAAATATTTTGTAGCACTATACAAGCAAGGGTGGGACAGTAGATCTAATTAGATAGCTATTCAAAGGGCCAACACAAAAATGCAATGAGCGGCCTTTTTTCTCAGCTATGTGTTCTAATCATAATTCCAATAATGAGTGGGATAGATTCTATGAGCAGTTGTAGGGGGAAGCTGAGTGCCTAGATTTAGGTTCACCTCCCTATTGGCTGGGGATCACTCTGAAAGTGATTAGCTGCAAAAACAGATAAGGGGCCTATAGTTGCATTAATGGAAGAATGGGCACCTTCTGGGATTCTTTTGGGTGCCTATCCCACCACCACAAAAACTCAAATTGAAACTCTCTTTATATATCCCGTTATATATCTACTGTCAACATACTTGGAGTTATCGTTGACCAGAAACTCAACTGGGTTCACAGCATAAACACAATGACTACAAACACAGTTCAGACGCTAGGAATACTGCAGTGCGTAACTCACTTCCTGACTCCATAAAGTCTGGCCACCGTCTACAAGGCACAAGACAGGAGTGTGATGGAATAGTCCCCAGTTGCTTGGATAGGTATGGCTCTTACAACACTCGAGAAGCTTGACACCCTTTAGGACAAAGAAGCCTGCTTAATTGGCACCACATCTACAAACATTCACTCCTTCTACCACCGACGCTCAGCAGCAGCAGTGTGTACTATCTACAAGATGCATTGCAGGAATTCACTAAAGATCCTTAAAATGGTACTTTCCAAACCCACAACCACTTCCATCTAGAAAGAAGACAAAGGCAGCAGAGGCAGGGGAAAACCACCACCTGCAAGTTCCCCTCTAAGCCACTCACCAAGCTGACTGAGAAATATATCATCATTCCTTTGCAAACACTGGGTCAAAATACTGGAGTTCGCTCTTCAATGGCATTGTGGGTCAATGCACAGCATATGGATGCAAGAAGGCACCTCACCATTACCCACTCAAGAGTAACTAGAGATGGCCAATAAATGCCAGCCAGCCAGCAACCATATTTCACAAATTAATAAAAAAAATGAATTCTCCACTAATTTGAATTTCCCACACAGGATTCTTGTCAATGTTTCAAAATAGAAGTGAGCAACTTCGAGAAATTTTGGGATTGAGTTTGAGATTTTTTCCAAATTTTAACATATTGTCCTACTGTAAGCCAGTTTTCAGAGGTGAGAATCAGAATTGCCCAAATGAGTCGATGATTATATGGAAGAGTGGACAAGGACATTGCAGTAGAAGTAGTATAAGGCTTTCAGAGGAACTTTGATAAAGTATGTTGTGCTCATCTTGGGATGAATGTCAGAATCTAAGATGAAAAGGTTTAACAGCAATACTGGCCTAATGGATTCTTGACAGGGACGCATTGCTGCAATATTACTGTGCTGTTTTAATTGAGTTTTAATTGGGTAATTACGAGAAATGTTCATTCTTCATCTGTAAAAAGAAACAAAAAAATTTAGTTTCTGCAATTTTAAACCATTTGAAGTCAACACCTTGGGTTTTTGACATGAAATCTGAATGGGGAAAATCAGATAGTGTGCAAATACTTTTGTGGCAAATAGCTGATGGATGTATAAATGGAGTGATGGGGCATAGACTTTGGATGATTTCTGAATCACAAATTGCTTTCAGAAAGAATAAGATTATGCTGAGTGAAAGATAGTTGGACATTAACACAAAAGAGAACCAACACCTTAGACTGGTGTCATAAAATTCATGCTCAAACTGCTAAATAAAAATAAGAACTGATGCATAGCAGTGATAAGAAAGGTTAGAAAGGGAAAAGCTCTGGAGAATGCTTCACAGAAGAGTAAGACCACAGTTGGCTTGGTTGTAAGAATGCAGATAATCACTGAGTCTACTGTTAAAGCTGTCCCACTGCAAAAGCAAATGTTGTTTTCTGCTAAGGCCATGTCGCTGCTGGAATGACTAATGAGGCAATTGAGGTTGGCTTGTTAGAATATGAACTTCCTTAAATAGGGCTAAATTGATGGGCCAATCAAGGTACCTCTTGCTCTGTATTTAACAAGGAATGTTGTTTCCTCTGGGACTCCTAGTGTAGACTGTGAACTGAAGGCACTCTGAATGCTGTTGTCTGACTTGTAAATAAAGGGATTTTGCTGAAGGGGCTTCTGCCTCCGAGGACTTACTACAGCTGCTTTGCTATTCCTTGGGGTTTTGTTAAGTAAGAAGTAATTCCTCTTTCAAAAATACACACATGTACTCATGGAGACCTTTCTAATAATGAAGGAGTGTGATAGGGTGGATTGGGAAATGTGGGATGAGATTCTCTATTATCCCTGTGGTATGTGTGTAGGCGATACGCCATTTGCAGGATCCTCTGGTCCCCCTCCGTCAATGGGAACTCCCATTGAAAACACGTCACATCATCGGGAAACCTCTAGCTGAGAGAGCGACACCAGAAGGACCAGAGAATCTCACCAACATGAATGGCTGGAGAACCCTCGCACCTCGCTCATGGCTGAGATTATTCAGTCGCGCTGCAGTGAACGGAGATTTAGCTGAGTGCTAGCAGCAGTAGCGGGGCATGTGAGACAGGAGAATTTGTGCCTTTGTTTCCAGTTTTGAATAAGTCCAGAACAAGACTACATCAACATAAGATTAACAGACCAAGTGAAGACTTTTTTTCCAAAATGTTTTCAAATATGTGAACTGTGAACAAATGCGCTGTGCAATATTCTGTCATATGGAATTACTGGAGCTGACATCCTTGATGCACTCAGCAGGAAGCTACATGATAGACAGGGGATACAGGCATTTAGGGACTGGGTGGGATGAGGCAATTGAATACTAGAATAAAAGTAAAATATCGTAGGTGCTAAAAAAAAAAACAGGAAGTGGCAGGAAAAACTCAACAAGAATGGCAGCATCAAGGAGAGAGAAACAGAGTTAACTCTCTTGGGATTCAGGAAAGCTTGATGATCTGCTCTTGTACCCATAATATTTATATGATTAATCCATTTCTGGTCAATAGTAATCCCCAGGCTGTTAATAATGAGTGATGTTAATGCTAACTATCAAGAAGTGATAGTTAGATTATCTCTTCTTGGAGACAATTATTTGCTGGCCACATTTGTGATATGGATGTTAACAGCTCAAGTCTGAACATTATCCAAGCCTTGTTGTATATGGACAAGCGCTGTTTCAGTATTGAAGAGCCACAAATGGTGTTAAATACTGTGCAGTCATCAGTGAACATCCTTAATTCTGACCTTATGATGGAGAGAAGGTCATTGATGAAGTAAGCTGAAGGTAATTGGCCCAAGGACATTACCCTGAGAATTCCTGCAGTGATGTCCGGGGACTGAGATGATTGACCTCAACAACCACAACTATTTTTCTTCGCGCTAGATATGACCCTAAACAGTGCAAATAATTCTACTTGATTTCCATTGACTTAAGTTTTACTGAGGCTCCTTGATGCCACACTCAATCAAATGCTGCCTTGAAACCAAGGGCAGTAACTCACACCTCACCTCTTGAGTTCTGCTGTTTTGTCCATGATTGGACCAAGGACAACAGCAAGAACTGAGTGGCCCACGGGAACTCAAACTGGACCTCAGGCTATTGTTGAGTAAGTGCCATTTGCTGGTACTGTCAATTCCCCATTCCATCACTTTTCTCATGACTGAGAGTAGACTCCTGATGGTGTGGTAATTGGTTGAGTTGTGTTTGTCCTGATTTTTATGGACAGTACATACATACGTAAGTAAGTCTTCACATTGCCATGTAAATGCCAATGCTGCCACTGTACTGGAACAGCTTGGCTAAGATGTGGTGAGTTCTGCAATACAATTGTTGACATATTGTGAAGGTCAATAACCTTTTGAGTATACAGTGTGTTCAGTTATTTATTGATATCCTATGGAGGAAAGCAAATTCCTGCCATCTAAGATGGTGGAAACTGCAGCAGGAGGTCAAGATGATCATCCTCATCACACATTGATTGGACTCCACCATCATTGATCACTCCACTGGTATGTTTGCACAATGATAATGCCATGTGACATGATGGAAAGCATTTTCAGTGTCAAGATGGATCTTTGTCTCCATAGGGACTGTGCAATTGACACTCCTACCAATTTCATAATTGACAGATGCATCTGCAAGAGGTAGAATGGTGTCGATGAGGTCAATAGGTTATTCAACTTATGTTCTGCTTCCAGTGTCCTCTGTCATTTCTTGACATCATGTGGAGTTTACCTTGGGAATAATGCAAGCAGAAAAGTATATTTGATTATTCAGGAAGCCATTACATATATGCACAATGAATGTCATCAATAAAATAAGAAAGTAACAATTTTATGTGCCCCACCTTTCTGCCTTTTTGTAGACTGAATATAAATTCCCTTTAAGTTTTTGTTGTTGAAACAATGGGTGCAATCTTACCATTTTATCCCACCGGCCAATGAGTAGAGTGAGCCCATAAGATTATGAGAGAGCCAAGAAATCGGGCTCAAACCACATTAGATATCCAGCAATTGACATGGGTGGTGGGCGGGAGGGGGAGAGGGAAGGGGTTGGTGATTGCCATCCTTATTTCCTGCCCAGACCAATTAGGTTAAGAGGCCTGCATTAGTAAGGGGAAGATGATATCAGCTAGAAGATCGGCTAGAGCTGGGGAGAGGGTGCAATTGCGCATGAGCAGAAATCTGCACATGCACAATTGCACCCTCTGCTGCTATTAGCTGGCTTTTGGGCAATCTAGACCCTGCCCATTCCTCCCACTGGCAGATTCCAAGTTTGGCAAGCTGTTTTGACTAACTCAGATAAGATTCGATTCTTAAGTTACCCAAATAAACTATATGAATTTCTCACTTGTTTTCATACTTGTTCAGGATTTAGAATTTTTTTGGTAAGATTGCCGCCAAACTTTTTGACAAAGATCAGTTTTGCCATGTGATAGTGCGATAGAGATTCTTATGCATTCAGTTTAAGCAAGGAGTCCATTTCACAAGTAAAGGAAATGTGTGCAAAGTATCAAGACATCACTTTAGATTGTGACATAGATTAGTAACTGATAAGAGTGGTGAAATATTTATATGTGCTTAAATCAGAATCAAGGAAAAATAACATACTGACATTGATTAAATGTCTAACATCCATTTCAAAATAGTTTGAATTTTTGAGGTGCCTGAGATTATTGCTGTGATAGATCTCCATTGATTACTTCTCATCCACTGTTGTCAGTCATTCCAACAGGAATGGATTTAAACTGACATTGTATAAATGGCCTGTTGATGTGTAAATATGGTTATTTGGGTTAAGTTTCCACTTTTTCCTCATTGTCAGGTACTTAAGGACTGTATGTTTTTTGAATTCACAAGCAGTTTTAAACCTGGAGAATTTTACGAATATATTTCTCCTTGCCACATTTTAGTTATTTTTTCCTTAACGCAGGTGAAATAATCCCTGTGTTAATGATTGGATTCTAAACCTCAAGTCTATTGTACCTGAATTCAAATTAGTATGGTTTTATGTTGGACCAGCTGAAATAGTATGTGAGAGATATGTACTGAAATAGTACAAAATCATTCTATTCTCTGATACAGTACTTTCATTGCATAGTTATTTTAAAAAAAGTCCATATCTCTGGAAATATCAGAGAAAAGGACTATAATTAGATGGGTTAGGTGGATTGGCTATGATAAATTGACCCTAGTGTCAGGGGATCAGCAGGGTAAATTTGTGGGGTTATGTGGATAGGGCCTGGATGGGATTGTTGTCAGTGCAGACTTGATTGGCTGAATTGCCTTCTTCTGCACTATAGGGATTCTGTGGTTCTGTGATAATCTAGAACTTCAGTACTGCTGTTTATTGACACTTCTCAAATTGACACAACAAAAACTCCATGAAGGAATATCTTTTCCTACGCATAATGACCAACTTAAAATTGATCATAGGTTTGGAATACTCTGATATCATAGGCACTGCCATTGTTGCCAGTGAGAACGGAAAGTTTGGCACTCAGCCTAATCTCCATTCACAGCAGCGGGACTGGAGAATTCTAGCCAAGGACGGGATCAGAGAATCCTACTTGGATGATGGGGAAGACAACTGTATAAGTCCAGTCCGGGAAATAACTATTCACCACAATTCTTTCTTTAACATATATTGACCAATTTTATGCCTATGATGTTACTTTCAATTTTATTCCATAGATTTCTCCTTTACTACAAGTTCTAACATGTGATGCATTATCAAATGCCTTTTCAATGTCCATATGCGTAATATTGAATGCACAGCTTTCATTTACCTTCTTTTTTACGTCACCAAAGATTATCAATCAAGTTAAATAAAATATGACTTTTGTCTTATAAAATTTGGTGTTCTCCTTTATTAATAAATAGCTGTCAATGCCTTCCTAGGTTATTGTTTCTAAAAGGTTTCCTACCACACACATTGAATTGCCAAGGATATTGTCCTCCCTAGTTTGAACAGTGCTTAGCATTTGCAGTTCTCCACTCTGCAGGCACCAGACTTGTATCAAAGAAGGATCAAGTGATTGTGAACAGGAGCTTTGCAATTTTGACCCTTACTTCCTGTCCTATGTGGAGCGGAAATCTTATCAATTGTCCATGCTACTACTTCCTCATTATCTGTTTTTGACCAGGCTTCTCTGGTCTCATCCATGCCCACCAAGTATCAAGTGGGAACAAGAATTTGGTATTCCAGCAATGAACGAGGACAGAGATTTTCGGCATTTATTCAGTATCCTGATTATTCAGGATACTGAATAAATGATTATAGCCTTAGAAAAAAATCCCATCCTCAGTTAACACTTGTGCAAAGTACTGATTTAATATCCTAGCCAGGGTTTGTACCTCCACCAAATGATCTCCATTTGGTCCCTAATTGGCCCCATCATTTCCTTGGCAATCCTGTTAATATGCCCACACAAGACCTTTGGATTGCTTGTTAGCCAACAACATTTTCTTGTATTTGTCTTTTTGCTTCTCTTCAATCAGTTTCCATTCTTTTTCTATACTTAACATGTTTTGTGTAATCCTTTTTTCTATTTTCAAACTGAAATCTGTCATGTGCCCCTTTTTTCCATTTCACTCTCCTGTCTAACTCATTCATCATTAATAGAACTCTGCTTTTGTTTTCCTATCTTTCTCCCCCATGTGGGAATGCACCTAGATGGTTACCAATCACCTCTTTAAAGGGTGTCCATTACATCATTACTTTTTACCCTGCTGTTCTTTGACTCCAATTTACTTGGGACAGTCGCCTCCTTAATTCACTGCAAAATACTTTCATGGATTCATAAAATCCTTACAGTGCAGAAGGAGGTCATTTGACCCATGAAGTCTGCACCAACAACAATCCCAGCCAGGGCCTATCTCTGTACCCCCACATATTAGTGTTAATCCCCCTGACGCTAAGGGGAAATTTAGCATGATCAATCAACCTAACCTGCACATCTTTGGAGTGTGGGAGGAAACTGAAGCATCCAGAGAAAACCCACTCAGACACAGGGATGATGTGCAAACTTCACACAGTCACCCAAGGCCAGTATCAAACCCAGGTCCTGAGAGCACTGTGAGGCAGCAGTTCTAATCACTGTGTCATTGTGCTGCTCATCTAATGGGATCTTACTTGACTTTTGGGAACTTTGTAAAATTACAACCAATGCATTAATTTCAATGCATTACTGAAGGAATGCTTTTTTGGCACAGGCATCATTCTTTGCTTGGAATATTAAATTAAACTTGCCTATTTGCAAAAATGTAAATAATCTCATGCCACTTTTTCCAAACAGGATGTAGTTCTACCAGAATCTTAACCAACATTCATCCCTCAACCAGCAATATCAAAAATAAATTAAGTGGTAAATCATCTCATCATTCCTTGCAGAACAATTTCATATTGATTTTCATTTCATCCCTACCCCTCTTCATGACAGATACCCAGGCAGCTGGATTAATATTTTAGGAATTGCTCAATTGTAAAAAGTGTTAAGGGCCGATTAGTTTGTCTTCCATCATCTTATAGTCATGTGATATGTTCACAAAGGAATTGTGCAATCTTGATTAATTAGTCTCCAACAGACCCAGACAGAAGTCAATGGAAAACTCCTGAGTTGGAAAGATTTGTTGGAATCCATCGATTCAAAATCACTATCTCCCAGACATTCTATACTTAGCCACTTAACGGGATCTTGATTAATTGGGCTAGTGGGCTGAATAGCAGATGGAGTTTGATTTCGATAAATACGAGGTGATGCATTTTGGTAAGTTGAGCCAGGGCAGGACTTACTCAGTTAATGTTGGGGAGAGTTACAGAACAAAGACATCTAGGTATACAGGTTCAGAGCTCCTTGGAAGTGGAGCCACAGGTGGACAGAGTGGTGAAGAAGGCACTTGGTATGCTTGGTTTTACCAGTCAGCAGATTGAATACAGGAGTTGGGATATCTTGTTGAAGTTGTACAAGACATTGGCAAGGCCACATTTAGAATACTGTGTACAGTTCTGGTCACCCTATTATAGAAAGAGTGCAGAAATGATTTAATAAGACGTTACCAGGACTTGTTGGTTTGAGTTATAATAAAAGGCACGATAGACTGGGACTTTTTTCTCTAAAGCATAGAAAGCTGAGCGGTGATCTTATAGAGGTCTACAAAATAATGAGGGGCATAGATCAGCAAGAAAGTCAATATCTTTTCCCAAAGATAGGGGAGTCTAAAAGTAGAGAGCATAGGTTTAAGGAGAGAGAAAAAAGATACAAAAGTGTGCAGAGGGACACACAAAGGGTGGTGAGTGTCTGGAACAAACTGCCAGAGGTAATAGTAAAGGTGGATACAATTTTGTCTTTTAAAAAACATTTAGATATGTATATGAGTAAGATTGGTATAGAGGGATATGGGCCAAATGGGATTAGCTTCGGCCGGCATGGACAAGTTGGGCTGAAGAGCGTGTTTCCAAGCTGTAAACCTCTATGACTCTATGACCTTGCTATGTCCAACTTTGGCTGTTGTATTTGTCAATAAAACAACAGGAGACAACACTTGTAAAGCAATTCCGCGATTGTGCAGTGCTTTGGGTCATGCTGAGTACATGAAAGGCAACATTTAAATGCAAAATCTTTCTTTAATCCATAGCCAACAAAATCAAGTTGTCATCATTTTCGTGATGTTCAAATCCGATTTGTAGCATCAACAAGCAGCAGAAAGTCAAAGGAAGAAACAGACCCCAGAAAGTTAAGTGAATTTGTGGAGATATCAATACTTATTGCTAAGACAAAAGAAAATCAACAATGAAAACTTTAAAAAGCATGATTCAACAGAATATAACTGAAACAGGGTAACTGAAATTAAACATTAATATCTGTGAAGCTGCCAAATGTAGTTACGTACATCAACAGCTTGAAAGGAATAGTTATTGAAGCCCCTTCTCAGCATGCCACTGTGGGAAAGTGGCAATCATAAACTGAGTGACATTAACAGGATGGGTGAACAGAAATGTGATCACAGCACAGACTTGAGTTATCTTCAGAGGAAATTGCCTATTCCTGTTCCTATTTCTTATGTTCTTATGTAGACTATTGTTGTCCTCTGATAGAAACGCATAAAGTATTATTGGCATTTGAGAGGCAATTTGGGCCTAAATTGTTGCAGGGGTGGAAGGGATCCCCGTCTTAGTCAAAATGGCACCAGAGCCACAAATTGAGATGTCCCTCCCGCAAACACAGCACCAATCATTTTCTTTGGGATGTTGGGGGAGGGGGGGCAGAGAGGAATTGGGTTTTGCCTTATTTTGCAGATCTGTGATAAATGGAGGCAGCAATACATTTATAAACATTGCTACTTTCACTAGGAGGCAATTCTGGTTACTTAGGCTACTGAAACACAATTCATGGCCTTTAGATATTTTCAGGAAAAGATCTAAACCTGGTGGATTTATTGAGTGAGGGAACATACTCCTTTGGAGAGATCAGGTACCCTTAAGAGTTGACATGAATGTATTTTAAAAGTGGACAAGGTCTATGGATCAGGGAAGTTATCAAGACAATTAAATCATCTACTCTTTAATGTTGTTTGGAAAAATTAGCAGTTAGAAAAATAGTGCTTGCAATTTTACTGGCTCTTTGTTACTCTTGGCTTGAAGGTCATAATTAGAGGATTAGTGCTGCTTGACAGACCCAATTGATTATGAAGAGATCGACTGTCTTTCATGTGGCCTATGAGCATTTGCTTTTATAAGGGGTTAAAAATTTGAAGGAAATATTTTTAGAAGGGATTAAATACTAGAAGAGATTTAAATGTACTGAAAGGGCATTTATTAATGAATTATTTTAATATATTAAGTCTGTAGTCGATATTTAGAATTTTAATACTACTAAAAAAAGAGATGCATCAAAGTTTTTTGCCTTACACTCATCAGGACACTGTCTGAATACTGATATAAAAGGAAAGCAACAATTTGTACTGTATGACAAAAATGTGCTGAATGGTTGACAAACAGACTCTGGTTGAAGTGTTGTCATGGCGAATTCAGTAGGTGATTGACAGTTAACTGTCAAGCATTATTTGAGATTTAAATCAGTTTGCCCCTGATTGGCCAAAGGCATTGCCTTGAGGAATAAGTCAGCAAATGGCTGCCTCTTATTTTATTTAGCTGAAGCAGGCACAATATGTACATGTTCTTTCTGCCTGCATAGAGCAGAAGCCTGTGTATTATAATATTTAGCTTCCAGTATACTCAAATTCACCACACCATAAGCCCAACTGACAATCTTAAATTGGTTGTCAATGTAATCCTTGGCATACTGCGAATTATTCAGCAAGTATTGTCAAATCACACAATCATATCTGATGTTGGACACTATTCTGCACACAAAGGCTGGCTTGTACCTTGCCCATTGTGAACAGCGGTTAGCACATGATGTTTGAAGCAACCCACCAGCCTTTAGAAAACACAGCCTACATACCTACCTGACTCCCTAATAACAGTCAGCCTCACTGTTATTCTCAATGCAGTGCTTAGGCCATGATACTTTTCATGAACGTTCAAAATCAATCAAATAAACTCGCTCAGAATATAATTGTAGTGATATGTGTTTTGCTTCTAAAGCTTTCCTTCTGAAACTGCCTCAATGTTTCATGGGTTACTTGGCCTCCTTGATATGTTTTTTTTCATTAAGTTCAAGTTGATCATCTGAATAAAAACAGAGTGTTGCGATACAAAAAGAACTGAATCAAATGCAAGGAAATTCACTTCATAAAGATGGTATTGAAGAGCAACCTTAATGAAAGTAATATCTTCATGCTTTCCCTGAACTCAATAAATTAACTTTTCCAAATTAAAGACAGTGTTAACATCCACTTGTGTGCTCAAATTTATTAGGATGCCAACACAAGAAAAGTGCAAGTTGAAGAGTATTTCGCTCTTTAATCTCTGACAAGTAAACTGATATTAAAATCATTGATAGCTAACTACTCACTAATAAATGCATCCCATCTCCGGTAGTGGGCATATGGTGTGGCAATTTATTTTTAATAAGTAGGCTATTGAAGCAATAATGGATTCACAAATCTCAGCTTTACAAACATAATGAAAACGCAGACCAAGTTTTAATGCCTTCATTCGTGTGCTTATATAGTTGAATGTAATGGCGTTCTCACTGCAGTGAAATTATCACCTGCTTATCATGAAGCTGTGCTGCTAATCTTTGATTGCTTAGCCCAGAAGGAGTGAAGAATGTTGATTCGTGAAGAGTAGCTCCAACTTTTGTAAAACAGTATGGGAGCAGTGATTAGTTCTTTTAATTATTTTTAAGTGTTCATTTAAATTCCAACGAAAGAAAACAATGTGTTTTGCCAAGTCAGGTCTCTTTTTTTTTGCAAAGAACAAAACAATTTGACTGTCGGAAGAAGCAAGCTTTTTTTTTAAATCAATTAGAGTACTTGATTCACTCTTTGACCTAGGTGCACAGCGCAGCAAAATCATTTGAACTGATTGCTTACTGTGAGTGATTTGGGACGGCACGGTGGCACAGTGGTTAGCACTGCTGCCTCACAGTGCCAGGGAACTGGGTTTGATTCCCAGCTTGGATCATTGTCTGCATGAGGTTTGATTCCTAGCTTGGATTATTGTCTGCGTGGGTTTCCTCCGGGTGCCCTGGTTTTCTCTCACAGTCTAAAGTTGTGCGGATTAGGTGGTTTGGCCATGTTAAATTTCCCCTTAGTGTTTGGGGAACTAGCTCGGTAAATGCATGGGGTTATGGGGATACGGCTTGGATGGAATTGTGGTCGGTGCAGACTCGATGGGCTGAAAAGCCTCCTTCTGCACTGTAGGATTCTATGATTCTACTCTATGAACTATCTGGTTT
This sequence comes from Sphyrna mokarran, assembly GCA_024679065.1. Taxonomy (NCBI): domain Eukaryota; kingdom Metazoa; phylum Chordata; class Chondrichthyes; order Carcharhiniformes; family Carcharhinidae; genus Sphyrna; species Sphyrna mokarran. The sequence continues at coordinate 102,253,578 of JAGIQG010000007.1, forward strand.
CTCACTGCCATCAAACTCTATCAGCTCCTTCTTAACGCAGTGACCCATTGAATGGCAACTGATGTTGTTGAATTGTTATGACATTGGGGACCACGGGGCTCACTCCTCTTCCACTGCCGAATCTAATCCCGTTTTTGTTATGGGTTCAAATTGAACTGTCCACCAACGTCTGAATACAAAGGTATCATTGAAATACAGGAACAGTTGTAATTCAGTATAACCTGGGCTGTATATCACTCTGATGTGTTATCTTCCAGGTCATAAGAAGGTGAAAAAGTAATTCTTCAACCAAGCACTTTCCACACGTAATCTGCTATGTTACGATTCCACCTTTTTATTCTGGGGTGGAAAAATGGTTGATTTCTAAAGGTAGTTAAATAAAACACCAGAGTATTAATTTATCCATTCTCATTATTGAATTCCCTAATTCTTTCATTTGCCTTTTCTCTACTGAGGATTTCTTTCATTTCTACCAACAATATTAACAGCACATTTTAATAGCCAGGCTTTTCATATCATGAATATTAATAAAAGGATTAAAAAATAATCTGTCATGGGACAATGGCGTTGCTGGCTTGCCAGCATTTATTGTCCATCTCTATTTGCCTGAGGGCAGTTGTGAGTCAATCACATCTGGAGTCACTTATAGGCCAGACCAAGTCAGAATGGCAGACTTGCTTCCTTAAAGGATGATTGTGAACCAGATGAGTTTTTCTGACAATTGACAATGATTTCATGGTCAGCATTAGAATTGATTGGATGAACCTTTCCTAGTTTTTACACCCCTACATGGTAGAATTGATTTGCCATTCAAGTGAATACCTTCCAGATCCTCCTGCAGTGGGGAGCTTGGTGGTTGGGGGAAATTAATTTGGTGTGAATATCAGCTTTCCGAGGGCAGGATGAATATTCGCAATTAAGGTGTCGGAACCTTAAAGGTGGTCGAGCTTCCTAATGAACAGTATAAGGAAGCCTTTTGCATAATTAAAAGGCCAGTTAGCTAGAATTAAGTACCCCTGGCAAATTTAGTTCTGCATCAGTGAGAAATTAGAATGTTCACCTTTACAACAGTTTATAAGTGCCGTTTATCTGCTGATGTAGGACCCGAATTTATCATTGTATTGCTCCCATTTTTGGGCATGAAAACTCGGTAAATTTGGGCGTGAGGTGAGAAGACCGATTTGCGCCCACCTTTGCATCGGGTCCCCCTTTACAGAGACTGCATCCAAAATGAGTGCAATGGGCAACTTTACCAGCATTACCACTTTATCACCACATTGGCCAATCCAGAATCAACGCGAAACAGACATGCTCCATTCGGGCACTCCATCAGTGATGGTTAGTGAGGGGGTAAGTGCATCGCATCTGAGGACTCTCTACTGCTTATGGGTGTTCTTTCATTGTGGCCATTTTCTCTCTTGGGCTTGTGGGGGCTCTGCGAATGTGTGCGGGGTGGGGGGCTGTTGCTCAGCAGGGTCTTCAATGTCCGACTTGCTGTATGGGTCCTGGTCTCAGCACTGACCTCAAGTCTTTTGGTGCTGCTGGGTCCTAGTGCACTCAGCTCACTTCCAGCTGAAGGATGTTTCCAAAGCCCTTGCAAATAGTACTGCTGCAACCTCTCAACTTTGCAAGAAGCTGTGATTATGGGGAACATGAGGCTGGGGAACTGGGAGGGGTGGCTATGATTGTGGGGAGCATGTGGGTAGGGGGATTGGGAGAAAGTGATTGAAGTGCCATGGGCAAACAGTGTTCCTTAACCTCTACATGTGTTCTTCTTCATTTCCACCACACCTTTCAGAGTGACAAGATGGCTTTTGCAATGCAACCAATCAATCTTGCCGTTCTTTTGGTTGCTGCTGGAGCTGAGGAGGAGGACTGCAGGAAGAATTAAGGGCACAGGAGGCCCAGCCTTACCGCTTGTAGGAGTAGAGACAGATGATCACCATTCACCCAAAGAAGGGAGAAGGAGGGAGCAGAGACCTCTCTGTGCACGAGTGTCATTTGAACAGTTGTCAAACTCTGTGTGCCGCTGACATCTCTGCCTCCAAAAGGAGACAGTGCAACACCTGTGCAACCTGTTGCAGGACCTGGTACCTCGAGGCAGGGGTGGAGGTGAAGGGAGGTAGTGGTATTGGGTTTGGGGTGGCACCCACTCTCGGTGACTGTCAAATTGATGGCTGCTCAGAACTTTTATGTGACTGGCTCCTTCCAGAGTCCTAGTGGAGATGTATGAAGATGTATGTTCCAATCAGCTGTGCACACCTGGGTCAAGCAGGTCACTGAAGCTTTGTGTGCCCGGGCTGGGCAGTACATCAAATTTAACCTGGACCAGGCCCAGCAGGAACCCCGGGCTGCAGGGTTTGCAATGATGGTGGTGATGCCTAACATACAAGGGGCCATTGACTGCACTCACATCACCCTCAATGCCCCCCTACTGAATTCACAAAGATTCAGCAACAGAAAGTGGTTCCATTCCCTGAATGCTCAAATATTATGTGATCATAATATGAACATTATGCATGTCTGCGCAAGATACTCAAGCAGCGTGCACAATAGTTTCATTGTCAGGAGCTTGGACATCCCGGAGGCATTTGAGGAGGAGCCCAGGCAGTGGGGGATGGCTCGTGTTTGATATGGGTCAGCCGCTTCAGACTTGGCTGATGACGCTGTGCAGAGGCCAGTGACTGAGTCAGAGACTCGCCATAATGGAGTCCATGTAGCCATCTGCGCGACAGTAGAGAGTGCATTGGGGTCCTCAAGATGCGATTCCAGTGCCTGGACTGATCTGGCAGGGCCGTCCAATACTACCCTGTGATCACTTCCCACATTGTGGTCATGAGCCGTGCCTTGCACAATCTGGCTCGACAGAGAGGTGACATATTGGAGGAAGAGGAGGACATGGACGATGACCAGTTGGGTGTCACTGAGGAGGATGACCAGCACAATGGTTAGCACTGTTGCCTGAAAGCACCAGGGACTGGGTTCAATTTCTGACTTTGGTCACTTTCTCCCCATGTCTGCATGGGTTTCCCCTGGGTGCCCCAGTTTCCTCCCACAGTCTGAAAAACGTGCTGGTTACGTGCAGTGACCTGAAGAGGTGCCAGATGGTGGCAACTAGGAGAATTTCACAGTAACTTCATTGAAGTATTATTGTAAGCTTTATTTGTGACTAATAAATAAATTTTACTTTTTACTTTACCTGTGCCATCTCAGTATAACTACAACTTCCTAACCTTACATGGACTCCCATTACACCTCAGTGATCCCCCAGAATGTACATCAGAGATGAAGCTGCCTATCATGCCCTGTAGCCTGTGAATGGATGAAGTCATTGACTTTTTTCTGGCTTCCTGGTTCAGGGGACCAGTGCTCTGGCATTGATAGAAGTGGTGACTTCCTCCCAGGCCACATTTCCGACAAAACTCCTGGGTCTGCATCCTCTTGAGGGGGAAGAGGGTATCTTGCCTCGTCACTGCTGCATCCAGTAGCCTACCCAGGTCATTCTCAGGCTGAGGGAGTGCAGGAAAATGTGCACACAAAGAGAAAACACTGGAAATTGTCAGCAGGTCTGTCAGCTGCTTTGACTCCCCTTTAAGTTCACTACCTTATCCAAGCTGTATCTACTTTTGTCAAAACTGCTTTGACAAACAGTCAGCTGGACTGAAAACATCAACTCTTTTCTCTCCTTACAGATGCTACCAGACCTGTTAAGGATTTTTTCCCCTTTTAGCTTCAGATTCCAGCTTCTGTAGTAATTTACTTCTATCCATTTTCCTGCACTCTCTGCCTGTCCATTCTTGGGTTTTTAATGGAGCTGCCATTAGGGCAGATCAGCTGCAGGCAATTTGACAGAGAATTCCAGTAAGTTCCATGCAGTTTGCTTGTTAGCATTGAGGGGAAGGCAAGTGAGCACTTGCAGGTGTGCTGATGTTGGGAAGGGTGGGGAGGTGGTGAATGATTCCTTCAATAATTGAGGACAGAGGAGTGAGAGACGCAGCTATCACACGGCCATTGGAGTCTGGGGGAAATGGGGCCTTATGCGGGAGGGTCCAGGGTGAGGGGAGGGGAGGGCAGTCCATTGCCACTCTACCAGAGATCAGTGGGGGTGAAGGGGTGTCTATACCACTCTGCCTGAGATAGATGGAGGCAGGGGGAAGGGCCTGGGATTGTTCTGAGGGGCAGGGTAGGGTGAGGGGATAAGGGTTTCAGTAATGTTGTGGGGGTTGGGGGAGACAATATCCGGCCTGAGTGGGATGTGGCAGGGGAGCGTTACTCTATCAATTTTTTCTCTGCGTGTGCAGTAGGAGTAACCAATCAGAGCTGCGGTGTTTTGGGTGTGTTAAGCCCTGCCCACAAGCTTGTGCAGCATGATTCTGATTGGCTGATTTTTTTCAGGCAGCGGGTGTATGGGGACGCTGGAGAACGAGTCTAGAAGTCAGATCTGAAAGAATCAAAATGGTAAAACAGGGCCCATGGACTCCTTCTTGGGCCTTGAAGTGAGTGGTCCCTGTTTGACCTTCTTGGGGACTGCTCAGAAATATCAGCTTCTTGACTGAGATGAGGTGCTGGTAGACTAAACTGTGCAAAGATTGGAGAGGGCAGGCAGACCAAGTGGCAGAGGGTGGAGTGAAGGCCGAACATGGGAAGCAGGCTGGGTGGTGATTTCTGAAGAGGTTTATATAGATAACGAATGATGAAAAGCAAAAAACGGTATAGTAGAAGCATTCAACATACGTCAATTTGGCTGTTTGAGATGTCAGCAAACAACAGGAATAACTTTCAACTCCCAGCAAGCTGCGTTTGTGAAGAAAGCTTGCCTTGTAAAGCCAGTAGGAATACAGCTTTATCACCAGTATTATTACTAATCCAGGAACTCACCTGATATTCTGGGGACCCTGGGTTCGAATCCCACCATGGCAGATAGTGGAATTTGAATTCAATGAGAAATATCTGGAATTACAGATCTACCGATGACCATAAAACCATTGTTGATTGTCAGATAAATCCATCTGGTTCACTAATGTCTTTTAGGGAAGGAAATCTGCCTTACTCCATCCTCCTGGATAAACAGTCATAGCTGACAAGGGCTTATGTGGGATGCCGAGGCAATGGTGTCTCTATAGATTCTTGAGAATAGTGAAGGCAAGCTTTATAGTGTCGGCATGGGTGTTCTTGCATATGACTATCACCAGCCCAGCCAATGTGAAAAGTCTCCATACACAATAATGCATGAACAAGAGGAACATTGACCTATGGAACTCCAGTAAGTCCTTCACTTAGCAGGGTTGGGTTAGAGATATTATGTCTAGACGGCTGTCAGGCTCAGGGTTTAGTATTGGCATTGAAACTCTAAGATGGAGTTTAATCTACCAAGGATATACTTACGAGCTGGAATTTTGCAATTTGTTTACATGTCCATGGAGGCTGAAATGATGCACGCAAACCCTACCTTTCTACACATTCTTGTCCAGTTAAAGATACAACATCATTGTTAGCTCAAGGCAAGAGAAGATCAGCAAGAGGATCAGGCCTCAAGAAGATCAGGATACTGGTGACCATTGGCCTATGCAACTGTGAGCATTGGCCCGAGTATGTGTAGCTCTCAGTTGGTGCAGCTATCTACAGATGAGTGAAAGGCAAGGCCAGAGATAATTTGGATATCTCAGAATGTAATTGCTCACATCTGCTATGTTTGCAAAAAAAGCAAAAACTCAGAGAGGGTGCAAAAACCCTGGGGAAAGTAAGAGAGGCAGAGAGAGGTAAAAAAAAGAGAAATCAGAGAGAAGTTAAAAGCGAGGTTCCCAATAAGGGAAGAAGGCAGAACTGCTGAAACAGGAACCAATTAAATTAAGAACCACCTCCAATTAGAGAATGTGCTGCAAGAAATTGACCTGAAGAGAAGTGGACTCAGGAGAATGGGAGTTAAATTTTGCCCTGAGAAAGGCTTTGATAGCGGAGAGTTCAGAGAAAATTGAAGGTATGCTGCAATTCTTTTTAGAATATAGAGGTGTGCCATGGCAAATGGGTTGGAAACCACTGCACTAGAACATACAGCCATCAAGGTCAATGTCTCTGCACTGTTGAGGGTGCACGCAGCAGGTCATTCATTTTCTTCCAATCCTGTTGGCCAATTCTCCTGTGGGTGCATGGGTGCCAACCTCCCCTGTAACCTCCGTTCAGGCTATCATGGTCAGACAGAACAACTGCAATCATCCCTGGGAAACAGCACCTCAAGTCTTCATTGGATGGGCGAGAGAAGAGGCTACAGGGAGGTTTTGATAAATCTTTGGCGGGAGGGGTCACACGTTGTCTTCTCTGCAACATTCTGGTCTTGTCAGAAGCCTAGACATCAGCCAGACTGATATTCCTGGCTTGCAGTGAGTGAATGCTGTCTGAGTGCCCTCTGATCATTATGCTAGTATCTTTGAAGCCCTGAGGTAAAGGGACAGTGATTTCCTGCCTGTCCTGCTGCAAAGTATGCCATATTCCTCACACGTGCATTTATAAGGTATAGGCAGTACTAGATGTTGCATGGTCAATCCTCACACTGGGAATCTCTCACTTCTGCTCCTACAACCCAACTTATACCCCAGAAAGGAAGATACCACTCCGGTTCTCTAAATCACCTTTCAAGACAGGAAACACCAGAGCCTGTGGATTTTCTGTTGCCCCCTATCTGTGTTGTAGGTAAAGATACCTCTGAGATGAATTGTGAGTAAAAGTACAGCACTTTATTCAAAAGCTATTGGGCGATACACCTGATACCTAACACAAGCTCCCCAGGCATCTCTCTGAACATAAGTTAAGAGCATATACCACCCCCCCCTCCTCCCCCCCGGTCATGTACGCATCTTCTCGTTCTGAGCAGATTCCCAGGCTGTGGGTTGTCCTCCATCATGGGAACATGGCTGCTTCAGCATTTCTTCATGGTTATCTCAAGGCCGCAATTGACTTGTGTGATTAGCCCTTAGCTAACATACAGGCTGACAAGACAAATTAAAATTAACGGGCCGATATAATAATCTACGCTCATAAGTTGTATAACATAAGTATATGTTGGTACATGACACATAAGTAGTATATAATGAATATATAGATATGAATATATTTAGGACATGCAAGCTTCACTATATTAGGTGAAAGTCCACGAAATTAAAGACACAACTTAACTACAAGCCGAGTCAGCTACATTTCTGAGCGGGCTTATCATAAACTTGTGTATAACAGCAAGAGCAGCGGCTGTCTCCCTGTAGTCTGGGCACACGAAAACAAAGTTACACTTATCTGAAATTTATGAAAACTAGCTGCATGTAGGCTACTCGATATTTTTTCATTCTCCACCAAGTATTACAAAGTTCATTAACCCATTCACTACTGCATCTGAAAAAAGATAGTACCAAAATGATATGAAGGAGTACAACCTAAGGCATTCACCAAGCTGATAGGAAAATTAATCTCTACTGAAGGCCCAAATCTGATGAAATGGAAACTGGATAGAACTGCAGTAGTACAATGGCTAATTACTGGCCCCCAGCTTCTGGAAAGGAGGTAAGTAATTGCTTTGGCTGCTGTTGATACTTGAAGAGTAAAAACATGAAAGCTGCCCAAAGGTTTAATATAAAACACTTTCAATGCACTTGTGATAAAAGATACCAAGAACGTATGTGTTCTTGTCGTTTAATACCTCCCAACTATGATAGTGTTTTCCTGCCTCACTGCCAGATTCCCCCGGCAGAAAGAAGGCATGACATGTTCATAATGAGTACTAAAGTATTGTTGCAAATGATGGTCAGATAATCCGAGAAAATCACTTCTTTCTTTATTCATTCGTTGCATATAGTCACCGCTGGCTAGGCTAGTATTTATTGCTGGTTGCTCTTGAAAAAGTGGTGGCGAATTGCCTTCTTGAAATGCTGCAATCCATGTGCTGTGGGTTGATGCACAACGCGGTTAAAGAAAATATTTCAGGATTTTGTCCCAGCAATTGCGAAGGACCGGCATGTAACTTGTAAGCGGCAAGTAACATTCATGCCACACAACTGTCAGGCAATGACCATTGCCAATAAGAAATCAGGATATTCAATGGTGTAACCATCACTGAATTCCCCCACTGTCAACATCCTTAGGGTTACCATTGGCAAGAAAAACAACTCGCCTCATAAACAGATTGGCTGCAACAGCAGGTCACAGGCTAGGAATGCTGGAACGAACATTGTAAATAGTGCAGAGCCTATTGGCAAGCTGGCTTTAATCCTTGTTCGACTTCAACGGTAAAGAAAATTGGACGGTGTATAAATGTTAAAGTTAAATTCATCCCTTGTGGAGTGCAGTGCTGTACTTCATGCTGGGAAGTAAAGGCTTAAAAACAGCTGGATGTGATAACAGCAATGGCATACACAAGGTAAAAACAAACCTTTTATTGGTCTCTAAAACATACCCAATCCTCAGGTTTACTGTGACTCTCTGAAATATTATAAATCTCTTTTTTAATCTAATACTTTTTATACCTTTCATAATGGCAGCACAGTAGCACAGAGGTTAGCACTGCTGCTTCACAGCTCCAAGGTCCTGGGTCCGATGCTTGGGTCACTGTCTGTGCGGAGTTTTCACATTCTCCTCATGTCTGCTTGGGTTTCCTCTGGGTACTTCAGTTTCCTCCCACAGTCCAAAGATGCACGGGTTAGGTTAATTGGCTATGCTAAGAAATTGCCCCTTAAGTGTCCAGGGATGCGTAGGTTAGAGGGATTAGTAGTATAATATGCAGGGATATGTGGGGGTTGGGCCTGGATGGGATTGTATTTGGTGCAGATTAGAAGGGCCTTTTTCTGCACTGTAGGGTTCTATGATGATGATCAATGATTTTTCTTGAGGAGTATTTATTTTTTAATGGTATGTATTTTTGCTAAATATTTTGAATTATTTCTGCCTTTTTGATCTCTTAATATAGAAGTCCCGGAGTAAGCTGGACCCTTTCAACATCCTTGTAAATTTTGTCTGTAAATATTTTTGTCAAGAATACTGAACAGATTGGGCATATTTGCTCTCAAAAAAGAGAAGTCTAATGGTATGATTTGGTGGAGGTCTTTACACTTTGATTGATGGACTTTGAGAATGAGGTTGGGAATCACCAAGACATTTATGTTAATGATAAGTTAAATTTACCATATAAAGATAGATCAACACAATCTTCTCATAACATTCAGTATTTTACAATTTCAATACACTCCATTATCTGCTTTTGGAAGGTTTTGTTTTGACAGGTTTTGTTCAACATGGATGTTTGGCTGAGTTTCAAATTCAAAAGAACCGCTTATTTTAGCAGGAGATTGTTTAGCTAAAATCTTCAAAAACTTATCTGTATTTTGGTGTGACTACTGAAAAGATATTTGTTTTCTTTTAAAAATGCATAACCGCTTGAAAGGATATGACATTTTTTTCACTAAGTCTGGAGTTTTCTTTTGTATAAACGTTAGGATATAGAGTGATAGCTCTATGAAATTGTAGAAGTTTACTTTTTGTGTCTTCATTTCAACTTCCCAATTACTATTTCATGGCTCCTGAGGAGTGCGACACAATGGATACTTTGTGAATAACTATGGCAAATACATCGAGATGAAGAGGTGTGAGAAGTGAATGGAGATATGAGGGACATGGAGAATATGAGAGGGTATAGAGTGGGCATGGGGTGGGGCATGGAAGCTGCATGGGGTCGTTATTTGTTTGAAGGGTCAGAGTCAAAGGACATAAGAATGATGTTGGAGCTCTGGGCTGATATCCCAACAAACCAAGGCAGGTCATCCATCTGCCAACCTTGGAACTGGCACTCCTCGGAAGAGACCTCTGGAGTTTGGAAACCCAATCCCTACTTATCCATCTTTCCAAGATATGAAAATATAAAAAAGGAATGGACAGAACTAAGCACGCATGTGTAACATACTGACCAGCATAAACCTAATGGACTAAAGTCCTGATTTCGCAGATTAAAATTCTGTGTTTTTCAATGCAACTCCAATTAATATCCTATCCTCTCTAGTCAGCTTCTAGCCACATCCTGGGAAACATTTTGCAATCTCTTCCTCTTTAACTTTTCAGCACAGTGATTAACACTGTTCAATTCCTGGCTTGGGTCACTGTTTATGTGGAACTTGCACATTCTTCCCATGTCTGCGAGAGTTTCCTCTGGGTGCTCCAGTTTCCTCCAAAAGACATGCTGGTTAGGTACATTGGCCAGGCTAAATTCTGCCTCAGTATAAGGAATGTGGGGACTAGGGGATTTTCACAGTAACTTCATTGTGGTGTTGATGTAAGCCTACTTGCGACCCTCATAAATAAATAAGAATCTATTATAATAAATAAATTCTCACTTCTCTAACATAGGTAATGGAAAAGGATACGGAAAAATCATTGACTTTTAAGGGGTGTCTTGACAAGTACGTGAATGAGATCGGCATAGATATGGTTCCCCAAAGGATAGGGGGTTTTAGTCAAGTTCGGCAGCACAGTCGGTACAAGCTTGGAGGGCCGAAGGGCCTGCTTCTGTGCTATAATTTCCTTTGATCTTTGTTCTTAGGGATCTGAAAAATATTATGACTTCAGATCTTACATTTTATTGAACCAAACCTTACTGATGAATCCAAACCTTAGTTGCTAATTTCAGTCTATTAGTTTTCTTATATTAATTATTTAAAGGTAAATTATAATTGTGCCAAAAAATGATCATACTCAAATTTAAATTAGTTTCCTAATGGTTTGTGGTTCAATTGATGGGTCCCAGTTCAGGACTAAGATACTGAGATTGTGATCATAATTGCCTTCTTGGCTTCTCTTGCTTATTAGGCTCTGATAAAAAACTGATAAAAACAGATGTTTTTATCAGTGTTCAATTCATTATTGAGTATTGACCAAACTGTTCAAAGACTTTTCCTGCTTGTTCAGCTTTTTTGTTGCAAAGCCCATTGTACCTTTCACTCAACAAACAATTTATAACCTTAAGAAATCTTGTTCAAACCCTGCTGAGCTTGTTCCACCGTTATTGATCTGAGAATACGATGATGTAAAGATACTTTGGATCTGTTTCAGACATCCAAGGAGAAACATTCTGTTCTACCAAATGTCTACGCTGTGCTTAATAGCCAACTATCTGATGAGTGGCTCGAAGTATTTCAAAGCACGCAAAGCTACAATGCTGGATCAATACAATTTGTCTGATCGAAAACTTAGAACGGTTAAGAAAACTGTACTGGATAGATGCAAAACCTGCTGTGTAGTTTGTCAAAGAGAGAGAGCTATCAATAAGGGAGCTCAGAGTATTCAAACAAAGATGTTTTATTGTTTTTAGAAATTTCCCCTTATTAGTCAGCCAACAATAATACATTTATTTCATTGAAGTGTTGCTAATGCATCCTTAATCAACAGTGTTATTCTCAATAAAGAGTCCTAACTCGTGCAGATTAGACTGACCATGTTAAATTGACCGTAGTGTCAGGGTGATTAGCAAGGTAAATATATGGGGTTACAATAATAGGGCCTGGGTAGAATTGTGGTTGGTGCAGACTTGATGGGCTAAATGGCCTCCTTCTGCACTGTAGGGATTCTATGAGAGTGGCGACAGAATGCTTTGGTATCTATACAGACAATTTTGTTAACTGAACAGCTACTTGAAATGAATTCATGGCTAGAGTTCCCCAGCCTTTCATGCCAGTGGTATTCTCTGGTCCCACTGCAGTGGATGGAGAATTAGCTGAGCATCAAATTCTCTGTCCTCACTTGCAGTGGGGCATGAATAGCCAGAACATTCTGCTCTATGTCTTTAGCATATGAATTGAAATGTCCCAATGCTATGGAGAATCTAGGAGAGGGATGGATTGAGAGGAAGACAATAAAGTGGGCTCTCGTATAAGGGATGGGATGGGTGATGAAGTAGAGTGTGAGGGGGAATGGGGGAGGTGTTACATAGGCAAAGAGAAAGGAAGGGAGGCAAGTGTTTGGGAAAAGTGGAAGATAGGAATGCAGAGTTAGGATGAGGGTAAAGGAGGAAGGAGATGTGGGGTTAGGGGGAGAGAGAAAGCGGAACGTGGGTTGGTGAAGATAGGAGGAATAGGGTAAGTAAGGAGTCCGGCATTTTAGCAGAGCTGGAGCAGAAATAACAACACCAGCAAGACAAGAGCGGCATTTTCTCATCCTGCCCACCATGGGAATTGTAGCAGGCAGGACCGAACCATGCAAAAGTCCGTTGACCTTGAGTAGGGTGTTGGGTAAGCGCGACTGGAAAATCCCGCTCAAGGACAGAAAACATACGTGAAGCCTGGGGAATGGGAAAGCGAATTAACTTGAACAAAGGTTCTGAACCCAGTGCAGTTAAAACTTATGCTGTTCTATACAAGTAACTATTAAGGAAAAAGAAGAACATTATTTAAAATGGAAGGGATAAATACTGAAAAGGAGAAGGTTTTTAAAAATCTAAATTAGGAAAAAAAAGAAGCATTTGTCTCATTTTAAAATATGCCCAAAAATTATCAGTAACTGTTGGAATTATTCATCCTGTAATTAGCTTCTAACTACCTCTTAAATAATTGCAATGGGTCAGTCTATTGCACAGGTATATGTTTATGTTTTGCTGAGCAATGTGAAGACATGGACCATTTCAATTATTAAGTAGTCACACCATAATCTTTCAGATGCTATTAGATGTCTGAAAGCTGCACCTTTTTAAAGCACAATCATTTCTGTTCATCAGGTAACTGTGCCATTTTAATAATGTACTCCATCACACTGAAAAGCAAAAAAACACCAGTACAAATCATAAAAAAAAATGGACGTGGGGGAAAAGAATGTCTTCAACAGAGTCGGTTGGCTTCTCTTTCTCTCCAGACTTTCAATAAATGCCTGTCTTTAAAAGAAAAAGGCAGGATGAGGTTAAAGCCAGTAAAATAATATCTTCAGGGGCTTTTTGTTCAATTATTGTTGTTTTAGTTTGATCAGTCTGTTTTGCAACAGTGAACACTGATGCAATTTATATATATTTGCCTTCATTGCAGTACATAAGCTGTCCAACAATCCTGACTTAATTCACAACAGACTGATTGGTGTCACCGTGTCGAAGGTTGGCATGAGCAGTGGCACTTGTTCAATCTTCATTCAAGATTTCCACAGGGGTTGCAAATGGGAATTACTATCAAAAGGTTGGAGTAATTTCAAGCTCAAAATGAAACCATGAAGCACAACTGTCACCTGGTTCTGGGACTATTGGGAATAGTGCGGTAACCTCAAGTGATATGGAAAGGAACTGTTCATGTCTATCAAAAACCATTAGCTATTATAGAGTTGACACCTTCTGTGGAAATGGACTCCCAGTATTGAATGCTTTCAAAATGTAATTTGTGTTTTATTTGCAATTGCTGTTACAACTCTCCCAATCAACATACTGCTCTCTCCACAATAAAATGTGACAAATTGATCCAACGTGGAGGACAATTGTTATTGAATGTAGAACGTCAATACCCTTTTCTCATATTGATCCTAAACCTCAGTGCAGTAATAAGATAAACATTGTTTTGCTAACAGTCGAATCAGCCTTGCAGACAGAGACCAATATTCTGGGCAATCATATAAAAATAGATACATGTGATTTCCCCTTTCAGTACTTCCTGTCTATATGGAGTTTGCAAATTCTCCCCATTCCCACAGTGCGGAAGGTGACCATTCGGCCCATTGAATCTGCACCAACAACAATCCCACCTATCCCCATAGTCCCACACACTTTCCCTACTAATCCCGCCGACACTAACAGGCAATTTAACACGGCCAAAATCAAACCTACACATCTTGGGTGTGTGGGAGGAAACCAGGGCACCCAAAGGAAACTCATGCAAATATGGGAAGAATGTGTAAACTCTGCACGGACAGTCACCCAAGGCTGGAATTAAACCCAAATCCTTAGAGTTGTGAGGCAGCAGTGCTAACCACTGTGTCACCGTGCCACTAACAGATTTCCCTCCCTTATGGACATTAAAGAACCAGATGGCTTTTTATGATAATTGACAATGGTTTCATTGTCATCATTAGACTTTTAATTCCAGATATTTTTTTCATTTCAAATTTCATCATCTGCCATGGTGGGATTCGAACCCTGATTCCCAGAACATTACTCTGAGTGTTACTAGTCTAGTGACAATATCACAACATCGCTGTCACCCGTCTCTGCGTGAATTTCCTTCAGGTGCTCCTGCTTCCTCTCATGGCCCAAAGGATGGATCAACCATGCTAAATTGTCCTTTGGCATCCCAAGACGTGTAGGTTACGGGAATTAGCAGAGGAAATAGCGGTGGGGGGGGGGGGTGTTACATGGATAAGATACTCTGTCGGAAAGTCAGTTGAGACTTGATGAGCTGAATGGCCTCCTTCTGCACTGTAGGGATTCTATGTGCGACAGAATCAATACCTTTTAGGGAACAGTGTTCATTCAAAGGAGTCAATCACTCCACTCCCCACTCCTTTGGCAGGTAACATAGACCATACTAACCTCAAGTACTTGCTGAGGTGGTGTGCCTCAAGCTATTTGGCAAACCCAAAAGCTCTGATTTCTCCTTATGTTGTGGGGTTTCAAGAAGGCAGGTCACCAGCACCTTCTCAAGGGTAGCTAGAGATGAGCAACAAATTTGGCCAGCCAGCGATGCCCATGTCCCAAATGTCTTCATGACAGAAACAATGGGCGTAGCCCACTCAGTCATGGCCACTGGTTCTGATACCATCAGAATTACTAATGTCTGGAGTTCTGTTTCCACCTTGGGTTTAATTGCATATAGCAGTGGATGTGTGTTCATGCTCTTTGGACATGCATAGACTCACTTTCACTCCTTTCGTCTCACCCAGGATTCCATTAAGTACATAGTTTGGAGTGATACAACAATCGTTCAGATTCGAACAAGACGCTGTTAATCTGTTCGCCACTTCAATTTCAGCTGTTTCAGCTAGAATTGTCTGAACAATGTGGGATAATCACCCTTAACATCAAACAAAGGGGAATATGCATATTGGTCCCTCAACTTGGCAGAGACATAGTCCTTAAGAGGACCAACTGTTCTATGTATGTCCTCAGAATGATGTTCACAACCTTTAGGTTGTGATACAACTTTTCCTTATATATTGATTCTGGGATCAATGACACTGTCCACCTCCATCTTCACTAGTTTCTCTTCGACTTTGGGCATCACCCAGAATCAGTCTGTTTCACCTCTCTCAGACAAAATGGTTAGTTTAAACACCTTCTCCTCAGTCAGTTCTGCTTCATCCACAGACCCCATGGATATACGTAGGCCAAATTGGGTAAGGCCAGCAGTAAAGGGCATTAGTGAACTCGATGGATTTTAACTATTATCGATAATAGTTTCATGGTCACATTACTAAGATTAGCACAGCAGTGTAGTGGTATTATCGTTAGACTGATATTCCAGAGAAAATATTCTGGGAACCCGTATTTGAATTTCACCACAGCCAATGGCAACATTCAAGTTCTTCAATTTTAGTCTCCAATTTTGGCACAGTGGTTAGCACTGCTGCCTCACAGAGCCAGAGACCTGGGTCGATTGTAAGCTTTGGTCACTGCGTGTGTGGAATTCGCATGTTGTCCTTGTGTCCCGTTTCCCCCGGGTGCTCTGGTTTTCTCCCATCGTCCAAAAGATGTGCAAGTTAGATACATTGGCCATGATAAATTCTCCCTCAATATCACCCAAACAGGTGCCAAAGTGTGGCAACTAGGGGATTTTCACACTGACTTAATTGCAGTGTCAATGTAAGCCTACATGTGACATTAATAAAGAGGCTTAAACTTAAATTCTCGATATTCTGAAAAAAAATTCATTTTAATTTCCACCAGCTGCTATGATGTAATTTAAACCCCATGTCCCCAAGATATGAACCTTTGTATTCCTAATACAATTATATAACCATTAGTCATTGCTATTGAATGGAAACCTCTCCTTCTCTGAATCCCAGAATAAGGACCAGTGGATTGGGATCAGGGACAAAGGCAGCAGTGGTTGGTTCCCTCCTAGTCCAGGGTGCCAAGGCTAATTATACCACATCCATTGACATACTAACTAACTCAACACATTGCTGCAAACAAACCTGAGATTGAGCTGTATGGCTTAGCTCTATGCTGCTATTGAGCTATCAGAAGGGATCAAAGGAGATTTAGAAGTAGCTTGCATCAATGGTTGAATGCTAGATTTATACTCACATAT
Source organism: Sphyrna mokarran (assembly GCA_024679065.1). NCBI lineage: Eukaryota > Metazoa > Chordata > Chondrichthyes > Carcharhiniformes > Carcharhinidae > Sphyrna > Sphyrna mokarran. The sequence goes on from JAGIQG010000007.1 coordinate 102,269,819, forward strand.
TAGTTCAAATCCTAGCAATCATCGAGAAGTACAGCACAGAGGGAGGCTTATTTGGCTCAGCGAGCTTGCACTAGCTCCTTCAAAGAGCAATCTACTTCCTTCTCTATATCCCTGCAATTTGTTTTGCTGTTGTGTATTTATTCTTTTAGAAGCTGATTATTGAATCGGTTTCCACCACCCTGTCGGAGAGTATTCTGAGTCCTAACCACTGTGCCGTGTAACAAAGCTTTTCCGCATGTTACCTCTGGTCCTTTTGTCGATCACATTTAATTTGTTCCTTTTGGCTGCTGATCCTTAAGTCATTGGAAAGGATTTTTCTTTAACTTCTCTAACTTAACCCTTCATGATTCGAACACCACCACCCCTACCTGTTCCCTAGCTCCCAGTCCCCATCCCCGATCAAACCTACTCTTCTAGAAGGAAAGAAGCCTCAGTTCTTCCAGTCGGTTGTCATAGCTTATGCTTGCAACCATTCTAGTCTCTTCTTTTCTCTCTCCAAAGACTTCCTTGAAGTGTGGTGCCAGATGTGTCACTTTGCAGCCTTCGTCCTTTATAAATAGCCTCAGGATTGTTTTTGAACCTGGATCTCCTGAGGATTTGATGCCATCCATAACGTCACATGTGATGACATTGTGCCTTTAAGAAACATATCTTAATTATGTTTTTCTGCAGGATGTTTTGTCATCATTATAGTCATACTCGGTGTCCTGTACTGTTACTGAGGCAGTATAATTGATATGTTGAATTTAATCTGAATAAATGTAGTATTTTGAAGTTTTAGTGGTCCCTTGGGATTGTTGAGTAGACATTGATTTCAGAGCGATTGACAAGTCAAGTCATGTGGTTAGGGACAGCTATTTTTCAAAGAGCATTTCCATTTTTCATGTCATTTTTGGCAGTAGCTTGAAGCTGAGAGGGACAGTAGTGTTTCCTCTCTCTGGAGTTGTAGTTTCTGTTCTTTGTGTTTCTGTCTTTTTTTTGGAAGCTGTCAGAGATTATTTTTGCCTCTCTGAAGTTTGGCTGTTTTGAGGACATACATCTCTCAACAAACTGCAGGCTTGGATTTCTGTCCATAGTTGTTACAAAGCTGAGAATCCAGCATCATGTGACCATACATGTTTTAGTGCTAATTCTAAAGAAGAAAGGATGTTTGTGGGGTGGAGGTTAACTTGGAACAACAGAGATAGCTAGCTGTTATGAGTTATACTGTGTCACGTTTAAGTCTTGTAATTGGCAAAAGGTGATGCAAATTATTTTCTATTACAGTTTAAATAAACTTTGATAAAAGCCTCCTAGTGGGTCATTTGAATTATACCTAGAGTGAAACACCTTATCCTCACCAATGTCAAAATCAAATGTAAAATTCGGGTCTAAGCTAGCCGGGTTCAATTCTGGCCTTGGGTCACTATCTATGTGGAGTTTGCACGTTCTCCCTGCATTGATGTGGGTGTTCTGGTTTCTTCCTACAGTCCAAAGATGTGCAGGTTAGGTGGACTGGTCATGCTAAATTGCCTCTTAGTGTCAGGGGGATTAGCAGATTAGATGCATGGGATTACAGAGACAAGGCCTGGGTGGGATTGTTATTGGTGCAGGCTCAATGGACCAAATGCCCTCCTTCTGCACTATAGGGCTTCAATGATTCTATGATTCAAACTGGAAACCCAATTTACAGTACAGCTTGCAATTCAATCAAACTCTGCTAGATGGTGCTTGGAAACCTAAAACCTGAAGCAAAAGCATCTGTTCTTCAATTCAATATTTCTTGCAAATATAAAAATGTATAAATAAATAAACCCTCTATTTAAATTAATTAATAAAAGCAAGATTTGCATAAATTAACATGGATGTCTAGTTAAAGACCCTCTTAAATATATTTTGATATTGAAAATGAATGAATTGTTAATTCTAGAAATGATAGGACAGTTCAAACCATCGGAGGAAATAGTTATCACTGTAAAATCAAATTCATTGAAGAAATTTACTGAAACTATTGCTTTATAATGACAACTGTGACAAGCATTAAAGACTTTAAGCTTGCTTATCACTGAGAACTAATTCATGTTTAGTTTTTGCTGCTTAAAAAGAAATTAAAGTGCAGCACAAGAGATCAATTAACTGTGCAGCTACTCTGAAACATAGGGTTAGTGTACACCAGAGTGCAAATTACAGGGGGCCGAGAGATTCTTAAGAAGAGAAATGTATGCAGCTGTGCTGACCTACTGTAGAACGTAAATTTTCCAACTTTTATCCAATTTTAGCATCAAACACTTGAAGGTCAAATACTGCACCCTAACACCTCTCAATACATTACAATCAGTATGGCCTAAGCCCTAATTTTAAGTTTATTTATTGAAGTAGGCTTACATTAATACCGCAAAGAAGTTACTATGAAAATCCCCCAGTCATCATACTCTGGTGCCTATTCAAGTACACTGAGGGAGAATTTAGCACGGTCAATACATCTGACTAGCAGGTCTTTCAGACTGTGGAAGGAAATTGAAGCACTCCCAGGAAACCCACGCAGACATGGGGAGAACTTGCAGTTTCCATACACACAGTGACCCAAGCTGCAATGAAACCTGGGTCCCTGGTGTTGTGAAGCAGCAGTTTTATTTGCCATACGCTGCTAATATATTAACACTTTGGGCCTGATTTTACCAAAAATTCAGGCACAAAATCACAGTAAATTTGGGCGTCAGGCAATCTGCACCTGAATCCAAGCAGATTGAGACTTTATTGACACCCGAATTGGGTGGCTCGATGATTTCAATGCATTACTATGCATTTAAATCAATTTAATGAACTGCAAGACCAACTCTACTGCCAAATCCCACTTTACTGTAATCGAGTCTGTTTCAGATCTGCGCCGTAAGCAATACGCAAATCCAAAGCCAATTTTTATTCTGCAGGGGAACCTCTGAAGCCCAACCTCTTCGACCATCCTTTGCAGACCCCCCCCACCCAGGGATTGACCCCCTCGGAGGAAGGCCCCTCCCTCAGCAGAACCTCCCCGCCCCCCACCCGTGATTGGACCCCGCTGGGAGGCAGGCCCCCTTTGGCAGAAATCCGCTCCCCCACCCGATCAAACCTCCGCTGGGAGGCAAGCCCCCCGAGCAAACACCCCACCCCCCCTCCCCAGATCAGATCCCCCTGGAAGGCAGGCCCCCCTCGGCAGAGCACATCCTCAACCTACCTCGATCACTGGTCTCCCTCCACCATCCTTCTAGACCATCTTCAATCCTTCAGGAGTCTGCAGCATCCTCCTGGAGCCACGATTAAAGTGACCAGGTTTCACACGTTCCACTGGGTCCACCGGAGAAGGAGGGGGCTCATGTAGATCTCTGATTTTGGGGGGAGGAGGGGGCTCAGATGGATCTCTGGCTGGGGAGGGAGGAGGGGCTGAGATGGATCTCTGGTGCGGGGAAAGAGGGGGCTCAGATGGATCTCTGGCTGGGGGAGAGGAGGGGCTTAGATGGATCTCTGATTTTGGGGGGAGGAGGGCTGAGATGGATCTCTGGCTGGGGGGGGGAGGAGGGGGCTGAGATGGATCTCTGGCTGGGGGAGGGGTGAGAGGATTCACGAGCTCTGGGGAGGAGGATGATTTGGGGGAGGAGGGGGCTGAGATGGATCTCGGCTGGGGGGGGGAGGGGGGCTGAGATGGATCTCGGCTGGGGGGGGGAGGAGGGGGCTGAGATGGATCTCGGATCTTGGGAGGGGCAGGATCTCAGCGGGGGAGAGGAGGGGGCTCAGATGGATCTCTAGTTGGGGGGGAGGAGAGGGCTCAGATGGATCTCTGGCTGGGGGGGAGGAGGGGGCTCAGATGGATCTTGGCTGGGGGGAGGAGGGGGCTCAGATGGATCTCTGGCTGGGGGGGAGGAGGGGGCTCAGATGGATCTCTGGCTGGGGGATGTGCAGGGGGGTCTGCTGCTACTCTGCAGGTGATCTCTCCTCCCCACCGGAGGAACAAAGTCCTCCCCCTGGAGTGGACGTGTGGCCTTGCCATCCCACCGAATCTTCAGGATCAAGTGATTCCTCGCTAAGAAGATGAAGCAGAACAGGCTGATTCCATACTGGGTCCACATGAAAACAAGATCAGGGACAACACCAAGAGGAGACACTAAACTGGGCCTTTGAAGCGATACACCATCACTAGTACAATATCAGTCATAGCCATCTCTCTTGCTTTCTTGCCCCTGTGGGAAGAGTGATCATGTGAAGAAGGAGTGAAAGCTTGTGGTATCAAATAAACCTTTTGGACTTTAATCTGGTGTTGTGAGACTTCTTACTGTTCCTTCTCCAAAGCAGTGGGGGGGATTTATTGTCAGAATAATCTGCACTTCTTGTGATAACTTCTGTAAACAGGGAGATATTTTGTACAGAGAAAATCCCCTGGGAACACATTGGTATTTTCCAACATTCCCAGATCTGTTCTCGTCATGCCACCAGCTTTTTGTGATGTAATTCTTTAGATGTCTTCTGGAATATGTCCAGCCAGTCTTGACAACTCTCAACACAGCGCACTGTTTCAGATTGGGCAGAAGAGACTAGTGAATTTCCTGAGCACGTGAGTCCCCCTGTATTTGAATGCTTCAGATTGGGATGCCAGCAGCTCCCAGTGACTGGCCCATAGAAAGTTACTTTATAGCCTGTGTGACCTCCGTTTGAGAAGGATTAAGAACTAGTTCTTCCAATATTGTGCTATGGAAGTGACTCAGTTGTATCATTGCACATTATGGATTGTTGATTTTAGAAAATTCCCTAAGTGCTTTGTCCAATATGAAATGATCTCATTCCTATTTGAGCAAAGAACAATACAGTACAAGAACAAGCCTTTTGGCCCTCCAAGCCTGCACCGATCACATTATCCTATCTAGACTGCTTGTATCCCTATGTATATACCCTGACTGTTCATGTGCCTATCCAGGTAAGTTTTAAATGTCACTATTGTGTTTGCCTCAACCACCTCACTTGGTAGTGCATTCTAGGCTCCCATCATCTTCTGCATTAAAAAAAGCTTCCCCTACACATCTCTACTGGACCTTTCACCCTTTTCTTTGAACTTGTGTCCCCTTCTGATTGTCATTTCTGTCCTGGGGAAAATGTTTCCAACTGTTCACCTTATCTATTCCCTCTTAATTTAATAAACTTCTATCAGGTCACTCCTCAGCCTCCATCTTTCCATGGCGAACAATCCCAGTTTATTCAATCTTTCCTCATAGCTAATGCCCTCCAAAGCTTCCTTTGATAATGTTGTGACCAGAATTGGACACAGTATTCCAAACATGGCCTAACCAACATTTTATATAACTGTAACATCATTTACCAACTTTTATACTTGATGCACCAGCTGATAAAGGCAAGCATGCAATATACTTCTTTCATCCCCTTTCCAACTTCTGCAGCCACTTTTAAGAATCTGTGGAACTGTACTCCTTGATCCCTCTGTGTGTCTATGCTCCTGATGGTTCTGCATTTATTTTATAGCTCCTACCTGAATTGGATCTACTAAAATACATGACCTCGCTTTTGTCCAGATTAAATTCCATGTGCCATTCCTCCAGCCAATTTTCCAGCCTATCAATATCCTGTTGTATTCTCTGACAATCTTCAAGACTACCTACAATTCTGGCAGAAAACTTGCTGTTTAGACCAGTTACATTTTCTTCCAAGCCATATATATGATGAACAGCAGAGGTCCCAGCACTGATCTCTGCAGAATGCCACTAATTACAGATCTCTATTCAGAAAAACACCCTACCACTGCTATGGCCAAGCCAGTTCTGAATCCATCTAGCTCATTAACCCTTGATCCCATGTAATTTAACCTTTTGTATCAACTTACCACGAGGGACCTTGTCAAGTATTTTACTAAAGTCCATGTAGACAACATTCGTAGCCCTTCCCTTGTCATTTTTGCCACTTCCTCAAAAACTCAATCAAATTATGATTCATGACCTCCCTCATACAATACTATGCTGTCTATCACGAATAAGGTTATTTAGTTCCAAATGTGTAAAAATCATCTTATCTCTAAGAATCATCTTCAACAATTTCACTATCACTAACGTCAAGCTTACTGGCCTATAATTTCCTGGGTTATCTTTGCTACTCTTCTTAGATAACAAAAAACATTGGCCTCCAATCCTCTGGGACCTTATTTGTAGCCAATGAGGAAACAATGATTTATGTTAGAGGCCCAGCAATTTCTTCTCTTGTCTCCCTCAGTAATCTAGGATCAATACTATCTAGCCCTGGGGATTTGTCTACCTTAATGCTTTTTAATACACCTAACATTTCCTCCCTCATAATGGTGACTTGCTCTAAAGAGATTACATACATCCCCGAGACACCAATCAACGTGCCCTTCTCCTTTGCAAATACCGATACAAAGTACTCATTAAGGATCTCATCCACTTTCTTTGGTTAATGCATAATTTCTCTCCTTTGTCTTTGAGTGGACAAACTCTTTCTCTATTTATCCTTTATTCCTAATACAGTTATAAAATGCCTTAAGATCCTCTTTAATCCTGCCTGCCAAAGACATTTTATGTCTACTTTTTGCCCTTCTAACTCTGTTTGAATTCTTTTCGAATTTTCTTGTATTCTTCAAGAACCTCATCTCTTTTCATTTGCCTAGACCTCATGTATGCATTCTTTACCTTTTTGACAAGCCTCACAATTTCCCTGGTTATCCACAGTTTCCGAATCCTGTCTTTCCTGCCTTTTATTTTCACAGGCAGTGACTGTCCTACACTCCGGTCAACTGTTCCTTAACAGACTCTCACATGTCAAATATAGATTTATCGTCAAACAGCCTCTCCCAAACAACAGCTTCTAAATCTGTCTAATCCGACTGTAGTCAGCCATTCCCCAGGTTATCTACAGCCAAATTAGGCATTTGTTAGGGGTTTGTTACCATTTGCTGAGTGGGTAGGTGCTGAGGGAGCTGATACCACACCAGCGCAATGTGTGCCACAAGTGTAACAGCTGAAAGGATGTAGGGTTGATCTTGGAATTGTCCTTCTCCTTAATAAGCAGACTGAAGAGCCTCATCTACCCCTGACATCACTGTTCAGTTTGTTGGCATTAGTTTTTGAAAAATTTGGTCACTTTTTCAAAAAAGTGACCAAAGAGGTGGATGGGGGTAAGGCAGTTGATGTGGTATATATGGACTTTAGTAAGGCGTTCGATAAGGTGCCCCATGGAAGGCTTCTGCAGAAAATGCAGATGTGTGGGATTGAGGGTGATTTAGCTAATTGGATTAGGAATTGGCTAGCTGATAGAAGACAGAGGGTGGTGGTTGATGGAAATTATTCATCGTGGAGTTCGGTTACAAGTGGTGTACCTCAGGGATCTGTTTTGGGGCCCCTGCTGTTTGTAATTTTTATAAATGATCTGGATGAGGGTATTGAAGGATGGATTAGTAAATTTGCGGATGACACCAAAGTCGGAGGAGTGGTAGATAGTGAAGAGGGGTGTTATAGTTTGCAGAGAGACTTGGACAAGTTGCAGAGCTGGGCCGAGAGGTGGCAAATGGAGTTTAATGTGGAAAAGTGTGAGGTAATTCACTTTGGCAGGAATAACAAATGTGTAGAGTATAGGGCTAATGGTAGGACTCTTAATAGTGTTGATGAACAGAGGGATCTTGGTGTATATGTGCATAGATCCCTGAAAGTTGGCAATCAAGTCAGTAAGGTTGTTAAGAAGGCATACGGAGTCTTAGCTTTTATTGGTAGGGGGATTGAATTTTGGAGCCGCAACGTCATGTTGCAACTGTACAAAACTCTAGTGCGGCCGCACTTGGAGTATTGTGTGCAGTTCTGGTCCCCACATTATAAGAAAGATGTGGAGGCATTGGAGAGGGTACAGAGGAGGTTTACCAGGATGTTGCCTGGTATGGAGGGCAGGTCTTATGAAGAGAGGCTGAGGGATTTGAGGTTGTTTTCGTTAGAAAGGAGGCGGCTAAGAGGGGACCTTATTGAAACATATAAGATGATTAGAGGTTTAGATAGGGTGGACAGTGATAGCCTTTTTCCTAGGATGGAGAAAGCTAGCACGAGGGGACATAGCTTTAAATTAAGGGGTGGTAGTTATAGGACGGATGTCAGAGGTAGGTTCTTTACCCAGAGGGTGGTAAGGGTATGGAATGCCCTGCCTGCGTCAGTTGTAGATACGCCAAGTTTGGTGGCGTTTAAGAGGTTAGTAGATAAGTTTATGGATGAAAAGGGAATGGTTTAGGTTAGAGGGTCATTGCTTTTTCCTAATTGGTCAGCGCAACATTGAAGGCCGAAGGGCCTGTTCTGAGCTGTAATGTTCTATGTTCTATGTTCTATTTGTGACCTTCCACACTGCCAGCCAACATTTACCTTCTACTTTACCCATCTCTGGGCATTTCAAAATTGGAATCAATCTCTCCTGGGCAGACTGCCAATTAAGGTTGGCAAACCCTACAAACTCTGATCAACTGGATGCTGCTAATTGACATGCCATTTTGCTGACATGATACGATGGACTTGTGTTAACAAAAAATTTTATTGACATGTGTAAGGTAGTGTGAAGGCACACACACTGCATAAAAGTTCTAGCATAATGATCTTTTATTCTACCAGCATCAAGCCGATAAATAAGTTTGTGAAGGGTTTAACTTACAGAAGAGAAATTTTTAGGTTAACAACTATGCCCCCATGATCCAGATATACCACAAAGAACATTAAGAACCCTTTCTCAAATCATAAAACCCTACAGTGCAGAAGGAGGACATTCGGCCCATCGAGTCTGCACTGAACATAATCCCACCTAGGCCCTACCTCCATATCATACCACAAATCTCTCTAACTTATACATCTCTTGACATTAAGGGGCAATTTCTTAGTATGGCCAATCAATTTAACCCACACATCTTTGGACTGTGGGAGGAAACTGGAGCACCTGGAGGAAATCCATGCAGGCACGAGGAGAATGTGCAAACTCCACACAGACAGTGACCCGAGCCAGGAATTCAGCCCAGGACCCTGGAGCTGTGAAGCAGCAGTGCTAACCATTGTGCTACCGTGCTGCCCAGGTAGCAGCATTGTAGGTAGAACAGTGGGGACAGCGATGCCAGACCTCCAGCAGACTGATGGTTAATGATTGCATTTAAAAAACAGGGTTGGGATCCATTCTATGCATAGCATTTCAATTGCTAATTCTCCTCGACCATATGACCAGTTATCTCACCCTTCCAGCCACAAAGCATATTTTCCTCATCTTACATCTTTGTAGATTTAAGGGAGGTTCTGTGCAGTCTACTTGGTCTAACTTGCTGTCCAGCACCAATATGCTGCTCCAATTCCCTTCACCAGTTCTGCAGGTACTGTCGGAAAATTCAGGCTGCTCTTGCTCAATACGAGGGCTCCTGTTTCATTTCCTTTAACGCTGCTCCCTCTCCTTGTGGCTCCTGAGTCTGACCCACCCGTGCTTAAGGGTTCTGGATCTAGCCCCTTTTCTGCCTATATTAAAGCTTCTGGCTTCACCACCTTCTATATAGCGTCATCCCCATCTCTTTACTTGTCTGGCTGACAGACTCCTCAGGAGCAGTGGATAATACTTCACCAACAGTAGGGTCCAGCGCTCACCCCACCATTACACCAAAGTCCAGAGTTAGGCATCAGGGCTCAACTTACTCCCACATTGCAAAAACAGTAAATGTATATTACTTTTCAATGAATGAAACATCTTAAATTATGCAGTATTTTATTTTATATGGAAATATAAATTAGGCTAACTTTCTCAGCCACCATCTATATTCTGTATTTTTTTAAACAGGTGGTGTGGCAGCACAGTGGTTAGTGTTGCTGCTTCACAGCTCCAGGGATCCGGGTTTGATTCCTGGCTTGGGTGACTGTCCATGTGGAATCTTCACATTCTCCCCACGTCTGCGTGGGTTTCCTGCAGTGCTCTGATTTCTTTCCACAGTCTGAATGACCTGCTAGTCAGATGTATTGGCTATGCTAAATTCTCCTTCACTGTACCTGAGCTGGCATTTAGTGTGGCAACCAGAAGATTTTCGGTGACTTCATTGCAATGTTAATGCAAACCGACTTGAGATACTAAGTTTTAAATAAACTTAAAATTAAGGCTTAGGCCATACTGATTGTAATGCATTGAGTTAGGGTGCAGTATTTGACCTCCAAGTGTTTGATGCTAAAATTGGATAAAAGTTGGAAAATTTAAATTCTGCGGTAGTTTAGCACAGTTGCATACATTTCTTTTCTAAAGAATCTCTTGGCCCCCTGTAATTTGCACTTTGATGTACACTAAACCTATGTTTCTGAGTAGCTCACAGTTAATCGATCATCTTGTGCTGCACTTTAATTTCTTTTTAAGCATCAGGAGCTAAACATGGATTAGTTCTCAGTGATAAGCAAGCTTAATGTCTTTAATGCTTGTCATTATAAAGCAATAGTTTCAGTAATTTTCTTCAGTGAATTTGATTTTAAAGTGATAACTATTTCCTCTGATGGTTTGAACTGTCCTATCATTTCCCCTCTACAGAATTATCAATTCATTCATTTTCAATATCAAAATATATTTAAGAGGTCTTTAACTAGGCACCTATGTTAATTTGTGCAAATTTTGCTTTTATTGATTAATTTAGATAGAGGGGATTATTTGTGCAATTTACATGTGGAAGAAATATTGAAGAATAGATTGTTCAGCTTCACTATTATATAAACTTTAAATTTTTCTCATGGGACCAATGTTTGAATCAGCACAGAATTTGAATTAGTGGTATAAAATTTGGAATTTCAAATTTAATAAGCAGAAAATGTTAATTAAAAAGACAATAGTTCTTTTCTCCAGTTTTTATTACAGTTTAGAATTCTCCCAATACCTTCTCATTTGCATGACTGTCTATGGTTTCCATAAGCAGGATGATCAAAACATGAAGTAAAAAGTAGTTTATTTTTTAGTCACAAGTAAGACTTACATTAACACTGCAATGAAGTTACTTTGAAATTCCCCTAGTCGCCACACAGTCTGGTGTCAGTTCAGGTCAATGCACTGAACCAGATTGCGGGAGGAAACTGAAGCACCCAAACACTATTTGCCTGAGGGCATAAGACAGGATGGTCAATTTAGTCAAGATGCAGACTTGTCAGAATGAGCAAAGTGAATTAAACTGTGCAGGCCTCAAACAATAAGAACTGTACTTGTTAGAAGAAATGAAAATGTATGTCTATACCAGACTGGCGATTGATAACATTGTAACAGATAACAAAATGGAGTCAGGCTGTCTTTATTTCTTCAAGCATGGACTTGTGAGAGGCTCATGACATCAGGGACAGGGAAAAGACCCTGCTGTCATTGAAAACTAATTAAATGGGCTAAAAGCGAGGCCAGAGCCAACAAGATAAAGAATGGTCACAAAGGAGGTAGTTGTTTTGTGGGTAGACTGGTCTGGCCAGACACTAAAAGACGTGCATGGAGATCTCATAGACAGATCGACCATCCTCCACCAAGAGTGATCCAAAGTTTCAGCTGACCTAATTCATTCTTTTCAGGTTTTGCTCCCAGCCCCCAGATCCTGTGCAAGTCTTGGAAAACATGGCCCATTATCTCAGTTAACAGTGATCACAGGGGGAAATACATTTTTGCTCACAGTCAGACTTATCTGGTTTCAGTTGAAGAAAATATAGTTCATATGAAATATGAGGAGAAGTAAGCCCTGCTTTGCCATTCATTAAGGTCATGGCTAATCTGCTTGTGTTTCAAATTCCACATTCCCATTTACCCTCAATGTCCTTTGATTCCCTAGCTAATAAGGTTCTACTCACTTACAATAATTTAAAAATATTAAATTAAACAAATTTATTTATTAGTATCATGAGTAGGCTTACATTAACACTGCAAGGAAGTTAGTGTGAAAATCCCTGAGTCGCCACACTCCAGGTACACTAAGGGAGAACATAACATGACAATGTGCTTGTCAGTGCATCTTTCAGACTGTGGGAGGAAACCAGAACCCCCAGAGGACACGGGGAGAATGTGCAGACTCCACATGACAGTGGATCCAAGGTTGGAAATTGAACTCAGGTCCTAGGCACTGTAAGGCACTAACTACTGTCCCACTGTGCTGTCTTTTGGTTTCTGGACTGATTCTGCTGTATTTAACTTATATTGAACATTTATTTTATATTCTTTAAAATACAGAGGCTCAAAAATATCTGCTACCTGACTTTAAATGCAGACTTCTGTTTTTCATGTGTGCTTTTTACAATACAATTAGAAGTATAGAAAAAAAAAATACAATTAGTGATTAAAGTCAAATGTGATTTCATTCAGACTCATTACTCTGGTCTAACTTTTGTCTTATTTTCGTTTGCTCATTAGGATCTGGCTGTCAATTTATAGAACATAGAACATAGAACAATACAGCACAGAACAGGCCCTTCGGCCTTCGATGTTGTGCCGACCAAAATAAAAAGCAATGCCCCTCCTAACTAAATCATTCCCTTCTCTTCCATATACTTATCAACTAACCTCTTAAACGCCACCAAACTTGGCGCATCTACAACAGCTGCAGGCAGGGCATTCCACTCCCTAATCACTCTTTGAGTAAAGAGTGAGTTATGTTGAGTCCTTGATTATAAAGAGAGGGAAGATGAACAGATTCCTCAACTATACACATTAAGAGCACCTTTGGTTCCATTACTAGCTATTTATAAGCTATGAAGATGGGTGTGCACATTGGATCCACCTCATGTTTCTCCATTTTGAACAGCAACTACTCTGCCACATTTAATATATAATTTATGACAACAAAGTGTATCTATCCAAATCAATCTCACTAGGCAGTAGTCCTGGCAGTGGACCGAATTCTCTCCCTATATTCTACGCCCTGACCTACCTTAATGAGAGCATGATTGTCAAATATAGAAGACCTCAGTCAGTTGCCTTGCTGCTGATGGTTGTTGGGCTAATGTCAGGAGAGGTGAGAGAGGCAAGCAATTAGTATACCAGATTGTGCAGGAAGCTTTTATTATGCTGTAATATATTACTGCTTTGACCTTTCCATGTCTGTATTGTGATGCTTTCGCTCATCAATCATTTACGTACAAACACATTTTTGAAAGTTCAGTAGCCCATACAAAGCTTTCCCAACATCTCCTTCACCACATCTAGCAAATGTTTTGACACCTCCTGATATTTTTATTATATGAATAATTTACTTCCCCATCAGATATAATAAAATCTAACCTTTTTCTCCTCCCGATCATGTTATTCATGTGCTATCGCACCATTGCCAGTTCTCTTCAATGTTACCGTCTCCATGGGCTGCGTTCACCGAGGGACCTGACATTTGAACCCACAGTTCCTCACTGCTTCCCTTCTTTACTTGAATAGCTACCTCTTGCTACAGTGGAGTCTCTTAATGGTCAGGGAAACACTCCCTTTAGCCAATTGTTCTTCTTCAGTAAACACAATGAGGAATTAATTGGTGCCCAAGCCCAACATTCTTTTAACTGAACAGTTCTCATTAAGTGAGCTACACTAAATAGCATATGCCTGGTTGGAAATCACTAATGCAGTTAATGGCAGATTTTCTTAATGAAAGAGTCTCATAAATCAACAGAAGACCAATACCCTTAAATCAACACTGATGGCTTCCATTTATAATGTGCATATGGAATAATTTAATCTTGAGTGGGTTTTCTTGATTATCAGTTTCAACTGTAATTCATAGCAGCACACATTTTCCCATCCTGACAGATCATAATGTAGAAATCTATTTGCATACATGTATTAGGTTCCCCTGTCTCCTCTCCCCACAGCACATAAATAGCTGGGTTTTTCTCATAGTTGATGCTAGTCTGACTATTGACAGCCTTTATATGAACTAAATTGGAAATTCTCATGACCAGAAAGTGAAACTGGAGAAAGGAGCGAGCTTGAACCATTTTAATCTGATTTCCGATGTATTTATTGGAAACACCGTGCAAAGTTTGCTCGCGATTTACCAAGAGAAACCACTAAGTGGCAATCTCATCTAACAAAGCAATAAGGGAGGCCACATTTGGAATATTAGGATGATTGCAAAATATAAGGTCTAAAGCAATGGCTGCCAGGGCAGATTAAGGCGGAATAACTTACAGCTGCATCTCTCAAATAAAGCTGCTGATATTTAAAGGTGAAAGGTCACACAACACCAGGTTATAGTCCAACGACTTGTTCGAAATCACAAGCTTTCGGAGTGAAATTGATGAAGGAGGTCGCTCTTTCAGCTTGTGATTTTACATAAACCTGTTGGACTATAATCTGATATTGTGTGGTCTTTCAGCTTTTCCACCCTGTCCAACACTGGCATCTCCACGTCATGATATTTGAAGGGACCATTATTGCTCACTGCTGGGACTATTTTAAATTCGTCCAAATTTTTCATCACTCTGTTGATTGGTGTGCGTAGGCAGAGGCTCTGATCATAATTTGCATTTTATACTCTCCTTGCCCCGCTTAACTTTTGCAGATTTTTCATCTTTTCTTGGTGTTAGCAAAAAAATCTTTGATTCCCGTACTGCCTGAACCATAGTTACAATAAGTCTTGCAGATGGATATGAACTGCAGTTTCAGGTTCAGATACTAATTAGAGGGAGCCGGTTCACCCAATGTCCAGGATTTGTTTTAACATTTAGTGAGGTGTCTGAGTAAGGTGGAGATGCTGGAGTGAGAGGAAGTATTGTCTTAGCCTGTCAAATCTATCAAGTTGCTGCAAGGCGCATAGCAAAGAATCACAGAATGATAAAAGTACAGAAGGAAGCCATTTTGGCCCATCTTGTCTGCACCGGTTCTCCTAACAATATGACTTAGTGCCATTCCCCTGCCTTTACCCAAAATGCTGCAGTTGAACCTTGTTTCGATTCAGATAATCGTCTAATCCCCCCTTGGATGTCTCAAATGAAGCTACCTCCACCACACTTCCAGGCAAAGCATTCAAACTCAAAATGATGGCTATTGTCTCTGGGAAAGTCAAGCTCCTTCCCTGCACTGCGTGGCAGGAAGTGATGGAGAGAGTCAACTTTTTTTCATCAAAGTAATCAGAGAGCACGCTTTCAAGTGGAAAATTGATTACTAAAGTTAAAGTTATCAAAAGCAAAGCACACAAAACATTACTCACTGCATCTTGAGGGTGCTTGCAAAATGCCAGAAAAGATTTACTCGGGGGACATATTTGCATGTCCATTCACATTGCCACGGGGTGTATTGTTTACTTGACATTGAAGTAAACAATCAAACAAATCTTGGAAAACTATGACCAGCATTCTTCAGCTGTTCGAGCCAGGGAGATTCTCTGGTTGAACCCACCTGCCCCCGCCCACTCCCCACCACAGGTTTCCTGATAGCGTGGAGTGAAGTCAATGGGAGTTCCCATTGACAGCGACGGGACTGAAGGATCCTGCCATCAGTGTCACCTCTCGCTGCAAAGAGAAACACTGAGGGGAGGCCTGAGAATCTCATCCAACAATCTCGATCCCAGCAAAAGCCAGCTGCATGCTGTGTGACCATTGAATCACACACAACACAAGATGTAGAATGAGCACGTGGGTTTAAGATATTTGGGGTTCATAATATTTTAAGTACAGGTCAAATATCTATATCCATGCACTCAGAAACTGAGCATATCCACAAACTAATTTTTTTTTTGAATGGTTATGTGCTAATTTGTGCTTTAATAAAGCAATGTCATGTAATGCAGGTATAACAAGAGTTAACAGGTAAGAAACAGGATGTGCGAGAGTTGGCAAATGGAGGAATAACCCAGTATTTTGTGGTGACTGTTCCTTTAAAAGCAGCCCAATAGCACAGTAGTTAATATTGCTGCCTCACAGGTCCAGAGATCTGGATTCAATTCTGGCCTTAGGTGACTGTGTAGAAATTGCATATTCCACCCTGTGTCAGTGTGGATTTCTTCCGGATACTTCATCTTCCTCCCAGAGTCCAAAGATGTGCAGGTTAGGTGGATTGGCCATAGTAAATTGCCCATTTGTGTTCCAAGATGTTTATGTGAGGTAGATTAGCCATGGTAAACATGTGGGGTTATGGTGATAGGGCAGGGGAGAGACCCTGAATAAAGATACTCTGTCAGAGAGTTGGTGCAGACTCGATGGGCTGAATGGCCTTTTCTGCACTGTATGATTCTATAAACACAGCAGAATAGGGTGACCTGGCTTGGGAAACTAATTGGAACTCAGAGTGCATTACCACCTCAGAGGGTGAAATCCTCCCTTTGGTAGAAGGGGACTTCGAGTTGACTGGGAAAGACATGAAGGTTGCTCACCTCTACAAATTTTCTTATTAATAAGTACCTTTTGTGTTTTAGTGAAGTCTGTATATGAATACCATTGCATACTTGCAGACTATAGCCATGCATTTGGGCTATTGCAATTTAAGAAGCCCAGAATCAACATTACATTGGGTAGATCCAAAAATATCTGAATATTGCAATACAATCGGTCCAAGGATACTCAATCCATATTTCAATCATTCATATCTACTTGTAGGAAAAAGGTGCACACAACAAGGAGAAGGGGATTGTATCAATGGCATTTATCATTGAATTTAAATCTCTAAGCTACATAACAACTCATTCAGAAAGTGCTGGTCCTCATGTCCACAGAGATATGGTAAAGGTGAAGCTGGATGTTTTTGACCTGAAAGATAATTCTTCTCCTGCTTCATACTTTTCTGTCAATCACTCTGTAACACACAGGCACTCGTGCGTCACAGCAACATAACACGACTTACAGCATAACCGTAAAACAAGCAGAAGGATTAAACGATTAATGGAAAAAAGTATACTGACAGGAAAAAGATCAGGGAGTCAAAATAAATAAGCCTCTTTAGGTATCAAACCAATGTCTGCTGTCAAGAAAGTAAATTAAATGATAGGTTGTACAAAAATGGAATGTGGATCAAAGAAGGTTAATCTGGCACTTTGTCTGATGGTCAACTGCTCACTGATGCAGCGATACATTGCCATTTAGCAGAATTGCAGTCCGGCAGGGGGTGCATCACAATATCAGGGTCATCTACAGAGGAAGTCCTCAGAGTTAGAGTACCTCATGATTATTCAGACTGTTACAAAAATGCACATGGGTTCCGATTTCCAATTGTCTTGTTTCAGGCTGTGGGAAGAAAGTGGAGCACCGGGGAAAACCCATGCAGTCACAGGGAGGATGTGCATACTCAGCACAGACAGTGACCTGAGCCAAGCTGGGAATCGAACCCGGATTCCTGGCACTGAGAGGCAGCCGTGCTAACAACCGTGCTGCCCACAAAGAGGACATGGGACATGTTGAGGGAATGCATGCTTCAGTTCCAGTATTACTATTTGAGTGGGTATGAGTGAAATGCTGCCACTGGATCGATGATACCACCAGCCTCTAATACATTTTCTCCGGGGGATACTGAAAAGAATTGACAGGAACAGAAAAACATGGAGATAAGACAGGGCACAAAGCAGTGCCAGACCATCTCATGAGCCAGCAGAAGAAACTAAGAAATCATTTCATAGGAGAGACTTCTGCTGTCATAGAATCATAAAGTCACAGAATCCCTACAGTGCAGAAAGAGGCTATTTGGCCTATTGAGCCTGCACTGACAACAATCCCCACCCAGACCCTATCCCCATAACTTCAGGTCTTTATAAAAAGGTATTAATCCCCCTAATCTACACATCTGGGGACACTAAGGGGTAATTTAACATGGCCAATCTTGTCCTGAGGAGCAAGTCACCTCATTTACTCCTGGCAATGGACATTGGTGTAAAAGAAGTTGAAGATTACATCTGGGGCCACAGCAAACTGGACACTTGTTGCGTGGGCCAAGCAGTTTGTAACCGTAACAGCGTACAAGCTTGTTCATCGTGCTGTAGACTACAACTATCTTTGAACACTTGCTGGGATGAGCATTTTGAGGGATTTTCTGATCTGACCGAGCCTCAAAAATGCTACTTCGATATGCCCAGTGCTATGTTTGATACAGATTCTGACTGCTTGTGTATTTTGGATCAGATGATGTTTATGGCTGATGCATTTATTTTGGGAGATGCTGATGAAAAGGAAGGTCCTACTTTAGTCCATTTACTCAAATAGCAGCAATAACTGCACTTCAAAAAGTAATTCACTGGATGTGCTTTTAGTGCTTCTGAGAGACATGATAAAACACTGGATAATTGCAAGCACTCTCTTTTAAATTGTGGCTTTCTGTCCATCTAGAATATGCAGTCTTCCATTACTCATTTTACATGGGTGAAATTAATACACAGCACAGATCCCTGGCAAAAAAGACAGGAATTAGCATGTATACTAATAATGTGCATGTCATTTTAATTCATTATCACATTTAAATAAATAGACAAGTGTGATGATTGTCTGTTATATGCTGGAGACTGAAAGTATGTTCCAATTCAATGACACTCTTTAATTTTGAACACAAGATCTTTAAAATATCCAGAGACTGATACAGATAATCTCAAGATTTAAGTTGCATTGATATTTCTATTCAAGTTCCTGATATGCTCTTCCATTGTGTTAGTCCACCAAATTCTATCAATCTGGTTTATGATGGACACATTGTGCAGATGTTTTATTTAAAGGACCATACCAAATTTAATATTAGTTTTTCTATTAAGAACCATAGAATCTGTGGAATTCCTGCAAGGATGCCATCAAATCTGCATTGACTCTCTGAAAGACCATCTTACTCGAGCCCACCTATCCATTACCACCATTTACCATAACCACAAGCAATTACCACAGGTCATCTCCCTAACCTACACATCTTGAGACACTAAGGGAGAATTTAGCATGGCCAATCCACCTAACCTGCTCATCTTTGGACCGTGGGAGGAAACTGGAGCATGCGGAGGAAACCCATGCAGACACAGGGAGAATGCATAAACACACTGACAGTCACCTAAGACCAGAATTGAACCCGGGTACCTGGTGCTGTGCTAGTAATCACAGCTCAGGGTTATATTAACAGGAAGATTCTGAAGTGGTTATCCAAAATGGTTTTGATATTCGAAAATAAAGCACAAGGATTTCCAATGATAGCTGTTCTTATTAGAGAGGATTAACCTAAACTAATTCAACGTTATCATTTATTTACTGCTTAGGGAAAAATGGAAGGAAAGTTCTTTGTGAGTATTTCTGCCAATATCTTCTACTCTTAAGCTTTCAAAATTTTAATGAGATAAGCTAATTTTAATGCCACATTACGTTACTGTTTTGTTGAAATCACCTATAGAAAAATGCATTGATTTGTAATGAGACTAGCATATTAGGCTGGCTTCTCCAGGATTGGCAGTATGTCCTTACTGCCTGCAGTGCATCAGAAAATGAAGGGCATGAATGAATCAGCAACCTCTGTTGAGACAGAGTTATTAAATCAACAAGATCCTTGTTTAAGGAGCAAAACTGAGTTTTTGTTTTGGCCAAAAGATTGGATTGCTGTTCTCCAATTGAATATCAGGAACTTGAAAAACAGGTTTCGAACTTAAAATGCTGTTCAATTAGAAATGCACCATAGATGAAACAAATTGCTTGTTACAATGCCAAGAAGCTAAAGATGGATCAATAAGGAAGACAATGCGCTTGCACAGGGGTAAGACGCTATCAGGGCACTGTGATAGCAGAGCAAAAAGAGAAATGCTACTCCGCATCTGTGTAATGTGGCTTTAATTCAAATTTTAAAAAGGCATTGGCATCCTAATCCCAATTAGTGTGAAGAACATTGAACAGTACAGCACAGAAACAGATCCTTCGACCCATGATGTTGTGCCGAACATGACACCAAATTAAACTAACTCTCTCTGTTCGCTCTTGATCCATATCCCTCTATTCCTTGCACATTCATGTACATAAGAACATAAGAAATAGGAGCAGAACTAGGCCATCTAGCCCTTCGAGCCAGCCCCATCATTCAATAAGATCATATCTGATCTGAAGTGGTTCAGTTCCACTTTCCGGTTTTCTCCCCATAACGCTTAATTCTCTTGTCTATCAGAAATCTATCTACCCTTGACTTAAAAATATGCAACGAGGTAGCCTCCACCACTTCAATGGGCAGAGAATTCCAGAGATTCACCAGCCTTTGAGTGAAGAAGTTCCTCTTCAACTCTGATCTAAACTATCCCCCACTTATTTTGAGGCTGTGCCCTCTAGCTCTGCTATCTTTTCTAAGTGAGAAGGATCTCTCTACCTCTACCCTATCTAGCCGTTTCATTATCTTGTAAGTCTCTATAAGATCCTTCCTCAGCCTTTTAAACTCCGACTAGTACAGACCCAGTCTATTCAATCTCTCTTCATAAGCTAACCCCTCCATCTCCGGTATCAGCCTAGTGAACCTTCTCTGTACTCCATCCTAGGCCAATGTATCCTTTCGCAAATATGGGGCCAAAACTGCACACAGTATTCCAGTTGCAGCCTCACCAGTGCCCTGTACAGTTGCAGCAAGACCTCCCTGCTTTTATATTTATCCCCCTCGCTATAAAGGCCAACATTCCTTTTACCTTCTTGATCACCTGCTACATCTGCAGACTGGGTTTTTGCGATTCGTGCACAAGGACCCCCAGGTCCCTTTGCACCGTAGCATGCTGCAGCTTTTCGCCCTTTAAATAATAATCCCTCCGACTATTATTTCTTCCAAAATGGATAACCTCACATTTGCTAAAGTTATACTCCATCTACCAGGTCCTCGCCCTCTCACTCAGCCTATCCAGATCTCGCTGCAGATTTTCTGCGCCTTCCACACAATTCGCTTTTCCACTTATCGTTGTGTCATCCAGCAAATTTTGTTACTCTGCACTCAGCCCCCGCCTCCAGATTGTCTATGTAAATGGTAAACAGTTGAGGTCCCAGCACCGATCCCTGCGGCACTAGTCATCAACTGCCAACCAGAATAGCACCCATTGATTCCAACTCTTATCTAAGCTCTTCCCCAAGTCTTGTGTGCTTATCTAAAAGCCTGTTAAACACCTCAAGCTGCACTACCACCCTGGTAGTGCTTTGTAGATGCCCCTCTGGATAAGAAATTTGCTCCTCACACTGCTTTTGAACTTTCCCTGTCACCTTTCCCTCTCACCCCTTCGTATTAGACATTTCAACTCTGGGAAAAAGATTCTGGGCCCGATTTTACCAAAAATTCACATCTGCTTTTGGGCACGAAATCACTGTAAATTTGAGCATCGGGCCTGTAACATGATCTGCGTCCAAAACTGAGCAGATTGCACCTTTACAGACACCCAATTTGGGTGCAGATCTGGTCTGTGCCCCAGTCGGGCAGCCTGACGATTTAAATGAATTACCATGTAATTAAATCGACTTAATGAACCGCGTGCCCAACTCTACCGCCAAATCCCACTTTACTGTCTTTGGATCCGCGCTGTTATCAACCAGTAGAATAAAAATCCAAAGCGGATTCCTATTCTGCAGGGAAACCTCAGAAGCCAATCCTCCTTAAACATCCTTCGCAGACCCCCTGCTAACCACCCTTGCAGACCCACACCCCCCACAATCCAAACCTGCTAGGAGGCAGACTCCCACCTGCCCCCACCCGCAATCCACCCCTATGGGAGGCAGACCCCCCACGCCCACTGGCAGAACCACCCCCCACAGTCAGACCCCACCGGGAGGCAGGCCCCCCCCTCGGCAGAGAACACCCCTAGCCTACCTTGATTGCTGTTCTCCCTCCACCATCCTTCTGTCCTGCACTCGTTGATGTGGAGATGCTGGCATTGGACTGGGGTCAGCACAGAAAGAAGTCTCACAACACCAGGTTAAAGTCCTCATTGGGCAGCCTGCAGCATCTTCCTGGCCTTCCACTGGTGTCTGCTGGAGGAGGGGCGGGGGGGGGGGGGGGGGGGGGGGGGGGGGGGGGTTGGGTTGTGAGCTCAGAAGGATCTCTGGTGGAGGATGGGGGGGGGGAGGGGAATCTCCACCACCTAACCCCCTCCCCCCAAATCCCCCAAACAAGGGATCCACCTGAGCCCGCACCTCCCCCCCACTCCCCCAACCCTCCTCCAGCAGAAGGCTCTCCAACACAACTTTAACCTGGTGAGGCTTCTTACTGTGTTCACCCCAGTCCGATGCCAGCCGGCACCTCCACAACAATGAGTGCAAGTCAGAAAGATGGTGAGGGGACAGCAGCAATCGAGGTAGTTGGGGGTGTTTTGTGAGTGGGGGGGGGGGGGGGGGACCTTCCTCCTGCTTGGAGGGGGGGGGTTGGGGGCAGGGGAGGGGGGGCGGTTTGATCATGGGTGGGAGGGGTGCCTCCTGGTTGGGGGGGGGTGGGGGGTGGGGAGTGGGCGTTGCAGGGGGGGTGGGGGTGGGGCTGTCTCCCAGGGGGTTCTGATCGCGAGTCATTATCCCCCTCTCCCGCCCCGGCTCTCTCTGTTTTTGTCTTTCACGTCCGGGGCGCGCTGTTTCAGGTTTTTTAATCGAATTGCGCGTGCGCGGTTCAGAGGCCCCGACTAGTTCCGGCAGTGCTAAATCCCAACCACAGCACAGGCCGGATCGAAACTAGTAAAAAAACGTGCATGGGTGCGTTGGAAGCAGGATTCCAGGCTTGGATCCATTTTACATCCAGATCCAGCCCTTAGCCTCCGATTGATAAAATCTGGCCCTCTGCGTCAAACCTATCAAAGCCTCATAATTTTACAAACATCTTTTTGGTCTCCCTTCAGCCTCCGCCGCTCCAGAGAAAACAACCCTGGTTTGTCCAGCCTCTGAACTGACTGTATTTTTGCATTCACTGTAAGAAGGTTTGATGATTCCACAGGCTGAGTAAAAAGTGGACGTCACAACAACCTAACTTGTGAAATGTTTTCTGTGAATTCCACTTTTTGTGAGGAGTGCTTGATTACCTTTATCAGCCTGTAATGATTTACTTTATTGCCATGCCATTAGATGAAATGATTCAGGTTTAAGATCAAGTAATCTTTCACAACAATATATTAGTTCACACTTAGTTCTAGTTAGAACCCAGCATCTTTACTGACTTCAAGGCTTCTTATATAAAATTGCAGAACTCGGGAAGAGGTTATTTCTCTCCGAGCCTTAAATAAATAGGCAGATATCATGTGAAATGTCAGATGACTAAGGCACTCGATGCAACATATGGATTATATTGTCTATCATCAATATTTTTACATGTCCAGAGTGAAACATTGTGCTTTAACATGGGCAGTGATATTTATTTTTAGTCTTTCACAGGACATTGTTTTCACTGGCTAGGTAGCAGTTATATTGCCCATCTTTATTTGCTCTTAAGAAGGTGGTGGGGAGCTGCCTTCTTGAACCACTCCATCCCGTGTGGTGCAAATACACACACAGTGCTCTGAGGGAGGGAGCTCCAGGATTTTGACCCAGCGCAGTGAAAAAACAAGTCAGAATAGCATGTGTCTCAGAGGGAACTTGCATGCCTCTGCTGCTTTTGTCCTTCCAGATGATAGAGGTTGGAACTGAGAATCAGTTGAGGTATATACCAGATATACATCATACACACAGCATTGTACACATAAAACAACAGATGAATGTTCTCTGTTTTCACTGTTGAAACTTAATCCCTTAACTGTTCATTCAATTAGATCAATTCTATATTCTGCCACTCCTGCAATTGAGCCATTCCAAATTGTGCCAATATTATAATAAGCTTAAAAGTGGTTTTTTTCAAATTGAATTCTCAAAATAATGTCTTAAACATATTTCTTGAAAGGTGTGCATCCACCTTACTTTCCCTGCAAATGTTTATTCCCACATATTTTATAAAAGAGTATATTCACTCTCAATATTTCAATACAAATTATAAATATTACATTTTGATTGCATGACATTTGTGGGAGAATCCAAGCTCTTTTGGTGTGACAATGTTTAAACCCAAAGTGTGTCAAGGAATTCATGTGGACTATTTGGTCCTTGACACCATTTAAGCCTCAAAGTGGAGATGCAGCAGGAAGATATCACATAATGATAGGATTGTATCTTTTCGCAGCTTTCTATTGAAAACTTTTTTTGCCCAAATAATGTTGTTGCTCAAAATTTGCTGAAAATATCTACAGCTAATAGGTGGAATGGCAGGGTGGCATGGGGTAGCACAGTGGTTAACACTGCCTCCTCACAGCACCAGGAACTTGGGTTTGATTTGGCCTTGAGTGACTGTATAGAGATTGTGTGTTCTCCCCATGTCTTGTGTGTGTGTGTGTGTTCCTCTGGGTGCTCAGGTGTCCTCCCATACTTTAAAGATGTGCAGGTTAGATGAATCGACTGTGCTAAATTGCCTCTTAGTGTCCAAAAAATGTGCACGTTAAATTATGTGGACTTACAGGGATAGGCCTGGGGGGGGTGAGTGCTCTTTCAAAGGGTTGATATAGACTCAAAGTGCTGAATGTCTTCTTTCTGCACTGTAGAGATTCTATGCTTAAAAAAAAATCTCTCCGTTGCATATATTATTATTTTTGGTTGCATACGTGAGATGACTGAATTGAATGAGGGCAAAATTTTTAAATAATAAAATACTAATCTTATAAATTTTGGACTCCGGGAAGGTATTAATTTAATTTCCTTTTTTTGCCAGGCTACACACTACTGAAAAAGGATCTCAAAAATAGAAGGCATAATTCAAACATAGTGTTCCTTCAATAACAGCTTGTGTTTGTTCTAACTCTTTAATGACATTTCATTCCTTTGTCACACTGCAGCAAACTATAAGAAAAATATGCCATGTCTAAACGTTATTACTTGTCACTTTGACATTTTAGACCTAAGCATGTGGAGTTTATGCTGTCAGTGCCACCGTTCTTGACTGTTCTTGTGACTTGTTCTGTAAGTCATGTGTTATTTATGGCTGTGAATATCTGAGATGAAAATTTCCCGTTGTCTTTTCCTTCCTCAGGCTGGTGATAGGACAGAGTGCTTCTTCCGATGATTTTATTTTTGTTGCCACCTTCTTTGCCAAAATAAATTTCCTTTCCTTATGATGCCAGGAGCAAGATTAACATCAGCAGAAAAATATTTTTATTAAAAATATTTATGACTTTTTTTATAACTTATTCAACATCTTATTCTGATGAATTATTCAAAATGGAAACATACACTTTCCTTGCAACTGGACAAGACATTTCATCCTTGTGGATATTATAAACATGTGAATGCCTATGGATGCGAAACTATATACAAATGTACATCTGTACTTGCAAGATAGAAGATTACAAGTGATTAGAAAGCTAACTGATAAAGATATCAGTTTTCTTGCCTAATTCAATTATATTTGTTATGAAAGTCATTTCATATTGAATTAACTTGAACATTTGCTCAGTAATAATTTCCAGGATTAATGAGGGCACTTTGATTTTGAGTGATAATGCAAAATGAGCACCATCAACTTAGTCATATAGTGTACCTCAACATAGTATACCGTCCTCTTTATTTTAATTCCCAGTGATTTCAGTATAAACTAAAATTAAAAAGATATAAAATTTGAGGTCACATACCTACCAACTCAAGAACAGCTTCTACCCTGCTGCTAGCAGATTTTTGAATGGACCTGTCTCACAGTAAGTTATTCTTTCTCCACACCTGAGCTATGACTGTAACATTACATTTTGTACTCTCTTTTTCTGTATGAATGGTCTGTTTTGTATAACATGTAGGAAATAATGCTTTTCATTGTATACTGATATGTGACAATAATATCAAATCAAACCAAATCAATGATCTCACTAACAGATGAATCAATATTACTCATTTGATGTTTCTATCCAAAGTCAAAATCCCTCCAAAAAAAAAATGGCCCCACTTTTTATTTGAGGATGCCAGTTTGGTGTGACTCCAATGACATACCATTAACCTGCACTAACTGCTTGCGTACCAACCTTGCATATATTTCCAGGACCATCCTAGTTAGAGGAGAGTGGTAGGAGCCTGGAACTCACAGCTTGAAAGGGTGGTAGAGGTAGGAATTCATATAACATTTAAAAAACATTTAAATGAGAACTTCAAATACTATAATATGCAAGACTATGGACACAGTGTTGGAAAATAGAGAGATGCTTCATCGCCGCCGCAGACACGATGGGCCGATAGGCCTCTTTCTGTGCTGTAAATTAAATGGGGGAAAATTCTGGGGCCACTAATCCTTGGCAGGAATCACAATGGCCCATTCAATAGGATATTAGGCAAAAAGTGGGATTTTGGGTGGGTGTCAAACACATTGTGAGTCACCCTGCCCACCACCCCACACCTGATCTGGTCATTTAAATGTCATTATCAGGCAGGTAGCCTAATTTAGTGCCTTCCCATGATGTACCCCACAGGAAGTACACTGGGTGGGATTTGGTGCAGATCCTGACAAGGGTGGATCTGGTGCCTTCGACTCTGAGGGAAGTGGGGGCAAGGAGGCAACCTCTCTGCCAAAGAGTAGAAGGAGGCACCACCCAAAGCATTCCTCAACACAGAGCTACTGCTCTTGTGAATGAATTCTTTGCTGTGCAAGTTTCTGAAAGTGCATCATTATACCTGCCAAAACCAGAATTCCACTATTACGTAGGATATGAATAGGAATCTTGATGAATTTCCAGCCCAATGTACTAAGTTGAAATCACAAGGAGAACTCATTGTTCCAATCCCGTGTTACACCATCACATTGCACTGCTCAGTATCTGTCATCTCCCTAAATGTAAATCATTCAAAGTCTCTATGGAATAGTTGCTGTATGCAGCTGAATACGTAAAACAGGACTTAAACACATATTGTCACAGTTTAATACTGTTGAGTGGTAATGTACAATGTATTCAATGAAACAGTTTCTGCTAAGGCTTACAGCGATGAAGAGAAGTGAGGAGAGAACACAATCTAAAACATAGAAAGTCGAGTTGATGATTTTGCTGGGTGAACGCTAAAAAATAAATGTGACATTCTTCCAGATGTAATTCTAGCAGGGATGCTAGCATATTTGTTTTAAACGGGTTAATGGCTCTAACAAAGTATCAGAAATTAAAGTTGTACAAATGTTTTCATATTTTCTCATTGCCAACACCATTTCTAACCTCAAATAATAACATTTGAGAAAATAGCAATGCCAGAGAAATTCTCTTTTGCTGACCTAGGAGAAAAGGAATTTTAACACTCCTTGATCCCTGGAGATAATTGAATGAAGCTCGAGGCTATCTATCATTCTTCACTTCTGTTATTCAATTCTAAGAGCATGCTAAGATTCTCAGTGTACCAGCACTTTGTAACTAAAGTCAGCAGAACCAAGTATCTGTCCCATCCCCCACCACGCTCCACTTTTACTCCAATATGGACAACCCCCATTTCAATATTCTGTCAAAGAGTATGTCAGAGGTTGCAGCAGGAGGTCAAGACAGCTATCACTGCCATTGATAGAAAACTGGAAGAGTTTAAAAGGATGTGTCTCTGCCAAAGGCTCTGGAGATGAATGGGATACAGTGAAAGAAAAATTGGACCTCAATGCACCCACAGGGAGGTCCAATGACTTAGTAGGCAGTGCATGTAACTCGAAGCCAGAAGTTCTAGGTTGAAGTTATTTGTCACTTATAGTAATGATTTGGATGAGAATGGAGGAGGCATGGTTAGTAAGTTTGTAGATGACACTAAGACTGATGGCAGAGAGGACAGTGAAGAAAGTTATCTCCAATTGCATTGGGATCTTTATCAATTGGGCCAGTGGGCTGACGAATGGCAAATGGGGTTTAATTTGGAGAAATGCGAGGTGATGCACTTTGGTAGATTAAGCCAGGACAGGACTTACTCAGTTAATGGTAAGAAGTTGAGGACACTTACAGGACAAAAAGGTCTAGGGGTACATGTTCACAGCTCCTTGAGAGTGGAGTCACCAATGGACAGAGTGGTGAAGAAGGCATTCAGCATACTTAGTTTCATCAGTCAGAATGTTGAATATAGGAGTTGGAATGTCTTGAAGTTGCAAAAGACATCGGTAAGGTCACACTTGAAATACTGTGTGCAATTCTGGTCATCCTACTATTGAAAAGATATTATTAAATTAGAAAGAATGCATAAAAGATTTACTAGGATGCTACTGGGACTTGATGGATTGAGTTATAAGAAGAGGCTGGAGAGACTGGAACTTTTTTTTTCTGGAGCGTAGGAAGCTGAGGGATGCTCTTATAGAGGTTTATAAAATAATGAGGGGCACAGATCAGCTAGATAGTCAATATCTTTTCCCAAAGGTAGGGGAGTCTAAGGCATCGGTTTAAGGTGAGATGGAAGAGATACAAAAGTGTCCAGAGAGGCAATTTTTTCCACACAGAGGGTGGTGAGTGTCTGGAACAAACAGCCAGAGGTAGCAGTAGAGGTCGGTACAATTTTGTCTTTTAAAAAGCATTTCGACAGTTACATGGGTACAATGGGTATAGAGGGACATGGGCCAAATATGGACAATTGGGATTAGTTTAGCAGTTTTTTAAAAAAAAAACAGGTGGCATGGACAAGTTGGGCTGAAGGGCCTGTTTCCATGCTATAAACTTCTATGAGTCTAACACTAAGTTCAACTCCAAGAATTGTCATCGAAAGAATGTTCATTGCAGAATTCAACAAGTTCATAATTGGCCTGCTAATCCTTTCCACCACTTATTTCCCAAAGGGAAGTAAGTAAGAGATATGAACAAACTAATTTTATTGATGAAAAATTAAGGTTGGCTGGACAGATTTCATGTCACAAAATTTCATTTTTGCTATCTCTAGGAAATAAAAGCTTTGGGGTACTGCAGTGGTTAATACTGCTGCCTCTTAGTGCCAGGGACCTGAGTTCAATTCCCAGCATGGATCACTGTCTGTTCAGAATCTGCACGTTCTTCCTCTGTCTGTGTGCATTCCCTCCGGGTGCTCCAGCTTCCTCCCCACAATTTGAAAGACGTGCTGTTTAAATGCATTGGTCATGCTAAATTCTCCTTCAGTGTATCTAAACAAGCGCCAATGTGTGGCAACTAGAGGGTTTCAATTTAAGTTTATTTATTATTAGTGTCATAAATTGGCTTACATTAACACTGAAATGAAGCTACTACAAAAATCCCTGAGTCACCATGCTCCGGCACATATTTGAGTACACAGATATTTCCTTCCTTGCATATTCAAATAAGCATGCTAATGCGAATCTTAAGATCATGATCAAAATTCATCGTCAAAGCATACAGGAGACATCAGACAGGTGCTAGACTCCCTTATTTTGATGTGCAAAGAGTCTAACTTCCGTGTCAGATGAACACCCAACTTGTTTTCTGTTTGATTCCAATATTTTAACAGTTTTCAGAATGTGCACATGCATACAACACTTTGCCATTCATTTTTAAAGTATAAAGTTTATTCATTAGTGTCACAAGTAGGTTTATATTAAGACTGAAATGAAGTTGCAGTGAAAATCCCCCAGTCGTCACACTCCAGTGCCTGTTTGGGTACATGGAGGGAGAATTTAGCATGGCTATTGCACTTAACCAGCACATCTTTTGAACTGTGGGAAGAAACTGGAGCATCCGGAGGAAACCCATGCAGACGTGGAATGTGCAGACTCCACACAGACAGTGACCCAAGCCAGGAATCAAATCTGGATCCCCTGGTACTTTGAGGCAGTA
Source organism: Sphyrna mokarran (assembly GCA_024679065.1). Classification (NCBI taxonomy): domain Eukaryota; kingdom Metazoa; phylum Chordata; class Chondrichthyes; order Carcharhiniformes; family Carcharhinidae; genus Sphyrna; species Sphyrna mokarran. The sequence goes on from JAGIQG010000007.1 coordinate 102,299,463, forward strand.
GTGCTAATCATTGTGCCACTGGACACTCATTAATGAGTATGGCATAATCAAATCTCTATAACCAATCCTTCAAATGTGATCACTCACATTTGCACATTCACCACAAGTAGTATGAGCAGCATATCCTGTAAAATTTCTGACAGTACACTCTGGAGCTAATATATCTCAAATGGAAGATTTGGATCAAGGAGTTTAAATCTCCACACTGCACCAGAACCCCCACCACTCTACAGTCCTGCCTTGCCTTAGCTTCCACGTCTACAACTACAGTCAGAATTGTGCGCCAAGCTTAACTCCATGCAAAACTTTCAAGTTTCATTAAGTTGCCTGCAAAGTTTAAGGGTAGAGCGAGGGTATTAGTGAATTGTCACGGGCAAATGTGATTTATCTCAGGACATTTAAGGAGTTGTAACTTATCAAATCTTCAGATTGGTTTAGACTTCTCAAGGGAAAGCTTCACAGCTGCAGCAATAATAACAAATTAAATCAAAAGAATATTCTCTCTACGAAAGGAAACTGCAAAAGGCATTACAATCACAGCCTCGTATTGATTTCCATCATGGAGTTAAATGGAAGGAGTGACTCAACGAAACTATGAGAATGTGGAACACACTGGCATAGGGGGTAGTTGAGGAAAATAGCATGGGTGTACATAAGGGGAAGCTGCATAAGCATATACAGGAAAATGGAACAAATGGATAACTTAATATGATGAGATGAAGTAAAATTTTAGGATGTAATCATATAAACCATTAACACCGGCATCGACTAGAAATTTTCTGTTATTATATTCAGTGCAATCCTATAATATGTTTGATAATAGCTAAACATATGATATCATTGTTAGCTATTTGCTTACTCATTCATTGTTAAAAAAATTGCTTTTGATTTAAATTTAAAATAATATTCAAAGTTATGATACTTTATCGTTTATTGCAGAGCACGAACCTATGAAACTGAGATTAATTTGAACAGATAAAATGATTAATATCACTAACATTCCACAGAGTAACATTATTGGAAGCATACCTAGATACCAAGACTATTCTCAAAAGCATAAATTGATACTTACCCATCAGAGTGAAAGCTATAGTGAGCAGGGTAAAATATATCCATAACAATATCTTCCAATGGTAGCATAAGACATTCATTATGCACTGAGGATGTTGCACTGAATCACATTTCTTTTCATCCATTTGTTCTGGTGACACTACCTATTTAATTATTGATCTGTTGAGTGCTGTGTAAGGTTACTGAAATGCCACTTTATGGGGGCTGTCTGCATAGATATTGTTGTGGCTGCTCCTTCCAACGAAAGTGACGATCTTCCCATCTCATTGTAATTTAGTAACAGTGAGACATTGATGACTTCTTTATGACCCTAAAACTCTTATAAATCATGTACTCTATACTCTCCTAATTTTCAGGTGATCTTTTTTTTAAAGAGCAACACAGCACGGGAAACAGGCCCTTTGGCCCAACGAGCCCGTGCCGCCGTCATAACTATATAGTAACAATTCCATTTTCCTATTCTAATTTTAGGTTATTCCTAATATGGAAGAATCTTAATGTAGGGGCAATTTGTTTCCCAATCAGCCTAAGAGCGAATTTTTGGGATGTGGGAGGAAACCGGAGTGCCCGGAGAAAACCCACGCAACCACAGGGAGAACGCGCAAACTCCCGCAGACACCGGCCCAATTCCAAGTGTCTGCACAGCTACAGCGTTAGTCACTGAGCTGTCATGGTGCCCTTCAGATGGTCCAGATAAAGCACTCATTTACGACATGAAGCACCAGGCAACCCATGAATCAACATCCAAGAGCTGTCCTCGCACCACCTGCCGAATGCATGCTCCTTGTTGGTCAAGTTGGACCGAATTACCTGTGGAAAAAAAAAGCCATAGTTAAACAGTCCTACTATATCCCTCTATCTGCATACCACTCATGTGGCTGTCCAAGAGACCCTTAAACATCCCCAGCGTGCCTGCTCCCACACCTTACTCGGCAGTGCATTCCACACCCCCACTACCCTTTGTGTGAAAAACTGCCCTCTAATATTCGTCTTATACATAGACCCCCTCACCCTATGGCCATGACCCCTCGTCTTATCCATTTCTGAAGGTGGAAAAAGTTTACCACCATTTACTCTATCTATACCCCTTATAATCTTATACACCTCTATTAGATCCCCTCTAAGCCGACATCTTTCAAGGGAAAACAACCCCAGTCTATTTATCGTTCCTCATAAGACAGTCCTTCCATACCAGGCAGCATCCTGGTAAACCTCCTCTGCACTCTCTCCAAGGACTCCACGTCCTTCCGATAGTACGGTGACCAGAACTGGATGCAGTATTCCAAGTGAGGCCTAACCAATGTTCTATACAATTGCAACATCAAACTCCTACTCTTGTATTCTATACCCTTTTCTATGAAAGCTGATATACTATACGCTTTCTTTATCACCTTCTCCACCTGTGAAGACACCTTCAGAGACTTGTGAACCTGCACCCCCAAGTCTCTCTGCGTCTCTATACTCCGAATAGTTTTACCTTTATCCTATAACTCTCTTCTACATTTTTCCGGCCAAAATGCATCACCTCGCATTTATACGGATTAAATTCCATTTGCCATCTATCTGCCCAGTCTACCAACCTGTCTATGTCCTGTTGTATTGCCTGGCACTGCTCCTCTGTACCCGCCAATCCAAGCATCTTAGTGTCATCAGCAAATTTGCTGATCTCACCACCTACCCCAACTTCCAAGTCGTTTATGTAGACCACAAATAGAAGAGGACCTAGTACTGAGCCTTGTGCCACTCCACTAGTGACAGGCTTCCAGTCGGAAAAAGAGCCTTCCACTACTACCCTCTGTCCCCTCCTCCCGAGCCAGTTCTCGACCCATCTACATACCCGGCCCTGTATCCCATGCGCCTTCACCTTCTCTATCAGTCTACCATGAGGAACCTTGTCAAATGCCTTACTGAAATCCATGTAGACGACATCAACAGCATGTCCTTGATCAACTGTTTTTGTCACTTCTTCAAAAAAATTCCACTAGATTTGTAAGACAAGACTTCCCCTTGACGAAGCCATGCTGCGTATCCCTGATCAGATCGCAGCGCTCCAGATGCTCATACATCCTGTTCCTGAGGATCCTCTCCATTAGCTTACCTATAACTGAAGTCAAGCTCACCGGCCTATAGTTCCCTGGGTGATCCTTCTGACCTTTTTTAAACAACGGTACTACATTTGCTATCCTCCAGTCCTCTGGGACCTCACCTGTGTCCAAGGAAGAGACAAAGATTTGCATCAGAGGCCCAGCTAGGTCTTCCCTCAACTCCCTTAGCAGCCTGGGGTAAATGCCATCAGGCCCCGGAGCTTTATATGTCTTTAAGCTGCCTAACAGCCCCAACACCTCTTTCCTCGTAATCTGTATTTCCCTCAACCGATCCTCAACTTTGTCAACATCAGCAACAGACATCTGGCCAGTCTCCTGCGTGAATACCGACGCAAAGTATTCATTCAGGATCTCCCCCATTCCCTCAGGCTCTAAGCATAGCTCCCCTCCTCTGTCCCTGAGAGGTCCAATCTTGCCTCTAACCATCCTTTTGCTCCTTACATAGGAGTAAAATGCCTTAGGATTTTTCTTAATCCTACCTGCCAGAGCCACTTTGTGGCCCCTTTTTGCCTTTCTAACAACCCCTTTTAAGATCCCGTCTACACTCTCTCTAAGCTTCCAGCGCTGTCTCAGTCCCCAGTTGCCTAGATCTAATGTAAGCCTCTCGCTTCTTCCTGATCAAGTCCTCAATATCCCTGGTAAGCCACGGTTCTCTAATCCTACCTTTCCCATCCTACCTCCTTGCCGGCACATATCTTTCCTGCAGAGAGTTTAGTTTTCCCTCGAAAGACTCCCACATGTACCTCGTCGACCTGCCCTCGAAAAGCTTATCCCAGTTGGTATCTTTAAGATCTTGCCTAATCTGGCTGTATCTAGCCCTCCCCCAGTTAAATACCTTCCCTTTTGGGCCGGTCTCGTCCTTTTCCATTAATATCCTAAAGCAGACAGAGTTGTGATCACTATTTGACACATGCTCTCCTACCTCGACGTCAACCACCTGAAATGGCTCATTCCCCATTTTTTTTTTTAATAAATCAAATCAGTAGCAAGAAACCCCATTTCAGCTCGGTTTGATAGGATCATGACTTACTTACAGGTTACTTACTAGCTGTTTTCTTTAGCTGTTACAATTCCACAAGTGTTTGGCAGTTTTCTACTGTGGTTTCAAGGTGTAAATGTCTACAGTGAGTGCTGTGGCAGATACTGTAGGACTTTCTGCTGGCTGCAAGGCTTTTATAGAAGTCAGCAGCTCCTTGATATGGCTGCACTAGTAGGTGCTTCCACTACTTAAGTTAAGTAGTAACTAGGAAAATGAGCAGACACCAGGCAAACTACTGGAAGAGGGAAAAGAAAGTGGAGTGGAGGGCTCTAAGCAAGGAGTCCTAATCATTCCAGATATTCAGGGAACAATTATGTGACCTGCAGTGAGGAGTAATATGCAAGCTGCCTGAGCTCTTATAAAGATATGCTCGCTGAAATCTGTCATTTGCTGCAGCCAGAACTGCAACCTCAGAGTACAAAAAGAACCACATCACCAATGGCTGTGATGTGGGTGAGACAATAAACTTTAGTGTTGGCTCCTTCCAGGCTATACCTGGAGATATAAATTATTGTATTATTAACTATTGATCTACCAAAGTTAATTCCACTGCCAGCAGACGAAAAGACGATATCAGGAAAAAGCTAAGAAGCCTCATGGAAAACACTTAAATGGCACAACACAGCCCTAAGCCATCAAGGTATTAGAAATTAATTCACAGCAGCTTACAAACTGGGTGCAGGGACGTGATTTCTTTAACATAGGATTGGTATGCTGCAGGCATCTACTGGATGTCATCAGGCAGTTCACCTGTAGGTATAATTTTGCACTGTTCCACTGCAGACAGCAGCTCTTGGGAAGGTAAAGGGGGCATCAAGCTGCCATTTCAGTGGCACAGAGGTAATCACTGCTGTCTCACAGTGCCAGGGACCTCAGTTCAAATCCAGCCTCAGGTCTGTGTGCAATTTGTACTCTCTTCCCTTTGCTGGGGTGGATTTCCTTCAGGTGCTCCAGTTTCTTCCAAAGAGGAGTTAGGTGGATGGGCCATGCTAAGTTATCCCTCGGTGTCCCACGACATGTGGCGTAGCGGGGTAAGTGCAAGGGGGGGTACAGGAAGAGGATGTGCCAATGAAAGATTTATTGTCAGAAACAGACTTGATGGGCCAAATCGCCTCTGTCTGCACTGTAGTTTAAAGTTAATTTTATTGATCAGAAGTAAGACTTTCATTAACACTGCAATTAAGTGACTGTGAAATTCCCCTAGTTGCCAAACTCCGGTATCTGTTCAGGTCAATGCACCTAACCAATGCGTCTGTTGGACTGTGGGAGGAAACACAAACAGATAGTGGAGAACGTGCAAACTCCACACAAACAGTGACCCAAGCCAGGAATTGAACCCAGGTCCCTGGTGCTGTGAGGCAGCAGTGCTAACCACTGTGCCACCATGCCGCCCAATGTAGGAATTCTACGATAATTCCCTTAGCTGTACTTTCAAGCATAGATTCTGATTATATCTTTCGATGACTGCATTAATATGGCAGGCAGCACACTTTCACACACCTAAACTGCCACTGATTAGTGTATTCTTTTGAACTTGTTTTATATCTGCAAGATGGATGTGGCTTCAGTGGATTTCTGTACCTAAGGACTTAAATGATTAATACAGTACAAATGATTGGATAAAATATAGCTAAAGTAACGCTTTAAATAATTTGAAACATATCATGGTGCTTTCCCAGTTAACAGTGTAAGGTACGAGACTGCAGTAAATCCAGAGAACTGAAAGAACAGTTTGTATTTCAAAGTTAAAACCGAGACAATCAAAGGCCTGAAAACCAAATTCTCACTTCAGGCTCCAAACAGGCTCTGCATAAACTATCAATAAACTTCACTTTCTACTCTATTTTTTTGACAATGCCACTAACAGTCATCTTTCATAAGGACAAGTATATGACTGTGTGACCTAGATTTAATCGCAAAAAGATAACATTTTCAACTTCAATAGCATTACCAAGCAGTGCTTGACAGTGCACTGGGCATTATATAATAGGTGAACTTTTCAAAATCACTGTGAAAATTGCAGTTAAGTGGGTGGTGTAAAGATTGTTAATTGGAATTGAAACTAGTCTTTTACTGCAGCAAATGGGAATAATTTTTAAAAAATAGTTAGATGGTAGATTCCATCTAAAGCACTCAGTTACATCAAATAATTCAGTGACCCTAACTGAGCTTTGCTGCGCTAGTTTTAGAGCAATTACTATCAGGATTGTGCGCGTAAATTCCACCCAGTATGAAAGTGGTATTTCTTTTGTTTCTGCACAAATCTTTCTTATTTATAAAATAAGCAGAGTAAATTTGATAAAAAATTGATTTGAAGTAATGTGGATCTTCTTTCTTATACTATGTGAAGTGCCTGATCTACTGTGACGTCTTGCACAATGTCCAATATTGATGTTTTTTTCTCATTAAAACAATGGGCTGGATTCTCGGACTTCACTCACAGGTAGGATTCTCCCATCTGTTGCAGTGAACAGAGATTTGGAGAAGTGCCAAATTCTCCATTCTCTCTGGCAGCAGTGGTGAGAATGGCCAATGAATTCCGGCCAACATTTTATAAAAACGCAACCCGCTGCAATCTTCTAATGATATCCAATGAGGGATGGCACTGCTGCCTCACAGTGCCAGGGACCTGGGGTCGATTCCCAGTTTGGGTCACTGTCTGTGTGGAGTACACACATTATCCCTGTGTCTGCGAGGGTTTCCGCCGGATACTCTGGTTTCCTCTCACAGTCGGAAGGTGTGCAGTTAGATGCATTGGCTACGCTAAATTTTCCCTCAGTGTACCCAAACAGGTGCTGAAGTGTGGTGACTGGGGGATTTTCACAGTGACTTCATTGCAGTGTGAATGAATTGTGACTAATAAATACATTTTTAAAATCATGAACTATTGGTGGCTGGGTCTTCTTAATGTTAAATATGTAAATATATATTTTAGGTCATTAGTGATCACAGAAAAATAGGCTAAGAGATAGCTCTAAGTAGAGCCTCATACTAAAAGTATGTATTATACATAAGTATAATGTTCAAGAGAATGTAAAGTTTACTAACAACCTTGCCTCGTGCATTATTCATAAATCCAGATTATGCACCATTCAAGATTCACAATGATGATCAAAAATAGTGCCAGTGGAAAACTTAAGTACAAGCATTTAGTGAAGAATCAGCAAGTGCAAGAAACAGTAACAGAAACCATTGTGAGAAAAGGACAGTGGAAGAAAAATCCTGAAACAACACAAGAAAAGGCAACAGTGAGAAAAAGCCCTGGAGAAAAATCCCACCTTTACTTGAATCCTCATGTATGTGGAAAAAATGGATCAAGTTGAGAAATGGTAGAAATGGAGTAGGTGTTTTACCAAATGCAGACAGCTGTGAAATTAACAGAAAAAGCTAGCAAAGAACAGGTCAGCACACTTTTCTATGTCATGGGTAGTTGGGCAGATGACAAACTGGTCAGACAGGGCACAAACATGAGGCGAGATTCTGTGGCCTCCCAGGCATATGTTTCCTGCTGGTGGGAGGTGATGCATTGTTTGCTACAGTGGAATTCTCTGGTCCTGTCACTATCAATTGGGATTCCCATTGATGTCATGTCACACTGGAAACCTATGTGTGGGGGTGCCCTGCCAGCAGAATGAAAACTTTGGGCATGAAGTGAGTAGTGTGATCTGTTCCTGCCTCCATGCCAGTTCCCCCAGAGGCACAACTTGATGGCTCCCCCTTTACCAAAGACCGAAAATGGACACGATTGGGGCTGTGTCCAAAAAGGCGTGACGGCCATTTAAATGTACTTGCATACATTTTTATTGACTTAATTGACTGCATGCCCAACTTAGCCAGCACTTCCCCCCTTTACCACCATGTTCACCAAACTGGAATTGGTGCGAAACTGACATGTCATAAAAGTCCAATTTGGGCACTCCATCAATCAGAAGCTAAGTGCGTAGCATCTAATGGCTCTCTGTTACACATGGGTGTCCTTTCATTGTGGCCATTTTCTATCTCGGGTCAGTGGTGACACTGAGTATGTGGGAGGGTAAGGGGCTGTTGCTCAGCAGGATTTCCAATGTCCGACTTGCAGCACAGACCTAGGTCTCAGCACTGACCTTGGGTCTTGTGGTGCTGCTGGGTCCTAGGGCACTCAGCTCACTTCCAGCTGAAGAATATGCACAAAGTCCTTGCAAATTACACTGATGTAGCCTCTCAACTTTGCAAGGAGCTGTGATTGTGATGAGCGTGTGGCTGGGGGAATTGGGGGAGCTGTGATTATGGGGAGCATGTGGCTGGGGGAATTGGGGGGTTATGATTGTGGGGAGCACGTAGCTGGGGGATTGGGAGGTACAGACAGTAACTATTGATGGACATAATTTTCAGTTTGCAAGATTCTCCTAAGTCCTTCCGCACCCCCAAACCTGTGCCACTCCCCCCCCCTCAACCAGAGTTCCATCTGAGCCTGCCCCTCCTCCTCCGGTGGACACTAGCAGAAAATCAGGAAGGTGCTGCAGGCTCTAAGGACTGCAGTTCGGAAGGATGGTGGAGGGAGAGCAGCGTTCAAAGTAGGTTGGGGGTGTGCTCTGCCGAGGGGGCCCGCCTCCCAAGGGGGCCCGATTGCGAATGTGCTTGCTTTCCGGGTTGGGGGGGGGGGTCTGATCCAGGGGCTGGGGTTTCTGCCGGGGGCCCCTGCCTCCCGGGGGGTCAGATCGCAGGGAGCCTTGCCACTCAGGGGGGTCCGATCGTCGGGTTGCCTGTCTCCCAGGGGGTTCTGATCGTAGGTCTTCTTCGAATAGCACACGTACAGTTCAGAGCTCCGATTGTTCCGGCAGTGCTAAACTCTGCCCACAGAGCGGATCGGACCAGACTGGCAAGAAGCATATGGGCGCACTGTGCACAGGATTCCGGGCTCGGATCCATATTATGCTCAGACCCAACTCTTTGGTAAAATCGGGCCCAATGTGTCTTTGAAAATAAATATGTCAAACAATATCCAATTCTTGGTAAAGCAGAGTGAGAGTGTTGGTTGTCTTTATGTCTCTGATCTGGATTGTTTGACAGAATTCAGTCATTTCTCAGCTTGGGAAAAATACACTAGTGGGTACATCACACTCAGAAGAGAAGAGCATCAGAAAAGTGCATTACATATTCTGTACATCTTTCGCATACCCAACTCGAACAAACAGTAATGTTAATCCTGTACAAGGAGTTTGACTTTCAGATCTTAGGGGCTACATGTTGTGTTTAATTTGGGCCTAACTGCAAAATGCTGAGATCTGCAGTTAGTATAGTACAGATATACTAAATAGTACAGAGCATCTCAGCTTTGGCACAGTGTCAACATTGCTGTTTCATTATCTGCATGCCAATGCAAACAATGACATGTACCTTTAAGAAGCATTATGATGTTATCCTGTGTAAAACTGGAGGACAAAAGATGGAGACTCCAGGTTAAATGTTCTTTATTGCCTGTGACCCCAAGCTGCTGAGGTTCACTATTGCCTGCGACTCTGTATCATTAAGACCTGATCTATATCTTATGAGCCAGGCACATAATCAAGTAATCAGCCTATGTGAGTATTCAGACCCAGGCTAGATCAAGCCAGGGCAGAGCTGTATTTAGTTGCTGCTAGCAATAAACATCATATGATTGTGTATAATCACACCCCCCATCACTCTCAACATCCTGGTTAGCATTGATAGCATAGAAGCAGATCACTACATTGAGAGCCTCAACATAAATGGTGGCAACAGACAATGAGAGACAATGACAACCCATCAAGTAAATTGAAATTTGGAGGCAAGATACTTGAATGCATAGAGAATAATGCAGTCTGTCCCACGAGGCAAGGGTTCCAAGTATCCCAGAGACTTTCAAACATTATTCTTTTTTTCTGTGATGGCGGTACATTGCTAATGCTGACAGAGCATCTTATTTCTTGAAAATCCCTCCAAAACCCCCAATTTAATGCTGACCTTTGAACCCCTGCCATCCTTTTCGCTAAGTTGAGACATTCTTGTGCTCATTAGGAAACTTTAAAGTGCTGACTCTACTGCTTAAACTCTTCCAGAAAAAAAGTCTCTTCAAAGACCAGAGCGGATGAATAGTTTACTTGCTTGCTAGATACTGAAGAGTAAACAACTCATTTACATCAGAAATATTTGCTTTGAAACACTTCTAATGACAATAGCCTTAAGAGCTTTGTATAGGGACACTTTGTTTCATTTGTTTTATTTCTACGCACGCAGTTTTCATGATAGAATTTTATAGCTGCAGCAACAGCAAAAGCTATTTTTGGATGATGCATACGTGTTGTATGATTAAATATATCAAATTCCTGGCCTATTCAATGGGGAATTAACCTGAATGTTGTGAAAAAACCCTCACTGATTCATACCTCTCATTGTTCATCACCCTTGAAGATATTCTTTCTGGTAAAACAGTCAAACTGCATATTTAAGGGTGTTGGACTGACATCATGTCACAGATTTAGTGTGTAATTAAATATTATTGAGGATTATTACTCTCTTTATAAGTCTTATTATCTGCAATCCAATTTCTGGCCAATAGGTGAATCATGCTACGCTGATTTAAAGATCTCAACCAGTAGTTGCAGAAAAATAGAAGCAGGAATAATTGTAGAAAACATATATAGACTCCTATGGCCTAATTTTACCATTGCGTCACGGGTGCGAAAGTAAAGCCAGACATGAGGCTATTAACGCGATCTGCGCAGATGGCCAATTTACCAAGGCTCAGAAATGGCCAAGATCCGATTTGCGCCAGAAGCATACATTTAAATTGAATTAATGAACTGCCTGCCCAACTTTACCAGCATTTCACTCTTTACCATCGTGTTCGTGCATCCAGATTCAGTGCAAAGCAGGCATGCTCAGCAAAAGGCCTGTTTCGAGCGCTCCAGCTGCTGAACAGGTAAGTTCAATGCTTCCATGGCTCTCTGACTCAGATCAGTGGTGGCTTGGTGTGTGTGTGTGGGGTGTGGGGCGGGGGAGGCAGGTCAGATCATCCCCTGGCTGGCATGGGGGCAGTGCCAGAGAAGGGAGGCCCAGTCATTTTTTGGTGGGGGCAGTGGGAAGGGAGGCAGAGGAAAAGGTGGGTCAGATGTATGAGGAGGGAGGGAGGAGGGATTGCTCTCTGGTGGGGGGGGGGGGGGGTGGGAGGGGGAGGAAGACAGAGGGAGGCCCGATTGTTATCTTGAAAGGGCTGGAGGCTCAGTGTGAATATGGTCAGATTTATCTCAGGTGGATGGGGGTGAGGGAGGAGAGAGGCCTGAACTTTTTCTGGGGGGTGTGAGGGGCAGTGGTGAAGCCTGAATTTTTTCTGGGGGGTGAGGAAGGAGCCCGATCATACTCTGGATGGTGGGGGGTAGAGGCTCAATAATTCTCTGTGAGGAAAGACCCAAACATTCTCTGGGAGTGGGCGGGGGGGGGGTGGTGGTGGTGGTGGTGGTGAAGCCCAATTATTCTCTGGGTGGGAATTAATTCTATCCCATCACATTTTTAATTCTAATCATTCCTGTTATAAATGCTGCTTAGATTACATTTCACTTGCCATGTTTTTTTTCCCCCCTACATCAGCAAGTTCAGAAGCAGTAGAAATTATTTTATTGCCATTTCCCAAATTATCTTATAAATTTGGAAATGCAGCACTTAGGATTTAGTGCAAGTTGGCTGTAGCTGAACATCGGGTATTGTTAAACACAATTGCAAAGGTTGTTGAAGCAAGCAATGGTTATTTGTATATGTTTCATTACACAACTTCAATAAAAGCCTGGATATGAATTTTACAAGTACAGGCAGCAGAGATGCCACTGCTATAATAGTGCATGTGCACTTAATGAGTGAAACTGGCAAAATACTCGGCTGTCAGTATGTGAAATATGCTGGGGGGAAGGGGGGGGGGGGGGGGGGGGGGGGGGGCGGAGGAGGGGGGTGGTGGGCAGATGGACCCTGGTGAGGGACGGGGTGGGGGGAGGGGAGGGAAGTCTGCTGCCACTCTACAAATGATTGGTTGGGGGGGGGAAGGGAATAGAGGGTTGCAATTGGTCTGGGTAGCAGGGGAAAATGTGGATAGATAAGGGGATAAGTTAAGTTATGTTGTCAGAGGTGGGGGGGGTTGATGTCTCTGGGGACCGTCGCTCCCGCTTTTCGCTCCTGAGCTACTTTATCCACTTTTTGTGGCCCAGGAGTAATGTGACAGTGATGTGATTTTCAATTTTTTTTTTTAAAACTTTTCTTGCGCAGTTCAGAGCTGTGATCGTTTTGGGTGTGCTAAACCCTGCCCACACCGCGATTCAGGCTCGCAACTCTTTTTTTCAGGTTAAGTGTGAATGAGAGTGCCTGAAAGCAGGTTTCCAAATCGGATCTGAATTACGCCCAGATTCAGCACTTCGAATGAAAATGGTAAAATCGGGCACATAGAGTCCTGAAGTGTTGAAGAAGGCTATTTGGCCCATCGAGCCTGCACTGACAACAACCCACCTAGGCCCTTACCCCATAATTCAATGTACCCTGCTATTCCTCTGACACAAAGAGGAAACTTAGCATGGTCAATCAACCTGACTCGCACATTTTGGACTGTGAGAGGAAACTGGAACATCTAGAAAAAACCCAGAACATGCAAAGCTCAGACATACAATTGCACAAGGCAGGAATTAAACCCAGATCCCCGGCGTTGAGAGGCAGCAGTGCTAACTTGCCACTATGCCACCCAATTAAGATGTCTCAATTACCGACCAGACCCATTCTCACCAATTCATTGATTCCCTGCAATGCAGAAGGAGTCCATTCAGTCCACTGAGTCTCCATTGATCCTCTCTGACAGAGTACTGTACCCAACCTCTTACCACCACCCTAATAACACCACACATTTTGGCTAACCCATCTGACCCAAAATCTTTGGACTATTGAAGGAAATCACAGCACCCATAGGAAACCCACCCAGACATGGGGAGAATGTGTAAACTCCATGCAGGCAGTCACCCAAGGCTAGAACTGAACTGGAGTCTCTAGTGCTATGCGGCAGCAGTATTAAGTACTGTGCTGGCAAAATATCGAGGTAATAGGGAAAGTGAGCCAAGTGATGTCAAACACAGCTAATTCATGAATAAATCAGATTAATCAAAAAATTAATACTTTTATCCAGTCTCAGTGAACTTGTGTAAGTTTCTTAAATACTGCCCAGAAATTAGATTTTCAGCCATAATTTTTCAAAAAGTCCTTGTATTGAGCATTGGAGATTCCAGGATCAAACATTCCCTTTGCTGTTATTTTAGAAGATGTATAAAATTCCATTGGCTTGCCACGTCTCCTTCAACAGGCAAGGGAATGTCATGTGAATATATTAATATATTGTCCACTAATGTCAGCAAATGTAATGTCTCTTCCTCAATGTCAGAATTAAGCACAATTACTCCATCTAGTGGTTTTGTACCTGGAATGGTTGACTTCCTTCATTGTGACATTGCATTTGATGGCTGGTAAAGGTGATATTGAATGAACAGGCCAGCTAGACCGAATATGCTGGCAGGAATTCTCCTAACTTGCCTGTAACTGGGATTCTTCCTGTTCTGTTACGGATAGAAATGAAGTGGGAGATCATGAAGCAATTGCTGTGGGACAGCGACAGGGGGATGATCTGACTTAATTAGTGGACAACTCGCTCGATATATGAATACAAAGAACGTTTTTCCTTTTTCTTCCCATTTGAGGGTATCCTCGTCCAGAGACTAGGGATTGTGTGGTGAGTAACACACTAAGCTTGTAAAATCCCATCCGATGCCCACAAAGAATTATATTGTGCAAGCCCCATCCGCCCGGATTGCAGTGCAGGCGAGGTAGTAAAATTCCAGTGTTTATGTCCAGATTCTTTCATGTGGAATTAAAATTCCAAATAGACATGTGGGGTTTGAGCTTACAGCCAATGAATTATATGTGTAGTGTTATAAACTCATGTGTCACACTGAAAATAATTATCTATTTATTGGTTTGAAATCATGAATTGAGTTTTAAAAGACATAACATGTCTTGAAACATGGCTGAATATTAACAGAACTGTACCTGATAAATTCCAAAGCCAACATTAGGATGTCGAGAACCCGTCAAATGAATGCCTGAGAGAAATGTGAATGGTTACATCACCTAACCCATTCACAAAACATCCAGACAGCACCAATGTATTTAAAGTGGGGACCAAGCCATTACACAGAATGATCCTGATTTTATTGGTACGCTGGTCCTGAAATTGGGTTGGTGAAAGTCACAGAATGGCATTCTCTGCTGGCCTTGGGTTGTTCTTATGAGTATCAGGCAGGCATGCCAGTAAAATTCTGGCCAATCACTTTGGACAATGGAACCTGCTGAGAAAGGAACTCACCCAGCTATAACCTATCATTCTAAACCATGCACATGATAGCAACCTGTTATGACCCATATTTGGATGGCTGGTTGGTTGCTGACAGGAAATGTTATTATTATTATTATAATAATACTTTCAATACTTTGCCCACAACAGAAGTAAGACTCACTGGCCTATAATTCCCTGGAAGGTCTCTCTTCCCCTTCTTGAACAATGGGACCACATTCGCTATCCTCCAGTTCTCCGGAACCACACCCATAACCAACGACGACCTGAAGATCAGAGCCAGAGGCTCTGCAATCTCCTCTCTTGCCTCCCAGAGAATCCTAGGGTAAATCCCGTCCGGCCCAGGGGACTTATCCAACTTCAATCCCTCGAGAATATCTAGCACATCCTCCCTATCTACTTCAATACTTTCCAGTTTGCAACCCTGTACCTCAGTGTTCTCCATAACTACATTTACATCACCCTGCGTGAATACCGAAGAAACATATAAGACGATTAGAGGTTTAGATAGCGTGGACAGTGATAGCCTTTTTCCTAGGATGGAGAAAGCTAGCACAAGGGGACATAGCTTTAAATTAAGGGGTGGTAGTTATAGGACGGATGTCAGAGGTAGGTTCTTTACCCAGAGGGTGGTAAGGGTATGGAATGCACTGCCTGCTGCAGTTGTAGATGCACCAAGTTTGGTGGCGTTTAAGAGGTTAGTAGATAAGTTTATGGATGAAAAGGGAATGGTTTAGGTTAGAGGGTCATTGCTTTTTCTTAATTGGTCGGCGCAACATCAAAGGCCGAAGGGCCTGTTCTGCGCTGTAATGTTCTATGTTCTATGTATGATCAGCCAACAACCCCTATTTGTATTTCAAAAACTTTTTAGCCAGGCCATATAAGAGGAGGCTCCCAAGTAGACACAAACTCTCTCTCTCCCTTCAGCCTGGGACTTTAAGCTCTGTCTGTTGCTTGCTATCTTTTAAGAATCAAGTAAGAAGTCTCACAACACAAGGTTAAAATCCAACAGCTTTATTTGATAACACAATATTAAATATTGCAAAAATAATCTCTCCTTCAATGTCAACAAAATGAAGAAGATTGTCATCGACCTCAGGAAGTGTACAGAGAACATGTCCCTGTCTGTATCAATGGGGACGAAGTAGAAAGGATCAAGAGGTTCAGGTTTTTAGATGTCCAGATCACCAACAACCTGTCCTGGTCCCCCCATGCCAACACTATAGTTAAGCAAGTCCACCAATACCTCTACTTTCTCAGAAGAATAAGGAAATTTAACATGTCAGCTACTCACCAACTTTTACAGATGCACCATAGAAAACATTCTTACTAGTTTTATCACAGCTTGATATGCCTCTTGCTGTGTCCAACACTGCAAGAAATTACAAAAGGTCATGAATATAGATCAATCCATTATGCAAACCAGTCTCCCATCCATTGACTCTGCAAAGCAGCCAGCCTAATTAAGGACCTCATACGTTCTCTCTTCTATCTTCTTCCTTCAGGAAAAAGATATAAAAGCTTGAGGTCATGTACCAACTGAGTCAAGAACAGCTTCTTCTCTGCTGCTGTCAGACTTTTGAATGGACTTACCTTGCATTAAGTTAATCTTTCTCTACACACTAGCTATGACTATTACATTACATTCTGCACTCTTATTTTCTTCTCTATGAACGGTATGTTTTGTCTGTATAGCCCGCAAGAAACAATACTTTTCACTGTATGTTAATACTTGTAACAATAATAAATCAGATCAAATAATGCCCTTTAAGGGAAGGAAGTCTGCCATCCTTTACTGTCTGGCCTACATGTGACTCCAGAGCCACAGCAATATGATTGATCTTAAGTGCCCTCAGGTAACAATGGATGGGCAATAAATGCTGCCCAGCCAATGACACATATTAAACAAATGAATAATAAAAAAATCCAGCCATAGCTTTTTTATCATTTTTATTTAAATTGGGTGTTAAGTACAACATTTGATTTATTATTGTCACATGTATTAGTATACAGTGAAAAGTATTGTTTCTTGCATGCTCTAAGACAAAGCATGCCATTCATAGAGAAGGAAAGGAGTGGGTGCAGAATGTAGTCATAGCTAGGTTGTAGAGAAAGAGCAAAATCAGGTAGATCCATTCAGAAGTCTGATAGCAACAGAAAAGAAACTGTTCTTGAATCGGTGATCTCAGACTTTTGCATTTTTTAATCAACAGAAGGTGGTAGACAGAATGCCCGCAAACAAAAACTTACAAAAGAAGATGCATTTGTGTGTGTATCTTCTATAGTCACAGCATTAAGCAGTTAATATTCATGGAATTGGCAAGCATCCTTTTAAAAAAAAACTTACTGTGGCCAAACGAGGAGGGAGAAAAGGGGGGAGCTATTCTATCCCTACTTGGTAGTAACAAAATCATTACTATTGTACTCTGTTTTCTTGACATTAAGCATATTCTTTTTCACCCAGCAGAGCTGCATATAAGAATATCATGCATGCCAAGCTTTTGATTTTCCATTCATCATGAACAGAAAACCATGCAATTGTTTGGCACTGCCCTCTTGGTGAGCCAGGGCTCAACACAAGCAGTGTAAAAATGGGTAATCTACCTTCCTTTATCATTTCCCGTCTCCAGCCATAATTGTCATCATTATTGCTAACCTGCTACATCGAGTAACTTGCTTCCATGGATCGGAATGTTACATTTGCTTCATGTCAACTGACATTGATTGGATGGTTTATCTTCTGCAAGACCCCAAGTGAAACAACAGAGATAGAAAGCTCACTGGTAACTGTAGAATCAAAACTCTAGCTTTTTTATGGCTGCATCAGTATTTAACCTGAAAAAGGCAGAAATTGGGATTGTTGATGTTCACATCTGAAATACTTAAATTGTATTTCTGTGTGTGCTATTTTTATGCACACAACATCCTAAAGTAATCAAAGCTCTGAGATACATGAATGGGATGGAAATGTGTTTATCTATGTGCAAAATATAGAAAAGATCCCAACTTGAAAAACAAGCTTGTATTTTTAGTATTTCTTGTCAAGGGAGTTTGATTGCATTTACTGAGTTCCTGAAGGTCCATTGGCATCAGGGATGAGTCACAAAGCAGTATTCAAAATTTGAAGGGACCCAAATTAGTTTAGTTAAAAGGGAAAGATGATTTTTCTCTGAACATATCGGAGTTGTCTAAAAAAAGATGCTCTGTGATTTATTTAACTCAAGGTCAAACACACTGGCATCAAACCTGAAGAATTATGGGTTAAAGCAGGTCAAAAGGGTAGACTGAAATGCTCTATAAGGAAACTGGCATTGACTTGATGAGTCAAATGGCTTTCATCTCTGCTGTAAAGACTCTAATACTCTATCACTGAATGGAGTGGAGATTGAGTTGTAATTCCAGCTACAGTCAAATATTTAATTCATTTTCTTCTGCAAGATTAAGGATGCTTACTTTAAAGTAAACACCACGACTTTGCTGGAACTTGTAAAACTACAGTTTAAAGCAGTTAAAAACTGCAGATGCTGGTGTGGTAAAATTAAGTTATAACAATTGTGGAAATTATGTTATGACAAATAACTTTCAGATTATGGAAAATGCTTATTGCCAAAGAAAGCCTTTAGTGAGGCCAGCACTTACTCAGGATGAGCAACTAATCTAAACATTTGCTAGTTTCATGAACATGTCTTCCCAGCCTTGGCCACAGGATGAAAATAAGACCCTTTCAGTAACAAATTCCAAACAGCAAGATATGGTGAACTATAACTGTTACATTTTTTGTATGAATGGACAGAGCACCATAGTGAAACTCACTGTACCTGTTCTTCTTGCTAGCTGATAATAAAAGTTTAAAAAATTTGAGGACTTACCATGTATTATCAGGTTAATCTTCAACAGTGGTAGTAAGAAGGTAAGAGCAAATGCAAATCTTTCCTCTGTCCATTATGTACAAGGGTATTGCATTGTTTATATACGACTTCACGAGAACAGACGTAAATGTTGTTCTGTTTGGTCAAATGGCAGCTTCTGTGCTCTGGGGGAAGGCCCTTTAAGTTATAATTATTTTAACAATGACATTTTGAGAAAATGAAAATAACTATAAAATTAACCTCTAACTGCTATGGCCAGAAAGTGAGATGGTGGGATAACTTTTACCCTTCCTTCTCATGCAACCTTGTTCATAATATGATGTGAATTTTGAGGGAACATTTTATCTTTGTGACTTTTTGCAATAGACATGAAGCAGGATTTCAGGTTAGTTTAAATCAGAAGAAAATCTGACAATTATTCTCACGCAACACTTCGAAATGAGAACACAGTGAAAAGCACTCACTCCCTCATGCATACAGATAAACACACACAAGTAAAGATGGATTCTAGAGAATGTAGAACGCAACTCGAATATGAATGGACTATTACAAGCAAATTTTATTCAGATTGATTTCTTTAAGGTATACACAGTTCAGGCTTGGAATTGTTTTCTCTCATCATTCTTTGGAGGTGAATAAAAGTTACAAGTCTCTGGATTTCCAGACAAGGTTACGGCCAAGTTCCTGCAGAGGTGAATCTTTAAAGGTGAAAAAAAATAGTCCCCCTTGCACTGACTGAGTTGACTGGTTGTTAATCAGGCTCAGTTCCATTTAGAGGAATGACCCCTCCTGCGCTAATGGTTTCCAGACTGCCATGCAGGGTTCCTTAGGGGAGTAATAGGGTCTCCATTCCTCAATAAGTTTTTAAGTTTATTTGTGTCACAAGTAGGATTACATTAATGCTGCAATGAAGTTACTGTGAAAATTCTGTAGTCACCACACTCAAGCACAGGTTTGGTTACATTAAAGGGCAACTTAGAATGGCCAGTCCACCTAAACTGCACATTTTTGGAATGTGGGAACAAATCAGAGTATCTGGAGGAAACCCATGCAGACACAGTTTGCATGGAGACAAACTCTGCACAGACATTCACTCAAGACCAGAATTGAACCCAGAACCTTGACGCTGTGAGGCAGCAGTGCAACTCACTGGGCCACCATGCTTCCAGCTAATTTCAATCATAGGATGGCAGATCTCAGTGGCTCTCATTGCTCACACAATAGGTTGGAACCTGGGTGGTTGATACACAATCGAGGAATGGTTGACAACTCATCAACACACCAGCTATAGTTAGCTCACTGGAAAACTTAGAAACATAAAAGATAGGAGCAGGAAGAGGCCATTTTGTCCTTCAAGCATGATCTACCATTTATTACGATCATGCCTGATCCAACTCAATAGCCAAATCCTGCTTTCTCCTCATAACCTTTGATCCCATTTGCCCCAGTGCTCTGTCCTCTCTTGGATACACTCAATGCTTTGGTATCAACTACTTCCTGTGGTAATGAATTCAACAGGCTCATTACTGTTTGAAATGCCTCCTCACTTCTGTCCTAAATGGTTTACCCTGAATCTTCAGATTGTGACTCTTGGTTCTGGACTGCCCCACCATTGGGAGCACCCTCCCTGCATCTAACCTGTTAGAATTTTAAGTCTGTGAGATTCCCCCCCCTCATTCATCTGAAGTCCAGTGAAAACAATGCTAACCTAGTCAATCTCTCTTCACACATCAGTCCTGCCACCCACTGGGAGGAGTTTTAACCTGAAAAGCAAGATGGAGGGGGTTTGGGGGCAGAGGTTATGTTTGGGTGAGGTGGAATGTGAAAATATTAGAGATATGAATCACACCGCCAGTCCACCCATACCAAGGTGGAACAGGAACAGATAGCTAACTTCAATATTGCTTCAGTATGACTTCGATATGGCAGTATGGTTGCACAGTGGTTAGCATTGCTGCCTCAGTTCCAGAGACCGGGGTTCAATTCCTGGCTTGGACGCTGTCTGTGAGGAGACTGCACTCATCCAGAATTGGGTCCCGGTCGCTATTTCACCCTTCACAAGTCTCTCCAAACCCATGAAAATCCAGCTGTTGCTTCCCTCCAATCAGAAGCCACTAGAAGGGGTCACCTGACTTTTCAGCAACCATTTTGACATGAAACAGTGTCCATTATTCAAAAGAAGGGCAATTTCCTGGAAGCTCCATACTAAATACAGTCCATAATCATAGTTATGAATACCACACGCCTTTACAGGCATGACATAAGGAAGGAAAGAAGTTAGAATGAAAAAGATTAAGAATATTTTCTTCAATTATTGAAGATCAACCATTGTCTCAGTTCAGACTGTACAGTCTGGATATTTGCATCTTTCAGCAATGTTAGTATCAATTTTACCTAATTCTACGCTGTGATGAGTGCCGGGTTGTTGAGACTGTGGGAGCAGGAGTGAGGTGAGGGGACAGGGTGTGGAGTGGGGTACCTGTAGCATAGCTCAGTCCACATAGAACCATAGAAAATTTACAGCTCAGAAACAGACCTTTTGGCCTTTCTTGTCTGTGCCAAACCATTTTTTGCCTAGTTCCACTGACCTGCACTTGAACCATATCCCTCCACACCCCTCTCAGCCATGCACCTGTCCAAGTTTTTCTTAAATGTTAAAAGTGATGCCACATTTACCACTTTATCCGGCAGCTCATTCCACACTCCCACCACTCTCTGCGTGAAGCCCCCCACTAATATTCCCTTTAAACTTTCCTCCTTTCACCCTTAACCCATGCTCTCTGCTTCTTTTCTCCTCTAGCCTCAGTGGAAAAAGCCTGCTTGCATTCACTCTATCTATACCCATCAAAATCTTACATACCTCTATCAAATCTTCCCTCATTTTTCTACACGCCAGGGAATGAAGTCCTAACCTATTCAATCTCCCTCCGTAACTCAACTTCTCAAGTCCCAGTAACATCCTCATGAACCTTCTCTGCACTCTTTCAATCTCATTTATATTCTTCCTGTAACTAGGTGACCAAAACTGTACACAATTCTCTAAATTCGGCCTCATCAACACCTTATATAACCTTGCCATAACAGTCCAATTTTTATACTCGATACTCTGATTTATAAAGGCCAATGTACCAAAAGCATTCTTTACGATCCTATCCACCTGTGATATCACCTTTAGGGAATTCTGTATCTGTATTCCCAGATCCCTCTGTTCATCTGCACTCTTCAGAGTCGTACTATTTAGCCTGTATGTACTATTTTGGTTTGTCTTTCCAAAGTGCACATTTGTCTGCGTTAAATTCCATTTGCCATTTTTCAGCCCATGTTTGTGAAATAGCTACCGTCCAGCTCTGAATACATAGCAACAGTAGTAATATGCACCTTTGCATTTTATTGACCCTCGGCATCCCATAGATCAATGGCAAACATTCCAGTGGATTATGTAGTCTCAGGCAGCATGTCCATAAACATTCTTAGCACTAGTAGAAATATATGAGCAAATGTTTTCAGAGTCTCAACAGTAGATCTTCTTAGCTTTTAGCCCGAATCTCAATTGTTTTAAAAAGCAGCAAAATGTTTTTACCTATAAGAGACACAAATCTCTTGATCTCGAGAATTTGATCTTAGAACTCAGCCTTGAATATCCTAAGTTTAAGTTCACTAAAACATCCAAATTCTGGTTTTATCCAGTAATTCATCCCTCCTAGCTGTGGTACTTGCCACAAGTTCTACATTGCAGACTTCTTCTACCAAAGACGTGAAAGGTTCCGCTCGTTACTAAAAGCATAAAATTAACTCTTATTTTTGATAACACTGACACAGATGCTAGAGAATCAAATGACTAGAGGAAAATCATAACTTTTTGTCTGGTTCTTTTCTCTAAAAGAACATTTGCAGTTTTTGGAGAAAGGTGCTATACACATCCTAAGTATTGGGAAAGGTCTGTGACTTAGATCTGACAGACATCCTGGGAAATGGGATTGGGAGACCCTGGGCTCACCTGTATCCTCTGCCCACCCCTCCCATACCATATTGTGCCTTATTTTTCTCCTCTAGAATTGGTCACCCTGAGTGAGAGGTTTTGGGCTCAGAGAACACTGGGAGACATTCCAAGAGGCTGCAGATTAGGATCGTACTTATTAGATTTTGATTATTTGGAGCGGTCTGGGATTCAGATGTGGCTGAAACTCTAGGGAAGAGGATTTGCTAAAAAAGGGCAATCTTGAAAACCAGGTTGTGACAGCATTGGCGAAGGCCAAGAATCTTAACTATGTTTTACTCCATTCTGACCATTAGCTGCCATCCTCCAATGCATTTCTGCCCATTCCCTCCTGCTCTAACTCATTTCTGGCTCAGACTAACATACAAATTAGAAATAGAGTAGGCCATTCAACCCCTTAAGCATGCTCTGATATTCAATAGATGAAGACTGATTGTGACCTCAACTTCACATTCCATTTATGCTTTTACAAAGCTCTTTTTCAGCTGTAAGGTATCCTCTTAGGCATTCCCATTTCAGTTGGTCTGAATCTTGAAGCACCAAATGCGCTACTAATGAATTTGCTCCCTTCACATGTTTTTGGTAAATAATAACTACCAAGACAGGCAAATTACCATAAGATTCCATGGAGATTGCTATCTTTCATGGGACAGAAAGACTTTAGGATCAACATTCCTTGGTCCTCATGGCACAATCCTAATGGTATCCTAGTGGAATTTATGGACCAGAAATTAAAGTGCAACTTGCATTCTCTGTGTCAATGCCAATGAATGAATCAGACAGTTTGAAACCTTGCTGGCACACTTGACCCCTAAGACGAGTGTAATTGCATTGGCATCAAGAGTTCCAAATCTACATTTGTAAAATTGCCCATCCTTACAAGCACTGCAGGTCTTCTGCTGCTGAAATCCTCAGATGCTTTTGTTATCTAGACCTAATCACCAGAATTTTATCACTTACCCACCACAGGAATCAGAGCAGGAGGAGAGGCAGACAATGAAAAGGTCTGTTGACCTCAGGCATGACTTTCTGGTTTTAAGGTGAATGAAGCTGTAAAATCCCACCAAATGATTCTAATGCATTGTTGGCCAGTCTACCAAATTCTCCCTAATCTTGAGGTGACCCAGAACTCTGCTTCTGTGTCCTGTTGCAACATAGGATGTAGGGCCAGCATGAACTGCAAGGCAGAAAGATCGGCATTGTCCTGTAGGTAGGGTTTACAGCCAGTGTTCTAGCTACCTTGGTGTGTCTGAGGTACAGTGCCAAACAAGGCTCTGCCTCTCTAGGAACACTGTGACCTCCATTCACCAGATGGGGTTTCATTGTCTGGATACGGTACTGCAATATCTTCCAGAGTGCCTCTCACCAACTGTTACATGCTGGATCCTGTACAATCTGGTTTTATTAAGGGGACACCCAGTGGAGGATGAAGACAGCGAACCAACTCCCCAGAGAATGACACAAGTGATGGGTCTGGGGAGCCAGAAGATGAGGAGCCCAGGGTAAGAGTGTAGATGCAGAAGGGAGATCCAGGGTGATCAGTGAGTTTTTGATTCTCAGTGCTTTCAACTAGACATCCAAGGCATGGCTTGACAGTAAGGACAAGGGTGACATTTTCTTATTAAACATTCCTGATCAGAGCATGCTGTGACCCTCATGTCAACTAGCTTCCTCTGAAATAAAGTTTGTTCCCTTCCCATCTATCACAAGTCATTCCACTGTCCATGCTATGGAAAGAAAGCATGAAGCACATTCAGGAAATGACACATAATGAAATCTTTAAATGGATGCTCATGTTAACAGAATTTGAGCATAGAAGATGTTTCAACTGAAGTTATATCACCCGTGATAACCACTCTTGTATGCCTTAAACCTCTATGTGTGAGTGCTGCCTCTTGGAGTGGCTCCAGTGACCTTGCTGTGAAACCTGCTTTTTTTCCCCTCCCAATGCTGAGCTGTGAGAAACTGACATGAAAGGGCAAATATTGGAAACAGCATCAATTGGTAATTGGATCAGCTATTAGCTGATCCAGTTTCTCCAACTGTAGAGAAACAGCTGACAGCCTATTACCTTATTACTTTAGATGAATGTTCAAACAGAGGCAAGCAGTATAAAGAGATAATGAGAAGAATTGAAGGTGGCTGCTCAAATTGTAATCGAGTCAACTGAATAAAGTAAGTCATGACTTCTTACCTCCTGTCATCCAGAATGTGATTCAATCTCTGAAATATCCTGCATACATTTCCCATCAATTAGAAACAGCTTCTTCTTGAGTAACTGCACATTTAAAGGAGTGTGCAATTCCTTGCACCAATTGGATGGGGAACTGCACTCATTAGTGCCCTTGTATTGGTGCTACAAGTGCCCTTAAACATTCCAAATTGTTTGCAGCACTATTTGGAGCAAATTGTGAGAGATGATGCTTTAGTGTTGTCATTGCCTTGCCCACATTAATGTCTGCTGGAAACGTGCACAGCAAGCAGCTCATATCACCAAGTGTTGTGCAATGCTAATTTAACATCAGCAATATCATTTTCCAATATTCCAGCCAAACCAAAACCTTGCATAGCTGAATATGCTTTTAGCACCAAGGAGGACTCCCCAACATCGCTTTTATAAAGGACTCACATGCTTCTATGATTGTATAAGTGGTCAATTGTTTCAAGCTGCTTAAATCTATATGGAGTTGACCACTGAAAAGCCTTTTGCCGGCCAAGTTACTTCCAGGTGTGAATGCGCCAGTAAGCATTTCCTTTGGAATATAATATGACCTTGAGCATGCACAGAGCAGGACATGCTGCTGGAAGATGAGGGGAAGGAGGATTGTCAGCAGGAGACCATATCTGCCCAGGATATTTAGCGATTACCTGAACCTCAGCAAGGATGATTATGTGAAATGTCTGAGAAGGAGATGAAATGTGAAAAGGGGGGTCTTGATTGAAATCGGCCACTTGCTATAACCATATCTGTAAGGTGAGAGCCATAATATCAGTGCTGTAAACGTGACTTCCCTATAGTGCAGAGCACCATCGACTCTATCTACACCACTCTGCGGGTATCATAAATCCCCCTGCCACAATCGGAAGAGATTCTTCTCACTCAATGAACATACAAACACATGAATTAGGAACAGGAGTAGGCCACTCAGCCCCTTCAGCCTGCTTTACCATTCAATAACATCAACTCCACATTCCCACCTATCTCCACTAACATTTCTTTTTCTTTTGAAAATGTGTGCAAGGTTTAGGACATTTGGTCCTTCGACCCTACACCACTATTCAATATCATCATGGTTGAACATGCTTTCTCAGTATTCCACTCCCGCTTTCTCTCCACGTCCTTTAATATCTTTAGCCTCACAGCATGAGGGACCAATGTTCAATTTGACCATGTCCAGCTCCCTCTTGAATACATCTAATGAACTGCCCGAACAGTTTTCCACAGGTTCACAACCCTCTGAGTGAAGAAGTTCTTTCTCATCTTAGTCTTGAGTGGCTTATCCCTTATTCTTAGGCTGTGACCCCTCGTTCTGGACTTTGGGAACATCCTTCCCACATTTAGCCTGTCCAGTCTGATCAGGATTTTATATATTTCTATGAAATGCCCTCTCATTCATCTAAATTCCAGTGAGCAGAAGTCCAGTTGATCCCAGTCTTTCTTCATATGTCAGTCTTGCCATTCTGGGAATCACTTCACCTCCTTGTTAACCAAAACTCTATCTTGCCCTGCCCATTCAAAATATCCACCTCATAAACCTCACCTGGGTAAGGATACAGTCTTTGCCACCAGCTATACTATCAGAACCTGGACCGCAGGGTGAGGTGGAAGGGAAAGGCAGTGTGGAGGAGGGAGATGAGAGGAGAAAGAAGATGGAAAAGAAGGAAGGTATACACTTCTTTCTCTGTGGGCTGTCCATGAACGATTCATCCCAGTGTGATACCAGTAATTGCAGCCTCAAGTTCTCATTCACCAATAGTCCCTTAGCTTCCTCTCACTCTGTAGCTAACCAACTATTCACAACAATTTAAAAATAAAAAATAAACAAAATAAACTTTTCAAACTAAATGTATAAACTAAATCATGCTATTATGCACAGGAAAGTCAACAAATCATCTTTGTGCATTTCCTTACTTCTTCTCTTCTGAGCAGTTTTGCCTGCCCCAGTGCAGTGTCACACTAGTGCAGTGCTACTCCAATGCAGTGTCATCCCAGTGCAGTGCTGTGCCAGTGCAGTGCCACATCAGTGTAGTGCTACCCCAGTGCAATGCTATGCCAGTGCAATGCTATGCCAGTGCAGTGCCACACCAGAGTTGTGCTACCCCAGTGCAATGCTATGCCAGTGCAGTGCCACCCCAGAGTAGGGCCACCACAATGCAATGCCATCCTAGTGCCTGCTCCGTAACTGACAGAAAGCTGCTGACTTTCAAAAGAGGAAACTGTGAATAGCTTTGGAGGAAGACTTTGGACAATCCCACTGTTAGTGAGTGGTAATCTGTCTTCTCAGTACCTTGGTCTGACCCAGTGCAGTGATACCCTAGTGCACTGCCATTCCAGTAGCACTAGATAGAGTTACCTCAGCACTGGCAGCAGTAATTTAAGCTGGTTGAATGACAGGAAATAGTCAGTGCACTGGTGGAGTGGTAAGATGAATGCTATTTTCCTGAGAATGGGCAACAGAGTTGTGCTCCACTGAGCCATTTCTTCCCATTGAGGTGACGTCATAGCATTTTTGGTAATCCATTCTCCAATGCAGCTCTCTGCAAGCCCCTTTTACACAGTGTTATCCACAACTGAGATGTCAGCAGTCTGAACTTCTCTGGCAGCAAACTGACTTTGCACAACAACCGTCTGAGTTTTAACTGCAGCTGTCACTGGTTGGGTTGTTGCTTGCAATGGGCATCAGACATTGCATCAAAGTTGGGTTCACAAGTACGAGAATGGAGCAGGTCACCAGGTCTATGCTGGGAAGGATGTGGATGTGGTATATCTGGATTTCCAGAAGGCATTTAACAAGGTGCCGTACCAAAGCCTGCTACGTAAGGTAAAGGTGCACAGTGTCATGGGTAATGTATTAGCATGGATAGAGGATTGGTTAACTAACAGAAAGCAAAGAGTGGGAGTAAATGGATGTTTTTCTGTTTGGGACCAGTGACCGTGGTGTGCCTCAGGGATCAGTGTTGGGGCCACAATTGTTTACAATATACACAATAATTTGGAGTGGGGACCAAGTGTAGTGTGTCAAAATTCACAGATGACTCTAAGATGGGTGGACGAGCAAAGTGTGGAAAGGATGCTGAAAGTTTGCAAAGGAATATAGATAATTTAAGTGAGTGGGCAAGAGTCTGGCAGATGGAATACAATGTTGATAAATGTGAGGTCATCCATTTTGGTAGGAATAACAGTAAAATGGACTATTATTTAAATGGTAAAAAATTGCAGCATGCTGCTGTGCAGAAGGACTTGTGTGTCCTTGTGCAGGAATCTCAAGGAGTTGGTTTGCAAGTGCAGCAGGTAATTAAGAAGGCAAATGGAACTTTGTCCTTCATTGCTAGAGGGGTGGAGTTTAAAAATAGCAAGATTATGTCGCGCTGTATAAGGTGCTGGTGAGACCACTCCTGGAGTACTATGTACAGTTTTGGTCTCCTGACTTGAGAAAGGATATACTGGCAGTGGAGGGGGTGGGGGAGGGGGTGCGAAGGGTGCAAAGGGGATTCAATAGATTCATTCCGTAGTTGAGAGGGTTGGCTTATAAGGAGAGACTGAGTAGACTAGGGCTATTTGCATTCGAATTCGAAAGAATGAGGGGAAATCTTATAGAAACATATAAGATTATAAAGGGAATAAATAAGATAGAAACAGAGAAGTTGTTTCCACTGGCAGGTGAATTAGAACTAGGAGGCATAGCCTCAAAATATGGGGAAGCAGATTTAGAATTGAGTTGAGGAGGAACTTCTTCACACAAAGAGTTATGAATCTATGGAATTCCCTGCCCAGTGAAGCAGTTGCAGCTACCTCATTGAATGTCTTTAAGACAAGGATAGATAAATTTTTGAACAGTAAAGGATTAAGGGTTATAGTGATTAGTGGGTAAATGGAGCTGAGTCCACAAAAAGATCAGCCATGATCTTATTGAATGGGGGAGTAGGGTCAAGGAGCCAGATGGCCTATTCCTACTCCTAATTCTTATGTTCTTATAAGGACGGGCTGCAAACTCTGTGCAAATTTCTATGTCAGGTTGGTGCTGGGCTCCTCAATAATCATTGAGATTGATGGCAGAATTTCAGGCATGCTTCAATATACGTGAAGGACTTCATTAGCATTGTTCATTTATAGGTTGTCTTGTCAAAGTGCTCATCTAAATTCTCTGCAACAGAATTGATGTACAGCCTTACCCTCTGGTGAGCTGGCATATTATGTTTAGCTTGCCCTGTGCCTTAGCTGCAGTCCACTGTAGCTCAGTATCTCACCATGTGCAGATCCTGCCTTCAGTCCAGGTTCTACGACATGTGCAGTGTTAGCATCTGAGCTCTTGGCTGTGTTTTCATCATCACTCACCTCTGGTGTTCCTGCTGACCTGGCCAGTTTGCACTTTTTGAGTATCAGTCATATAAAAAGTCACATGAATAAGATTGCATTGTGGCAAAGTAGGATAAACTGAAGTGAGTATGCTTACACCAGCCTTTCAATCAGAAGACAGTTTGGATGATGAGAAGTGGGATGTGAGAAGGAGGATTGAATATGAGGATACCACTACCTTTGGTTTGATTGCTTCAGCCCTGCCACTGGTATCAGTCTCAGCAATGGCCAAATCAATAATGACAGCCATAGAATCATAGAATCCCTACAGTATAGAACAAGGCCATTTGGCCTATCGAGTCTGTATCGACCACAATCCCACCCAGGCCTAATCACTCTGGACACTAGGGTCAATTTAGCTTGGCCGATCAACTTAACCCACTCATCTTTGTAATGTGGGAGGAAACCAGAGCCGCTGGAGGAAACCCATGCAGAAACGGACAGAAGGTGCAAACTCCACACAGTGACCCAAGGCCAGAATTGAACCCAGGTCCCTGGTACTGTAAGGTAGCAACACTAACCACTGTGCCACAATGCCGCTGTATTGGAGGCTAGAACATACATGTCTCTCTCTGGTTTGATCTTGCTGGTTGCAATCGTGCACTGTCCTGCCCTGAAGTGAGAGGAAAGTATGTTTGAGCAGTGTGCAAACTGTGTTATAGGATAGCTGGAAGTGTGGGTAAGCTGTGAGATGCGGCATGAGACTTCCAGTGATGTGTGTGTGAGAGTAAAGTGAACCACATGAATATTATTATGTGCCTGATTGATATGAGGTTGTTCGTGGATGAGTGATGGAGTGGTGAGCTGAGCAGTGTCTGAGGCCACTGCTGGAATTGGTGGGTTATGAGACTTGAAGATATGTCCATTGACCTGGACCATAATTGAGAGTGCATTGAAATCCTTGCAGCACTGTATCCATGTTCTTGGTCTTAACATCTGACATTAATCCTCTGGGCTGTTTGTTCTCTCTGCCTTTCGGCTGTGTGAAATCCCATAACACCAGCTTAAAGTCCAACAAGTTTATTTGTGGATTTTACTTCCACATCATTTCCACAGAGGGCCTCCCTCTCCTTTCTCCTATTCACTTGACACTGGGTGGTCAGCATTTATCGCCAATCCTAATTGCCCGAGGGCAGTTAAAAGTCAACCACATCACTGTGGCTCTGGAGTCACATGTAGACCAGATCATGTTACAAAGACAGATTTCCTTCCCTAAAGGACATTTGTGAACCAGATGGGTTTTTCCGACAATTGACAATGGTTTCATGGTGATCAGTAGATTTTTAATTCCAGATTTTTTTTATTGAATTCAAATTCCACCACACGTCGTGATGGGATTTGAACCCTGGTCCCCAGAACATTAGCTGAGTTTCTGGACTAGTAATCTAGCAATAATACTATTAGACCATCACCTCCCACATGGGGGATAGAACATCTCTCCTCCTTATCAAATGTCTGAACTTTAAAACCCACACTCTCTCGAATGGTCAGATTCACTTATTTTGCAATGTAGGGTTCTTGTTCTTGCCACAATGCACCTCCTCTTTAAAAAGCGCAGGATAATTTTAAGTGGTGCTAGCCACTCACAATTTTGGTCCCTTACTAAAGGATACAATGAATGGACAGCATGGTAAATACTGGCTGGCCACAGAGACCATTCAAATGAGCAGGCAGTATGAAGTTTGCATGCTGTCAATGGGTGTTGGTTAATAATCTGTTGTGATCCTTTTGCCCATATTCAATTTAAACTGCATTATCTTTTTAATGCCCTGGCTTTCAGTACATATTAGATTTTGTAAGGGAAAGCAGTGCTTCTTCAGACTTATTGCGCAAAGAGGCTTCGGGACAATACAACCCATAAGTATTAATGCTTGAGATTGTACTGAGCTAATAACTTGCTGTTAAAAGAAAGTAAACCTTGCATTTATATAGCACCTATCATGACTGCTGGGTGTCCCAAAATATTTTACCATCAATGAAAAAAGATTCTGAAGTGTAGTCACTCTTGAAATATAGGAATTAAAACAACTAATTTGTATTCAGCTCCCAAAAACAGAAATATGATGATCATTTTTTTTATGATATTGATTGGGGACTAAATATTGTCCAGGACATTAAGGATAACTCCCTTTGAAACAGTGTTATGGCATTTTTTATGTCATGATGTAGAGATGCAGGCATTAGACTGGGGTAAACACAGTAAGAAGTCTCACAACACCAGATTAAAGTTCAATAGGTCTATTTGGTAGCACAAACCACTACCTTTTGGAGTCTGTCCCTTCATCAGGTGAGTGGGAGTTCTGTTCACAACCAGGGCATATAAAGACACAAACTCAATTTACAAAATAATGGTTGAAATGCAAGTCTTTACAGGTAATCAAGTCTTAAAGATACAGACAATGTGAGTGGAGAGTGAGTTAAGCACAGGTTAAAGAGATATGTATTGTCTCCAGCCAGGACAGTTTGTAGATTTTGCAAGCCCAGGCAAATGATGGGGGTTACAAATAGTGTAACATGAACCCAAGATCCTGGGTTGAGACTGTCCTCATGTGTGCAGAACTAGGCTATCAGTGTTTGCTCTGCTAATCTGTGCTGTCGTGTGTCGTGAAGGCCGCCTTGGAGAATGCTTACCCGAAGATCAGAGGCTGAATGCTCGTGACTGTTGAAGCTAACAGGAAGAGAACAGTCTTGGCTGGTGATTGTCAAGCGGTGTTCATCCACTCGTTGTTGTAGCGTCTGCATGTTCTCCCCAATGTACCCTGCCTCGAGACATCCTTTCCTGCAAAGTATCAAGTAGACAACATTGGCCAAGTTGCCATAATCTTTGATGCCCACATGAGAGAGCAGACCAGGCCTTCAGTTAACATCTCATCTGAAAGCCTCCCTTAGGTGTGAGTGGGACATGAACCCACAACTTTCTGAAGCAAGAGTTTGACCAATTGAACCATGACTGACAGACAAATGCATGAGCAAAAGGCTTGTTGATTCTGATGGATAGGAGTTCTGTGGCTGTTTGGAACAGGAATGGAAGTGGAATGGCTTGGAACAGGAATGGCTTGGAGCATCACAGTTACAATCCAGTCTCTCTGTGTGCATTGTGCCACAAAACAGCTCTACAGAAGCCTGGAGGGAATGTAAAAGGTTTTTTCCAAAAGTTGTCTCCAGTGTTATGTAGATCAGTCCATCTTGAAATATAGAACAAAGCGTCTAGGTCCTGGGATAAATCAGTTAGATATTTAACACTGAGATGTGGAATTATTTCCTAATTCAGAGGGTTATGAGGTCTCAAGAATTATTCAAAATATTCAAGAATGAAAGCACTAGATTTTGGCACACTAAGGGAATTAGCGGATAGAGGATAATGCAGATAAATGCTGAAGATTAGCGAGAATCTTATTGAATGGAGAGCAGGATTGGGTGCCAATAGAACCTAATCTTACTCCTAATTTTCTTACATGCTTTCATTTCTATTATTAAAGAATGGCAGGAAAGTTAAATTGTAGAATAGCCAACTAACGTGGATGTTGGAAATCAGAAATAAAAACAGAAAATGCTGGAACTACTCAACAGGTCTGTCAGCATTCGTGGATCTGAAACATTTGCTCAGTCTCATTCTCCCTCTAGGATGCTGCCAAATATTTCCCTGTGCCTATTTGTTGAACACTGGTGTGGGGAAGTTATTAGTTTCTATGATTATGAACGTAGGGTCTGAATGTTATAGGCCACCCTGGGTGGTAAAGCAGGCAAGAGAATCTGTAATTTATGGTGCCATGCAATCGGTGACATACCCTCCGCCAGTTCATCAACCTGGATCCTGGCTGTTGGAAAAGTTTTGGGTGGACCATCTACCCAGGACCCAATTGAGGCCCTTAAATGGGCAATTAGTGGTCAACTAATGACCTCATCCTGCTGTTGCTCTGAAACAAATGACGGTGAGAAGACTTTGCCCAATGTGCAGGCAGATTTGCCGGGCAGGTTTAATTCTACAAGTTGATAAAGTTGAGCGGATGGTGGGTGCCTCCTATCCTGGCCCCCTGTATCAGTCACAGGGCTGCCTCTCACAGCTTTGCTTCCCAAGCACACCTCCCCCCTACCCCATCTAATGAGCATGCCACCTCCCTTGCAGGCATTGTGCCAGGCCTCAGTGAGGTTTTTGGATGTACCTGAATGTCTGCGTCTATGGGTAAATGGCACCTCCTTAACCTATCGGTAGTATGGGCAGCGACCACTGCTCCTGTTTGACACTGCCATTGTGCAGAGTTTCTGGCCTCGGATTGGCAGGATGTCCAGCGGGAACAGGACGAAAGCCCCATCTCTTCCTAATTAAAAGTCCGTTGGCTGCAAATTTAAATTGGGGTGAGCACACTGAGGGTCCGATTTTACCATTTTGCTTTAAATGATGGCATGTGTTTCAGATGCGACTTTTAGACCCGTTTTCTGGTGCCCCCGTACGCACTCTGCCTGAAAAAATATCAACGAGTCTAAATCGTGCTGCACAAGCCTGTGGGTGGGGCTTAATGCACCTGAAATCCTGCAGCTCCAATTGGTGTGTCCAACTGTGCATGTACACAAAAAAAGATAGGATAACGCTCCCTGTCACATCTTCCTGGGCAGGGTAATGCCTTCTCCGGGCCCCAAAAACATTGCCCCGTCTCCCCCAACAACATTATTGACCCCCTTATCCCCCCCATCCACCTGCCACTAAGACTGATCCCCAGCCTTTCCCTCTCTTCCCCTCAAATGATCTCAGGTAGAGTGACTGTTGACCGCCCTTTCCCCCACACTGATCTCAGGCAGAGAGATACACCCTCTCCCCTCTCCTCACCATCGCCCTGGACTTTCCCGCACAAGGTCCCCATCTTCCCCAGACTCTGATGGCTCTGTGACATCTCTCTCTCTCTCTCATCTGTCCTCCGTCATCGAGGCACGGATCCAACACATCCCCCTCCCCATCAGCACACTTGCAAACGCTCACTTGCCTTCCCCTCAATGCTAACAACTACATGGAACTTGCTGGAATGTTCTGCCAAATTGCCTACAGCTGGTCTGCCCTAACGAGGGGCAACTCTATTAAAAACACAAGAATGGACAGGCAGGAATTCCTGCACAAAATGTGTGGATAACCAGCCACCCTATTCTCTAAGGGTGATCTGGAGAGGCTACTGGATGCAGCAGAGATGAGATGATACACCCTCTTCCCCCCAGGAGGACACACACCCACGGGGGCTGATGGAAATGGGGCCTGGGAGGAAGTTGCTGCCCTGGTCTGTGCCAGGGCACTGGCCCTCCCCCGAACAACGAAGCAATGCCATAAAAATGCCAATGACCTCATCCGAGCAGCAAGGGTGAGTGCTGAAACCTCATCTTGCATCTTCCCCCAAATCTCCCCCAGATCCTCCTATCACCACCACCATCCATGCTTCCAGTTCCTGACCCCAAGCACTTCCTTCCTATCCCTCCCAAGAGCCCCATTATGCTTGCCCTCTAAGAGCCACCACTTGATACCCTGCAGGAGTCACACCACCCTTTCTTGCATGGCTCCGTCTGTCTCCGCAGGAGAAGACTGACCATAAAGTCTGTGAGAGGGCAAACACTGGAGGTGGTAAGCTAGACCTCTGGGACTTCACATCCTTTGAGGAGCAGGGCTGGAGCTCTCAAGGGAAGGGGTGAGCACCTGCTATTCCTCCATTCACTTTGAAGCAATTTTTCAGGGGCATGAGTTTCGGGTGCGAGGGCAAGGTTGAAAGGAGACGTATGAGGCATGTTTATATGTACAAAGTGGGTGCCTGGCACTCATTCAAGAAGGAGTTCACTGATGCAGAAATGATAGTGACCTTTCGAGGGCATTTCTACAGTTATGTGAATGGGATGAGAATAGAGGCATATGGTCCCTGGAAGGGGACAAATCAGATGGACACCTACCGGTTTCTACCAGTCAAAGGGGTCTGTTCCTGTTGTATAACTTTTTTGGTGCTTTGTTCTACGTTCAATGGAAAAATATGAACCATGTGTTTCGCATCCTAGATTCCTCTCCCTCCCTTGCACTTGTGTCCTGTGTTGAGGGACAGATCTTGATTCCCCGGGGTCTTCTAGGTTCCCTGAGGCCTTCTGAACTCCAGGCCCGTACTGCAGCTTCTACCCATTCTGGTCTAGACAGTTTGGATAATTCCTCGGGTGATACGGATGAAGGGCTCTCGGGGATGGCATTTTGGGGTTAGCTACTACCTCATAACTCACCATGCCAGGTACTGACATGTCGGTGAGTCTAGTTAGCTCTCTGGTGAGCTCGACACATTTGATAATGTACATCAGATGGAGGAGGGAACATTTGAGACCTCTGGAACGTGGGTGCCTGCCGGAGGTGAGGACTCAGCTGACCCCAGGCTACATGCCTCTTACCTCTTACTTACCTCTAACATCTCCTCTGTACTTGCCCCCCAGCACCTTAAACCTGTGTCCTCTCGTAGCGACCATTTCAGCCCTAGGAAATAGTCTCCAAGAATCCACTATCCCTATTCCTCTCAACATCTTATAAACCTCTATCAAGTCGCCTCTCAACCTTCATCTCTCCAGGGAGAAGAGACCTAGCTCTCTCAAGCTATCTTCATAAGGCATGCCCCCCAATCCAGGCAACATCTTTGTAAATCTCCTCACAATCCTCTCAATAGCTTTCACATCCTTCCTATAGTGAGGCAACCACAACTGCACACAGTTGTAGTAACAGAGCCAGGGAACTTAGGAGGGGATGAAGGCCACACTGGACCAACTTGCTGGAATGCATTGCCAAATAGGATGGTGGAGGCAGGCACGCTTGTTTAAGGCTTACTTAGATAGGTGCATGAGCAGACTAGAAATGGAGGGGTACAGGAGAGTTTTCTAAATAATGATGAAGAGCCTTGGTACATCTCTGGGAATCAATTGATTCCTGTGGACTTTCCAACATATTTCATGGCTCACTTGCTTTATTTCTGCACTTCTGGGAATTCTGTAAATGTTTAAGCTGTGCATGGTTATTGATGTCTTTTCTTTTATTTGTGACTCCCCTTTTCCGACACTGGGGCAGCTCAGGCGCAGCGGGATGATGAGGGTGTCGTAGAAATGACACAGACATCTGAAAGCAAGCCAGCGCCCTCAAGCTGCATAGGACATCACCATATCTGTCACCTAACTTCTTAAGCAATTCCCTATTTTTTCTTCAATTAATATACATTTTTAATTAACTCCAAGAAGTAAGACAACCCTCTCAAACTGACATCAACATGAAGCATCCCACCAGCGATTGTCAATGCAAGTGGATCCCTATTCGAGACAAATCTAAGACAAATTAGTCAGAGGTGGGGGGGAGAGGGGTGCAAAAATATTTAATTGCAATGAACGTGTTCAAGTACAACGTTTTAACATAAAAACTTGAGAACAGAAAACATTAAGATGCTTAAATATTTTCCTAACCACTGCAGCTCTTCACCTGTGCCATCTCAGTGCAAAGTGCTACCAGTCTGCATGTGTGGTGTGCTTTTCTAATCATTTCTGATGAAAGATCATTGACCTGACACAAAATGTTGCCAGATCTGCTGATTTTTATCCAACAGTTCCTGCTTTTTTTTTAAGAATCTTAAACCTTAGGTATAAAGTGGATGGCATGGTGGCACAGTGATTAGCACAGTGATTAGCCTGGCAGTGCCAGGGACCTGGGTTCGATTCCCAGCTTGGGTGACTGTCTTTGTGGACTGTGCATGTTCTCGCCATGACTGCATGGTTTCTTCCAAGTGCTCTGCTTTCCTCCCACAATCCAAAAGCCTAGATTGGAAGAACTGGTCATGTTAAATTGCCTCTTAGTGTCAGGGGGATCAGTTCGGGTAAATGTATGGGGATAGGGCCTGGATGGGATTGTGGTGGTGCAAACTTAATGGGCCGAATGGCTTCTTTCTGCACTGTAAGATTCTATGATTCTATACATTACAAGTTTCTCACAGATCCAAGACATCATTGACTGCACATATTCTGCCATGATAGCCTTTAATCTTTGTCAATTTCAAATCCTTTCATTCACTCAATAAACATCTGGTATGTGAAAATAAAGCTCTGTGTTTCCTTGTCTAGATGTTGCTTAATATTCCAGTCCCTGTACAGCTGGTTCATTGGGAAAACATGGCTTGCATATGTGGCTCATGAATCCCCTATGGGTACTCCACTTGCTAGTTAAACTACACTGAAATCAGACCCAAGGGTCAGTTATAACCTTTACAGCACTTGACAGATTTGGTAGCTTCCTCTAGTACAGCCTGGAGAGAGTGTCCCATGTTGCTATAGCAGGTATGCGCTTAAATTCATCTTTAATCACCTCTCAGCCTTTTTGTCTCTAAGGATATCAGTCCCAACCTCTCTAACCTATCCTCATGACTGACGTTTCTCATCCCTGGAATCATTCTTATAAACTCTTTCTGCACTTTCCCTAATGTGTTCACATCTTCTCTGTAGCATGGCACCCAGAATGATAAAATATTCCACTTGAGGTAGAACTAGTGCCTTGTATAAGTTCAGCAGAACCTCCTTGCTCTCACACTTTATGCGCCAATTAATGAAGCCTGGAATACTCTATATTTTATTAACTATTCTGTCCACCTGTCCTAACACCTTTAATGACTTATGTCCTGCACTCCCTTATAAGTTGTACCCCTTATTTTCTATTGTCTGTTTGAATCCTTCATCCCAAAACACATCACTTCACAATTCTCTGCCTTGAACTTCATCTCCCCCTCCACTTGTCTATATCCTTTTGACCTTCTACACTCTATTCCTCAGTGTTGCCAACATTTCTCTGTTTCGTGTCATCTGCAAACTTTGTAATTGTTGCATCTACACCAAAATGGCGATAACTAACATACATCAGGAAAAGTAAGGATCCCAACACCCACCACTGCTGTGGGCCACTCAACACGGCTCCACCCGGTCCATCAAGGAGCAATCCACTTCCAGGTTCAGCAACTGGACGGTGAGGCAGAGCGGCAGTGGCAGAGGGAAGTTATCCCAGGGCTGGGAATTCCCCCTCCCTCACTGCAGCAACTTGTCCCCACTGTGGAAGGTCTTGTGGCTCCAAGATCAGAGTCTTCCTTCATCTGAAGAATCATCAAGCCTGACAAACGTCATCTGTGATTTTGAGTGACTGTCGCCACCGTTGACAACAATCTGGGGCAATCTATCACAAACCGTCATCCAACTCAGATAATATTCATTGACCGTGCTTTCAATTATTCAGCCGATTCTCTATCCATGCTACTTTTGTCACTTTTATTACATGGGCTAATATTTCTCATCAGTCCATGTGTGTGACACTGTATCTTTTAGAAATCCATGTATACCACATCAATAGAATTACCCTCATCAATATTTTCTGTTACCTCTTCAACAAACTCCAGCAAATTAAATCGCCTGAGATTAGCTCTTCCTAATCAACCTACATTTTTCCATGTGATTATGATTCTATCCTGAATAATTGTTTCTGGAAGCTTGCCTACTACTGATGTTAAACTGACTGGTCTGTAATTATTGGGCTTATCCTCACAACCTTTGTGATACAAGGCCGTAATATTTGCAATTCTCTGGTCTTTTGACACCTCCCCTGAGTCTAAGGAAGACTGAAAAACCATGGCTGGTGCCCCCGAAATTTCCAACCCCAATTCGTTCTTCATACTGGACACACCTCATCCAGTCCCTTGTCAACTTTAAGTACCCACAATCTCTCCTTATCAATTTTGAACCCTTCTAGTGACAAGAGCTTCCTCATCTGTCGCCAAGGCCTAAGGAGCACCTATCTCTTGCTTGCTGAGTGCGCAAGCCTCTATTTTCACATCCTGGATAGAGTGGACATGGGGAAGATGTTTCTAATAGCAGGCTAGACTTGGATCTGAGAGCATAGCTTCAGAATAACTGGACAACTTTTTAAAACTGAGATGAGGAGGACTTTCTTCAGCCAGAATATGCTGAATTTACGGAATTCATTGCCACAGAAGGCAGTGGAGACCAAGTCATTGAGTATACTCAAGGCAGAGATAGGTTCTTGATTGGTAAGAGGATCAAAGGTTACAGAGAAAAGGCAGGAGAATGCAGTTGGAAAACTTATCAGCCATGATTGAATGATGGAGCAGACTTGATGGGCCAAATCTGCTCCTCTATCTTAAGGTCTCGTCCCTAGACACTTGTAAATCATGGCAATCACCAATTAGCTGCACCAATTGCACGCTGAAGCCAGACTTTTCAAGAAGCAAGTCTTAATAGCACAATACCGTGGTAACTTCTGTATTCGTACCTTCTCCCCAAATGAACCCCAAAATGTCTCTCTTTTTTGTATTTACCCCATTGACTCGATCCAGTGAAGAGGCTATCGGATGAATGCGGACACGCTTTCTACCAGCTATGGAGCGGTTTCCCAGTTATTGTGCTGAACCATCATCAATTCTCGTTTGTACTGCTCCTGAGAAAAGGGAGGAGAAAATGACAGCCAAGCTGAACCAGGCTTTTTCCTGCGATTAACTGAATGTGCGGCACAGTGTAATTTTATCTATTTGTTCTGCAGCAATTACTAAGAACCAGGATGGCTTCCATCCTGCAGTATATAATTTAAGCCAGCCAGCACTGTTCTATGTCTACCATCCCAGGGCAGGGGAAAAGCTGTCGTAAATTGCTCTATAATTCAATGAAGGAGAAGGGTTTCTGCAAGCCTTGCACAAAAACTACTTAATTTCCCAAGAAAGTGCAGCTCGTTTTTTTTTAAGGCTGAGAAACTTTATTAACACTCCCATTTGTGCTTCATTCATGTGTCTGAGGTTCTGCTGAGCCAAGGAGAATGACTAAGGATAATTACCGATCTTCTTTGGTGAGCGGCTGAATGACAACCCTGTCAGCTAACTCCCATA
This sequence comes from Sphyrna mokarran, assembly GCA_024679065.1. Taxonomy (NCBI): domain Eukaryota; kingdom Metazoa; phylum Chordata; class Chondrichthyes; order Carcharhiniformes; family Carcharhinidae; genus Sphyrna; species Sphyrna mokarran. The sequence continues at coordinate 102,339,406 of JAGIQG010000007.1, forward strand.
ATGCCAGGAGCTGTCCCATTTGCAACAGAATAGGCACACGGGCTAAACGGACACAGAAAACCATGCAGAGACACACCGAGGAGAGCACGCACTGTGCGACTGACCTCTGCCTTTTGAGGACATTGCTCACAGAATGGGTGTTGCCTTCCAGCTGAACTGATTGCTGTGGGCAGCCATTCTGTCCCTCGGCTGCACATCTGAATGGGGAAGCAGGCATCAGAAGATCAGAACACACCCTTGGAAAGCTGTCAGCAGCTCTTAAAGAGGACTTAGTTCAGCCACTTGAGGAACCATAGGTTATCCCCAAAGCCTGGGAGGTAGCGCTGCTGGAATCTCCAATGGGAAAAGAGCATTGGAGGCCAGGTATCTATTTTACAGTCAGTGAGAAGATAGCGAATGAGTTGCTTGGCTGCTCTGGCTACAGCTATCAACTGTGCAAGCTTTTCAGTGTAATTTCTTGGGAAGGACAAATAAAGCAGGTTGTTGAGTTTGGAAATCCGAAGGACAAGAGACCAAGTGAACCCTCCCCCACCCTCATGTTTCATGAGGTCACAGAAGTAGCATGGGAAACGCTGGCTAAACGGGAGAACTTTTGTTGCTGCAGCTCCCTGAAATAGTCAAGTTCCAGATTCTGTGCCTCAAACTTTCAAAAGAAAGGAAATGAAAACAAAGTCACGGTGGAAGAAAAAGCAGCAGTGCCAGCAAGTGCCAACAAGAAAAAAAAACAGATAAAAAGTCTGCAGGCAAAGGAAAAGGCAAAGGAGATCTCCAGAACCACCAACCAGCAGGAGTACCAAGCCGTTAATGTGAGGTGAAGTGGAGGTTACAGATAGAAGCATAAGTGATACCTGATGATGGTCCTCAATGTTACATCATAATCCAGGGTTTCCAAAATCTTCAGTTTTCACTCATGTTGGGAGAGCTAGGAATTAATATCTCTGCTGTAATAACGATCAGTTATGAAAAGAATAAGAGTTTCCTGAAAGTGGATGCTGTCGAATCTGAGATAGACCACCATGAATCACTTGAAGGAATTGAATCAGAGAAAAAGCAAAAGGAAGACAGCAACAAGAGCCTGGAAAATTTTTGGAAGTGCCTTGTGCCTGTTCTGAGTAGTGGAAAACCTATCAAAGTGATATAGCCAGACTCCGGTACACAGTGAAGGAAGCCATCTTACCACAGAATTGGGACAATGATGAGATGAAGCTGGACTTTGGTGCCTGCATGATTTACGATTGTGAAGACTGGAAAAGACAACATCAGAACTATTTGCACTATACTAAGCTGATTACGGTGCTAAAGATCTTAAAAAAGGAAGAGCTGCTTTTAAATGCAACCCTTACTGAAGGAGAAAGTCTATCTCAGCAAGTTTAACAGTTGCCCGTGAGAAAGTAGGTGTTTCTATTCCACCATTGGATATGAGATATTGTAACGAGGTGATGAATCTAGTGCTCTTGGAGAGACTCTCTGTGCCTTTAACATTACACTGTATACTGTAACAGGTAGTTGCAACAGAAGAAAGTTGAACTCCTTCAAGTGAACTTATTCCTAAACCGCGGAAAGGTGGACGGGATCAGAATGTGGTGGAGCACATGATATCCACTGTGCTCAGTCTTTCAGAGGCTGAGCATGATAAAAAGAAAATAATTGAAGAGTTTAAGGAGCCCCCACAAAAGCCAATGAATGAATCATCCACGCAAACATCATTCCAGAACATTGGAGAACAGGCTGCTGAAACTGAAGAAGATAACCTTCAGATATGTAATGTTTTTATGACTGAAGGTAATCCTCACTCAGTTGGGGAAGGTTCTGAGCCAAGAGCAGATGTATAGAAATCTATACTTGAGAAAGAACAACAGATAATGATCGAAGAGTTGAAAAAGATCTGAACAAAAGAGATCATATGAAGAGACTAAACAGCTCCTGCTTCTTAATCTCTATGATAACCTGACATGGCAGACACATCATCTGGAGATACTTCAAGACTTTGACCCTGCAAAAGTTGAATAGGAAATGATGAAAATGTTGCCATTGGAAAAGTTTCTTAATTTTACCCATCCTGTACCCGAGAATGATGCTAAACGTTTGGCCAGTATCCAAGCACTTATCTACTATTGCACCAATGAAAATGTGACAGATTCTGAGGTGGAGAGGGCCTTCAAACAGTTTGTATTTGAGAACATAAAATTTACCAAAGTGAAAGAGAGTGGGGAATTAGAAGAAAAGAAAGATATATCAAACAAACAATCCCAGTCGCCACACAGACCATGGGATAACCCGGTCAGGTTTGCAAAACAGATGAAACAGATTCTTAGCGCCAAGAAGAAGCAGAAAAAAAAATGTTTGTGCAGAGGGGGCAGAAACTTGTCCTTTCAAGTTTGGTAGTGGCAAGCTAAGAGAGAACAGTGTATATTCCACGGAAACATCCTGTACAGCGCACTTTGAAGATACTTCTGAAATGGTTAACGAGGAAACCAGAAAAGATAGTTTAACAGATGATGAGGATTAAAAAGAGTAAAGATGACAACCTAAAGATTGATATAAAATATACATAAAGACTACAGCTCCGATCACTGATGGAATGGTGTTTTGCCGAACAACATGATCCACTTGTTTCGATACAGGCTCTTTAGGAAGTTATTCAATTTTATAGATGTGTGGATACATATCACTGCAAACAAAAAAAAAGCCTGCACAGTGGCTAGCACTGCTGCTTCACAGCTCCAAGGACATGGGTTCGATTCCCGCTCCGGTCATTGTCTGTGTGGAGTTTGCACATTCTCCTTGTGTCTGCATGGGTTTTCTCCGGGTGCTCCGGTTTCCTCCCACAGTCCAAAGATATGTGGGTTAAGTTGATTAGCCATGCTTAAAATTGCTCCTTAGTGTCCTGAGATGTGTAGGTTAGAGATTAGTAGGTAAAATATGTAGGGATACGGGGATAGGGCTCGTGTGGGATTGTGCTCGGTGCAGACTCAATGGGTCGAATGGCCTCTTTCTGTACGGTGGCGTTTCTAAAATTAGGAATGGTTGAGAACTCTGGGGTCTGTACTTATTGAAGTTTAGAAGGTTAAGAGGGGATCTTACTTAAACTTACAGGATACTGCGAGGCCTGGATAAAGTGGCAGTGGAAAGGATGTTTCCACTAGTGGGAAAAACTAGAATTGAGAGCACAGCCTCAGGCTAAAAGGATAATCCTTTTGAACAGATATTAGGAGGAGGAATTTCTTCAGCCAGAGAGTGGTGAATCTGTGTGAAACTCTTTGCAGAAGGCTGTGAAGACTAGCTCATTGAGTGTCTATAAGACAGAGATGGATTAATAAGGAGTTCAGGGATTGTGGGGAAAAGGCAGGAGAATGGGGATGAGAAAAACATCGGCCATGATTGAATGGCAGAGCAGACTCTATAGGCTGAGTAGCCTAATTCTGTATAATGTCTTATGATCTCATGGTGCATAGTTTGCAATTCTCCCCGTGCCTGCGCGGGTTTCTTCTGAGGCTCCAATCTCCTCCCACAGTCCAAAGATGTGTGGGTTAGGTTGATTGGCCACGCTAAAGTGACCTAGTGTCAGGGGGATTGGTACGGTAAATTTATAGGGTTACGAGAATAGGGACTGGGTGGGATTGTGGTTGGTGCAGACTCGATGGGGCAAATGGCCTCCTTCTGCACTGTAAGGATTCAATGATTTTATGATTCTACGAAGATGTCAAATCAAGACACTCCTCCATTGCTGCCGCACCAGCGCTCAGAGAGTTCACCTCCCACCAGCGCTCTGTTCCCTGTAACCAGAAAGTACACCATATTTCACTTCATATTATTCAGCACACTCTTATATCCAAACCATGGAAAAGTTCTGTTCAATCCAGGGGAAAGCAGCACGCATGATTGCTATCCTTTCCACAAATATTCAATCTCTCCATCACTGACAAACAGTAGCAGTCACATACAGCAACTACAAGATGCATTGCAAAAATTCATCAAGGCTCCTTAGGCTGCAGCTTTCAAACTCGCAACCACTACCATCTAGAAGGACAAGAACAGCAGTTACCTAGGAACGCTATCACCTGCAAGTTCCACTTTAAACCATTGATTTTGATTTGATTCAATTTGATTTATTATTATCACATGCATTAGTATACAATGAAAAGTACTGTTGCTTGTGCACCGCACAAACAAAGCATAGCATTCACAGAGAAGGAAAGGGGAGTGCAGAATGTGATGTTACAGTGATAGCTCGGATAAAAGAATTAAATGAAGTTTTAGAAGCTTCAAACAATATAGAATTAGAAGGCACGCTGGGCACAACTTGCAAGAAGTTGCAATGCTCTGGTGCCATCCTAACTTGGGAATATCTTGTCAGTCCTTCATTGTTGCTAGGTCTAAATTCTGGAACTGCCTTCCTAACAGCACTGTTAGTGTACCTACACCTCAGGGATTGCAGTGGTTCAAGAAGATAGCTCACCATCACCATCTGATGGATAACTGAGGATGGGCAATCAATACTGACCAGCCAGTCGTGCCCACATTACATAAATAATAAAAAAAGGCAACATATTTCATAAGATTGTCAGTAACACACTTTCCTCTCCCACCAGCCCTCTCCACCTCCGCCCCCCCACCCCACCTCCTAACAAAATTGCTTTAAAGAGAGAAAACAATCTTTCTGCTAAGTGGGTGTTTTTTTTTCCCTGTCTGGAGGATAGTAGACAATGGACTTGATCTCCCAGTCTCTGGATCATCTGTGACCTGATATACCCTGGGAGATGTCTAAGGGGACACCTTGGAAATCTCATTGCAAGGACTCTGCAGAAATTGTCTGGGAGGTTTTAACTTCTGATCAGCAAATCCCCAGTGCCTGGGACCCTTTGATAAAATATCCAACTCTGAATTAGACGTGTCAGGTGTCTGCCTTAACTGTTTTTTTACTTATGAAATTTTAGACAGAAAGTAACCATTCTACCCTGCGGGTAACTATACAACTGACCCTCTCCTCCTCTCAATTCCCCACTAACCTCTTCTCTTAAATCCCTCCGCCCCTCAACCTTTGAGACTCTCCTACCAGCATCCAACTCATCCATTAACCTTCTGGCTCCCCCAACCCTTCGACTGTCCTCCATAATCTTCAATCCCCTCACTCCGTTGACCCTTCAAATCTCCCTGACCCTACAACCTAACCTGGCCTTACCTCAGAGTCCCCACCCACCACCCTATTCTTCCACCTGCCATCCTGTCACCAAAGACCCTACCATAATACCCATCCTGTCATCCTGCCATGCTGCTACATGCCATCCTTCCCACCCTTCCACCTCTAACACTGCCATCCTACACACATTGCCACCTGCTACGCTAATTACCTTGTCAATTACATCCCTGCCACCTTATGCAACCTGCTATCTACCACACTGCCAGCTTACCCACTTCCCTCTCTTGCTCTTATTCACTAATATACTGAGAAGCTGCTTAAATGTCCTTAAGCTTTTCAGTGTGTTAGTGAATGAAGGGCTATCAGAATATAACAGCTAGTGCTGTAAAAAGGGAGGTGGGTGGTGGTCATGTGTAGGCTTCCCTCAATGATCCTGAACTCTGAGGAAGCACTCTTTGAGCAGGAATCCGCATTACTGAAAAGGCCCCAATCTGAAGTCTGGGAGAGAAATGCAGAGCCCTGGTACTGACACTGGGGATGATACCAGTCAAGAGCAACAGGAAGTACACAGGCTAGCAGAATAAGCGGACGACAGGTAAAGGAAATTGAACACAGGACAGTTTAAGATGATGCAGTTTGGTAGAAGGAATAAGATAAGGCAGTATAGACTAAACTGCACGGTTGTGAAATGTGAGACCTGGGGATAAATGTGCAAAGATCTTTGAAGATAGCAGAACATAATGAGAGAACAGCTGGCAAAGCAGATGGGATCCTGGACATATATATGTAGAGATTGTGAATTCCAAAGCAGGCAAGTTACGCTGATCCTGGTCTGGTCTGGTCAGGCCAGTGCAAGAGTGCTGAGTTCTGCTGATGATTACCACATCTTTGGAAGGATAGTTCCAAAGATGAGTGACTTTTATTCCAAAGTTAGGTTGGTCAGGTCTTCCTGAGGGAATTTAATGGACGTTGGACCGCTAATGAGCTTGAGAGCAAGATTTTTGTCCTCATATATGATGATGTCACACTTCGAAAGGCTGTTGACCAACCAAACGGCTGGAGGAGTTGTCATCTCCATAGTGCCACCAGGAGTCGTGGCCACTTTTTGCACTGCAGGCAGTACCTAATAAGGGACTATGGAGCTGGCCACTTAGATAAGCCTGAAATTTGCTGGAGTCAGGCTGGCAGTGTCAGAGAGGAGTTAAGGAGTCGAATCTGGGTGGTCATGGTGTTGGAGTTGGTGGGTGGAGGGGGAAGCACAGAGCCGGGTGTGAGTACCATTGTTGTTGGGGCAGTTGGGGAGATGCTTGTGGTGCCTGAACAGGGTATCATCACCCTCCAAAAAGACAGATAGATTTCATCTGGTGGAAATCTACTACCAGTAAAATGCCAGTTATAGTAAAAGGTCCCTAAATGATAATAGTCTGAGAAGCTCAACTGACCCATGGGGTGGGGGCGGTGGGCTGTCTTCCCATACCACCAGTAAAATGCCAGTTGGGGCAGGTAGGTGACACCCAATTTTTTTCTTGGTCCTTTTCTCCCAGCTTGCAGCCTGTACTTGACGGGGACAGTAAATTTCCACCATATCATAGATTCACAGAACCTACAGTACAGAAGGAGACCATTTGGCCCATCGAGCCTGCACCAGCTACAATCCCACCCAGCTCCCATCCCCGTAACCCCACATATTTACCCTTTCACCCTTCTTACAAGAATGGGCAATTTAGCATGGCCAATCAGCTTATCTTTGGACTGTGGGAGGGAAATGGAGTTTCCGGAGGAAATCCACGCAGACACAGGGTGAATGTGCAGACTCCACAAGACAGTGACCCAAGGCCAGAATTGATCCTGGCGCTGTGAGGCAGCAATGCTAACACTGTGCCACCATGCCACTCTCTGATTCTGATCCTGTGACACTATGCCCTATGACTCCTTCTTGCAGGAAAAGATGATGCGTAATGCCAAGCAGCAGGTTCCACTGATTGGTAGCCAGTGCAACTGTACACTCAGTCCCCATTCTGGCAGTGGTAAGCAAAATCAGAATGAAGGCTGTGGTCATTGGTGATGCTGATGGATGTAAAGTTTGCAGCTAATCCTCTGCTTTTTTGACTTCTCCTGCTACACACATTGTCTGCACGACAAACCGCAGGTGATTCCAAAACACTTTTTATTCCCTCATACCACAGCATAAGCCTTGTCTCTTTCTCAGTGGGGTTTCTTAGAATGTGGAAGGCCCACAACAGTGAAGATGATTATAAGGATCGTTTGATGACATCCGCACAATCACCAGCTGTGGACCTTAGAGATTAGGTTGAAGGAGGTATTTGCCAAGTGCACTAGAGCCAGAGCAGAGAGATGGTCAGCAAAAGGAATCAGCTCATTGGGAGGAGGAGTTTGATACTGAATCTTCAGCAAAGGATTCATGAGGGGTCTTCATTGGGCCAGGACACCCAAGGTGAATGGTCACATACTAATAAATGCTTGGCTCAGGGAGACCCTGAGCGATATTTAACAGAATGTGGATGAATCCATCGCCAATCTGTTTACAGACTTTGAGCAGAGTATGAAGCCAATTGGTTTCGATGTGGAATCAATGACCATCTACATCAATGCAGACTGGTGTTGGACAGTCATCCTAGGCTTGGAGCTGCTCAAGGCCATTCTCTGATGACTACAGAGTCATTAACAAAAACTTGTAACCTTTCACCTCTGAAGCTGCAGGCATCAGGAAAGAGAGCCACAATAAAATGAAATTCTCACACCTTTTACATCCAGGACATCCCGAATACTTTGCAAGTAATGAAGTATTTTTGAAGTGTAGTTACAATTGTAATATAGGAAATGCTATAGATAAATTGTACACAGCAAGCTCCCACAAATAATTATGTGATATTAGGCAGACAACTTGTTTTAGTTATTGCTGCTTCAGCGAACGCTATTGGTGATGCCACTAAAAATGAATCCTCTCCTCCTCAAAATAGAGCAGGAAACATTTACACTGTAAAGTTCCATAAAATGTGAAAAGTGAATGTCCAAACTGGTAGTGTTGGCTGAAGGAAGAATGTTGGCTAGGATTTGCATCTTATGCAGTCACCTGAGCAGGATCTTGATTTAACGTATCATCTGAAAAGTAGGAACTCCAATAGGATGACATGGTGGCACAGCGGTTAGCACCATTGCCCCACAGTACCAGGGACCTGAGTTCAATTCCTGGCTTGGGTCACTGTGCAGAGTCTACATGTTCATCCTGTGTCTGTATGTGTTTCCTTCGGATGCTCCAGTTTCCTCCCACAATTTGAAAGGTGTGCTGGTTAGATGCAATCGCCATTCTAAATTCGCCCTCAGGCTATCCGAATAGGTGTTGGAATGTGCTGACTAGGAGATTGTCACAGGAACTTCATTACATTGTTACTGTGAGCCTGTTTACAACACCAATAAACTAAAATGCAGCAATCTTTCAGAACAACACTTCATTGCCAATGATGCTAAACTTAATTTTCGTCGACAATGCAAGATGGGTGACAGTAACTTAATGCCAGCTGGCTATATATGCAGCCAGCATAATTTAAGGACCCCATGACCCTGGACATATTCTTCCACCTTCTTCAGATACAAAGTCTGAGCTCACGTACCAACTCAAGAACAGCATCTTCCCTGCTGCCATCAGTCTTTTGAATAGATTTATCTTGCAATAAGTTGATCTTTCTCTACACCCTAGCTATGAATGCAACACTACATTTTGCATTCTCTCATTTCCTTTTCAATGAATGGTTATACTTTGTCTGTATAGTGTGCAAGAAACAATGCTTTTCATTGTATACTAATACATGTGACAATAATAAATCAAATCAAATTAATGATCCATTACAAAAGCATTGTGGTCAAAAGAAAGACATTTGTGTGGATGTGCTATTGGCATCTTTAAATGACCGTCCATGACAAATTTCAACCTCATTATACCAAAAGCAGTTCCAAGGCATAAAGGTATAGAGAGACACACAAAGAAACATGCAGACACATCCTTTCGTAAGTCTTTTCTGAGGCCTTAGCTTTCGTTTGCCAAGATCAGCTTTCAGATGCAGAAATGTATGCGTAAAACTAGACGTGAAAAGACAAGGAGACATACAAAGACAGCCACCTGGGTGCACATTTAGAGACGTTTAGCAAGCAACACCTGGCTTCTTGTTGAGTCTCTAAACGTGCTGAATATTATAAATGCCGAATATCAGAATTTGCAGTAAGATTAGTTTCTGGCCTTAGAGACGCCCAGAGCTAGTTTAATAAAGTGTTCTTGGTGTATTACTGGAATATTACAACATGGTTCTTAAGGTACAATAACAAAGCAGGCACATTGCCCAGAGAGCTTGGAGAATGATTTAGTGTAATTACACGGTACATCTGCCAGGAGCTCTTTTCAGAATGAGTCCAATCCTGTTGGATACTAGACTCGTACGCAATGCTGCACTAATGCGCAGCATCGACGGAGGATATTTTGGCGATTCAGGAAACATTCTAGAGGGGAAACTGCCAATGCAAGTGATTACAAACTTTTTTAATAAACAAAATATGCACGGCCAGCACCTTACAGGAGCAATACCAGGATCTGATAATTCCACTGCAATCTTAAACAGCGTACCGATAAAATGTGAAATGTAGCAGCTGTCAAGGGTGATATTATCCCGTCACCATGAGGAAGGAATAATTGTGCTTTTGACTGTTATCTTTGCCAAGTGAAATTATTTTTAAATGCATGAACCGCGCCTTTATTGTTGGATATTGCACTTTTGAATTGTAAAGCACTGCGGCAGAGTGGAGCAATAGGAGTTGATTGAATGACTTTGAAATTCAAGCCATTTTTCTCCAGCGAAACTCCTGGTGCCTGCTATGACTACTGGTGAGTCGGATCCATTTGTGAAACCTGAAGTTGCTCCCGATTAATCAAGTTAGAGCTGACAGAATGTATCACAATACAACAGCGAAAGCCCAACTCTTGTCAATCCCCCACTCTACCTTCCTTGGACATCATGAATCAGTTATAGATAGGAGAGACGATCACCTTTGTTTTAGCAAGCTTCCCGCTGGCAATCACTTAAAATGTTTTTCTCTCTCTCCCTTTTGAAGGGGCTATTAGCATTTCTGTGTCTCTTAAATGGTCGAGGCAGCAAGGAATCATATCATCTTACTTCATAAACAAGAACAATTTGTAAAAAAAAATCAATAAAGCCTACAGGCTTAAAAGGACCAAGAGAGGCAGCATTCCCAAATCAAATAATTTAACTCTCGTGAGTCATACATGGTAATTGGAATGTTTCATTAAATTCCTTTCTTTTTTCATGGAGAAACAAAATACATTGACAGTATTTTTTTCTCGTCTCATCATTTTTAAATGCAGTCAGTTTTACATCTTCATAGTTTTACAAGTATTCATGTGTTTTTTTAACCCTTTAAAAACTTTGACTCGTGCAGAATTTACAAGCATTGCGAATTCTTATTGGGCATCTTCAGTGCATATTTTACCTTTTGCTATTCAGTTGCTAATTATCTGTTCTCCCCATTCATCATGCAATACCAGAGGCTTCATACGTATTATGACTGCAGTGTGTATGCACCACAGCTGCTTTAGCTGGGGTAAATTCGGTCACTATTTCTGTTTATATCAGTACAAAAGCAATAATATTGCAGGGAATCACCTCTGAATTTTCAAAGTCTTTTTAAGAGAATTATTTGATAGGCCAGCATGGTGGCACAATGTTGAGAACCGCTGCCTCACAATGTCATGGACCAGATTCAATTCTGACCTCAGGTGATTCTCGTGTGGAGTTAGCAAATTCTCCTTGTGTCTGCGTGGGTTTCCTCCGGGTGCTCTGGTTTCCTCCCATAGTCCAAAAAGATCATAAAATCCCTACAGTGCAGTTGGAGGCCATTTGGCCCATTGAGCCTGCACCGATAACAATCCCACCCAGACCCCATGCCTTCAACCTGACATATTTATCCCACTAGTCCCCCCGACACCCTGGGGCAATCTTATCATGGCCAATTTGCACATCTTTGGACTGTGGGAGGAAATCAGAGCACCTGGAGCAAATCCACTCACACAGAGGGAAATGTGCAGATTAGGTTGATTGGCCATGCCAGATTGACCCTAGTGTCAGGGGGTTTTACAGGGTAAAGCGGGGTTATGGGAATAGGGCCTGGATAGGATTGTAGTTGGTGCAGACTCGATGGGTCGAATGGCCTCCTTCTGCACTGTAGGATTCTATGATAGCGCTTTTCTTAAAGGAGTTCCAAGATTTGCCTGAGTGAATAAAATAATTCCAAGTCAGGATAGCTTGAAGGGGGGCTTAGGGTATCCTCCTATACGTGCTGCTCTTGTTTCCTAGGTGGTAGAGGTTTTTGGTTTGGAAGATATTGTCCAAGGAGCTTTAACCAGCTGCTGCAATGAATCTTGTAAATGTAACAGGTTGACGGAAAGAATGTTTCCGGTTGTGAGTGGATTGCTGATCAAGGGATTTTTTTTTGTCCTGGGTGGTGAATGAGTTTCTTGAATGTTGTTGGAGCTGCACAGGTCTAGATAAGTGGAAAAGTATTCTGCCTCATGCTTTTTGGATGGTGGATGGTCTTCATAGAGTTAGGAGGTAAGTTCTTCTTTGCAGAATGACCTGACCTTCTCTGGTATCCATAGTAGCCATATGGCTAGTCCAGTTCCATTTCAGGTCAATGGTCGCCCCCAAGATATTATTAATCTGATTCTCCAACCTCTTCAGATGGCCTACGAGAATCCCAACGCTCCTGGGAATGGGATACCGGCCAAAAATGGATGGGAAGGCTCTCGGGATTCCCCTGACCTGCCCTGCCTGCTCTGATCGGGCTTCCACTCAGAGCGGACAGCAACCTGATATTTATGCAAACCCACTAATTTAAGTGTCATTAGCAGATTTGCAGCTCATTGCTCTGTCATCCATCCAGCCCACCAGCAGTTGCTGCCCATATGTGGTGGGACATGACATGCTGGATCCTGAAAGTCCAGGGGAGCATCATCAACCCCTCTGAAAAGAGGAGAATCCTCCCCCCACTCCATCACTCAAATAACAGTTCACCTCTGTGCCCCCACACAACACAGTAAGAAGTCTCACAACACCAGGTTAAAATCCAACAAGTTTATTTGATAGTAAACACACAAGCTTTCGGAACACGCCTGACAAAGGAACACCTTCCAAAAGCTTGTGGGCTTACTATCAAATAAACTTGTTGGACTTTAACCTAGTGTTGCGTGACTTCTTACTGTGTTTACCCCAGTTCAAAGCCGCCATCTCCACATCATGACTTCCACACAACACACAGGCATGGGGTGACCTGACCGCCCCAAGCCTCCTTCCCCCGCCTCAGAGTCTCCATTCGGCCACCCAATTCAGCCTCCCCACAAACGCACCCACTCAGCTCCCCCGCCTCCTCAGATCCCCACTCAGCCTCCCTTTAGGCCATGTGTCTTGGCAATGCCTATAGTGGACGGCACCCTGGCACTGACAACTTAGCATGGCATCTTGAGACTGAAAGAAGGAGGTCCAGTGGTCATTTTTCCCTCTGCTTCTGCCAGAACTTGTGCCCACTTGTATTGACTCTTCCATCCTGGGAAAAAGCCTCTGACTATCCACCCTGTTGATGCTCTCATAATTTTGTGGATCTCTATCAGGTTTCCCCCCAGCCTCTGTCTTTCCAGTGAAGGAGCAAAAGGAGAGGGATTTCCTAACTTTAAACCCTTAGTCTGAAGAGACAGCCATCAGTAATGGAGTGAGAATTGTCAAGATATGTAAGGGGAGGGTGATGTTATTGGTGATGAGAGTATTTCAAAAGCTTGTATGAGAGTGACCAGACCTCTCTGCCAATTTTTACAGACATGTATCATGTACCAGCATCATGTGCCAGTGGAGCTCCTGTGGTGTTACTCAATGAATAAGCTGAAAGTGCAGTGTCGAATACTCTATGGATGATTTATCATGAGAAGGGAAGTGGAGAGAACTGGAGGTGGCTTGCAATCACTGGGTGAGCAAACTGGAACTTGGAAAAGGTTTGAGGGAGAACAGAAGAGATGGAATTTTCTCATATTTTTGCAGGGTATGTTACAGCAGGCGGGAAATATAGCCTGGAAGCCAATAATGGCTTCCTCCGTGTGGAAAAACAATTCCAAACGGTGGCATCACGATGGTGGGTGGGCTCTGATTGAATCTGTCCCACCAGCAATTGAGGTTCTAAAAAGCACCCTGTTGCAAAATATTAAAATTATAACTGTCCCACAACAGAACACGATACCCCAAACAATCCCTGACACTCCACACCCCACCCTTCCACAGAATATAGCCCCCCCCAATGAATATTTCCCCACAGAACAAGCCCCCATACAACACCCAGACATATAAGTCGTCCCTCACCGTGAACATTCCCATGGCACTGCTCCCTGGCATTGCCCAGGCATGACCTTCTCCCCTCTGTGCCAATTACTCATCTGAATTCCTCTGGTAGGTTCCGCTCACTGGCTGCATGCTGTGGAATTGACCATGACTCGCTCCAGCCTGAGGGTACGTCAGCCTGAATGGGTAACATAATGGCGGTGTGGGGGATGGGGGTGCGCCTGGGGGATGGGACAATCAGGCAGAGGCGGGGACAATCGGAATCAGAAATCCTGGCAGCGTTAATTGCGTTCTGGAACTTCAGTGAGATTTCCCTCTTGTGTTGTCTATCCTCTTCCCTGAAAATCTCCAGCTGCTTTTCCCCACCCTCCCACCCCAGCCCAGACCTCTTCCACAAGGTTTCAGGTGCAGAAGAACTATCCTATTATGTGAAACCATTGGATAACAATTGAGCTGTTTCAGCACTTGGGAAGTTTCCATTGACCCAGACTCAACAAATTAATGCTTCTTTGGTTATGGTCAGGATTGCAAGTATTTCTGGGATTTGAAGATATAATCAGAGACATTCCCGATTTCCAGTTAAGGAGCTAAGGTAGTCCTGGGCTGCACCTGAGAATGGAGAATTCCTAGGTGGAGTTGGGAGCAGGATCATTCCTGATACATGGGAGAAAAGGAAATGAATTAAGAATGCATATTGCTTTGTGCCTATTCATTTTCAGCTGGCACTGGCCCACTATTGCTAATCCAGTGTGGAACATTTCCAACGATATTCCATCAACTGTTCCTCAAACCGAATCACACACATCCATCTGGTTCCATAATCTGCCTCTCCTGCTGGAAAGTGCCAGTCTCTCTTGGATCAACGTTCACATATATTTGCAAGGAAGTGAATGTGAAGATGTATTCTCAGCTGTCAGTCATCAAGCGACTTAACCACAAATGTGGGTAGATAAACCAAAACATTTAGTGAGAGGAGTTCTGAATGATGGGAAGATTCAAGAACGACTTTTCCACAGGTATGGAGTGAATCCATTTAAAGAGGGTGGGCAATCCTTGAAGTGGATTTCTGTTTTGCTAAACTAGCAATGTTGCAAATCTTGTGCCTGCCCCTGTTAGATCATTGAACCATTTGTGGCACCAGTTCATCCTGGGGATGAAAGAACTAATGGTTCTCTTACCTCCTTCAACCACATGCTTTGACCACATGATTCAGTGATCTCAAGAACAAAGAACAAAGAACAACACAGCACCAGAAACAGGCCCTTCGGCCCAACGAGCCCACGCCGCCGTCCTAACGTCTTAATGACATATAGGGACCAATTTGTTACCCAATCAGCCTAAGAGCACATTTTTGGGATGTGGGAGGAAACCGGAGCACCCGGAGAAAACCCACGCACCCACAGGGGGAACGTGCAAACTCCCGCAGACACAGGCCCAAATCCATGTGTCTGCACAGCAACAGCGATAGTCACTGAGCTGTCATGGTGCCCATCTGATGGTCCAGTTTAGACATACACTAACGACGTGAAGCACTAGGCCACTCCTGAAGCAACATCCAAGAGCAGCTCTCGCACGACCTGCCACATGCATGCCCCTTGTTGGTCAACA
Organism: Sphyrna mokarran; assembly: GCA_024679065.1. NCBI lineage: Eukaryota > Metazoa > Chordata > Chondrichthyes > Carcharhiniformes > Carcharhinidae > Sphyrna > Sphyrna mokarran. The sequence goes on from JAGIQG010000007.1 coordinate 102,354,559, forward strand.
AGGTGGACCGAACATCCTGTGGAAACAAATAGGATATTTAAACAGTCCTATTATATCCCTCTATCTGCAGACCGCTCATGTGGCTGTCCAAGAGACCCTTAAACAACCCTAGCGTGCCTGCTCCCACCACCTTACTCGGTAGTGAATTCCACACCCCCACTACTCTTTGTGTGAAAAACTGCCCTCTAATATTCGTCTTATACATAGCCTCCTCACCCTAAGGCCGTGACTCCTCGTTCTATCCTTTTCTAATGGTGGAAAAAGCTTACTACCATTTACTCTATCCATACCCCTCATATACGTATATCCATACATATATAATCTTATATACGTCTAATAGATATATAAGATCTCCTTCCATGTTAACCCCTCATGCATTCTCCCTTCAGCTTTGCCTCACCCATAAGCCCCTGTAGCTCTTGGCTTATCTCCATGTTGTAGTGCCAGTTGGCCATGTCCATCCATGGACTCCTTTGCCAGTGCCTACTGTTGAAAGGCATCCTTACGGTGTTGAAAATGAACAGAAATCTTCTCGCAATGAATCACTGCGGTTGTATGGAAAGCTGATAAGAAAATCACTACTTTCCCACCAAAAAGTTGTTGCAGTTTAAAGCAACCCCCACTCCAGCTTTTCAGTTTAATTTGTACCTTTGCCCTGCCATGTAACAGATAAGTGATCTGGTCTTATTGTTTCAAATGGGATTAGCAGTTGAGGTCACCAATGAGTGCAAGTTTCACCCTTACTGCAAACAAAGTTAAATGCGTTCAAGTTACTAACAAGGCAAAATGGTAAATCAAATAGTGAGAAATAATTGTTTGAATCAATGTAAGTGGGTGCGTTTTGAATGAGTTAAAATTTTGCCCAGTATTTTATTTTGATTTGATTTATCACTGTCACATGTATTAGTATGTAGTGAAATTATTGTTTTTTGCGTGCTAAACAGATAAAGCATACCATTCATAGAGAAGGAAAGAAGAAAGTGCAGAGTGTAGCATTACAATCATATTTAGGATGGAGAGAAAGATCAACCAAATGTGAGGTAGGTCTATTCAAAACACTGATGACATTAGGGAAGAAACTGTTCTTGAGTCAGTTGGTACATGACCTCAGATTTTTGTATCTTTTCCCTGATGGAAGAAGATAGAAGGGAGCAAGTGGGATTCAATCAGCAAGTGGACAATTGTTGGAAGCATTTCACGAGTCAGAGATTTGATATTGATTTATACGAATGCTAATTAGAAAGACTTCTTTCAGAAAGTACCATTTTGGGATATGGGAACCATTGGAGACATGTTCTCAGTGTGGTGTGTTTTGGAGGGAAAACAGGCAAGTTTGGATAAACGGTTCCCAAAGCTTTCCACCACTGGGTTTTTCCTCACACCACGCCTGGGTCTGTTATAAACTATTTAATGGAGATTGATAGCAATGATTAGCCAAGAGCTCCATTATTGTTACATTGTGTGACTCCTATTAGGGTATGAGGTGAACTAAATGAAGCTTGGTACAAAAGCCAATTACTGTTAATGTTGGAAATCTGAAATAAAAACAGAAAATTCTCAGCAGGTCAGGCAGCATTGTTGAACAGAGAAGAACAAAAGTGTTGAAAGGTTAACTTTATTTCACAAATGTTGCTTGATTGGTTAAATATTTTCGGGATTGTTCTGTAGATGGACATTGGTCTTTTTTTGTTCAGATTTTTTTTATTAGTGAAGATATTCTGACTGGTTTCATTGCTCCTTTGTTTTAGCTGTTTGTTGATTGTTAATGCGTCAGGAGGGATTTTTATATCTCATGCTACTTGTCTTCCAATTATGAAACCTTTGGAGATAATCAGATACACATTCAGGAATTGCTAATCCATAGTTTAAAAATGACTGTCAAAGACGTTGCTACTAAAATTTCCATCTGTTTTCAATAAATCCAGGATTTATTATCAGTACAAAATTATTTAAGGATACACAAGATTACCATTCAGTTTCCCCAGATCTGTCTGTCCACCTTCCTTCATTCCTTCCCTCCATCTTTCTTTCCCTCCCTCCTCCTTCCTTCCATTCTTCCCTCTATCCTTCCTTCCCTTCCTCCTTGCTTCCCATCCTCACTCCTTCCTTCCATCTTTCCATCCTTCCCTCCCTCTCTTCCTTTTTCCTTCCTTCCCTCTCCCTCTTTCCTTCCTTCTCTCCTCCCTTCCTTCCTTCCTATCCTTTGTTCTCTCTCCCTTGCTAATGCCTTCTTCCTTCCCTAGCTCCTTCCTTCCTCTTTCCCTCCCTCCTTGCTTATCTTCCTTTCTGTTCTTCCCTTTCACTGTGGTGTCTTGGCAGCTCCTGCCAATCAGCTGAATGGTGTCAGGCTGTCTCCGTTGGATTGAGAATTGTGCAGCTCTCAGTTAAAACACAGGGTTGGGGAACTCCCTAGAGAGCCCTTAAAAGCAGATCTTGTTCCAGGGCTGCTCATTCGCGGTGATCCTGACTACCTACCAGAAATGACGTTGCCGACATCTGGCACTTGCAAGAAATGAGTGGAGGAGGGAAAATGATGAAAGGAAGTTCTGTGGCACCATCAGTAGTCAGTAAAGCGAGGAACAAGAGTTTTGGGCTGGAGCTGCTATCTGCACAGTTTTCATTAATTAATTCATTAAGTTTGCTCCAGAAAAATAAATAACTATCGTTCTCTACACTTCCTTACCTGCTGATGCAAATCTTTTTCTTTAAATAAAGCCAAGAACGGAGATGTAATGTTCCACGCAGCTCAGCAACTTTGTAGACATCTATGATTTAAGTGTACACAAATATAACTTGAAAAACTAATTAACACATCTCTTTTATTTCACTTAATAGCTTAATCTACAGCTCATGAATTAACTTTTCATTTGCATCGATCTCCATGAACTGACAAATATTCTTGACGTACATTTGATATATTTGCTGAATTTTACAGGTAAATTACATCTGTATGCTTACCGTGTTGTGTTCCTTTCATATTTGCTGTGGGTTATCATTAACCACCTCCATCTGAACTGCTTACAACACATTAAATTGAACCATGCGACTGTTGGTTCACAATAAATTATGGTAAATTAGTTTGGTAATATGACTGATTGGAACAAGCTTTGCAATATAAATATATTAATCACTTCTCAATCTAAAAAATACCAAGTCTGCAAAGTGAGCAATTACTTTATTTCTCAAGAGAGGCGGTTCTAATTATGAGTCAGGGAGATGGTGCTAATTAGGTACAAATGTAAATACCAAGTCTCAGATCAGTGTACATAATCACTTTATTTGTAATTTGAAATGTACTGCGTGACAGTTTAAAATAAAATCTTTTCTGCTGAAATTATGCAATCCGTCTTATTAGACGCTAAAGATGAAGGAATACGAGACATAAAAAGATAATAATATTCAGATCTGAATTTTCTTATTGTGGACTAGAATTATTAGCCATTGATGTACCTTTGAATGATTGCGGACATTTTTTCCAACAATTGTTGTAAATCATGAGATTCTTAATGTGGGTTGTGTTTCCACAATCTGAAATCCTCAGGGCCAGCTGCAATTCAGATCATTTTGGTTTTTGAATTCCTTATGTCGAGATTCCAGGAGTCTAAGCCTAGACTAGCTATCATCTGAAGTAATTAAAGTGGCTAAAAACGTAAAATGTGTCACTCAGTAATAAATACAGGGCCAGAATTGTCCTGTCCTGCCGGCCATGGGAATCGTAGCGAGCAAGCGCTGATGAAGCAAAGGTCTGTTGACCTCGGGTGAAAATTTCCAGCCTCGGAATTTCTTCAGAAGGATCTCTTCAAAACGCACCTAATGAAAATAGAATAGAACTTACTCCACCTTATAAATCAAAGAAAGGGTTTAATCAAGAAACATTGTTACTCCAAACTTGGGGTCTTACCCTGAGCCACTCCAAGCAAAGAACAAAGAACAACACAGCACGGGAAACAGGCCCTTCGGCCCAACGAGCCTGCGCCGCCGTCCTAAAGTCTTAATGACATATAGAGACCAATATAGGGACAATTTGTTACCCAATCAGCCTAAGAGCACATTTTTGGGATGTGGGAGGAAACCGGAGCACCCGGAGAAAACCCACGCAACCACGGGGAGAACGTGCAAACTCCCGCAGACACAGGCCCAAATCCATGTGTCTGCACAGCAACAGCGATAGTCTCTGAAGCTCCCCACAACTCGACGTAGTTCCTTATTTGTAGTGAATCAGCTGACTATTATGTCATTTTGTGATTGGTTCCATGGTTTACTGGATCAGCTGACCCTTACATCTTGTTCCTATCGGTCACATTACATCCCATACAAAGTTGTCACCAGTTCCATTCTAACACTCAGGGCGAGTATGGCCAAAAATCCCACCTGAAAAAGTACTTGACAAAGTTTCTTTTTGACATGCTCAGCACAAAAATCACAAGGTAAACAGTGCAGACAAACAACCACACCTCCCGTGCTAAATGTTAACCAGGCTCAAAACAGTGCGGTCATGAGGTGCGTGCAGTGTTTGAATTTATGGATAAATGATATTCTTTGGGTGCTCCCACAGGAACGATCAGGTGTATATCTGAATATGTTACTGTAAGAAAAAGGCATCAAGTTTAGAAATAAGGACTGAATTTGTATTCAGCTGTCACATGAAACCAGCATTAGTAAATCAACACACTGTTTTCCTATTGACATTAATCAGCCACCAATTTCTTGCTAATTATTATGCGCTCCCCTCAACATCCCATCCGAAGGTTAAAGTCCAATAGGTTCATTTGGAATCATGAGCTTTTGGAATGCTGTTCCTTCATCAGATGTTGTTATGAGACTGATGAAAGAGCAGCACTCCAAAAACTTGTGATTCCAAATAAACCTTTTGGGTTTTAACCTGGTGTTATGATACTGATTATTGTGTCCATCTCAGTCCAATGCCGGCATTTCCATATCATGGCTACGATCGACACTACAAACTGCTGGCTTAAAGTGGAGGGGATCCCCAAGAAGATCAAGCATATCGGCACAGACACTCACTTGACGAAGGAGCAGTGCTCTGAAAGCTCATGATTCCGAATAAACCTGTTGGATTTTAACTTAGTGTTGCGAGACTTCTTACTGTGACCGCACTGAAGCCAAGCTGTTCAGGACAGGTGTTAGAAAACTCTTCTACAGACAGAGAGTGGTGGAGGTTTGGAACTTTATTCCTCAAACGCAGTGGCTTAAGTCTGAGATAGGCAAATTTGTACTGAGCAGGGATATCAAGGGATATGAGCCTATGGCAGGTACACGGAGTTAGGCCACAAATCAGCCACGATCTTATTGAATTGCAGAGTAGACTTAAGGGGCTAATGGTTGACTCCTGTTCCTATCTTCCTAACAGAAGGCAAGTCAAGCAGATGCAGCCTACATCAACATCTGGTGTTAATCATGGCGACACTCATGCTTATTCTTAGGACATTTGTTTCAAACCATTTCACTCTCTCTCTCTCTCTATTTAGGGTTGTTTTGGACATTTGCAGCAACCAATTGGAAGCTGCATTTTTGAGGCTCCACATTGCTAATACCAGCCTTAGTGAAGGAAGATCACCCACCTCACCCTGTCTCTCTTAAGAGAACTGGAAACAGCAACTGAGTTGTGTCTCACAGCCTCTGACAAGACCAAGTTAAAAAGAACAAGAAGTTAATTAGAAGCAAAGCAACAGGTAGGGGATATAACGGTTAATTAATCAGAGTGAGTTGTGAATTTAATGCAGTCTGGTTTGTGGCTGCGCAAACGGTTACGTTGGTCTATTATTTCTTGTGGCAAGCCACCTCAGCGGCTGAAAGACAAAATAAATTCAGACTGTAAAGTTCTTAGCTCTGACCTCTGAGAGTGTGGCACTAGCATACTGTGAACTCTTTGATTTGATTTAATTTGATTTGATTTATTATTATCACATGTATTAGTATGCAGTAAAAAGTATTATTCCTTATGCGCTATACAGACAAAGAATACTGTTCATAGAGAAGGAAATGAGAGAGTCCAGAATGTAGAGTTACAGTCATTGCTAGGGTGCAGAGGAAGATCAACTTAGTGCAAGAATGATCCATTCAAAAGTATGTTGAGAGCAGATAGGAACCTATTCTTAAGTTGGTTGGTAAAGCCTCGGACTTTTGCATCTGTTCCCCAACACACAAAGATAGAAGAGAGCATGACCGATGTGCTTGGGTTCCTTAATCACGTTGGCTGATTTTCCTGAGGGAGCAGGAAGTATAGACTGAGTCAATGGAAGGGAGGCTGGTTTGCGTGACATTTGCAGCCCAATGTCATGGATTGGGCTGCAGTCATGACATTTTGTAGTTTCTTGCAGTCTTGGACAGAGCAAGAGCCCTACCAAGCTGTGATACAACCAGAAAGAATGCTTTCTATGGTGCATTTGTAAAAGTTGAGAGTCAAAGCTGACAGTTTGAAAACAGCCAAAGGAACCTTTCTTCATTTCTTATTACAGGAACATAGAAACATAGGGATAAAGGTAGGATGTTTACCCTCTCAAGCCTACTCCGCTATTAAGTGAGGTCATGGTTGGTCTCTGGCCTAACTCCATATATCCGCCACTGTCCTTCATACCTTCGACTAACAAAATTCTATCAATTGTTGAGTACAGACTTCCAAAGAGCCGGGAGTTGGCTATATAATTGCTTCTTTATTTGCCTCTCAATGATGACGTTAGCCATTTTGATTTCTATACAACTAATTCACCCAGCCTCTGCTGGGTACCATCCACTGTTAACTTTTTATGACTTCTACTACTTTTTAAGTTGCCACAGTGGGTGTGTCCAAGTTTCTAGGTCAGTTGGTTAGCAGAACATTTCTGTACTCTGTTTCAAATTTAATACATTAACCCTTAGACTCCGACACAATCTCAAAATTAACAACTGACCTAGTAACAATTGCAGATGGTGGAAGACAGTCCAAATTTCAAACTCCCTTTGCATGGAGTAATATTTTCTAATTTTGTTCCGAAAAGTCTTTCTCTCATTTTCAGACTATGTCCCCAGTTCTGAATAATTCATGTAGTGATTTGGCTCAAGGTTTGCAGGAAGTTGGAGGCTGGCTGTAATATAAATTGGTGGACTCCAGATTCTCAGTGTGTTGATTCTAAAGTTACGAGAGGCAAGAGAGTCAAGATGTTCAAACATTAAAATACCCAGAGACTGCATGTGATTCCTCAAAAGTATTGATTTGAAATCCTGGTCCATCCAGCAGAGGTGAGAATTCTGACTGTAGCTAAAATCTTAACAAGAGATCAATCCTGTTTTAGTACCTGATTAAAACTGCATTGTGATTCATGATACAGCAGACAGGTCATCAAAAATGTCACTGATCAACGCATCAGCTCTCAGAAGAAATTTTAGCATTTATCTGGTTCTCCTATTCTTTTCTCCCTCTTGGGGCTGGACTGCCGTCTCTCGACACTACGTTCCTGCTTAGTTGGGCAGATGAGACAAACTGGGGTCATGAACTTCTTCATGATCACTGTCAATCCCTGTCTTGTTAACAGCTAATGGAATAACCACATCTGGTGCTGGATTTGTCTTGTCAAATTCCCCAGTCCTGGCCATGTTTCTCTGAATATGGCTAATTTTGAAATGGTTTTTGAGTGAATTGTTAGGTAACCATCCATTGCTTGAACAATAAGTATTCTTTTGACAAGGTAATTAAGAAGGCAAATGGAATTTTGTCCTTTATTGCTAGACAGATGGAGTTTAAAAACAGTGAGGTTATGTTGGAACTGTATAAGGTGCTGGTGAGGCCACACCTGGAGTACTGTGCAGGGTTTTGGTCTCCTTACTTTAGAAAAGATATACTGGCACAGGAGTGGGTGAAGAGGAGATTCACTAGGTTAATTCCGGAATTGAGGGGGTTGGATTATGAGGAGAAACTGAGCAGAGTAGGGGATATACTCACTGAAATTCAGAAGAATGAGGGGAGATCTTATAGAAACATATAAGATTATGAAGAAAATAAATATGATAGATGCAGGGAAGTTGTTTCCGCTGATGGGTGAAATTGGAACTAGATAGCCTCAAAATAAGGGGAAGCAGATTTAGGACTGAGTTAAGGAACTTCTTCACACAAAGGGTTGTGAATCTGTGGAATTCCCTGCCCAATGAAGCAGTTGAGGCTACCTCATTGAATGTTCTTAAGGCAAGGATAGATATTTTTTGAACAGTAAAGGAATTAAGGATTATAGTGAGTGGGCGGGTAAGTGGAGCTGAGTCACGCAAAGATCAGCCATGATCTTATTGAATGACGGAGCAGGCTCAAGGGGCCAGATAGCCTACTCCTGTTTGTAGTTCTTATGTTCTTAACAGTAAGAACTTTTATTTATATAGCACATTTAATGTCTACAGGACCATTAGAAAGCAAGGAATAGAATTGAATAGAATCCCTACAGTGCAGAAGGATGTTATTTGGCCCATTGAAGCTGCAGTGACAACAACCCCACCCAGGCTCTATCCCCATCACTCCACACTCCTTCTAGTCCACCTGATAACAAGGAGAAATTTAGAATGGTCTATCAGCCAAATCTGCACATCATTTAATCAAAATTTTATAATAAACGGGCATGTATTCAGTAAAATAATCTTGTCAGAGATATAGGTTTTAAGGAGTACCTTAAAGAAAGAGAGGAAGAAAGGTACAAATGTTTAGGGAGGTTGAGCTCAGAGCTTAGACAACCCAATGATGGGGCAATTAAAATTAGAGATGCTTAAGATATCGGATTTAGAGGAGTACAGATGTCTCTGAAGATTGTAGAGCTAAAGGAGATTGCAGATATGGGGACGTCTGTGCCCACAAATAGATTTGTAAAAAAGGATAAGAATTTTAAAATCAACTTAGAACCAATACTGGTCAGTGGATACTGAGTTGATGAATGCACTTGACACTGACAGCACAAGTTTGGAGGAAAGCAGGCTTATCGACGGCAATATATGGTAGGCCTGCTAGCAGTGGTTGGAATAGTCAAGTCTAGAGATAACAAAACCATGAATGTAGGATTCAACAGCAGGTGAGGTGAGGTAGGGTCAGAGTTGGACAACGGTGGAACATAAGAACATAAGAAAAAGGAGCAGGAGTCGACCATACAGTCCCTCGAGCATGATCCTCCATTCAATAAGATCATGGCTGATCTGTAGTGGTTCGGTATCACTTTCCTGCTTTCTCCCCGTAACCCTTAATTCCCTTGTCAATTAAAAACCTATCCACTCTTGACTTGAACATATTCAGCGAGGAAGCCTCCACCACCTTATCAGGCAGAGAATTCCAAAGATTCACCAACCTCTGCATGAAGAAACCCCTTCGCAACTCCGATCTGAACCACGCACCCCCTAATCTTGAGGCTGTGCCCTCTAGTCCTGCTATCTTTGTTAAGCAGGAAGGGTCTCTCAACCTCCACCTTATCCATCCCCTTCATTATCTTATACATCTCATTGGTTAGCACTGCTGCCTCATAGCATCAGGGACCCAGATCCAGTTTTGGCCTGTGTGGAGTTGCATGTTTTCCTTGTGCCTGTGTGGGTTTCCTCCTGGTGCTCTGATTTCCTCCCACCTTCCAAAGATGTGTGGGCTAGGTCAGCTGACCATGCTAAGTTGCCCCTTATTTATCCAGGATGTTAAGGTTAATCAATAGGTTAAGGGATTTGCAGGGTGAGTGGGGCTGGCACTGGGCCTGGGTGGGATGCTGTGTCAGGAGGTTAGTGTGGACTTGATGGGCCAAGTGGCCTCCTTCTGCACTATAAGGATTCTATGATTCAATACTACAGTAGCAGAAATATGTTGTCTTAGTGATAGTACAGATATGTGGTCAGAAGCATATTTGAGACCAGTCTTCATAGCAGGTCTGCTTCAGCTCCCGACAGATGACAGGGAGAGTTATGATGTCATTGGCTAGGGCACAGATGCCCAAAACATCAATGGCATTTATGAACCTGTTTCCCATCAACCATACACTTTCTATGCAGCGTGTACTCAGCACTGTACTTTCTCCATAGAAACAGTAAGCGTAAACATTCAAGTTTTAAAGCTTATTAATTAGTGTCACAGAAGCTTATATTAACACTGCAACAAAGTTATTGTGAAAATCCCCTAGTCACCACACTCCAGCATCTGTTTGGGTACGCTGAGGAAGAATTCAGCATGGTCAATGCACCTAACCAGCACGTCTTTCGGACGCTGGGAAGAAACTGGAGTTGCTTGAAGAAACCCATACAGACATGGGGAGAACATGCAGACTCCACATAGGCAGTGACCCAAACTGGGAATTGAACCCAGGGTCCTGGCAATCAGTGCCAACCTCTGTGCCATCCCTGTTACATGGTGACACAACAGAAATATAAACTTTATATGATGACACAATAGAAAGTAAATTAGAGATATTGTTTAGTCAAGGCTGAAGAAATGTAACTCTCACCTACTCCTGTTGAGTGTAAGAGTCTTGTGGACAATAAATAACCTTCACTGCATTATTGTAAGATTTTATCTTTGGGTTTCAAGCCAATCCCTAGTGAGCAAAGATCTACAGCACAGAACTGTCCTCACTTATTAATGTTTCATTTTTAGTCATGTTAAAATTAAGTTTTCTGGACGCATAGAGTAAGTGCCAATTGAACATATTATGACAATAAAGCTTTGTTATTTAGAGTGCAAAACATTTAGTAAATCACAAGATTAGTAATCCACTGGCCTAGTTTAATGATCTATCAAATTCTTAAATCACCAAATTCTTAAATTCTCAGAATCTCAAATTTCAAAATCTCAAATTCCTTGCAGCATCTGAAGACTCCAGTGAATCTCTTTTCTCTAATCACAGAATGAAAAGTCAGCAGACTTAGCAGGAGGAAGCTATATGTTTTAAAGCTCCAGACTACAGCAAGTCCTGAAAGTAAATCACAGTCAGAAATGTCACTAAAAGCACATCCTTGACTCGGTGCACAAATATGTGGCATCCAAACTCGCTCTGAAATGGAAAAAATAATTGATTAAATAACCCAGGGAAATCCGTCTTCTAAATTCAGCTATAAAAATAACAAAAGCTAGGATTTGACAAATTTATGATGTTAAGTTAAAACGCTGAGCAGACAGATAATCCTGGCAGCCATTGTTGAAATATTTTGTTCAGGTGAGCGCCATTGTAGCAAAAACTGGCAAGCATTGGAAATTTTTGTCTCCAAGTCAACAATGATGCCATTCTGAAATTAATAAGCTCTTAAAGCAAAACTGACACTTCTAATAAATTGACCATGGATCAGAATTCCATGCTTCCACATTAATTCTAAATGAGCCATGCTCAGATCAATCACATAATTAAAGACTTTGGACAGGAAAGGTGCCTAAGATTAAGCATCGCTTCAGATTTAAACAAAAATTCTGAAGCAGAAAGCTGCTTTACATTGTAGACCCAATTGTGAATGACATTATTACAAGAGTGAGAATCAATAAATCATCTGCTAAATTTGTATAATGACTAGAATCATTCAGCAATGATTGTTGAAGAAACAATAAAAGACTTGAAATAATTATGTTTAGCAAGGGAAACCAGCAGGAACCTATCAATTCAGTCATCAATGATTTGTACAGCATGCTAGGTAGCTGTGAATATGGAGACTTCAAATCTCAACTCATCAGAAACAGAATTGTGATAGAAAAAGTGAACAATGTCCTCTCTGACTTTCTGCGAGCAAAGGAAGACCTAACCCTGGAAAAGGCAATCCAGAGAGTTAGGCAGTCAGAAGTCTGTGAGCAGCATAGTACCATTTTGAAAGGGAAAAAAAAAATGAACCATGATACAGAGGCTAGGCTACAGTTAGCTAGATAAGCAACAAAGACACAGGGACATTCCAGGCCAGCGAAAGCAACATCTAAACTGACGAGAAGAGTGTCCATGCCGACATTGCGGAGTAAAGTGCTCCACAAGCAAGATCAATGTCATGTAATCAAACCCAGTGTCTTCAGTGTAACAGAAATGGCTGCCATGGCAAACTGTGCATTTTTTTTGAAATGCAAAGAAGATCCAAAAATTGCCCATGAGTTTGTAAGCTTAGAAGACACACATCCATACTTTTTTGGTAAGGTTAAAAACCTCAGTTTGGAATACAGTCAAAGGCAAGCTTAAGTTATACACAGGAGCTACCTCCCCTCTTTCAAGTCTTTGAATCCAAAAGTTCAGGCAGTGGGACAAAGATCTCAGACTTCGAACAGCTGACATGTGCTCTATGGCATAGGAGGAATACAACTTACAGTCATAGGCATAAATCTGGAACCACTAAGATATGGAGGAAAACTAATCATTGAGCTAATGGATGTAACCAATCTTTCTTTTTGTAGAGCAGAGATGCCTGCATAGTCCTCAATCTCCTCAAATTGGCAGAAGATGCCAAGCCCATTATTGTTGTTAATCCTATAGAACTGCACATTTCCAGGAACTCAGACAACAAAGTGCATCCTGATTGGAATTTCAGTCTGAACTATCTTCTCTCTTTGCTGTGCAGATTTGTTCATTCCCATTACAAGTGCTGGAAAACCTTCAATGATCAGGCCAGCTAGTCACTTAAGAGGTAACCATGAGCCCTCAGGTGGGGGATGAAAGTGATTAGCAATCTATAAGCCTCAGTTACCAGCTCCAATGATAGTATAGCAGGTCAACACTGCAACCATTGAGCATACATTGCAACTCCCCATCAGCATACCAAAGTTACGAAAGATGCTGAGTTTAAAGCAAGAGTTTTAAATTATATAGAACGTTCATTTGTTTACATTGATGTATTACATCTCTAGTTTTAACAAAGGCTGACTGGAGAGATTCAAGTGTGGAGCTCTGGGAAAGACAAACATGGATTTGAGAGAAAATACTTTCCTTTCACAACTGACAAAGATAATATTGAAGTTCATGCTGCATTCCTCCCTATTCCTTCTCTCCCCTATTCCTCCTCTCCCCTACTTCACAATCCTGCCTCCTGTTCAGTTCTTAACTTGGCAAAAATTGTAAATCTCAGTGTCTCAGACCTGTGTAATGAGCTAACCTAATGGTTTGGATTAACATTGCTAACCTACATTCAAATAAAAAAATGCAATATTGCAATGCCAGTCAAAACTGAAACTTGAACTCTTATTAAGAGTTCAGTTCTTGCCTGTTGGACCTTCTAGGGTTCACTATTAGATTTAACATGCTTATTTGTTACATTTAAAATACTCCATGCACCAATAAGAGCTATCATTTCAAAAATTGTCCTTGATATGTCACATGCCTTCCAAAGTCTCCACAGCAAGTTCCATCCAACACCCCCCCTATGTAATGTCACAAAAGATGCTGGAACCTGGTACCACCTGTCCATTGCCAACAGCAAAACAATGAAGTCAATGCACCAATAATTCTTATTTTAGTTAAAGGAATGCTCACCCTCTGCCTCAGAAGACATCATGTGGTGTGGATGAAGGTCCCAGAGGACATCACCAAGACAGCAGAAATGAAAGATTTAACAAGGAAACCAACACAATGTTCATTCATCCTGCAAGGAACCAATTACAATCACAACTGCCAACCAGCGCAATGGCCAAACCAATCGAATGTCATTCAAAACAAAAGGATCGAAGAAAAGGATGAAAAATACCGGAACCTCTTGAGGGAACCAACAGTGCCAGAGCTTACCACTCCTGGTAATAGGAGTTACCAGCAGTTAACTGGCAATAGTGTGAACAAGGAAAAAAAGTGATAAGATCTCCAGACTGCCTAAATCTTTTGACTTCAAGGACTTGAAGGGAAGGGGAGATAGAATAGTGATAATGTACTAATCACAATGTAAATGCTTGATAGTAATAACAATGCAAGATGCAAGTTTAACTATAATCACTTAAAATACATTGGCTTTGGGGGTAAGTATAGTGTAAAGGTGTGACACGTGTGGGTTTCATGTGAGATTGAGTACAGTACTACTCACACAGTGATGTAAGAGAAATATGATCCTCACCCAGGTTGGACAGAGCAGTGTGTATCAGCAAACATGGAGACAGCTCCTAGCTTGTACCCTTTATATTACAAAAGTAAAATACTGTAGATTTTGGAATCTGAAACAAAAACATAAAATAGTGGGAAATCTCAGTAGCTTTTACAATATCTATGGAGAGAGAATACAGCCTGCATTTAAAGTCTGGATGACCCTCTGTCAAACCTTCTGGCAGGGCCGAAGGGTTATCCAGACTCAAAACACTGACCCTTTGTAGAATGTTTGCAAATAGTTCTAATGTTCAATAAAGACATATAGTTAAGTTAGATATGTCTCTGGTGACTTCTTCAGACCTACCAAGATGTCACCAACTTTTGGCCCCAGCAAGAATTTAAAATTACACAGAGCATTCATTTGTTTATATTGATGTATTGCATTGTTACTTACAACAAAACCTGACTGCAGAAATTCAAGCATGGAGCTCTGGGAAAGATAAACATGAATTTGAGAGAAAATACTTTCCTTTCACAATTGACAAAGATAATATTGAAGTTCATGCTGCACTGCTCTCCATTCTTTCTCTCCCCTACCTCACAATCCTACCTCCTGTTCAGTTCTTAACTTGGCAAAAAGTGCAACCTGTAAATCTCAGTGCTCTAAGCCTGCATAATGTGTTGATCTAATGGTTTGGATTAACATTGCTAACCCACATTCAAATAAATGAATGCAATGTTACAATACCAGTCAAAACTGAAATTTGAACTCATTAAGAGTTCAGTACTTGCCTGTTGGACTTCCTTGCGTTCACTATTAGATTTAATATGTTTTTCTGTCTCATTTAAAGTACTCCAAGCACCAATAAGACATATCATCGCAAAGATTTCCTTGATAATGACATGCCTACTAAAATCTCCACAACAATTTCCTTCCCACCTCCTATTTAGTGTGGAGCTAAAATGATAGCTCTTATTTCAGCTCCTCCCTACATTGCGCTGAATGACTATCTTGTTATAATTAATGTCTTATTTAACATCATTATTTTGTCATAACCCACTTTCTTCAAAAGGCTTCTATAACCCCAAGAGGGCATCCCTAAAGTGCAGCCGCAGCATGGGTTTAGAATTACATATCAAAGCTCATTTGTCTAAAGTGATTTATTACTTTCGCTGAGTTTAAATAATAAGTTAATATTTGACGTTTGAGTGAATTACTGAGATGGGCTTGGAAAAGACCACATGATTAATGGTGTGAGTGGAGTTGTCCATGTATTAATAAATGTTGGTGGTTACATGTTGCCAGGATCAACATCACAGAGCACTCCTTTAAGTAGATTTTAAGTTCACGATAAGCTGGAGAGGCTGTTAATCTGGAGGTTGCAAGAAGGAGACATCTACATGTGTATCCTGTATACTATAATATTATGTGTGTTTTATCTTTCAAAAGTGGATAGTAGAAGTCAAGGCTGGCTGTGAACCACCAAACTGATTCAATTATAACTGAACATGACACAATCTTTTAATGAAGTATATTTATTTCTGGGTCAATATGGAGCATTAATGGTGAGAAAAAAAGATTGGATGAACTTTACAGACAGACATGGTCTGTGTTTTCTATGCAGTTTAGAGAACTCCAAGGAAGTTCTCTTTATATAGAAAGGCACCATAACTAGTACTGCTACCCTACAGCGCCAGGGACCAAGATTCAATTCTGGTCTTGGATCATTGTATGTGCGGAGTTTGCATGTTCTCCCTATGTCTGCGTGGGTTTCCTTCACACTCCAAAGATATGCAGGTTAGTTGAATGATCACATTAAATTGCCCATTAGTGTCAGTGAGATTAGCAGGGTAAATAAATGGGGTTATAGGGATAAGGTCCGGGTGGGATTGTTGCCAGTACAGACTCGATGGGCTAAATGGCCTCCTTTGTACTGTAAGGAATCTATGACCTAACAATGATGTTATTTAGTGATTAGATAACATTGTGTGTGGAGCTAGCAATGTTTTCTTTGGTATTATCAAAGCTTGCTGTAACATTTGCTTGCCAGTCTGCCTAAATCAAGTTGACTAACGATCATACATTCACTGCCAGTCCCCCACTAGAGTTTCTTGATCTGCTGTCCTTTCAATGTAAGCAAAATCTGACTTCATTGATTACTTAAGGTTTTTGAGCCTGGAAGTTGGAAAGAAAGTAAAATAATGCAGTGAACGATTCAAAGAGAGGAAAGGCAAATTGTTAGTGAACTAATTCTTATGTCTACTTCCACTATTGGTAAAGATATTGAGATTAGGTGTAGCTGCAATATTGGATAACGTTGGTTTAAACTTTGGGTGATTTTTTTTGGATCCATTCATTGGGACTCACTGACAAGGCCAAAGTTGATAATCCATATTTATCTTTGGGAAAGTGGTGGTGTAAAATATTTTTGAACTAGCAGTTCCAGTGCTGTTTGGAAAGGGGTTCATAGATTTGGGCATGACGACAGGGAAGGAACTGCAATATAGTTCTAAGTCAGGGTAGTGTGTTGCTTGACAATTGGGGAAGCCTGCAAGGATTATGGAAATGCTATCGGATATGGGATCCGATCAATCCAAATTCAGTTACCATGGGCAAAACGTTACGAGACTTTTTTCCAAGTGCTCAGCTAGTGTGAAAATGGGAGAGTTGTTGATCTGTTTTTCAGGCAAGTTTTCACGTTCAATCTCATGCATCTAGTCTTTGAAAATATGGACTAGACCATTTCTGGCTGCGAGAGGCAGTGGATGGGGTTTAATTCACCAGGCAGCCTGCAGCTCAGATTGGAGCCACAAACTGTATATGCACAAAAAAAACAGCTCTTCTGTCAGAACTTTCTGGGCCAGATGCAGTCTTCCCTCCACTCCCTCCTCCTCTCAGACAATGGAGATGCACCCACATTACTGACCACCCCCCCCACCCTCTTTGCAGCATAAAGCCCCCTCATCACCCCCATGGTCACTGACATGACTCTCTCCCCTGCCCCAATCATCACAAAGGCACAAATTACTTCCCCTACCATCAGCACACCTACAAATGCAGACTTGGCTTCCCCTCCATGTTGCAGCAACAGAGCCAGGGAATGCAGGAGGGGCTGACGGCCACACTGGACCAATGTGAGGCTGCTGGGGGGAATCCCAAAGCTTTCAGGTGGACCAGTTTTTGCCTACCTTAAGTGGTTCCCAGGCCAATGCTGCAGGGTTTGCGTCTGCAGTGGAAAGCCTGGGGCAGGGAATCGTCATCATGAGCGGCAGAGTCCCAGCGATGGCTAAGTCACTGCAGGCCACGGGTGGAGTCCCAGAGGGCCACAGGTGAGGGCCTCAATAGGGTTCTCAATATTCAGTGGCCTATGGCTGAGAGGCTCGAGAGGATACATATGGCAGCAGCTCTTAAGAACATGGCCACTCACACAGGGGTCATGGCTGAGGGATTGCAGTGCACAGTCCAGTTTCAGAGGAGACTTGCTGTCATTGGCAGGTGGCTCTCGACTAAGAGGGACTGGCAAGGTCAGGTGACAATGGAGCTTCTGGAGCTCAATGCAGAAACCCTGCTGTCCCATGGATCCAGGCCCACAGGAATTCAAGAGAGGAGGGATGGATCCAGGGTCCCACAGAGATCCAAAGGAAGAGGAAGGGTTTAACCCCATGCTGGGGCCTTCAGCCAGGTGACTGTGGCTATATTTTCTGACTCCCCCTTCCTGGCACCGGTACATCTCAGGGGCAGCGAGATAAATAGGGTGTCATGGAAACATCCGTGACACCTGGAAGTGGGCCAGGATCTTCAAGCTCCAGGGCCTCCAGAGGACAATTGCCAAAGACATCACAGGCTACATGGCAGAGTAGATAGCTGACCCCTTCCATGTCTGAAGGTCATCCTGTGGAAACATTGAGATATAATGGTAGGCCACGTAAAGTTAACAAGTTATAGTGGCAATAAAATGACATAGGTGGAAGGGCTGCTGTCGGTAGATAGAATACGTAGGCACTTCAAAGTCTTCCGTTCACATATTTCCATATTCTCACTTATTTGGAAGTCACCTTTATTGGCAAAAATAAATGTTATTTCACTCCACATGTGATTAATTTGTCTCTGATTAGCCTCTAACAGGGATGTATTTACCCCAATGGTTGCCGGAGGGACCCTGCATGTTGAAGTTGCAGAGGGGTGGGGGGGGGGGTCTTCTCCACGGAAAACTGCTGTGAAAATCAAGGCTCTCAAATAATTCACAGGGGGTGACACACATTAACAGCAACTTATAGGATCTACTATGGCATCCCCAGAATCCACAAGAGATTTCATCTCCCCCACCCCGACAATCCCATGCTTCCCAAGGCTGAAACCATAGGGGTTTCAGATCCCTCACCCACCACCCAGTGGGCCCAGGAGCCAGCGTGCATACGGAGCTCAGGTAGGAGTCAGACTGGTTTGTACGAGGGCACCATCATCATAATGGTGCTTAGCAAGTCAGCATCGTCCTCCTGCCTAACACAGACTCACAAACACAGCGTACCCAGACCCACCATTCTGGTGTTACAATGTTACAGGAGATAGTAGGAGTGCACGGGGTGCGGGGGGGGCGGTGGGAGGGTGGGTGATGGAACCCACGTGCAGCAATTCAGGCTCCTCGTGACCAACGCACATGGTGTTCAGGGCCTATTTTGCCATCCTCACATACCTGACTCTTGCTGCCACCAGCCCTCCAGTGCCTAGGTGGTGCTGTTCGTCATTGTCGCCCTCCCCCTTGTCCTCTTGCTAGGCGACATCTCCCTCCCCCCGCCCCCACCCAACCCCCACCGCCCAGCGACGCTGGGTTGCTCAGCCTCCACATTCTCCTCCTCAAAAAAGGTTTTCTTGCTGCTGCGCCAGGTTGTGTTGGACACAGCACACCATCACAATGCAGGACAGTGATAATAAGAGGGGGTCTTGATGATGAAGTGAGTGTAGTCTATGGTTCTCTGCACATTCAGTATCCCCACACTGGCAGTGAATCCTCCAGCCCAGGCTTGCTGCCGGGCTTGGTCCAGGTCAAATTTTACATACTGACCAACCCAGGTGAAGGGGGATTCCATGACCTCCTTCAAACACTTGTGGATGAATGATTGTGAAATGCCACAAAGGTCCCCACTGGCACTCTGGAAGGATCCGGTGGTGTAAAGGTTTAAGGAGGCCATCACTCTCACAGCCACCAGGAGTACCCTGAGGTGCGAGGTCCTGCAACAAATGACACAGGTGTTGCATTGGACACTTTGGTAGCACATGATACCTGGCAGTTGCTCAAAGGTCACTCGTGTGGAATTGCTGCTCTCTTGTTCTCCTGCAACGCCCATACTCCTCAAATACACCCCCACAGCCCACCCCCAGCAACACACAGTCTCATGTTCCCCCCACAGCCTCCCCAGCAACATACACTCCCCATAACCCCCCACAGCCCCCCAGCACACACACTCCCCATCCCCCCACAGTTCCCCACAACACACTCCCATAACCCCCCACAGTCCCCCAGCAACACAGACTCCCCATAACCCCACAGTCCCCATCAACACAACACTCCCCATACCCCCACACTCCCCAGGACTCACACTCCCCATACCCCCTCACAGCTCCCCAGCAACACACACTCCCCATACTCCCCACAGCCCCCCAGCAACACACACTCTCCCATACCCCCTCACAGTTCCCCAGCAACACATACTCCCCATACCCCCCACATCTCCCAAGAAACACACACTCCCCATACCACCCCAACCCCAACAACATAACCTCCCCATGACCCTACAGACATGCAGCAACACACACTCCTCATGTTCCCCCCCACAGCCCCCCATTAACACAGCGTACCCCATTACCCCCCCCCCCCCCCTCCCACAGCCCCCCAGCAAAACACACTCCCTATTCTCCCACACAGATCCTTCGAAACATGACAGATATAGGATAGATGTCAGAGATAGGTTCTTCACTCAGACAGTAGAAAGGGCGTGGAATGGCGTGCCTGTAACAGTAGTGGACTCGCCAACATTAAAGGCATTTAGATAGTCGTGGAATAAACTTATGGATGATATTGGAATAATGTAGGTTAGATAGGCTTCAGATTGGTTTCACAGGTCGGCGCAACATCAAGGGCCGAAGGGCCTGTACTGCACTGTAATGTTCTATGTTCTAAACACACACTCCTCATATCCCACCCACAGACTCCCCAGCAATACGTATTCCTGCTCTCCCCGACGGCCCCCTAACAACACACATTCCCCATATATTCGCAAAGCCCCCCAACAACACACACTCTCCTTACCCCACCTCCCCCACAGTCTCCCAGCAACATAGCCCATTACATAACCCCCCATAGCCCACCATTAATACACACTCCTCATACCCCCCCCGTAGCCATCAACAAACACATGCTCCCCATAACACCCCCCTCACAGCTCCCCAGCAACACACACTCTCCTTACCCTACTACACAACCCCAGCAACAGACAATCCCCATACGCCCTCCCCACCCCCACACACACCCAGCAACACACATTCCCCATACCCCCATCACCACACAGGCACCCAGCAACACACCTTCCCACTCCCTCCCTCGGTTACCAGAAATGACAGCACATTCCTCCATTCCACCCACTCCCAATCACAAACACACCCCAGAACCCATGGCCACTGAGTGCTGCTTCGCAAGTCCTGAGGGTGCAGCACTGCCCCTCCCCCCTCCACTCACCCCCCCTCCCCCCCTCACTCACCCCCTCCCCCCCCACCCACCCCCCTCCCCCCCCACTCACCCCCCTCCCCCCCCCCCACCCTCCTCCCCCCGACCCCCCCCTCACCCCCCTCCCCCCTCCCCCCCCCCCCCCCCACCCCCCCACCCCCCCACTCACCCCCCTCCCCCCCACCCCCCTCCCCCCCACTCACCCCCTCCCCCCACTCACCCCCCCCCTTCCCCCTCCCCCCCACTCCCCCCCCTCCCCCCCCTCACCCCCCCTCCCCAACCCCCTCCCCCACCACTCACAAACCCCTCCCCCCCCACTCACCCCCCCTCCCAACCCCCCTCCACCACCACTCACCAAACTCGCCTCCCCTCACCACCCCCCTCCTCCCCCCACTCACCCCCCCACTCCCCACCCCCCTCCCCCCCCTCACCCCCCCCCCCCCTCCCCACCCCCCTCCCCCCCCCTCCCCCCCCACACTCACCCCCCCTCCCCCCCCCACTCACCCCCCCTCCCCCCACTCCCCCCCCCTCCCCCCTCCCCCCCACTCACCCCCCCTCCCCCCACTCACCCCCCTCCCCCCCCCCTCCCCCCCCACTCACCCCCCCTCCCCCCCCTCCCCCCCACTCACCCCCTCCCCCCCCCCACACTCCCCCCCCCTCCCCCCCCCCCCTCACCCTCCCCCCACTCCCCAACACTCACCCCCCCTCCAAACACTCACCCCCCTCCCCCCTAATCCCCCCTCCCCCCCACCCCCCCCCCCCCCTCCCCCCCTCCCCCAATCTCACACTCCCCCTCCCCCCACTCACCCCCCCCTATCCCCCTCCGCCCCACCCCCTCCCCCCCCACCCCCTCCCCCACCCCTACCCCCACGCACCCCCCCTTCCCCCCCCCACTCCCCCCCCTCCTCCCACTCACCCCCCCCCCCACCCCCCTCCCCCCCCTTCCCCCTCCCCCCCCTCACGCCCCCCTCCTCCACACTCCCCCTCCCCCCCACTCACCCCCCACCCCCCCTCCCCCTCCCCCCCCTCACTCCCCCCACTCACCCCCCTCCCCTCCCCCCCTCTCACCCCCCCTCTCCCCCCACTCACGCCCCCCCCACCCCCACTCACTTTCCCCCCTCCCCCCCCCTCACCCCCCCCCCCCTCCCCCCCCACTCACCCCCCTCCCCCCCCCACTCACCCCCCCTCCCCCCCACTCACCCCCCCTCCCCCCCCCCACCCCCCTCCCCCCCCCTCACCCCCCTCCCCCCCCCCCCCCCTCCCCCCACCTCCCCCCCTCCCCCCCCCCCTCCCCCCCCACCCCCCCCCCCCCCCCCCCCCCCTTCCCCCCCTCCCCCCCACTCACCCCCTCCCCCCCCCCACCCCCCCCCCCCCACCTCACCACCCCTCCCCCCACTCACCCCCCCCCCCCCCCCTCCCCCCACTCCCCCCCCCTCCCCCCCCTCCCCCCCTCCGCAACCCCCTCCCCCCACCACCCCCTCCCCCCCTCCCCCCCCCCCCCCCCCCCCCCCCCCCCCCCTCCCCCCCACTCACCCCCCCTCCCCCCCACTCACCCCCCCCCCCCTCACTCACCCCCCCTCCCCCTCCCCCCTCTTCCACTCACCCCCCCCTCCCCCCCCCCCCCACTCACCCCCCCTCACCCTCCCCCCCCACTCACCCCCCCCCCCCCCTCCCCCCCCCCCTCACCCCCCCTCCCCCCCACTCACCCCCTCCCTCCCCACTCACCCCCCCCACCCCTCCCCCCCCTCAACCCCCCCCCCCGCCCCCCCCCCCCCCCCCTCCCCCCCACCTCACCCCCTCCCCCCCACCCCCCTCCCCCCCACTCACACACCCCCCCCCCCCTCCCCCCCCTTCCCCCCCCCCCCCTCCCCCCCCTCCCCCCCTACCCCCCCCCCCCTCTCCCCCCACCCCTCACCCCCTCCCCCGCCCACCCCCTCCCCCTCCCTCCCCCCTCACCCCCCCTCCCCCCTCCCCCCCCTCCCCCCTACCCCCCCCTCGCCCCCCCCCCTCCCCCCCCACCCCCCCTCCCCCCCCCCCCACTCTCACCCCCCTCCCCCCCCTCACCCCCCCCCCACTCACCCCCCTCCCCCCCCTCCCCCCACTCCACCCCCCCCCCCCTCCCCCCCTCCACCCCCCCCCCCCCCTCCCCCCCTCACCCCCCCCCCCCCCCCTCCCCCCCTCTCCCCCCTCCCCCCCCCCCCCCCCCCTCCCCCCCCCCCTCCCACCCCCCCCCCACCACTCACCGCACGCCTCATATGCCCCCATTTTCCCCCCCCCACGCCGCCCCCCTACCGCGCCTCCCATTCCCCCGCCCCCCACCCCAACCTCGCCCCCCCCCCACCCCCCCCCCCCCCACCCCGCCCCTGACCCCCCTCCCCCCCCCAGTCCCCACCACACCCGCCAACACCCCCACCACCCCAATCCCCCCCACTCCCCCCCCACCCCTCACCTCACCCCCTCCTCCCCCCCCCCACACACCCCGCCTCCCCACTCCCACGTCCCACTCCCCCCCTCACCACCCCTCCCCCCCACTCACCACCCACCCCCCCCACCCCCCTTTCCCCCTCCCCCACGCCACTCACCACCCCCCCCCCCACCCCCACCCCGCCCCACCCCCCCACCCCCCCCCACCCCTCCCCTCCCCCACTACCCCCCACCCCCCACCCCCCCCCCCCCCCCCCCCCCAGCTCATCCCCGCCTCCCCCCCACTCCCGCCCTCCCCCCCACCCTCCCCCCCACTCACCCCCCCACCCCCCCCCCCCCCCCCCCCCCCCCCAACCCCGCCCCCCCCTCCCCCCCCCCCCTCCGACCCCCCCCGCCAGATCCCCTCCCCCCCCCCCACCCACCCCCACTCCCACCCCCACCCCCCGTCCACCCCCCCCCCACCCCCCCCCCCCCCCCCCCTCCCCCACTCCCGCACCCGTCCCCCACAGCCCCTCCCCTCCCCCCCACGCCCTCCCAACCACTACCCCTCCCCCCCCTCACCCCCCCCCTCCCCCCCACTCCCCCCACCCCCACCTTCCCCCCTCCCACCTCACACACCCCCCTCCCCACTCCCCCCCCCTCCCCTCCACGTCCCCCCCTGCCCCCCACCACCCCCCTCCCCTCCCCCCCCTCATCCCCCCCCACCCCTCCCCCCCACTCCCCTCCCCCCCACCCCCCCCCCCACCCCCCTCCCCCCCCTCCCCCCCCCACCCCCCCCCCCTCCCCTCCCCCCACCCCCTCCCCCACTCCCCTCCTCCCCCCCCCCACCCCTCCCTCCAACTCCCCACCCCCCCCCTACCCTCCCCCCACCCCTTCACCACCCCCTCCTCCCCCCTCCCCCCCACTTCCCTCCACCACCCTCCCCCCCACCCACCCACCTCCCCTCCCCCACCCCCCCTCCCCCCCCCACCACCCGCTCCCCCCTCCCCCCCCCACCACCCCCACCGCCCCCTCCCCCCCCATCCCTCCCCCCTCCTCCACCTCCCCCTCCCCTCCTCCTCCCCACCCCCCCCCAAACCCCCCACCCCCCCCGTTTCCCCTCCCCCCTCCCCCTCCCCCCTCCACCCCCTCCCCCTCCTCCTCCCCCTCCCCCTCCTCCCCTCCCCCCTCCTCCCCCTCCTCCTCCCCCCTTCCCCTCCTCCCCCCCCCCCCTCCTCCTCCCCCTCCTCCCCCTCCTCCTCCCTCCTCCTCCTCCCTCCCCCTCCTCCCCTCGGCAAACCATCTACCATCCCCAACCCGAAATGCAACATGGCAACCATGCAACAATCCTCTCTGAGCAACAGACAGCAGTTTGAAAGCCGAGACTTCCCTCCTCACTCACCCCCTCTGCTCAAGCACCCGAATGTGACTCTTATCCATGAGGTGTTTTCCTGACCGATCTGGCTGCAGCGAGCGAGGTGGTTCGGGCAGGTGAGCTGGAGCGACTGGGAGTGAAACTCACTAATTACATTGCAATGAAATGCAAAAACACGTAAATTGACGTTTTGCCTCTTTTGGGCGATCACGTCCATCTTTTCCTCGGTAAAATGGGAATGGTCGTGAAAACGCGTGCCCTTCCTGCAGTTGCAGCATGCCCGATTTTCCCATCGCAAAATGGGCACGACTAGGTCGTAAAATCCCGCCCTATGTCATAGTGAGAGAGATTTAAATTTCTTTGAATAGAAAAATAAGTGCAATTTGTGCATTATCATTCCAATTGCCAAGTATTTCTGCCCTCTGCTAATTCAGAAAAGACTTATTAAGCTGGCCGAGGGAAGTGGCGGGGGGGAGGGGGGCGGGGGGAGGATAGATTACCAGAATTTGGCAAACTTGTTGGTTCTGATGAGAAAAATGGCATGTTTTGCTTCAGAGAAACTGATTGGTTTTCTTTCCAGATCTTACCACATTCTGTCACAAAAGCAGCCGGATGTATATAAATCAGCTTCACAGCATCATGTAGAAAGGGGAAGGACTAAACATGGGGGCAAAGCCCGGCTGCACTGAGGTCTGGGTGCCATGTCTAAAGGATACCTGGAGCAGAACATGAATGATCATTTCATCTCTCCTCCAGCCCCCACCAGCCCACTACAGAGACAGCAGGTTTCCACCCCCCCCCCGCCCCAAAGCCCCCTATCACAATCAATATTCACACCCACTCCCACCAATTCCTGATCAGAATTGGTACTTCTTTCCCACTATCCCCACTCTCTGTTCAGAGTCTTTCCTCAAGATGCATTCACATCCAGGTGAACCTGCTGTAAACCACATTGATGTGTGAATACATGGAGCAGGGGATCAATATACACCAAGGGGATGTATTAATAATATTGACAGTATGTCATTATTTAAATGTATATAAATCAGGTTCAGGCTAATCGGGGCATGAATTGTTAATGCTGCCAGCAAGAAGCAGGAAAAATCGGAAGTTGTGATCTCGCCGGTGAGATCTGCAACTTCCAGTTTCACCGCATCTTGGAGCCCCCCGTCCAAGAACCCGTCGTTCTCACTGTCTCCCAGAGTGGTTTAACATCCTGCACGAGGATTTCATAATATACCACTTACAACTGTAAAATCTGTGTAAAAGTGGAATTTTGAGTGTTCTCCTTCTGTCTTCCTATAAATTGAATGAAATTGTCTTAAAGTTAAGGCTTTTTTAACACTGCAATGAGGTCATTGTTAAAATCCCCGAGTTGCCACACTCCAGTGCCTATTTGGTTACACTCGGGGAGAACTTAACATGGCCAATGCATCGAACCAACCCATCTTTCAAACTGTGGGAGGAAACTGGAGCACCCAGAGGAAACCCACGCAGACATGGGGAGAATGTGTGGACTCTGCACAGACAGTGACTCAAGCCAGGAATTGAACCCCCGTTCTTTAGCGCAGTGAAGTTGCAGTGCTAATCATTGTGTCACCCTGCTGCCCAAAGAAATGTACACTCAAGCATGTTATTAAGAAGGGGAACAGTGAAGATTTATGCAGGCGTATATTTGTATATTGGAGCATCCTCTAGAAGAACCTTCTCAGCCAACATTTGATGCATCATTATATTGACTTCTAATGACTTATTAAGGAAATTCTTCTCAAGAGTTGTAAGGAAAACGAGTCCAGAAGGATAAAATGAAACATTATCATCACCAGTATGTCAGACTTTCCTCTTGTAATTGCTAACTCCATTTGTGTGGGAATTATTTGTCAAAGAACTGTATTATGTCAGGCTGCACCAAGGTCTTATATTGTGCCAACATTGTAAGTTTCAGAGCCGTGTTGTAATTGGAGATACCTTATTCAAAATCAGTGATCCAGAAAGTCGAATGATGTTGACTCTAAGAGGACCACAGCACAAACAATATAAAACCAGCATGGCACTGAATCAGATGCGATTAAATCTCAGTGCGCACGAACACTAAACCTCCAATAATCACTCAACTGTGGAACTGACAGCAACAAAAGAAACACAGAAACAAGAAAGATTTATTGCAGCTGATTCGATGTTTTTCAACTAAAAAAAAGAACCTGGATTTTACGCTTCCAGATGCACACAGTTGGAGAGCACAGCTAACCTCATCCAGTTCAGCTGGCCACTTCTCAAACAGTGAGACAATGTTGCTTGAGGACAGAACCAGCCTCCACTGCTCCACGAGCTGCATTTAACATTTTTGTGGGCTATGGGGGCGATTCTTCAGCTTCTTCAGACAGGAATCCTGATGGCATGGAATTCATAGAATCATAGAATCCCTACAATGCAGAAGAAGCAGCTCAACCCATCAAGTCTGCACTGACTACAATCCTACCCAGGCTCTATTCCTGTAACCTCACATATTTACCCTGCTAATCCCGCTGACACTGGGGTCAATATAGCGTGGCTAATCAATCTAACCCACACATCTTAGGACTGTGGGAGTAAACTGGAGCACCTCGAGGAAACCCACATAGACATGTGGAGAACATGCAGGCTTCCCACAGACAGTGACCTGAAGCTGGACTTGAACCCGAGTTCCTGGTGCTGTGAGTCAGCAGCGCTAACCACTGTGCTGCCTCCCCCCCCAATGTTGAATGGAATGTCGGCCCAAAATCGGGATTCTTGACGAGCGGGACAGTTTCACCAGACCCTTCAGCCCCATGGTCGGGTTCCTGCCTAGACTGGCTGGCAACCCAATAATTATGCAAACATCTTCATTTGAATGCCATCAGCTGGATTGACCCCAAATACACTGGCCTTTGATATTCACCCACCCTATTATTGAGTGATGCATTTGTCTTCTAAATGTATAGTTCAGTTGTCCAGACCAGTCTGATGGAGCTCTGTAGTGTAGCCCAGAGACGGTCACAAATCTTCTGGTTGCTTGCCATATGACCCACTGTCTTGCACAGCAGCGGGGTGACATGGTGGAGATGGAAGAGGAGTAGGTGTCCCCTGAGTAGGAGGAAGGAGTAAGCAGTGCTGGTAGGACGGCTGGAAGTGCTTCTTGTAAATTGGCTGCATTAGGGTCAGGAAAGCTGTTGCAGAGAACAAATGGGTACTTACTCTTGCAGCTGTAAGGAGATTGTTAATTTTTTCCTCCATTGTTCTGCACTTCTCCGGGTCAGAACATTGCTGCTGACAGCTTCAACCGCCTCCTCCCAGGCTTCTGCCACGACATTAGTTAGCGGCCCCTTGCCTTCCCTGAGGAACAGGGTGGCCTTTCTCTCCTCTATTGCATCCAACATCTGGTCAACATCCACATCTAGGAAGTATGATCTCCTATTGATCATTGTCCTTGGTGGGTAACCCTTGAAGCCACAGCTAGAGTAATGTGTGCAGTTCTGGTCGCCACATTATTAGAACATAGAACATAGAACATTAAAGCGCAGTACAGGCCCTTCGGCCCTCGATGTTGCGTCTACCAATGTAACCAATTTTATGACCCTCTATCCTAAACTATTCCAATGCTTTCCATATGCCTATCCACTACCCATTTGAACGCCCTTAAACTTGACGAGTCCACAACAGCTGCAGGCAGGGCATTCCACGCCCTTACTACCCTCTGAGTAAAGAACCCAACTCTAGCATCTATCCTATAACTACCACCCCTTAATTTAAAGCTATGTCTCCTCGTGCTATCTATCTCTGTCCGAGGAAAAAGGCTCTCACTATCCACCCTATCTAACCCTCTGATCATCTTATACGTCTCAATTAAGTCACCTCTTAGCCTTCTTCTCTCTAATGAAAATAACTTCAAGTCCCTTAGCCTTTCCTCGTAAGACCTACCCATCTTACCAGGCACATCCTGGTAAACTCCTCTGCACCCTTTCCAATGCCTCCACATCTTTCTTATAATGTGGTGACCAAAAACTGTACACAATACTCCAAGTGCGGCCGCACCAGTTTTGTACAGTTGCAACATAACATCTCGGCTCTGAAATTCAATCTTTCTACCAGTAAATCCTAACACACTATACGCCTCTTAACAACCTTAACAACTTGAGTACCAACTTTCAGAGATCTATGCACCTGTACACCGAGATCTCTCTGCTCATCTACACTTCTAAGAGTCCTACCATTAGCCCTATATTCTGCACACAAATTACTCTTACCAAAGTGAATCACCCCACACTTCTCCACACTAAACTCCATTTGCCACTTCTCGGCCCAGCTCTGCAACTTATCTATGTCCCTCTGCAAACTGTAATGTCCATCCTCGCTGTCTATAACTCCTCCGACTTTGGTGTCGTCAGCAAATTTACTAACCCATCCCTCTACACCCTTATCCAGGTCATTTATAAAAACAACAAACAACAGTGGCCCCAAAACAGATCCCTGAGGTACACCACTAGTAACTAAACTCCAGGTTGAATATAATCCCATCAACCACCACCCTCTGTCTTCTATCAGCTAGCCAATTCCTAATCCAAATTGCTAAATCTCCCTCAATCCCATGCATCTACATTTTCTGCAGTAGTCTTCCATGGAGAACCTTATCAAACGCCTTGCTAGAATCCATGTACACCACATCAACTGCCTTATCCTTATCAACCTCTTTAGTCACCTTTTCAAAAAACTCAATAAGGTTTGTGAGGCACGACCTTCCCTTCACAAATCCATGCTGACTATCCCTAATCAATTCATTTCTTTCTAAATGACTATAAATCCTATTCCTTATAATTCTTTCCAAAACTTTCCCCACTACAGATGTAAGGCTCACTGGTCTATAATTTGCAGGATGTCTCTGCTCCCCTTCTTAAACAAGGGGACAACATTTGCCATCCTCCAGTCTTCCGGCACTACATGTGTAGCCAACGATGACATGAAGATCAAAGCCAAAGGCTCTGCAATCTTCTCCCTAGCCTCCCAGAGTAACCTGGGATAAATCCCATCCGGCCCAGGGGATTTATCTGTTTTCATACTCTCAAGAATAGGTAACACCTCCTCCTTATGTACCTCTATCCTGTCTAGTCTGCAACCCTGTATCCCAGTATTCTCTCTATATTGGAAGAATGTGATTGCAGTCGAGGGTGTGCAGAGGAGATTCGTCAGGATGCCACCTAGGATGGAACATTTGAATTATGAAGAGAAGTTGGATAGGCTTGGGTTGTTTTCAATGGATCAGAGAAGACAGAGGGATGACCTGATCGAGGTGTATAAGATTATGAGGGGACATGGATAGAGTGGATAAGGAGTAGCTGTTCTCTTTAGTTAAAGGGTCAGTCACAAGTGGACATAGGTTCAAGTTAAAGGGCAAGCGGTTTCGAGGGGATATGAGGAAAAACCTTTTTACCCAGAGGATGGTGATGGTCTGGAATGTGCTGCCTGGGAGGGTGGTGGAGGTAGATTGTAAAAAGTACCGGGGTGAGCTCTTTGCATGTCATAGCATTCAAGGCTATGGACCATGTGCTCATGGGAGGTCAGGTGTTTCTGACAGTTTAGCGGCAAGATAGTTTGCAAAACGGTTACATTTTGCATTGCACAGAGCAGTATCTGTCTTAAAAGTTAAAGTCTGTCATTAAAGTTAAATGGAACTACCTGTAAATTGAACTAAAGTTATAGAATAAGCAAACTAATTCACTGTTAACTTGAAAAACATTAGGCTAATTTTCCCGTTTTAAATGGTCCTGTTGGTGGGAAAGCAGAAGTGAATTGTGCTTCCGCTAGCAGTAGTGTTGTTGCAGATTTAATGGGCCAAAGGGCCTCTTCTGCACTGTATGATTCTATGAATCTACAATTGAATGATGTGGCTGTACGGTGTGCAGGAAATGCTTTTACATAGAACATAGAACAATACAGCACAAACAGTCCCTTCGGCCCACGAGTTGCGCCGATCACATCTACCAATCCACAGACCTATCTATAACCCCCTATCCTTTTCTTTTCCATATACTCATCCAGAAGTCTTTTAAAAGACCCCAGTGAATTTGCCTCAACAACCTCCGACGGCAGCCGATTCCATTCACTCACCACCCTCTGAGTGAAAAACTTACCCCTGACATCTCCTCTGTATTTGCTTCCCTGCACCTTAAATCTGTGTCCTCTCGTAGTGACCATTTCATCTCGGGGAAATAGTCTCTGAGAGTCCACCCTATCTATTCCTCTCAACATTTTATAAACCTCTATCAGGTCGCCTCTCAACCTACGTCTCTCCAGTGAGAAGAGTCCCAGCTCCCTCAACCTATCTTCATAAGGCCTGCCTCCCAATCCAGGCAGCATCCTTGTAAATCTCCTCTGCACTCTCTCAATAGCCTCTATATCCTTCCTATAATGAGGCGACCAGAACTGCACACAGTTGCTTCCACTTGTTGCTGATTGGGAAATTTTCCAACTCCAGCGAATCAGGCACTGCTGGAGTTGGAGAATCCACTTATTTCATGGTGGGGGGGGGGGGGGGGGGGGGGGGGGGGGTGGGGGAGGGCTTGGGGGGCAAACCGGTCCGATCAAGTAGGCAGGGTGATTTGTGCATACCACTGCTACCGGAAGCACAATTCACTCCCGCTTTCCCACCAACAGGAGCATTTAAATTGGGAAAATTGGCCCAATGTCTTTCAAGTTAACAATGAATTAGTTTCCCTATTCTATAACTTTAGCTCAATTTACAGGTAGTTCCATCACAGGTCTTTTAACTTTTAAGTCAGATAGTGCTCTGTGCAATACAAGGTGTAACTATATTTCAAACTAGCTTACCACTAAACTATCAGAACTGTGCTCTAATAATTGCAGACGGATCATAAATCATGTCTGTTTAGTGAGGATGCTAACATTTCCCAGAGTTGTGTGATACCCTTTTTTGTCTCTAACACAATGTAGGGGGTAAATTCCGTGAGCGCATACCATCTGGGGGTTGAGGGTTTGGTGAAGTTATCATTATATCTGAACATGGCCTCCTCTTGGCTCGCTTTCAATGGAACAATGTTCAGTCATTCATATCATACAATGTTGATTGCTAATCAGACAACACTTGTCATGTACCAGATTTACCTGTGGCCTTGTGCCACTTGTCAAGTCCATTGCTCACAACGATGTGACTGGCCTTCCTTTGTGATTTGTGCACATCAGCATGCCATTAGACTTTGAACATGACATCCTCTCCAAAGGGTTCTGCTTAATTTCCATCATTCAGAGTTACAGATTAAATGCCTCTGAAGCTTAAAGGTAAATAAGCTTAAAAATGAACAATTTTAATAAATCATCGCAGCACTTACGACGATTCAGGAGCACTTGTTTATGTCATTGTGTGCAATGGGCTGAAAATTTCTGCCTTCGTACACGTTCAGGAATATAGTGCTTTGTTACCATGGAAACTCTCCGGCCTCATTGTTCTATGCTGATCTCTAAAGCTCAAAAATGCTTTTCAAAATTCTCTTAAGGAGGACAAGGTGATGTAGTAGGTTATCATAATGTCCTGTCAAGCCAGACAGATGACTTTAAATTCTCCTCTCTCCATTGACTGTGAGAGCTCTGCCTGCAGTGAGTTAGGACAGGCCCAACTGGTGGCTTGTGGGCATGGGTTCAAAGCACAAAACAGCCGGCAATTTAGCACAAAATAACATTAAATTGAAAATCTCATTCACAATGGTGTGGAAAATGGAAATGTCACAATGATGCAGTACAGGTGTATTTCTGAAGCTGCCTTTGAACCACAGAGCTGGATCTGAGTAGAAAGTGTGTGGTTTCAAATGTTTAACTCTGCAGCTGTTTTTCAGCAGGTAACTACTTGATAATGTTAGCACAGTTCCCTGGTGTTGATATCTTTCAGTTTCACAAGCGAAAATGTCACCAATATGAATGTGGAAAGGAAAGGTCATCGCTAGCTCCATTTTTAAACCTCCAGAATAATATTTTGTTTTATAGTCGCACTGGCGTCAAGAGAACCTTCATTAAATTTGCTTGTCCATTGCCAGGGCAAGAAAGGAACCTCAGAAATCATTGTCCACATGATTGTCCGTAAGTACATTTAAGCACTGCTGAACAAGAGAGCCATTATCAAGCAAACAAGAACAAAACCTAGAATAGAACGATCCCATTAGATTTTACAGAATGTCGGAGAAGGCAACATATGCAATGGAGTAATGCTGAGGCTGTAGTCTTGTTTTGGGGTTCCAACACCATTGCTTTGCACTATTGTCCAAAACAATTGGTGAGACTAATGCCATGTGATTTTTGTACATCGATTATTGGACACATGAGGAAGCATGATGGCATTAACCAGAGCTGTTTAGTGAGTGATGCTCAATGGTTACAAGTGAAACTTTGTTCATTCTAATTGGCAGGAACTTGTGCCGTAGAATAAATATGCCCACAGTTTCCATTTTGCTTGTAAACATGAAAACGCCACTTTCCCTTGCATGATTTATAATGTTTATGATATTTTATTTACAGGTTATTGATTTTTTCCAGCAAGCCATATATCTGTATGTTATTGGAGCTGTAAAGGGCATCTCAGAAAGTTGAAAAATGGTGTGTGCTGATTTGCAAGGCCTGGCTTGAAGTCTCTCCATGAACCTGTCAACATAAAAGCACTGTTATGCTGAAGGCTCTGTTTTTTCAAGGTATTGAAAAATTATCATTTATTTTTCTCGTACAGCCGTTTTTTGCGTCAGTTGACTTTTCTCCCCTCCCCAGGTAAGCAATTGCGTTCTTACTAGGCTATGGTTCCATGTGGATGAGTTGCCTTCAACTGACATGTCTAAGCAAATTTGATTGGATTCTTTGAGTAAGCAACATAAAGGATCGATGAGGGTAATGCAATGGATGTTGCCTATGTAAAGTTTAGAAAGGCATTTGGCAAGGTCCCACATGGTCAAAAAAGTAAACACTCATGGGATACAGGATAATGTGGACAATTGGATCAAAAGGTGGCTTAGTAACAGGGAACAAAGAGTAATGGTCAATGGCTACCCTTATGAATAAAAAATTGTTTCAAGTAGTGTTCCACAGGCTCAGAGTTGGAGCCTCTGCTATTTATTTTAAATATTAAATAAGTACAGGGAGATAAGATTGTAACAAAGATACATGGAATGCCCTCCTTCATTTGCAGAGGTATAAAACACAAAAGCAGGTATACTGTGATGAAACTGTATCAGATACCGGTGAAGCCACAGCTAGAGTATTGTATACAATTCTGGTCACCGCATTACAGGAAGGTTCTAATTACTCTGGAGAAAGTGCAGAGAAGATTGAGTAGAATGTTCCCAGGGCTGGAGAATTGCAATGGCATGGAGCTATTGAAGAGGTTGGGATTGCTTTCTTTGGAACAAAGAAGGCTGAGGGGTAATATGATTGAAAAATACAAAATTGAGGGGTAGGGAGAGGGGAGACAGGATGAACCTGAATCCCTTGGCAGAGTGTTTAAAAATCAGAGGTTGTAGATTCAAGCTAAGTGGGAGAAGAATTATAAGGGACATTAGGAAAAGTCTTTTTTACATAGAGAGTAGTGGATGTTTGGAATTTGTTGCCTGAGTTGATGCTGGAGGCAGAGATCGTAACTTGTTTAAGACAGCACCTGAATCTGCATTGTAAATGCCATAAGTTGCAGGGCCATGGGCCATATGCAGGAAGATAGGATTAGAAAAGGCACCTGAGTGTCTTGGGTCAGAATAGACAAGCTGGGCCAAATGGCCCCCATCTAGGCTGTATCGTATCAATGGTTTTAAACAGCCATTGTTCATGTGTAAGCTCCACTTGTGCATGTCAACAGGCTGTTTGACTATGCATCAGAAGAACTCCTTGGATATCCAGACATTTTTAACTCCCTATTGATGCCAAAACATTGAATGTATTCAAGAGGTGGCTACATATAGTACTTAGGGTGAATGGGATCAGAGGTTATGGGGAGAAAGTGTTTAAAAGACTTATTCTGTCATCTTTTTCTTCATAAGAGTCTGGCAACACTTTTTCTTCCACAGCATTTCATCTTGATACTCTAAATGCAAAAAGAATTGGAATGTTGGCCTTTGCTTTGATTGAAGTCTTCTCTCTTCTGAGGATTTGGCTATTGAGTTGGACGATCAACCATGATCGTCATGAATGGTGGAGCAGGCTCAAAGGGCCAAGTGACCTCCTCCTGCTCCTATCTTCTGTGTTTCTATGTTTCTTAGCAAGGCTTGCTGGATAACAAGCAATATCAGAATTTCAACCGATGCTCCCTTTCCTAATCCAGGGCCACTGATGTTGATTGTAGCTCCCATACGTTGTCCCAGATAAATTAATTCAAGAACAAACAAGGATGAATTCTGGAAATCCCATGATACATATTGTTCATTGGATGAACCAACTGAGGGAACCAAATGATCACCTCCGAAGGGATAGAACAGAAAATAATATGAAATGTTTGTTAAGAAAGATAAAGCAACGGAAATGTACAGGTATCTCTAATGGGAATACAAAGGTTTGGGATACAATGCTTCAATTGGAGCTCAAAATTGAAAGATTTAGAAGCAACTATCCAAGTGAGAGGCTTAAATGAGAAGAATCTGACACACACAGAGAATCCCATTTGCTGCAACAACATACATATTGTAATCCGGAGCAATGGATAGAAATACATATACATATACAGGGGTATATGATTGTCGGCAATACTGACCTTTGATGGAGCATACCATTACTTGCTGTATGTAGTGATCAAAAAGGAATAACAATAGAATCTTTTCTGAGCAGAAGGAAGCCATTTGGCCCATCAAGTCTGCACCGACTCTCCAAAAGAGCATCTTACCCTGGCCCACCACCTCCGTCCTATTCTCATAATTTTGTGCATTTACCATGGCCATTCTATCTAACCCGCATATCTTTGGGCTGAGGGAGGAAACCAGAGCACCCAGAGGAAAACCATCCAGACATGGGGAAAACATGTCAAATCCACACTTAACACTGGCTTAAAACTTATTTACATTTCTAACTTTTCCCAGTTCTGATGGAAGATCCTTGACCTGAAATCATAGTCATGTTTTTGTCATTCTGTAGATTCTGCCACCCCTGCTAAGTATTTCCACATCTTCCGTTTTCAATTGAGTAAATTGCCAATTTGCCCAAAAGAGTTGATGCATAACATTAGATGAATTTTATACAAGCAGGAAAAGCAAAAATAATGTAAAATGCCGTAGCCTTGAGGATGGTTCACTTGCTTAGCTCAAGCATTGTAGCATGATGAGACTGATAGCAATTTCAGATTGATCTCAAGACGTCTCTGATTCATAAACTTCGAGATATATTTATTCTTAGGGCAAAGTTTCATCATATGTTGAGTTGTATAGAGTCTTGATGCCTTAAGGGAATTGTATACCATAATTAAAATCATTGAAACCCCAGTGACTTGATGGAAAGATTGCCTGATCTATGTATTTACCTTGCAATAATGGTTAAAGGAAAGGCTTTAGTCATCTGCATTCTCCCTTAGATTTTTAAGTGTGGCATTTAGGAGTAAAAGCCCATAGAAAGGAAAATCAAGTATGGCATATCAAACTAGAAACAGGAATATGCCATTCGGCCCTTCGAGCCTCGTTCCCCCATGTATTTTGATCAGGCTGATCATCGACTTCAATATCTTGATCCGCACAACCCGCCAGCCACTTCTTTCCATATCCCTTGATCCTTTCAGCGCCAAGTGTTAGATCTACTTTCTTCTTGAAATCACACAATTTGGCTTCAATTACTTTCTGTGTAGTGAATTCCACACATTTCCCACACTCTCCTCACTTCAGTCCCAAAAGGTTTATCCCTTACCCTTAAATTATGACTCCTAGTTCTGCTCTCACTCACCATTCTTTCTGAGTCTACCCTGAACATTCTTCCTGAATCTTCCAAACCCGGTAGAATTTTATAAGTTTCTACGAGATTCCCATCTATCTATGTAATGCCATTCCACACCCTTCTCTTTTTAAAAATATGACATGCTTTTTAAAGACATTATAGATTTTTGCTTCTGTCATTTGCATGAAATAACAGGTCATGTCCTAACAGGTCTGTGTAACAAAGATCTGCTGAACATTGGGTCCTTCTTACCACTGATCTTAAATTTTACACCATCCAGAAATTACCTCAATGACCAGAGCAGTCAGAACTGCAAGCATTGGTCAAGTTTCCTGTCCTCACATCCCTATCTCAAGGACACATCACAGCGCTGCTTCCAATCTTCCAGCATTTTACTCATAACTGACTGCCTAGGGACTGTGTGGGAGTGCTTGAGGGAATGGTCTGCTTGACATTTTCTTCCTATTGGATGGGAATAATGTTCATTTTGGGTGGTAACTAGGGCAGCAGGGTGGCACAGTGGTTAGCACTGTAGCCTCACTGTGCCAGGGACCCAGGTTCAATGTCAGGCTTGGGTCACTGTCTACGCTGATTCTGCCTATTCTACCCTGACTGCATGTGTTTCCTTTGGGTGCTCTGGTTTCTTCCCACAGTCTGAAAGACATGTTGGTTAAGTGCATTGGATATGCTAAATTCTCCCTCTGTGTACCTGAACAGGCGCCGGAGTGTGACGACTAGGAGATTTTCACAGTAACTTTATTGCAGTGCTAATGTCAGCCTACTTGTGACAAATGAATAAATTAAATGAATGGAACCTGTTATAAAACATGCCCAATTTTCACCCCCATTGAAATGAAGCTTAGCTGGCTTCTGTAACAGATTGATGATTCACTTTGATAGATTTCTCATGCTGGGAGTGAGAATTAGTTTTTAGTTTATTACTCTGATGTTTCCATAATGCATCTGAATCAGATATTGATCTCAGAATGTGGGGAATAATTCTAAAAATTCTACATGAGATTCATAGAATCCTACAGAGCAGAAGGAGGCTATGTGGCCCATCGAATCTGTGCCAACCACCATCCCACCCAGGCTTTATTCCTGTAATCTCACATATTTAGCTTATCAATCTCCTCACATCACAGTTAACTTTAGCACGGCCAATCAACCTGACCGCATACCTTTGGAATGTGGGAGTAAACTGGAGCACCTGGAGGAAACCCACACAGATACGGGGAGAATGTACAAACTCCACACTGACAAACACCTGAGTCTGGAATTGTACCCAGGTACCTGGTGCTGTGAGGCAGCAGTGCTAACCACTGTACCACTGTGTTGCTCCAGGTTGTTGAGTGTTAACGCATATCTTCCTACTTTCCAGTACAGTGCAATGATATTCCAAACTCATCCGCATCTCTGGGTCCTATATGATCAGATGAATGGCTCGAAACTCCTCCATTGGAAGGAATGTTAATGTGGAGCTGACTTGTTCTTGCCAGTCCACCTTGCAGCCATAACATGTTACGAGCAGGTTAATAGCCTGTCGGTGGAACCTCCGCAACTCACTGGGGAAGATATCCTGCCTTAGGGAGTTGCTGGCCAATGCTGTTGATCAGCAACACCAAAGCAGGTGCTGCCAGGACTGCAACTAGGTCCAAAAAGATGTCCCAGGGGTCCTGGAGCAGGGAAAATCCAGGGTGTTAGACAGAGTTTATGCAATTTAGGAAAGAGGATAGTGAGATAAGGGGGTTTGCAGAATAGGTGGGTAGGTAGAAAGAGAGAGAAGGAAGAGAGGGTGGTATGGTGGCATACACTGGTTAACACTGCTGCCTTAGAGCTCTAGGCACCCAAGTTCAATTCTGGCCTTGGGTGACTGTCTGTGAGGATCTTGCATGTTCTCCCCATGTCTGCATGCATTTCCTCTGGGTGCTTTGGTTTCCTCCCACACTCCAAAGATGTGCAGGTTAGGTTGATTGGCCATGCTAAATTGATACTGATGTCAGGAGATTAATAGGGTAAATATGTCAGGTTACAGGAATAGAGTCTGGGTGGGATTGTGGTTGGTACAGACTCGATGGGCCAAATGGCCCCCTTCTGCATTATAGGATTCTATGAATCTCATGTAGAATTTTTAAAATTATTTCCCACATTCTGAGATCAATATCTGATTCAGGTAGATTAGTCATGGTCAATGTGTAGGGTATGTGATAGAACATAGAACATAGAACACTACAGCACAAACAGGCCCTTCGGCCCACAAGTTGTGCCGAACACTTCAAAACCTACCCAGCCATAGACCTATCTATAACCCCTAATCCCATTGGATCCCATATACCCATCCAGAAGTCTTTTAAAAGACCCCAGCAAGTTCGCCTCGACCACCACCGACGGCAGCCGATTCCATTCACTCACCACCCTCTGAGTGAAAAACTTTCCCCTAGCATCCCCTCTGTACTTGCTTCCCTGCACCTTAAATCTGTGCCCTCTCGTCGCGACCATTTCAGCCCTGGGAAATAGTCTCTGAGAGTCCACCCTATCTATTCCTCTCAACATCTTGTAAACCTCTATCAGGTCGCCTCTCAACCTTCGTCTCTCCAGGGAGAACAGTCCCAGCTCCCTCAACCTGTCTTCATAAGGCATGCCTCCCAATCCAGGCAACATCCTTGTAAATCTCCTCTGCACCCTTTCAATAGCTTCCACGTCCTTCCTATAGTGAAGCGACCAGAACTGCGCACAGTACTCCAAGTGTGGTCTGACAAGGGTCCTATAAAGCTGCAGCATTACCTCCTGACTCCTGAACTCAATCCTCGATGAATGAAGGCCAGTACACCGTAAGCTTTCTTAACCACATCCTCCACCTGGGAGGCCGATTTGAGAGTCTTATGGACCCGGACCCCAAGATCCCTCTGCTCTTCCACACAGCTAAGACTCCTACCTTTGATAGTGTACTCATTCATCCCGTTGGATCTGCCAAAATGGACCACAACACATTTATCCGCGTTGAAGTCCATCTGCCACTTCTCCGCCCAGTCTTGCATCCTGTCGATGTCATGCTGCAACTTCTGACATCCCTCCAGACCATCCACAACATCACCGACCTTCGTGTCATCGGCGAACTTACTCACCCATCCCTCCACTTCCTCATCCAGGTCATTTATGAAAATGACAAACAGCAAGGGTCCTAGAACAGATCCCTGGGGCACTCCACTGGTGACCGACCTCCATGCAGAAAAAGAGCCATCCACAACCACCCTCTGCCTTCTGCAGGCAAGCCAGTTCTGGATCCACAAGGCCAAAGCCCCTTGGATCCCATGCCCTCTCACCTTCTCAAGAAGTCTTGCATGTGGGACCTTGTCAAATGCCTTGCTGAAGTCCATGTACACCACGTCCACTGCTCTTCCTTCGTCAATGTGTTCAGTCACATTTTCGAAGAACTCAATTAAGCTCGTAAGGCACGACCTGCCCTTTACAAAACCATGCTGACTATTTCTAATCAACCTAAAACTTCTCCAAATGCTCGTAAATCTTGTCCCTCAGAAGCCTCTCCATCAGCTTACCAACCACTGAGGTCAGACTCACCGGTCGGTAATTTCCAGGACTATCCCTGTTCCCTTTCTTGAAAATAGGGACCACATCCGCAATCCTCCAATCCTCCGGAACCTCTCCCGTCTCCATCGACGACGCAAAGATCATCGCCAGGGGCTCTGCAATGACATCCCTCACCTCCCACAATAACCTGGGGTACATCCCATCTGGTCCCGGAGACTTGTCTATCTTGATAGCATTTAAAAGTTCTAACACATCTGCTTCCTTAATATCTACATACTCAATCTTTTCAGTCTGCCGCAAACTTGTAGTGCATCCTCCCAGATCACTTTCCACCGTGAATACTGAGGCAAAGTACTCATTAAGCACCTCTGCCATTTCTTCCGGTTCCATACACACTTTTCCTCCTTCACCTTTTATAGGTCCTATCCCTTCTCTTCTCATCCTTTTACTTTTCATAGGGATAGGGTAGAGGGGAAAGCTTAGGTAGGATGTTCTTTCGGAGAGTCAGTGAATAGGCGATTGGCTGATTGTCTTCTTTCTGCACTGTAGGATTTCTATAATTCTATCTTAGGAGGGCTTTACCCAATGCACAAAGGGACACCCTCCCAAAGAGGGAGAGTGCCCTCTTCCTTCCCATCCTTTTAAAATGTTTCTTAAAAAAAACAACCTGCCTACCCATGTCTGAATTTCTGTACTGATCACATTGTTGCAAGGACACTTTGTTAACAAGCTCAATTAATCCTTGATTATTTAAATCAGGAACTTGTATTATGGGGGTTGGTGTAAAGTTTGGATATAATTTGGTAGACCTCATTAAGGTATTCATAGTCTTAAGTAATTTAGCATTTTTAATGACTAGAGACTCTATATGTAGACATGCTGTCTCCATGCTTGCTTCTACACAAGGCTCTGTCCAACACTTCATTGGCTTCGAGGTGTGGGTCGTGTGTTCTCTTACAATATTATATGGGTAGTCTATACTCATCCCACATTTTACTGGCACGCCTGCCCAAGACTCGTAAGGTCATGCCCGAGGCCAACGGAGAAATCGGGATGGATATGCTGGTAAAATCAGGGCCTTTATGTGCCAGACCCTCCTACTATATCGCCTCCCAAGTCTT
This sequence comes from Sphyrna mokarran, assembly GCA_024679065.1. Taxonomy (NCBI): domain Eukaryota; kingdom Metazoa; phylum Chordata; class Chondrichthyes; order Carcharhiniformes; family Carcharhinidae; genus Sphyrna; species Sphyrna mokarran. The sequence continues at coordinate 102,395,600 of JAGIQG010000007.1, forward strand.
TATCCAATAGATTTACAAGATATCCCGATTTACCCCATGTATTACTTCATTACTGTTACACTCTTCCTGTTGACTGCCGGATATTGAAGTTGAATCTCTGTGGGATTTAATGGAATCTTCTACTGCAGGGAGGAATTTATTTGCTACCTTTAGTTTCTGAGCATTTCTTTGAAGTTTTCTGCTGACAAGTTCCTTCTGTGAATTTGCTTCTTGGGCTTTTGTTCAGGTCAAAATGCTGCTGAGACTTTTCCTTTGATTTCCTAGGATTTTCATTTTCTTCTTCAGTCTTTGTGAGGTTTTGAGTTAGTCCATTCATCGCCAGGAGTTGGGCATAATTTGGTAGGACTATCTAGGTATCTGTTGTCTTAGATAACTCAACAGCATGTACTTACTAACAATGAGAAATAATATACATAGATATAGTTAAGGAATAAGCTGGGATTTGTCTCCATGCTTGCTTCTATACATGGCTCTGTGCAACATTACACTAGATGCGAATCCTGTGTGGTTGATTAGCATCCAATACCAATTGTCAAAGGGGAACGTATGCTATTAATTATTCGATTCAACTTTCTGTGGCGAGTTCAATAGGCAATTAATGAGCAAATGCAGCAATTTCATGGAGGTCATGAAGAGGTGAAAGTGAAAACTCTTTTCACAAAATTAGCAGCTAAGTGGCATAAATCGGCCAGCAACTGTGGCTATTTACAATTTGCTGGAAATTTTGACCCCGCTATGAGTTGGTGGCCTATTTGTGCATTAATAATTGAGTAGGCCATTACTTTTTAATTCACTTCATAATGACAAATGATTGGCTCCAAAATGGTCCCCCTATCTTGCACACAAATGCAACACAAGACACTTACAATGTGACTGAAACTGGACCAGCTTTTGCCAAAGTGCACTTTTATGTGGAAAGTGGAGCAAGTAACGTGTCACTGTCAAGTTTAAGCTCTGTGTCACAGACACAATCTGTGTCATTCTATGCTCTGTGTCACTACTATGTTCTGTTATGCTCTGTGTCACTGCTATTCTCTGTGTCATTGCTACGCTCTGTGTTACTACTATGCTCTGTATCACTGCTATGGTCAGCATCACTGCTATTCTCTATGTCATTGATATGTTTTGTGTCTCTGTAACGCGCTGTGTCACTGCTACGCTCTGACACTGCTGTGTTCCGTTTTGCTGTGTGTCATTGCTATTCTCTGTGTCATTGCTGCGCTCTGTGTCATTGTTATGGTCTGAGCCACGGCTATGGATAATGTATAAAAACAAATTACTATGGAATGCTGGAATCTGACTCCAAAAGACCAAGTGCTGGAGAATCTCAGCAGGTCTGGCAGCAAATGTAAGAGAAGAAAAGAGCTGACATTGCCAGCCCAGATGACCCTTTGCCAATTCTAAAAGGCATAGAAAATGAAAGATATTTGTACTGTAGGGTGAGTGAATGAAAGATGAATCATAGCCACAAAAAACAATGGGCAAGGCCTCTAATGGCAGTTTATGGAGAGAATAAAGCATGTGTCAGGCCAAATGGCAGAGAAGCTGGGCTCAGTGGGTAAGCTGTAACCAATGAAGATGTGGTGAGAGGTGGGGGGGGGGGGGGGGGGGGAGGAGGATGGTGGAGAGAGGTAAAATTGAAAAAAAAGGAAAAGGGGAAGCAAAGAGGGAGAAAAGATAAGGAAAGAGGGGATAAAATAGGGGGAAAGAGTGGGAGGAAGAAAAATAAAGGCAAAAAAGTAGTAAAAGGTAGAGGACAGTTAAAAATTAAATGAAATGAAAGCAAAGGAGTCGAGGTAGAGCTAATCATCTTAAGTTGTTGAATTTGATATTGACACCAGAAGGCTGTAAAGTGCATAGCCAGAAGATGAGATGCTGTTTCTCCAGTTGCGTTGAGCTTCGTGGAACATTGCAGCAGACCAAGGACTGACATGTGGACATAAGAGCAAGATCGTGTGTTAAAATGGCAAACAATGGGAAGTGTTCTGATTGCGCACAGATTGAAGATGTTTTGTAAAACGATTATCCAGTCTATGTTTGGTCTCTCTGATATTGGAGATACCACATTGGGAGCAGCAAATGTAATACACCCAATTGAAAGGCTGCAAGTGAAGCGCTGCTTAACCTGGAATGAGTGTTTTTCACTTTGGATGGTAAGCATGGAAGAGGTAAAGAGGCAGGTGTTACACCTTCTGCGATTACATGGGAAAGTGCCAATAGTAATAGAAGAAGTGTTGGGTATAGTGCAGGAGTGGACAATGTCATCCCAGAGGGAATGGTCTCTGCGGGACTGAAGGGAAGATGTATTTGGTAGTGGTATCATGCTGGAGTTGGCAAAAATGGTGGAGAATTATGCTCTGCATGCAGAGCTGCTGGGGTGAAATGTAAGAACGAGAGGGACTTTATCCTTATTCTGGGAGGGAGAGGAGGAATGAGGGTCATGGCACGGGAGATGGGACGCATGCTGTTAAGGTCCATTTGTTCTTACAGTTGTCAGCAGAGCGCTCGACAATGTGCTCTGTGTCACTGCTACGGTCTGTGTCACTGTTATGTCTGTGTCACTATTGTGCTCTGTGTCACTGTTATGCTCTGTATCACTGCTATGCTCTGTGTCACTGTTATGGTCTGTGTCATTGCTAAGCTCTGTGTCACTGTTATGCTCTGTATCACTGCTATGCTCTGTGTCACTACTCTGCTCTGTATCACTGCTATGCTCTGTATCACTGCTATGCTCTGTATCACTGCTATGCTCTGTGTCACTGCTATGCTCTGTGTCATTGCTATAATATATGTCAGTGCTGTAGTCTGTGTCACTGCTATGGTCTATGTCAGTGCTGTGGTCTATGTCACTGCTGTGATCTATGTCATTCCTGTGGTATATCGTGCAATGGTTTGTGCCAACATGAATAGTACCCACAAGTTGTATGATAGGAAAGATCTAGAAGACACGTTGCTTTGTGAATGTGAAGATGCTACCCACACAGTAACAAAGCCGTCTGGGTGACATCCAGCATTTTTGAAGTGTGCATCTGGAAATTGGTCAAAATGTATCAACAAAAGAAAAGGAAGATTATCGTCATTACAGGCAGCTGTCCTGCTCACCCTGACATCTTTAGCCTCAAATGCATGAAACTAATCCTCTTGCCTCGCATTATCATGGCTAACTTCCAACCAATGGACCAGAGGAGGTAATGAAGAACTTGGAAACCCAGTATCACCAGCAACTGATCTCTTAGCTAATTGAGCCATCAACAAGATGGACTAAAGGCCATGTTCACCATGAAGAAGGTGTGGAGGTTGGTAAAGGGAACAACCATTGCCAGTTGTTTATACTGCAATAAATTCAAAAATGTTAAACTACATAAGGAGGAGCAAGAGGAATTTAGGGGGGAAAAAATCTCACCAAAAAGCTTCAAAGAGCTGAATGAACGTAAATACGGGACAGGATTGTGTTTTTTTTAAATAAATTAGAAATCAAATTATACCTCACTTATAGGAAATAAAGAAGCAAGATCTGATTCCCACTAGCAGGGAAAGGGGTGGAGCCTAAGCTCGCTTGAAAGCTGACAGATTGCAGCAGAGATCACCATTGTGCGTGTGCAGATCTCTGTTCTGTGCAATAGCACCTTCACTGTTGAGGCCACAAAGGCAAGTGAGCCCAGATGTAGTGTCCTGGGCTCACTTGTTATATTTAAATTCTATTTTAAATAGAATTTAAATACTGAGATCAACCTCACATGCAAAAATGACACGAGGCTGATATCTTGTGCCGGTAAGATCACGAGAGGTGAGAAATCAGGTGTGATCCCAATTTCTCAGCTCTCTTGTAATCTTACCAGCTTGCCCCACCAGTCAATCATCCCCAAGACATTGGAAACAAGAAAGAACAGGTGGAGAGTAACCAATCCCATGACACAGCACTTTGCACAAGTGGATTGGCCAAGATAAATTGACCCAAGTGTGAGAGGGGATTGGCAGGGTAAATATGCGAGGTTACAGGGATAGGACCTAGATGAGATTGTGGTTGGTGCAGACTTGAGGGGCTGAATGGCCTTATTCTGCACTGTAAGGACTCTATCCTATTCTAAAAATAAGCCTGTATTGGATATTTATCCAAATTATATTCTCTGGAAATCTATGAAGTGATTCAAAGTTGAAATAATGGTAAGGAACTTCCCTTTAAGTGGAGCAACCTGAACCGAAATCAGCAGTTGAGAGTTGTGTCAGTCACTGTAAAAGGACACGCAGCACCATCTTCTCTCTTATTATATCTATCTGAGATGAAGGACAAATAAACACTGTGTTCCGATTCAGAGTCACCTTGTCCTGCTCTAAGGCAATGACCTCCCCTGTAATTGGCAGAAAACATAGCCAGTTTATCGGATACACGTACAGCGCCCAGCATCAAGCTAAGTGCAAGATGCTCTGTTTCAGATGTGTATGAAAAGTCAGCCTTCACCTTGAGTGCGCTGTTTCCCGAGTGCCATGACTCAAGAGCAAGCTTTGTGAGAATCATTCCAGTTAATACATTGACCATGAGTAAACATATGAGATTTAGAAGTTAAATAATGCAGTAAATGAAAAGAGGCCAAAATTTTCTTATTCACAATGATGCTTGCTGTGTTCTTTTGCAATCATGATCAAATGAGAGAGAAGATGCAACCACCTGATTGTAATTTTTATTGTCAGAGACAGAATTAAGATTTAGTATGCATTGCCTGCTACAGTAAAGCTGATGTCTAAGTATAATAATTAGTTTGTCATTGGGATTGCCATAAGTGTCATTTTTTTAACCATTCTAATTTACTGTCTATTTATTCTCTACAATCTGACAAGATCCCATAGTTGTTGTTTATATGCTATCTGGGATTTGGACCATGGAAGGAGCAATTTGATGGGGAATAATTGGAGATAGGCTACATAGTGCCTTGGCAGAGTGGAAGAAGGGGTGGTGGGCACTGATGGAACTGAAAGATATTTTTGGTCTTAAGACCAGCAGAATTGCTGAAGGGAACAGATGTGTTCGCAGAGTTCAGGAAGAAAACTCAGCACTCCTAACGGAATACGATGAGCAGGCATGAAAGCGAAGTTGAAGCCAAAGATCAGCCATGATCATACTGCTTGGTGGAACAGCTCAAGGGGTCGTTTGGTCGATGTCTGTTCTTATTTCTGAATTTGTTATGTTCCTGTGGCAGATTATGGAAGTGAAGACATTTCTGTCTGTGACAATAAACAGAAGTACTCAGGGCTGGTGTGAGATGGGGGTTGATTGATAAGGACAGTACATTGGCGCAGTGGTTAGCACTGCTGTTGCACAGCGCTAGCCATCCAGGTTCAATTCCGGCCTTGGGTGACTGTGTCGAATTTGTATGTTCTCCCCGGGTCTGCATAGGTTTCCTCTGGGTGTCTGGTTTCCTCCCACAATCCAATCCTAACCCAGTTAGGTGGATTAGCCATGGTAAATGCATGGAGTTACAAGGATAGGCTGGGGGTTGTGGGCCTGAGTAGGGTGCTTGTTTGGAGAGTCAGTACAAATTTAATAAGCCAAATGGCCTCTTTCTGCACTATCGGGATTCTCTGAATATTCCTTTTCAAGCACTATGTTAAATGTAATGGCATGATCTGTCAAAGCCAATATTGCTGGCAACCATATATCCCTGTGTGGTATAGAGAAATGTATTTTGGATAAGTTAAACTTGATAAATTTGATGGCATAAAAGAGAGGCTGGGATTCAGCGTGATCTTTAAGATAAAAAAAATTACTTGCCAAAAATGTGCAGGTTAGGTGGAGTGGCCACACTCAATACATGGCGTTACGGGATTTGGCTGAGATAGGATGCTCTTTTGGAGGGTCAGTGCAAACTTGATGGGCTGAATGGTCTATTCTACATTGCCAGGATTCTATGATTTTATGAACACATGATCAGTGAAAGCAAACATTTACAAAAAAAAAGAAATTGTGATTGGTTGTGAGGTGATTCATGATCAAACGTGTTCCCAGATCAGGGGGAAACTGGTCATTTCCAATCAACCTAGCAGAACAACCAGCATGTTAGATATAGATATAGATATAGATATAGAACATTACAGCACAGAACAGGCCCTTCGGCCTTCGATGTTGTGCCGACCAAAATAAAAAGCAATGCCCCTCCAAACTAAACCATTCCCTTCTCTTCCATATACTTATCAATTAACCTCTTAAACGCCACCAAACTTGGCGCATCTACAACAGCTGCAGGCAGGGCATTCCACCCCCTAATCACTCTTTGAGTAAAGAACCTACCTCTGATATCCGTCCTATAACTCATACCCCTTAATTTAAAGCTGTGTCCCCTCGTGCTAGCTTTCTCCATCCTAGGAAAAAGGCTATGTTGCATGTCCATGTGCATAGATCCCTCAAAGTTGGCACCCAGTTTGATGAGGTTGTTAAGAAGGAGTGCACTTATTGGGAGAGAGATTGAGTTTTGGTATGTAAGGTCATGTTGCAGCTGTACAAAACTCTGATGCGACTGTACTTGGAGTATTGCATACAGTTCTGATTGCCACATTATAAGAAGGATGTGAATGCATTGGAAAGGGTGCAGAGGAGATTTACCAGGATGGTGGGAAGGTCTTATGAGGAAAGGCTGAGGGACTTGGGCTGTTCTTGTTAGAGAGAAGAAGGTTAAGCATTGAGTTAATAGAGGCATATAAGATGATCAGAGGATTTGATAGGGTGGACACTGAGAGCCTTTTTTTCCTCCAATGCAGATGGCTAGCATGAGGGGACATAGCTTTAAACTGAGGGGTGATAGATATAGGACAGATGTCAGAGGTAGGTTCTTTACCCAGAGTGTAGTAATGGCAGAGAATGCCATGCCTGCAACAATAGTGACTCACCAACATTAAGGCCATTTAAATAGTCATTGGATAAACATATGTATAATATTGGAATAGAATAGGTTAGATAGGCTTTACAGCTTGGCGCAACGTCAAGGGCCATTGCGCTGTAATCCGTCATGCTTGGATCCGTCATTAAAGAAGAAATAGCAAGGCACCTAGAAAAGAATGGTTTGATCAAGCAGACGCAGCATGGATTCATTAAGGGGAAATTGTGTTTGATGAATTTATTCGATTTCTATGAGGATGTGACTAGTGCAGTAGATAGAGGGGAACCGATGGATGTGGTGTTTTTAGATTTCCAGAAAGTGTTTGATAATGCGCCTCATGAAAGGTTGCTGCAAAAGGTTAAGGTGCAAGGAGTTAAGGGTAAGGTATTAGCGTGGATAGAGGATTGGTTGTCTAATCAGAAGCAGAGAGTAGGAATCAATGGGTGCTATTCTGGTTGGCAGCTGGTGACTAGTGGAATGCCCCAGAGATCGGTGATGGGGCCTCAACTGTTTACTTTCTACATAGATGATCTGGAGCAGGGGGGTTGAGTACAGAGTAATGAAATTTGCTGATGACACGAAGATGGGTGAAAAAGCAAATTACATGGAGGGTGTGAAAAGCCTGCAGAGAGATCTGGATAGGTTGAGTGAGTGAGCGAGGACCTGGCCGATGGAGTATAATGTTAGCAAGTGTGAGGTTATTCACTTTGGTAGAAATAATAATAGGAGGGATTATTATTTAAACGGTGAAAAGCTGCAGCATGCGATGGTGCAGAGGGACCTGCGGGTCCTTGTGCACGAATCGCAAAAACCCAGTCTGCAAGTGCAGCAGGTGATCAAGAAGGCAAATGGGATGTTGGCCTTTATAACGAGGGGGATAGAATATAGAAGTAGGGAGATTTTGTTGCAACTGTTCAGGGTGCTGGTGAGGCCACAGCTGCAGTACTGTGTGCAGTTTTGGTCGCCACATTTGGATACATTGGCCTTGGAACGAATGCAGAGAAGGTTCACTAGGCTGATACTGGGGGTGAGGGAGTTAGCCTATGAAGAGAGATTCAGTAGACTAGGTTTGTAGTCGTTGGAGTTTAGAAGGTTGAGGGGGGATCTTATAGAGACGTATAAAATAATGAAGGGGATGGATAGAGTAGATATAGAGAGATTCTTCCCGCTTAGAAAGGATAGCAGTACTAGAGGGCATAGCCTCAAAATAAAGGTTTAGATTGGAGTTGAGGAGGAATTTCTTCACTCAAAGGGTGGTGAATCTTTGTAATTCTCTGCTGTTGAAGTGGTAGAGGCTACCTCGCTGAATATATTTAAGTCACAAGTAGATAAGTTTCTAATAAGCAAGGGAATTAAGGGTTGTGGGGATAAATAGGGGGGAAGTGGAACTGATCCACTTCAGGTCAGTCATGATCTTATTGAATGATGGGGCAGGCTCATGGGGCTAGATGGCCTACTCCTGCTCCTATTTCTGATGTTCTTATGTAATGTTCTATTTTCTATGTTCTATTCATTATCTAGTGCAGGAGCATGTAGCTAAGTTCAGTGGTGGGATAATTTAGCAAGCCTGTTACTGGGACAAATAATTCATTTGCTATACTCCTTCCAACACTGTTGATGTTCGAGTTTGTATAGATGCAAAAATAATAGCAACACCCAATTCCGTAATGGCTCACAGAGACTAACACTAGATAACACAAATTATATATTCGCCAAAGGATGAAAACAGCTCGTATATGAGTTCTGTGCTAATAAGAACTGTCTGTTTGAAAATGGGAAGTTAGCATGCAGTTTTTTGAACAAACTGATGACCATTGTGATTTAAGCTTGCCTGCAGGCACAGAAGCCAAGAATTACATGTTTAGCACTCATATTGATTAAATGTATATTTAGCCTATACTCACCCACTTCCAATCAAGCTGTGAAATACTCTAGCTGTCATTGGAACAACAAGAGGATGCACCCTTGGTTCTCCAATGATGTAGTAGGAGGAAGGGGAGGTAGGGATCCCGAGGGATGTCTTCTATCCACACAGGGTACGGTGGCCACAGAAACAGCTGAAGTGCAGCCTATGGAAAGAGATCAGTGAGGAAGTCGCAGTCAGGTGCCTTGGCCCCAGGATATGGTTCCAGTGTTGCAAGAAATTTAATGATGTGACATGAGTTATGAGATAAGATTTTTATTCATAAATTCACATCTCAAAAACTGCATCACAACTAGCATCATAACCTTAACACACTTCATCCAGCATTTAACTATACGCTGACTTTAACACAATCCACATTATTGCATCCTCCACAGTGACAACTTATGTCATGGACATATTTTGCACCACTTTAACCATATGAGGCATCACTCACACACATACATACATATGCACACAGCTAACATGCACACACACACACACATACACTCACAAACACACATATCAATAAACATGCACACACAACCTCATAAACATGCACTCAGACACAGATATACAGATAGACAAACACACTCAGACACACTCACAAACACATATACACACACACACTCACACACGTGCAAACACACTAAGACACACAAACACAAACACTAGTAAGCAGACACAAATCCATATGAACACACAGACTCGCAAACACACATAGACAAACCAGCACACACGCACAACCTTATAAACACACGTGTAGGCATACACAGATGCACATAAACACTCATGTACACACACACAAATGCACTAACAAACATAATCACATAAACACACATATATGCAAACACACACTCAAACACACATGCACAAATGAAAAAAAAAACACATTATAGGCAGCAGCAGCAACAGGATCTGACCATGTCCACATTATTTTACTCCCTTTGGCAAGGCAATAATGGTTGTGATCAGGAAATCAGTGAGAGAGATGATAATCACTCCGGTTTCCCTACAACGCACACCTACCCTTGACGCTCATCACCCAATCCTATCCATATTTCTGGTTCCATGTTTATTCACCACACCCATACTTCAACAATGATCACATGCACTGCTCCTTAACCCTTACAGCTTGAGCATTGCAGCCTTCCAAGTTCAAAATGAGTAATAGCCATTTTGCCCACCCACACCTCTGCCAGTCTCTGGAGGAATAATTTAAAGCAAAGAAGCATCAATGGTTACAACTGTCAGAGGCACCAGCTCAGAGATTGGCATCACCACTCTTAGCTTAGAGACTAACTCAGAGGGAGGATCCTCACAGTGGAATACGCGAGGCAATAGTAGGCAGCTACCATACAGTGTTGAAGAGGCTACAGAGATATGAACTTGCTAGGTGGCAAGATTGCATCTTTGTTCTGTTGCAGGGAGTGAAATTGCAGGGTCAAACTTCAGAAGAAATCAAATGCTCATTGCAGAGGACAGTTTACCTGAAGGTCCACAAATTGTAAACAGGGGGATGGTAAAATCTGCCCGCATCTTAGCTTCCAGCAGAGCTTGGGAATCATCCTCTCCAGAATGGGGGGACCTGAGCCCAGCATTGATGACTGAGGTTTCAGTTTCCAATGCAGTCAGTGCACTTCCATGGAAAGTGACACAATAATGGTTCTAGGCTCCTTAGTTGGCAGAACGTCATAAACTGTCTCCAATGCCTAGAGGTTCGATCTCCATCAGATCATTGGGCTCGCTGAACAGAAGTTCTGAGGGCATTGAAGGTAGAAAACATGAAGCAGCAACCTAAAGGCCTCGCTCTGGGTGCCAATTTAATGACTCTCTACTGCCCCACTCTATCATTGGCTTTGTTCTTGCCTGTCAGCCAGGTGTCTCAAGCTGAAATGGTGTTACCTGAGCTGGAGCCCTTTGAGTCTGCAGTCCCTCGAGAACAATACAGGGGGACATCTGGACACCCTGTCCCGATTCTCAGTTGTCATCCTCCTCAATTGCTGCTGCAGAGAACTACCAGGATAGGGAAAAGCACTTACAGAATATAAGCACCAGGATGAATAGTTCATTATCACAAGCACTGTAAGTTTTTGACATGGGACTATGCTAATTGAGTAGTTGTGGATTTGCTGATCTGTGGAATTGTGATCTTCACGGGGAAGTGGGCCAAGGGGATTGAGTACTGATGATTGCTAAATGGATTATATGTTGTGGAAGGTATATAATGTGACAGTAGTGCTTCAGACTTTAATGGTGGAACATGCCTCTCCAAATACTCTTCAATTTGAAGGTGGCAAGCGGCTTTCACAAGGCTGTGTAACTGGAACCCTCAGTTGCTCCCGGCTGGTCCCACACCTCCTGCTTCTCCACCTGTGCCTTCCTCTCTTCCCACTCTTCTGGCTTCTCAGCTTGACCTCCTGACACAATTGCTGATGGTGTCTCATGAAGGCAAGATTGCGGAGTGTGCAATAAATCACCACACATTTATGGCTGGGGACATGTCCTGAAAACTGAATCTAAACGCTTGTTCAGAAACGTTAACAATGTTTCTGGTGACTGGTTGACTCTCATTGTATGGGTATTCATCTATTTATTTTTCAATATTTAAAAGTCTTTTTGTATTTGTGTGTCGTTGCCTGTGCCAACATTTATTGACCATCCCTTGAGAAGTTGGTGGTGAACCACCTTCTTGAACCGCAGCAGTTTATGAGGTGTAGGTACGCCCACAGTGCTGCAGGGAGGTAGATCCAGGATTTTGACCCAGCAACAGTGAAGGAATGGTGATATATTTCCAAGCCAGTATGTTGGATGGCCTAGAAGGGAACTTTCAGGTGGTGGTGTCTCCCTGTGTTTGCTGCCCTTGTACTTCTCGTCCTTCTAATGTCCTTCTGTCTGCAGCTTTTTTGGGGGCTACACAGAGGATGCTGTGTCACCTACTCGCCAATTATGGGATTTTCCAGCTGCATTTGTCCCAAGGCTGGAAAATCCTGCCAAAAGTCAATAGACCTTAGCACAGGGATTGTAGCGGGCAGGACGTGAAAATTCCAGCCATTGTGTTGGAAATTATCGGAACAAATCTTATCCACCAAAATGCTGTGTGGTCTCTTTAATGAATACGGAAGACAATTTAATTGCTAATCAATCTTAGAACAAGAACAAGAACAAAGAGCAACACAGCACGGGAAACAGGCCCTTCGGCCCAACGAGCCCGCGCCGCCGTCCTAACGTCTTAATGACATATCCATGACTTTAGGCTATGCCTATTGTGGAAGATTCCCATATAGGGACCAATATAGGGACAATTTGTTACCCAATCAGCCTAAGAGCAGATTTTTGGGATGTGGGAGGAAACCGGAGCACCCGGAGAAAACCCACGCAACCACGGGGAGAATGTGCAAACTCCCGCAGACACAGGCCCAAATCTATGTGTCTGCACAGCAACAACGATAGTCTCTGAGCTGTCATGTTGCCCATCAGATGGTCCAGTTTAAGCATACACTAACGACTTGAAGCACTAGGCCACTCCTGAAGCAACACCCAAGAGCAGCCCTCGCACGACCTGCCGAATGCATGCACCTGTTGGTCAACAAGGTGGACCGAATTGCCTGTGGAAACAAATAAGATATTTAGACAGTCCTGCTATATCCCTCTATCTGCAGACCACTCATGTGGCTGTCCAAGAGACCCTTAAACAACCCTAGTGTGCCTGCTCCCACCACCTTACTCGGCAGTGCATTCCACACCCCCACTACCCTTTGTGTGAAAAACTGCCCTCTAATATTCATCTTATACATAGCCCCCCTCACCCTAAGGCCGTGACCCCTCGTCCTATCCATTTCTAATGGTGGAAAAAGCTTACCACCATTTACTCTATCTATACCCCTTATAATCTTATACACCTCTAATAGATCCCCTCTCAGCCGACGTCTTTCAAGGGAAAACAACCCCAGTGTGTTCAATCTTTTAACAATCCTTCGAGCAACTTTTTCTTTACACTTGTTTCAACTCTTTTACCATACACGATGATGGGTATAGACGGATGTGGGCCAAACACAGACAGTTGGGAGCAACTTAGTGGTTAAAAAAAGGGACAGCATGGACAACTTGGGCCAAAGGGCTTGTCTCCATGCTGTAAACCTCTATGGCTCTAAGAATCTACACCGGCTAAAACATTTGATTTGATTTGATTTATTATTGTCACATTTATTAGCATACTGTGAAAGGTATGGTTTTTTGCACGCTATACAGACAAAGCATATCATTCATACAGAAGGAAACGATAGAGTGTGCGGAATGTAATGTTACAATTATTGCTAGGGTGTGGGGAAACTTCAACTTAATGCAAGGTAAGTCCATTCAAACGTCTGATGGAAGCAAGAAAGAAGCTGTTCTTGAATCGGTTCGTATGTGACCTCGGACTTTTGTATCTTTTTCCCGCAGGAAGAAGGCAGAAGAGAGAATGTCCAGAGAGCAGGCAGCTTAATTTTGCCGGCTGCTTTGCTGAGGCAGCGGGAAGTATAGACAAGTCAATAGATAGAAGGCTGGTTTGGATGATGGATTAGGCTACATTCACAACCTTTTGTAGTTCTTTGTGGTCTGGGCAGAGAAGGAGCTATACTAAATTTGATATAACCAGAAAGAATACTTTCTATGATGCATCTGTAAAAGTTTCTGAAAGTTGTAGCTGTCATGCCAAACTTCCTTAGTCTTCTAAGAAAGTAGAGGCATTGGTGGGCTTTTTAACTTTAGTGGGGGGACCAGGACATTGACAAAGCAACGTTGTAACTTAAGACCCCAGACTGGCCACCTAAAGTAATTAATCAAAACCAAGCGCTGAAAATATATTTTGTTAGAACAGTTATTTTGAAAAAATCTGTTCACTCTCACTCATAAAATCCATTCGAAAAGTGTAAACATTTAGCTGTGGTATCTGTTACACCTGTAGGTGGTGCTTTTGTACAGAGTTTACTGTATTTTTCACTGTTCTGCTGTCTTTTGAAGTAAATCTATTTTCCTGTAAGTGTGTGTGGGATTGCGTTCAATCAAAAGGGCAACTTTCACATCTGATAAGATGGAAACCCAATGGTAGCTGTCATAGAGAAGCTGCCTATTTTTTTAAAATCACTTACGGGATGTGGGTGTCACTGGCTAGACCAGAGTTTATTGGCTATTCCTAGTTGCCCTTGAGAAGGTGGTGATGAGCTGCCTTTTTAAATCGCCTGACATGCAGGTGCACCCACAGTGCTTTCAGGGGGAATTTCCAGGATTTTCAGCCAACAATATATTTCCAATTCAGAATGATGAATGACTTGGAGGACTTTTTTTTAATAAAATCATTCAAGGGATGTGGATTTCGCTAGTTGGGTCAGCATTTATTGCCCATCCCTAATTGCCCTTTAGGGGCATTTAAGAGTCAACCACATTGCTGAGGATCTGGAACCACATGTAAGACAGAACAGGTAAGGATAGCAGAATTTCTTCCTCAAAAAACATTAGTAAACCAGATAGATTTTTATGACTATCAACCGTAGTTTCATAGCCACCATTAGACTTTAAATTCCAAATTCTTTTATAATTAAATTCAAATGTCACTATCTGCCATGGTGGGATTCAAATCGGGGTCTCCAAAGCATTACGCTGGGTCCCTGGAATTCTCATCCAGTGAAAATACCGCTATGCCGCTGTCTCCACCTCTGCCTCTCCTGTCCTTATACATGGTAACAGTCATGTATTTGGATGGTGCTGCCTACCTGCAAATAGAACATAGAACAGTACAGCACAAACAGGCCCTTCGGCCCACGAGTTGCGCCGATCACATCTACCAATCCATAGACCTATCTATAACCCCCTATCCTATTCTTTTCCATATACTCATCCAGAAGTCTCTTAGAAGACCCCTGTGAGTTTGCCTCAACAACCTCCGACGGCAGTCGGTTCCATTCACTCACCACCCTCTGAGTGAAAAACCTACCCCTGTCATCTCCTTTGTATTTGCTTCCCTGCACCTTAAATCTGTGCCCTCTCGTATTGACCATTTCTGCTCGGGGAAATAGTCTCTGAGAGTCCACCCTATCTATTCCTCTCAACATTTTGTGAACCTCTATCAAGTCGCCTCTCAACCTACGTCTCTCCAGTGAGAAGAGTCCCAGCTCCCTCAACCTATCTTCATAAGGCCTGCCTCCCAATCCAGGCAGCATCCTTGTAAATCTCCTCTGAACCCTCTCAATAGCCTCTACATCCGTTCTATAATGAGGCGACCAGAACTGCGCACAATACTCCAACTGGGCTGCCACTATACATTAGCAGTGGAGGGAATGAATATTTGTGAATGGAGCACTAATCAAGTGGCTGCTTTGTGCTGGATTGTGTCGATCGTCTTGGGTGTTATTGGAGCTGCACACTTCCAGGCAAGTGAGGAGTATTCCATCACATTCCTGGCTTGTGCCTTGTGAGATGGTAGACAGGCTTTGGGGAGTCAGGAGGTGAGTTACTCTGACTTGTAGCCACATATTGATATGGTTTACCCAGTTCAGAATCTTGTCATATCAGTCAGAATTTCATACTTTGGGTTAAAAATGGCGTCCAATCCCGTAGCCAATATGTTTTAGTTAACTGATGTTTTCAGTCTGCAGGCACAGTATTAAAGATATCAGCCAGAGTTTAGTCCTGGGCCTCTTCCCATGCGCTTTAATAATAATCTGTACAGTTACTTTGGGTGGTGTCGTGGTAATGTCAATGAACTGCCAATCCGCAGGTTGAGGCTAATGTTGCAAGCATGGATTCAAATCTCACCATGGGAAATGGTGATATTTAAATTCAATTAATTAATAAATCTGGAATTGAAAATTAACCCCAGTAATGGTGACAGTGAAATTACCATCAATTATCATATAAAAATCATCTGGTCCACTAATGCATTTTCGGGTAAGAGAAACCTGCCTTCTCTACATGGCCTGACCCATAGCAATCTGACTGACTCTTACCTGCCCTCTGAAGTGAGCTAACAAGCCATTTGATTCAAGTGATTACAAAGACAAATAGAATGTTGCTAAATATTGCAAAAGGGAATGGACAATAAATGTAGAGACGTTTTGCTACAGTTGTGCAGCACATTAGTGAGACCACATCAAAAATAATGTTTGCTGTTTTGGTCTCATTTTAAAAAGGAAATATAATTGATAAATACAGTATTTACCGTGCATGTAAATACATATGTATATGGTGGTGCAGTAGTTAAGGG
This sequence comes from Sphyrna mokarran, assembly GCA_024679065.1. Taxonomy (NCBI): domain Eukaryota; kingdom Metazoa; phylum Chordata; class Chondrichthyes; order Carcharhiniformes; family Carcharhinidae; genus Sphyrna; species Sphyrna mokarran. Next base: position 102,411,615 of record JAGIQG010000007.1, read on the forward strand.
CGTCATGGTGTCACAGTGGTTAGCATTGCTTTATCACAGTGCCAGGGCCTAGGTTCAATTCTATCCTTGGGTGACTTATTAAGTGGAGTGTGCATATTCTCCTCATGTCCACATGGGTTTCCTCTGGGTGCACTGGTTTCTTCCCACAATCCAAAGATGTGCAAGTTAGATAGATTGGCCATACTAAATTGTGCCTTAGTCTCCCAAGATGTATAGGTTAGATAAATCAGCCGTGATAAATGTGTGAGGTTATGGAGTAAAAGCCTGTGTAAGATACTCTGTCAAGGAGCCAGTGCAGATTCGATAGGCTAAATGACCTCATTCTGCACTCTAGGGATTTTGTGAGAAGCATTTCAAATGGTTCATTCGACTGATAGATGGGATGAAGGAGTTAGCAAGGAAAGTTGGACAATTTATGTCTGCATCTAATGGTGTTTAAAAGATTGAAACATGATCTTATTGAAAGATGTAGGATCCAGAGGTGATGTCACAAGGTGGACTCTGAAAGGGTGTTTCTTTTTGTGGTAGAGATGAACGTAATAACATAAGAAATAGGAGCAGGAGTAGGCCATCTAGCCCCTCAATTCTGTCCCACCATTCAATAAGATCATGACTGATCTGAAATGGATCAGTTCCGTTTACCTGCTTGCTCCCCATAACCCTTAATTCCCTTATCGATCAGAAATCTATCTACCCGTGATTTAAACATATTCAACGAGGTAGCCTCCAATGCTTCAATGGGCAGAGAATTCCAGAGATTCATTACCCTCTGAGAGAAGAAGTTCCTCCTCATCTTTGTTCTACACTGACACACCCCCTCCCACCTTATTTTGAGGCTGTGCCCTCTTATTCTGATTTCCTTTCTAAGTGGAAAGAATCTCTCTACCTCCACCCTATCTAGCCCCTTCATTATTTTATATGTCTCTATAAGATCACCTCTCAGCCTTCTAAACTGCAATAAGTACAGGTCCAATCTACTCAATCTCTCCTCATAAGCTAACCCCCTCATCTCCGGTATCAACCTGGTGAACCTTCTCTGTACTCCCTCCAAGGCCAATGTATCCTTTCACAAATAAAGGGAGAACTAGAGGAATTTTAAAACATGTTAAAAATTAAGAGTCTCCCATTTACGACAGAGATTAAAAGATTATTTATCTTGTGAATTTTTGGAATTCTTCCTGAGAGAATGGTGGAGGCAGTGCGAATTAATATTTTTAAGACAGAGGTAGATATCTATATCATAGGAACCCAACATTTGCTGGGTGTTGGGTTCCTATGACATAGATAGAAACACACCATTACATATTTTAAAACCTTACCCTTGCTGCTATTTTTATTTTTAAGCTGGACTTTATCTGTTGAACCAAGAAAATTAAAATGATTGCTACAAGTCATCTGTGTGCAGAGTTGGTTCATTGTCTGGGAGTTATCCTCAGCAGTATCAAGGAACAAATAATTATTTTCTCATTTTCTGGAATGCCATGCTTCGTTATACCGAGAGAACTACTAACAGATTCCCATCACGAGGGATTGTTCAGACCAATAGCAAAGAGAACTACATGGACATCATTTGCATTTAGTAAGACAACTTTGCTCTCGGAGTTAGTAGGCCTATTGTGGCAATGGTTTCCTAAATGCCAGATCCTCAACATAAATGGTACCCCTTTCAACAACTCATGACTGAGACAATCTCTGAAATCTTGCTACTGCTCATGCTGGTGGGATCTTCCAGCATGCTGATGATACACCCCCACTCCTGGTTTCTCAGTGGTGAAGAGTGCATCCAGTGGGAAATCTCATTGAATGCGGAATGACAAGATCCCATCATCACTGATCACACCTCCCATCACGCTTCCCACCACCATTAAACACACCATGGATTTGTAGAGAAATCCCACCTCAAATCAGTCCTGGAACCAAAGCCAATTTCAGACTCAGGATAAACATCCCTTTTGAAGCCCCTGTGAACAGTAATTATAGATGACACAGGCTCTGTCTTTCTGAACAGTTTAACATTGCATTTCTGGACTTCACTGACAGACTGCTGTTTAGTATCAAATTGGACGTAACTCCAGCAGTCAGGCTCAGTAACAGTCTCAACTCCTCAAAGCCTGTTTGATTCCAAAAGTCTCCAATCAACACCTGCCAAGTGGGTTAAGCATATGAAAGCCACCATGCAGCAGTATCATTCATTTCAAAACTATTCATATATTTTAACTGACCAGAAACATGTCAGAATGGAGCACAGAGAAAATATTCTCTGGAATCTGATTTTGAACTCACATGAAGTAATATTCATTTTGGTTGTGATCTTTATATTGTAAAATGCATTTTCTCAATGCCACTCCCATACACTTTGACTGTGGGATTTTGCAGATGCTCCTTTTCCTTGAGATTTGAATGTGAAAATAAACTAACTTCCCTGAGTTAATCCTAACTCAAGTTTGCTGTGGATTAATGGTAAGATTGGATCACAAAAACTGAGGGATTGGGAAAAGATACTGGGTGGAATTTGAAGTGTAGAATTTGCAGGAAAATTGAAGAAATTCACATTAATTTTAATGGGAGGTCGGACTGGAATCTCCCACACTCTATGCACTGCAGAGGCCACCAGTGTAAATATCATTAAATTTCAGGAGGCGGTAGCTATTCACACTGAAGTGGCTGAAACCAGCTGGCCTCTGCACATGTGCAGTGGTCCTGAACTTTCAGCCTAAGATTCCCGTCCACGATCTGATCACAGCACCCCTTTCCCTTCATGGACCAGCCCGGAATCCCACCCCCATCCTAGCTCGCCCCAAAATCAAGCATCACCTTCCCCCTCCCACCACCCAACAGTAACGATCCCCCTGTAAGAAGACCACCCTAACCCTAGCAGACCCCTCCCCCCAGCAGACACTCCCTACGCTGACCATCCCTCTCCTCAGCCCACCTCAATCTCAGGCCTCCCTCTCTCACATCCCTCCATTGCATCTCTCTCACACTCCTCAATTATCTCAGACATTAGCTATACAGCAAGCATCGCTTTCTGGAAACTAAGATCAAGTCCATATTGTCAACTTGCGCTCACGATGCAGACCAGCTATGAAACGCTACCAGACAGACCCATCGCACTTCCCTCCAATCCAGACCAGGTCCCAATACAGAGTGACAGTGGAACTCCACATCTTACTGATGTTCTCTAAGTCCTGCCCCAGCACACCTTGCCCATAGCCCCCAATAGATCCTGCTTCCTTGGCACTGTCCTCTGCCTGATGGGCAGTGCCAAGGTGGCCCCTGGGCATGGGCACTTTGCCACTTGAGCAGTGCTAAGAGGGTCAGCCTGAAACTGCAAGCATGCCCATGCCCAAGGGGCAACCCTTCCCCTCACACCTTGACCTTCTGGGGGGCCCTGATTGCCGCATCTCCCCCACCTTCACTCCAGCAGAGTCAGGCCACTAGTTCCTCGAAAGTGAGGAGCTAGTCTGAACCCCGCCTGAGTGAAATACTCCTGGCGGGGTGGAAGATACCAGCAGGCCCGGAGAATTCAGTTCTGGATCCCTAATAGCATTTAAATACTATTTAAATGCCAGCCAATTCCCAGAGTCACCAGAAATCCGGGACTGATGCAAGCGTGAACTTGTTGGAATCCAGCAAATTGGCCAACATACAATTTTCCCAGCCCGCTGCACTAAAAAATTAGGTACACACAGTAAGAAGTCTGACAACACCAGGTTTAAGTCCAACTGATTTATTTGATAGTAAACTCACAAACTCTTTGTCAGGTGAAAGGGTGAAGAGGGAAACCTTGAAAGCTTGTCAGTTCACGATCTAAAAAATTAGCATAGCATGTTGGGAGAGTCACCCCTACCATGTGCTTATGGACAAATGACAAGAAGAAATCAGTGTATTATATAATATACAGCCATGTTTTTACCCATGTCCTCCAGGTGCTCTTGAACTTTTAGGCATGTGCTAATTGGATCATTAGATGTCAAGTATGTGAAGATGGGCAGTGTTATATGGTGTGTGTGCTTGCATACCATTGTGATGCTAAGATGCTGACTGGAGCAAAGATTGGAGAACGGCATTGCCAAAGTATGGAGTCATTTGACTCGCATGACATTGGGGCGGCATGGTGGCACAGTGATTAGCACTGCTGCCTCATAGCATCAAGGACCCGGGTTCAATTCCTGGAGTTTGCACATTCTCCCCGTGTCTGCACGGGTTTCCTCCAGGCACTCCAGATTTCTCCCACAGTCCAAGAATGTGCACATTAGATGCATTTGTAATGCTGAATTGCCCCTTAGTGTCCCAGGATGTGTAGGTTAGGAGGATTAGCAGGGTAAATATGTAGAACCTTGGTGGGATTGTTGTCGATGCAGACTTGATGGGCCGAATGGCCTACTTCTGTCTGTAGGGATTCTGTTATTCTATGATTAACTTGTATGTTTAAATTCAAAAATCTCAGATTTCATCACTGTGACACCAAACAAACTCAAAACACAACAGGCAGCCAGTATAAGGTAGGCTTATGAGACCTGAGGCAGCATGGAAATGGGGCGAGGCTTTGGACAATATAGGATAGATAGCGTGCAGCTGGAAAAGAAGGCTGGATCCAGGCTGGAGCTGAGGAAATTCTGGAAAAATCACCTTTTGCTAAAAGTTGTATGGATTTGTGAAACTCAGGTGGAGTAAAGCTACTGCTGGATGGGAATCGTTGGCGAGAGCTTCAAAGAAAAGGAGCTGGAATTCAATCTGAGAAAGTCCAGCGCTTTGACGGGCTTTGTTGCTGGGAAATGCTAAGTGGATGGCCAGTTAAATCACTGACATTTTTCTGTGCTTTATTTACTATTTAAAGTCAGTGTGTCATTTGTATTGATCAGTTTGCCTGTTAATTCAAGATTAATTACATCAATTTTAATACGATCGTTAGAGTAAAAGTTATGGAAAGTTAAATCTTGTCAGTTGGTTTCCTGTTAGGATCAGGTGGTAAATTTGATTCTTTTATTTTGCTGATTTCCACAAGGATCATAACTTAGATAAATATGTGGTCATACACATTCTAGGGACAACACAGGATATACACATGACTTATAAGGAATAAGACACTGAAAGAGATTGAGCGAACTGTCTTTACATAAGCCAGTTTAATTCATCCTCTGAAAATAATGTACCTGTTAGTTTAGTACTCCCTTAATATAGCACCGATGGATCAGCCTAGATCTTTGTGCTCAAATCTCTAGAGTGGGACTTAAATCACGTAACCATTTGAATCAAAGATGAGACCGCTGTCAACCAAAAATGACAGAATACTGTAACATGATCCGCAGTGTTATGATAACATGCCTTTAAGAAATGTGTCTATGCTATGTTTCTTGTAAGCTCTGATCTCAGTGCCAGTTGTCTACAACAGGCAGCTCAGAGGCTGAGCATGCAGAAGAATAATTACTATGAATTACTAGGGTGTTTATTTTAATCTGAATTAATGCAGTTTTGTTTTTTTTTTGGGTTACTCCCTGTGGTCTCTGAATAAGGTTTAATTAGGTTGATTGGCTTGTACATGTTAGGTGCTAATGGGAGGAGGTAGGTTTCCATAGAGACCAGCAGGCAATTGCTGTTCGAATTTGAAAAGGAGCAGTAGCTCTGCTTCTGTCTCTCTCTCTCTTTCCATCTCCCTCTCCCTCTCCCTTTCCCTCTTCCTCTCTAATCCCAGGCCCACAAGCAAGGAGTTGATCCTCTAATCAGAGCCAAACTATCAGCAGAAAATATGAAGAAAAGTAGTATTTTAGGTTTTGAAACATAACCAGTCTGAATGACACACCTGACTTTCCATCGTCATGTTACTATATCATGATGCCGCCTCTGGAGTCAGACATCTTGAGACAAGTTCAATAAAGCAGCGCATAGAGACAGGCAGAAGGAGCCCTGCTGTCTTTATACAAGGAAGAAACAGTTTTTGAATGGATAAGCAGTGAGCAATAGAGAAATAGAGAGACTGAGAAAGAAAGGATGTTTGTGTCAGACTCACTTCCAATTTCAGCATCATTGCTCACTTTGACACACAAACACTCTCACACCCACACAGATAGAGAGCGCAGTGAGGGTGAATGAGCACCCTAATACTCTGGGTGAGCCGGACACACACACTCACCCATTCACATTAGAATGATCATTTTTACTATGAACATATTTTTAATGTGATCAGTTTATTGTTTTGATTGTTTCTTGTGTTCAGCAAGTTGCATCATACTCAAGCATCATTTTTGAAATTTATGTTTAATGTTGTGTTACTTTCTGAAATGTTCTCTTGCAGCTTCTCACATGGAAAGCTTGCATAAGCCTAACTCAAGCAGTAAAAATAGGTTGAATGACAGACAGTTCTTATTCCTCCAGCGGGAAGTGAGCCTGGATCTTTATTACCAGTGTGTAATAGCTTCTGGCTTTCAAGAGGAATCAAGATCAGTTCTTGGCTGGAACAAAGATTGTTGGGTCAATTTTCAAATTCTGCTTGCCACAGGAATTGTAGCAGCTGGGACGTGGACCATGCAAAGGTCTGTTGCCTCAGCAGGATTTTCCAACCTTGGGGTGAGCGTGGCTGGAAAATCCTGTCCCGCATCTTATGTCAGTTTTTTATACATAGCATTATGTTACCACTTAGATTGGTCTTGCTTGTCCGAGGGAGTCTGGAAGGAACTAGCAAGAAAATTCTTCTTCTTTTATCTGTATGTTTTTCTCACCTCCTTCTGGACATCCCACAGCTTTCTTTTCTATTTTTCTTTATTTGTGGAGGTCACTGGCTGGGCTAGTGTTTATTGTTCATCCCTGAGGACATTTAAGAGTTAACCACATTGCTGTGGATCTTGAGTCACAAGCAGGCCAGACCAGGTAAGGATGGCAGTTTTCCTTCTCTAAAGAATGTTAGTGAACAATGGTTCTATGGTTTTTTTCAGACCTTTAATTCTACATTTTTATTGAATTCAAATTTCACCAATTGCTGTGGCGGGATTCAAACCTGGGGCTCCAGAAGATTCACCTGAGTGTCCAGATTACTAGTCCAGCAGCAATATCACTACGCCATTGCCTTCCCTGCTGTGGTGGGGTGAGATTGTAGACCACTGTCTGGTTATGATTCTCCAACCATTTTGGATGTTACACTGGCTTGATGGTTTGTCTTTTCCTCATTCCCATTCCACTTTGTCTGTTTGATGTGCTTGGCAATGAATTTGCACAATAGCAGTTGAAAGGTTTTGAGCTGTACGGTTGATAGGGTGTATTCCCAAAGGTTTCATGGTGAGATACACTGAGGTGAGCTTGAGCTCCTAACGTATTGGATAACGCAGCGAGAGCGGAGAAAGCCTCTTTGATTATCTGTTGCGGCTGCTGGTATATTGAAAAGCTCATACACTGAGGTGCCCGGTGCAAAGAAGCATTAAATTGAAAAATATCGTCAGAACGCTGCTGACTGGTTTATGGCTGATATTCCTGGTTGTTCCACGAGAATAGGCAAGCAGTGGGGGGAGGGGTGGGAAAGGGTGTAAAATGGGTTGGTGGCGCGGGGTAGAAGGTGGGGACAGGATGTTTAAGGTTGGGGACTATTGTGTGGGACAGAGCAGAGTCGAAAGATGTTGCTGGGAAAGTGATTGACACTCATAACCTAGTAGATTATGACAGTGACGTTCTGGGTTCAATTCCTCACACCCAGTCATCAAGTATTTCTTTAATAGCTACGCCGCTAAATGGCTTGGCTGACAAACTGGTCTTCAACACTCATGTAGAATCAATAATTTTGTAAAGGATTCTTCTTATCTATACTGAGTGCTCTGGTATTGTCTATTTTCAGTTGCATTTTTGAAACAGCTGACCAGTTGGATTTAAACAATGCAATGTAACACTAAACCAGGGGCCAGAAGTTTTACATTTCCAATCTAAGTGTTTGCAGCACCCAGAAACACATTATGCAACAAAATGATTCATTTATACACAGGCAACTGACCAGCATGTCTGCGACAATACAGCCTTAAACCGCACAATATCAAATAATGTGAGGGAACATGCAAGCGAAGAGCAGAACTGGAGGTAAAGTGTCTCTTCCACAGGAAGTGAGGTGCAGTGAGAAGGCCAGGTCATTGTGTCTCTAATTTATTCATGACATTGGCAAAGGCCTTGAAACAGCACGACACACTTCTCACAGAAGTTGAATGATGTAATTGCCCTTTTGATACAAAGAAAAATAATACATCTGTTCTGAGCTGGGTAAAAATACATTTCAAACAAGATTAACCACACAGATAATATTATTTGTAATAATATTACTTTGTAACATTGCCCTAATGCTGCCAGATTTCTTCCATTATGTATGGGATTCATTCGAGGAGTTCCAGTTTTGCTAAGTGTTTAGAACTCGGCATTTCCAACACCATTTTATTGTCACAAAATGCAGAACCAGTAAGAAATAGTTCAAGCTGCTTCCATTTCATATCTTTTGTATCAGTGCAGTAACTCTGAGGAATCTGCAGCTGATGTAGAACAAACAATTCCCAGCCCTGCATCTAGGGTTTGCAGCCTCTCAGTGTTACACTTGGCTGTGTAAGCGTTTACAGTTGAAAGGCAGAACCAAAAGTCCCTGAAATGACGCTGTCAGATCATTCTCTTCTCTTTGGGGTGGTGGGGAGTGAGAGGGAAGGAAAGAATTGGGGGTGGGGGCATACCAGGAGTACTCTTCAGCTCATCATGTGAACAGGTCGCATCTTTGAGCGCAAATTAAGTGAATTTCTTGAGGATATTTTGAGCTGCGTTCACGGCAATTAATAGGACACGTTATGAATTGAAGGCCACTGGTTTTGAGGATGATGCCCTTGTGTTACTTAAAATTGATATCATTAGCAAAATATAATTTTTTTTAATTGTTTGAAACAACCTATTAGATATCACTAAATTGACCTCCACAGGCATGGCACGGTTCACTGAAAGCTAAATGAAAACAAACATTTATTTGTCCCCACTCCGTGAACAACACAGTACTTAATCTACAGTAACAATTTATTTATTTTTCTGTGACACCACCTAGCATGTACAATGTCGGATAATAAATTAGCGTTAGGGAGGTCGTTGATATCAGTGATCGTAATTCTGTCATTTGCAAGTACACTTTTCTTGTCTGTTACGAGTTTGCAACCGGCAAATAAACAGAAGAAGAAAGAGAAAGTGTGTGAGCTGCTTTGAAATGTTATCAAGTGGCGGAGATGCATCTCAAAAGGGGCAAGTTATTTGTCATAAACGTCCAGCTTTCGCGTGGCTGCCAAGCTGAGGCTTCAGAAGGAATACCCTTGATACCTGACTGTCAGGATCACTGTCTGAGGCCTTCACAGTGGCTGGCTACCAATATGATGAATTGCTTCTGTGATTTCTAGTTCTATGGAGAGGACCTCTGGTGTTTTCTAAATTAATTTGGGCCAGATGAAATGCACAATGAAAGGAGACCTGAGTTCCCGGGTTGCTTGAGTATTTTGCTAATATATTCTGAATGCATCCTTCATCATGACACTCAGCCAATAGCCAACCAGCAGTCTACTTGAAAATTCTGGTCTATGTATTTTTCATTAGTTGAGGAAATAAGCAGAAAGCCTTTCAATGTTATAACATTGCCCTTGATATTAGACAGTGTAATTGTATTCTTCACTCAGTGTGGAGCATTAAAGCATGTTTGACATTATGACCAATTCCTTGGTATCTGAATTGAGATGATTACATAATTTTGATATTATTGTGTAGTAGCAGAGAGGTTTCTTTCAGGGCCTGGTGCATGAAATATATAGTATTGACGAGAAGAATTAAAAGGTTCTGATAGCAGCAAGTTGGATTTGGTGCTGGGCAATGAGCCAGACCAGGTGTTAGGCTTGGAAGTTAGTGAACATTTTGGTGATAGTGACCACAATTCGGTTACGTTCACCTTAGTGATGGATAGGGATAGGCATGAAGCTGGGGGCAGTAGTTATAGCTGGGGGAAGGGTAATTATGAGGCCATCAGGAGAGAATTAGGGTGCATAGATTGGACTAGGAAACTACAGGGACTGGGAACATCTGGAATGTGGAGCTTATTCAAGGAGCAGCTGCTGCGAGTCCTTGATAAGTATGTCCCTGTCAGGCAAGGAGGAAATGGTCGAGTAAGAGAACCTTGGTGTACAAAAAAAGTTGATTTGCTGGTTAAAAGGAAAAAGGAGGCTTATGTCAGGATGAGGCTTGAAGGCTCGGTTAGTGCAATGGATAGCTATAGATTAGCCAGGAGGGAGCTAAAGAGTGAATTGAGGAGAGCTAAGAGAGGACACGAGAAGACTTTGGCTGATAGGATTAAGGAGAATCCTAAAGCTTTCTTTAGATATGTTAAGAATAGAAGATTGGTTAGGGCAAGATTAGGGCCAGTCATAGACAGCAGTGGGAAGTTGTGCGTGGAGCCTGAAGAGATTGGAGAGGCACTGAATAAATATTTCTCTTCGGTATTCACGCAGGGTGATGTAAATGTAGTTGTGGAGAACACTGAGGTACAGGGTTGCAAACTGGAAAGTATTGAAGTAGATAGGGAGGATGTGCTAGATATTCTCGAGGGTTTGAAGTTGGATAAGTCCCCTGGGCCGGACGGGATTTACCCTAGGATTCTCTGGGAGGCAAGAGAGGAGATTGCAGAGCCTCTGGCTCTGATCTTCAGGTCCTCGTTGGTTACGGGTGTGGTTCCGGAGGACTGGAGGATAGCGAATGTGGTCCCATTGTTCAAGAAGGGGAAGAGAGACCTTCCAGGGAATTATAGGCCAGTGAGTCTTACTTCTGTTGTGGGCAAAGTATTGGAGAGAATTATTAGGGATAGGATTTATAGTTATTTAGAGAGAAATGAATTGATTGGGGATAGTCAGCATGGTTTTGTGAAGGGTAGGTCGTGCCTTACTAACCTCATTGAGTTTTTTGAAAAAGTGACCAAAGAGGTGGATGGGGGTAAGGCGGTTGATGTGGTATATATGGACTTTAGTAAGGCGTTTGATAAGGTGGCCCATGGAAGACTTCTGCAGAAAATGCAGATGTATGGGATAGAGGGTGATTTAGCTAATTGGGTTAGGAATTGGCTAGCAGATAGAAGACAGAGGGTGGTGGTTGATGGGAGATATTCATCGTGGAGTTCGGTGACAAGTGGTGTACCTCAGGGGTCTGTTTTGGGGCCCCTGCTGTTTGTAATTTTTATAAATGATCTGGATGAGGGTATTGAAGGATGGATTAGTAAATTTGCAGATGACACTAAAGTCGGTGGAGTGGTAGATAGTGAAGAGGGGTGTTATAGTTTGCAGAGGGACTTGGACAAGTTGCAGAGCTGGGCCGAGAGGTGGCAAATGGAGTTTAATGTGGAAAAGTGTGAGGTAATGCACTTTGGCAGGAATAATAAATGTGTAGAGTATAGGGCTAATGGTAGGATTCTTAATAGTGTTGATGAACAGAGGGATCTTGGTGTATTTGTGCATAGATCCCTGAAAGTAGGCAGTCAAGTCGATAAGGTTGTTAAGAAGGCATATGGAGTCTTAGCTTTTATTGGTAGGGGGATTGAATTTCGGAGCCGCAACGTCATGTTGCAACTGTACAAAACTCTAGTGCGGCCGCACTTGGAGTATTGTGTGCAGTTCTGGTCCCCACATTATAAGAAAGATGTGGAGGCATTGGAGAGGGTACAGAGGAGGTTTACCAGGATGTTGCCTGGTATGGAGGGCAGGTCTTACGAAGAGAGGCTGAGGGATTTGAGGTTGCTTTCGTTAGAAAGGAGGCGGCTAAGAGGGGACCTAATCGAAACATATAAGATGATTAGAGGTTTAGATAGGGTGGACAGTGATAGCCTTTTTCCTAGGATGGAGAAAGCTAGCACGAGGGGACACAGCTTTAAATTAAGGGGTGATAGTTATAGGACGGATATCAGAGGTAGGTTCTTTACCCAAAGGGTGGTTCGGGAGTGGAATGCCCTGCCTGCAGCAGTTGTAGATGCGCCAAGTTTGGTGGCGTTTAAGAGGTTAGTTGATAAGTATATGGAAGAGAAGGGAATGGTTTAGTTTGGAGGGGCATTGCTTTTTATATTGGTCGGCGCAACATCGAAGGCCGAAGGGCCTGTTCTGTGCTGTAATGTTCTATGTTCTAAGTAACAGGAGCCATGAAAACTGGAAACATCTTCAGTTATTTGTGGCAGCACTAAGGAGCTACTATTGGCCTTGATGGTATGGCCGGAATTCAACTGCCTCGCCTGCCATGGAATCGGCATGAGTGAGGGTCCAACAACGGATATCTCTGTTGACCTCGGACGGAATTTCTTGTCTTGCTCAAGCAAATACATAAAGTCCCGCTCTATGTTGGACAAGAGAATTAGGGCCATTATTTCAGCTCCGGATGTGCATTCAGTGACCCCTGTCTGCTGAAAAGTTGTTGGATTGGCCTGGGCTTTGTAGCTTCACACGGATTTCAGCAGAGTTTCATCTTTTGTGCTTGGGTAATAAATAATTACTTTGTTGGAGAACATTTAGGAATGTTCTTAGACATGGAGTATCATGCTGCGTCTACAACACAGTTCATCCAGGCAATTTATTAAGTGACAAAAGAGGATAATCCGCTGACCACCTTGTAATGAAAGTTAATGATGATGTACTCTCAAAGCACTTTCACTTCTGTATATTAGGATTTGCAGTGTTTTATGTAATTTATATAATAATATTATATGATGAGCATTAAACCAATTGGCATTTTGACTTTCTAAAGAGTGTTCTAGTTTATTCATTCATGGAATGTGGGCATCACTGGCTTGGCTAGCATTGCCATCCTTAATTGACCTTGAGAAGATAATGGTGAGCTACCTTCTTGAGCGACTGAGGTCCACAAAGTGTAGTCCTCAGTGCTGATAGAGCAGGAGTTACAGGAATTCACCTGACGACAGGCATTTGGAAGCATGTGGAAACATGCCATGTAGGTCAGTTTGTGAACCTTGCAATTGGGAATATTTTGACAGCGCAGTTTTAAAGGTCTTGACACCTCAAATATCATTATTAGATGCTCCCTGATAATCCCTGTAGTTTTAGAATCTTACAATGCAGAAAGGCCATTTGACTCAATGAGTCTGCACTGACCACATCCCACCCAGGCCCTATCCCCATAACCCCATGCATTTACCCTCGCTAGTCCCCCGACACTAAGGGGCAATTTATTATGACCAACCCACCTAACCCCCCACACATAATTGGACTTTGGGAGGAAATCGGAGCACTCAGAGGAAATCCACGCAGACATGGGGAGAACGTGCAAACTCCACACGGACAGTGACCTGAGCCATGAATCAATCCTGGGTGCCTGGTGCTGTGAGGCAGCAGTGCTGACCACTGTGCCACTGTGACTGCAGTGATTGGTTATATAGATTGATCATTATTTGGACAGCATTGGGATGCATTAGAGTGTTTTGTACAATTCTAGAAAGTGCTTTTATGCATTCAAAACTATTGAAATTTTTCTATGACACCCTTCTGACAAGGTCTGAGCAATAAAGTAAACATCTAGTCTGTAGAAATTTAGAAAAAAAATCTAGCTATCTGCTGTTTGGACTCCTCTGAATGACAGGCCATCTGCTATCGTTTAGAGAATACATATTGATCTGATCCATCAATCTCTAAAAGGTCTTTCCTATTGAACTCTCATGTTTTGTTGACAGAGTTGAGACCATTATAAATGCTTGGCTGAGTAACAAAAGCTATTACTGTTCTGAATACAGCAGGAGACTGATAAATTTGTGTGATTGACAGTTTTATTAAATTATGATAGTATGTGGCAATAATGGGCTTTTTGATTGGATGCTTGTTCATGTATAAAAATTATGATCACTTAAGAGGATTTTATTTTTCCTCAGTTGAACTGGAGTATTTTTAGCTGGAGCATGAATGGTTGTGTGCTTGATTGACAGACTTAGGAGTTTATACGAAGGTCATCTTTTTGAAGTCCACTCAAAAGACACATGAAGGACATGGTGGGAACATGGGGCATGGAGTGGGGGAATGAGAGATGAGGACTAAGGAATCTAAGAACCATGTAGAGGACTGGAGAACCAAAATGGGACTTCTCAGCAGTCCATCTTGACACTGGTCTCTGCCCTCAGGCTGACTACTGAGCTGGCCAGTCCAAACCCTTTTGACCCACGTTCCACATGGACAAAGCTTCCGTGGGAGTGGAAAGAGATGACTGATTTGGGATCGCCAAGTCAGGAAACACCCAACCCGTGTTTCCAGAAGGTCTGGCCCAATGAAGCAGAGAGGAAATAAATAAGCCATCAGCTTCAGATACACCACAAACTTTGCATTCTTGCAACTTGTCCCAAGCTCTCATTGGCCAATGTTTAATGTTGATCCGGAAAGTTCACAACCTCGTCATCCTATTTGACACCAAATACTTCCATAGCTTCTCCATTATAAAGGCTGCTTCCTTCCATCTCTGTAACTTAACACAACCTTGCCCCATCAACTCCTGTCAATCACCAACAGGGTCACTCCATAGCAGGAAGGTGGCATTTTGCTTATGTTTTTTTATTTGATTGCTCAGTTCCTGTCAGATCCTCACACAATGTTCAATCATTTTGAATGCACAAGAGCACTTCCTGCAATTGTAAAAAGCATTCTTGTGTATCTCAATACTTTTTTTAAATTCATTTGTGGGAAACGGGCATCACTGGCTGGCCAGCGTTTATTGCTCATTTCTATTTACCCTTGCAGAGCAGTTGCAGTGGATCTGTAGGCCAGACCAGGTAAGGACAGCAGATTTCCTTCCCTAAGTGACATTAGTGAACCAAATAGGTTTTCCAACAATTGACAAGGGTTTCATAGTCATTAGTAGATTCTTAATTCCAGATATTTTTTATTGAATTCAACTTCCACCATTTGCTGTGGTGGGATTCAAACCCGGGTCCCCAAAACATTAGCTGGGTTTCTAGATAAATAGTCTCATGATAATACCACTAGGCCATCACCTCCCCACATGGACTGCAGCAGTCCAAGAAGGCAGCTCACCATCACCTCAGTGGCAATGAGCCCACATCCCTTGTATGAGTAAAAAAAATTCTCATGACTTTGCTGCAGATTAGTTGTTCATTGAATTCACGGGAGAGTTACTTCTATAAATTCACAGTGTAATTACCCTTTTCATGATGTGATGATTGTTAATGACTACCATTCAATCTCTTGTACCCAGAGCTCCTTCCAGTTGTAAATAGTTGCTGTTGATCTGAAAAATTTCCAATCTTTAATTTTGCTTCTTGATTATATTTTTGATTCTCTTTTGATTCAATTTTTCTTTCCCTTTATTTTCTGTTTCTGATTTGACATTATGGATGTGTATCGTCTTCCTTCTCAGTTTTTGAACTGTTTTTTTCTTGGAAACCTTGAATCTCTTGATTCGATTTGGTTTGATTTATTATTGTCACATGCAGTAAAAAAGTATCGTTTCTTGTGCACTGTACAGAGCATACCATTCATAGAGAAGGAAAGGAGAGGGTGCTGAATGTAGTGTCACAGATTTAAGCAAAGCCTTTGATGAAGTACCACATGGGAGATTTATTAAGACGACTAATGCATGTGAGATATAGGGTGGTCTGATAAGGTGGATTCATAATTGGCTTACTGGTAGGAGACAGATATAGAACATAGAACATAGAACATTACAGCGCAGAACAGGCCCTTTGGCCTTCGATGTTGCGCCGACCAATTAAGAAAAAGCAATGACCCTCTAACCTAAACCATTCCCTTTTCATCCATAAACTTATCTACTAACCCCTTAAACGCCACCAAACTTGGCGCATCTACAACTGCAGCAGGCAGGGCATTCCATACCCTTACCACCCTCTGGGTAAAGAACCTACCTCTGACATCCGTCCTATAACTACCACCCCTTAATTTAAAGCTATGTCCCCTCGTGCTAGCTTTCTCCATCCTAGGAAAAAGGCTATCACTGTCCACCCTATCTAAACCTCTAATCATCTTATATGTTTCAATAAGGTCTCCTCTTAGCCGCCTTCTTTCTAACGAAAACAACCTCAAATCCCTCAGCCTCTCTTCATAAGACCTGCCCTCCATACCAGGCAACATCCTGGTAAACCTCCTCTGTACCCTCTCCAATGCCTCCACATCTTTCTTATAATGCGGGGACCAGAACTGTACACAATACTCCAAGTGCGGCCGCACTAGAGTTTTGTACATTTGCAACATGACGTTGCGGCTCCGAAATTCAATCCCCCTACCAATAAAAGCTAAGACTCCGTATGCCTTCTTAACAACCTTATCGACTTGATTGCCAACTTTCAGGGATCTATGCACCAAGATCCCTCTGTTCTTCAACACTATTAAGAGTCCTACCATTAGCCCTATACTCTACACATTTGTGACCAGAGGTTAGTGACTAGTGGCATTACATAGAGATTCATGCTGCACCCCTATTGTTTGTCATTTAAATAAATGACACAGATGACTATGTGGGCGGTAGGATCAGTAAGTTTGCCAATGATACAAAGATGGTGGTTAACAGTGAGGTTGAGTGTCTTGGGTTGCAGGAAAATATAGATGAGATGGTCAAATGGGTGGATAAGTGGCAGATGGAATTTAACACTGAAAAGAGCGAGGTGGTGCACTTTGGAAGGAGTAATTTAACAAGGAAGTACATTATGAAAGATCTCACACTGGGAAGTTCGAAGCATAAAAGGATTTTGGCATGCTTGTCCATAGATTGCTGAAAGTGGAAAGGCAGGTAAGAAGGATGGTGAAAAAGACATGTGGCATATTAGCTTTTATCGATTTTTTTATAAATTACAAATCAGAGACGTCATGATGGAGTTGTATCAAATTTTGATGAGGCCAAAGCTAGAGTATTGGGTGCAGTTCTGCTCACCAGGATGTGATCGCACTGGAAGGGGTGCAGAGGAGATTCACCATGATGTTGCCTGGGATGGAAATTCAAGTTATAAAGAGAGGCTCAAAAGGCTTGGTTTGTTTTCTCTGGAGCAGGGAAAATTGAAAGCTGACTTGATCGAGGTGTTCAAGATTATGAGGGGCATGGGCAAGGTGGATAGGGAACAGCTGTTCCCTCTCGTTGAAAAGTAGTTACAAGGGGATAAAAATTCAAAGTGAGGGGTGGGAGGTTTAGCGGGATTTGTGGAAAAACCTGTTTACCTAGAGGGTGGTGACAGTCTGGAATGCACTGCCTGGGAGGGTGATGGAGGTGGGATGCCTCATATTCTTTAAAAAGCACCTGGATGTGTACTTGGCACAGTATAACATTCAAGGCTATAGGCCAAGTGTTGGCAAGTGGGATTAGGTGAGCAGGTCAGGGCTTTCATGCAGTAGTACAGACTCAATGTCATTGCTAGGACATAAAGAAAGATCAACTGAATATGGGGTAGGGACAGTAGGGAAGAAACTGTTCTTAAATTGGTTAGTATGTGACTTCAGACTTCTGTATCTTTTTCCCAACGAAAGAAGGTGGAAGGGAGTTATGTCCAGGGTGCATGGGGTTCTTGATTATGCTCTTTGCTTTTCCGAGACGGTGGGAAGTGTAGACAGAGTCAATGGATGGGAGGCTGGGTGGTGTGATGGACTGGGCTACACTGACAACCTTTTGTAGTTTTTTGTGGTCTTGAGTTAATGACATGTCCACTTTGCCCTGTTCCACGTGTGTCACATCCACTTTGAGTAACTTCGTGGGCAAAAAAATTAAAAACTCAGCCTGTATGAACATGGCTAACTAATGAGACCTGTTGTGAAATGTTCAACTCTATCAAAATCTGGGCTATTAAAATGAAGTAGATTACTGAAGAAGTTGAGGAAATAAGAAGTCCTGGGTTCTTGCCGTCATGCTTATTTGAGACTAATAAAGTGTGTGAAACTCCACAATGCTTTAAAAGCTGTAACAAACTGCATAAATTGGCTTCACTGGATGAAATATATGCCTGATTTGCTGGAAATTAGGCTATTGTCAAATCTGATTCCCTCCCTGGCCTCAGCTGGGTCTTGTTTTAAATCCCTGCTGGGTAACCGAGTCTTGTTTTACTGCTGATAGCTATTCCTTTAGCCTTTCAGAAGAGAAGTAGTGGCTTGTTCTGTGGGTGATTAGGACATTCTGTTCATAAATAATGGAAATCTCCATTCCAAGGCTACAGATTTAACTTTATCCTTGAGATTTATGAGAAATTGCACAGGGCATATGGGTTCTGTCTCTGGGATTTTATCATATCTTTGAGACATATTTAAAACTGCTGCTCTCACACAATCTAAAGATAGTTAAAAGGTAAAAAATGCAATGCCAGCAGTGCCCAAGTCCTGTTGCAAGAGATAACCTTGCACTCAGCTACCAACAGATCATCATTCTTGTTGATTTTTAGGTTTGAGACAACTGCCGAAGTCACTGCCTTTTGGATGCTCTTTTTGTTTCATCTCCGATCCCCTTTTCCAGGAGTGGATATAGGTTGTTATGTTGATAGGGCCCTATTATCCTATTTGGCTACATCCAATGGGATGTTGAGTTCTTTGTTTAAACCATGAGGTGAAAACCCACCTTAGCAATATCCACCAGCTATGAGTTTCTGGGACCATAGTCAATCTAGAAGGACAAGGATAACAGATACGTGCCACATCACCACCTGAATGTTCCCCTCCAAACCGCTCACCATCCTAATTTGGAAGTATAGCACCATTGCTTTGCAGTCATTAGGTCAAAATCCTGGAATTTTCTCTCCATTGTGGATCAACCCACAGCACATGGAATACAGCATTTCAAGAAAGCAGCTCACCACCACCTTGATTTGGTTTGATTTGATTTATTATTGCCACATGTATGAATATACAGTGAAAAGTATTGTTTCTTGTTGCTATATAAAGTATATCGTTCAAAGAGAAGGAAAGGAGAGAGTGCAGAATGTAGTATTACAGCCATAGCTAGGGTGTAGAGAAAGATCAACTTAGTGTGAGGTAGAACCCATTCAAAAGTCTGATAGCAGCAGGGAAGAAGCTGTTCTTGAGTCGGTTGGTACGTGACCTGATTTTTGTTTCTTTTTCCCGACAGAAGAAAGTGAAAGAGAGAATGTCCTGGGTGTGTGGGGTCCTTAATTACGATGGCTGTTTTTCCGAAGCAGCAGGAAGAGTAGAAAGAGTCACCGGATAAGGAGACTGGTTTGCATGATGGACTGAGCTTCGTTTACGACTCCTTGTAGTTTCTTGTGGTCTTGGGCAGAGCAGCAGCCATACCAAGCTGTGATACAACCAGAAATGGTGCATCTGTAAAAGTTGGTGAGAGTTGTAAGCTGACATGCCAAATTTCCTTAGTTTTCTGAGAAAGTTGGTGGGCTTTCTTAACTATAGTTCCGGCATGGGGGGCCCAGGACAGGTTGTTGGTGATCTGGACACCTAAAAACTTGAAGCTCTTGACCATTTCTATTTCATCCCCTTTGATGTAGACAGGGGTATGTTCTCCATTACGTTCCCTGAAGTTGATGATTATCTCCTTCATTTTGTTGACATTGAGGAAGAGATTATTGTCGCTGCACCAATTCTCCTTCTCAAGGGCCTCCAGGGATGAACAATAAAGGCTAACTTTGCTCATATGCCACAATGAAATATAAAAAAAGGATCTTTTTTTATGACATTTTGTACTCT
The DNA here is from genome assembly GCA_024679065.1 of Sphyrna mokarran. Classification (NCBI taxonomy): domain Eukaryota; kingdom Metazoa; phylum Chordata; class Chondrichthyes; order Carcharhiniformes; family Carcharhinidae; genus Sphyrna; species Sphyrna mokarran. Next base: position 102,431,285 of record JAGIQG010000007.1, read on the forward strand.
CTCCCATGATAAGGTTTTATGACTTCTTTCCCATTACTTGTCTTAAAACCTGAATTCTCGGGTTTTTGAATATTCACATTGGTACATTCTCAGTTGTTTGTGTTCTATGCTGTTCATAATGCTTATTAAATCCAGCCATTCTCATTCCTTATCAGACTATGAGTGATTCACTAATGTTTGCACAGTAATTAGCTTTTACATTCTGCAAGCATTCTTAATTAGGTATGGTTTAACTGAAAGACTTAGCTTTGAAGTGTGGTTGTCTGCTGTGTTTAGCTCTCCTGTTGTGACAGCTAGCCACACCAAAGTTTTGTTCTGCGTCACAGTTCAGCAATTCTTGCTTATTAGTAAAACACCAGCCCACAGCTTTTAGCAGGTTCCTTCACTTCTGAGATGACCTCTTGGCCTTGCAGAGCATGGTTTTTGGTCAAATTTCAGCAATTTGCGCAGAAAATGTCTTTCTTGTTACAATAAGATTCTGGCTGCTCTGTGAACGAGTAACGTAGAACGAAGGCTGGAACTGTAAGAAAATGGGACAGTTCCTAATGCATAATGAAAACTGAAAGAATGCAATAGGGTCTGCCAACATATGAAAAGCAAAAAAGAAGAGTGGAATAAAGTTTGAGGTTGGCACTCAGAGCTTTGATCAATGATCAAATTATAAGATGATTAGAGGTTTAGATAGGGTGGACAGTGATAGCCTTTTTCCTAGGATGGAGAAAGCTAGCACGAGGGGACACAGCTTTAAATTAAGGGGTATGAGTTATAGGACGGATATCAGAGGTAGGTTCTTTACTCAAAGAGTGATTAGGGAGTGGAATGCCCTGCCTGCAGCTGTTGTAGATGCGCCAAGTTTGGTGGCGTTTAAGAGGTTACTTGATAAGTATATGGAAGAGAAGGGAATGATTTAGTTAGGAGGGGCATTGCTTTTTATTTTGGTCGGCACAACATCGAAGGCCGAAGGGCCTGTTCTGTGCTGTATTGTTCTATGTTCTATGTTCTATGTTCTATCTATCCCCAATAAAGTTAACATACTTGTACTTATTTTTAATTTGTTGACAAACTAATTAGGTTCAATTTTTCTATGAGTAACTCATTCGTGGAGGCAATTCATAAATAACCGTAGGACCATAGAATCCTTGCAATGCAGAAAGATGCTATCCGGCCCATCCAAATTTGCACTGACTCTCCGAAAGGACATCCTACCCAGGCCTTCCATTCTACCATATTCCCATAACCATGGTTATTTCCAATGGTTAATCCACCTAACCTACACATTTTTAGAACTAAGGAGCAATGTAGCATGATCAGTCCATCTAACCTGCACATCGTTTGGACTGTGAAATGAAACTGGAGCACCCAGAGGAAACCCACACAGACACAGGGAGAATGTGCAAATGTCGCACAATGGGATAAAGACCAATGATGTTGAGTCTCTATCCTCTGTTTCTTATTCTTAAGATGTCCCTGGTATTTGTTGAGTATCCCATGAAGAGGCCAAATATCTTTTTTTGAAACATGCATTGATTGGGAGACAATTGTCTAAAGAAAGCAAAGTTCAGTTCAAGTTTCAGTTCTCCTGCCATATTTTCAGGTTCTTTTGTTACTGGAGTTGGAGTACCCAACACAAGGAGTCCAAAGGCACTGCAGCTTCTTTCCAGTCAGAAGACTGGAGGAAGTGAACATTGGCCTGGAAGATGAGTTACATTTTATTATTGACAGTGATGTTGGGCCATTGATTGACGAGAGGCCTTTTGGTTGTTCTTTGTTCAACAGCAGTAAGTGCTGCTGCTGTGGTATTCTCAGATTTAGGGAATGGGATACCTAAAGACTTCAATTTAGGAATACTGACGGGTTCAGATCAATGCAAATGCAATCTATTTATGAGGTACTCTGCCTAGCCCCTCCTTAAAGTAAATTCACAAATACATTTCCTGTTTAGTGCATTTATTGCCTGTTCCTTCTAAAATAAGAGGATTGTGTGAAGATGAAGAAGAATGAAATGTGCTGCAACGTTTTATTTTCTATAAACATGTTATCGATTGCTTTAGTTGTAAGGTGAAGAGGTGCTTTTTGTTTCTAACATTCCTTTCAACCTTCACTATCTGCTGCATTTTAAGAAGTCGTATGAAATGAGCTACATTTATTTTCTGCCTCATGCTTTTATGCAGGTAGTATAGTGGTTAGTACTGCTGCCTCACAGAGCCAGGGACCCAGGTTCGACTCTGGTCTTGGTCATTGTCTGTGTGGAGTTTGTATATTCTCTCCATATCTGTGTGGGTTTCCTCCAAGTACTCTGTTTCCTCCCACAGTCCAAAGATGTGCGGGTTTGCCAGTGTCACTGGGGTTACGGGAAAAGGATTTGGGTGGGATAGTGGTCAGTACTATGGATTGAATAGCCTCCTTCTGTGCTGCAGGAATTCTATATTGCTAACTGGTACAAGAATATGATTTCTAGGTGCTGGTCACCCATCTTGAGCATACTTCTCTCATGCCAGTCTTGCTGTGAGTATCGGCAAGCTACGTGATCATGCGGAGCAGTGAGGCAAAACTGACCATGCCTTCTGATTTTTGATTTGATTTATTATTGTCACAAGTATTAGTATACAATGAAAGGTATTGTTTCTTGCATGCTGTACAGACAAAGCATACTGTTCATAGAGAAGGAAACAAGACAATGAAAATGTAGTATCACACTCATCATTAAGGTGTAGACAAAGATCAAATTAACGCAAGGTAGGCCTATTCAGAAATCTGATGGCAGCAGGGAGGAAGCCGTTCTTGACTCAGTTGGGACGTGAGCTCAGGGTTTTTGTATCTTTTTCCCGATGGAAGAAGATGGAAGAGAGAATATCCAGGATGCATGGGATCCTTAATTATGCTGGCTGCTTTGCCAAGGCAGCGGGAAATGTAAACAGAGTCAATGAATGGGAGACTGGTTCTGATGGCTGTCAATGTGATTGAACCAAGATATGTCTCTGGATACTGATTATTTCAAAGTAAGGACTTGCATGTATGTCACATCATTTACAGCTCGTGACACCCTGGTGCACTTCACAATGAAGTACTTTCGAAATGTAGGGAATATCACAGTCAATTAAGTTGTCCCTCAAACATCAATGAGTAAGTTACCAGATGATCTTATTCAGGCTCTCGCCAGTGGATAGCCAAGGAAAATACCCTAACTGTTCTTCAAGTGGTGCTGAAGGATATTTTTTTACATCCACTTGAGGGTGAAAACACATCATTCAGAGGATAGCACCTCCAACAGTGCAGCGCTGACTGTACTGAAGATCCAGCCTCTATTATATATCATATTTCAGAAATTATTATTTTAATTTTACTCATTATGAGATGTGGGCAACACTGTGCCTAGTCCATTCCTAATTGCTCTGAACTGAATGGTTTGCTAGGTCGGTTCAGAGGGCATTTAAGAATCAACCACATTGCTGTGGTCTAGAGTCACATTTCCTTCCCTAAAGAACATCAGTGAGCCAAATGGGTTTTTATAACAATGGACAATGGTTTCACAGTTATCATTGGACTTTTAATTCCAGATTTTTATGGAATTCAAATTTCACCATTTTAACCTGTGTTTCCAGAGCATTACCCCTAGTATCCAGATTACCATTCCAGTGGGGCAATACCACTCTGCCGTTGCCTTTCCCTAGAAACTTGAGCTCACCACCTTTTGATTCAGAAGCAAGAATGTTGCCGTTAAGCAATGGTAGACACATGAAAACAAGCCAGGCCAGTTTTCTAATCACTAAAAAGTTGTGTGATCAGTCGTAGCACCAGCAGCGTCGCACTTATTGAAAACAACAAACCCAGCAGAGACAAGGTTTGAAGCTGGTCTTTGTGGCTCAAAACGACATCAGGCAGTGCTAAATTTTATCATCTTGATTGGGGATTCATGGTGGGCAAGGAACTGTCTAATTCCTGCTTGTTTAAAAGAAAGATACTCAAAATGTTTCGAATCCAACCCATTTCACGAGGTCTGAAGCATGGGTGAAGTTGCTTTAAAAGAAAACTGTCCTCTTTTAAAAAAGGAAACTGTTTGACAAGCCACTTGATTGGTGAGGAAGCCCAGCGTCATTTTCATCATATGACGATAGGCACTAATGACATCATGATTCAATTTGATTTAATTCACATCATATCTGAAGAAACAAATGTTTCTCAAACACATTTCCTGCAATAATGATTCCTTCATGTAAATTGGACAAGCAATTAATGCCACGTAATTAAATTCATGCGCAATAAATCTTCTAGTTTACAGAGTAGGAACTGTAATAGTAAATGTTCAGACATTGTTTTATTCTCATTGCACCACACAATTCCTAACTTCTTTCCCTCAAAAGTCTGGGAATACTTTTTGTAACAAGACTCCCCAAAATACAACTTCTTGGAAACTGCTAGATTGTTTTCTTCACTCTGCTTACAGCACTCAGATCATAATTGTTTTGAAGACAGGTATGATTTCCATGTGGCTGCAGTCACAGCTTTCTCCTCAATCTGTGAGGCCTTTAACAACCCTATCCTTTTGCAACATGCCCCTGTTATGGTCTATTTTGGTGGTACTGCTCTCACCTGGCTCTGCTCATATTCCTTGACACGAACATGTTTTTCTGTTTCCATATTGTCACACCCAGTGGGCCTGATTTTACCGTTTTCATTCTCGATACTGAATCTGGGTGCAGTTCAGATCCAACTTGGAAATCTGCTTTCAGGCACCTCCATAGGCACTCAGCTTGAAAAAAAAGTCGCAGGTCTGAATCGTGTTGTGGGCGGCGCTTAATGATTGAAACTCTGAATCGAGTGTACACAATTGGAAAAAAAAATTGAAAAAGCACGCCTGCGTCACATCAATCCCAAGCTGCAAAAAGCAGAGAAGGTGGCCTGGGAGCGAAAAGCGGAAGCGATGATTCCATAGACACCACTGTTCCCTTTATCCACTCACACCCACTCCCCTTGGCTACCCAGACCAATCGCTGCCCCCTCCTCCCAATCGATCACCCGCAAAATGGCAGTGGACCCCCCCCTTGCCTCTTCCTCAGAGATGCATCTGGCCTCCCAGCCTCCCACCATAGATACATGTTACCTATCTCCTCCCATCCCACTGCCCCAGAGAATGATTTGGCCTCATTCCCCACCCCCGACACTCCCCCAGAGAATGATCTGCAATCACCTACTTCCCCCTGCCTCCCCCCAGAGAATGATTTTGCCTCATTCCCTGCCCTCCCCACTCTCACCCAGTTCCAGAGAATGATTTCGCCTCACTCATCCCCACCCCAGGGAATGATCAGCCCTTCCCCCGCAAACCAGACAACGATTGGCTCTGTTCCCTCCATCATTCAGCCAACAATCAGCCTTCCACCCCTCCCCCCACCAAACTGACAATGATCAGCCCCCCTTCTACTCCCCAACCAGACAATGATCGGGCCTCCCTTCTCCCCCTCCACCAGAGAATGATCTGAGCTGCCTCCCCCCTCTCCCACCCTCCCTACCCATCTGAGTCAGAGAGCCATTGGAAGCGCTGAACTCGTCTCTTCAGCAATTGGAGTGCCCGATTCAAACTTTTATTTGGCAGGTTCATTTCGGCGCGATTCCAGATCGGCAAACACAGTGGTAAAGGGTGAAATGCTGATAAAGTTGGGCAGGCAGATCATTAATTCAATTTAAATGTATGCAAATGCATTTAAATCACCGTTGCGCCTGCTTTGGGCACGAATTGCATCACAACCATTCCCCGGTCTCAGTAAAGTGGCCATCTGTGTGGATTGTGAAAATGGCCTCACACTTTACCACGTTTGCAATTGTAAAATCAGGCCCTATGTGTTCCAAGAGGCCTTCTCATCACCAAATGTGTTGTTTTTCCTTTTGACAACATTGTTCAGAGACATGTAGTCAGATAAAGTTGTAAAGTTTATTAGACACAGGCTTATGTTAACACTGCAATGTGAAAATCTCCTAGTTGTTACATTCTGGCATCTGTTTAGTACTTTGAGGGAGAATTTAGCATAGCCACTGTACCTAAACAGTGCATCTTTCAGACTGTGGGAGGAAACTGGAGCATCCGGAGGAAACCCATACAGACACAAGGGAGAACGTGCAGACTCCACACAGTGAGCCGAGTCAGGAATTACCTGCATCCCAAGCATTGTGAGGACATGATATGGAGATGCTAGCATTGGACTGGAGTAAACACAGTAAGAAATCTCACAACACCAGGTTAAAGTCTAACAGGTTTATCTGGGAGCAAAAGCCACTAGCTTTCAGGGGCACTGCTCCTTTGTCAAGCGTTGTGAGGCATCAGTGTTAACCACTGTGCCATCCCAAATGCCACATTCACTGCCCCTGTAGATGCATGAGACAAAGTACATGCTTACATCTGTTTTCTGCATCTTGCTTCTCCTGGAATATGTTGTCAGCCTGAAGCCAGATGCTATATATTGAGTTCACCAGTCTGCTTTGAGCATAGCTGACCTGGAGTTTCTAATGATCTTATACTTGCCATAGGTGTGTTGGAAGTGTTTGCAAGTTGATATCAACGTGTTTGCTGTGATATGAACACACATTCCTTGGCCATCAGATCCTGGGGTGGGATTCGAACCCTGGAGCCTCTGGCTCAGTGGCAAGTTTGCAAGCACAATGCCATGGAACCTCCCCTCTATCTCTTTGCCTCCTGAATTAATCCAAAGCCTATCTGACATCAGGATTCAAATAAGCTAAAATTTATTTCGGATTAATTTTGGCAAAGCCAAAGCTTTCATTTTGTTCTCAGGGAAACATGTTCACTTTGATCTTGTTTTCTTGAATCTCACCAGCTGTGACATCAGGCTGAATCATAGAATCATAGAACCCTACACTGCAGAAAGGGGCCCTTCGCCCCATGGAGTCTGCACTGACCACAATCCCAACCAGGACCTACCCTCATATCCCTACATATTTTACGCACTAATCCCTCTAATCAAAGCATCGCAGGGCACTAACGGGCAATTTTAACATGGCCAATCAACGACTGGAGGATAGCGAATGTGGTCCCATTGTTCAAGAAGGGGAAGAGAGACCTTCCAGGGAATTATAGGCCAGTGAGTCTTACTTCTGTTGTGGGCAAAGTATTGGAGAAAATTATTAGGGATAGGATTTATAGTTATTTAGAGAAAAATGAATTGATTGGGGATAGTCAGCATGGTTTTGTGAAGGGTAGGTCGTGCCTTACTAACCTTATTGAGTTTTTTGAAAAAGTGACCAACGAGGTGGATGGGGGTAAGGCAGTTGATGTGGTATATATGGACTTTAGTAAGGCGTTCGATAAGGTGGCCCATGGAAGGCTTCTGCAGAAAATGCAGATGTATGGGATTGAGGGTGATTTAGCTAATTGGATTAGGAATTGTCTAGCAGATAGAAGACAGAGGGTGGTGGTTGATGGGAGATATTCATCATGGAGTTCGGTTACAAGTGGTGTACCTCAGGGGTCTGTTTTGGGGCCCCTGCTGTTTGTAATTTTTATAAATGATCTGGATGAGGGTATCGAGGGATGGATTAGTAAATTTGCAGACGACACTAAAGTCGGTGGAGTGGTAGATAGTGAAGAGGGGTGTTATAGTTTGCAGAGAGACTTGGACAAGTTGCAGAGCTGGGCCGAGAGATGGCAAATGGAGTTTAATGCGGAAAAGTGTGAGGTAATTCACTTTGGCAGGAATAATAAATGTGTAGAGTATAGGGCTAATGGTAGGATTCTTAATAGTGTTGATGAACAGAGGGGTCTTGGTGTGTATGTGCATAGATCCCTGAAAGTAGGCAGTCAAGTCGATAAGGTTGTTAAGAAGGCATACGGAGTCTTAGCTTTTATTGGTAGGGGATTGAATTTCGGAGCCACAACGTCATGTTGCAACTGTACAAAACTCTAGTGCGGCCGCACTTGGAGTATTGTGTACAGTTCTGGTCCCCACATTATACGAAAGATGTGGAGGCGTTGGAGAGGGTACAGAGGAGGTTTACCAGGATGTTGCCTGGTATGGAGGGCAGGTCTTAAGAGAGGCTCAGGGATTTGAGGTTGTTTTCGTTAGAAAGGAGGCGGCTAAGAGGGGACCTTATTGAAACATATAAGATGATTAGAGGTTTAGATAGGGTGGATAGTGATAGTCTTTTTCCTAGGATGGAGAAAGCTAGCACGAGGGGACACAGCATTAAATTAAGGTGTGATAGTTATTGGACGGATATCAGAGGTAGGTTCTTTACCCAAAGGGTGGTTAGGGAGTGGAATGCCCTGCCTCGGCAGTTGTAGATGCGCCAAGTTTGGTGGCGTTTAAGAGGTTAGTTGATAAGTTTATGGAAGAGAAGGGAATGGTTTACTTTGGAGGGTATTGCTTTTTATATTGGTCAGCGCAACATTGAAGGCCGAAGGGCCTGTTCTGTGCTGTAATGTTCTATGTTAAACTGGAGCATCCAGAGGAAACGCACACAGACGTGAGGAGGAGGTGCAAACTCCACACACACAGTGACCCGAGCCAGGAATTGAACCCAGGTCCCTGGAGCTGTGAAGCAGCAGTGTTAACTACTGTGCTACCGTGCGGGCTGCATTAGAAGTGATGAACACAGGTACAACAATGAGTTCAGCTTTCCCTTCTATATTCACTCTCTTATCCAAGCTTAACATCCTCCCTCAAACTCATTCCAATACCAAGAGCACTTTCCTTAACTTCTGTCACCTTATCTTCATTCCTCCCTCCTCTTTTTCCAATAAACAGATTGCCTAAACAGTCTTCCTGTGGTTACACCTTCCTAATTTTCAATTAATATAAAAGGTTTGAACCAGTGTCCTAATTACACTAAACGTTGCTCTTTCACTAATTCGGTCTCTTCAACTTCTTCTGGATTCTCAGCCCGTTGGCTTCAATAGTTTCGTCCTCATTTTCAAATCTCCCCAAGATCTTGTATTGCTCTAACTTCATCTGTCTGGTCTACTCCTCCAGCATTGGACTTTTTAACCATGTGTCTCTAATTCTACATTTGTGGCTGCTCATTCAACCACCACACCTTTAACACTCAAATAATTTCACCTCTGTTTAGAGCTTGGAAACAAATAATTCTTGAAGGCAGATGAATATATCAAGCTCATTTGCAAGGGTGAAATCAAACCATATTATTCATTAGCAGTTTGAATTTATACAAAACAGAATTGTGATACAGTGGCACAGTGGTTAGTGCTGCTGTATCACAGTGCCAGGGACCAGGTTCAATTTTGGCCTCGGATGGCCCTCTGTGGAGTCTGCATATTGTCACTGTGTCTGTGTGAGTTTCCTCTAGGTGCTCCGGTTTCCTCCCATCTTCCAAAGATGTGTGGGTTAGGTCAATTGGCTATCTAAACTGCCCCTTAGTTACAGGAGGATTAGTGGGGTAAATATGTGAAGTTACAGGGATAGGGCCTTGAGTGGAATTGTCAGTGCAGGTTTGATGGGCCAATTGGCCTCCTTCTGTACTGCAGGCACTCTATGATTCTATGTTAATTTTTTTTTGGCTTGGGGTGTGTGCCTATATTCCCATTAAAAGGAACTTTTTCTTTTTTTATTAGTGCGACCGAAACATTTCGGTTCCAGATTTGTCAGTCTACATTTTGGACTCCCCAGCCTCAATCTGAAATCCAAATATATTTTCTCTTGATAGACAATACACATATATGAAACAATGGTAGCAATTATTAAAGTGGATTCTGGTCTGTTAAAGTGACATCTGACAGATGTGTATCTGAAATGCTATTAGTAAATCCCCCTGATTTGAGCTTAAATTAGTTTGTGGATTGCTAATTGATATTCTTAACTGCAACAGCATTTATCATTTTTGGATTGATTAAGAATACTTTTATGTTAATTATTTGCCTCTGTCCTGTCAATTGTGTTTGTCAACTATAATCATCATTTTATTTTACACAGATGTCTAAGCTTTCGAATTGCCAATTTGACTTGTCAATAACACCTGACAGTATTAGTGCTAAGGTACATTTTAGGACCTGCAAATTAATTGTTTTGTGTTTAGAACAGTTCAGTGTCAAACTCGCTGAGCAGACTAAGCATGCTTTTGACTTGAGTTTCAAGACTGCTGATCTTGTTAAGCTTAATGGCGAACTCAACGTCAAAGCAAAATATGGGACTTCCAAACCTCGAAGCAATGATATTTTTCAATGGGTTTGTAACACTAAGGAGTACCCAGCTCCAAAACACACACAAACATTGCCAGTTATTAGTGCTACCTGCCAGAAGCCCACTTTAATGTTGATCCAGCAGAAGGAACTCCTCAGTTACAGGCAATAGAATAAAACTATTGTATTCCAACTATAAATCAAAGAAAAAAGTTTAATAAAGAAATACCATTCCTCCAACACTTAAGACCTCGCCCTATGCCATTCCAAACTCCCATTAAACCCAAGCAACTTCTTATTTATATGAGTCAGCTAGTCAGCTGACCATCACATCATTTTGTCATTGGTTCCATAGTTTACTGGGTCAGCTGATCCTTACAGCATGTTACCATTGGTCACAATAACAGATCCAATGTTACATTCTAACATTTAATACATTAAAATTTGCTTTTCTTGCACATGACTACAATCCTCAAGTGAATGCCTCCTAATTCGTATCCCTAATCTGGGCACAGGGACCACCACCTCTGTATAAGTGACAATGTGAGTAGCAGAGTGCTACACCTGAGGCAGAGATAAGACATAGGCCATCTTTGACAGCCTGAAACATTATCAGGGTGTCAGTTTTTGCTTTTGGACCTTCTCTATGGGAATTTCTCCTTCCATTATTACAAAGAGGAAATGAGGAGGAAATGAAGTGTGGTTGGATCCATGAAACCTTAGGGACATCACAGAACATGTGTGCTTTCTTCATTTCAAAGGATTTAAAGACTTAGGAGGTCATAGAACCCTCTGCCTGTCTCAGGAACTTGTGCTTGACCCCAGATACTATTGAAGAGTAAATCTAACTGGATATGATGTGAAGATAACCTGTTGCAGTTATATCCCAGCACAAGCTTTGTTTTACGCCCAGCAGATCTGATCTGGCAGCCTATGATGACCTGAGTCATATCATTTATATCAATCTTGGATTATTGGTTGCAGTCTTGTCAGTGTGGGTCCAAACCCCACTTCAGATACTTGAGCACATAACATCGGCCGACACTGAGGTGCAGTACTGAGAGACTGCTGCACTGTCAGCAGTGTCAGACCACATTCTCTAGCCTCCACATGGTATTTCTCTCGCAGTGGAAGGTTGATGGCAGGATCTTCTAGTTCCACTGTTGTCAAAGGGATTTCCCATTGACTCCACCCAATGCCGCCGAGCAAACCTGCGATAAAAGTGTGCCATAGGCGGGATCCCACTGGCATGATCAGCTGGAAAGGTCTGGCATTTTCTTTTGACAAAACACTGAACAGGGGAGGAGATGAAATATTCCATTGCACCACTAAAAGAAGATCAGGAAAGTTCACCAGCCAACATTCATTCTTCAAACAACATAATCAAACAGATTACCTGGTCAGGTATCTCATTGTTGTTTGTGGATCTCACTGTGAACAAATTGATTGCCATATTTCCCTGTGGTATAATGAGACCAACACTTCAAAAATGCAAAAGATACAAGACATCATGAACCCCATGAAAAGCTCTTTGTAAATGTGCATTCTTCTTTCTTTCTCAACTGCTTAATTTCATATGAAAGAGATTGCTGATGCTCTATGCAGATTTGTTTGCAGTTTATTATCTTCTGAATAGATTCTGCAAATCAAAGAGATTAATGCCATAGACTGGCAGAATTCACACTGGTGCTAATAAGATGCATTGTCTAAAAGTGTGGCTTTGACCCAGGATCTTTGGGGCTTATTGGTGATTGTCGTATTTTAAATGTTTCTCTGAGGAGATGATGGCCTAATGATACAATTGCTGGACTATTAAACTAGAAACTTAGCTAACGTTCTGGGGACCTGGGTTTGAATTCCACCGCGGCAGATGGTGGAATTTGAATTAAATTTTTTAAAAATCTGGAATTAAGAATGTATTGATGATTATGAAATCATTGTTCATTGTCGGGAAAACCCAACAATCACCATTCGCTAATATCCTTTAGGGAAGGAAATGTGTCATCCTTAGCTGGCCTGGCCTACATGCAACTCCAGAGCCACAGCAATGTGGTTGACTCTCAGCTGCCCTCCAGTGGCAACTAAGGATGGGCAATAAATGCTGGCCAGCACTGACGCCCATGTTCCATAAATGTATGAATAAAAAAAAATCTGGAGATGCTAACTCAGAGATCTTTTCATTTAGCATTCAACTGCTGATTAAAAATAATCTTCATGTTGTGGTAGATGTACCACACTCCTCCAACACACACTTCTACTGGGGGTGTATAGTGTGACAAACAACAATATCTCAGGGACTGAAAGAGCAGTGAAATCAAAGCTTCATAAATGCATCACTGGAGGTACTGGTGGAGAAGGAAGGATGTCCTATACTCACAAGGCAGAAAGAGGTCACAAAGACAAATGATAAGACAGATGGAGAAAACTATTGTTGAGGAGACCAGGAACTCTGTACACAAAAGATGTTTCCTAGTGCAGCAGGAAATTTAATGGTTTGACATTAGTAACCAAGGTCAGTCACATTTGGAAAATTCACAGAAATAAACATGCAAATGTACCTAAACCGTTTTGATCAGATAGCTGGATGCTTAGAAGATTTTGAGTATCACATCACTATTGATCCAACAACAAAACCAATGATTCACCCTTGCATAACACACTGTTAAAACCAAAAGGTGAGTTTGTAAGGGAGCTCTCACGGAGGAAAAGAATGAAAAGTGAAAATCAGAGCACAAACCTGACAGATTGGATAAATTTCATCATGATGATAGAGGAGCCAAGAATTTGTCTGGATTCCAAAGACCCTGAACAAGAAAGGGATCATTATCCCAATCCCAGGCAGTAAGAGATCATGGACATAGCCAAAAGTTTGTAGCAACGTTGATGACAGAAATGGTGACTGGAATGTGAAACTAGATGCTGAATCTTTACTGCAGAATCTTGACAACATTCAACACACTCTTTTGATGGCACAGATACCTGCTTTGCCTTTTGCAAAGTGATCCAGATGCTTCCAGTAGAAATTAGATGAGACTTACAGGAGATGAAAAGGAGCAACTGGCATATCATGTGATATCCAGATATACAGTGTCAATGGTTAAGATCATGACTACAATCATATGCAGCCAGGAAGAGAAGCAGGAAAGCTGGGAACAATTTAAACACAGAAAAAGACATTGCAAAAGTGATAGAATGCTATTTCCTTGGAATAGTGCAAACACCTGATGAAATCTAGCCAAGTCTTGAAAGAAACATGGCTATCCCCAGAGCTCTGACAAATGGTCATCTGGACTTCAAACATTGGTTTTATTTTTTCTCCACAGATGATGATGTCAGACCCGCTGAGATTTTCCAGCATTTTCTGTTTGTGTTTCGACTATGTCACACTGATCAGGCAACACGTAGTTCATTTGTGAGGAGCCTGTTGAAAGGGAAGTGAAATTTAGGAGCTGGGACTGGAGTTTATGTTTAATCATAGACAGGTAATAGAGGCTCTATTTTCATGAAACATCTTGGTGTTTGTCCTGTAATATTAAAAGGAAAAATTTATTTCTTTGGGATGGAGTCCCCAGGAGATAAGAGAGAGTTAAGGGGTTTCCTTGGCTTGATCCAGTAAATGAGCTCCTTCATAGCATGTGTGAGAGCACACACAGCAAACCTGCAGGAGCTGATGAAGAAAGGTGCAGAGTACCAATGGTCAGGATCTCCTGGCAGGAGTATTATCAAGCTCAAAAAGGTAACATGCCCAGAGACAAGTCTGTCAGGCTACAACAGAAAGAAACCTATCACTCTGCAAGTAGCTACAAAAGGACTGGGAGCAGCCCTGGCTCAAGTGGGAAAGCCAACAGCATTTGCTCCAACCTCAGCTAAGTCCAGATCTGCCAACATCTGTTTATGGATGTGACAAGTTCCATACATGTCTTGATGGAAGAAGCCTCACACCTCTTAAGGCTGATGTGAAATCATCTACAGAGCCGTTGAATGGAAGAAAATATCAGACTTTTCTGTCAAGCAAAATACATCTTCTAAGTGACCAGGAGGGCAACAAATCGCTGAGGCACAGAGATAGGAAGTCAGCACTTCAGCAAACTTGTTGAACACCGAGGAACCAATCATGAAAACCTGGGTCCAGCAAAAGTAGTTGCATAAAAATGAAAGAAGCTGTGAAGCAAATGCGAAGGAATAAGAATTTGTACCGGACACACATCAGAGCTGGGAAAATAGAAGAGACTGTCAGCAACATCAGAAACATTAATAGCAGGGGGAAAACATTAACATCACCAGAAAATTACACATTAGCAAACTGCAAATATGCATCCTGCAAAACTAGGACAACATCACCTTTGCAGTGAACCAACTCATAACAGACAGAGTCAAAAGCCAGATCTACAAGATGGAGGAATGGCGTCTTAGCATCTAAGTGATACCATAAAAATTAAAAACAGGACTCTAAGAAAGAGCTCAGTTTATTTCTAGAAGTCCATTAATAACCTTCTTTAGTTTACAAAAACTGATGTCAGCTAGAGGCATTAATTTTTTGAAGAAAGAGAAATGCTATATATTCACACACGACACACACAAACAGAAAATGCTGGAAAATCTCAGCAGTTCTGACAGTATCTGCGGAGAGAGAATAGAGCCAATGTTTTGTGTCAAGATGACACTTCGTCAGAGCTTCTTAGAGAATGTTATATCTTGTATTACCTGTAAAGAGCCAGCAACTAATTAGGTAGGAACTAATCTTTATGTGTAAGTGTTTTTGGGGCCACCTTTCACAACTGCACTAGAGATTCATGTGATGCGTAACAGAAGCAGTTCAAGTCATCCCTTCTATTGTACAAATGTGGCAGATATGAAACATAAAGTGCTCTCATCTTTCCCACTATGGTTATCTGGGATTCAGATAACAACAAGAACTCATAGCATGACCATTAGTCTCTGGCATTTATTCCCCAGATAACTGCATGGACACCATGTTATTGAGTTTTTAAGGACACCACCTTATTGAGTTTTTTGAAAAAGTGACCAAAGAGGTGGATGGGGGTAAGGCGGTTGATGTGGTATATATGGACTTTAGTAAGGCGTTCAATAAGGTATCCCATGGAAGGCTTCTGCAGAAAATGCAGATGTATGGGATAGAGGGTGATTTAGCTAATTGGATTAGGAATTGGCTAGCAGATAGAAGACAGAGGGTGGTGGTTGATGGGAGATAGTCATCGTGGAGTTCGGTTACAAGTGGTGTACCTCAGGGGTCTGTTTTGGGGCCCCTGCTGTTTGTAATTTTTATAAATGATCTGGATGAGGGTATTGAAGGATGGATTAGTAAATTTGCAGATGACACTAAAGTCGGTGGAGTGGTAGATAGTGAAGAGGGTGTTATAGTTTGCAGAGGGACTTGGACAAGTTGCAGAGCTGGGCCGAGAGGTGGCAAATGGAGTTTAATGTGGAAAAGTGTGAGGTAATGCACTATGGCAGAAATAATAAATGTGTAGAGTATAGGGCAAATGGTAGGATTCTTAGTAGTCTAGATGAACAGAGGGATCTTGGTGTGTATGTGCATAGATCCCTGAAAGTAGTCAGTCAGGTCGAGAAGGTTGTTAGGAAGGCATATGGAGTCTTGGCTTTTATTGGTAGAGGGATTGAATTTCGGAGCCGCAACGTCATGTTGCAACTGTACAAAACTCTAGTGCGGCCGCACTTGGAGTATTGTGTGCAGTTCTGGTCCCACATTATAAGAAAGATGTGGAGGCATTGGAGAGGGTACAGAGGAGGTTTACCAGGATGTTGCCTGGTATGGAGGGCAGGTCTTATGAAGAGAGGCTGAGGATTTGAGGTTGTTTTCGTTAGAAAGGAGGCGGCTAAGAGGGGACCTAATCGAAACATATAAGATGATTAGAGGTTTAGATAGGGTGGACAGTGATAGCCTTTTTTCCTAGGATGGAGAAAGCTAGCACGAGGGGACACAGCTTTAAATTAAGGGGTGATAGTTATAGGACGGATATCAGAGGTAGGTTCTTTACCCAGAGGGTGGTTTGGGAGTAGAATGCTCTGCCTGCGGCAGTTGTAGATGTGCCAAGTTTGGTGGCGTTTAAGAGGTTAGTTGATAAATTTATGGAAGAGAAGGGAATGGTTTAGTTTGGAGGATCATTGCTTTTTTCATAATTGGTCGGCGCAACATCGAAGGCCGAAGGGCCTGTTCTGCGCTGTAATGTTCTATGTTCTATGTGCATGTTGCTAAGGTGATCATTTATGCAAATCAAAATCTACTTCTATATCAAATTGATCAGGCAGCACGTAGCTCACTTGTGAGGGGCCTGTTGAAAGAGGAGTGAAATTTAAAAGCTAGAACTATATGTGTAATTGTAGACAGATAATAGAGGCTGTATTTTCATGAAACATCTTGGTGCTTATCCTGTAATATTAAAAGTAAAAATTTATCTATTAGTGACAAGTAAGCCTTACATTAACATTGCAATGAAGTTACAGTAAAATTCCCCTAGTTGCCACATTCCGGTGCCTGTTCAGATCAATGCACCTAACCAGCACGTTTTTCAGATGATATATTATATCAGATATCTAACACTAAGGACTTCTTTAAAAGTCATTTTGCTTTCAATTGTATCCTAAATTACAGCAGCAGGATAAACCAAGGCAGCATCCATTCTCTGTTTATTTGTCACTGCATTGAAAGTCAACATGTTCTCAGACCACCAAGGGCTTCCAGTATTGATCAATTGTTTAGAAAATACAGAGGTACCAGGGAGATATTCATTTCTACTTGATTGTACATTTTGAGCCAACCATCTGCTTTTAATATAAATTTGGCTTTGGGCCACCAGAAACGTATTGATGTAAATCAAAATAAAAGTGCTTGTAATAAACTGCGGGCTGATTCCTTTACAAAATGCGGTAGAAACTTGGCAATGGATAAATGAAAGGTAAACCAACCATGATGTTGGGGATATATAGTTCCACTTAACTGCTGGTCCAGTGGCATGCAGTGGTTTATTTTCTGTAACCTCTTGCTCCCCATTGATTTATCCTCTGTTTGCATTACGATATTAAACTTGACATGAATTGACCTCACTTCAGGATTTTCTGCATAATGGGATCAGCATGAAAGGACTGAGAGAAACACCAGATGAATGCGTACGTAATACAATATTGTTTTTAATACCCTCTCACACACTGTGAAGTTTGCAGTCAATCATATGCCATTGTTTGAATTGCTTCTATTCTGAGACCAAATTTTATAAGGACTATTATATATAACTGTTTCACAGTGAGGAAACAAAATACTTTGTGGCAGGTTTTTGTAATGTGACATAATACCCAGTGACGTGTAATAAAAAAACATGTTGCTCATAAATATTGCATTTTGCCGCAACTTTAGTTACTGAAGAATGCATTAATCTCCTTCAAGAATAAACCAATTCACAAAACTCCCCTGAGATGCCAAAAAAGGGAAAATTATTCCTCAGGAAAAAAAAATGATTTAGGCTTTGAAGCGTCTTTCTGGAGTGAGACAATCCCATTAATCCTCACATCAGGGTGGAAGATGGCAGAGACCAGAAGCAGCACAAGATTGGTGTTTTAGAAAGTAGCCCACAAGGTTCAAGGAGTTAACCCTCTTCATGCATGGTTTCCAAGTTACAAATTCAAATCCGGATTTAGAATTTTTATTTCTTCTTGAACAGTATGGTTTTCCTCCTTCTGAGTGATGGGCAGAATGCATGCTAAGTGCAATGGACTTGACTGTGTCTGAGCCCACCAGCATTTCCAACATTCGGCCATTTTAAAAGACTGGCACTTGCAGGGCCTTGCATCTGGATGTAGGGGATGAAGGAGGTATGTGACAGCAATGGTTGCGACTGCATAGGCTCCACAATGATCTTGCATGCCAGTTATAAAAATAAATCAATTCCCTTTTTGGACTCTTTGTGTGCTTTGCCACTTATTTCTTTCCTGTCTCCTTCAGGGCAGAATGGTTTCACAGTGGTTAGCACTGCTGCCTCACTGTACCAGGGACTTTGGTTCAATTCCGGCCTTGAGTGACTGTCTGCGTGGAGTCTGCATGTTGTCCATGTGCCTTTGCTCCTGTTTCCTCTCAGTCTAAAGAAATATGAATTGGCCAAGATAAATTGCCAGTTAGTGTCTCAAGATATGTAGGTTAAATGAATTAGCTGTGGTATCGCACAGGGTTATGTGGTTAGGGTAGGGGTGGTAGAGGGGGTGGACCTTAGTAAGATTTTTTTTTGAGAGTTCGTGCTGACTTGGTGGACCAAAGGTCTCTTCCCTTCAGTTCTTTCCTGCTGCCATCAGACTTTTGAATGGACTTACTTTATATTAAGTAGACCTTTCTCTACACCCTAACTATGACTGTAACATGACATTCTGCACCCTCTCCTTCCCTTCTCTATGTATGGTATGCTTTGTCTGTATAACATGCAAGGAACAATACTTTTGACTGTATACAAATGCATGTGACAACAGTAAGTCAATTCACGTCAAATCCTGCACTACAGAGATTCTATGAATTCTTAAATGAGTAGAGTCATAAGCCCTTCAACTTCTTTCCATGGCCACGCCAAGTGGTTTGAAACAATATTTGGCCCTCCATTTGCCATGTTACTTCTCCAATCACTGTCAATCACATTGCCATTTCCATCTGGGATGCTCTTGACCTCAATAAAACTCTTACTCTAACCCTTACTAGTCATTGCCCGAATATGCTGCCAACATTTTGCCTTTAAGTTCAAGGAATGCGAATTTGATTGTTCACACTAGACAAAAGGAGGTTTTGTGCCACAGTTGGCTACATCTTTGCTTCTGAGCCAGAATCTCCAGATCAAGTTCCATTCCAGAACTTAATGACTAAGGAAGATGCATTTATAGTACATCTGAAACAGGTTGGTAACAACTTGTAAATCCCTCCAACACATGCTAATGGCAGGTGGTAAAAGTGGGAGAGATTGCTGGTCAGTCATGTGGTTGAAAAAGCATTGGAGCCTCTATTATTACAATTCATAGATTCAAACTGCAACACGTAAGTTTATGTAACATGGCTGGTTGATAAAGAACTGAAGAAAAAATAATACATACACATAAAGGGAGAACAACAAGCAGCATTATCTTCTCATAGAATCATAGAATCCCAAAAATGCAGAAGGAAGCTATTCACCCCATTGAGTCTGCACTGACCACAATCACACCCAGCCCCTATTTCTGTAGCCCCACATATTCACCCAGCTAATCCCTCTGACACTAAGCAACATTTGCCATGGCCTATTAACTTAATCAGCACATCTTTGGACTATGGGAGGAAACTGGAGCACCCAGAGGAAACCCACGCACACTGAGGAGAACGTGCAAACTCCACACAGACAATGACTCAAGCCAGGATTCAAACCTAGGTCCTGGTGTTGTGTAGCAAGAGTGCTAACCACTGTGTCAGATTGCCATCCATAAGGTATAAATTGTTATGAGGTATATTGTTATGAATTCTCATAAGGTATAAATTGTTGTTTCCCTTCATGCGAAGTGTCCCAATGAGTTCAAGACAAAAAGTTTTGACATGTCTCTTTCTCAGCAATTCTCTTTATGAGACACATCTCTTGCCCTCTGTACCCTGTTCTCATTAAACTGCTGACTACATAACTTTCTATTATATTTCCATTTAATGGGTGATGGAGTGATATTGCCTCCTGGATGTGAAATCGCCCTCTCCTTGGGTAGACCTTCTCAAACTACTCTCTATCTTCAACCTCTCTTTCTTCTCCAAAACTCTTGTACAAATTGTCATCTCTCAAATCAATGTACCTCTTTCTCAGAACTCCATGCTTGAATTCTTTCAATCAAGATTTCAACCATGACAGCTTTCTCAAAGACACAAATTAGATCCAATATGCGTACAATTGCATTTACCTGTGACTGTAGTCTAGCCCTCAGCATCCTGATTTGTTTGCATGCTTTCACACAATTGACATGATCCCCCAATATATCTCTTACGTTGGCAACCTTAGTGCAACCACCCTTACCTGTTTTTTTAATATAAAAATTCATTCAGAGTCAAAGAAATGCCTGCAACATCTTTACTTCTTGGCCACAATTCTTCCAAAACTGCTGAATTAGCAGAAAAACTGTTCTAAATCTCACCTGAATCTCCACACTCTGTGCACTGCAGAAGTCCAAGTCATGTGTCTCATTAAAAACCCAAGGGGGCAGGACCTATTTGCATTGGTGATTGGACTCTGCACATGCGCAGTGGTCCCAATCTGTCAGATTCCCTGTTTGCTGGCCAGCCCAATCACTGGCCAGCACAAGACTCCCACAGTGCTATCCCTCCATCCACCCCCATTGTCCAATCATGGTCCCCACAGCAATTCTTGAGCCAACCCTAAACACCACCCCCCTCCCCATCCTGGAGCACCCCAATGCACAGCCCCAGCAGTGGCAATTCCCCCACCCATCCCATCACAGCAGACCCTCTCCGTGTCTGCTGACCACCCCCCCACCCCCCCACCGGGGTCAGATCCCTCCCTGAAAGGCAGACCCTCCCCTGCCCACCACAATTACTGCCCTCCTTCCATCCCACACTGATTCTGTCTGCAGAGTGGCGGTGGGACATCCAATCCCCACCGAATGACCCTAGGCCCCACCCACAATAATGCACTTTGTTGGCACTGCCCATGCCCAGGAGCATCACACCTCCACCGCCCAACCCCCGGTGGGTCCCGATTGCCCCTCTTTTCATTCTAGCAGGGTCTCCCACTAGTTCCCCGAAGATGGGAAGCTATTTTGAACACCGCTGGTGTGAAATACTCCTGGTGGGGTGGGAGATTCAATCAGGACCTGAAAGTTCCTGATAATGAACTGCTAAACATATTTAAAAGACATTTTAATAAGATTCAAATTATTTACCTACCTTCCTGCTGGTTTCCAGTGAAGTCTGACTGGACACTGTTCGCCGGCTCTGGGAGGCACACATACATTCCTGGCACATGTGCCCATCCCAGTAATAGGCCAGCAACATGCATCCCCCATCACGATCCGTTGGAAAAATTGAGGGTCACGATGGGGGAATTGGGGTCCCTACTTCCACCCATTATCTCAGGGCAGCATGGTGTCACAGTGGGGACAGCACCATGGCACAGTAGTTAACATGGCTGCCTCATAACATCAGGGACCCTGAGGTTCAATTCTGACCTCGGGTGACTGTCTATGTGGAGTTTGCACATTTGTGCTGTGTCTGCGTGGATTTCCTCCGGAAACATTCCTCCCACAGTCAAAAGGTGTGTGGGTTAGGTTCATTGGCCATGATAAATTCCCCCTTTGTGTCAAAGGAACTAACAGGATTAATATGTGGAGTTATGGGATTAGGGTGAGTTTGCTGTTAGCATAGGTTCAATGGGCCAAATGGCCTCCTTCTGCACTGTAGGGATTCTATGTAACCCATGAAACCCCTCCAAAGATCTAATGTTAATCTTCCATTTTTCATCTACATGCTGCCTCTCATTGACAGCGCCTGATAATTTGTCTTACGTCAGAGATGAGAAAACTGTTGGAGAAAATTCTGAAAAACAGAATTAATCTCCACTTGGAGAGACAAGGTTTGATCAGGGATAATCAGCATGGCTTTGTCAGAGGGAGGTCATGCCTAATAAATTTGTATTTTTCAAGGAGGTGATTGGGTGTGTCGATGAGGGTAGTATAGTTGATGCAGTCTATATGGATTTTAGCAAAGACAGGCCCCACATGGGAGACTGATAAAGAAAATAAAAGCACTTTGGAGCCAGGATAACTTAGCAAGTTGGATCCAAAACTGGTTTAGTGGTGGCAGACAGAGGCGGTTTGTGTGACTGGAGCCCAGTGTTCTGTGGTGCAATACAGGGATCAGTGCTATGGCCTGTTATTATTATATTATTACAGATATATATATATATAAAAACGATGTTGGGGAGGGGGGTGTTAATTAAGTTTATGGATGACACAAAGATTGGCAGAATGGTTAATAGTGAAGAAAAAGCTCTTAAATTGCAGGAAGATCGAGATGGTTGGTCACATGGGCAGATCAGCTGTAGATGGAATTTAACTCTAAAAAATGTGAGGTGATGCACTATGGAAGGAGTAACAAGGTAAGGACTACTCAATGAATGGCAGGATGTAAGGAACTCAGAAGAACACCTTGGGGTGCTTGTCCACAGATCCCTGAAGGCAGCAGGATGGGTTAATAGGATAGATAAGAAGGCATACGGGATACTTGCCTTATCAGTTGTGGTATAGATGATAAGAGCAGAATGGTTATGTTGGAGTTGGTTAGGTCACAGCTGGAGTTCTGTGTGCAGTGCTGGTCACTTCACTGCAGGAAGGATGTGATTACACTGGAAAGGGTACAGAAAAGGTTCACCAAGTTGTTGCCTGAATGGAGTATTTGAACTCTGAAAAGAGGCTGGATAGGTTACTTTCTTTTGAGCAAGAAGGCTGAGAAGGGACATAACCCATGGTGCTCAGTGGTAAGAGATACAAAGTGCAAAGGGCACCTAACCCCATGCACACCAAGGGTTGGTGATCTGTCATTCTTCTTGTGCGTATGGAAGGGTGAGGAGTTCCAGATTGATGGGTATTTGAAACTGACTTGTCTTGGGTAGGCTTGCAAGGCTGGAATAGTGTAGCAAGTAAAGGCTGGATTGATGTATGTGCGTGCTCAAATTCAGAAGAGAAGTAATAACGTGCTTGAACATACAGGAACAAATAGTAGGGTGCCCATCATCCTAACCCTATCCAGACTTAAGATGGATACAGTAAACTTGGAAGGTGAGTGAGAAGCAAGGTCTTCGATGTCGGAGAGGCAGAGATGTCTGAGGCCAGCAAGAGTTCAGTAGACAGGTGAGAGGCAAGGGAAATGTACAGGAAAGGCTGGCTTGTAGTGTCTTCAGTGAGAAGGGAAAACTCAGAGTTCCAATAGATTGGCCACTCACAACACCTTAGTAAGGCACTTGTCTGCTGCTCCCGCTTAGGTCAAGTTCCCCACTTAAAATTGAGGGCACAAATCTCTGCACACCATTTTTATATAGGGTGTAGAACATAGAACAATACAGTACAGTACAGGCCCTTCGGTCCTTGATGTTGTGCTGAGCTATGTCCGAACCCAGTGTCCAGTAAATGAATGCCACATTTGAAAGTTTATGAAGATAAAAGTCTGCTGTCAGAAATAATCTGAAAGGTAAGCGTAAGCTGTTTTGACATCTTCAGATACTGTGCTGTAAAATAGATGCTGGAATTCTCCACTCATTCACACTGGTGGGATTCTCCAGCCCTGGCAGCAGCTCACCCCTGCCTGCAGGTTTCTCACTGGTGTGGAGAGACATTAATTGGAATTCCCATTGATAACAGCGGGACCAGAGAATCCTGCCAGTAACAAACAACGTGCCACCTCCTGCCAGTGAAAAACAAGTGGCTAGGAGGCCAGAGAATCGTGCCTGATATGTTTTTAATGCAGTGGTTCATCAGAAGGTTCTGCTGTGGAAAATTAAGTTGATCCTTACCTTGATCAACTTACGTATTTGCATGCATACTTGAACTTTTCCAATGGAGGAAGTGACATAGTGCAGTAAAATATACATTAAAATGGTCAGTGCTTTCATCTGTTCTAATGTGTGTTAAATGTTTGCAGCTGGGAAAGAAAAACCTGGTTTTGAAACTTTGAAAATAATTTTGCACTTTAAAATATCTAACCAGTTGCAGCCTTACATTGATTGGCAAACACACAGCTTGAACATTGAAATGAGCACCTTCTATTGTTTTCTTCTAAGAGAACAGTCTGTGGTTTGGATATCTGATGGTGATTTATTGAGGATGTTTGTAATGAGACAACCTATTCTTCTCTCAGAAGCACTGTCACTGTCACAGCTCAGAAGCTGGCACTGATGATCCTTCCTTGGTGCCCGAAAAAAAACTACCAATTAACACACCCATATCACATTTGTTTTCTCCAACTATCAGCACAGATACAGGCACTCTGGTAGGCTTTTGTGCATCTGATTGCACTGTGTTGGGAAGTTGTTACTTGATGTTGATAAAGATGTAAAAAAATTGTAAAAATGCTGGAAGGAAAAAAAGACATTGTGACGTCCCTTTGAAAGTTAGTATTTTGTTTCAGTGCTTGGAGGTTTTAAATGCAAAGTACATCCAGAGTCCAAGCTGAAACATTGGTATCAAAAAGTTAAGCAGTGGTTTTGACAAGACAAACTGTTGTTGCTTGAATTTTGCCCAATCAATTTAAAGCATACACTCAGCTACTAAGAACCTATACGACCTGAATTTGATGATGTTGACAATATCAGACCAATCTTTTTGTAGGAAAATTGATAGGTCATCACAGGTATAAAATAGAATGCAGGCAGGGGTGGGGGGGGTACAGCAGAGCAACAGAAAAGAAAACTGCTACCTCTCAAGCCATGAAAGCAAGAGAGAACAGTTCTCAACTCTGCCAGATTCAGGTATCTCTTAAGAGAACACACCATCTAACAAGTGAAAGGTACCTGTTGTGGGAAATTCTTTCAGGTTGTCTGATTAATTTAAAGAATTGTTTCATTAAACATTTCATTTCACAAAGATAAAAAGAAAGTTTATTTAGTTCAATGAAATTCTTCAATTAGACTAGTTTTAATAAAACATTGAAGTTCTTGAATCAAGAACATTACACGTTAACAATATTCAGACAAATGTACAATTAGGACCAGACGAATCTCATTTTGGCCAAATGGGAGATCAGCGGTTCTACCTATGCAGTTAATGCACTAGCAGGCTCTCACAAAAGATCTCCGATTTCATGCCAAAAAAGTATAGTTATACTTTTTAATCACATTAATCTACCCAACACTTAATTAACAGCACTTTTATTCATTCACTAATCTGTCAATCTACTGATGACATTCTTTCAGTCAATAATTCTCTGACACCTTCAAATATAACGCTGTTGTTCATCAGTCTATTTTACGAAAGTTCTCTCCCAAAACATGGCTTCTTATGATTCAGCATGTTCTCTAACCAGTTTAAACTGGTTCTATTGAAGGTATCTTTATCTATTTATTATTTTCCCTGGCTTAGATATGCATCGGTAATTTACTTAATTTACAAAGTGCACAGCTTCTCCCACTTAAGTCAGGTTATCCATTTTAAATTGGGGGCAAAAAGCAGATATTTCCCTTCATACCCTTTTTGTCTAGTGGTTGTGGGGGTTTTGAGTGCCCACTAAATGTACACTGCATTTGAAAGTTTATTAAGATAAAAGTCTGTGGTCAGAAATGTTCTGAAAGCTAAGTGTAAAATGTTTTGACATTTTGACACCTTCAGATGTCACTGTTAGATACTGTGTCATAAAGTAGATGGCCGGAATTCTTCAGCCGCTCACACTGGCAGGATTTTGCAGTCTTGCTGGCAACGCACCCCGCCCGCGGGTTTCCCACCAGTATGGGGAGACATCAATTGGAATTCCCATTGGTGGTGGTAGGACTAGGGAATCCTACCACTAGAAAACAACATGACACCTCCTGCCAGCAGGAAACACATGGCTGGGAGGCCAGAGATTCCCGCCCGATATGTTTTTAACACAGTGTTTCACCAGAGGATTCTGCCCTGGAAAATTAAGTTGATCCTTACCTTGATCGCCTTTATGTACTTGTTCACATGCATTGCAGTGTTTATTTCAATGGAGAAAGTGACATTGTGCAGTGAAATGTACACCAAAATGGTCTGTCAGCCTGTGCTATCTTCTTTACTAATATGAATTAAATGACTGTGGCTGAGAAAGAAAAATCTGGTTTTGACACTTTGAAAAAGATTCTACACTTTAAAAAAAAACTAACCAGTTGCTGCCTTACATTAACTGGCAAATACTCAGCTTTAACATTGAAATGAGCACCTTCTGTTCTTTTCTTCCAAGAAAGCAGTCTGTGGTTTGGACATCTGACGGTAATTCTGAATTCTTGGCTGAGTTTCAAGTATAAATGAGTTTCAATACAGTATGTGTTCCACTCACCTGTGAATGAATGACTGCTTCAATAAATTGCAACAACACATTGCTGACTTCACGTAGATTCTGGCTTGTTGACAGAAGCTACTCGGTTTAAAGGTATGTCAAGATTTTCCCATACAACGTAATGAAATTGAGGTTTTTATTAGATGGGAGAGTTTTTTTTACTGAAAGAATGTCAGCTATTTTTGATAGATAATGCATGGAATCTGAGGTTTGAACGTAGTGCATACTGAGTGACTGGCTATGTCGGGTAGATACACCGGGGTGGGGTGGAGGGACAGGGTGTAAGTGCAAAGAGATGGCATGAGTGATTTAAGTGAGCGTGAGCTGGCATGCATAGGGTTAAGCGGTGAGTTTTAGGGGACATTTAAACACTGCTTGGAGCTCAGATGTTAGTTTTGAAGTGAAGGCAGGCCTTCTAACTGCAAGCCCTTACACATTCCAGCACTCACTTACAAACTGCATCGTAAGCCAAATGCTGTAATAAAAGGATCAAAATGGCATGAAACATCACACATGGGCAGGATGTACAATTTGTAAGCATGCGGATCACTTTTTTTCCGAGCCCAAAGAAAGATTGGGCCCCGTCTGTTATGATCAAAGAGGTAGATTAATTGCACTGCAACATACAATAATAAGCAGTGAATATAACTCTAATATAATTCTAATATTATATAGCAAGCTTTCCATTTTAATAACCACAAGTAGTCCTGGATTCAAAAATGTGATTTTTTTTTCCCCTTTCTTACACACAGATGCAGGATATTATTGATTGATAATAATGAATAATTCAGGCAAAATAGAGTTATTAAGACATCTGAAATAATGGAGGATGACACATACTTTCCACCCACAAGCAATTCTACCCAACAATTTCATCTGTGTAACAAGTGGACGCAAACTCAGATTGTCAGCACATTTCAAATGCATCTGAATTCAAGCGCTTTTTCGTTGCTGAAGGGGATCTCCATTTTAAACCTGGGATTGTCAGCTTGGAAGCTACGGCTACAAGATTACAGGGAGCAATGTTGTTGCGCAAATGGTTAATGATTTCCTGTCAAATATCTCATTCAATTAGAGGAAGTGATTCATTTATTTTAACCTCTTTACTAAAATAGAGGGGTGAGTTTAATATGAATGCTTTGTAAGTAATCCCCGAGTGACTACAATTTGAATACGTGTAGTCTTTCATTTTCAAGATGAACAAGTAATGGCTAAAACAATCCCTGAAAAGCTGTGCATAGCAAATTTAACTTAACCCTCTAAAGGATAGACTGTGACAATGGCAATGAAAACTGCCTCTAACAGGATGGCATCAAAGCCTGTCTTATATATGTATTTATTAATTCCTACTTCTCTCTTAAGCTGGTGACCGAGATGGCATAAAAGTCAAAATAAAACAAAAGCATTCAGCAAGTCAGGCAACATGAGAGAAACACGGGGTTAACTCTTCAGGTCGACGTGCTTAGTCAGATTGGAGGCTGATGCTGATGTTGCCCAGTGAGCTTGTCTACTAGAATGAGTTCAGATCTGAACTCAGATACTACAACTCAGATGCACAGTGGAGCAGCCTGATGTATTGGCTCAGCTTGATATCAAATGGATAGCTGTTGGTTATGAATCCGGTTATTCTGTTCAAGATCAGTGATAACATGTTACAATGGCAACAACACAGAAAACCCTGTATCAAATCCAAAGCAAAGGGAAGCCTGTCCAAGAAAGTAAAAGCACATCAAAAATATAGCACGAAAACTTGCTTTCAATGTAATAGCAGTGCTACAAGAACGTACTAATTGTTGATAAGCCACTCCCCTTTAAAACAGGTAATGTATGGAGCGTACCACAATGTATGAGAGAAAAGGACAAAATCTAGGAAGCAATTTAGTAGCACAGGTAACGTATCATCTAAAATAAATGGGTTGCTGCAAACAAATATAATATTTAAAATGGGATTAGAACACTGCTTACTGGAATGCAGGAGGAAATGAAAAAAAAAATGCATAAAACATTATTTCATGTGTCTAAATGTAATAAAGTAAGTCCTTGCATTTGCATAGTCTTCTTTCGCCCTCATTTTATGTCTGAGTGTCTCCTTCCATTTCCATTGGCTTGACTCTGCTCCCTCATTGCTTGCATCGAACCTGAACTTTGGCTTTCATTGCTAACTCCATTTAATGTCTGGCAGTGTGGCATTGGGGAAATTTTCTGGTCCTGTCTCTCATGGGCAGGACAAACAATTTAATGGAGCATTGGCCTCTATTGGGCATTTCTGATCTTAGGGTGGATGCAACTGGAAATTCTTACCGTTATCTTAGATAAGGTTCTTGACTCACTTTGCAGAACCGGTGGATGCTGTAATCAGCTGCAGTAAAAGTAACTGTGGAGGGGGAGGTGTAGATAGACATCAGCGAAGGCATGATAAAGGAAGGAATAACAGGATTGGGGGAGCAACAGGGGTGTTGCGCTCACAGGAACTGTCTGACAGCACATATAGATATTACTGATCAATTCTAGTTTCTCCTGCATGAGTGCAGAGGCAGACACACTATTGGAAGACGAGACATCATGTGGATTACTAATGGGGGAAATATGTGTGTGACATGGAAACACTTTGAACTGGCTTCCACCTCCATGTCCTCACTCACCCATCATTTGCCCTCCTACACCGCATTACTCCAGTGACACATGCATCAAACCTCTGTCATGTTGGTGGAAGTGGTGGACATATTGGCTTTCAAAGCCCACACAGCACAGGCCTTGTCTGCATGGATTCATTTAATAGCCATGCTTCAAGCTCCACACAGATGGCCACCTTCTCCATGGCAGATGTTCTGACAGCAACTTGATCCATTAATAATTGGCCTGAATTCTTGCATCTTCCCTGCTATTGCCCGGAATGGATGCAGCAACAGTTTATTTTTCTTTGCATTCTTGGGATGTGGGCACTATTACCGTAATTTCCCTTGAGAAAGTAATGATGGTTATTGCTCAGTCCATGTGGTGTAGATACACCTGCAGTGCTGTTAGGAAGAAAGTTCAGAGACTGTGAGTGAAGACAGTGAGATAGTCCCAAGTCAGGATGTTTGAGGCAAACTTGAAGATTGTTGCATTCCCATGTGTCTGCTACCCTCTATTCCTTTAATTAGTAGATGTCATGGGTTTGGAAGGTGAAGTTGAAGGAAGCTTGGCATGTTGCTGCAGTGCATCTTGTGGAAGATACAGTTGCCATTGTGTACCGGGAAATAAATATTTAAGGTGGTGGAAGGGTACCAACCAAGTAGACTACTTTACCTTTTTGTTGTCAAGTTCTTTGAGTGTTCTTAGAGTTACATTCCTTCAGGGAAGTGAAGTTATTCCATCACTCCTTGCTCATGCCTTGAAGATTGTGGATAAGCTTTAAGGAGTCAGGAGGTGAGTTACTTTTTGCAAAATTTCCGTTCTCTGACCTATTTTTATAGACACAATATATACTTGGCTGGTGTAGTTA
Source organism: Sphyrna mokarran (assembly GCA_024679065.1). Taxonomy (NCBI): domain Eukaryota; kingdom Metazoa; phylum Chordata; class Chondrichthyes; order Carcharhiniformes; family Carcharhinidae; genus Sphyrna; species Sphyrna mokarran. The sequence goes on from JAGIQG010000007.1 coordinate 102,460,949, forward strand.
AGGTTCTGATCATTGGTAACTTCCAGAATTTTGATGGCATGAGATTCCGTGATGGTGATGCCATTAAATGTAAGGGGAGATGGTTGAATTCTCTCTCATTTTAAATGATCATTGCAAGACACTTGTGAGGTGTAAATATTACTTGTCTTCTGTCTGTCGAAACCTGAATGTTGCCAGGTCATGGTACATTTAGGAAGGTACTAGCCTGAGTGTCTGAGGAGCTGTGTCAATGGCAAGAGAAGTAAAGTGGAGGTGAAGACAATCTTTCTCATACAGCATATGTTTAGGATCTGGAATTCACTGCCTGAGACTGTGGTAGGGGCAGAGTCAATCAAAGGGAAATTGAATGATTATTTGCGGAGAGAACCTTTGCAAAGCTAAGAAGTAAGGGGAGCGAGTGGATGAGTTGCTGCTGTAGAAAGCTGCTGTGAACATAACTGATCAAATGGCCTCTTTCTGTGCTTCAACCATGCTAAATTCTGGGATTCTATGAATCCATCATGAAATTTCTCCTTTTGCTAGAAACTCATATTCCTCGAAATGCACCTTTTGGCTGGACCCATAAAAAGCTTGAGGTTTTTTTTTGTATCATGATGGTGTGCATCACACCCACTACCATGCATTAACAACATGAAACCTGGAAGTAATATGATAATTAGACCACTATGTTGAAATTGCTCATCTTGCAGAAACATGTTCCTGTTGTCAGATTCAAATTCCTCTGCCTGGTAAAAAAGCTCAGAGAATAAAAGACACATTTTCCGTTAATTAAATAACTGAGGGCAAATTTTCCAGACCTACCAGATGGGAATCAACGCGACAGGTGTACTATGAAAAGGTGAGTTGATTTTCCGGTTTTCGGGAGAGCGCAACTGGGAAATCCTGCCTTGATCTCCAAATCCCCTTGTTTTGACTTGCAATGCGTTTGGTTGCCATTGTTCAATTACTTGATGTAAAATGTGGGGTTTGGATGTGCAAATTAGACAAAGAAATTTGCTGAGAGTGCTCTGTGGGAGAATCTTTCATCTTTGCCTCACATGCAGTTACCTGCTGGAGCAGATCATGCATCCTCGATAGAACCAGCCATTGAGAATCAAATGACTTCTACATTCATTTTTAAGTTTATTTATTAGTATCACAAGTAGGCTTACGTTAACACTACAATGCAGTTTCTGTAAAAATCCCCTAGTCTCCACACTCCAGTGCCTATTTGGGAACACAAAGGGAGAATTTAGCATGGTCAATGCACCTGACCAGCATATCTTTCAGATTGTGGAAGAAAGTCAGAGCACGGGGAGGAAATCCACTCAGGCACAGGGAGAACACACAGATTCCACACAGGCAATGACCCAAGCTGGGAATCAAATCTGGGTGCCTGGCTCCATGAGGCAGCAGTGCTAACCACTGTGCCATCATGCCACCCATGGCGGTAATTAGTTGGCAATACACGTTACCCAATTACTACCCAGGCAGTAAGGGTGATTGTTCTCTCAGTTGCAATCTGTGATAATGCAAATTTATTTTCTGCTACCTGATTGAAAAATTGACTGTTTAACTAATTCAGTTACAGAACATAGCATTTAATTATAGCTTTAAAACCCAGCTCATCAATGGAATGGGCCTCAAGCAGTATCATTAAACAGCAGAGAGGCTTACAGCAACTGAAATGGATTACAATTTGCCTTTTGGAAGCCACCTGAGGTCACTTAACTAACTGGGTGATTCTTTTCAGAATAGTTCAGTATTCAAAAAGTGAAGAACTTATTTCCTCAAGCTCATCATTCAGATTTGCCATGCAAAACGACAAGCCTTTAGGTGCCTCTCATTCCTGTAGTCTGTTAGTTGATACCAGCCAGCTTGTGGTAGATGCCCATCAAATAGGCCTCAATTTCCCTCAGATGGTAACAAGTAAAATGAAACCAGGGTTCCTGTTTCTGATTACTGTTCTGCAAACCCTTCTGGAAAACGCGTTGTATTTGATTTGTCCGTATTATGTCAGCCCTTGACTTTTATGATTGTATCCGTACAGCCAGATTGGCTTGTTTTGTTTTCCTTTAGGTAATGCATGGACAGCACGGTGACACGCAGTGCCTCAGAGCAGGGTTCAATTCTGGCCTTGGGTCAGTGTTTACATGCTTTCCCCATGTCTGCATGGGTTTCCTCTGAACGCTCTGGTTTCCTCCCACACTCCAAAGAAATGCAGGTTCGATTGATTGGCCATGCTGATTTGCCCTTTCATGTCCCAAAATGTGTAGATTAGGTGGATTAGCCGTGGTAAGTGTAAGAGGTTATGGGAATAACCTTGCGCAGCACGGTAGCACAGTGGTTAGCACTGCTGCTTCACAGCTGCAGGTTCAATTCCCGGCTCAACTGAGGAAAATTGATTGCCAGGGAGCTGGGTTCAATTCCAGCCTTGTGTAACTGTCTCTGTGGAGTTTGCACATTCTCTTCATGAATACACAGGTTTCCTCTGGGTGCTCCAGTTTCCTCCCACAGTCCAAAGATAGGTTGATTGGCCATGCTAAAATTTCCCCATAGTGTACTGAGATGTGCAGGTTTTATGGATTAGCAGGTAAATGTGTAGGGATATAGAACATAGAACATAGAACAATACAGCACAGAACAGGCCCTTCGGCCTTCGATGTTGTGCCGACCAAAATAAAAAGCAATGCCCCTCCAAACTAAACCATTCCCTTCTCTTCCATATACTTATCAATTAACCTCTTAAACGCCACCAAACTTGGCGCATCTACAACAGCTGCAGGCAGGGCATTCCACTCCCTAATCACTCTTTGAGTAAAGAACCTACCTCTGATATCCGTCCTATAACTCATACCCCTTAATTTAAAGCTGTGTCCCCTCGTGCTAGCTTTCTCCATCCTAGGAAAAAGGCTATCACTGTCCACCCTATCTAAACCTCTAATCATCTTATATGCTTCAATAAGATCCCCTCTTAGCCGCCTCCTTTCTAACGAAAACAACCTCAAATCCTTCAACCTCTCTTCATAGGACCTGCCCTCCATACCAGGCAACATCCTGGTAAACCTCCTCTGTACCCTCTCCAATGCCTCCACATCTTTCTTATAATGTGGCGACCAGAACTGCACACAATACTCCAAGTGCGGCCGCACTAGAGTTTTGTACAGTTGCAACATGATGCTGCGGCTCCTAAATTCAATCCCCCTACCAATAAAAGCTAAGACTCCATATGCCTTCTTAACAACTTTATCCACTTGACTGCCTACTTTCAGGGATCTATTGACACATACACCAAGATCCTTCTGTTCCTCAACACTATTAAGAGCCCTACCATTAGCCCTATACTCTACACATTTATTGTTCCTGCCAAAGTGCATTACCTCACACTTTTCCACATTAAACTCCATTTGCCACCTCTCGGCCCAGCTCTGCAACTTGTCCAAGTCACTCTGTAAACTAAAACACCCCTCTTCACTATCTACCACACCACCAACTTTAGTATCATCTGCAAATTTACTGATCCATCCCTCAATACCCTCATCCAGATCATTTATAAAAATTACAAACAGCAGGCGCCCCAAAACAGACCCCTGAGGCACACCACTCGTCACCGAACTCCACGATGAATATCTCCCATCAACCACCACCCTCTGTCTTCTATCTGCCAGCCAATTCTAATCCAATTAGCTAAATCACCCTCTATTCCACACATCTGCATTTTCTGTAGAAGTCTTCCATGGGCCACCTTATCAAACGCCTTACTAAAGTCCATATATACTACATCAACCGCCTTACCCCCATCCACCTCTCTGGTCACTTTCTCAAAAAACTCAATGAGGTTAGTAAGGCATGACCTACCCTTCACGAAACCACCTTCACGAATATGGGGGTAGGACCTGTGTGGGATGGTGGTGGTTGATGCAGACTCAATGGGCCATATGGCCTCTTTCTGCACTGTAGGATTTCTATGATTTCTATGAATAGGGCCTGCATGGGATTGTCGTTGGTGCAGGATTAATGGGTTGAATAACCTCTTTCTGCATTGTAGGGATTCTAATATTCTATTCTATGATTCTAACAGAGAGAGTCAGAGAGATCTAAATTAAATATTTTGATTGTCATTTTATGGGTCCGAAATAAGTATGGTCAGAACCAACTTAGCAGTACCCCACTGATAAATTGGGAAATTGGTCTTGCCAGAGTTATTACCGGAAGGCTTCCCTTCAGTGGTGGAAAGAAGCTCTTCAATCATTAACTTGGACTCAAATTAGTTTTGTGGTGAGATTTGAACCCAAGTCCCAGGAGCCTTACCATGAGTCTCTGGATTACAGGTCCAGCGACAAAACCGTTGCACCATTGCCTCCCATGGCATTACCAAACCTTTCAAACTGACTAGCAGTTTCAGAAAAAGCTGCAATCATGCCCCACAACTAACTGATGAAATACACACTGAAAATTTATCTTTTACAATAGCGAGTGATAACGAACCAGATCTTGTTTCACACCCGATTATCATTTCCATTGACTTTAGGTGGAAATTCCTTTGCCCTTCCGCACTCCAACACTGCCCCAGGAATCGAGAATCCCTGCTAGCTGTATAAGTTGACTTAAGTCAGAGAATTTTGCTAGCAAGTGCACATGAATGTGTCTCAGTCAAACCTTCACTATTAGCATGGAATACTAATGCTTCATTTGTACATAAATCAAAGAATTGAGAAGGGGAGGCAATGGCATAGTGGTATTATTGCTAGATTATTAATCCAGAAACTCACCTAATATGCTGGTTCAAATCCCACCATGGCAGATGGTGCGATTTGAATACCTGGAATTAAGAGTCTACTGATGACCATGAAATTGTTGTCGATTATCAGGAAAACCCCATCTGGTTCACTCATGTCCTTTATGGAAGGAAATCTGTTGTCCTTACCTGGTCTGGCTTACATGTGACTCCAGAGCCACAGCAATGTGATTGGTTTCCAACTGCCCTCTGTCAGCAGCAACTCAGGAAGGGCAATAAAGACTGGCCAGCCATCAGCACACATGTCCTATGAATCAATGAAAGAATGGTATCATTGCAATGCCCAAAGCCAACATCCCTCCTTTCATTGAATAAATGAAGATTAACTGGTCAGTCCGTTCGCTGTTGTATTTTCAGAATCTTATTACATGATAACAGCTCCGACACTTGCCTTCTTAATTCTTTGTGAGTGAAGTGATATGAGGAATGTAATCAGTGTGATAAGTCGCAATATAAATACTAGCTTTTTATTTTATTAGAAAAACATTCCTTCTTCATAGTGGAGCTGATTGCAAAATCTCAATATACAATCAGGCTCCGGCAAAGGAAAATGACATCTCACTCCTGTATTGGCGTTTAGATTAATAACAAAGCTTGAATATAAAAGAGCCCTGTAATAGCAAAAAATCAAAGTTCCTAACTTTGTTCAATGGAAAAAAAAATATGCAATTAAAGGACAAGAAGTGTTAAGGGGAAAGCATTCATCAATACCAAGTAATAAAATCAAGCATTTTAAGTCATTTTCTGAGGCTGTAATGCAAGAAATATAAACATGACAAAGTCTTTTTAATATAAATAATCCCCTGCGGAGAAAAGCATAAAGGCTCCAGGACAGTTTAGAGTCAGCTAGAGAAGCATGCTAATATCAGCAAGCCAAGGATCTGATGTAGATAATAAAACAAAAGCGCATTCAATACATCCTACTCCTATTGAATTTTAAGTACATTTATAGGCGCGTTTTCAGATTCCTGCTCAACTATAAAGCTTTGCTGATGCAAAATCTCCTGTGATTCAAAGGCAAGCCAAAACCTTCTTTTATTAACTCTGAGAGTGAATCAAGGGTTACATCCCATAAAATAAACACAACCAACCACACAAATCTCTTGCGGAAAAGGAGTGAAATTCACCCCATAAACCAGCAACTGGCATTATTTGTAGCTATGAATCCCTTCTTGAGGAGCATAGCTTTCTTTTAATTATGTTGAAGGCTTCAGGTTAATAAGACTGCTGATGCCATATGGAAATTTTTAGGGTTAGCAAGGGCAATTAAAACTGCTTCATCCCCGTTCTAGCTTTAGTGCCACATGGGAGACTCAATCAAATCAAACAGGACGCTCTTAAATGGACACAAGTTACATCAGTAGGACTCCAAGGGACTGTCAGCCATGATCTGAGCTACTTAAAACACTGCTGAGGTCGCAAAATGTAAGCTTAATGATCCAGTGACCCAGGGTAATGTTCTGGGGACCTGTGTTTGAACCCTGCCAAGGCAGATGGTGGAATTTGAATTCAATAAAAAATATCTGAAATTAGGAATCTACTGATGACCATGAAACCATTGTCTGCTGTCAAAAAAGCCCAAATGGTTCACTAATTCTCTTCAGGGAAAGAGACCTGTTGTTCTTACCTGGTTTGGCCTACATGTGATTGCAGAGCCATAGCAATGTGGCTGACTCTCAACTGCCCTCTGAAATGAACATAGAGCATAGAACAGTACAGCAGAGTACAGGCCCTTCAGCCCTCAATGTTGTGCCAAGCTTTGCCCAAAAACAAGATCAAGCTATTCCACACTCTATCATTCTGGTGTGCTCCATGTGCCTATCCAATAACAGTTTGAAAGTTCTTAAAGTGTCCAACTCCACTATCACAGCAGGCAGTCCATTCCACACCCTAACCACTGTCTGAGTAAAGAACCCACCTGGGACATCCCTCCTACATCTCTCACCATGAACCTTATAGTTATGCCCCCTAGTAACAGCTGCATCCATCCGAGGAAATAGTCTCTGAACGTCCACTCTATCTATCCCCCTGATCATCTTATAAACATCTACTAAGTTGCCTCTCATCCTCTTCCGCTTTAAAGTGAAAAGCCCTAGCTCCCTCAAGCTTTCCTCATAAGACCTACTCTCCAAACAAGCATCCTGGTAAATCTCCTCTGCATTCTCTCAAATGCTTTCACGTCCTTCTACTAGTGAGATGACCAGACTGTACACAGTACTCCAACTGTGATCTCACCAAGATCCTGTTCAGTTGCAGAATAACCCCACGGCTCTTAAACTCTAACCCACTGTTAATAAATGCTAACGCAATATAGACCTTCTTCACAGCTTTATCCGCTTGAGTGGCAACCTTCAGAGATCTGTGGATATGAACCCCAAGATCTCTGTGTTCCTCCACATTCCTCAGAACCCTGTTGTTGACTCTGTAATCCGTATTCAAATTTGACCTACTAAAATTAATCAGCTCACACTTATCAGGGTTAAACTTTATCTGACATTTTTCGGCCCAGCCCTGCATCCTATCAATGTCTCTTTGCAGCCTACAACAGCCCTCCACCTGATCCACTACTCCACCAATCTTGGTGTCATCAGCAAATTTATTGACCCACTCTTCAGTCCCCTCCTCCACGTCATTGATAAAAATCACAAATAGCAGAAGACCTAGCACTGATCCCTGTGGTACACCACTGGTAACTAGTCTCCAGTCTGAAAATTTTCCATCCACCACCAGCCTCTGTCTTCAATGAGATAGCCAGTTACTTATCCAATCAACAAAATTTCCTTCTATCCCACACCTCTTTACTTTCTTCATGAGCCAACCATGGGGAACCTTATCAACCACCTTACTAAAATCATATGAATTATATGATATCAACTGCTCTACCTGCATCTACACACTTAGTTACCTCCTCGATGAATTTAATCAAATTTGTGAGGCAAGACTTATTCTTCACAAATCCATGTTGACTATCCCGGATTAAGCTGCATCTTTCCAATGGTCATAAGTCCTATCCCTCCGGACCTTTTCCATTAACTTACCGATCACTGAAGTAAGACTGACCAGCCTAAATGACCAGGTCATTCTTATTTCCTTTCTTGAACAGAGGAATAACATTCGCCACTCTCCATTCTTCTGCACTGTCCCCGTGGACAATGAAGACCCAAAGATCAAAGCCAAAGGCTCTGCAATCTTCTCCCTTGCCTCCCAACAAATCTAGTAAATATCCCATCTGGCCCAGGGGACTTATCAACCCCCAGGATTTTCAAAATTGCAAATACATCTTCCCTCAGAACACCTACCTCCTCCAGCCTATCAGCCTGTATCACACACTCATCCTCAAAAACATGGCTCTCTCCTTGGTGAATATTGAAGAAAATTATTCATTCATCGCTTCTCCTATCTCTTCTGGTCCCACGAACAAATTTCCACTACTATCCTTGACCGGCCTTAACCTCACCCTGGTCATTCTTTTATTTCTCACATAAGAGTATAAAGCTTTGGAGTCTTCCTTGATCTGACACACCAAGGACATCTCATGCCCCCTCCTAGCTCTCCTAAGGCCTTTTTTAGCTCATTCCTGCTATCTTGTAATCCTCGAGCGATCCAACTGAACCTTGTTTACTCATCCATATATATGCTTCCTTTTGTCTCTTGATAAGACATTCAATCTCTTTTGTGAACCATGGTTCCCTCACTTGGCCATTTCCTCCCTGCCTGACAGGGACGTACCTATCAAGGACACAGTATTTGTCCTTTGAACAAGCTGTACTTTTCATTTGTGCCCATACCTGACAGTTTCTGGTTCTATCTTATACTCCCTAAGTCTTGCCTAATCATATCATAATTACCCCTCCCCCAATTATAAACCTTGCCCTGCCGTATAGCCCTATCCCTCTCCGCTCTTTAGTTATATAAAATGTCTATAAAACACAAAATGAAATCCAGGTCATTTGATCAAAATTGGGTCTGGAGACAAAATGACATTTAATACAAAGAAAATCCCAAATAACCAATTATATTAAACTCCTGTGTCTGCATGGGTTTCCTTTGGGTGCTCAGGTTTCCTTCCAAAGTCTGAAAGATGTGCTGGTTAGGCATATTGGCAATGCTAAATTCTCCCTTAGTATGCATGAATGGGTGCTAGAGTGTGGCAACTGAGGGATTTTCACAGTAATTTCATTGCAGTGTCCATGTAAGCCTACTTGTGACAATAATAAATAAAGTTAAACTTAAACTTAATAATAAGTAGCAAAACTCTTGAGGAATTGATATAAGCTGCCAGACTTATTTAGAATAATTAAATGAGGCTGATACAGTATGATTTTATCACTGCCATTGTGAATATCTCAACTTGAAACTGTGACACAACAAAACTTGTGACAATGTTCTTACAATTCGTGAAAAATATTATACAATTTTGTTTCCTGTCATACCGAGTCCTACACCACAAAGCCTGACTCATTTTAATGCCAGAATGTTGACACTCGTAGAGACAAGTTTTTTTTTATTATCTCCAACCTCTACTTAGCTCACAAACAACATATTCTTGTCAAGTTCTCCAGATGAGATGCTCCTCAGAATGGAGAAACTCAGGCTTTACCGCGTGTGGTTTCACCTCCAGGAGGCAATATCACTCCATCGCCATCGTGCCATGCGTTTTGGGAAGGGCGACATTCAGGTTTTGAGCTGCAGAAGCATCGTACAACTCTGTGGCTATTCTACAAAAAAACTTTTCACAGACTTTTGGCTCATGGCAAGCAACAAATATATTGTTAATGAGCCAATGTTTTCTGGAAGATTTAAGAGGACAGCTGGATGCACAAGTTGGCTGCAGTAATTGGTACCATTTCCATAATGCATTCAATGAAGGGGCAGCTCTCTCTCATCTCTCTGGTGGCTGAAAAATGCAACCAGCAAGGTTTCAGCTCAGCTCAATGACGTACGGGAATATTTCAAATATTTGTCAGGATTTCCGCCCTTTTGTCGCATCTCCCACACTGATCTGACAAATTGGTAACTTCTTGACGTTCCGGTATATTTCAAGGTTGAGACATACTCAAAGGGCTGACTAGAAGGAACAACCACAAATGTATCACAGATCCATCCTATTCATTTGCTTTGTGTTCAATGCGGAAATGCTTGAGGAAACATATTTATGACGTTGTTATTGCAGATTTTCAGACATCATAATAGATCTCATATAAATGAACTAGACAAACTAAATGGAGAACAATAAATGTTATGTGGGAATAGATTATATTTTGGCACTGAAGAGTGCAATGTACCCACTAGGTTGTGAAGAATCGTGACAGAGTTGCTGAAAAATAGGGAGGTTTAGATATCTGAGAAGAATTTTGGAAAATGATTACATTTGTTCCATACAGGATCGGTGGAAACCTAACAAGCCGAGCTTCCTGCCTAAGTATGAATTAATATTTTTTCTAAACCAATATTAGGCTTTGAGTTTCAGATCATATTTGTGGTCAAAAATCCTATTGACCAAAACTATTATGAAAAGGACTCTTGATTCAATATACGATAACCTTTGTGACATCTCAGATGAGAGTCAGAGAGGTTTACATCGTGGAAACAGACCCCCTTCAGCCCAACTTGTCCGTGCTGCCCAGTTTTTATCATAAGCCAGTCCCAATTGTCCGCATTTGGCCCACATTATACCCATCTCGCCCATGTAACTGTCTATACCAAACAGAATTGTCCAGTAATTGGAGTTTCTGACAGTTTAATCTCTACGAACAGACAAACATACAAATTAGGAGCATCAGTAGGCCATTTGACCTCTCAAGCCTGCTTCACCATTCAATGTGCTGTTGAAAGGTATAGATAGGGTGGATTCTCGGAGGCTATTTCCCAGGGCTGAAATGGCAGCTAGGAGAGGACACAGGTGCTGGGGAGCAAATACAGAGGAGATGTCAGAAGTAAGTTTTTCACTCAGAGGGTGGTGAGTGTGTGGAATCGGCTGCCATTGGTGGTGGTAGAGGCGAACTCACTGGGGTCTTTTAAGAGACTTCTGGATGAGTATATGGGATTTAATGGGATTGAGAGTTATAGATAGGCCTGGTAGGTATGGATATGATCGGCGCAATTTGTGAGCCAAAAGATTTGTTCATGCTGTAGTGTTCTGTGTTCGATGTTCTTTGTTCTATGATCATGGCTGATCTGATTGAAACCTCAACCTCTCATTCCTGCTTACTTCCTATAAACTTTCATTTCTTGCTTATTGTGAGTCTATCTACTTCTGTCTTTCAAATTTTCAAAGGCACTGCTTCTACTGCTTTTTGAGGAAGAGAATTCCAAAGAGTAACCACTCTCCTTTTGTAGCTTTCTTATGTACTCTTCACTACTTACTTTCCTACCTATCTTCTGTCATCTGCAAATTTAGGAAGCATGTCCATTAGTCCCTTCATCCAAATAATTAATATAAATTGTAAAACAAAAAGTCCCCTCACCTCTGTCATAAATGAAAGACCACTTATGTTGAAACTATGACCCCGTAGTCCTAGATTCTCTCATAGGAAGAAACATCCTTTTGACATCCACCTTGTCAAGGTCCCTCAGGATCTTTTAAGTTTCAATCAAGTCACCTCTTGTGATGATATTGTGCCTTTAAGAGACATACTTTATTCATGTTTCTCTGCAGGATGTTTCTTGCAGTCTCTGACATTTTGTTGGAGCTGTTGTGTCTGCAGCTGGTGTCCTTTATTGTACTGAAGAAATATAATTTATGCCATGTTTGTTTTAATCTGAACTAATGCAGTTTTCTGTTGTTTTAATGTCCCCCTGAGATTTCAGGGTAGAAGTTGGTTGGATAATTGACAGGTCAGGTCATATAACTGTGGACAGCTATGTTTTCATAGAAAATTCCGGCTTTGTTCTTCAGATGCTGTTTGCAAACTGCAGAGTGAGACTTATCCTTTCCTGTCTCTGAAATCTGAAGACTAGAAGCTGCTAGTGACTAGATTTACTTCTCTGTTTTGTTGTCTTAAGGATGTATCCTTCCTTGAAAGTTGCTATTTGGATTTCTGCCCATAGGTATTAACAACTGGAAATCTAGTATCATGTAAGCATATTTGTTTTAGTGCTAAGTAATTCTGAAGAGAAATATATGCTTGTAAGGTTGCTTTTAAATTGGAACAGCAAAGACAGCTCACTGTTAAGAATAATACCATGATATGTTTTAAATTTTGTAATTGGTGAAAGTTATTCTAATTCTTTTTGTTATATTCAAACTATGTTCTTAAGTAAACTTTGTAAAATTTAGGGTCTAGGCTAACTTCACAAAACAACTTGGAATTTCTGACCTGGGCCATAACATTCTTACTCTCCAAACCAACAGCAGAAATAATCCTAGTTTGATCAACCTTTCTTCATAAGACAACTAGGCCATTCCAAGTATTACTCTAGTAAACCTCCTCTGAATTTCTTCCAAAGCATTTTCTTCCTTCTTTAAGTAAGGATGCAAACTTAAAACGTTTTTCTCACCAATAGCCTGTAGAAATAAAGTGCAGCCTCTACTTTATATTCAATTTCTTTCCAATAATTGATAACATTCTGTTAGTTTTCTTAATTACTTGCTGTACCTGCATATTACCTGTTTGTGATTCATACACTAGCACACTCAGATCTGCATTTCAAGGTTGCCAATCTCTCACCATTTCAATAAAATGCTTTTTTTTTAATGCTTCCTTCTAAATGTGACAATTTCTATTACATCCTATTATGCTCCATTTGCCAGATCTTTATCCACTCACTTAACCTATCTATATCACTTTGTAGCCTGCTTACATTTTCTACACAACTTACTATCCTAAGTAGCTTTATACCATCAGCAAATTTAGCAACGATATGCATCAATCCTTCATTCATATGATTTATACAAGTTGTAAAATGTTGAGGTTACAACATTGACTCCTGTGACATGCCATTCAGTACATCTCCCCAACTAGAAAATGACCTATTTGTACTTGCTCTCAGTTTTCTATTAACTGGCCAATCTTCCATCAATGTCAATATTTTACCATCAATACCAGAAACTTCTATTTTCTGCAATAACCTTTGATGTGGCACTTTATCAAATGTCTTCCACTAGGCACATCCACTAGTTTCCTTTTATCCATGGAATAGGTTACTTCAGAGAAGTCAAAAATAATTGTTTAAACATGATTTCCCTTTCACAAAACCATGTTGACTCGCATGATTCTTTGAATTTTCCAAAATACTCAGCTATTAATGCTTTTCTCACAGTTTCTAACATGTTTCTGACAATAGATGTTGTTAAGTGGCCTATAGTTTCCTTTTTTCTGTCTCTCTCCCTCTTAAAATAAAAGTTACATTTGCTACTCACCAATCTAAGGGAATCTTTTCTGAATCTGGGGATTTTGGAAAAATTAAAACCAATGCATCAACTACCTCACCAGCCACTCCTTAACAATTAAGGATAAAGTATATCAGGACCTGTCATTCAGCATTTCAACAATTTGCTTAGTACCACCTTTTTATTTGATGATTGTAAACAATGTGTGGTTCATTACAATATAATAATAATAATTAGAACCTTTTTACAACCTCGGGACTCAATTGTCCAAGCTCGCTAAAGTTTCTGCCCCTGCTGGTGGAAGTCTGTGGAGATTACATTTGGTTTCCATTAATGGGGATCAGGAGTGATGGTCTCACTGGTGGGATCAGAGGACATTGAAGCCTCCTTGGATGGTCAGGGCAGGGTGTGCCACTTAGGTAGTGCCAGCCTGGCATTGCCAGCCCAGAACCCTGACACAGCTCACTAGGCATCCTGGCAGTACCAGCCTGGCAGACTGGCAGTGCCCTGTGACACACTGGCAATGCCAAGCGGATGGTGCCTGAAGAGAGAGGACCAGACAGAATCAGAGACAGACTGTGGTTGGAGCAGAGATAGGAGGGAGGGAATGGGGAGAACTCTGCAAGATGGATGGAGGTTACTGGTGCACGGGTGCTCAGAAGTTAGCCATTGAGGATCAAAGTGAAGGGAACTGGGAGGCCAGCCATTGGGGATTTGGGGAATGGGAGGGCTCAGGGTGTGGGGTTATAAGATCTGCCATTGGGGGTTGGGGTAGGGTCAGGGATTGGAGGCTGGGTCTGGCCATCAGTGGTTGAAGTCGGCCATTGGGAAGCCTGGGCTGGCGATGAGAGGCCAGGTCCGGCCATCGCAAGTCGGGTGATCATTAGATAGCCAGCGAAGTTGGGGAGGGTGGGGAAGCACTTGTCAACTGATCTCCCAACATACTGGAAGATCGGTGCCTGTGTGCTGGCCGTCTTGCAGGACTGGGTCCCCCCCCCCCACCACCACCACCCCCCACCCCCCCACTCCCGCAGTGTAAATCTCTGAAAGACTCTGTGTTGCGCAGAATGCCATAAATTCATTCCACTAAACTCATCCAAAAAATGGTGGGAAAAATTCCTGTATTCCTGTCTGTTAAGCACTTTGGGGTTTTTTTTGGAAAACAGTGCCCTGTATTTCTAGCTAGTTTTCTCTTGCATACTGATTTTACCTTCTTTATTAGTCATTCTCTGCTGTTTTTTATATTCTATCCAATCTTCCAAAAAATGGTTAGGAAATATCGTGACTGGCCGTTATATGCTTGCTCTTGAATTTTGATACTACATTTTGCTTTTTAGTTAATCACCGATGGAGGATCCTCTCTTGCAATCTTTCTTTATTACTGAAATGTATGAAATCTATGTATTCTGAAATATCCCCTTAAACATCTGCTACTGTATCCCCAATGACCTATCCCTCAACTTAATTTTCCAATTCACTTCAGACAGGTCTGTTTCAGACCCTCATAATTGCCCTCATTTAAGTTTAATATACTAGTCTTAGAACAACTCTTCTCTCCCTCAAACTAATTATGAAATTAAATCGTATTATGATATTGCTACTTAGAAGTGCCTTCATGATGAGCTCAATAATTAATCCTACCTTGTTGCACAGTACAAGTTCAAGTATAACCTGCTGTTTACTTGGTTCTAGCTTGTGCTATTCCAAGAAACTATCCTGAAAATATTCTATGGACTATTCATTCAGGGTCCATCTGAATTTTCCAGTCTATATATAAAATTTGCCATGATTATTGTTGTAGTTTCCTCACAAGCTGCCATGATTTTTTCCTTTATATCCCATCCCACCATGTGTGTACTGATAGGGGACTTGAACACCACTTTCATGAATCACTTCTTCCTTTATTATTCCCCACATTTACCCAAACCCTTCTATATCCTAGTTTCCTGAACTTAGGTCATCCTCTTTATTGAGGTAATACTATCATTAATCAACAAAGCCATGCCTCTGTCTTTTCCCATTTTCCTTTTTTCCTAAATGTCACATACTCTTCAATACTCATGTCCCAATATATATCAACCTGCTGCCATGTCCCTATAATGGCTATCAGATGATACTTTTTTTTCATTTCGGCTATCAGTTCATTTGTTTTGCTTCAAATTGACCTGGATTTGATTCCTAGCTTGGGTTACTCTCTATGCGGAGTCTGCATGTTATCCTTGTGTCTGTGTGGGTTTCTTCTTGGTACTTCGCTTTCTTCCTACAGTCCGCAAGACATGTTGGTTAGGTGGATTAGCCAGGCTAAATTCTCTCTCAGTGTACTCGAACAAGCACTAGAGTTTGGCAACTAGGAGATTTTCACAATAACTTCTTTGCAGTGTTAAAGTAAGCCTACTTGGACACTAATAAAAATATCTGCTGATTTACGATTAGGTTCATCATTTCCCATATTAATAGTTTATGTCTTTGCTTATCTTTACTCTTTGATTTGCCATGGGAGGAATTCTCCTACACCGCCTGCCCTAGGAATCGTAGTGATTCGAGGGTGGACCACACAAATACTCCTTGACTTCAGATGGGATTCTTTGATTTTGGGGTGAACACAGATGGAGAATTCCACCCCACATATTCCAAATTTTTAGATGTCAAACACTTTTAGTGTTCAGATAATTGCGTTACTTTAAAAAAATGCAAAATAATAAAACTAGGTTGTAAATCTGCAAAGCTGCTCTTAGCTTTCACATTGAAATTAATAAATTAGAGATCAGTTTCCATTATTGTGATTGAACAAAGGTTCACTGCAACCATGTATTGTGTTCGAAATTACGCATTCGCATTCATTTCATTTAACCTATTCCTCGAGTACACCAGTCAACCAAGATTTATATCCTCTTTGTTAAGGTAACACATGTATACTGTATATTTATAAAACATATTTTCAAACAGCAATGTGATATTGTGTACCAAGACATCGGGATATTCAAAAGTGGAAAGTCATTGACCTGACGCATTGACTCTTTTTCTCTCTCCACAGATGCTGACTAACTGGCTGAGTATTTTCAACATTTTCTATTATCTTTCAATAACATGTATCTGCATTGTAACCTCCCGGAGACTGAATGTTCAAAGAGGCAATTTAATACACTGTACAGAACATGTTGGACATCTGAAATAAAACAAACAGGAGATGCCAGAAATAGTCAGCAGGTACACCAACACTTGTGGAGGGAGTAACAAGTGTGACTCTATAGATGAATGAGTTTTGAACAAGTTAAAATCTCATTCAATAGCCAGAATTTTCCAGTCCCTAAATGACCAATTTTCCATGGCTCACCAGACAAGATCTTCCAGTCCTGCTGAAGTCAATGCCAATTTATATGGCTCGCTCATCCCGTCGCTGGGGAATCCACAGGAGGCTTCGACTTCGGGAAGACTAGAAGTTTGCATCAGTGGGAAAAGCCGAAAAATCCCATCTAGTGATTGAGGTTATAAGTCCTTTTGAGAACTGGGAGATGTGGGAAACAGATGGAGGCTGTCTTATGAAAAAGACTCTAAGTCTAGGATGAATGTGGAAACAGGAGAGTTTCTGATTCATTTTTTGGGTGAGTCCAAATCTGCAATCTTATGCATTTAGACTACAAAAACCATCAAAAAATGGTTTCTGACCTGGAAAGCAAGGAGACGGGGCTTGAACTGTCCGAATGCTGGCTGAGAGCAGCAGAGGGTGCCATTGCGCACGTGCAGGTCTCTTGCAGCACTCAGCTTCTGTTTTTCTTAGTCAGCCTGTATACCTAATCACAGTGTCACCAGCAATGATGGAGGTTCCTGAACTATCGCAATCTTACCCATCCGGACCGATCAGCCTCGCAATACTGTTCCCTCTTGCACCCAGCCTGGACCAATCCCCTCTCCGTCCCTCTGCTATCATCAGCTTGATATCGCCCCCCTGCCTCCATGGTGAGCACCCCCCCCCTCCACCTCCATGAATTTTTAAGCAAAGTCAAGGAATATTAGCATGGTGAGAGAGAAGGGAAGTGCAAAGATGAAGGTCCCTGATAGGGTAAAAGGTAGGAGAGATTGCAAAGTAAATGGGCGATGATAATGGAACAGAAGATACGTCAAGAGGAGGTGCAACTGAAAAAAACAGAATCATCACTAACAACTATTAAAAACATTAAAATGTAGATTGAGGTTATGATCTGATTATTTTGA
Source organism: Sphyrna mokarran (assembly GCA_024679065.1). Classification (NCBI taxonomy): domain Eukaryota; kingdom Metazoa; phylum Chordata; class Chondrichthyes; order Carcharhiniformes; family Carcharhinidae; genus Sphyrna; species Sphyrna mokarran. The sequence goes on from JAGIQG010000007.1 coordinate 102,478,270, forward strand.
ATTTATTATCGATAATATGGAGATTGTTTTGAACAATGAATGTAATCAATATCAATTCATTAACAGAAAACATTTCTATTGCATTTAATTAACTCTAAAACATTCTTCAGGGGTTGTAAACTCATTAGTTGTTATAAATAGAATTGTTGAATGTTGAATATACATGAAGAGAAGAGACATTATTACTTATCAAATCAATCCAAAGTTCAAAAAATATGGCATCAATTTCTTGATTGTTGCCTTGCAGAGTGTTCATTTCTCAGCTGTTAGGATCAGGTAAGGGAATTTCTCTCCTGGCTACTGAATCAATACTAGACCATGAACTTGTACTTCTAGCTGCCGTTACTGTGAACTTTGCCATAAAGGCACCTCAAGCATCTCAATGTATTGATCACATTAAAAATTGTGATCTTGTTTTAAATGTGGTGGCTAGACGTCCCCCAATGCATACCAGTGACAACCGTGCCCTTCACTATTTTAACCCCCAGGATTTTTGACGTGTCAAGATCTGGCCACCCGGTACCACCTCAATCTGATTGAGACCTCATAAGTATCGAAGTCTCATGTTACAAATCAAACGCCAACATCAATTCATTAACTGGGTTGCATTTAATACTCGCAATTCTGGAGCCACTGCAATTGCCAAGAGTTAGCAGGCTTATAGCCCAAAGAGGCCCAGCTTTAGATTTTCCTCCTGGTCTCACAAGAAATCTTGAAATCTTCTCTGTCCCAAGTTTTGTTCCCTTCTTGACTGCAGTAATGCCAGACATATGCTACTTTGAATTCATCCCCACTTACGTTATGAGATCTGAGCTAAAACTTGCAGTTGCACTGTTCCCTATTCTTATTTGCCATCCTTATGTCATTGTTGTAACCTGACACAATAAAGGAGAATCCCATGTCCTTGATATTCAACGGCTGAATCATACACTATCAACACCACCAATGTTACCGAAAACTGAACTGGATTAGCTATATAAATACTGTGGCTATAATAGTAGTTGAGTGTTTAGGAATTCTGCAGAGACTAACTCATCTCTTGTCTTTCCAAAGCCTGTTTACCATCAACAAGCCATATGTCAATGGTGTGGTGGAACACTCTTCACCTCCAGTTCCAGTGACACTTAGGAAACTTAACACTGTCCAGGACAGTAGCCGCTTGACTAGTATCCCATCCATCACTTTCAACATCCACCCCTTCCACCATTGACGCACTGTGCCAGCAGTACATATTATCTAAAAGGTGCTCAGCAGCAACTCACCAAGGCTCCTTCAACAGCATCTGCCAAATTTATGATTACTATCATCCAGAAGGATAAAGGTAGCAGACATATGGGAATACCACCACCTGTAAATTCTCCTCAGAGTCATTGATCATCCTGGATTGGAAATATGTGTTTTTTTCACTGTTGGTGGGTAAAAATCCTGGAATTCTCTCCCTAACAACACTGTGGGTGTACCTGTACCATATGTACTGCAGCAGTTCAGGAATGCAGCTCACCACCATCTTCCCAAGGGCAATTAGCGATGGGAATAGATGCTGGTCTTGCCAGTGATCCCATGTTCTGTAAATTAATTTGCATGGAAAAATTAAAATGCATCCTACGAATTAAGTAACCTCATGTTCTGAGGATCCAGGTATATTGCTGTTCATGCAGTCTCTACGCATTATATTGCAGGCTGAAGTTTAAACTTAAGACATCAGCCTCTTCAGCTTTTTCTGTTGTACTCATCTTGCCCTAACGTATTGTATTTGTATTCATCCAAAATATAAACCTGGATTGCAGTAGTAAGACAGAGTGAAGTCCGATAGGTGTTAATTCTTCATCTGCATGAACCCAACTTTAATCCAATAGGAAGAGGTATCTGGCCAACAAAATGGAGTGGGATTATGGATGTCATGAGATTATCACTAGGATCCGGAAGGAATGGTCCACAATCGACAGCAAAATACATGGTTGGCTGGACACAGTGGAGTATTACATTGGTGTGTCGGAGAAAGAAACCCAGGATTGAGGACTCCTAAGTTGCAGCCCAAAATACCACTCACAGCCCACAAAGAAACAAAAAATCAATTTAAATAACATATTGCTCAGCTTCTTCTAGCCTCGAATTTGCCTCATGGTCTTGGGCCGGGTACGATGTCCCCTCTAACTTCTCCTCATTTTGCTTGGGCTGTTTGTTATGCTGCATAATCTCTTTAAGTTGTTGCATATCTACACACCTTAAAGGGAATGCTGATGGGGTGCAGCTGGCTTGTCCGCTGGGTGGTGCATTCCAGAGTGCTGAGAGCTGTGCACCCGGGCAGTTTAGAGGGAACATTGGCAGTTGTGGAAAGTGTGTTAGCTGCGCTGAAGAAAGAAGTAGGTTCAGAATGTCTTGGGCAGTGATGGAAAGGTGGGTTAGGAGGGGTGGGGGGTACTCTGACAGAAAATGGATCATGCGGAAATTAGATTCTGGAGCTATCAGTAATGGGCTGTGAACAATCTGAACAACGAGACAGAAGTAAACACTGCAGGGCAGAAATAACAGGAACAGACTATGCCTTAACTGGTACCTCATTTACAAATGAAGAGTAGTGACTTAGTGCAGTACAGGGGTATGGTTAGAAACTTTGCATCTTCATTAAAGTGCAAATCATTGACCAAAAGAACAGGAAAATCTGGATCTTGACTGACTGAAAGTTGATTTTAAAAACAGAATTTCCAATCAAAGAGAAGGTAATACTTAAAGATCAGAAGGTCAATTCACATCAAACTTTAGTGACTTTCCACCTATCAAAACATGTGGTTTTTTGATAGCAAGTACATGTTGGTTGTACCCGTCAGCACCCGTGAAACTGAGGGATAAAATACAAAATACAAAAAAAAAATTGGCTTGTCCTTTTGAATATACATGGTTGTGGAATGAGATGGTTTGGGAATGTATATTGCTTTGGTAACATGCGCAACTCTGAAGGCCAATGCTAAGGAATGATCTTTGAAAACCCTCAAGAATTTTTGCAGTGACTCTACAAGTGCTTTCTGCAGATGATCATTCAGGAAAACTAAATTACGCCATTTATACTTCCAGCTGCCTCAGAAAAGCATGATCAAGGACCCCATGCACCTCGGAAATTCTCTCTCTTACCTTCTGTCAGGACAAAGATACAAAAGTTTGAGCTCATGTACCTACCAACTCAAGAACAGCTTCTTTCCTGCTGCCACCAGAGCTTTGAATGAAACTTTCATATAGTAAGCTGATCTTTTTCTACACCTTAGCTGAGATTATAATACTACATTTTGTACTTTCTCCTTTCCTTCTCCCCTATGTACTCTGTGAATATTATGTTTTGTCTGCAGAGTGCTCTAGAAGCAATATTTTGTATTGTATCTCAAAACATATACAATAATAAATCAAATTTTTAAAAAAATTGGAACCAGAAAAAAACTACCAGGTGAATGGATCACAAAGTTATCAATGCAATCAAAGCCCAAAGTCCATAGAAAATAGTGGAAGCCCTCAGTACATCAGGCAGCATCTATGAAAGAGAAGAAGAGTTAACATTTCCAGTTCATGACTATTCAATAGCCAGATTCCTGCATGACTCAAGGATAACGTTTGTATAAAGAATTTCTTCTTAAATGTAAAAGGGAACTGAAGCAATTTTGTCCAAAATAGATAGAGTGGGTCGGTGACGCATATGATGTTGATTTTATGTTGCCATGATGGTGTTTATTAAGTGCATTTGTGGCTGAAATAAGGTAGAAGTGCGTAAATGTCTAAGGTCCACTTATTTTATCAATGGAGCAGAAGAACTCATGAAAACAGGAAAACGTTTGATGAAGAACCACACTTTGAGAAAATATTATCAACTGAAAGTCATGCATCAGAGGTGTCACATCTGAAGCAGTGACCTCAGGGGTGTCAAACGTCAGATCATCACACCTAGAATTGTCACACATCACAGCATCACACCTTAAATGTGTCTCATCTCACATGTGTCACACCTTTGAGCATTCCGCTTCAAAATGTCACACCTCATAGTATCACACATCAGAAGTTATGATTGGTTAGATAAAGCTTTTTATTAAGTTACAACTTAACTGATTGATCACATGTGAATAAGCTAACAATAGCAAAGCGTATCAATGATCAATTAATAGCCAACAAAAAATAAAATCAACCCTTTGGTTTATTTGTCCATGATACCATTCACACAGTAGCGGATGAGGTAGAATGGATTAACTGCATCACTGAGATAATTAACATGTGTGATTGCTTGTTGAGAGTGTGGTACATATGTGATTTGGGAATTTAAGTCAAGGGATTTGCAATGTCTACCATGCTATTATGGGATAACAATGCCCAAAGTGTATTGCATTCCAAATAAGTGTGAGGCATCACCAGTTGAAAATACAGCAAAATTTTCCCCAACAAACATAAACAATTTGTTAAAAATTCTGAATAAGTGGTTTTGGTTGGAACAAAGCTTTTCAGTGTTGCAAACTATCTGGGACTGTCATATCACTGGAGACAGAGGGAAATGTTTAAGAAACAAAAACGGAAAATGCTGGAAAATCTCAGCAGGTCTTGACAGCATCTGTGAGGAGAGAATAGAAGGTCATCTTGATTCAAAACATTGGCTCTCTCCACAGACCTGCTGAGATTTCCCAGCATTTCTGTTTTTGTTTCAGATTCCAGCATCTGCAGTATTTTGCTTTTACTGATATGTTTATGAGGCCTGGATGGTTCAGGCGCTAGCTTTTGGAAAGCTGACAATCTGAAGGAAGTCCTTTTTGCAGTGTTGTCAGGAACAAGTCAAGCCTTTCAAACCTATTCTTGTAAGACAACTCATCCATTCCAGTATTTACCTAGTAACGCTTTTCTGAAGTACTTCCAATATATTTACATCCTTCCTTAAATAAGGGGACTAAGACTGTACACGGTACAGTAGTCCAGATGTGGTAGCACCAATACCCCATGAAACCAGAGCACAGCATCACTACTTTTGTACTTAATTTCCCTTCCAATAAACAATTAATATTTTCTTGTCATTCCTAATTATTTGCTGTACCTGCTTATTAACCTTTCACTATTCATACACCTGGACACTCAGGTCCCTCTGTATCTCAGAGTTCTACAATTTCTCACCATTTAGATAATAAGCTTTTTTAATCTGTCTTCCAAAGCGGACTATTTCATATTCGCCCATACTATACTGCATTTGTCTGCTTTTTGTCCACTCACTAAACCTACCTATTTGTCTTTGCAGCCTCCTTCAAACTTACTTTCCTAACTATCTTATTATCAACAAATTTAGCAAGCCTTTGCTGGTCTCTTTATCCAAGTTATCTATATAAATTGGAAAAAATTGAGGCCCTAACACTGATCCCAGTGGCACAGCACACAAGTAAATGAAGGAAGCCACAGACTAATGAATATGGGACCAAGGGACTGAAAGAGTTCTATGTGCACCTTGCTGATCAGGGAAACAGTCTGCACATTTGCTGCATTAAAATTACAAATAATTGAGTTGCATTAGCAGAGAATTAAAAATGCAGGACAAATCTGATAAGATAATACTGTTTCTATATAAATCATGGCTAAGATATGCCGATATGCCTAGATTTAAGAGAGCACTTTTGGTCATCAATTCAAAGGACAGATATATTTGTCCTTAAGAAACTGCAGAAGAGAACAATAAAGACCTTTGTAAGTATGACAAAATTAAATAAAAATCAGAATGCCTTGTTTTTGTAGCACGTTTGACTGCTAAAGGGTCACTTTACAGTCAATGAAGTACTTCTGAAGTGTAGTCACTGTAAATATATGATCAGATAATCAGTTGAGGGATAATTATTAACCAGGTCACTGTGTGTATGTGTGTGTGTGTTGGAGGGGTGGTGGGGGAGCAGTTGTTGGAGGTGACTCTACTGATGTTGAAATACTGCCATAGGATCTTTCACATCCACACAAGGACAGATTTAGTTCAATGTCTCATCTGAGAGACAGCACCTTCAGCAGTTTCTGAGAACCGCACTAAAGTGTCGAACGAGATTATGATGTGTTCAGATCTAAGGAGTGGGTTTTGAATCCGCAATCTTCTGAGCCAGAAGCACGAGTGATACCACTGGGCCAAGATTGACCTCTAAGTATGATTAAATAATGAGGAAAAGTTAAAGCAGTTGACATTGCCTCTTTGGGAAAGATAAGGTTTTGAGCCGAATGTAGCTGACATCCTTGAGATTGTGAAAGAAAAAACCTGGTTGAATTACTGAATCAGGCAGTTCACTATAATCTCCAACTGTGCTAGCGTAATAGTGTGAATTCTATGATTAGCTCAGTATGGTCACATCACTCCCCAGCAGACTCTGTTCAAGTGCACATTTCATTTTTGTTCAGTCATTGGCTATAATTGTGTTGAGTCTGTACCTAATAATGCAAAAACAATTGGTGAGCTCTCCTTTCAATGAAAATTACCTTCTGATGGAAGTGTTGGTGGAGAGTGTCAGGGAAATGAATTGGAGTCTGCCTATTGGATGTGGGCTATGCCTTAAGCCAAGCTAATGGAGGGTTATTTTTGTTTCTTTACTGAGCTCCCGCGGTAGCAGTCAAAGATTAAAAATAACTACTCTCCCTGCTGCTTCGAAGCTGGGCACATTTTCTGGGGAGTTCTGGGGGAGTCAGGGGAAAGGGCATTAATCTTGGTCGACAAGGCTCCCGTTGGAAACAGCCTCAAGAATAAGTTTAAATTGGAGTCACCGTGCTAAGCTGCCAATCTCATTTTCTGAGCACACAGTCTGGTTCCTGTCATTTCTTGCTCCCTGCCCATCAACCACAGGCAGTATAATGCCTGAGGCAAACATTGCAAATATGGTTTAAAGAGATTCTCATCTGTTCTCAGGTAAAGCTGGAAAGGGCATCAGGAGACTTTTCTCCTGCAGTAGCTTGTGTGTGTTTTTCTTAACCTCAAAAGATATTGGGAGAGTTTGTTATTGCTGCTGTAGGTTTTGAACTGAATCAGGCCTTCTGACATTGCATTTGTTTCTTGATGGGACTCCTGTTAGGAGTCTGACTCCTAAAGCCACCTGGGCTGGCACCGTAGCACAATGATTAGCACTGCTGCCTCACAGTGCCAGGGACTTGAACTCGATTCCCGGCTTGGATCACTATCTATGTGGAGTTTGCATGTTGTCTGCGTGGGTTTCCTCTGGATGTTCTGATTTCCTCTCACATTCTGAAAGGTGTGCTGGTTCAGTGCATTGACCCAAATAGGCACCAGACTGTGGCAACTCGAGGATTTTCACAGTAACTTCATTGCAGTGTTAATGTAAGCCTTACTTGAATAAACTACTTTACTTCTGGGATGAAAATCAAGGAGAAAACAGAACAATGGTTGAAGCGAGAGCAGATAAACAAAAGCATGACTTGCAGGTATACAGGGTGTAGAGATGCAGGCGTTGGACTGGGGTAAACACAGTAAGAAGTCTGACAACACTAGGTTTAAATCCAAACGATTTATTTGATAGTCAGATAGATAGTAGCTTGTGAGTTTACGATCAAATAAATCAATTGGATTTAAACCTAGTGATATCAGACTTCTTGCAGGTATACATGTCAAGGACTGCATACTTGCTCTTCTCCAGGGACAAAGTGCAAATGGGTTTGCTTTTGGATACAGTTAGGGACAAAGTTAGGCAAGAAATGCTGCAGCCAATTGCTGCAACTAATTTTTCCTAATGAAGTCCTGAATTTCTTTGTTCACAGCACCTTCTAGGGTGTGACAGGAGATATCAGCAACATCAGTCAATCTGCCCTCAACGCTTCTATCAAACAGATGTCATAATACCAGAGCAAACACAAAGGGTGGAGGCGAGATTTTCCACCCCCAATTTTGGTGGGTGGGAATGCCGAAAGGAACGGAGATTCGTACACCCAAAACATTCTCTACATTGGGTGGCATTTCACCGCTCATTGTCCCTATCCCCACCATTGTGGCACAGTGGTTAGCACTGCCGCCTCACAATTCCAGGGACCTGGTTCAATTCCCAGCTTGGGTCACTATCTGTGCATCTTCACGTTCTCCCCGTGTCTGTGTGCATTTTCGCTGGGTGCTTCAGTTTCCTCCCATAGTCTGAAAGACGTGCTAATTAAATGTATTGGCTATATTAAGTTCTCCCTCAGTGTATCCGAACAGGTGCCAGAGTGTGGCGACTAGGGGATTTTTACAGTAACTTCATTGCAGTGTTAATGTAAGCCTACTTGTGGCACGAATAAATGAAAACTTTAAGCTTAAAAGGAACAGTGAATAATCAATTTACCAACTTTAAACATTGGGATTGTCATTTGCATCTGTTTGATTATGTAGATCAAGCTTTTATGTCTGGTTGTCTCCAACCCTCCCCTCTGTTGTTGGGAGGTGCGGGAACAGCCACCCCCACCTCCCCCCAATCATGTCAGATGACAGGTCCCCCAAAATGTGCAGGCGGTAAACAGAATCTGCCAGGAGGTGTACAGGTGAATATAGCCCCCAGAGAGAAGAGGGTCATTCCCTTCTGACGGCACTGGGAGAAGTGCTGGAGAGGTTTCCATCGGGAAAAACTGGGGGTTTGTGTGTACGATGGGAGATTCTGTCGTGGTGGTGCAGTGGGGTGTTACGTGGAGGAAGGTGGTATTTTACTTTTATCTATTTTCACAGTTGCTGGATTCGTTCAGAGCCCACCCCGCCAGCGGTATGTCAGGGGAACTTGCTTCCTTGACCACTTTGGTCCCTAGGTAAAGAACTATGGTGAGAAAATCCTGCAATGCAATCAGCCGGCCACACACTGCTTTTCCCTGAGCTTACACTTAATCAGAAAATGAGAAAATTCCACCTAACATTTCACAAAGCTATATAGAAATAGGAAAACAAGACTCTCAGCTTTACATGGATTCCTCCAAGTCCAGAATGTCAGAAATTCCAGGCCTTTTCAAACAACACAATTGCTTTTATCAATTATCCCTTGTATTAATGGGCAATTTATACATGACAACCAGAAACATACCATGCTATTCTGTGCCTGCATCCTTGGCAACTCCCTTGTTGTATCCATATTATGCCAATACCCAATCTCCCCTACTTTTTCTACTGAATAGACGGATAAAAACTGGTTGCTTGGAGACAGGGAGTAACTCCTCCAGATTTGGCTCAGCATTGTCTGAAGAATTCAGTCTTGGAACATAGAACATTACAGCACAGAACAGGCCCTTCGGCCTTCGATGTTGTGCCGACCAAAATAAAAAGCAATGCCCCTCCAAACTAAACCATTCCCTTCTCTTCCATATACTTATCAATTAACCTCTTAAACGCCACCAAACTTGGCGCATCTACAACAGCTGCAGGCAGGGCATTCCACTCCCTAATCACTCTTTGAGTAAAGAACCTACCTCTGATATCCGTCCTATAACTCATACCCCTTAATTTAAAGCTGTGTCCCCTCGTGCTAGCTTTCTCCATCCTAGGAAAAAGGCTATCACTGTCCACCCTATCTAAACCTCTAATCATCTTATATGCTTCAATAAGATCCCCTCTTAGCCGCCTCCTTTCTAACGAAAACAACCTCAAATCCTTCAACCTCTCTTCATAGGACCTGCCCTCCATACCAGGCAACATCCTGGTAAACCTCCTCTGTACCCTCTCCAATGCCTCCACATCTTTCTTATAATGTGGGGACCAGAACTGCACACAATACTCCAAGTGCGGCCGCACTAGAGTTTTGTACAGTTGCAACATGACGTTGCGGCTCCTAAATTCAATCCCCCTACCAATAAAAGCTAAGACTCCATATGCCTTCTTAACAACCTTATCGACTTGACTGCCTACTTTCAGGGATCTATGGACACATACACCAAGATCCCTCTGTTCCTCAACACTATTAAGAGTCCTACCATTAGCCCTATACTCTACACATTTATTATTCCTGCCAAAGTGCATTACCTCACACTTTTCCACATTAAACTCCATTTGCCACCTCTCGGCCCAGCTCTGCAACTTGTCCAAGTCCCTCTGCAAACTATAACACCCCTCTTCACTATCTACCACTCCACCGACTTTAGTGTCATCTGCAAATTTACTAATCCATCCTTCAATACCCTCATCCAGATCATTTATAAAAATTACAAACAGCAGGGGCCCCAAAACAGACCCCTGAGGCACACCACTTGTCACCGAACTTGATCAAGGAACTCCATGACAAACAGATCCATTAAAGACCTCATTAAGTATACCAGTGGAATTCTCAAACCAGAAGGTTTGGTGGCTTTCTGCAAGAGAGCTTACAATTTTTCCCATCTGTAAGTGGATTATTGAATAACTTTCCTCTGTAATGGAACTACCATTGGAAAAGAGCCTTCAGCATAGATTGTGAGCAGTAAAGTTATTGTATTGGAGAAGGTGCAGAGGAGATTGTTATTCAAGTCTTTGCCTGGGTTTGAATGTTTCAGCTATCATGAGAGACTGGATAATCTGGGCTTTTTTTTATGGAACAGAGAAGGTTGAGGGAGGACCTGATTGAAATGCATAAAATTATGAGGGGCACACATAGGGTGGACAGGATGGTATTTTTTTTTCCCTTTAGCAGAGGGGTCAATGATCAGGGAGCATAGATTGAAGTTAAGTGGCAGGAGATTTAGAGAGGATGTGAGGAAAGAAATTTTCACCCAGAGGGTCATGGGAACTCATAAGAACATAAGAAATAGGAGCAGGAGTAGGCCATCTAGCCCCTCAGCCTGTCCCGCCATTCAACAAGGTCATGGCTGATCTGAAGTGGATCAGTTCCACTTTACCACTTTCTCCCCATAACCCTTAATTCTCTTGTCTATCAGAAACCTATCTACCCGTGACTTAAATATATTCAACGGAGGTAGCCTCCACCACTTCAATGGGCAGAGAATTCCAAAGATTCACCATCCTTTGAGTGAAGAAGTTGCTCCTCAACTCCAACCTAAATCACTTCTCCCCTTATTTTGAGGCTGTGCCTCTAGTCCTGCTATCTTTTCTAAGCAGGAAGAATCTCTCTACCTCTACCCTATCCATCCCCTTCATTATCTTATATGTCTCTATAAGATCCCTCCTCAACCTTCTAAACTCCAACGAGTACAAACCTAGTCTACTCAATCTCTCCTCATAAGCTAACCCCCTCATCTCCGGTATCAGCCTAGTGAGCCTTCTCTGCACCCCCTCCAAGGCCAATATATCCTTCCGCAAATGCGGTGATCAAAACTGCACACAGTACTCCAGCTGTGGCCTTACCAGGATCTGAACAGTTGCAACAAGACCTCCCTACTTTTATATCCTATCCCCCTCGCTATAAAGGCCAACATTCCATTCACTTTCTTGATCACCTGCTGTACCTGCAGACTGGGTTTTTGCGATTTGTGCACAAGGACCCCCAGATCCCTTTACACCGTTGCATGCTGCAGCTTTTTGCCTTTTAAATAATAATCCCTCCTACTATTATTTCTACCAAACTGGATAACCTCACACTTGCTAACATTATACCCCGTCTGCCAGGTCCTTGCCCACTCACTCAACCTATCCAGATCTCTCTGAAGGCTTTCCACACCCTCCACGCAATTTGCTTTTCTATTCATCTTTGTGTCATCAGCAAATTTTGTCACTCTGCACTCAGCCCTTTCCTCCAGATCATCTATGTATATGGTAAACAGTTGAGGCCCCAGCACCAATCCCTGGGGCACTCTACTAGTCACCAACTGCCAACCAGAATAGCACCCATTGATTGCTACTCTATGCTTCCTATTAGGCAACCAATCTTCTATCCACACTGATATCTTACACTCAACTCCTTGCAGCCTAACCTTTTGCAGCAATTTTTTGTGAGGCACCTTGTCAAACGCCTTCTGGAAATCTAAAAACACCACATCCACTGGTTCCCCTCTGTCTATCCTTTCAGCCAACTTATTGAGTCCATATCCTTCCATTCCCGTCCTATTCATGTATTCATCTAGTTGCCCCTTAAACACCACTATAAAACCTGCTCCCATCATCTCTCTGGGCAGTGCATTCCAGATATTTACCAGCCTCTTGTAAAAAAAACTTGTCTTGCATATCTCCTCTCAACTTTTCCCCTAGTCCCTTAAACCTATGCCCCCTAGTACTCGACTTTTCTACCCTAGAAAGAGCACCTGAATATCCAAGAGCATCTGACTATTCATTAGATAGGTGTTTGATGGTTGGCACAGACACGATGGGCTGAAGGGCTTCTTTCTGAGTTGTTAAATCTTGACTTGAGACAGAAAATCCCACCTGAGGTCATCGTCCAGCCCTCGTCCTCTCTGGTTCCCATGTTGGTGGGACAGTAGAATTTCAGAGTGCGATTCTGAAGAGATTTATTGCCTACCAATTGGAGGGGAACCAAGACAACTGAGAAAGAGAAGAATTGAGAGCAATGAAGCTAAGAAAATGCTCTCCCCAGATTATTCAGGAAGTACCAGCAATATGAAGGAACTTATTATCTTGGTATACCAATGAAAATATTGATGACATTAATGGGTTGTGCAATTATGTCACGCCGGTGAAAAATAGTCATGATAGACCACCCAAGGCGAACAGGATTTCCTTTCTTTTTGTTGCATGCTCCACCAGTAAGTGCAAACCTTGCAACTCATCTTGCCTGCGGACATCTGCCTGAAGTTTCACAGCATGAACATTCTGTGGCGGCAAAAAAATGTATTTCCCCTTTAGGCTACTGCCAGCCCTTACAACTTGCCTGCAGAGACTTGGTGGGCCAGAGGGCCTGTTCCTGGGCTGTACTGATCTTTGTCCTTGCAGTAGCGCCTAATTTCAGAGTGTTTAATTGTTAAGATGCTCAGGAGGCCATGTAGCTTGCTGTCCACATGCTGAACTGAGAACCAAGGTGGGTTCTCCTGCCACCTCTTCTGAATGGCAACCTCCGCTACCACCTACAAAGAATTCCCTGGGGTAGGAAGATATTTTTGCATTGATGTAAAAAGTTCCTTGTTTTGTTTCTAGTGGACCCAAAGCTGCCTGCAAATTGACACTGAATTGTTCCCATCAAGAAGAGATGTGTGCCGTTCCTATACTCGACAGCTAATAGATGCACTGGAGATTGACATACAGTTGGGAAAGAGTTGTCCTGGGAGTTCTCAACACTGGCTCCAAACCTCATGATGCCTCATGGGGTCAGGTGAAAACAGGACAAGGAACAATCTTGTTGCTTATCATTTACCACCCTCCCTGAATGAAGGAGTCAGGATGCCTCCGTGTTGGACGCCACTGAAAAAAAAGCACTGACGATAGCAAGTGCATAGCTGGTGGAATTAAATGAAGTATGGTCATGATTTGGAAGCCTTCCAGCTGTTCAGAAGCACTGGAATTTAATTCACCAGGCCACTTCAAAGTTTTCACAGTACACAGAAAAGAATGAAGATTTTTATCAGGGAGCAGCCTGAAATCATTATGCCAAGAGTGATCTTCATATTTCCCAGGGCTAGAAGGGGCAATCCAGCCATGATATCCCACACAATCCAAGCAGATCAACCCTTTTTCCCCAAACTTGAGCCTCGCGCAGCCCACAGATCCCTTGGGGGAACCCTTTCTCTTCTACCTGGCAGTGGCAAAGGGGCACCTGGACATAGGGTTTGGGGGTGTGTCTTGGATAGCATCAGGGGAATGGGGAGATCGTTGCCATTGTGGGGGAAGGGGACTTGCATCTATACTCTGAGATCAGGGCACCCTTTAAATATGGTGCCCCAATCTCAGAAATGCCAGTCTGACTAATGTGTTTACCGCGATGCACAAATTTGCATCAGACAGATGGGTGAATACCACCGGACACTGGCATGGGCACATAGAGCCCATTGTCCACAACATGCACCATGGCAGTTTACAAATGGAAGGCTTTAACCACTTGGATGGTGCATGACAAATGGAATCTACCCTCCAAAGCGTAGCCTATCCTGACCTGGAGCTAGATTGCCATTCCTTCACTGTTGCTGGGTCAAAATCCTGGACACATTCTCTGATAGACTATGGGCATGCCCACCACATGAAATATGGTGGTTCAAGAACTCTGCTCACTTGCCATCACCTTCTCAAAGACAATTTGGACAACAATTGCTGACCTTGCCATGAAGGAAATGAAGAAAGAAGAAGGGAAATTCATACCGCTGTGGGACTTAAGAAACTTAAATCCAGAATCGATTTCAAAATGCCTCAACACAAAAGTGCTTGTTGCTAACAATTGTCAGCTGTGATTTAATAGCAGTGCTCACCTCTGAATCAGAAGTTTGTGGTTCAGGTCCCAATCTATAGACTTGTGCATAAAATTTATGTTGACACTTCAGTCCTCGACTGAAAGTGCAATCAGATGTATTTTGCTTTGAATGCTGAACTGAGGCAGTTACTGCTTCTTCGAGTGAATGTGAAAGATCACCTGATATAATTTGGAAGATGAGTAGGGGATTTCTCTCCACTGGCATGGGCATTATTTATCCCTTCAGCAACATTTAAAACACATTACCTGGACATTACCACATTGCTGTTTATGGGACTTCATTATGCAATTTGCTGCATAATACACTTTAAAAATACAGTACTTGAGGACAGCCTGAGGCCGTAAAAAGCGCAAGATCTTTATTGCAATTCCAGAATGTTCTATTCCCTGGTGCTGAGAGTTCTTCTTTTGACAAGTACTAAATTGTGTTAAGGAAAGAATGCTTGCTTCTTTTTATTTATCATCATTTGGTGTGTCTGTGCGGACAGTGAATACTTGATGTTCGTATTTTTGAGTTGTCATATCATATTTGATTTGTATATTTGTGATTTTTTTTAACAGCATTGTAAATCACTTATTCTGTGAGATTATCGATCAGACCCATAACATACCGATTTCCCAAGAGATTCATATCGGGGCGAGGGGCTCCATCAATTTCTCCTTTAAACTTTTGCTGATGCGAATGAATCAATTTGTTTATCAGCTGATCTCCATTTCTGAGAAGCTGGTGATGACCCAAACTAGTGCCTGCAGGCTCTACGCAGCAGGGAGTAGGTGGTGAGTATTGTTCAAACACAAGATGTAACTAATACAGGACATTAGTATGCACAGCTCACAGTGCCTGCTAATCCTCGGTGACTATCGCAATCTTCATTTAAAGGGAAAGCATCAATGGCAGCCCAAGCGTTAAACTATATTGCAAGCGTCATTAGCGACGCTTAGAAATGAGGTTTATTTTCTTTTGAAAGACTGTTAATCATCATCATATTCTTTCACCATATTATAGAATCTTACAGTGCAGAAGGAGGGCATTTGGCCCATTGAGTCCCACCCAGGCTCTATCCCCGTAACCCCATATATTTACCCTACCTGGTCCCCCTGACACAAAAGGGCAATTTAGCATGGACAATCGACCTAACTCTCACATCTTTCAGACTGTGGGGTGAAACTGGAGCATCCTAAAGGAACCCACACAGACACGAAGAGAACGTGCAGACTCTGTACAGACAGGGACCCAAGCTGGGAATTGAACCCAGGTCCTTGGCACTGTGAGGCAGCAATGCTAACCACTGTGCCATTGCGCCGTCCAATAATAACAATAATATCGGAGTCAAATCACACAATTACCTTTACAAAATCATCTTTTTTCTACATGAAAGTGTGATGGAGAATATCTAAACATCAAATTGAGTTGGCTCTGCTTTGAAACTTTGTTTTTAAACATTTTTTTTGCTGCAAAACTGAAGTGTCAAAAGTGTTGATAACATACACAATGCATCATGAGGATAGATAGGAAAAATGTCTTAGCTGAGGTTTTAGGATCATTAATGCATTGTCTCAAAGTGTGTCACTTGACTATATCCAGCAGAGGGTTAAATCAGTCATACTCTCTGCCAGTTTACTGGGAGTCGGATGCATGGTGAATTTTCATCTGCCAATCTCCGTCTCAGTTTGCATTTCTCTAAACTTCCACAACACCCTCCTCAGCAAATCCTGGTACCTTCTAAAATGATGTAGAGACGCCGGCGTTGGACTGGGGTAAACACAGAAAGAAATCTCACAACACCAGGTTAGAGTCCAAACTGATGTTATCAAGTTAATGCTAACATTAAGTCCAAACTTAAACCATGGTGTTGTGAGACTCCTTACTACCTTCTAAAATGGCCATTCCAACATTGTTGCCTTCTCTTGATGATATTCACTTATGGGTGGAGATTCTCCCAAAGCAATTTCTAAGCGTCAAAAACAAATGAAAATTCGAATAAATCACCTTGGTTTTGTCAGTGGGATTTTCAAAATGAATCTCCCACACTCTGTATGCTGCTGAATGCACTCACGTAAATCCCTCTTAAAATCAGTGGGGCCTATTCCCGTTAGAGTTGTTGGCATTATAGTACTGATTGGGTCACCATACCAATCTGTCAGCATCAAGATTGGTGTATGTGCACTGGCCTTTGTCTGCTGGCCTCTGATTGCTATCCAGCTCAATCACTAGCCAGTCCCCCCCCCCCCCCCCCCAATGTAGGCTTTCCGCTGCCTCCCCCTCCAAAAGCCTGACCACTGCCCCCCAACCCCCAGCATGCCCAAACACTGCCCCACTCCAGGAGGGAATGCCAAGGTGTTCCCTGAGATTTGGTTGTGGGTGAAAACTGAAGCATGCAGGAGAAAATCCATGCACACATGAGGAGAATGTGTAAACTCCACAAAGACAGTCTCATCAGACTGGAATCGAACCTGGATCCCTGACATTCTGAGGCAGCAGTGCTTACCATTGTGCCACTGTATCACTCCCTGTGCCAACACACAGCCCTGCTCCATCTTTCCCTGGAGCCACTCTTCACTTTCTAATGTTTGGATGCCCATTTTTCTCAAGGTCCATGTTTCAGTTCCGTGCACCAAGATACTCAAAATCACAGCCTTGATTGGACTTTTTCTTAGAATCTCTGCCATTCCAATGCTGAACAATTCTCTATTTTTGGAGAAATTACTCAGCCATTGTTATTCTAGCTCTGATTTCTCCATTGCAATCATCATCTTCTGACAATATGCTTCCCAGGCATTTAAATTGTGATACCTGTTCCAGCTGTTGAGCATTTACACTGATTTCTCACCATTACTTCTTCCAGACTTTGCAACATTCACCTTTTTTAACATTACTTTTCATTCAGGAAACTTTCACTACTTTTCTCAGAGAACTAACCAGGCAAGAGTTTATTGGTGAGGAGAGCAGTGCAGAGAATGGCAAAAGCTACAATAAAAAAGGAGAAATAGATACTCTGGACCAGATTTTACCACTGCGTTGCACCCATTTCTGGGTACAAACACTTGGTAAAGTCGGGCATGAGGCGAATAGCGCAATCCGTGCCCGGCTCCATGCTGATTCCCCCTTTACCAAAGTCTGAAAATGGCCATGATTGGGATCGCCTTCGACAGCCATTCCATTTAAATCAAATTAATGGGCTGCACACCCAACTTTACTAACACTTTCCCCTTTACCACCATGTTCGCCCATCCGGAATCGGCATGAAACAGACATGTTCTAAATAAGTCCGCTCCATCAGTGAGATTTAGTGAGGCGGTAAGTGAGCCTGTGATGGCTGTCTGCTTGAGATTGGTGGCGGGGGGCAGGGAAGAGGAAGATGGGTTCACTGTCACTCTGCTTAAGATTGGTGGGGGGGGTTGGGGGGGGGAGATTCTGCTGTCTGTGATCAATGGGGAAGAAAGGGGGTCTGCTGCTGCTCTGCTTGGTGGGGGTCGGAGAGAAGGGACTGCATCTGGTCTGTGCGGTGGAGATGTGGGGGGATAAGGAGGTGAGTAATATTGTGGGGGTAGAGGATGCATTATCCGGCCCGGGAGGGACATGGTGGTGAAACAGCATTAGTTTTTTTTCTGCATGTGCACTGCTGGAGGCGTTGATCGGAGCTGCAGTGTCTCAGGCGGGTTTAGCCCCACCCACAGGCTTCTGCAGCGCAATTCAGAATCACTGATATTTTTGCAGAAAGAGTGCGTATGTGGGTGCCTCAGAACGTGAATAAAAGTTGGATCTGAAACATTCCCAGTTTGAAGTCCGCCCAGCGCTTAGAATCAAAATAATAAAATAGGGGCCTCGGAGTCAGAAAATATTTGATTTGATTTATTATAGTCACATGTGTTAGTATACAGTAAAAAGTATTATTTGTTGCATGCTATACAATCAAAGCATACTGTTCATAGAGAAGGAAAGGGAACTATGCATAAAGTAGTGTTACAGTGTCACAGCTAGAGTGTAGAGAGAGATTAACTTACTGCGAGGTAAGTCCATTCAAAAGTCTGATGGCAGCAGGGAAGAAGCTGTTCTTGAGTCAGTTGGTACATGACCTCAGACTTCTGTATCTTTTCTTCTGATGGAAGAAGATGGAAGAGAGAATGTCCAGGGCGCGTGGGGTCATTAATTATGCCGGCTGTTTCTTCGAGGCAGCAGGAAGTGTAGGCAGTGTCATAAGTATTTCAAAAAAAGTCAGAAATGTTTTTTAAAATTAGAAAAAATAGAAGTTAGCAAGCACAGAGAGAGATTGGTAATAGAGACAGTACACTGTTTACAGGACCCAAAGGAGTAAGGAATGGATGGAAAGAGTATGTCAAAGATCTGTATGACAAAGATGGAACTCGGCCCAGAGAAATGAGATGACAATTTTCCAGGATAATTTTGAACTTGGTCTTCTAGATTGTGAAATATTCACAGCCATAACTGCAGCCAGGAAAAGCAGAAGGGATGTGATGGAATCCCCACAGAAATGATTAAAAGCCTTGGAAAGAAGGTAACCTGAGAATTGACAAATGTGTGTAAGTAGACATACACGAGGGGAGGATGGCAGGAAGATTTTTTGAGGAGCACAATGCTTCTGTTGGAGAAAGCAGCAAACCGGAGGAAAATGTGAAGACCAATGCACCATAATTTTGGTTATGCATCCTTATGATCTGGTTCAGGGAATGGTAATTTTTTTGTCAACACAAACAATGAACTCGATATTCACAACAAATGTATCCAAGGTAATATTAAAGGCTCCAGTAAATAGATTGAAAGCTACTGTTACACTGACTGCAATCAATTTGGTTTTAGGAAAGGTTGCAGAACAAGGAATGCACTGGCAATGATGAGAGTGTTAAGCAAAAGAAGCTTAGAGTACCAGCAAGAAATGGACATCTGCTTTCTGGATTATGAAAATATTTTCCATTGGATTAACTGGCTAAAGCTGTTCGAAGTGTTGGAAGCAATCAGCATTGATAGGAAAGATAAAAAGAATGGTCATGGCTCTGCACACTGCTACAATCAGGTCAATACTTGGTGAAACTGAACCTATGCATTGGGCCTGGTATGAATCAAGACAAATTAATATCACCATTACTCTTTAATATCTGCGTAGAAGCCATGATTAATTCACTTAATGAAATATAGAAAGATGTCAAGGTATGAGGTCAACTGGTGAAGATATATTTCTCAGACATCCAGGCAGTAGAGCCTAGCACAGTAGGAGAGTAACAGATGAATGAGTGACTGGAATAAGTGGCATGGTGGCACAGTGGTTAGCACTGCTACCTCACAGCGCCAGGAATTTGGGTTTGATTCTAGCCTTTGGTGACTGTACAGAGTTTGCACATTCTCTCCATATCTGTGTGAGTTTCCTCCAGATGCTCTAGTTTTCTCCCACGCTCAAAAGATGTGCGGGTTAGGTGAATTGGCCGTGCTAAATTGTCCCTTCGTGTCCAAAGATGTGTAAAGTGGATTACCAGGCTAAATTCTTGAGGTTATTTGGATAGGGCATGGGTAGGATGGGCAAAATGGCTCCTTCTGCACTGTACGGATTCTATGGTTGCAACCTAGAAGTTCTCAAATGCAATCCCCAGCCTGTGCAACTCAAATCCTTTTGTGGCAATGGCAAATAGTTTTAAGTTTGGTCAACGGGATATTTTGGTGAACGGGTGGTAACAGGCTCTCAGTGGCTGCTGTGGAATTTAAATTCAACTAAAACAGGCCTATTTGAAAGTCTGGTTCCAGCATGCGAGTTGGGTCCCAATTGTTGACTATCATAATGTATACCAGGAGTGGAGTTGCTAACTGAGTGAGCTGGAGGTTTAGCATTCAATGCTGACTAGAAACAATTTTCATAGAACAGTGTATGTGGGCTGCTTCCAACGATGTCCACCAAAGGTGTGGAATGGGCTGGCTGATATGAAGCGGATGGTTTTCAGGATGGCTTAGAGACTGAAGGAGAGGTTGCACACTGTCTCAGGCATCACAGCACAAACTGGAGGAACATCTCCTGCTCTTCTAATGACGTATATCACAGTCACCGTCAGTGTGGAGGTTACACATTCTCCCTGTGTCTGCGTGGGTTTCCTCTGGGTCTCCACTTTCCTCCTACAGTTTGAAAGATAGGCTGCTTGGGTACATTAGCCATGCTAAATTCTCCTTCAGTAAACCCGAACAGGCCCAGAGTGTGGGGACTATGGGATTTTCGCAGTAACTTCATTGCAGTGTGTCTGTCGGCCTACTTGTGGCACTGATAAACTTTAAAACTATCCTTCCAACTTATGACCCCATTTTAACCACCTCTTTGCCACTTAGGGATTGAAAGCATTCTTCCAAAATTACCTGCGACTGCTTTGGGCCCCGAATTCAGAAGAATATAATCACTCTACAGGATCTTTCCTTTAATGCAAAACTTTAGTTATCATGGAAACATGTTCCCTGTCCAACTGAGGGCTGCAGTTGTGCTCTCAAAACTGGAGAGTGAATCAGAAATCTTCTAGTTCGAGAGAAACTGCAGATTGCAGTAGAGGCTAAGTAAACGAGAGAGCACTTCAACCTGGAGACAGTGTTACAACAATTATTTTAAAACTTTAAATTAGAAGTCAGATTAGCAAGCAAGCAACCAATGTATCTGTCTGTGAGTGGTGGGGATAGAGGGAACAGAATCCTTTATGTATGTCCTTTGGCTGCAGCCAACATTCAGTCAGACAGGAAAGGCTCAAAGAGGGAATAGACCTGTAGATCTGCTTGGACCTCTGCATGTCCCCCATCTCTGTCTCCTGTCTGGGTTGGGAAATAGAGGCTGACCCTGGAACTCTTTAAACAGCATGAAATGACTTCTCCGAGGCCCCTTCACCAAATTTAGATTTATTTATACAGTAGGCAACACTCAGACAAGTACTTCCTCATCGAGAGGGTAAACTCAGAGTGCTGGTAACCCTGACTCTCCACATTATGTACACATGCAGAGCTTCCCGACTGGACAAGCCATTACTGCCTTAATCAAGGAGCTTGCATTTTAAGAGGTCCACATCGCGGGCCTTGTTAAAGTCATTACGCAACATTAACAAGGCTCTTAGTTTAATTAGCTACTTGCCTTCTGGGGATAGGCAGCCTTGACGGCCCTGGAGTTGCCTTGGCAACAATTGGCTGGCACCAGAGACATGGTCAGGAAACAGATACATTTGCTGGCACCTATATTGTCAGACCCCATCTGCCTTCATTCCCACCCTTGGTGGTTCCTTAGTGTTAAGACTACAGCCCACCAGCTGTGGATAGAACAAGATGATAAAGGCTATTTCTATCATGCTGAGGCTGTAAGCGCTTGTTAGTTCGTTCAAAATATTCTTGAATTAGCATATGTCAAGCTGAATAATTGGAAAGATCTTGTAACCTTCTGGCATGTAAAGTATGGCTAACTCTGGATAAAGAATTAATGAAAGAAAGACAGACATGATATTAGTTCATTGCAAATCAACCAGGGTACTGTGGGTCAGCAAAAAAGCTCCTTCAATTCAATTCAGGCACATTAGGTTGGACATTAATACATGGCAAGTGGGAACAGCTTGCAAATAGCTTTGCAAATTAAGGAAGCATAATCTTCCCTTCTTGTTAAAAAGCTGGAGTTCATGGATACTAATTCAGGGGTCTTCCTCATTGACTTAAAAGCTCCAATGTACCTGTCAAAACTGATTAGAAAAATAAATTGGATAGGGTGCTTAAAATGATTTTTAATAAATATAGCAGGCAGTGTAAAATATTAATTTTTAATGGTGTTGTTTCTGCCTATCAGGGGCAAAGGAAGAACTGGTCATATTCCTAATTCAGGAATAACAGCTGCGAACAAGACACATTGGTTTGTTTGGGTGAAAATAAAAAAAAATCAAGGTTCAACTCTGCTGACGACCAATGGAACAGTGAGTGATCCAGACCTGCACTGGGGAGCACTGATCAATAAGAATGACATTACATTTGTCAAGATTAGTTCTGTAAGTAATCCCTTGTCTTTCTCAACACAGCCCAGCAGATGTGACATTGTTTGAAACAATTGCCTGGTACACAGTAGCACAGCATTGGCACAGAACATTATATTATGGGAAAAGAGCCAGTGATAATATCCTCAGTATCAAAATCTGAGTAGCTCCACACTGAAAGAAATAGGGATGTTCCTGGGCCCACCATTCCATCTCTCTACAAAAATAAAAGCAATTCCTGAAAAGATGTACGATTAATGCACATGGAATCGGTTGGCATGAATATTAAAATTCAAACTTATTTTCAGAACACATCTCAAATGTTTCCAAACTCGCTTTCAAAATGGTCAGCCCCTACAGAAATAACTAAGCCTGTTCTTTCCGATGTTAATGCAATCAGTCGCATTCATTTCATTGTATTAATTAAGTCGCAACTCTTGATCAATTTTTGATGACCCCAATCACAGTGTCATTTCTGAACTTGCTCAGGGCCATTTCAGTATTGTACAGATTAAGGAAAGCTAATCGGTGGGATTCAAATATGGATTGGAATGTTACTGCCGTTCACGTTGGCAGGATTTTCCCATCCCGCCGCAGCGAACGTAGATTTGGCTGGCCGCCAAATTTTCCAACCTCGCTGCATCGGTACTGCGGCATCAAGAGTGGTAAGATCGCAGCCTGGTATTTGTATAAGATAGGCAAAGAGTTGGGAGGAAAAAGCATATTTTAGAGAGCAAAGGCAGGTTAGTGATGAGGCGTAATAAAAACAAAAAGTGTTATAAAAACTAAGCAGGTCTGGCAGCATCCAAGGAGATTCTTCATTTTTCCTCTCCTTTTAGCTAAGTACTGAGGCAATAGACTGGAAGGGTTAAATTTGTTTTCTGTTGAGAAGGGGGTGCTGAGAGCATGTTTGAAGGTGATGGGGTCAATGCCAAGGACAGTTAATGTTAAAATTAGCAGCTAACATACAGACTAGGAAGGGAAATTTGATAGCCAGCAATTCAATGGGACTATAATCAGCGGGGCAAGTTGTCAATTATCCATGGAGAAAGCTAACAAATGTCTATATTGGCCCCCAAACTTTTAGATTTGTCTGGCCTTATTACCTCAGAACAACAGGAACTCTGGTCAGTCTCGCTTGAAATGAAATGGTGCCCCTTAAGCAATAAGCTCCTGGCGACAGACTAGTGATCTGTTCTGGAAATTATTAGCTATGAAAATATATGAAAGTCTGCCTTAGTGCACCACTAGATGAGGGAAGAGAATTAGAATGTGTCAAAATCACTAAGTGTTGCTGGCGGTAAAAATAATGTCAATTAGAATCATAGAAACCCAACAGTGCAACAAAAGCCATTCAGCCCATCGAATCTGCTCAGCAACAAACCCGTCCAGATCCTATCTTCATATATTTATCCTATTAATCCCTCTAACCTATGTATCGTGGGACACTAAGGGATGATTTAACTTGGCCAATCAACCTAACCCACATATCTTTGGACTGTGGGAGGAAACTGTTGCTTGTGGAGGAAACCCACGTAGGCACTGTGAGAATATGCAAACTCCACACAGACAATGACCCAAGTCAGGAATTGAACCCAGGTCCCTGGAGCTGTGAAGCAGCAGTGCTAACCACTGTGCCACTCTGCCACCCCAGGCTTTCATTTCAAAAGAGTTGAAATATAAAGGAATTGAAGTTACTCTGTAGTTGAATCAGGTACTTGTTCAATAACAGCTGGGGTACTATGTTCAGTTCTGGATACCACACCTCAAGAAGGATATATTGGCCTTAGAAAAGGTGTTCATCAGAATGATTCTGGGGTTAAATTATAAGGAAAGTTTGCCAAGCAAAGGCCTATATTTCCTTGAATGTGAAGCTTAAGGAATGATCTACTTCAAGTATTTAAGATACTGTAAGGATTTTCTATGGTCAATACAGAGAAGCAATTTCCTCTGTTGGCAAGTCCAGAACAAGGGGCATAACCTTAACTTTTGAGCTAGGCTTTTCAATATCAGGAAGAATATCTTTACAAAGGGGAGGTAGGAATCAGGAATTTTCATCCTCCTTTGGGGCTAAGTCAATGAAAGTTTTCAACACTGAGATTGTTGAATTATTGACAGATAAGGATATTATGGAACGTGAAACTAAGATAACTAATTAAACCATTGAAGAGGTTTAAGTGGCCATAGGGCCTATTCCTGTTAGTCTCTTCCCATGTTCCAATGTACTATTGGCCATGTCAAGTCTTCACGTAATAGCTCAATTATTTACTATGCACATTTTAGCTGGACACATAATAACTTTGCAACTCATAACTAAAAATTGTGTTAAACTGACACATTCATAGCAATTTGATTGAAGACAGGTTTTCCAATCCGACCACAGTGCACGGGGGACTCGCGCACCCCGCTGTTGGGAAACTCACTATAGAGGAGTCGACTTCAGTGAGATTGGAAGATCCCGCTGGTAGGAAAGGGCCAAACAATCCCACCCTGTAACACACCCTAATTGCACAATGATTCCTCATTTACTGACACACACAGGATCCTACAGTGCAGAAGGAGGTCATCCAGCCCATCAAGTCTGCCCCAACCAGATTCCCATCCAGGCCCTATCCCCATAATCCCATGCGTTTACCCAACCAGTCCCCCAACAGTACGGGGCAATTTAGCAGGACCATTCCACCAAACTCACACATCTTTGGACTGTGGGAGGAAACCAAAGCAAACACTAGGAGAATGTGCAAACTCCACACAGAGAGTGACCCAAGCCAGGAATGGATCCCAGTCTCTGGCACAATGAAGCACCAGTGCTATCCACTGTGTCACAGTGCCACCTTACAATGGCCTCCAGATTGGTTTCATGTATGTCAAAACTTCTTGGGGATAATTTTGACTTTATAGTATCACAGAATGTGTAATAGAAAAACAAAAGCTTGTTTTATCACTCTCTAAGTGTATATTTCCATTGACTTGGGATTATACAAAATGGCTACTTAGCTCTTTGAATAGTAATTAGTTGCTGTGCAACACTAAAATCCTTTCCTCCATTTTAATACTTATTTTTCCTGTAATAAAACATGGGTCTTCTATGATTTTTTATCCCACGACAACATTGATGGTACCTTTTTTTCCCTTTCCTTTCAGAAGTTATTGCAATTACTCTGAAGGTGGTGCTGCTACACTGACCTTAGGTGCATAAGAAACTTGAAAATATTTGTGTGTGGGGAGTGTGACTTGGGACTCAGTCCTTGCAGTGGATAGAATTGCAGCATTATTACACAATGCTGTTTTAACAAGCTCATTACGTTGGCTTGTAGGAAAACAAGGTTGTTACCATATGCCTGACAAACATTTTTAAAATCTGTGTAAAGATTCGCACTTACTTTCTCCTCCGGGTGAAGTAATTAAGCCTTTTATTTTCAGCATTGCATCCGTGTCATTGGCATGCTGCTGGTGTTATTTATTGCCAGGTCCTACATATCATTGCCTTTGTGACATCCTTGTCATGGTGGGACAATATAACATCCTTCCTTTATTTCATTTCCCACAATAGCTGCTTAATGAGCTCACCATCAAAGCAGGGTTCACTTATGTGACCAGCCTTCTTTATTAGCATGCTGATGCATTCTAAATTGCTCTGCCTTTCGCTGCCTTTGAATCTGCCTCCTTTATATTGCCACTTTAAAAATAATCTTCAGGCGAGATTTGCCCCTCAGAGCACTGTAAGATAATTTGAGTGGAAGTTGGGTGCTTTCACACAGCTCAAGATTCCACGCTCCATTAATAAGCCATCTAAGTGCCCACTGTATCCCAGGGCTTTTAGGCTGCTTTTAAGCCCTACAGTAGCCCTCCAATGTTCAGTGTCCACATGACTATTCCCAATGGAAGACCTTAGAATCCCAAGAGCACAATGGGGTGCAGTGAGATGATGTCAGCACTCATTCCAGGGAGAGCCAGGGAAATCAGACCCCTCAGTGACTAGTTTAAGATTTAAATTAAGGTCCACCAAGTATGAAACTAAATTTAAAAATGAGCATTGAGGGTGGGATTTTATGGTCTCTCTCATCCCGAAACCATGAAATCCCACCTGAAGTCAATGGACCTTTCAGTTGTCTGTCCCTCTCCTGCTCCTATTCCTGTGGTGGGTTGGACGATAACATTCTGACCTTAGAATCTGACAAAACCACCAGACTAACTCCAGATGTACGTATTTGAAATGTTGCACCTATAGAATCATAGATTGGTTAGAATATAGAAGAAGGCTGTTTGACTCATCATGTCCCTGATAGCTCTCTGTAAGGCCAAGTTAACTATCACATTCTCTCACTCTTTCTCCATAGCCACGCAAACTGTTTCTCTTCAGATAGCCATCCAATATCCTTTTGAAAGCCACAATCGCATTTGCTTCCACCGTACCCTCAGGCAGTACATCTTGATCCTAACCAAACACCGTGATATAAAGAGTCAGCAGATGAGGTATGCTTGTCTATGACATAGATAAAGATGTACTACTGTATTTTGCTGTTTTTCCTACCAAAATAGATGACCTCACATTTGCAGAATATAGAGGCAGAGATTGCAACCATCTCTAGGAACAATGTGCCTATTCTGTAATACTAAGCAGATCGTTGTCTGTAAACTGTCTGTGCTGATATGTGTGCTATTGCAGACCAGAACACCTCATGCGCCTGATGAAGGCTACAAAGGCCGAAAGCTTGCAAGTTTATTATCAAATAAATCGGTTGGATTTAAAATTGGTGTTGTTAGACCTCATACAAAGCAGATATCAGAGGATTCTATATTTTGCAAATGTGAGGTTATCTATTTTGGTAGGAACAACAGCAAAATGGACTATTACTTATTCAGTAAAAGATTGAAAGATGCTGCTGCACAGAGGGACCTGGGTGTCCTTGTGCATGAATCGCAATAAGTTGGTTTGCAGGTGCAGCAGGTACTTAAGAAGACAAATGGGATTTTCTCCTCCATTGCTAGAGGAATGAAATTTGAAAGCAAGGGAAGTTGTGTTGCAGCTGTATAACGTGCTGGTGAGGCCACACCTGGAGTATTGTGTACAATTTTAGTCTCCTTTCTTGAGAAAGGATATACTGGCACTGGCAGGGGTGCAGAGATTCACCAGGTTTATTCCAGAGTTGAGAGGGTTGGCTTATGAGGAGAGATTGAGTAGACTGGGACCGTTTTCATTGGAATGTAGAAGAACATGAGGGGATCTTATAGAAATATATAAATAATCTCCAAATATTAAATAGTGTATTATTTTCCTTTGTGAGTACGACAGACTGAATTGTTGTACTATGTATTTCTTTCTAAGTATATAGTGTTAGAACATTACAGTGCAGTACAGACCCTTCAGCCCTTGATGCTGTACTGACCTGTGAAAACCAATCTAAAGCTCATCTAACCTACACTATTCCAATACCATCCATATCTTTATCCAACGACCATTTAACTGATCTTAATTGGGTTGTTCAATTAAAAGCGTCAAGGTATATCTTATTCAAGTTTGATATGCCAAACTTGAATGTATCTTATTCAAGTTTGGCAGCATTAAGCACTCCTGGTTAGGTTATTGAGACAATCTATGCAGAGTACTGTCACTTTGCTATTCCCCAACAACACCACCTTCACCTATACCTGCTGAAAACACCTGTTGAGGGTAGCAGGGGGTGTGGGGTGGGGGTGTGGGGGGACTGGGACATTCGTGATAAGTGCCATTAAGAACCTTGACTAGCAAGGCCATAAGGGCAAGTGAGCCTGGATGATCACAACCGGGGCTCGCTAACAATATTTAAATTATACTTTAAATAGGATTTAAACATTGAGATTAACCTCACACCCGAAAAGGGTGCAAGGCGAGAAATTGGATGCAAACCCAATTTTTTGGCTCTCTCATGATCTTACCGGCTCGCCTCGCCCATCGGCTAGCGGGGCAAGATGATATGATCCTTTGTGGTCTGGAGTGTCAAGCTGATGTTAGGCCCCTCACTAGGCTGTAACTTTGAGGGCCACAGACTGTGAGTAATTTCCCTTTTGTTTTCTTCCACTGTGATCTCATTAGCCACAAAGGAACAGCGCAGCCTTCCGGAATATTGGCCCTAGTTTTCCACTTCTGTGTCAAATGACTCAATCTTTCCAATTAAAGACATTTTTATATGACATATGCATCTAGCTTTTTCATAGTTTCAACAATCACTCTCCTCCCCCTTTAACTGTGCACTGCAATATCCTGATGACTAACAAAGTTTTCCTCATTGCCAGTGTAATAAAGCCAAAGGTGACTCTTTGTGGCTTTAAGTAATAATTGATTTTTATTAACAATAATATACAAAAAAGGGTCTGACAGAATTGTAATATGCAGCTACTCTGTTCTCTGCGGTGGCTCCAGCTGAGATTCCTCCCCATCCCAGGGCATGCACCCTTGCTCCTGATTGGTTATGCAGCTCTCCCATAGAATCCAGCCCAATCATGTAGCCCTCAAAGGATTGCCCCTTTGAAGGAGCCATGCTACCACACCGACATCATACTCCACCTGCTAATCCTTTACCCACTCACTTAATCTACATCATTTTGTGGACTCTTGTGCCAAACCCATCAGTTAAATGGCAGACTTTGAGCTTACATGGTGAGATGGTCCTTACTAAACAGATTCAGGTCCGGCTAGGATTCCTGTGCAGCTAACCCTCTTCATTTGGACCATATGTAGTACAAACCCCTTATGGCCTTGTCAAGAGACACAAACTACTGCTACTGAGGTGTGTTCCCTCTACAGACTAAATGGCAGACTAATCCTTAACCCCAGCAAATGAGAAGGTTTTCTCTGGGCTTTGAGGACTTTGTATTTGTTAAATACAAAAATGAAGCAGACTGTTAACCTCCTCTTGATAACTTACTTTCCTATCTATCTTGGTATCAGGGGCAAATTTAGCTACTATGCATTCAGTTCTCTCATCCATATTTATTATTACACAATCACACACTCAAAAAATGCTCTTTGCTTAAAATTAGCAGTTTAGTACTAATTAGAACTAATAACAGTACTTTGCAGGCACCAGAAACAAGGTTGAACTAGTGAGATGTATCTCAGGTCAGAAACTTTGTAACAGAAAAACAATTTTAATCCATCATCTCTGGCTGGGATCCAAGCCCAAGTTTGAGAGGCAATTTCTAACTCACTGTGCCACCTGGGATTCTTTGGTGTTACGTGTTACAGCAGACTTATCTAACCTTTTTGTACAGGGGGCATTTTCTATTTTTTGCACGCTCGGAGCAATGAACAAATTTTGGGGTGATAGAGCGGGATTTTCTGGCTGCTCTCACCTCGAAACTGGAAAATCCTTCCTGAGATCAATGGACCTTCGCATTGTCCTGTCCAGCCCACTATGATTCCCCTAGTGGGCGGGACAGCAAAATTCCATCAGAATTTAAAGCAATATCAAGCACGATTTTTATTTAAAAAGCTGACATATCGAAAGAAACAAACTTGCCGAGAATTAAAATTAGAAAGAATTAGGAAAGTGACCCATAAAGTGTGCCCAGGTCACCTCCCCCACAGTCAGGGAGCTCACCCACTCACCCTCACCCACTGTAAGAGTGCCTGTTGGTGTGTGGGGATAAGAGTTAATGAGAAAACTGAGACTGAAACTGAGATGCCTTCCCTCTCCCTCCTTCCATCTACCCCACCACTCTGTCTCCCTCTCTCACACACAGGTATTCCCTCACACTCACCCCTCAGAAGCACACACATCCACCACGAACACACTCATTCACTCAGCCACCTTCATACTCACTCGGTCCCCCAATCTCACATTCATCCATCCTCACTCACTTGCCCACTAAATAGGCTGAAGGTGGGTGGGAGGGGGGATTTGTGAAATAGTGGAGTGGGGTTCTGGAATGAGGCCTGAGGCCTAACTGTGCCCAAACCTGTGTGCCTGCAGAGAGAAGTGTTGAGAACCAGGAGAATGCAGGATGCAGAGAGAACATGGGGTAACATGGGGAAGACATCGGGGAGCATGGAGAGAACTAAAGGAATAAGGCCAGAGCTGGACCAGAACACAGGGAGTGAGGGAAAATGGCTGGAGCCACAGGAAAATACTGCAAGCAGAAGGCCTACATTCTCCAGTCTCTCTTCCTTTACATACTTGCAGCTGCCACTGTTTGTAACTTATTTCCCTCCCGTGTTTTTATTTCCTGATAGGCTCAATGGGTTTACTAGTTGAGCCTATTGGCTCCAAATGCAGAGGAGAAACACACTGCCATGGGTGGAGCAGTCTACAGTCAGCAGAAATCTTCCAGCAAACTGATCTTTACTGACATTTTCAGCAAACACTCTTTGGGCCACATAGAGGGGCTTTGAACCATAGTGCGGCCCGCGGACTGTGGACTTGGCCAAGTCCGTTCAAAAGGAACTTTACTATTCAACGAGTTCAATACTTGTAAAGTTTATTGATTAGTGTCATACGTAGGCTTACATTAACACTGCATTGAAGTTACTGTGAAAATCCCCTAGTCACCACACTGCGGTGCCTGTTCGAGTACACTGAGGGAGGATTTAGCCAACGCATCTAACCAGCACAATGCAAGAGGCAGCCTCAGACTGAATCTCAATTGATGAATGTTCATCCCTGCTCCATTGCAGATTCTGCAACTGTACAATCCCGTGGTGCATGGAAACCAATTTATGGTTCATTACAGCACAAATTAGAAAGGCTATATTCAAATCATGCAGGGCTTTGGCAGCTAAGGTCCATGTGCGGTTTCTCTCCACGTTTTGTTTGTCTTCTGATCAGCGCAGAAGCAATTCCAAACAGTGTGTTTGCGAAGGTTATGTAAAAGATAAAGAGCTGGGATTTATTTATAATGATTCAGTCACTGTTGGGAAAGAGCTGAACAAATGGCACTTCAAATTAAGTTGCTGTAAATGATCAGAATATACTTTCTCATATTAGATCAGAGACTGCTGGCCGGAACGCGCGCCTAGTTTGCATAGACTGCAGGCCTGAAACTCCTCCAGTTAATTACTGATCAGCGATGACAGCGATTACTGTACCACAGCCATCAGAGAATTTAGCGCTTCATTGGTGCTCTCTCTTATTTCCTTCAAATTTGTTTCTCATTCGGCCAAATTAAAAAACCATGCGAACCACACACCAGGCCGCTTTTCGTGGGCTGCGTTAACACTCCTGACTGAATTAAAATGAGGAAAGAGCGATAGCTTTTGATTTTCCCAGCGGAGGGCCCTTCACTTATGTGTTGAGCTGCAGCTGCTCCAGAGCACCTCAGCAGGAAGCAAAATATTGTTATTTGAATTATGTCTAATCAGGAGCAATAGCTATAGCACCACGCCTGTGCCTGGTCATTTATATGCAGCCTTACTCATCTGTTCCCAGTTTGCGTGTCTGCTGCGCGCTGTCTTTTAATTAGCGCTTTTACCGTCTTGGCTTCACGGGAGCAGACCGGTAACAAACCTTGACTCAAATGTACCAAACATATCAAAGGGGTGCATTGAAAAAACATCAAATTCCAGTCGGATGCAGCAGCTCCCTTCCAAACTCATTATGAATTAAGTGACCAGTTTCCCCTGTAAACTCACCCTCTCCCCCAACTTCTCTCCATCAAAGGATATCATGCTGTATTTCTTTGGCAGCACGGTGGCACAGTCATTAGCACTGCTGCCTCATAGCTCCAAGGACCCGGATTCAATTCTGGCTTTGAGAGATTGTCCCCGTGTGCAAACACGAGGAGTTTGCACATTCTCCCCGTGCGTGTATGTGTGTGCTTCCTCCGGGCACTCCAGTTTCCTCTCACATTCCAAAGATGTTGCAGGATAGAGGATTGGCCATGCTGAATTGCCTCTCAGAAGCAGGGGGATTAGCAGGGAAAATGCATGGGATTATAAAGATAGTGTCTGGGTAGATTTGTTGTTGGTGCAGACTTGATGGGTCGAATGCACTGTAGGGATTCTATGAAACTATAACAAAGCACCAACAACACATCAAATGTTGGCCAATTGCAAGCATATTCATTCCTTTTACTCAGAACTGTCATCTTTGTGTCATTGAGTCGTGCAGCTGTGAGGCCATGTCACATCTCATCATCACTCAGTATTGCAAGGAAGAATGTTACGTATCATTGAATGACCCATTTGCCCAAGTTTGAAAATTATAGTTTGGGTCTGGGCTCAAATGAGTTCACATCTTCAACCTGCGCCCACACTGCAGCTGCAATAACCACACTATCTGTTATTTTCCATGGACCAATGACTGGGAACAATACCCAAATGTTACCTTCAACAGTGCTAGGATTTAGGCATTGATGATGTTGTGGGCTGCCAAATCAAGACCTCTGTAAACTCTAGGCATTCTACAGTTAGGGATGGACATCAACTATGAAATCTAGCTGCAAGTCTCGGTTGTGAGACAAACATTATGGGCCAGAGTTATGTCATGATGGTGGGGGAAAATACCCAAAATGGTTGAGTTAGCCCGCACCTACCCTCCCCATCCCCCTCCCTCTCTCCCTAAGCCCTGGTACCTCTTTGCTATCAGAGCAGACACAGGAGTGCAGGTGAACTTGGGTTTCATGCATTTATGAATTGCAGAGGTTTCTGCCCATTTAAATCATCAGCTATTACCACTGACTTCTGATTTTTGAAGCACAGTAGTCTGAATCCCAAAGAGTGCAGAGCGGATAAGGTAAGAGGAGATCTGAACTTGCTCGATCCTCTGGAGATACAGGATAGATCAGGTACCCCTGTAGATAGAATTGTGGACATCTTTGGGAGATGTAAGATGTCTTTATGTGAAGATAAAGTGCTCTTTACTAAATGGAATACCCACTTAGAATACCCAATTAAAAATGGTGATGCACAAACTTTTAGAAACAGTCCTACTGTTAAGGAACTGTCAAACTGTCAAAAAACTGTCGGGCTGTCCAGGAAATGTTAAAGCTGGTAAAGCTCTCCAAGCTGTCAAGGTATTATCCAAGGATACTAGGTGATTGATAAGATAGGAATAAGGGCAAACAGGTGCTGTGTGGGAGACGTTAGCTAGCATGAGGTGGCACTAAATTATCATAAGTGGTGTGGGATGGGTGGACGGCATGGAGCATAGATGGAGTGTAGGAAATGCGTGAGAAGTTTGAGAGCTGGTGGGGTGTTTTTATTAATTATTTTCAAAATTTATTTAAGCACCATACTGGAGCATGCATACAGAACTTGTGCTCAGCCTATGTCTGCACTCATTCCTTGGTCACCTGCCCCAAATTCTATTTTAGACCCCCATCTTTCTCCCACCCTCCCCAACCAAAGATCCGAGCTTTATAGTTTTATAGTTATCGTGTGAGGATAATTAGGGTTAATTCTTAACTGTGGTGGGAATGGAGATCTGTAGTACTGGAGTAAAGATCAGCCATGATTTTATTGAATGGTGGAGTAGGCACAAGGGGCCAGATGACCTACTCCTGCTCCTAGTTCTTATGTTCTTATGATTGGCTGTCCAGTTTACAGACCATCCCTTGGTCACTCTCACTGGCCTCAATATGAGATGTATAAGTGGAGGCTAATCCAATATTAGTGGTTTCCTTTCATGTTAGGATTGCAGCTTCATTTTGAACAAAATGTGAAATATTATGTTTTTGATGTTTTGTCTGAAGAAGAAACTCATGGTAACAGCAATGTTTACTTGCCACATTGGCAATGCTTTCTCTGCGGTTCCTGCTTGCCACTCTAAGAGCCTGTTGTTTATATTTCTGTGAAGCTTGCTTTTGTTTTCTCTTTCTCTCTTCTTTGAAAGCTGGGATTTTCTTATCTTCCTGCCTATCCTTAATCTCATTTGATCTCTTTATCCTGAGTATTTGTTCACTTTTGTGATTCTCCCTGTTCATCTCTGCAGCTGGTGTGTGTGCATGTATCTGTGTGCCCTTAACTCTCGGAGATTCGCCTCTCGCCAGCTTGAAAGGTAACAGGCCACCGGCTAGTTGTCGTTTAGCTATATTGTCAATTTGTTAGCAATGCTGGAGCAAACTGTTCATTCACCTCAATGTAATGTGCATTTCATTAAGTAAGATGCCTATTAAAAGGTAATTAAGCAAATATTCATATATGCATTTTCACAATTGAGAATTTGGTGGTGGAAGTTCCTTTCACCGTATCAGATTAATATATCCGAGTTGGTTCTTGCAGATTAAGCCTGGTGTTTCTGCTCGGTGGCAGAAACTCACAGAAGTTTGAGCAAAAATTATAATTACCGCAATTTAAACTTCCATGATCTTTTACACTCATTTTAAGAATATCTTATTAGACATCATTGGCCCCAGGATGAATAAATCACCATTGAAAGTGGGCAACAAGATGGCACAGTGGTTAGAACTGCTGCCTCACAAAGCCAGGGACCCGGGTTCAATTTCAATCTTAGGTGTCTGTCTGTGTGGCATTGGACTGGGGTAAACACAGTAGGAAGTCTGACAACACCAGGTTTAAGTCCAACTGATATATTGGATAGTAAACTCACAAGCTTTCGAGGTGTTTTGACCTCTTCGTTAGGTGAAGAGTTCGAAACACCTCAAAAGCTTGTGAGTTTACTATCAAATAAATCGGTTGGACTTAATCCTGGTGTTGTCAGACTTCCTACCGTGTGGAATCTGCACATTCTCCTCATATCTGTGTGGGTTTCTTCTGGGTGCCCCAGTTTCCTCCCACACTCCAAAGATATGTGGGTTAGGTTGATTTGCCATGCGAAATTGCACCTTAGTGTCAGGGCGAAAGAGCAGGGTAAACACATGGGGTTACGGGGATAGAGCCTGAGTGGGATTGTTGTCGGTGCAGACTCAATGGGCCAATGAATGTAATGTAGTGATTCTATGAGATTCAATTAATTGTGCCCACTTGCAAATTTTTGAGGAGGCTCCAAAACTGAGTTGGTTCTTTTAGGCAGAAGGATATTAATAGGTAAGTGCTCAAAGCTTTTGAATATATGCGTGAGAATATATTCAATAGGAAACTCACTAATGTACCCCAACAAAGCGAGAAAATTGTTCTATGGACAGGATTTTACATTACTATTTAAATGTCCGTTAATTGGCCAGCCAGCGTGAAACAACATTCCAGGGTTGAGCCGGAACTGTGTTTCCCGCCTGCTTCCAGGCCCACTGAGCACATGGACCCAACAGATGAAAGATTCAGGTCTGTCTTCAGGCTTAAAATTCAGGTTACCCAGAGCTGCTGGAACCTGAATTAAGCCAGCTTCCTAGACAATGGGTTTCTGGTGCATTCCCATTTCAAAGAAGGAATGGCTTGACCAGTTGTCATAATCCAAAGATATTGTAGATTGTGTGCCAAGTGGCAGCTCAATGGCTGGAGGGGACAGTGAGCAAGAGGCACCCTGAAGGAGAAAAGATCTGCCCAAAAATGTGAAAAGGACCTTGAATTAAGGATGAGGAATCTGGTTTAAGATTGGTTCTTTCAGTGGAGGGAACACTCTCATTACCTGCACATTCCAGGATCTCAGAATCTTCTTTCTGACTGCAGCAATGGCTCCACTTTCCAAGGTCTCTACAGGAATGGTGCTTTGGTCTCTTTAGTGCTAACCAGAATGCCAACTGCTGAGAATTATTCCTGCTTGACAAAGGACATTTGCGACACAATGGGTAGCATCTCGATCACTCAGCTAGAAGTTCCTAGACCATCCCAGGACTTGATGGTCAAGCAAGGTGTGTTCATAGTGTGGCCAAAAAAGGTTAAGTGTCAACCTGCAGAACTCTTTCAAACATGCCAATGGTTGGCATTAAGAGTGGGCGAGACTTCTGGTCAGTCATACTTAATGTGGAGTGGTGCCCCTCAAGTTAATTCTGAGAATTATGAACAATGAAAGTCTGCCTTCATCTGCCTTGATGTGGAAATGCCAACATTGGACTGGGATAGTAAGAAGTCTCACGGCACTTGGTTAAAATCCAACAGGTTTATATGATAGCATAAATTACAAGCTTTTGGAGTGCTGCTCCTTCATCAGGTGACTGGGATTACAGTTCACAAACAGGGCATATAAAGACACAAACTCAATTTACAAAGTAATGGCTGGAATTCGAGTCTTTACAGGTAATCAAGTCTTAAAGGTTGTCTATATACGTTGTCTGTGCCTTTAAGACTTGATTATTTGTAAAGACTTGCATTCCAACCATTATTTTGTACATTGAGTTTGTGTCTTCATATGGCCTGTTTGTGAACAGAATTCCCACTTACCTGATGAAGGAGCAGTGCTCCAAGTGCTAATGGCTTGTATTGCCACATAAACCTGTTGGACTTTAACCTGGTGTTGTGAGACTTCTTACTGTGTTCATCTGCCTTGGCACAGTGGTTAGTATTGCTGCTTCAGAGCGCCAGGAACCCAGGTTCAATTCCAGCTTTGGGTGACTGTGTGGAGTTTACACATTCTCCCTGTGTCTACATGGGTTTCCTTCAAGTGCTTTGGTGTCTTCCCAGATTCCAAAATTGTGCAGGTTAGATTGATAAATTGCCCATTAGTTTCCCAAGATGTGAAAGTTAGATGGATTGTCTGTGGGATAGAGCAGGATAGGTAAGTCTGGGTAAGAAATTCTGTCAGGCCTTCAGTGCAGACTCGATGGGCTGAAGAGCCTTCTTCTGCATTGTAGGGATTCTATGATTGTGCACCACTAGTTGTGGGAACAGAATAGGAAATGGAAGAAAGGGCTTACATAAATGTCTGTGCTTCCTAAAAAAATGCGAAGTGTTTCAGTTTTTGAATGCCAAAGTGCTCCTTTTACAGCCCGATCTCATTGAAGATGCATACTCAGCTAAATTTTATCAATAATTCCTCAGTGGCAGCATAAGATACCGACTTTTCCTTAAGGCATTGTTCCAATCTCCAGAGTCTCAGCAGATTTTCATTTCTGCTGGTTTATTATCTATTACTCGCCATAACCACAAGATATCAGCTTGATTATTGAAGCTGACAGCTTCAGCCTAGTCAAACCTCTCTGCTTCTTCAAGTTCAAGGGTGTATTTTAATTACAATCGCTACTTTTCAGGGCAAATCAATCACCCACTTTACTCTAGGCTTCAGATAACTTCCTTCTGACTGACCTGCTGTTTGTTGAGTTGATCCAGAGTGAGTTGTCTCATTGAGTTTCATTGGGCTGAATCCTAACCGCCAAAAAGCAGGTCATTTGGGGTCAGCTGAATAATTGAAACACTGACAAACTCAAACCCAGTCTCAGCCCATCTCCAACTCACCCACTCCTTGGTTTAGTAAAGGTAGAACAAGGATCAGGCGGGCAACATGCTCTCAGGAGGTGAGTTGTCCATTTAAATATAGTAAAAGGACTATGATAATACCTTTCAAATCTGCAATATCTGCCACCTTGAAGGACAAGTAGATGGCACGGTGGTAAGCACTGCTGCTTCACAGTGCCAGTGACCTGTGTTCAATTCCAATCTCATGTAACTGTTTGTGTGGAGTCTGCCCCCACGTACTCAGGACAGTCTCGTCCTATGAGGCTGCAATCTCACATTCTGCGTTAGAGTGCAAACTGTAACCTGTGTTCTCTCTGGTTTTTAATGCATTATTCAGGGAGCCCTGCAAACCTTGCAGGCGTTTTATACCGAATCTAAATCAGTCTTTCTCTCAAGTGCCATTCTCTGACTCGCAGATAATAATCCAATCTCTGATCAAATAGACAAGGAATTCTCAGAAACTGCAGGTAGGTGTTAACATCCGCCGCTCAGTGACAAATGTCTCCTGTCGCAAACCCAGATCCTTTTGTTGTGGGTAAAATATCTGAACTGTTGACCTGCCCATTTTTTCTTGGTGTTACAATGCTTGTCAAATGTTGACATTAATGTGAGGATATGTTTCAGCTGCAGCAAGCTCTTCAGGGTTATGTCGCTCTTTGCCTTCAATACCTGATAAGCACAAACGCAGGTTAATTTAATGTTAATTACCTGAATCTTGGGCAGGCAATACACGTTCAGTCTGTAAGTGTATATCAGAAGCACTTTTCAGTGTTTCCAGACTTGCAGTGAGGACTTATTCTTGATTTATAGGTATTCTGGTGGTTTTTAATGTGTCCATTTGGCACTTAGACTGAACTTACATTTTTTTTCCTTAGTGCCGCCAATTGTTTTGTGTTGGTAACACTCAAATGAAGTTACAATGAAATTCCCCTAATCGCCACAGTCTGGTGCCTGTTCAGATCAATGCACCTAACCAACACTTCTTTCAGAACGTGGAAGGAAAGTGGAGCACCCGTATCGTATGAGAGACTAAGTCGGTTAGGATTGTATTCATTAAAATTTAGACGAGTCGGGGGGGGGATCTCATAGAAATGTATAAAATTTTAACAGGGTTAGACAGGGTATATTCAGAAAGATTGTTTTCAGTGGTGGAGAAGTCCAATTTGAGGATAAAGGGTAAACTTTTAAAAATGAGACGGGGAGAAATATTTTCATCCAGAAGGTCGTAAACATGCGGACTTCACTACCACAGAATGTAGTTGAGGCCAAATCATTGACTGATTTCATGAAGAAATTTGATAAAGCTCCTGGGGCTAAAGGGAATGAAGTATATCGGAGGAAATGGGGATCAGGATATTGAATTTAATGATAAGTCATGATAAGAGCAGGCTCGAAGAACCAAATGTCCTATTCCTGCTTTCAGTGTCTATGGTTCTATGTTACTAGCCTAGCGACAATATCACTACACCGTCACCTCCTCTTTAGTGTTCTCTCAATTGTCGTTATTGATCAGAAGACTAATCTTTGCAGAACATGACTTAATACTGCACTTGATAATGAAGAAAATGGCGTTGACGTTCAAGCACTGTCAAGTTTCACATTTTATGTATTATATATATTAAAAGGACTTGCATTGGTTCCATTGCTGAAACTTCAGAGCACAGCAGACCTACTTATCCTTTCATATTCCGCAAATCTCTAGTGATTATTCAGCGAGCATTTTTCAAAATTATATGAAAAGTGAGAAAAGAGAGAAAATAATAATCTACAAGCAGGAACATTGAGTACAGCACACGCTTAATAAATTTGACCATCCACCTGCAGCTGCATTTCATTAGTCAAATATATCAGTTGTACAACTGTGCTTTGTTATTAAGCCTCTCTCTCAAGGGTTGTGTTGTTTCTATTTAGCAAACTGACCTCTATCTCGCAGATGCTGCATGTGAGCTTGCCCACACTTTCTCCTAACTCCTATCCATGACCCGGCACTCTACATCACCTCATCATTTCCCAGGCTATCGCTGACCACACCTTTTCTAGGGGTCTTCTCTTCGTGACCTACTCAATAGTCCCCCTAACTCTGCACATCCTGTTTCTACCCCATTCTGAGATCCATCTGCATGGTTGAGCTGGTAGGCTAATCTTTAGGGCCTGTTCCTGCCACATGTAACTGATCTCTTTCTGTCTCAACTCCATTGTTTTCTCCTCAAGTCTCTTCCCGTTTACAAATGCAACATACTTAGTGCCTTCCTCCACTCTACCAGTTACATGGTCCTAAAGGTGACCTTTTCAGCAGGGACATATAGCCATGTCCGCCCTGCACAAGGATCTAAATCTGACAATCCTGCTTTCTTTCTTGAACAGAGATCCAACAACCACCACAAGGTGCCTGATGCCACCTTAACCCACACCCCCCCCTTCACTTCATCTCTTTACAACTCAAAACATTTGGGCGGGGTTTTCAGGCCTGTCTGCCACTAGAATCATTCAGTTCAGTCAAAAGTCAAGGATGACATAGTGGCTCAGTGGTTAGTACTGCTGCCTCACAGTGCCAGGGATTTAGATTTGATTCTGCCTCCGTTCATTGTCTATATGAAGTTTGTACATTCTCCCTGTGCCTGCATGGGTTTCCTCCGAATTGTCCGGTTTTCTCCCACATTCCAATGGTGTGTGGGTTAATTTGATTAATAATAAATCAATGATAAATTGCCCGTAGTCTTCCCGTAGGAAGACTAGTAGAATTAATATGTGGGGTAATGGGGATAAAGCCAGGGTGGGATTGTTGTCAGTGCAGATTCAATGAGCTGAATGTCCTCCTTTCGCATTGTGAGGATTCTATGATTCTATGACTTTAGGCTGGGCCACCGAATCTCCAACAGCAGGTCTTTCTCTCCACAATAAAGGCCGGAAGAACTCAGTCAATGATGGGTCGATTTTACTGTGCAACCCATTGCATGTTTTGTGGTGGCTGAAGGTGGTTTGTCATTGGCCAGTGGTTGGTTATTCTGGTCCTGCTGCTGTGAACGGGGTTTCCTGTTAAATGTACCTCTCATCACCATGAAATCCAAAGCAGGGGTTCAGCTGTCGGCAGGACTGGAAGACCCCACCAGAGTGAATGGCCAGGAAGTTAGCTAAAATCTCTGAACTTTATCCAGTTCTGGCTTTTGACTTTAAGTATGAATCCGGTTTCTCTCTCCAAAGACGCTGTCAGACATACCAAGTATTTCAAGCAATTTCTATTTTTAAATATGACAGTTATCTTAATTGTTGTTGAGAACTTTATTTGAAAAAAAACTTTTTTAAAAAAGGCACATGTTATTTTAAACTTATGTACTGAATCTTATTATCAAAACAGAAATTGATCTTAAATGCCCACTCAGTAATCTGAAACTACATACAGTACAGCTGTTTATGCATTAATATGCAGATATTAATAAAATTCAACAATCAAATAAAAGCATTTGTAAAGGTAGCTGTCAGCAAGGATTGCAAATCGAACAAATTTCACATTTAAAATCATTAAAATATTTTTCTAATTATAAGAACTGGATCTACTGAGCAGGAGTAACACAAATAGGCAAATATCAATCTTGTCTGCTTATTCTTTGTCCATCACTATAAAACTCTATGATTATTTCTTCTCTCTGCTCCTTCCGAGCTTTCTCCCATATGTTCCTCCTGGACAGAGCTAATGCTGAGCTACAATACCATTGGGTACAACTGCCCTCCTGCACCTTCTTCTGAAAATAAACAGGCACAGCAGAAAACATAGAGGATTTAACTTGGAGATTTCAATGAATCAATACAGCAAGAGAAATCACGGAGAGTTGTTTAGAGATTTCACTGAATCAAGAAAATCATAGAATCCCTGCAGTGCAGAGGGAGGCCATTCAGTCCATCGAGCCTGCACTGACAACAATCCCAGCCACGTCCTATTGCCATAACTCCACATATTTACCCTGCTAATCCCCCTAACACTAAGGTGGGAATATCCCCATCCTGCCTGCCATGGGAATCCCTACTGTGCAGAAAGAGACATTTGGCCAAGCCTGTCTGCATTGACTCTCTGAAGGAACATGCAGCCAGGAATTCCCCTCCGCCCTATCCCCTTAACTTTTATTTGATTTTGATTTGATTTGATTTATTTTTGTCACATGTATTAACATACAGTAAAAAATATTGTTTCTTGCATGTAATACAGATAAAACATACCATTCATAGAGAAGGAAATGAGAGAGTACAAAATGTAGTGTTACAGTCATATCTATGGTGTAGAGAAAGATCAACTTAAAGCAAGTTAAATTCCATTCAAAAGTCTGACAGCAGCAGAGCAGCAGCTGTTCTTGAGTCGGTTGGTTCACGACCTTAGACTTTTGAATCTTTTTCCTGAAGGAAATAGGTGGAAGAGAGAATATCTGGGGTGTGTGGGGTCCTTAATTATGCTGGCTGTTTTGCTGAGGCAGCAGAAAGTGTAGACAGTGTCAATGAATGGGAGGCTGGTTTGCATGACAGATAGGGTTATATACCTAAGTCACCTACACATTATTGAACACTAAAGGGCAATTTAGCATGGTCAATCCACCTAACATGCACATATTTGGCCAGTGGGAGGAAACCAGAGCATCTGGTGAAAACCCATGCAGACACGGGAAGAATGTGCAAACTCCACACAGTCACCTAAGGCAAGAATGGAACCCAGGTTCCTGGTGCTGTGAAGCAGCAGTGTTAACCACTGTGCCACCGTGACAAAGCCTGGCTCTTCATCTTGAAGGACTAAAACAGAATGGCGGCAAATCTAATGACAGAAAAGCTGAGGAAATTGAATATGCATTGGAAGAGAAATTGAAAGAAAACTCAAGAAAAGGGTAGATAAATCAAAGGTGTCTTGCTTTGTTTAAACATGTTTCCATCTTTTGAATTAGAAATTAAACCAAAGCCACATTCATTTTCCAGATTTAAAAGATCCGGCTGCTGAAAATATCTATTTATTTATTTAATTAGTACTTTTAGGGAGGCTGATGTTTAATGACAGTCATACTTCTAACATTGAAACAGTGATGAACTTCAAAAGCACCTTTTGAAGTACCTTAACATATTTTGAGACATCTTAGGATGATGAAAGTTATAAATATCAATATGAGTCCTTCTATATTTCTTTTTTCCGAGAAAATCTTAGATGTTCCATTTTCAATTAAATCATCCCATAAATGATTAATGATGCACGTTTATCATTTTGGACTTTTCAAGTCTGAATTGCAATTATTAGCCCAATTTTCTGGAACAGCATTTTATCTGACCTTGTTAGAGGAGCCATTAATAGTGTTCGTTTAGTCTCAATGAAGTACTCACGCAGAGGAATGAAGGAATGAATTTCCATGAGTGGCAAATGACCCTTAGAGCTGCCAGTGGGACTTGGTTTAATAAAGGGAGTGTGGTCTAAATCTGACAGCATTGATTATTTCCGAACACCACCTAATAGCTGCTGCTTTTGCCTTCTGTATCGAAATGCACCCGGAGGCAGAATGGAACTGAATAACGCAAATTCCTTTTTATATGTCCCAATGATCAAAACTGCTTATTTAATCCATATGCTGAACCCTCCACCCAGCTATGCATTTCAGGCTTCTTTGCCTCCAATCACCGATATGATTGGCTATATCGACAGTTAAAGTAAGTAAATCTGTGTAATCATCATTAGATTTATATTGGGCTGCTCTTGCGTTGTCAAATGTTTTTGTATGTCTATTGGCCATCTTTAACTATTTTCTGGATTGACGAATGTGTTCTTAACATGGGCCTCAACAAGCAAATAACTCAAAGTATTTTGAAATGTCTTCCAAACCCATGACCACTTTGATCTACATAAGAACATAAGAAATAAGAGCAGGAGTAGGCCATCTAGCCCTTCAAGCCTGCCCCGCCATTCAATAAGATCATGGTTGATCTGAAGTGGATCAGTTCCACTTGCCAGCTTTCTCCCCATAACCGTTAATCCCCTTGTCTATTAGAAATCTACCTACCCGTGACTTAAATATATCCAACGAGGTAGCCTCCACCACTTCAATTGGCAGAGAATTCCAGAGATTCACCAGCCTTTGAGTGAAGAAGTTCCTCCTCAACTCTGTTCTAAACTGCACACCTCCTCCCCCCGCTTATTTAGAGTCTGTGTCCTCCAGTTCTGTTATCCTTTCTAAGTGGGAAGAATCTCTCTACCTCTACCCTATCTAGCCCCTTCATCATCTTGTAAGTCTCTATAAGACTCCCCCCTCAGCCTTCTAAACTCTAACGAGTACAGACCCAGTCTATTCAATCTCTCTTCATAAGCTAACCCCCTC
The DNA here is from genome assembly GCA_024679065.1 of Sphyrna mokarran. NCBI lineage: Eukaryota > Metazoa > Chordata > Chondrichthyes > Carcharhiniformes > Carcharhinidae > Sphyrna > Sphyrna mokarran. The sequence goes on from JAGIQG010000007.1 coordinate 102,522,129, forward strand.
ATCTCTGCTTTCAGCCTGGTGAACCTTCTTGTACTCCGTCTAAGGCCAAAATATCCTTTCGCAAATATGGGGACCAAAACTGCACACAGTATTCCAGTTGCAGCTTCACCAGTGCCCTGTACAGTTGCAGCAAGACCTCCCTGCTTTTATATTCTATCCCCCTCGCTATAAAAGCCAACATCCCATTTGCCCTCTTGATCACCTGCTGCACCTGCAGACTGGGTTTTTGCAATTCGTGCACAAGGACCCCCAGGTCCCTCTGCACTGTAGCATGCTGCAGCTTTCCACCCTTTAAATACTAATCCCTCCTACTATTATTTCTACCAAAATGGATAACCTCACATTTGCTAATGTTATACTCCTCGTCCACTCACTTAGCCTATCCAGGTCCCTCTGCAGACTTCCCACATCTTCCACGCAATTTTTCATTCATTTCGTGTCATCAGCAAACTTTGTTACCCTACACTCAGCCCTCTCCTCCAGATCGAGAAGGACAAGCGTAGCAGATGCATAGGAAGACTACGACCTGCAAGTTCCTCCCCAAGCCACTCACCATTCTGATCTGAAAATATATGCTGTTCCTTTGCAGTCACTTGGTCAAGATCCCAGAATTCCCTCCCAAACGGTATTGTGGGTCAACCCACAGAACATGGGCTGCAGTGTTTCAAGAAGGCGGTTCACCACCATCTTCTCAAGGGCAACCGGAGATGGGCAATAAATGCTGGCCAGCCAGCAACACCCATGTCCCACGAATGAACAGGAAGAAAAGCTGATGATAAAAGATTCTAAAATTGGTTATTCTTAAGCTCTGAGTCATATATTTTTTTATAGACATTCATGCCCCGAGCAAAATGTAGCCATGTAGTGATTACAATTTCTGTGAACCAGTTCTCTGATTTTCATTTAATGTAAATGGCACAGAAGCACTGGGTACGGTATAAAAAGACTGATTGAGATGATCAGCGACTTAAGGTTGATTGAATGGCCAGAGGCTTTTTTCACTAGAAAAGGGGAGGCCAACAATGGGTGACCTGATGGAGATTTTTAAGACGTCAGAAATATTTGATCGGATGGACATAGAGAAGCTTTTGACTTCTGGGGGAGACCAAAACTGGGGCCTTAATTTTAGGATCGTGGCCAATAATGCCGGCAGAGGATTCAGGAGAAGCCTTTTAACCAGATGTTTAATGACAGCCATACCTCTGACAGATCAGAGATCACTCTTATAGGGTGTTGGACACAGTTCAGTAGTTTGAAGATGTCATCATAATTGTTAATCTTATATATGCCAGATTATTAACACTACCAGAGGAATCTGAAGCAAATAACATAGCTGCATTTGAGAGGAAGGGAGATTAGGGAGATTAAAATTGAGCAACATTCTGTCGTAGTTAAATGATAAAGGAGGCTCCTTTGCAGCAGCAATACCATTGTGGATCTGTTTGGCAAGATGGTCTGTTTCTGTGCTGTAAATACCATTTCATACTCTGCAGTATTAAATGATTTTCACACATTTTTCATTTTCTTATTTCCTAATCTAATAGCTTCAGAACTTTGTCTTGAAACTGCTTGCTGTATTGATGTGGCATTTCCTCTAAACTCAATAAAAAATAATTAAAATCATCAAAACATTTGTTTGTTGACTTTGATTCGGTTTCATAGAATTCCTACAGTGAAAATGGAGGCCATTCAGCCCGTCAAATCTGCATTGACCTTCTGACAGAGTCTCTTATCCAGTCCTTATCCCCATAATCCCATATATTTGCCCCACGAATTCCCTAACTGACCCATTGTGGGACATTAAGGAGCAAGTTAGCATGACCAATCCAACTAACCTGCCCATCTTTTGGACCGTGGGAGGATACCAAAGGATCTGGAGGAAACCCACGCATGCTCGGGAAGAACATGCAAATCCATACCCTCAGGGCCCAATTTTAACATCACGCTGCACCCATTATTGGGCATGAAAACTTGGTAATGTTGGGTGTGAGGTGAGTAGCATGATCCGTGCCCGCCTCCACGCTCATTCTCCCTTTGCCAATGACGGAAAATGGCTGCCGTCTGGACCACACCCAAAACAGGCACAGCGTTTAATTTAAATGGGGGGGATGGGATTGGTCGAATGGCTCTTTGGTGGGCGGAGAGGGTGGCGGGTCAGATCGCTGCCTGGTTGTGGGGGAGGAGTGAGGAGGAGGTGGGTCAGGTCGCTCTCTGGTGGAAGGGAGGGAGGCAGGTCAGATGGCTCTCTGATGGCGGGGGGCACAGGGGCAGGTTAAGGTCTGCTGCCATTCTGCGTGCAATTAGTGGGGGGAGAAGGGGGACAGGGACTGCGATCGGTCTGCTGTAGTGTTGGAGTGGGGCGATAAGGGAGTGGGCAATGTCGCGAGGGCCAGGAGGAGGCATTATCTAGCCTGGGAAGAAAGTGACAGGGGAAAGTTTTTCAATTTCTTTGATTGCCAATCACCGTTGGAGGCGCCAATTGGAGCTGTAGGATTTCAGGTGCATTAAGCCCAGCCCACAGGTTTGTGCAACGTGATTCAGAATCACTGCTCGTTTTTCAGGCAGACGGCATATGGGGCACTGGAGAATGGGTCTAAAAGTCAGATCTGAAACACTTCCAGTTCCAAGACTTATAATCAAAATGATAAAATATGACACAGAGTTACCTGACAGTGGAATTGAAACCAGATCCTTGGCTCTGTGAGACAGCAGCACTGACCACTGTGCACTGTGCTGTCCATCTAAATCATACTGCTGTTTCCCAATGTGATGTAAAGCTTAGCATAGCCCGAGGAGCAAAGTGCCTATCGTCTGGCGGCACTTTGCATTGCCAAGGTGGTGGGGCTTAGAGCGTGGAGGCTGCTGGAGGGGGGCCTAGGGGGTGGTTGGTGGGGGTAGGGTGTCCCGCTGCCACTCTGCATTAGAACAGATTAGGACTGGACAGAGGCCAGTGATCAGGGCAGGCTGCGGTGGGGTAGCGGGGATCAGCTTGGGGGTCTGCCTCTGGTGGGTGTGTGTGTCAGGATGGCGGGGTGGTGATGGTGGGGTTTGGTGTATCTGCCTCTCGTAGGGCAGGCCTGCTGAGGAAGCTGCAGCGGTTGGGGGGGGGGGGGGGGGGGGGGGGGGGGGGGGGGGGGGGGGTGGGGGGGGGAGGGATGGTTTGATCATTACTGCTGGGGAGGCCTGGAGATTGGGGCGCCCTGGGACAAGGAGGTGTTCAGGGCTGGCCTGCAAATGGACAAGGAGGGTTGTGATTAGAGCATGGGCTGGGGGGGATGTGGGGGTGGGATGGGGGGAGGAGATGTTGGTTAGTGAGTTGGGGAGTGTTGGTGGGATGACAAGAATTGGAGAGGGAGCACTGCGTGGATTCCAGGTTGGCCAGCAAATTGCGCATTGACACAGCAGAGTCACTGCGTACATGCAGAGTTCTGAAAGTGTCAGACTCCAGTGTGAAGAAGCCATCCCCACCACCACCCCACCCAGTTTCTAAAGAGACTCACGATTGTGACCTCTGCATTGCACAGAGCGTGGGAGATTTGAGTGTGAACTACCGCTCATAAAACAATCATGATTTACACTAGCTTTCCTGCAAATTTAACATGAGAACTGTTTTGGGAGAATGGCTCTATATTTTTCTATGGTAATATCATCATAAGTTTTGACCAGGTGTGCTTTTATCTGGAACAAACTGCATTTATTTTCTCATCTGGAAAGAACTGCTTTGTGTTTGATTAAAGGCATGCTATCTCCTTCTGCATTCATGAGATAACCAGTGGTAATAATGTAGATCTGCACAATTAGAATCATGACACTAGTATTCTAATATATTGAGATCTCACTGAGTCATAAAGTGCCTCCTTGCTCAGGCTGCATGTAGCTTACTAGCTGTGTATTGTGAAAAATTCAAGAGAGAGTGTAGTTTCTTTAAATTTTAATTTGGTGAGCATAGCTTTGTGTCTCCATTAAGAGTTTCATTATTTTTTTGACAGGGGAAAAAGCACTTCAGATTCTTCAGCTGGTGTGGAATAAATAGATTTTGGATTTGTATTGGCTGTTTGTTTGGGAATAGTAGGGCTAGTCACCCCCAAAAGAGGTATGAGCACGCTATACTAAGAGTTATTCCCACATTAGCAATGATCTAACTGTACAATAATCTGGCCCAGGGGCATGAACAGCCCTTGGTGATCTGCACTGCATTCTCATGATATTCACAAGTAACCTTCGCCCCCATACCCCACCTCCCCTCCTCTTCCCCCTATTCTTGCCCCCTCCCTATCCATCCCCCTCCTTCCCTCCCCTCCCCTCTCCTCTCTCCCTCATCCTCAGGAGGTTGCTGGTGTAATGACCTCAACGAGGCACATGGACTTAGCCTCTTAGAGAATGAATCCCTTGATGGAAGTAATGATTGCCTGCCCAATAAGGGAGTCTCAGCTGTGTATAGTATGAGGAGTGTCAGGTTTATTGGGACTCTGGATTCTGGCTCTTTATTTGAAGCACTCTGAGGGGTGGAGACAAGTTTCTATATATAGGGAATCAGGTGAAGGATTTCCAGCCTCTGAGCCCTTTTCTAAGAGTGAAATTGTCAATTACAAGGGAACACAGGTTCTAGTTCAGAGGGGGAATGTTTAAGGGAGATGTGTAGGGGAAGTTTTTCACTCAGAGAGTGGTGGGTGCCTGGAGCATATTGCCAAAGAAGGTGGTGGAAGCTGGCACATTAGCAAAAATTAACAGCCCTCGGATACATCAATAAGAAGTGAATAGAGGGATGTGGACTGAGTCAGGGCATTATGATCAGCAAAGACTTGAAGGGCTGTTCAAAGAACAAAACAGCATAGGAAACAGGCTCTTCGGCCCAATGAGCCCGCGCCGCCACCTCGATGTTCCCACTTCTACACGCGATCCCTGTCCGTGTTTATAGATCTATGGATTAAAAACCAAATTTGAGACAATTTAGGGAGAATTTGTTTTGCCAATTAGCCTAAGAGCACATCTTTGGGATGTGGGAAAAACTGGAGCTCCCGGAAAAAACCCACGCAAGCACGGGGAGAATGCGCAAACTCCCACAGACACAGGCCCAAATCCATGTATCTGCACAGCACAGCGATAGTCACTGAGCTGTCATGTTGCCCATCAGATGGTCCAGGTCAAGCATACAATAACGATGTGAAGAAGTAGGATACTCTCGAAAAAGGTCCAAGAGCAGTCCTCTCACGACCCATCACATGTATGCCCCTCATTAGACAACAAGGTGGACCAAAGCACCTGTAGGATAAAAACAAGTACATGATCCCTATTTTAAATCAGTTTTCTATACCCCGCCATTCCCATTCTGTTCATGTGCCCATCTAAGTATTTCTTAAATATCTCCAGAATACCTGCCTCCACCACTTTACTTGGTAGCGCATTCCATACCCCCATCACCCTCTGTGTGAAAAAACTCCCTCTAGCATCCAAATTATGCCTTACCCCCCTCACTCTAAGCCCGTGACCCCTCGTGCTATTTGAGTCCATTATAGGAAAAAGCTTAGTGCTGTTTACTCTATCTATCCCCTTCAAAATCTTGTACACCTCTATCAGATCTCCTCTAAGTCTCCGTCTTTCTGAGGAAAACAGTCCCAATTTGCCTAATCTCTCCTCGTAACTCAGACCTTCCATACCAGGCAGCATCCTGGTAAACCTCCTCTGCACTCTTTCCAGAGTCTCCACGTCCTTCCGGTAGTAAGGCGACCAGAACTGGACACAGTATTCCAAATGAAGTCTAACCAGCGTTTTATACAACTGCAACATTAAAGGCCAGCTCTTGTACTCTATACCCCCTTCCTATAAAGGCTAGCATACTATATGCTTTCTTCACAACCTTCTCCACTTGCTCTGCCACCTTCAGAGACTTGTTCACCTGCACCCCCAGGTCCCTCTACATTTCTATACTCTTAATAGGTCTACCCTTTATCATATACCTCCCCTCTACATTTTTTCTCCCGAAATGCATCACCTCACATTTATCAGGATTGAATTCCACCTGCTATCTATCTGCCCAAGCTACCAGCCTATCTATGTCCTGCTGCATCGCCTGACAATGCTCCTCACTATCCGCAAGTCCAGCCATCTTTGCATTGTCTGCAAACTTGCTGATCACTCCACTTACTCCCTCTTTCAAATCATTTATATATATCACAAATAGAAGAGGTCCCAGCACCGAGCCCTGCGGCATACCACTAGTGACTGACCTCCAGCTAGAGAAACACCCTTCCACTATTACTCTCTGTCTCCTATTACCAAGCCAGTTGCTTATCCATCTAGCTACCTGTCCTTGTATCCCATTTGCTTTGACCTTCTCGACTACCCCCCATGAGGAACTTTGTCAAACGCCTTACTAAAATCCATATAGATGACATCAACGGCTCACCCTTCCTCCACTGTTTTCGTCACCTCCTCAAAATATTCTACCAGATTTGTAAGGCACGATCTCCCCTTAACAAATCCATGCTGCGTATCCCTAATCAGATCGCAACGCTCTAAGTGCCTATTTATCCTATCTCTAAGAATCCCCTCCAACAGCTTCCCTACCACTGATGTCAAACTCACCGGCCTATAATTTCCAGGGTTATCCCTACTACCCTTTTTAAGCAACTGTACAACATTAGCTATTCTCCAGTCCTCTGGGACCTCACCCATGTCCAAGGAAGAGACAAAGATTTGCGTCAGAGGCCCAGCAATTTCACCTCGCACCTCTCTAAGCAGTCTGGGATAAATGCCATCAGGCCCTGGAGATTTATCAGTTTTAATGCTACCTAGAAGCTCTAACACTTCCTCCTTTGGTATGGATATTTCCCTCAACTGGTCCACAGCTCCCTCAGAGACAGGAGCTGTCAACAAGCCCCTCTCCTTTGTGAATACTGATGCAAAGTATTCATTCAGGATCTCCGCCATTCCCTTGGGCTCTAAGCACAGTTCCCCTCCTATGTCCCTAAGAGGTCCGATTTTTCCTCTAACCACCCTTTTGTTCCTAACATAGGAGTAAAAAGCCTTTGGGTTTTCCTTAATCCTATCCGCCAAAATCATTTCATGCCCCCTTTTTGCTCTTCTAACTCCCTGTTTGAGATCCCTCCTACTCTCTCTATGCTGTCTCGGTTCCCAGCTGCTTTGACTTATCATACGCTTCTCTTTTCTTCCTAATCAAGTCCTCAATATCCCTAGTAATCCACGGCTCTCTAATCCTACCTTTCCCATCTTTCCTCTTGGCCGGCACGTACTTATCTTGCAACATTTTCAGTATTCCCTTGAAAGAGTCCCACATGCCTAGCGTGGACTTACCTTCAAACAACCGTTCCCAATCAGTTTCCCTCAGTTCCTGCCTAATTCGACCATAGTTAGCCTTCCCCCAATTCAGCACCCTGCCCCTAGGGCAACAAGCATCCTTTTCCATCTGTATCCTAAAGTAGACAGAATTGTGGTCACTGTTAGCCACATGTTCCCCTACTACAACATCAACCACCTGCCCTGGCTCATTACTCAGAACGAAATCCAATATAGCCCCTTCTCTAGTCGGGCTAGCCACATACTGCTCCAACGATCCTTCCAGTACACATTTTACAAATTCCTGCCCATCCAAACCCCCAGCTCTAGGTACTTTCCAATCCACCCTAGGGAGATTAAAATCTCCCACTATAACGGCTCTGTTCTTTCTGCACCTATCCAAAATGTCTTTACATATGCCTTCTTCAACTACCCGTGGGCTGTTGGGTGGCCTATAATACACCTCTAGCATAGTAATCGCCCCCTTTCTATTCCTCAACTCCACCCACAGCGACTCCACTCCTAACTCCTCTGTATTGTCCTCCCTCTGCACCGCCTTGATGCTCTCCTTAACTAACAACGCCACTCCCCCACCTCTTCTGGACCTTCCTCTGTCACGCCTGAAACGCATACCCATGGCATGTTCAGTTGCCACTGCTCCCCTTCCTTTAACCATGTCTCTGTCACTGCAACCACATCCAAGTTCCTTGCAAACATTAAGGCCCTAAGTTCATCCGTTTTTCCCGTTACGCTCCTCGCGTTGAAACAGACACACTCCAGACCTCCAAGACCACTCGGAACCTCCTTCTCCCCGGTGCATCTCTTCTCATCCAAGATTACTCTATCTCCCATCTCGCTCTCTACCAAGAGATCGGTCTCATCCCCTCCCCCCCTCCATATTAGTTTAAATCCTGCCGAAACACTCCAGCTAACCTCCCAGCTAAGATATTCACACCCTTCCCATTCAAATGTTCCCCATCCCTTCTATACAGATGCCCTTCTTTCCAGTTATCCACAAATATGAAACCCTCTTCCCTACACCAGTCCTTCAGCCACGCATTCAGCTGTAGGATGTGCTGTATTTTTCTTTGTTCTTTGTTATTTCAGCTGGTTGCTATTTTAAGTGGCCAAGTGAAGTATGCACAGAGAGACATGCTGAAAAGAATCAAATTGATTTGCATGTTCTCTACTGCTGAATTCCAAGGCCACTGGAGCACACTCTGTTCTGCCAGTTTTCATGTTTTCATTTGTTTCTGTCTCTTTTCTATCTCCCCACTGATTCACACATCTTGCTTTGTTGTGTTGTGTTAGTGGTTCTGTTAAATTTCTTTGATTTATTTCATTTATACCACCTAGTCCCTTAGCTCACTGTTGTCATTTCACCATTTCCTCTTTTTCACTCAAACATTTTACACCACCTTATCTCTCCTTATCAGTCTCCATTTTATTTTCACCTCCTCCTTCACTTTGTTCATTCCTTCTTCAGTTTAAGATTCCTAACTCTCCTGCTTTTGACGGGAATCTCTCTGAATAGACAGTTGGTCTCCTGAGTGTTGCTGGTGGCAATTTGGGAGTGAGTCTTTGTTTGCATATTTTGTACATGTCTAATCATGGCTGTTGTCCATGCCCTGCAGGCTGTGAACATGCCATCGTCATGGAGCTTGTCCTGAGACAGTAACAGGGGTACAGAGAGAGGGTGAACGGTCCACCTGAGGGGAGAGAGAGCAAACACAAGCTGGGAGAGCGTGTGAGAGGGGAAAAAAAAACACAAGCAAGAGGAGGAAGAGGGAGTGGGCTAAAAATAGGAGATAGAGAAAGAGAAAGAGAAAGAGAGAAACACGTAGTAGTTGGAGGTACAGAGAGAAAAACAAACTGGGAGAGGGAAGAGAAAGAGTGATAGAGTCATAGAGATGTACAGCAGTGGAACTCGTCCGTGCTGACTGAGAGAAAAAGACAGAAACAAATGGGAAGAAAAGAGAGAGATAAACACAAATTGCAGAATGAAGAGAAAATGAAACACAAGGGGTGAGGCTGAGAGTGTGAAAGAACAATAAATAAGAGGGAGGGAGTGAAAGAGAAACACAACTGACAGAAGGAGTGATAAAGTTAGACAGATTCACAAAATGGAGAAGGGAGAAACACAAATTAGCAGCGAAGGAACGAGGAATGGTGAGGCTGAGGGAGAATTTCAGGCTGAACAGGAGGAGGAGGATGGGGAGGGATGTTGGTGAGAGAAGCTTAGGGGAGATGCTACCATCACTTCCATTGGTAGGACTTTCTAGTCTTGTCAAAGTGAAAGGATTTTTGAATGGGTTGCCTCATTGTCTGACCCTACCACTGCTACACCATAAGGTGGGGGGGGGGGGGGGGGAGAGAGAGAGAGAGAGAGAGAGAGAAAGACACAAATGGAGATGAAGGGAGAAGAAAAACAGGCTGGATAGGGGAGAGAGAGATTGAAACAATAATTGGAGGAGAGTGAGAACAAGAAACAAACTTGGGGGTAGGAAGGGAGAAAAAGAAACTGGTAAACGGAGAATTTTGTGATCCTGTGGTATGTTTTAGTTTGGAATTCTGGCTGCTTTTTTTCTCTCTCTGTGGACTGACTGTCTCTGAACCTGGGCCTCTGCATCGAGCTATGCAATTCAATAAAATGAATTAGATTTGGTTTAGATTCTGATTTCATTTATGACTTTTATAACTCGCCGTGCATCGTAAAAACTCATAAAATGGTACAAAAAAACTGAATTACTTATATCGATGTTTTTGTTGAATCAGTGGTATTTGCTGCCTCCCATGTTGGTTGATTCCTTGGAAACAAAAGAATTGTTTTTTTTATTTATATGTTACTTATCTTTAAATCTTTCTTTTCTCTTGTGTACTTTCTTTGATTAACGATATTACTTATTTCATTATGAAGTGAAAGGTCAAAAACTTTATTTGGTGGTGTTGATGTTGAGAAGCTCACCCGACTAAGATAAATGCAGTAATTTGCGCACAGTGGACAGATGACATATCATCAAATTTCACATGATTGAACCTTCAGAAATACGTCGAAACAGAGTTAAACCCAACTTTAATATCCTCCAGTTTGATTAAGGGTTCACATCAAAACTGATAACTTGACTATTCTCGCTGTTATTACTGATGGAAGTTCAGAGTTCCTTCAGCATTTTCTGGATTTTGCTTTTGCTATTATTTATTTTTCAGAATTTAATAGCACAACATACAACAATGTGGAATATTGAGAAGCAGAGTTGGTTGGAGCAGGGGTTGAAGAACCAAGAGATGCAAAAACACTGATGGAAGAATGTAATTATAGCACAGTGAGGTTGTGTTGACAGTTTTCATTATAAATATTGATGTAGGAATTTATTGTTGAAAAAGTCATAACAAACACACGATAATAAGAAGCATGTTTTTGTAGGAATTTCACGAGGAGCAAATGGCCGATGTGTGGTTGGTCAGTGGATGGACCTGTGATGCTCCAAGACTGTATGACCAACATATTTCCAATACATTGCCCTGGCTAGGTGCAATCTTCATCCCGATTTCTCTCAGGGTCCTCCGACACATAGTCCACCATCTCGTGATTCTCTGCATTATAATGTAGAAGGATGGGTGCTTTTTCCCCAGACCCATGTTAACCCTTAATAACTCCTAGCCTGTGTGTGCTGAGTCAGTAGAGGACCTTTGCAATCCTCCAGGGACTGTAGAGCCATCAGAGGACGCTACAGAGAGCATTATGAGTGCAGCTGATAGGGGATAGAAATGCTTGGACTGGGACAAGTAGCCATGAAGGTCATCATCTTTAGCAGCTTAGGCCCAGGCAGGAGGAGGACAGGAGAAGGAAGAGGAGTAATGAAGGCCAAACTGTTAGGTTACCCAAAATATGATATGAAGCCTAATGAGACTGCAACTGTTTTACTATTTTGGTATTAGTGTGGGAATAAGGACTGGAGTTCACTGGTCATTAATGCTGGCAGGATTCTCTGGTCGCACTGGCAGTGCCCATGTGCTTCCCACCGGTGTGGGGTGATGCTAGTGACCAGAGGCAGAACAAGAGAATCCTGCCATTAGCGAACAATGTGCTACCTTCCCATTGACAGCTGGAGAATCTCACCAAGGTGTTTCACTCCAGTTTGATCCTACTGATACTAGGAAGCTTTGATCAAAGCAAACTTTGTTTAACAAAACAGTTTAACTATTATGAGTGAATTTGTTTGACTTTTACCAATTTAAATACTTAAACATGACAAAGTACAATTTTTAACTGTTAACCTATCTTTATTAGGTCCAATTCCAGCAATAACATTTTATAGATTCAAACTTCTCTTTAGTTATTGATACAGAGGCTTATGTGTTTGTACTTGTTAATAGTCCAAAAGCCTTTTGAACACCTCCTGGGGGGAGGGGGGGAGAGAGAGAAGAACACCTGTCTTCTATCACTTAAACAGAGCTTCCTGAGAGAGAGAGAGAGAGAGAGAGATAGAGACACCTCTTGTTTATTTAAGATGAAGCAGAAACTTACTATTTAAAAACAAAGAGAATTGTATGTTTTTCCAGGAAGTTTATCTCTGCCCATGCGTATGAGTCTGTCTCTGCCAGTCAACCTAATCAAAACCCTACTCTGAAACCTCAGGGGAGAAACCAGAATAAACAGAAATGCATTAATTCAGGTTAAATCAAACACATCCCCAGCTAAAAATCAATCAATAGCCCACATTCTCAGTATGTGAGCTGCCTGGTGCAGACAGATCGGCACTATGTAGAACAGAGCTCAATTTGAAACATACCCCTTTACAATAAAAATGATTAACATGCATTTCTTAAAGGCTCATTCTCTTTACAATATCCTCAGCACTGTGTACAACTGAAGATTAAGCAAGCTGGACATATCAGAAAATCAGTGCTGCAGGAGACTGCACCTAGATAACAATTGAGGTTTGTGACTTCATTGAGGAAGATTTCAGACCTCGCAGGACTGCTTGACAGGCCCTGCCAATAGCCATTAAAGTTATCGCAGCCTTGAACCTTTTCATCTTTGGCTCCTTCCAAAAATCAGCAGTGGACTTTGTTACTTCTCATTCAGCAGTTCAGCATTGCATCTTGTAGGTCACCAATGCTCTATTGGTGAAAGTGGATAATAAATGTGGGATCTTACAGGCTGAAAGGACAATAGGATTTGTTCCCATTGTTGGACTGCCAATGGTGCAGCCTATTATTGAATGCACCACATAACTATCAAATAGCTGAGTGAATGGCAGATTCACAAGCACAAAAGAATTTTACTACTTAAGTGTGTAAATGTGACCACAGCAGAAGCTTTATGTATGCACTTACATGTCACCCTAACAGCGGTGATGATACTTTCATCTGGTAATCGAAGATCCGTAACTCTTTGTATCACCACCAAAACTCTATAGATAGATTCCCAGAGACTTGGCTACTCACCTCTGAGATCAGACCTGCCAGCCCCCCCAACTAAGTAACCTCACCAGACAACTACCTGTTCAGGTCCGATTATTCCCTGAGCCACCTCATCACGTACCCAACTACTTACCTCATCCATCTGTCACCCAATACACCTGTCATCTCAACCAACAGACAATCTACCCTACCTCCACGCTACCTCACCCACCTGCCATCTCCCCTCTGCCAGTTCACGCACCCTACTATTGACTCACTTACCTCACCCATCTATGCACCCTTTCCCACCCATTTATTCATCCACTCACTTGTTCACTAACTTTCATTCTTTTCCCGATGTTCACGCTGGACATTTCACCGTACCACATAGCAGCTGATGCCTAAGAAAGGGATGTGTCCTGTCTTCCCCCTGACCCTGGAGTGTGCCAATTGGTTGTCAACTTAAGGGATAATTGCAGGCTGTAACTATTCCTTCCTGGGGCAAGGCTGGGACCTAACAATGGTTTCCATGTCCGAATCCTGACCCCAACTAAAAATCCTGGCCCACCCTTCTAAAGAATTGCAATATTATGGCATCACACTCAAGAATGGAGTTCTTAGCAGAAGAATCTACCAAAATGCTTTGTTGTTATTCTTCAGCCATATTGACTGATGCCACAATTTAGACTTTGTCACTAAATAAAAAATCGACCCCTCCTCCCATATCTATTCCTTATTTCATAATCCCTCCACAACGTGTATTTGGCTACTGGGGCATATCCCAAGAACTGATTCCATGAACAGAGGGTGGACAACACAGATAATTATTTATAGGTCTTAACTGGCTCCATACTCCAACTCCTACTGACACCCCAGAGTAGTAAGAAGTTTCACAACACCAGGTTAAAGTCCAACCAATTTATTTGATAGTAAACTCACAAGCTTTTGAGGTTTGCCCCTTTATCAGGCAAACCCCGAAAGCTTGTGAGTTTACTATCAAATAAATTGGTTGGACTTTAACCTGGTGTTGTGAGACTCCTTACCTTTACCTAGTCCTACAACAGCATCTTCAGGTCAGATCTCTGGACATCCAGGATCGTATGACTGTTCCCTTAAAGGGGCTATGCCCCCAAAATTCATAAAAAAATGTACTTTATCTTGGATGTTGCTTTCCAAGAGGGAAGGTTCTGCACATTTCCAAGAATACGGAACCATCTACTCCAAATCCCCGTTGAAGAAGAAAATCATTTCATTAAATACCAACTATCATTACCTCAGAATGTCCCTAGACTGCATAGCTTGTTGGCTGCTGTCAATATTGAAACATAGGCAAGTACAGCAACCAATACATGCACAGCTAGATCCCATCAAAATCGTAGGGATAAGTGATCAGTTATCTGGTTGAGTTACACTGGTTGTGAGATAAATATAGGTCAGGGCATAATGAGATGTCCTTCTTCCAAATTAACATTAAATCTTATACATCCACTTCACAGAAGAGACAGGGCACCAATTCCTCTGCCATCTGAAAGCCAGGCTACCAGCTGTAAGATTGCTAAATGTATTCCTGGAGGTTTCATCATATGGTCTTCCTCCACGCTCCAGCCATTAGTCACCAACGCTTGCAACCTTATAATGTTTTGCTTTAGAAAGAAGAAGATTTATTACCCAACTGAATAATGCTTATCAGCGAAGAAGCTTTTTTCTTCCCTTATTCAACATTTTCCAATAAGTGGTCAAGAGGAATTGTAATAATTCTTGTCCAGCTTCTTAAGGAGCATGTTTATTTACAGGTAAAGGCTATACAGAGACTTGTGGCATCATGGCTGCTGCCGGCTCTTGAGAAGGTTCTGGAACAGAAATCCAAGCATACCCCAACCCTGCTCTCTGAATGGTTCCCCATGTCGTGTGACCCTTACTCTGCCAATTGATTCTTAAGGGGACAATCTTCACAGAAAGGTTCAAAGAAAATGGAATATCTTGGTGATTTTCTATAGGGTTGCATGAAACAATATTTTGGAGATTGATCTTCAATTCATGGAAATTTCAGGCAATTCCTGGAACATTGGTCATCCTATCTGACAGGTCCTCCAAACTTTGCAGTTCCCTTTTAGCACGTGTTAAGGTGTCACCCTTGTGTGCTCAAATCTCTGTAAGTTAGCTACACCAATGCTGCAATCCACGTGGCACAGTTAGGGAGAGAGTTTCAAGATTCTTACCCAGAGGCAGTGAAGGAATGGTGATATATTTCCAAGAAGTAACCTTGCACCTGTTTCTGGCAGGCCAGCAGGAGAAGTTATTTACAGGCCAGTCCGAGAAATGCATCAGGAAACAGCAGAATAGTTATTCTGCTCTTCAATTAAATCATGACTAACCTGTATTTCGACTGTCTCTGGTCACCTTGGTTTTCTATCTTTAGCACTATTACTGAACAAAAATCAAACAAAGTCAAGTTTGAAGTTTTCAATTGACCCCAGCCTCATAACGATTTGAAGGAGAGGGTTCTGGATTTACAACATTCCTATGAAGAAATGTTTCCTGACATTATCTGACAGACAGCTGGAGACCTGCTCTGTCGACAGATAATGATTAACACATGTTATCAAATTTTGATGGGCAGGAGATCATCCTGAATTACCATGACAATAGGAAAACCGGCAATAAGACAGCTAGGCTCCATGTAGTCTAGGAAGGGTATAGTTTTCTGTAAAGTACGATCACCTAGCAGAGGAGGGCAACAGTTAACAATCATTGTAAATTGGTTCGGCAAATACAAGACTGTGATGTTATGATTGGGTAAATGGAAAGGTCCAGAGAATTGATTAATGAAGCTGCATTGAACAATGCAGTCTGCATAACAAGATTAGAAGAACCATCTTGTATCCAACTCTAGGAACTAATATGCTAATATAAACCTTTGTGACTCGAAAAAGTATAACAATCTGTACAAAATCTACTAGGGTCAGAGAGGCTCGCAGGAAATCTGAGGTTTCAGACCAGAGTCCAGCTCTCCCTCATTCTCTTGAAGTTTGACATGGTCTCCAAGGTGCCACTCATTTTATTTCCCTCCTACATTATGAACAGATGCCAATTAATAAATTGATAAATTCAGAATATTACTTCAAAATGCACCCACGGAAATGGTACTATCGGATCTGAATGAAAAATATTTTTGAAAACCTTCATTCATGAGCAATAATCTAACAAACAAAGCAATGAATGGAAACGTCATAGAATCCCTACAGTGCAGAAGAGGCTTTTGACCCATCGAGTCTCTCTGGCCATCTACCCCACCCTACCCCTGTAACTCCACACATTTCCTATGACTAATCCATCCAACCTACTTATCTTTGGACTCTAAGGGGCAATTTAGCACGGCCAATCCATGTAACTTGCACGTCTTTGGAGTGTGGGAGGAAACCCATGCAAACCCCGGGCTAACATGCAAACTCCACACAGACAGTGACCCAAGCCAGGAATAGAACCCAAGTCCCTGGACTGTGAGGCAGCATGCTAACCACTGTACTGTCCATATGCTAGAGTTATTCAAAACACAGTTAGATATCATTATAGTTGATGGAAGGAATAATCACATTAAAGATAATAGCTTTCATGATAGTCTACATATCCTTTTCCGATCCATGATTTTTCCTGTATCCCTATCTTCTACCTCAGGCAGTTGTTCAAGTGAAGATTATCAACTTATCTCATCTTATTAAATTCCCAGTGGTTAAATCAAATTTATTTCAATTATCAGAAGAATATTTATACACATGATGCTTCATTTCTTATTGTCTGCCCTTTAGCATTATACTGGGAGGATTATTTTATCATTCTTGATCACATTTTACCATTTCCTTAAGGGTACCTTATTTTAACCTCATCTGTTTCCAGTCCTATCCTGAAGTTTAATGGAATACCAGAACCACTGGGGCAGAGTTTCTGCCTGAATTCTCTGACCTCCTGTCATAACATCAATGGCAGCTCAATATAAAAAGTGCTATTTTTTGGGGATTTCTTTTGCACTGATGTGAACAGCTCAATAAACCCACACTGGAGTCCCTGGTGATTTGAACATTAGGCTACCTCTTTGTTTTAAGAATTTTCTTCAACTGGTTTGTAAAACTTTGCTTCCATATTTGATCATAATTCAATTACATGACACCCCGTTAGCATAAAAATGTCCTTTAGATGTGAAAATCAGAAAGAACATGATGTCACAGTGTCATAGAGTCATAGAGGTTTAGAGCAGGGAAACAAGCCCTTCAGCCCAACTTGTCCATGCCACCCTTATTTTTTTTAAAAAACCCCTAAGCTAATCCCAATTGCCCGCATTTGGCACATATCCCTGTACACCCGTCATACCCAGTAACTATCTAAATGCTTTTTAAAAGATAAAATTGTACCCACCTCTATTACTATCTCTGGCAGCTTCTTCCAGACACTCACCATCCTCAGTGTGAAAAAATTGCCCGTCTGGACATTTTTGTATCTCTCCCCTCTCACCTTAAACCTATGCCCTCTGGTTTTAGATTCCCCTATTTCTGGGAAAAGATACTGACTATCTACCTTGTCTATGCCTCTCATTATTTTCTAGACATGAGGACATCTGTCCTCTTAATACTAACAAACAGGACAGCACAAAACAAAGACTAATAGCCAATGTGCCATTTCCTGCTATTGACTGGGATATAAACAAACTGGAAGAGAAATTCTGGGAATGCCACCCTCAATATTCAACTCATTCTTTCTCCTAGAACTTCCCACAAAAGTCTTGAACTTAGAACAACTATTTGAGAAGAATTCCTGTACGGAAACACTACACATGTTAAGTAAAGAATGTTTGGCTGAATCCATCACAGTTTATTTGATAGCCAGATTTTTTTTATTCCATCCTTAAAATTACAAAGTCAATGCTCAGAGTGGATCAGACAAACCCAAATCCAGTCCTTGTTTGTTCCAAAAACCAAAATCATAGAAAACATTCTTTCTGGTTGTATCACAGCTTGGTATGGCTCCTGCTCTGTCCAAGACTGTAAGAAAATACAAAAGGTTATGGATGTAGCCCAACCCATCACGCAAACCAGCCTCCCATCCATTGACTCTGTCTACATTTTCTGCTGCCTCAGAAAGTGAGCCAGCATAATTAAGGACCCTACACACCCCAGACATTCTTTCTTTCACCTTCCTCCATCAGGGAAAGGATAGAAAATCTGAGGATATGTTCCAATTGACTCAAAAACAGTTTATTCTATGTTACCATCAGAATTCTGAATGGATCTACCTTGCGTTAAGTTGGTCTTTCTCTACAGCCTAGCAATGACTGCAACACTATACTTTGCACTCTCTCCTTCTCCATGAATAGTGTACTTTCTATAGCGCGCAAGAAACAATACTTTTCTCTGTATACCAACACATATGACAATAATAAATCAAGTCAAATCCAATCCAATTCATGGCCCCCACAAAAGGGACTAAACAAGATCCAAATTGACAAGATAATAATGCGGAAAAGTGTGAGGTAATTCACTTTGGCAGGAATAACAAATGTGTAGAGTATAGGGCTAATGGTAGGACTCTTAACAGTGTTGATGAACAGAGGGATCTTGGTGTATATGTGCATAGATCCCTGAAAGTTGGCAATCAAGTCGATAAGGTTGTTAGGAAGGCATACAGAGTCTTAGCTTTTATTGGTAGGGGGATTGAATTTCGGAGCCGCAACGTCATGTTGCAACTGTACAAAACTCTAGTGCGGCCGCACTTGGAGTATTGTGTGCAGTTCTGGTCCCCGCATTATAAGAAAGATGTGGAGGCATTGGAAAGGGTACAGAGGAGGTTTACCAGGATGTTGCCTGGTATGGAAGGCAGATCTTATGAAGAGAGGCTGAGGGATTTGAGGTTGTTTTCGTTAGAAAGAAGGCGGCTAAGAGGAGACCTTATTGAAACATATAAGATGATTAGAGGTTTAGATAGGGTGGACAGTGATAGCCTTTTTCCTAGGATGGAGAAAGCTAGCACGAGGGGACATAGCTTTAAATTAAGGGGTGGTAGTTATAGGACGGATGTCAGAGGTAGGTTCTTTACCCAGAGGGTGGTAAGGGTATGGAATGCCCTGCCTGCTGCAGTTGTAGATGCGCCAAGTTTGGTGGCGTTTAAGAGGTTAGTAGATAAGTTTATGGATGAAAAGGGAATGGTTTAGATTAGAGGGTCATTGCTTTTTCCTAATTGATCGGCGCAACATCGAAGGCCGAAGGGCCTGTTCTACGCTGTAATGCTCTATGTTCTAGATAAGGCACTGCACCTTATCTTGGATTTGATCTGACGCTTGATCTTAGCCAAAAGGCTGGGACTGGCAGCCAGATGTGTGGCTACTGGAAGCATTAGATATCCAACTTAACTCCCACCCCTTCAGATGTCTAGCTACTATGATGCAAACTGTTTCCATGTTACAAAGCGTGACAGTGAGGGAGTTGAGATACGAGAGAGCATACTCAAAGCTACTTGCGAGTGATTGCAAGAAGTGGTAATTGACGGTGGAATAAATGTTTTCTGGTTGACAGGTTGGACCCTGTAAGTGTTATTCATTCTCTATGGCTAACCACAAAGTTGCATATTTCTGCCTTTGGAGTCCTCCTAGTTGGTCATTTTCAACGAACAATCACTCCCTCTTGTGCCCTCACGTCTTGTACCCTTGTGAAATGCGAAGAGACTGCACAAAATTCAGGATAAAGCAACACTTAATTGCTCTTTATGTTATTTACATACTTTCCCAACAACTGTACCGAGATTTCCCATTCACCTTTGCAACTGCCAGGGTAACAGCTGAAAGGGGACAGAAGGGATCTTGACTGATTGTTTGGGAATTTTAATTCCCTTTCCACACGCAGACTTGCTTCCCCTTGGCTGTAATGTTTTCTTTCAGTACTTTATTTCTAATCAAGGAAGCCAGTTCAAATTAAGCCCAATGATGAGGAACAAACAAGATCCAAGCTGACAAGGCTTTGCATCCCATCTTGGGCTCGATCAAACAAGATCTAAGCTGGGACAAAAGATCGGGCAAGAAATATTCTGCCCTGGACCTGGGAAAGTACAAAGGAGACAAGTGGCAATCGGGTGGCAATTGGCAGTGCATGGGAGTTGTGGCCTTTACTTTTTTCTGGTGCAGGGCATTGACCTGAAACATTGGGGAAGATTTTCTGTCCACTGTTCACGGCCGGGATCGTCCAGTCCTGCTGAAAGTCAATGGACTTTTGACTGGTCCACTGAATCTTCTCCAGCAGATCCCTCTGCAGTGGGGCTGGAAAATTGCAGCCAGTAATTCTGTTTCTCTCTTCAAAGTCGCTGCCTGAGCCTTTCAAGCATTTTGCCTCTTTTGTTACTTTATACCTTTTTTTTATTCATGAGTTTTTCGTTAAGTTTAATGTTAAGGTAAGCAAAGACAATCTCTACAGATTTTGCTTAGAGATACAAAAAAACATAATAAATCAGTGTTGATGTGTTCATTCCATACAATTTCTGAAGTGCTCGTATAGGTACTTATAATTTTCATTTGTGCGTGTGTAAAGTGAGCAATAAAAAGGATAGCCTGTTTCCCCACAATATTTCACTGATGAACTCAAGGAAGTCTTCATCTATAATACCAACCGCGGTGGTGTATCCTTGAATGAAATGAACAAAGCAAATAAAGATGGATTTAAGCTTTCTCTCGCAGCCGTAATAAAGAAAAGACGCTGACAGTAGATTCAATTAAATATGGAATTGAATTCGCTTCTTCAATATGGGGAAAAAAAAATCTCTTCATAAAAGCACACAGCAGAGATGTGGATTGGTTGAAAATGAGAATGAGAAATGATAGAAATATTCCAGTCCACACTGAGGAAGCAAACTGTTAAATTTTACAACATTGGTCCATGTTATAAATTTCTCATTTGAGTCTAGACCAACGCTCTTTTTGTCTCCACTGAAATAAAACTTCTGTTGTTGCACAAATTGACTTCTTCCCAAGAGTTGCGGATGCGAGTAGAGTGAGAACCAGAGGAAAACACCTACTGCCATCTCAGGTGGGAAGACGGAGAGGACCTCCATCAGGAGGCCCCTTTGGGACCTTGGAGATCCAGCCCTCCCTCACTCCCCTGTCTTTCCACATGACTCAGTAAGAATTTAGCAACACCAATTATTAATCCAACCGATTTATTTGATAGTAAAATAGCGAGCTTTCAACACTCCCGTGTCTTCATCAGGCAAGTGCAGTGTTCTGGTCTGCAATAGCACACATCAGCACAGACAGTCAGAGATTGCTGATTAGAATGCGAATGTCACATGCGAATCCGCATTCTAATCAGCAATCTCTGACTGTCTGTGCTGATGTGTGCTATTGCAGACCAGAACACTGCACTTGCCTGATGAAGACACGGGAGTGTTGAAAGCTCGCTATTTTACTGTCAAATAAATCGGTTGGATTAATAATTGGTGTTGCTAAATTCTTACTGAGTTCTTACCACTCCAATCCAACGCCGGCATCTTTACATCATTTCCACATGACACCATGATGCCAAACCTCCAACCTCCCGGGGTGTCCTCCATTCTCTGACTCCCAGGACCACCGGGACTTATCATTACAACATTCCTGGGATTTTGTTCCAGGCAGAAAGCTGCAGTACTGTTTCCAACCACTGCAACACTTTCCCTGGCTGACTTAGAAACCTAATGGTTAATCTGATTAGCTGACTTTTCTCATGGGAAGGACTCCAAGGGCAGATGGAAGTCACTTTATTCAAGTTACTGAGCATTAAGTGGCAGTAGGTTTCCCAGAGTGAATGCTAACACCTTCTGCTACTTGCCAGGTCCTGATATGACAAAGCTACAATATTCCCTTTCCAATGTGAATGCATCACTCGTGGCTTACAACAAGTCATTCCCTGTTCTTTGTTTGGTTGTTTATAAATTTTTTGAGGCATTGTGAAAATCTTCCAATTTTAAAAATCACACAGGCTGCTGAGAAAATAAAATCTCTGGTAAGAACCTTCACAGATAATCACCAAGGCCATTAGTCTGAGAAAATTTATTCATACATAATCAGATATACGTAACTGGAAAAGGGGAGTGATATAAGGCACATGTGCAAGCTGAGATCATGATAACTTGTAAAAACAGTGATATATTGGGTCTTCATGCTGATTGAATATTATAATGAGCAAGCATAAGGTGATTGTATTAGTGTATGCTAATTACTTGTAATCGAATTTGAAACTATAATTGCTTGTGTACTTCTGAATCCTGCACTCTGGCCAGTTATAAACTGTGATCTGTGACCTTCCAGGGTCTGAGCTGAATAGTTTTATTAAAACAGTTTAAAAGAACTCTGTGACTTGGTCTGGTTACTTGAAGAGTAAAGTCATGATCACTTAGAAGGCTGACATCAAAGCCTATAACACACGGGATCAGTGCTCAATGAGCACAGATTATCCTTTGGCATCTCCTCCGATTTTTACCACTGATTTTTTTATTTGAGCTCACTTTTCCATTAAGGTTAGCAAACACAGATGTGAGGTGCTGCGACACTGTTGGATTTTCTATTCCTCACCAAAGCCCTGAAATCAGTTGCAGTTTCTATTTTGCCGGAGAACACATTTAGGGTCCGCTGAGAGATGCCGGTAATTAAAGAAAGAGATTCACAGGTATCTTTGAAACTGGGTAATACTGTTGAGCAGTCGCACACGTCCCTGGCAGACACAAAATGCGTGACTGAAAATTATTTTTTTTATTGCGAGTAAACTTCATTTTATAATCTGATACCTCATAATATAGTTATGGTACCCAGAAGTATATATCATGCCAGATATTATATTAAAATTAAATTGACAGTTCATAGCATTCAGCAGCCGCTGTGCTTTTACAGCTATGTTCACAGTCTGTTCAGCAAATGAAAAAAGGCTTCGAGATTTTCCTTTTGTTTTTCATTCCAACAACTAAATTAAAGAATTAATCACTTTAATCAGGTCTGGTATTAAAGGTGTATTACCTCTGACTGAGGGGCACGGCCAGACTGTCACAGAACTCCTCTCACAGCACGGTGGGTCCATCTATGTCACATGGGCTGTAGCGGTTCAAAAAGATTTCGCTCCCCCAACTCAGGGGCCATCGTGGATTCATTGACATTCATTTCCGAAATGAACACACAAAAAATTTCCTCAGATGAGCTCCAGTGTTTGGTCTTCTCTGCTGCTAAACGTGATGTGAGAAAATCGTTTTTCACAAGTCAAGTGGTTTGAGGGGAGATGATTGTATTATCACAAGACTATTAATCCAGAAACTCACCTAATGTTCTGTGGACCCGGGTTCAAATTCTGCACTTGGTGGAATTTGAATTTAATAAAAATATCCGGAATTAAGAAGGTGACCCTTGTTGATTGTTGGAAAAATTCATCTAGTTCACTCATGTATTTTAAGGAGTCAATCTGCTGTCGTCTCCTGGTCAGGCCTACATGCTACTCCAGAACTACAGCAATATGGTTGAGTCGCAACTGCCCTTGGGCAAATGGGATGGGTAATAAATGCAGGCCAGCTGGCAACGTCATGGCCAATGAATGAATAAAAAAAGGGTTTGGCATGCACTATCCAGTAATGGAGGCAGGTTCAATGGAGGCATTCAAGGGGACATTAGATTGTTTCTATTTTAGTAACTATGTGCTGGAGCATGGGGAGAAGGCAAAGAAATGACAATAATTCACGATGCTCATTTGGAGAAGCAGTATAGACATGATGGGCCAAATGGCCTGCTTATGTATGTATCATAACAATGCTGTGATTCAGTACTGGATGAGCAGACATTTGTTCCCAGTAAATATTGTGTCACTCAGCAATAATAAATAAATAATAATTTATCCAGAGGGATAGAATCCTTACAGTGCAGAAGGAGGCTATTTGGCCCATCGAGTCTGCATCAACCACAACCCTATCAGCCCCGATCCCCGTATTTATCCTGCTAGTCCCCCTGACACTAAGGGGCAATTTAACATGGCAAATCAACCTAACCCACACATTTGTGGACAGTGGGTGGAAACTGGAATGGCCAGAGGAAATCAACGCAGACACAATGAGAATGGTGCAAACTCCACATAGACAGTGATCCAAGCTGGGAATCGAACTTTGTCCCCTGGCACTATGAGGCAGCAGAATTAACTATTGTGCCACCCTGCCATCCTTACTTGAGAAAGCATATACTAGCACTTTAGAGGGTGCAGAGGAGATTCACTAGGTTGATTCCAGAGATAGGAGGATTGGCTTATAAAGAACAAAGAACAAAACAGCATGGGAAACAGGCCCTTCGGCCCAACGAGCCCGCGCCGCCAACCTGATGTTCCCACCTCTACCCGTGACCCCTGTCTATGTTTATAGATCTATGGATTAAAAACCAAATTTGAGACAATTTAGGGAGAATTTGTTTTGCCAATTAGCCTTAGAGCACATCTTTGGGATGTGGGAGGAAACCGGAACACCCGGAGAAAACCCACGCAAGCACGAGGAGAATGCGCAAACTCCCACAGACATAAGCCCAAATCCATGTATCTGCACAGCACAGCGATACTCACTGAGCTGTCATGTTGCCCATCAAATGGTCCAGGTCAAGCGTATACTAACGACGTGAAGCACTAGGATACTCTCAAAAAAAAATCCAAGAGCAGCCCTCTCACGACCCATCACATGTATGCCCCTGGTTAGACAACAAGGTGGACCAAAGCACCTGTAGGATAAAAACAAGTACATGATCCCTATTTTAAATCAGTTTTCTATACCCCGCCATTCCCATTCTGTTCATGTGACCATCTAAGTATTTCTTAAATAACTCCAGAATACCTGCCTCCACCACTTTACTTGGCAGCGCATTCCATACCCCCACCACCCTCTGAGTGAAAAAACTTCTTCTAGCATCCAAATTATACCTTACCCCCCTCACTCTAAGCCCGTGACCCCTCGTGCTATTTGAGTCCATCCTAGGAAAAAGCTTAACCCTGTTTGCTCTATCTATACCCTTCATAATCTTGTACACCTCTATTAGATCTCCTCTAAGTCTGCGTCTTTCTAAGGAAAACAACCCCAATTTGCCTAACCTCTCCTCATAACTCAGACCTTCCGTACCAGGCAGCATCCTGGTAAACCTCCTCTGCACTCTCTCCAGAGTCTCTACGTCCTTCCGGTAGTAAGGCGACCAGAACTGGACGCAGTATTCCAAATAAGGTCTAACAAATATTTTATACAACTGCAACATTAAAGGCCAGCTCTTGTACTCTATACCTCTTCCTATAAAGGCTAGCATACTATATGCTTTCTTCACAACCTTCTCCACTTGCTCTGCCACCTTCAGAGACTTGTTCACCTGCACCCCCAGGTCCCTCTGCATTTCTATACTCTTAATAGATCTACCCTTTATCATATACCTCCCCTCTACATTCTTTCTCCCGAAATGCATCACCTCACATTTATCAGGATTGAATTCCATCTGCCATCTATCTGCCCAAGCTACCAGCCTATGTCCTGCTGCATCGCCTGACAATGCTCCTCACTATCCGCAAGTCCAGCCATCTTTGTATCGTCTGCAAACTTGCTGATCACTCCACTTACTCCCTCTTCCAAGTCATTTATATATATTACAAATAGAAGAGGTCCCAGTACCGAGCCCTGCGGCACACCACTAGTGATTGACCTCCAGCTAGAGAAACACCCTTCCACTATCACTCTCTGTCTCCTATTACCAAGCCAATTGCTTATCCATCTAGCTACCTGTCCTTGTATCCCATGAGCTTTGACCTTCTTGACTAACCTCCCATGAAGGACTTTGTCAAACGCCTTACTAAAATCCACATAGATGACATCAACGGCTCTCCCTTCATCCACCGTTTCCGTCACCTCCTCAAAAAATTCTACCAGATTTGGAAGGCAGGACCTCCCCTTAACAAATCCATGCTGCGTATCCCTAATCAGATTGCAACGCTCTAAGTGCCTATTTATCCTATCTCTAAGAATCCCCTCCAACAGTTTCCCTACCACTGACGTCAAACTCATTGGCCTATAATTTCCAGTGTTATCCCTACTACCCTTTCTAAACAACGGTACAACATTAGCTCTTCTCCAGTCCTCTGGGACCTCACCCGTGTCCAAGGAAGAGACAAAGATTTGCGTCAGAGGCCCAGCAATTTCACCTCACACCTCCCTAAGCAGCCTGGGATAAACGCCATCAGGCCCTGGAGATTTATCAGTTTTAATGCTACCTAGAAGTTCTAACACTTCCTCCCTTGGTATGGATATTTCCTTCAACTGGTCCCTTGGAGATAGGAGCTGTCAACAAGCCCCTCTCCTTCGTGAATACCAACTCAAAGTTTTCATTATGAGGAGAAGCTGCTTAGATTGGGGCTATACTCATTGGAATTTAGAAGAATGAGGGGAGATCTTATAGAAACATTTTGGACTATGAAGGGAATAGGTAAGATACAAGCAGGGAAGTTGTTTCCACTGGCAAGTGAAACTAGGACTAAGGGCATAGTCTCAAAATAAGGGGAAACAGATTTAGGACTGAGTTGATGAGGAACTTCTTCATACAAAGGGTTGTGAATCTGTGGAATTCCCTGCCCAGTAAAGCAGTTGAGGCTGCCTCATTGAATGTTTTTAAAGCAAGGATAAACAAACAGTAAAGGAATTAAGGGTTACGGTGAGCTGGTGGGTAAGTGGAGCTGAATCCACAAAAGATCAGCCATGACCTTCCTTAGTGGTAGAGCATGGCTCTTAAGTCTTCTGTTCTTATCTTTTTGTGTTAAGAAACATGGACTCAGTTTCATTCAGTTTTTTGTGAGCTTGATGCCAGGAATTGGGTCTCTTAGCAGAAAGATCATAGATTTGTTTGTCTGCATGCCACCCTCAAAGTAAAGAAATGGATTATGAAGAGGTTAGCGATGCAGTGATTTTAGAGGAAAAAAATTGAAAAAGAAACTGTGTTTTTGCCCAACAATAAATGTCCAGTGACACATAAGGACACAAGGAAAGAGAGAATATAATTTCAGAGAGAAGACATGAAACGTGAGAAAGCAAATGGTATGTTGGCCTTCATAGCGAAAGGATTTGAGTATAGCAATAGTGATGTTTTACTACAAATGTGCAGGGTGTTGATGGGGCCACACCTGGAGTATTGTGTGCAGTTTTGGTGTTCTTAACTGAGGAAGGAAGTCTTTGCTATCGAAGGAGTGCAGTTAAGGCTTATCAGGCTGATTCCTGGGATAGTAGGTGTGTCATATGAGGAGTTTTGTTTAGGATTATATTCATTGGAGTTTAGAACAGTAAAAGAGGGTCTCATAGAAACTTACGAAATTCTAATAGAATTAGATTCAGAAAGAATGTTCCTGATGCTGGGGGGAGTCCGGAACTAGGGATCATTGTTTGAGGCTAAGAGATTGAGAAACTTGAATGCATGAGAGCAAATTAATAGAGGTGCGAATAAAATGTTGCTTCATCTGAAAGGAATGTTTGTGGTCCTGAATGGTGATGAGGGAGGAGGTAATGGGCAGATGTTAAACTTTCTGTAAGATAAGGTGCCATGGAAAGGGAATGAGGATCTGGGGTGATGGCAGAGTGGACTAGAGTATCCTGGAGGGAGTAATTGATTTCATATTGGAAGCATGTTGGAGTTGGCAGAAATAGCAGAGGGTGGCTTTTTTGAATGTGGAGACTAGGGGGGTGGAACGTGAGGAAAAAGAGGAACCCTTTCATGGTTCTGGGAGGGAGTGGAATCCTCAAACCTTCTTTCCACATATAACTATTCTCATATGGTAATTTTAATAAATGAGCCCACGATGTGTTTACCCAATTCTTTATAAGATATTTGTATCTTTTTATCATTAATGAATACGTCTTGACGTTCTGAAGCTGCTTGGTTCTTTAGAAAAAATTGGAAACCTGGATAAAATTGAAGGTAATCACTTACCTGTTTTATGGGTTTGATTATCTTCCAGCTACACACAAGCAGGAGGTCCACCTGGTATACTAATTGCCCATCAGAATATTTGGTTACAAACTGCAGTCCTCAGGCTTCCAAGCTAACACCTTTCATCCCCATAATTCAACTCCTCCTGGCCCATCTCCAACAAGCCAGGAAAATTTAGCCCTTGCTACGTGCAACCAGCAGCACCCCACCCCCGATTCCAATATTCATGAGCCAGCTATGCAAAAGAAAAGTGAAAAAAAACTGCAGCCAAGTTAGGGGGAAAATAAATGTTATCAAATTTTGGCCTGGCTTCTGAAGACAAACAATCTAATTTCAGGAAACCACAGTGATGGGCGTTTATATTCAGACTCTTAAATACCTTCTCTTTGAATGTTTGGTGCTGAATTTCAGACTGGTGATAACTTTGTCCATAGATCTAAGATTCAGTGTGAAGTAGAATATCTCTTGATTTCTAACAATGTTTCTGCAATGTATACATGTCATCTTGGAGCTTGCTTAACTATTGTAGGGTGGATCCATTTCTTAGACTAGACTGAGATGGCACTGATACAATGAATTTATTTTATTGAATAGAATTTAAAATTAAAACATTACAGAAATGAGCAAAAATAGATAAACTAGAGACAGAGAGAGGGAAACTGGCTGCCAGTCCTGTAATGATCAAAGAACTCAAAATATACTGAACAGATATCAAAAATAGACTGACCACTGCACACACAGTTCCAAAACAACATGTTTATCTCGTAGTGAAATTGTTTAATACATGCTGTCTCTAACTATCAAAACAATCCTCAGAGGAGTGACCATGAAAAGCTTATTTTGGTTATGGAAGGACTGTTTTTGCTGATGTATAAAAGCAGGTCACTGTATGTGTGCATGTTCTCCTCGTGTTTGCATGGATTTCCTCCGGATGCTCTGGGTTTCCTCCACAGTCCAAATATGTGTGGGTTAGATTGATTGGCTGCGCTAAAAATTGTCCCGGGATATGTCGGTTAGAGGGATTAGCGGCTATAATACGTAGGGATATAGGGGTAGGGCCTGGGTGGGATTGTGATTGGTGCAGATGTGATGGGCTGAAGGGCCTCTTTCTGCACTGTAGGATTCTATGAATAAATTGACCCAAGTATCAGGGGAGTAGTATGGTAAATATGTGGTGCTACGGGAATAGGGCCTGGATAGGATTGTGGTTGGTGCAGGCTCAAAGTGAGGAATGGTCTTCTTCTGCACTGTAGGTTTCCATGAATCTCATTAACTGGGAATCATTTCAGGGTAGTTATCTGTGAAAGGCGTTATATCAATGTGTAATTCTTTCTTACCTACTAACAACCGTTTCAATGACCACTCAGATATATTATCTGGCATGCTATCAATGGAGATGTCATTGTAAATTGCTGACAATATTTTTTGAGGTACATTCATTCCTACATAATGTGTGATTCACTGCACCAATTGCTCTGGGATTTATTTTCACATTTACCCTGATGTATAAAGCAGGTTACTGTGACACAAGTTTTCTTTTCAGGAGAGCAGCCACACATTTCTAATCACAGAGATTAATATTCTCCAACATTTTGGGATGTGAAGTTGTACTCTCTCAGAGTTTGACTTTACATTTGATTTCAGTGTTCCGAACTTAAAGTTCAATCAAAAGATCTGATCAAAATGCTTAAGTTGTCAAGTATATTTTTCTTCACTCTCTCCATTTGTCAGTGGAGGGCAAGCATTGAAGTTTTCTATCTGGACCACTTTTAAGTCCCACTAGATTCTGTTGTGTTGACAAGAGCTTAACTTAATGTCTAGATCTTTTCCAGCTTCAACCAACTGGAAAAGGGAATGCAGCTGCCAATTATACTCAAACTGAATTTTCTCTCTCACCCGTTGGGAGATATCACAAATCCTGCCTGGCATCAGTCTTCTCGGTGTTTTTAGATCAGAAAGTGAACGAGTGGGCAATTATACCTCTATTTTCCCACTCCTCAGTTAGGTTTAGCACTGTAATGTGCACTCCCAGCACTTATTTTCAATGAGACATGAAAAGAATCTGAAGCTTCTGATGAAATTCAGAACTTCCTCTTTGTAGCTCCAAGCATGCAAGAACAATGACCCTGATAACAGTGCAGATTTCCTTACAATATGCATAGGTGGGCATGAGAAGAGATAACTCCATGTTAGGGCAACATGGTGACACAGTGGACAGCGTTGTTGCCTCGCAGCATCAGGCTCGCAGGTTCAATGCCGGTCTTGGGGGACAGTCTGTGTGGAGTTTGCATGTTCTCTCTGTTTCTGCTTGAGTTTCGTCCGGGTGCTCCGTTTCCTCCCAGGAATCCAAAGGAGGATTAGCATGAGTAATTAGGGAATATGGAGGTAGGGCCTGGGTGGGTTTGTGTTAGATGCAGACCAAATGGGCTGAATGCTTCCTTCTGCAAAGGAGGCATTCTATGATGATTCTCAGTCTGTTCCTTCAGTTCATATATTTCAGAGTAGTTGGATTTAGTAAGCTCCATCTCGACCTGTAGGAATAGCTTGCTGAAGACAAAGTTCGGTTGTGTGTATTTTCACCTCTTAAATTGGACAATGGCAAGTCAGCTTTTGGACCGAATTCATTCAAACCAAGGAGTGAATCAGAGGGTTAGATAATCATGACCAACAATGCAAGATTAATCTAAGGTTTGTCTTGGCTAAAAGGTTAGTTGTAATGATGTATAAGAGTCAGGACCCTATACCAATCAGTGAGATGAATCAGAAGATAATGGAATGTAAGTAGCATGCGTAAGCAATGTGTTCCATCCTATTACTCTGCCTTTACCACTCTCAACTTTGAGGAACATTGGAGTAGAATATTAACCCCACCCCACCCCACTCAAGCCTGCTCTGCTATTCAACTAGATTATGGCTGCTACCTAACTCAAAACCTTTCCCTGTGCTATGCCCATATCTCCTGACTTTACTACCTAGAAATCTATTGAACTCTACCTTGAAATTATCCAATGGCTGAGCTTCTATAGCTTTATGGGATAGAGAATTCCAAAAATTCCCTATTCTCTGAAAGACAAAGATCCTCATCATCTCAGTGCTAAATAGTCTGTCCCTTACTCTAAGTCTGTGTTTCCATCTTCTAGACCTTCTCAACCAGGGAAAGCTTCTTTTTTGGTACTACCCTATCCAACCCTTTAAGAATTTTGTCCCTTTTAGTATATTTTACCAACCTACCACAACTAACATTCTCCTTGTGCCTTCATAGTTTCCTTTGTTTAGATTTAAGACCCTAGTTTTGGATTGAGCTCTGTAACCTGCAAACATAATGTAAAATTCTGTTATATTATGGTCACTCTTTCCTAAATGTTCTATTACGGTAAGGTCATTAATTAGTCCATTGCCTGATACTAGCTCTAAAATCGCCTGTTTCCTACTTGGTTTTTCAACATATAGTTCTTGAAAACCATCTTGTACACATTCCAGGAATTTATCTTCCACAGCATTCACATTTATTAAATTTACCTAGATTATATGTAGATTGAAGTCACCCATGATTGCAGTATTACCTTTGCTAAATGCACTTTGAATTTCCTGATTTATATTATACCCTGCATCACCACCACAGCTTAGTGGCCTAGAACCACCTCCTATGATTGTTTTTGCCCCTTTCTGTTTCTTCGTCCTACCCAAACAGAATCTGCATCTTATTTTTCCAATCCCAGATCCTTTCTCACTAATGTACTGATCTTATTTCTTATTATCAGCGCTATCCCACCTCCTTTTGCTTTTTGCCTACCCTTTCTAAATGTTGAATAACCTTGAAAGTTCAATTCCCACCCTTGGTCGATGTCCCATAATGACAATTAGATCAAAAAACTCCAAGTTGAGTCGAATGAAACTTTTAGAGTGAGCCCACTTACCACTACTCACTTTGTGTCCATCCATCAAACTATTCTAATCACCAGTTATTGACATCTGCTGAAGATAACAGTGATGTAGAAGCCAATAAACTGAATTGGCAGAGCCTGATACATCACCATTGGCAATTAATCCTTAAACTTAGAGTATTGTGATTGTACTGCATCAGCAATGATCAATAAACATCTTTGAGAATACCAAACACCCAATACAAGCAGGGAGAGTTAAAACTAAAGGCCAAGCATCAGAAACTCTCAACCAATCCCAGGGTGGACAGAAGCTAATTGAAACTTTAATGACTAACTAAAGTTCAGCTCTTCCAGGTAATTGTGATTTATGTCCTGGCTGTAATTTTTAATAAGGGAACAAACCTCTCAATAGGGACAAAAACCAGAACACGGGTCAGTCTCAAAGCTCAAAGGTTCTATACAATGAGAGTAATTTATTTGTGCCTCGCAGCCCAGTTTGCATCTACAGTTTGTAGGGCCAAAATTGAATGTACGTTTGGTCTTAATGGGAAAATTTTTAAGGCCTCGTTTGTTCCAAAACTGTAAAATCTACTTGAGATCAACAGATTTTTCAATGGTCCATCCCCCGCCTTCTCCAATTCCTGTGGCCGGTGAGACAGTAAAATTCCAGCCAATGACTTATTTGCTTAATTTTTACCAGCTCCAATTTTCCATGCCATCTATTTCGCAGCTATGAAGAGGCTGCATATTTATTAATACATTCAGATTAGGGTCACACAACATGGTTACAACTCTCAATGCCATTTCTGACTTTGGCCACGATGATTATTATTAACAACTACAGCCCTCTGATCATCTATTTACTATATTCACTTTGATTTGTCTGAAATAATTACATTTTAATGGGTCATGTTCCCCTTTCTGAACCCAAGCTTATATTCAAAAATGAGAAGCCAGTAAACTAAATTGGCAGAGACTGACTCTTTTTTGAGTTGACTATTTTGCTGTGAGTTTGTAATATCCTAAGTATGCCAGGGATCCTGGGTTTTAAACAGCAAGAAAAAAGACATGGCTTGCACGTGTCAATTCAAAATAACAACAACAAGTTAATTTTGGTAGATGTTGACCAAACAGAATAGAAAATGAAAGCAGGAGTCTGTGAAATACCCCAATGGGATCATCATCAAATCATGTGACAGGTTCATAAAGCAATCATACAACAACTTAAATGTATAAAATCCGTCTCTCTTTATTTCTGTGGCCATGACAGCATATTACTACAGTGTTATACATAGAATCAATAATATTCTGGACACAGTACTATGCACAGTAAGAATATTGATCAGGAGGATAGCCATTCCTCTTTGGCTGTGTGGAATACATTTGGCTGTCCTTCATCCTAGTAGTATGATTTGGAACTTTTTGATCTAATTCTGCATCATTCACATGTGCAAAGACACATCATCAGCCAACTCAGATTCAACTAAGTCTTCTGTGGTAGCATTCAGTACGCTAGGGACTAAAGCAATTGGGACTTCTGAAGTTGATTTGGATCAATCGTTTTATGACGACAACAATTGATCATCGTGGTGTCACAAAACCATTTCATCCTTGGTTTGAACCATGTAAAAATTTGAACCTGCTTTTGTAAAACTGTGGCTGGTACTCATTTCTTGTTCAAGGTTTAATTACTCAATAATACTCGATCTCCTTATTGAAATTAGTTTTGTTTTGCCCTTATTTCTCATTTATCAACTTGAGGTTGTTTTTGATGATGTACTACCTCTGAAGTTTCTAGGGGTAACAAAAAAATCAACCACAGCTCTCAACATTCTCTTTAAGAGTAGCAATGCAAGTAAACTTTAGACAGTCACATGAATAGTTTTTCTGTAAGTTGCCAAAAAGCTATTCGCATGGTGAGATAATGAATTTTGCTCTCCTCAGACTTTTAAAGAATGTTTCAAGGATGATATGAATCTTTTTGCTAATTACTTGGTCTGTGGATGATAAAGTACAGATTTTAATATGCTGAGCACCATTTACTTTGAGATAGTCTTGAGCATTAAGCTGTGAACCATTGTTGCTAATAATCCATTCTGGTTTATCAAATCTTTTACCAAAGTTTTTGAATGGCTTGTTTAGGTGTAGTAGATCTCATAATAACAAGTTCTGCCTACTTTGAGTGTACATCAATTATGGTTAAGAAAATGTCACCTTCAAGCAGTTCAGCAAAATCTGCATGCAATGGTTCCCATGGCATTTTAGGCCTCTCTCAAGGCTGTAAAGGAAAGAATGGGGTGCATTTCTTATCCCTGTATCAATTGACACTGTTCAACTTTGTCTTTAATCTGAGTATCCAGATCTAGCAACAAAAATAATTATGTGCTAATTCCTTCATCTGGACTATATCAGGATGTCCTTCAAGTAGCTTTTCAAAAATTTTTCCACAACAACTGGGAAGGATGATCATTCAGATTTCCTATAACAGACATCTATATTGGATGGTTAACTCAAATGTTCTTTACAGGTATACTTTCAAATCAGGATGCACGTGACGCATTCCAGCTAATGTTCCTTTCAATATCATATCTATCACCTTCCCCATTTTTGGTATGTCTCTGAAGTTGAAAAGCTGTCACAGGTAGATGATCTATTAGTGGAAAATAAAGAATATTAGCAAAACTGGTTCGTAGCATTTACTCAATAAGTAAATGTAAGCCTGATAATCCATCAGCATCAGCTGATTGATGATAGCTTATATCTTTTAGCTTTTTTAATTACCTTTTATCTGAGCTCTAACTTTTAATGTTAGCCTTTAGCTTAATGTGGGTCTGTATTGCAGAGAATAAGTGATGTTTCAGCCATATAGAGCTTTAGCCAGACTCTCCCTTGAGAACAGGGTGCCATTTTATCTCTAATAGTCAGACTGGCTCAGGTGGGAGAATTCAACCTCACAGCTTTTGATGCTAGCGGGAAACACTCAGGTTTTCCTGCTGGAATGGGCACTTGGCTTCAAAATGGGTGAACTGTGGCCCCGGATACCAGTTTCCTAAACTCAAGGGAAACGATGCCAAATTTAAGCAGTCATAATTTAATCTTTTAAGTCCTGATTCTGTTGAATTTGCATTCTATCTCATCCAAGATCAATATATTCTTCACAGGAGCAGAGCACTGAGCTGAACATTGTGCTCCAGACAGAATCTGGCTTAAGCTCTGTATAGCCGAAACATCCCTTACTCTCCTCTGTAGTACAGATCCACATTAAGCTGAAGGCTAACATTCCATTATCCTTTTTAATTACCTTTTACCTGAGCTTTAACTTTTAATGATTTGAGTGTCATGGAAAATAAGAGCAGGAGTAAACCATTTAAGCCATTCGTATCTATTTCACTGTTTAAATAGTCCATGTTTGTTCTGCATCTTCACTGCAGTTACCTGCTTGGGTTCTGTAACTCATAAAGCAATGCTTCTCAAAATATTTTCCGATTTTAACCCTCCAAAATTTACATGATCTAAGATGTCAACACAAACAAAAAAAAAACATAGTAACATTCAATAAATAATTATTAAATTTAACATATTAGAATTAACATCTAACACATCATGTAAGCATGAACATATGTTTTTAAAGAACTGTGTAACAATGTCATTATTTTGAGTACTCACCATTCACTATTGCACCTGAGATGCTTCAGTTTATGGCTCTTGGCCAGGAAACAAATTTTGTGAGTCTTGAAGTGGCTTATATTGGAGTCTAGGCCATTTCACAGGATCAGGCTGGCAATATTGGGCTCAGGGAAGATTCAGCCCAATAGCAGAGGCTTCATGCTGAGTTCATGGAGCTGGACTTCAAGATTCAATGAAATGGCCACCGGCAGGAAGCCATGACCCGGAGAGAGAGAAGAGAAGCAATCAACAATCAGGGCCAGGGCAGGGCTGGATGCCACCCAAACCACAGTGTAGGGACCTCCAACAGGCTCAGGAGGGGAGCTAAACCTGGAGCTCACAATCACCTTGCTTGGAGCAAGGTTTTATCGATTTGTCTTTCATCAGTCACTAAAAGATTGGGAAGGGCATGGTGGCACAATGGTTAGCACTGCTGCCTCACAGTGCAGAAACCTAGGTTTGATTCCAGCTTAGATCACTGTGTGTGCAGAATCTACACCCTCTCCCTGCATCTGAGTGGGTATCCTCCAGGTGTTCTGGTTTTCTCCCACCGTCTGAAAGACATGCTTGTTCAGTGCATTGGCCATGCTAAATTTTCCTTCCGTGTACCCTAAAAGGTGCCGGTGATGAGGGGATTTTTACAGTAACTTCATTGCAGTATTACTGCAACCCCCCATTTAGTGTCATAATCCCTAGTTTTAGAATTGCATCTTTAATGCTCACACCAAACAGAAGTCTCTTAATTGAAATTTTCAATTATCCTGATCCCAACATTTTTGGGGATAGCTGTTAGAGATCGCCACTACTCTTTGTGGAGTAGTGCTTCCTGGCATGAATAGTTCAGCCCTAATTTTATGGCTATGCTCATTTAATCTCAGTACTTTCTCTACACCTATTCTACTAAATAATTAAATCATTCTCCACCTTAATTAGGCTACCTATTAGTCTTCTATATTCAAGGAATGCAAACTTTGTAGAAACTATCCTCATAATTTAACCCCTTAGCCCAGTTGCTGCATCCAATGAAAATATCAGCATACTGCTGCTCTGTACCCAGGGGCGAAAGCAGTATTGTGAATGGGGCTTATTCAGAACTTTATACAACTGTAATTATAATTGTTTCTCTTTTGTTGGGATGAGGGCATCATTTGGCAAGGCCAGCATTTGCTGTTCCATCTCTAATTGCCCCAAATGAGTGGCTTGCTTGGCCATTTCAGAGGGCGGTTAAATGTCAACCATGTAACTGTAGAGGAACATTTAGATCCGAAACGTTAACTCTGTTTCTCTCTCTACAAATGGTATGCCAGATTTGCAAAGCTTATCCAACATCTTCTGTTTTATTTTACATTATTGTGGATCTTAAGTGTGGCAGGTTGACTTCCCTAAAGGACATGAATGCACCTGATGGTATTTTTTTGTAGTGTTATTCTAACAGTACTTGTTTATTAATTTCAGGGAAAGCAACAACA
The DNA here is from genome assembly GCA_024679065.1 of Sphyrna mokarran. NCBI lineage: Eukaryota > Metazoa > Chordata > Chondrichthyes > Carcharhiniformes > Carcharhinidae > Sphyrna > Sphyrna mokarran. The sequence continues at coordinate 102,558,821 of JAGIQG010000007.1, forward strand.
TGTCTACTTAAGGTAAAGGCCATACAGAGCCTTGCAGCCTCGAGGCTGAAGTCAGCTCCCGATACGGTTCTGGGACAGCAATCCCTGCTTTTCAGGGTGGTCCCCTACCCTGCTTCTCGATCAATTTCCCAGGTATTCTGCTGCTTGATCCTTAAGTGGACAACCATCTCAGTTATATTCCAGATTCATTAATTGGATTTTCAATTCTGCAATGGTTGCATGTTGGGATTTGAACCCATGCCTCACAATATTAACCTGGGCCTCTGGATTATTGGTTCAGTGACGTTACCGCCATGTTACCATCTCTCCACAAACTTGCAATTCTAGCCTCTTGAAATAAAATTTAACCTTCTAGTATCCTTCTAAGTACATGGAAATGGGAGCAGGAGGAGGCCATATCACCTTTTAAACCATTCGTTTCGTTCATGGATAATCTGCTAATCTTTAGCTCTAAGTTCCTGTCCTATCCCCACATTTCTTGTTTCCCTCATTGCCCAAAAATCAATTGGTCTCTCTTGTAAATATAGACGACCACTCACATCCATATCAAACCTTTGAATGAATCTATGGTAGGCGCATCACCAAAACACAGATTGCCACATTCACAGAGCTCTTTCCTCTGTTTTACAGATCAATCAGAAGTTTCATAATACCAGGTTAAAGTCCAACAGGTTTATTTTGTAAATTGAGCTTGTGTCTTTAAATGCCCTGTTTGTGAACAGAACTCCAACTCACCTGATAAAGGAGCAGCACTCCGAAAGCTAGTGGCTTTTGCTACCAAATAAACCTGTTGGACTTTAACCTGGTGTTGTGAGACTGCTAACTGTGTTTACCCCAGTTCAACGCCGGCATCTCCACATCATTGCAGGACAAGTCAAAGACTGAGCAAAGCTAACAGGGAACAAACAAAGCCTGAGGCCTATGAGGAGATGGTTCACAATATCATGCTGCCAGCTGTGATGGAGCACATACTTGGTGTCAGTGGGAACATTGTGGGTGATGTTATCTTCATGCCTTATAAAGAATAAAGAACAAATAAAATTACAGCACGGGAACAGGTCCTTTGGCCCTCTGAGCCTGCACGACCATGTTACCCGACTGAACTACAACCCCCTTCACTTCCAAGGACCATATCCCTCTATTCCCACCTGATTCATGTATTTGCCCAGATGCCCCTTAAAACTCATTATCGTATCTGGTTCCACTATCTCTTCCGGCAGCGAGTTCCAGGCACCCACCACCCTCTGTGTAAAAAAAACTTGCCTCGTACATTTCCTTTAAACATTGCCCGGGACGCTTAAACCTCTGCCCCTTAGTAATTGACTCTTTCACCTTGGGAAAAAGCTTCTCACTATCCACTCTGTACTTATCCCTCAGAATCTTGTAGACTTCTACTAGGTTGCTCCTCAACCTCTGATGTTCCAGTGAGAACAAACCAAGTTTCTCCAGTCTCTCTTCATAGCTAATGCCCTCCATGCCAGGCAACATCCTAATAAATTTTTTCTGCTCCCTCTCCAAAGATCCCATATCCTTCTGGTAGTATGGCGGCCAGAATTGAACACGATATTCCAAGTGTAGCCTAATTAAGATTTGATAAATCTACAACATGACTTGCCAATTTTTGAACTCAATGCTCCATTGTTGCTTTTCAACTCCAAGGTCACCTCTATCCTAAATGGTTTGGCCAAAGACCTCTCATTTCCCGGTCCATCTCCATTCCTGTCTCCAAACATTCCCTTCTAACTTTCTGCTTTCAGACTCTCAAGAACAGCAGGCTGCAAAGCCACAGCAGCACCATTAGAAGGAGGGATAGAATCACTATGCCAGTGGTGCACAGTCACTTAATCTGACACTCAAAGCTACCAGCTAAGAAATTGGCACAATTCAGCTTAATGTTGAGTTGGAAGCTGCACAAGGTGATTCACTAAAGTGAGTGGATTACAGTCACAGCAGGGACAATGTTTGGTTTATGAGTTTATTTACTAGAAGACAAGATTTCAGATGTGTTCTAACGCACAGGACTCAGTGGTGACTGAGATGCTGGGTGGCTGCCAGTCAGGTTCCTGTCAATGTCCAGAAACAAGGCACAGTCTGGTTCCAACTTGGTAGAGGACATCATGTCCTGCTTGACTTTTCCACACCCTCTTCACATCTCTTAGTTATGCTGAGAAGCAGAGGCACTGTCTCGTACCAGTTTCAGCCTTTAGGTGGACAGATCATCAGATCCTCTGCCCTCCCTGTAAGAATGTAACACAAAAGGGAATTTTCCCACTGGGGACACACCATGGAAAGGTCCATTGACCTTGGGCAGGATTTTCCGATTTTGGGGTGAGCATGGCTGGAGTATCCCGCCATATTCTCTGCCAGAGCAATAACTCACTCCAAGAATCCCAAAAATAGTCCAAGAGTTCTTCTGGAAATTTTACAAAACAGATGTTTTTCAAAAATACTTTATCTGCAAGTTGGGGTCTATTTCTTTTAAGCAATAGGAGTGCTGAGTCGCTCTTGCATATGAACACTTTGGTGAGCAACTAGCAAACTCATCCAATGAACCTGCAGAGTATGAATTTGTTCACTGCCAAAGTTCTGAGTTACATTATTTTCAGATTTCTCGCCTTCCTTTGGGTACTTTCTCTTCCCTGTCCATGGCCATGATGTTCAGTTCCAGATTTTTTATTGAATTTAGTTCCATCATCTACTGAAATGGGATTTGAATCCAGATCAAGGACATTAGCATTATAACGGGTGGCTGCATTACTAATCTAGTGCCAATACAACTGAGCTACTGCCTCCTGCTTAGATATTAATGATCTGTAATAGAAACATTGAAACTAGAAGCAGGAGGAAGTCATTCAGCCCTTCAAACCTGCTCCATCACTCATTTTGATCATGGCTGATTATCAAATTCAATAGCCTGATCCCTGCTTCTACCCATATGCATCAACTCCTTTAACCCCAAGAGCTATTATCTAATTTCTCCTTGAAATCACACAATATTCTGGCCTCAACTACTTTCTACGGTAGTGAATTCCAGACATTCACCATTTTCTGGGTGAAGAAATTTCTCCTCACCTCAGTTCTGAAAAGTTTACCCCTTACCCTAGTTCTGGACTCCCCCACCATTGGGAATATCCTTTCTAAATTTAGCTTGTCTCATCCTGTTAGAACATTATAAGTTTCTATGAGATCCCCTCTCACTCTTCTAAGCTCCAGTGAATACAATCCTAGACAACTTAGTCTCATCTCATATGACAAACCTACTAAATGGCAAACCTATTACAGACCTGGGCAAATGGAGTTTAATACAGAAAAGTGTGAGGTGATTCACTTTGGAAGGAGTAATTGGAATAGAGTATTGGACTGATGGTAAGATACTTGGTAGTGCGGATGAGCAGAGAGATCTTGGAGTTCACATGCATAGATCCCTGAAAGTTGGCACCCAGGCTGATAGAGTTGTTAAGAAGGTGTGCGGTGTGTTAGCTTTTATCGGTAGAGGGATTGTGTTTCGGAATCATAAAGTCATGTTGCAGCTGTACAAAATTCTGGTGCGGCCGCACTTGGAGTATTGCATACAGTTCTGGTCGCCACATTGTAGGAAAGGTGCAGAAGCATTGGAAAGGATGCAGAAGAGATTTATCAGAATGTTGCCTGGTATGGTGGGAAGGTCTTACGGGGAAAGACTGAGGGACTTGAGGCTGTTTTTGTTAAAGAGAAGAAAGTTAAGAGATGGCTTAATAGAGGCATACAAAATGATCGGAGGATTCGACACAATGGACAGTGAGAGCGACAGTGAGAGTTTTTTTCCTTTGATGATGATGGCTAACACAAGGAGACATAGCTTTAAATTGAGGGGAGATAGACATAATACAGATGTCAAAGGTAGAGAGTAGTAAGGGCATGGGATGTCCTACCTGCAACAGCAGTGGTCTTGCCAACATTAAGGGCATTTAAATGGTCATAGGGAAAAACATATAGATGATATTGGAATAGTGTAAGTTAAAATGGGCTTTAGATTAGTTTCACAGATCAGCGCAACATCAAGGGCCGAAGGGCCTGTACTGCGTTGTAATGTTCTATGTTCCAGCATTCCAGGAATCAGCCTGGCAAACATTCACAGTACTCCCGCTATAGCAGCACCCTCTGCCACCCGACCTCCTGTGGGGTCCCAATTGCCCCCCTTTACTCTGGCAGCTTCTCCGACTAGTTCCCTGAATATGAGGAGCTAGTCTAAATGCCACAGGAATGAAGTACTCCTGGCAGGGTAGGAGATTCTATCGGGAGCAGCAGGTTCCCCATAATGACAGGCAAATCTATAAAACGATAAGGGTCAGAATTAGGCCACTTGGCCCAATGAGTCTGATCAGCCATTCAATCATGGCTGATATTTTTCTCATCCGAATTCTCCTGCCTTTTCCCCTCAATCCCTGATCCCCTTATTAATCAAGAACTTATCTATCTCTATCTTAAAGATACTCAATGACCTCGTCGCCACAGCCTTTTGTGTCAAAGAGTTCCACAGATTCACCGTTCTCTGGCTGAAGAAATTCTTCCGCATTTGTGCCTTAAAGGATGATATCTTTAGCCTGAGGTTGTGCCCTCTCATTCTAGTTTTTCCTAAAGGTGGAGACGTCTTCTCCACGTCCACTCTATCCAGGCCTTGCAGCGTCCTGTAAGTTTTAATAAGATCATCCCTTAAGCTTCTAAACTCCAACGAGTACAGACCCAGTAACCTTAACTTTTCTTCATAGGACAAGCTCTTCATTCCAGGGATCATTCTTGTGAACCTCCTCTGCATCCTTTCCAAGGCCAGTAACCATTCCTTAGTTACAGTGCCCAAAACTGCAAAACAGAATTTAAACTACATTTAAAAAATCTTACCTCTCTTCCTGCCAGTTTCTACGGTTCAAATTCCGACTGTTCTCCGGCTCTGGAAAATGCATTCCTGGAATCCCTGAGAAAGACCGATGATGCAATTCTCCTGACGGGACCCACCAGTAAAGTTAAGGGTCGCGATGGGAGACTCAGGCCCCTGGCGTCTATCCCTCCAGATGCGCAACTGAGTTTTCTGACCAGATCTTGAGCCACTTCGACAAAAAAAAAATTGAGATGTGTGGTTTATGCCACCACTGGCAGGGCAGATAGAGCCAGCAAGGTCAGCTTCACACAGGTCACAGTGCCATTTTAAAGGGCACACCCTGATCAACACTGAAGTGAAACTTGCCCCTTTCCCCCCACGAATGGAGGACACGCTTGCAGACCTCCACAAGCATTGGGGCAACTTCCTTTACCACAATGTATCAGGGGCACTCCCCCCCCTCCAATCCCCCACACCACCAGCCCCCATTTGTACAAGTATAGGGGGACTGCTGCCCCCTGCGTCCCATTCCCTTTGACCACTACACTGGAACATCCTCCCTCTCACAGACAAGGCCCTCCTCCCTTCATTCATGGAACTCACTCCCTCCAACTTCACTGGCAAGTCTCTACCCTCCCTGCCTTAAATGACAGCAACCCCTCCCCCTTCCCTCCCCCATTTCAAAGGCACTGCCATGTTCCCCACCGCATACAACAGAAAACTATCCAGTTCCAATGGGGCTCCCCAGAGAGACTGTCCCAGAGCTGCACCCTTTACAGTATGGCACTCCCTGCCTGTATCAGGGCAGCGCCAGTCTACTGCCCAAGCAATTCTTACATCAGTGATCTTAGCAGGATCCCCTCAACTGAATACAATTCTTGTGAAGCAGTTGTAAACCTTGCGGATATGATGTTACGCTGCGATGTTTGAGTATGTAGTGAGGTGGGGGAAATCACACGGAGGGAAGACCCATTGATAAAATTAAAATATATTAAATTGCATTTAAATGAGATTCCTGCTCCTTGTGGGTGTCACCAGTGAGGGACAGTGAAAATAGGGGAACAAGATCTCGCTGATGAGAATCTCATTTCCCGATTCTTGTGTGATTTATGCTGCGTCAGCTCTTGTCAGTTCTCACAATGAGTTCAAGTGAAAAATCACCGTCATTGTACTTGCCGTTCTTAATGCAGTCTCTACATCGAAGAGATTAAATGCAGATGAAGTTACTTTGTGGAGCATTTTCATTCAGTTTACAATCTCCAGCTTCTACTTATTTAAGTCTCTGCTCATCTCTAAGGTTGACCTCTTTGACTTTGACCTTCCATAGAATTTCAGCATAACTCAGCACATACCGATAATTTCAAATACCATTTTATATGTTCCCTTTCTTTCTCTGTTTTTGGATGATGTGGAGATGCCGGCATTGGGCTGGGGTGTGCACAATAAGAAGTCTCACAACACTGTGTTAAAGTCCAACAGGTTTATTGGTAGCACGAGTTTTCGGAGCATTGCCCCTTCACCAGGAGGAGTGTTGCTCCTTCATCTGTTTTTAGATGGCAGCCATCAGTAACAATCCTGCACTTACTTATTAATAGCTCCTGCAAACAAAGTTTTTGTTTCCTTACTTGCCCCATGAAGTTTTGATTTGCCTCACTGGGCACGATCTTACGGGTCATTCACGCTAAGTCCTGCTGCTGTGAGCTCAGAGAATTTGGCGTCCATAAGATTCCAGCCATCATTTCTTTTCATGGAAATTGTTGAGTTGTTGGATCTCTACAGTGCAAAAGAGGCCATCAAGTCTGCAATGACTCTCTGACAGAGTATCTTACCTAGGCTCACTACTGTCCCCACCTCATCCCGTAACTCTGCAATTTTCCATGACTAACCTATCTAATTTACACATCTTAAGCCACAAAGGAGCAATTTAGCATGACCAATCCACCTAACCTACACATCTTTAGACTGTGGAAAAAATTGGAGCACCCAAAGGAAACCCACGCAGACACGAGAAAAATGTGCCAATTCTACACAGACAAAACTGGAATTAAACCTGAGTTTCTAGTGCTGTGAGGCAGCAGTGCTAATCACTTTGCCACCCTGTTTTATCATTTAATCTCTCCTGTTTTCCATCTTTCACATACTCCTCTTTTGTTCTTTGCTTGTGTTCTATTTAATATGGAAATGATTTGAAGTACTGCTACAAGTAGGAGTAAGATATAAACCATTCATTGTTGGACCAGGCATACTACATGCTCGAGGTGTCAAGATGCTTTACCTTAGAGTAACAGGAGATGAGAGTTTGTCCCTGTTCCGTGGGTGGATTTAATTTCATAAATGTTCCACATGTGTGATAGTCCCCGGGGTTTTAAGACTTTAAAGTTGAGGAGGTGAGTAGTGTGTGGTTTACATGAGATGCATTTTCAGAGAAAGAGTTAGTAAGAGGAGGATAACACCTGAACCAAGCAAGAGCTTCAATATAACATTCAAATGATGTGAGAATTACATATAAGCATGAAAAGATACAAAGACCTGAGGTCACAGACTAATCTACTCAAGAACATCTTCTTCCCTGCTGCCAACAGACATTAGAATGTCCTTATATTAAGCTGATCTTTCTTTTATACTCTAGCTATGACTGTAACATTACATTCTGCACCCTCTGCTTTCCTTCTGTCCTATGTACTCAACGTACAGTGTGCTTTGTCTGTATGGTGCTCAAGAAACAAAACCTTTTTACTGTATACTAATAAATCAAATCAAAGCACTTGTCACATCTTGTGTGGTCCTTATGCTAGATCTACACTGCTCAAAAACCACACTTGTGGGTTGCAAGACATGGAGAAGGTAGTCATGATAACATTCATCATTGTGGTATCCAAAATACTTCTCATTTCTTTCGTGCTATAATGTGGATTTAGGGAAATAAAAATTCTTTCAAAACATTTTAATTCCAGATAGATTGAAACAGGAAATTTGCTGTGATTTGTTAATTTTCTTGCCTTTAGCAGGTCCTCAATCCCACTGATGAGAAGGATCAGAAAATCCTGTCCCATGTTTTAACAAAACATACTTTCAGCCACCTATGAATTGACCAGAGCTAAATTCTTTCTAATGTGTTCATGCATCAAGTGTGAGTGCCATCAGATATGGAGGAAGGAGAGTGTATTATTAACTATTAGCAGTGTCAATCAAACGTCAAGTCAAATTATAAAGGTTAGCGCCAGGGACCCAGGTTCAATTCCAGTCTCGGGTGACTGTGTGTCTGGAGTTTGCATACTTTTCCTGGGTCTGCATGGGTTTCCTTCAAGAGCTCCGGTTCCCTTCCATATTCCAAAGACGTGTGGATTGGGTTGATTGGCCATGCTAAGTTATCCCTTCGTGTCAGGGGAATGAGCAGGGTAAATACGTGGGGTTGCAGTAATAGGGCCTGGGTGAGATTGTTGTTGCTGTAGGCTTGATGGACTGAAAGGCCTCCTTCTGCACTGTAGGGATTCTATAAGTCCATGATTCTATGATTCATGTGGCTCAGTTAGGGTTAATTCTCGAGAAAAGAATTAACTCCCCACACCTCAATGATACTGCAGCAATACGTACAACACTCCATACACTCCATGGACATGTTAATCCCAGAAATCTAAATAACATTAACTATTGCTCACAATAATAGCAAACATTTTAGAAATTTATATGATAATTCTGTCAATATTTTTTGAATAGAGCTGTTTAATTCAACTGCCTTAAATAACATTAAACCAGCAGGTCTGGAAAGGAATAATGCCTTTCAGATGTACTCAGATCTTATAGACTAATTTTGTCAAAAATAAAAAATCAGTTCTATCTTTCAAATCTAAAATCAAAGTTTAATTTATATGATGGATATAAATCATTTGAAATGTAGTCAAATGCTTTGAGCTACCATCTTATTATCTCAATAGCATTGTTGAATTGCATTTATCTAAGCAACTACCACAAAAGTAAAGCCAATACTTAGTGCGATGGTACCGTGGTACAGTGGTTAGCATTGTTGCCTCACAGCATCAGGGACCTGGGTTTGATTCCCGGGGTCACTGCCTGTGCGGAGCTTACACATTTTCCCCATGTCTGCATAGGTTTTCTCAGGGTATTCCGGTTCCCCCTCACAGTCCAAAGATGTGAGTGTTAGGTTGATTAGCCATGCTAAACTAACCTTAGTGTCAGAGGATTAGCAGGATAAATATGTGAGGTTACGGGAATAGGGCCTGTGGGACTGGGGTCAGTACAGGTTCGATGGGCTGAATGGCCTCCTTTTACACTGTAGTGATTCTATGAAATGTGTAATTTTATTCTCTTCTATGGCAATCCAAAATCATGATAAATATGACATATCAGCATAAAATGATTCATGCAATTCAAAGAACCTCATTTCTAACTTGGCACGTAAGATTCCTCTTTTCAAGTAAGAGAATCGCATTTTGTATTATGGTAATTATATATCTGCTCGATCCTTCCCAAATCTTTGGCAACGACACAAGAATTTCTGCACTGAAAATAGTACAATATTGAGACATTTTTCATTTTTCATTTGTCTGAATTATGAATAAATTTGCTTTAATTCTGTGCTAGTCCCTTATTCTACTTTACAGCAAGCAAAACTAAAAATTTACAAAATTCAGCTTTTGAACTCATTCCAGTTTAATTCCTTCCATTCTTTTTCTAACAGTAAGTACCATATTCATTGAGTATGGCCTTCCTCTGATACTTGGGTCATCATCTTACTACCCATTCACGCCATACTTCCACTGAAGTGAAGACAAGATTTTAGCAACAAGCTAAATCTCTGGTCACAGCAATGGGACTCGAAAATCCCACTGGCATGGACAGTTGGAAAATTCTGACCCTGATCTGTATGTGTGAACCTTAAAGTACAACAGGGCATTCAACAGAGGGGCTCCGACACATAACCAGGTTCATCGAATCTCTACAGTGCACAGGGAAGCCATTCAGCCCATCAAGCCGACACTAACAACTGTCCCCACCCTGGCCCTATCCATGTAACCCCATGCATTTATCCAGCCGGACCACCTTGACACTAAGGGTCAATTTAGCATGGTCAATCAATCTAACCCGCACATGTTTGGAATGTGGGAGGAAACTGGAATATCCAAAAGAAACCCATGCAGATATATGCAGAATGTGCAAACTCCACGAAGACAGTCATCCAAGGCCAGAATCAAACCCTGGTCCCTAGTGTCCTAAAGCAGCGATGCTAACCATTGTGCCACCATGTCATCCAATGACCACGTATGCACTTTTACAACAGTATAGCAATAATGAGGGAACTGCCACTAACTTAACACTGCTCTGAATCCCTCCCTAACCCAAAACACTGATGCCAATTCTACTACTGCACTGACTGAGATCAATGCATTGCACACAGACTTCAGGTGGAGAGTCTGTCTTCATTTATAAGACACATCCCTCGTGGGCAAACTCACTGGGGTGAATGTTGACTTTGCCTGCCAGGTAAAATGGCTAATAGGGAGTCAGCAATTCATATTGTGTCTCTTTCAATTCCTATTTCCACTGAAGTCAATTGGGAATTTCTCTCTTCCATCTCACATTACTGCACAAAAACAAAGGGGTTACTTTAACTACTTCTAATGACACAAAGAAGATGATCAGGAGAGGGCTTCAAATGAAAAAGCATGAAATGCGACAGCCAACCAATGGCATGCACCACTGCTGCTATTCTAAATCCAATGTATCGTTTGGTGTGGCTGTATCATGCATACTTCATTATAATATCTAAATCATGCTTCCATGACGTATTAGAAGTTAATTTAAATTGAAGGTTGAACGACACCACTAGTCACTTCCTTCTAATTCTATCCCATATCTTTTGTCACTACGCTGACATCTACTGCCTAACCAATCTCTTAACATGGTCAATAACTTGCCTTTAATATTGTTGAAAAAAGAGACACGATGAAGCTTTTCATTTGTGCTCATCAGAACCTTTCACAAGAATCCCAAACTCAGGGGAAAGGATTTGATATTGTATGAGAAGGGAGTATTGATTTCATACAGAATAAAATTGCTTTTTTCCTCCTACATCTTGCAAAGTGCTCTGATGAGTATAAGATAAGAAGCTTCGACATGTCTTTTTTTCAGCAATACTCAAGTTTTCTACTTTCAAACAACAATTTGTCTTCAAATTCATGAGCATTAATTTTAATTAACAGGCTTTTATTTGGCACTTTATTGCATTTTAGTAGACATTGTAAAACAAATTGATGGATATTGATATGCTGCTATTTTAGTTACTTGCTCAAAATTAGAAATAGTTTCTTTAAACATGATTAAGCAAACTTATCATTAGTGTTTACCCTCTTCCTGTATTCTGCCAATACTCCCATTCCATCCTCCTTCTTTCCTTGCTGTCATTCTCTAAACCCTCCAACATGTTCTTATCTTTAAGGTATGAGAACAGAAGCATAAAAATCAGGAGCAGGAGTAAGTATTCAGCCCCTTGATCCTCTCCTTCAGTCAGTATAAACCTTCATCCCGCTATTAATTAAAAACTAATCTCCCTCATCCTTAAATTCATTTCCCTGCCTCCTTACCACTACCCTCGAAGCACAACAACCTGATCTGAGGTATACACAAAGAAAATGATGAACAAAAGCGGGAAGGCCCCTTATAGTCAGAAAAGGAGAAATTCATGACAGAGGAACTAAATTCCAAAGAACTTTGTTTCTGTCTTCACAAAGGGACAAATAAACAATATACTAGAAATTCTGAGAGTGAGGAGTGAAGGAAATCAGTATTAGCAGAGAAATAGTTTTGGGGAAAATAATAGGATTTAAAGGCAGATAAATCTCTAAGGCCTGATAATCTTCATCGCAGAGTACTTAAGGAAGTGGTCCTAGAAATAATAAATCCATTGATGGCCAATTTATAAAATTCTTTGGGATTGTGGATTAGTTCCTACAGATTGGGTAGTAGCTAATGTAAGCTATTCAAAAAGAGAGCTGGCAAGAAAACAAGGAACTATAGGTCAGTGATACCAATGTCATTGCAGGGAAGTTGCTGGAATCCGTTATCAAAGATTTCATAGCACAGCATTTGGAAAGCAATGGTGTAATTAGACAAAGTCACTTATCTACCAAAGAAAAATCATGCTTGGCAAATCAACTGGAATTCTTAAATGATGTAACTAGTAGAGCTTACCAGGGAGAACCAGCGAATGTGATTTATTTAGATTTTCAAAAGCTTTTCATGATGGACTCACATAGCAGATTATTACATCAAGTTAAAGTACATGGGATTGTGGGTGGTGTCTTGAGATGGATAGAAAGCTGGTTAGCAGACTGGAGCGGAGAGTTGGAATAAATGAATCTCTTTCCGATAGTGAGTGAAGAGTGGGGTACTGCAGGGAACTGTTCTAGGACCCCAACTGTTCACATTATGTTTTAATAATTTGAAAGAGGGAATTAAATGTGCAGAGGATACAAATGTTTGGTGGGAGGGTGAGCTGTGAGGAGGATGTGGAAATGCTTTAGCGTGATTTGGACAGGCTGAGTGAGTGAGCATATGTATGGCTGATACAGTATAATGTGATATATTTGGTAGCAAAAATAGGAAGGCAGATTACTTTTTGAATGGGTGTAAATTGAGAGAAGTGGACACTCAGCGAGACATTGGTATCCTTGTGAACCAGTTGTTGAAAGTTAGACTCAGTAAGGAAAGCAAATGGTTTGTAATGAGAGGATTTCAGTGTAACAATAGGGATGTTTTACTGCAATTATATATGGAATTGGTGAGGCCACTCCAGGAGCATTTTGTGCAGTTTTGTGTCCTCTGTGAAAGGATGTCCTTGTTACAGAGGGAGTATAGTGGAGATTCACTAGGCTGATTTCTGGGATGGCAAATCTGTCATATCACAAGAAACCATATTGGTTAGATTATATTCACTGGAGTTTAGAACAATAAAAGAGGATCTCATTGAAGCTTATACAATCCTTTCAGGATTAGACAGGGTAGATTCAGAAAGAATGTCCTAATGATGTGAGATACCAGAACGAGGGGTCATAGTTCGACGATAAGGGGCAACCATTTTAGAACTGATGAGAGGAGACATTTCTTCACCAGACAGATGTGAATCTGTAGAATACATTTCCACAGAAAGTAGGTGAGGCTACAACATTGTTTGATTTCAAGAAAGAGTTAGATATACCTCTTGGCGGTAAAGGCATTAAGGATATTGAGGGAAGGTGAGATCAGGATATTGAATTTGATGATCAGCCATGATTAAAATACATGATGGAGCATGTTTGAAGGGCTGAGTGGCCTACCCCTACTTCTATCTTCTTTGTTTTTTTCTTCATTGCTGGAGAAGATCAAGGGTACCCAGTGTGGTCTTCTATTATAGGCTTTCTGGTCAACTAGCCAGTCAATCTAACAATCTGGCTGTCAGCCAGGTTGGAAACAGGATTTAAAATTAATAACGGGATCCTTTCGATAAAACTTGTCAAGACTCCCACATCCCAAAGATTTCCACCACTCACTTCCCTTAGAAGTGACACTGCCCTACTCTCACCCTGCTACCTCATAAATATCAAGCACTTTACAGTGCTGTTTCTGGACAAATTTTGGATTTCACCCTTGTCAGTAACGAACAACTCTTTTTAAAAAAACCACAAAGCAGCAAAGCATATTCAGTACTCAAAGTCTGGACGTGATAAATATTCATTGTGTTCAGGCACAGAATCTCAATGTAGCCTCCACACTGAATCATGTTGTACAGAAACCCGGTTCAATCACAAAGAAAGTCTGCAAATATCTATGTTTCTGAACCATCTGCATTATCAAATGTTATGCCATCACATTAATATATACGTAACTGTGGCTAATCTGTTGGGAATTCCGGTGTTTGCATACTTGTAGCCGACGTTCTGTGATTGACCCCCAATTCTTAGAAGCGAGATGGCTTTTTGCATTAGTTTTGCCCTTCATCTTTGCCATTTAAGTTGTTTATATGAGGTTCTTTAGTCCATTTCAGGGTGCCACAATTGCACAGTGATTAGTACTGCTGCTTCACAGTGCTGAGGATCTTGGTTCAATTCTGGTCTTGGGTGACTGAGAGAAGTTTTCACATTTTCCAGTGTCTGCATAGGTTATCTTGGGGTACTGAAGTTTCCTCCCCCTACGCCAAGGATGTGCAGGTTAGGTGGATTGACTATACTAAAATATCCCTCAGTGTCCCAAGATGTATATGTTAGGGGGATTACATGGAGTTTTAGGACCTGGGTAAGATGCTCTTTCAGAGAATTGGTACAAGCTTGATGGCCTCATCTGCACTGTAGGTGTCCTATGATTCTACAATTTTATCACAGGCTTCTGAAGTGTCTGACCCGAAGGACAAATATAAATTTTATGATGTATTAGATTTGCATTCATTAGTTCCAGCTGTGTCACGTTTCATTAAGAAAACATTAGCAGGCAAAAGAACGGAACTGAAATTGATGGTTATAGAGTTTATCAGTACCAAAATGCAAAGTGCAAAGAACTAGTTCTGTCAATGCGGCTTTATTGCATTGATGTATGATTGCAGCTAGTCCAAAATATGTACATTTTCCTGAGTGGTCAAAGCATAATGTAATGTGGGATGTGGGAGTTGTGGGTACATACAGTCATTGGATTATTAATTTCTTCCTTGCTATATCATGTGGGTAACAATAAAACAGACTTCCATTCCCCGATCACTGTGGAGTTTGATAATCGGGGTATTTAAAGCCAAATACCTACCAGGCCCCCCCAAATAAAAACATACATCCACATCGCTTCAGTTTTTTCTCTCCCTTAATTTGTGGAAACTCATTAACCCTCATCATTTCCAAATTATTAGAAATACTTAAACAATGAGTTTTTTTTCAATTAGTCCAAGCATGTCTACAGTTACAGACTCCAATCTGCTATATTTTTATAATAAATGCAAAATACCGCGGATGCTGGGATCTGAAACCAAAATAGAAAATGCTGGAAAGTCTTAGCAAATCTGACAACATCTGTGGAGAGAGAATCGAGCACCATTTTGAGTCAGGATGATTCTTTGTTATATTTTTAATCGGGTGAGCTTCAATTTCACATTTTCACTTAGATCATTTTACCATAGCTTCCAAATGAATTCAACGCTTTTGAATGGTGAGTAGGTGAATTGTGAGCACCAAATTTCTACATGGCCAGAATTTTCTGGCCATTCGCACTGGTAGGATCCTCTGGTCTGCAGTTTACGGAAAGTTGACTGATCACCAAATTCCCCATCAAAGAGCAAAGAAATAATACAGGAACAGGCCCTTTGGCTCTCCAAGCCTCAGCCAATTATAATGCTTGCCTAAACTTAAACCATACACTCTTACAGACTCTGTATCCTTCCATTCCCCTCCAATTCATGTATTTATCTAGTTGCTCCTTAAACACCGCTATAGTACCTGCTTCCACCATCTCGTCAGGCAGCACATTCACCACCCTTTGTATAACTGTGTCTCGCGCATGTCCTCTAAACGTTTCCCCATGCAGCTTAAACAGACATCCGCTACCATTTCTACCTTACGACAGAGCATCTGACTATTCACTCTGTCCACGCCACTCATAATCTTGTAAACTTCTATCAGGTTGACCCTCAACCTCCGTCATTCCAGTGAGAACAAACCAAGTTTACCCAATCTCTCCTCATCGTTAATCCCCTCCAGACCAGGCAACCTCTTCTGTATCCTCTCCAAAGCATCCACATCCTCCAAAATTGTATACAATATTCCAAATGAGGCCTAACTAAGATTCTGTACAGCTGCAGAATGACCACAATGCCCTGACAATGAAGATAAGCATGCCGTACGCCTTCATGATTACCTTATTCACCTAAGTTGCCATTTTCAGTGATCAGTGGACACTCATGGCAATGGGTGTGAAAGCTAGAAAACTCTGGCTGTTCTTTCCAAGGTATGTATGGAATTAATGGCTACAACCTGGTTAGCAATGGAAATGCTTTCATTAGTTTCAAATGACACTCATAGCCAGCTATGAATTCTATTTCTAAACATTTGTGCATCGCTGAAAATACATATCAATGGCTGATAAGTAAGGACAAGACCTGATATGGCTCTGGTGCAACGTAATTGCTTTCAAATAATCCTGGCATCTTCAAGACTAGTGGCTAACTGGGAAAGTTACTTCAGGATAGTAAGTGTCTATGAAACTGTATTGCAGTAAGGAGTCAATACCTCCATAAAGGCGGTAGAGAAAATGGGTAGAGAAATATGGACAGAAAATAAAAAGACACTTTCCCATCTAGAGGTTTCAAATAATTTACAGGCTCCATCACAAACTGATATGCTTCTAAAAATTCAAGCTTGGAGGAGTGCAGTTTTCCACCAATATTCATCAATTCCTGGACATCAAAACTATTGAACTGTAACAATGCACCACATCAGTTATCTTGTATAACTGTTGCTGTCTCCATTGGGAGATGGGCCACACAACAAGCATCACACAGACAAGGCCCTTACAATGCAATTAGAGACCGCTAATAGACACCACAAGGAAAAATGCAGCATTTTAGAATGGGTAATAAAACGCTCTCACAAGAATAGTGATAAAGCCATAGACCAGATGCTTTGTTCTTACTGCAAATGATACAAGTAGATAACATTGATCAAACGTCGATGCTAACAAAATTAGCTGCAAATTACCATTACTTTTATTCTTTTATCTTAAAGAAACATTGCAGTCTCAAACAAAATCTATCACATTTCCACATTCCTGTCCCAACTGTAGCATCTCAAACACAGTCTGGATGCTTAAGAATGCATTTTTCAAAGATCAGTCTCCATTTGTTTTGAATTAAAAGAAAGGTCCCTCACAAAGGATAACAGGACTGGTGATCATGGGAGTTGTCCCCGATTGCTGGTGGACAAGGTTGACCAGCTCCTCAGCAATGATCTGCCTGGATCAAAAGCGATAGCGTCCCTGCCGCTGCTGGAAACTGACCGAGGTCAGAGAGACAAAACAGCTCAGGAGAAAGTGTTTGGCGTCTTCCCTGACTCTGTCAGGCCTGTGTCCAGACAAACTCTGTCAGACGAGACTCAAGTGGCATTGTAGACCCTACACTATTGTTTGGTCAGACCTTTATTGGGAGGCTGGTGGATCCTCAGGAGATAATAAAGTAGGTTATGCTAAGTTACAAATCAGCAAGCCAAGGCAGTATGGTGGCTCAGTTGTTAGCGCCAAGAACATGCATCCAATTCTTGCCTTGGGTTACTGTCTGTGTGGAGTTTGCACATTCTCCCCATGTCTGTGTGTGTTTCCTCCCACAGTCCAAAGGCGTGCAGGTATGGTAGATTGCCCATGTTAAACTACAGAAGAAGTAGGAGCAGGAATAGGCCAATCAGCCCCTCAAACCTGTGCTGTCATTCAATAAGATCATGGCTGATCTTTTCATGGACTCAGCTCCACTTATCTGCTTGCTCACCATAACCCTTAATTTCTTTACTGTTGAAAAATTTATCTATCCTTGCCTAAAAGAAACATTCAATAAGGTAGCCTCAACTGCTTTACTGGGCAGGGAATTCCACAGATTCACAACCCTTTGTGCGAAGAAGTTCCTCCTCAACTCAATCCTAAATCTTCTTCCCCTTATTTTGAGGCTGTGCATCCTAATTCTAGTTTCACCTGCCAGCGGAAACAGCTTCCCTGCTTCTATCATATCTATTCCCTTCATAATCTTAAATGTTTCTATAAGCTCTCCCCTCATTCTTCTGATTTCCAAGAATATAGCCCAGTCTACTCAGTCTCTCCTCATAAGTCAACTCTCTCAACTCTGGTATCAACTTAGTGAATCTTCTCTGCACTCTTCCAGTGCCAGTATATCCTTTCTCGAGTAAGGAGACCTAAATTGTACACAGTACTCCAGGTATGGCCTCACCAGCATCTTTGACAGCTGCAACATAACCTTGCTGTTTTTAAACTCCATCCCTCTAGCAATGAAGGAGAAAATTCCATTTGCTGTCTTAATTACTATTGCACCTGCAAACTAATTCCTTGAGATTTCAGCACAAGGACACTCACATCCCTCTGTACAGCAGCATGCTGCAATTTTTTACCATTTACATAATAGTCCATGTTGCTGCTGTTGTACTCCATCTGCCAGACCCTCACCCACTCACTTGGACTGTCTATATCCCTTTGCAGACTTTCAGCATCTTCTGCTCACTTTGCTCTGACACTCATCTTAATGTCATCTGCGAATTTTGACACACTACACTTGGTCCCCAACTCCAAATCATCTATGTAAATCGTAAACAATTGTCCCAACACTGATCCCTGAGGCACACCGCTAGTCACTGGTCGCCAACCAGAAAAACACTCATTTACCCCCACTCTTTGTGCCTTACTGTTTCAAGATAGATATAAGTTAGGGACATGTGTGGGGTAAAATATGTGATGTTAGGGGAGATAGGGCCTGGGTAAGAATCAGTGCAATTTAATGGGCCAAATGGTCTCCTTCTACACTGAGATTCAATGATTCTGATCCATTATTAAAAAATCCTGGAATGCTACAATATTAAAAATGAAGCATCACTTAGCTGAGTCTTTACAAATCCATAAATTAGTGAAGTGATCTACCGTGTAGCACTGCTGGTGAGGTATTCTGAGGAAATACTGAGCTAAAACTCAAAATCCCAAAGGTTGAGCATATTTGTATACAGAAAAGCCAGTCCACATGAGCCAGGATTTCTCCATTTGGGTGTTAATGAGATTTTATGGAAATGTCCGCACTTGCTACGTTGGAGTGGAAGCAGATAAAATAGTAAGGGACATCTTCACAAATAGGTGAATAGGATGAAGATAGAGGGATACGGCCACAGGAGGAGTAGGGGATGTTAGTTCAGTTGGGCAGCATAGTCAGTGCAGGCTTGGAGGGCTGAAGGGCCTGTTCCTGTGCTGCAATTTTCTTTATTTAAAGGAATGTTACATGATATCACATGGAAGGAAAATGAACATGGATGTATGTAGGCAGGCATCTTGCTAGCTAAAGTTGCAAAACTGCCTGAAACTTTTTAATGTGAACATAATTGCAATGACTCTATTCCCTGTCTGCTTGAATTTGTTTCATTCCTTGTATAATTCCAGAGATTTTTATGACCCCTCATCAAAAAAGCAAACAGGGAAGAGCAATCCGAGCCACCATTTATAACTGGCGATCTCCAATGCACAATTAAGAAATGGCATCATGACAGAGAACAAATGAGTCAATTATTTCTGAAGTTTAATAATGCTAATTAGCTCGTGACTCTTAAGGCAGCTGCTAATACTTTATTGTTCAATGCTGTGGGACTAATTAGTTATGTATGTTAATTATCTCTCTCTGTATGGGCAATATCCTTAAATGCTTATGTACCTACTGTCTAAACTATTCAAAATCTGGGCTGTACCTTGTCGCAGTGACATAAGGTGATATTTGTGCATAAAATTGTTCTCAAATGTATTTGCAATTCGCATAGACCCAAATCACAGACTCATTCCATAAGTGATTACTGATTCCAAAATAAAATGTATATATGTGTTTGCTTGTAAAGCAACCAGGCAATATTAAGAATGTAAAGGGTGATATTAACATCTGCCTACCAGGATACTTACGGCAAATATGTTACATTAAAGTGCCAAGCTAGACTTCCCACTGCAATAAAACATACAAAATGTCCTTTACACCATTAGAAAGATATTGCAGAAAACCAGAGGTTGCAATGGGGTTGTGAATACAACTGGGCTGAGATATAGCACATTATCAAATGCTCCAAGTTTCTAATTGCAGCCAGTTAGGAGCATTGCATTCCTCTCCTCGGAAGTACTAAACAGTTGTTTTAGATAATCATCACAGAATCAGTCAACAAGGAAATCTAAATAGAAAATGTTCAAGCCGCTGTATTTTTTTTTCGCTCATGGGCACTGCTGAATAATTCAGCTGCAAAAATGAAAAAACAGTCTGACTAACGCTATGAGGCAGGGGCAGTAATTGCTGTCAGCATTCAAGGGGAGCTTTTGCCAAAGAGATAAAGAAAATTCTTTTGTATTTGCTTCGTTTATCATGTCAGAGAGAAAAATAAGAAGAGTAGGAGCAAAGGTAAGGCAGCAGCAAGGGAATTAGACTGGGAGTAAAAACATTTGTAGACAACTCAATGATTTCTGTCAGTTGGTCTCTTGGGAGAGTTGACAGCTCCTCAGTATAGACGTCACAAACAGATAACTACAGAACAGTGCTGAAGGCCAGCAGCCTGTGCAAACTGTAAAGATCAGTGGTCAGTAGATGAAATTTAATCACACTGGAACAACAGGATTCATCCCAGATTTATACTTGTTTAGCAGATTATAATGGAATTTGCCATGTGGGCTTGTGTTGCATTTAATAAAGCAATGTCAAATTTCAGACTATTCTGCTTGAAAAACTTTGTTCAGCAAGCTTGTCTTTTAAGTGTAAGTTGTGCTACATCAATGTACATATGTACACATACATATATTTTCAATTATTTATTATGTTATGTCTTCCTTCATTTTCAAGACAATTGCTGCTGGCCAACACACAATCTCAATTAGAATCTACATTGCAGGAGGAGGCCATTTGGCCCATTGAGTCTGCACCAAAAACAATCCCACCCAGGTCATATCCCCATAACCCATGTATTTCTTCTCCTAATCTCCCTGACAATAAGAGGCAATTTAGCTTGGCTAGTCAACGTAACCCCGCACATCTTTGGATCATGGGAGGAAACCGGAGCACTCAAAGGAAACCCACGCAGATACGGGGAGAATGTGCAACTTCACACAGATCGTGACCCGAGGTCAGAATTGAACCCGGGCACTGTGAGGTAGCATTGCTAATCACTGTGCCACCATGCCACATGCTGAGTAGCTAATCCATCCTTCAGCAACTCTTGCATGACAAAATAAGAGAAATATTATCTTCCATAAAGTGACACGTTCTTTTCTTTGAAAAATAACTATCAATTGTTCACCCACTTGCAGAACTCCCAGACATGAAATTCTCCTGGAGCTGAAAAGGTTATATGAGAGCCCTCCAAAAATATCCAAATTCAACCCTTTTAATGTACCCTAAATCCCTGCACTCATTGTTGTGTATGTTGGGGCATAGCCCCTTTAACAGAATGGGCTATGTGTCCTCAGGTAAGCTGTTGTGATCTGCCCAGACATGACAGTCTATGTTTGGAGCACAGAATAACTAGACCTTAAAGAGTTGTGTTCCTTGATACCTGCTTGTGGAGTAGTTATTAAGAGGATGCCTCAGTACAACAGGATTTAACACTCAGAAACCCTGGGACCTCCCTGTGCTACCAGACATCTGGCCTCATTCCTTGACATTCCGAGACCACTAATCCTCTGTCCTTTTAGTGTTTCTCTTGACGCAAATTTCAAAGGTCTTCTGAATCCAGACACCTCCTTCCCAATGCTACAAAGCTCTGGGATTCCTTACTCAGTGCTTCCAAAAACATACTTCCAATGCTGTCAGGTTTCAGGTCTCTACTGCTGCTAGATCACAAGAATATCCCTATCTTACCAGATGCAAGAATCCCTTGCCAATGCCATAAGATGTAACACTTCATTTATGTCCCTCAAGTAAAACATTCTCATCATCTACACCTACATTTAGGGACATGCATACAACAACAGCTTCCATTTACAGAGCGCCTTTACCATCTACATGCCTCATGTTTCACAGGACTGAACCGCATCAGAAAATATTAAGCCATGTGTCTGAAAGAAATGTATTGTAAGAGTTGACTGAAAGGATAATAACATGAGGCGGAGAGCCAGGAATATTTACAGGGTGAGTTTCAGAGTTCAGTACCCTGGCAAATTGAAAGCAAAGCCACCAATGTTGGAGAAATGGAAATCAAGGATGTGCCATAATTCGAGGAATGCCGAGACCTCAGAGAAGTGTAGGGTGGGAGAGGATTTCAGAGATAGAGAGGGACAAAACCAGGAAGCAACTTAAAAACCGGAATGTGAATTTTAAAATTGAGGCATTGTTATCGGAACCTGATTTCCTGGAGCATTCCAGGCTAAATCTCCTTGCCATCCCCACTGTGCCACATCGAGAAAGCCTCCCCGATCCCCTAACACACTGTAGACAAATCTGAGTATCTGTCATATGTGCTCATACAACCAAGCAGTGGCAGACTTATACCTTGTGGGACCCCACGCACACATTCATTTCTATTCCCCCACCTCACCCTAAGACATAATGTCTGCCCCCAATGATGTCATGCCCCACATCACGGCCCTCCTGACCCTGCCTACCTTCACCCCACAGAATGCAAATGCGCAAGTCCACCAAAATGTACAAATTGATCACTGCTTTACAACTTGAAAAAAAATGACTGTAATTGCTGAATTACAATGCAAGTTTACCTCTGGTCAGAATGATGGTAAAGATGGTCAATATTGTGATTGAGGCAAGCAAACCTGGAACTTGCTGATGAGCAACAAGGTGGAGAAGCCAGGCGATCATGCATGGAAACACAGAACAGAATGAGCCAATCCAGTGCAGCAGCAAACACTCTAATTCACAAGATGCCAATCTATATATCTTCAGAGTCTAAGTTTCAAAAAAATTAAGTTCCTTGTTTCCTATAATAAGTTTAGGAAGACTGTGAAGGAACCATGCTTTTATCACAAAAAATGAAAATAAGACAATAATCAGCCTGTGGTGAACACAACACTTCCCAATCACTCTTGATGGTTAAAAGCACAATCTTAGGGAAAGAAGTTGAAAAATTGTAGTCAATGTGCATTTAATATTTTGGATGCACATCTCAAGAACTTCCACAAGACTTTGGCATGAAATGCCAGCACACAAAATGTGCCCAGCTGGAAAATAATAGATAGAAAGAGTTAGAGTGTAACACATGCCCAGATTTTAATTAATCAACTGTACACACAATAGAACATAGAACATAGAACAACACAGCACAAACAGGCCCTTCGGCCCACGAGTTGCACCGATCACATCTACCAATCCACAGACCTATTTATAACCCCCTATCCTATTCTTTTCCATATACTCATCCAGAAGTCTCTTAAAAGACCCCAGTGAGTTTGCCTCAACAAGCTCCGACGGCAGTCGGTTCCATTCACTCACCACCCTCTGAGTGAAAAACCTACCCCTGACATCTCCTTTGTATTTGCTTCCCTGCACCTTAAATCTGTGAACTCTCGTAATGACCATTTCAGCTCAGGGAAATAGTCTCTGAGAGTCCAC
The DNA here is from genome assembly GCA_024679065.1 of Sphyrna mokarran. Classification (NCBI taxonomy): domain Eukaryota; kingdom Metazoa; phylum Chordata; class Chondrichthyes; order Carcharhiniformes; family Carcharhinidae; genus Sphyrna; species Sphyrna mokarran. Next base: position 102,581,986 of record JAGIQG010000007.1, read on the forward strand.
CCTATCTATTCCTCTCAACATTTTATATACCTCTATCAGGTCGCCTCTCAACCTACGTCTCTCCAGTGAGAAGAGTCCCAGCTCCCTCACCCTATCTTCATAAGGCCTGCCTCCCAATCCAGGCAGCATCCTTGTAAATCTCCTCTGAACCCTCTCAATAGCCTCTACATCCTTCCTATAATGAGGTGACCAGGACTGCGCACAATACTCCAAGTGGGGTCTGACAAGAGTCTTATAGAGCTGCATCATTACCTCCTGACTCCTAAACTCTACTCCTCGATTAATGAAGGCCAGTACACCGTATGCCTTCTTGACCACTTCCCCCACCTGCGAGGCCGATTTAAGAGTCCTATGGACCCGGACCCCGAGATCCTTCTGCTCTACAACACAACTAAGACTCCTACCCCTAATATTGTACTTCTTCAACCCATTATTCCTGCCAAAATGGACCACTACACATTTATCTGCATTGAAGTCCATCTGCCACTTCTCTGCCCAGTCTTGCATCCTGTCTACGTCCCGCTGCAACTTTTGGCATCCCTCTAGACCATCCACAACACCACTGATCTTTGTTTCGTCGGCGAGCTTGCTAACCCATCCCTCCACTTCCTCATCCAGGTCATTTATGAAAATGACAAACAGCAGGGGTCCCAGAACAGATCCCTGGGGCACTCCACTGGTTACCAACCTCCATGCAGAACAAGACCCATCCACAACCACTCTCTGCCTTCTGCCGGCAAGCCAGTTCTGGATCCACGAGGCCAAAGCCCCTTGGATCCCATGCCCTCTCATCTTCTCCAGAAGCCTTGCATGGGGGACCTTATCAAACGCCTTAATAAAGTCCATGTACACTACGTCCACCGCCCTTCCTTCGTCAATGTGTTCAGTCACATTTTCGAAGAACTCAACTAGGCTCGTAAGGCATGACCTGCCCTTGACAAAACCATGCTGACTATTTCTAATCAGTCCAAACTTCTCCAAATGTTCATATATCTTATCCCTCAGAAGCCTCTCCATCAGCTTACCAACCACTGAAGTCAAACTCACCGGTCGGTAATTTCCTGGACTATCCCTGTTCCCTTTCTTAAAGATAGGAACCACATCCGCAATCCTCCAATCCTCCGGAACCTCTCCCGTTTCCATGGACGACGCAAAGATCATCGCCAGGGGCTCTGCAACCACTTCCCTCACCTCCCACAATAACCTGGGGTACATCCCATCTAATCCCGACAACTTGTCTATCTTGATAGAATTTAACAGGTCTAACACATCCTCTTTCCTAACATTCACATACTCAATCTTTTCTGTATGCTGCAAACCTGCAGTGCAATCTCCCAGTTCACTTTCCACCGTGAATACCGAGACAAAGTACTCGTTAAGCACCTCTGCCATTTCTTTCGGATTCACACAGACTTTTCCCCCTTCACCTTTTATAGGCCCTATCCCTTCTCTTCTCAACCTTTTACTTTTCACATATTTGTAGAAGGCCTTGGGATTCTCCTTAATCTTACCTGCTAGGGCCTTCTCGTGACCCCTTCTGGCTCTTTTAAAAATATTTTTTAATATAATCTTGTGACCCCTTCTGGCTCTTTTAAATTTAAAAATTTCTTTTTTAAGTTCCCTTCTACACACCTTATACTCTTCTAGATTCCTAACATCCCCAGCTCTCTGAACCTTTTATATACCACTTTCTTCTTCCTAACTAGGTTCACCACTACTTTCGTGCACCACGGTTCCTGCGTCCTACCAGAACCTCCTTGACTCCTCGGAACGTTGTCTTGCAGTGACCTAGACAAACATTCCTTGAAAAACTGCCACTTTCCTTCTGTATTCTTCCCCAGGAACACCTCCTTCCAGTTTATGAGTCCAATTACCTGCCTAATGTATTCATATTCCCCCTTACTCCAGACATACACCTTCCTAGACTTCCTGAACACACCTAACAAACTTCACACCATCCAAACCCCTTACCCTTGGGATATTCCAGTCGATGTTTGGGAAATTGAAATCTCCCATCACGACAACCCTGTTATTTCTACATCTGTCTAGGATCTGTTTTCCTATCTGCACCTCAAGTTCCCTGTCGCTGTTGGGCAATATCAAAATCTCTGCAACCAGCACAATTGATTAATCATATGTTTGCATGTCCATATGTGTATATGCTTTTAAGTAAGTCCTCACTGAATTTGTCTATTGTAAAAACTGAAATCATTTGTAGTATCCTCTGAAACACTCCTTTCCACATATGAAAGGAGCACCATTATTTGCTCCTTGGTATATGTGATACCATAAATAATCAGTCTGTCTCCAGTTTCAGAATAAATTGGCTCATATGAAATCTCTTAATGAAAACCCCTTGACAAGAAGGTATTACTGATTAAGAACCAATTACTTCTGGAATGTTGCAATTTATCAATGGATTAAGAATATAGAAACAAGAGTAAGCCATTTAGTCCCTCGAGCTTGTATTGCCATTCAGTGATGCCATGGCCTATCTGTATCTGAAATCCATATTCCCAGCCTTGTTCCATAACCCATGTACCTTTGGCTAACGAAAATCTCAGCCAGCACAATCAAGGAACTCACACACCCCAGACATATTCTCTTCAACTTTTTTCCATCAGGGAAAAGATACAGAAGTCTCAGATCATAGCTGACTTTTTACTGCCTCACCCATTCCAGAATCAGGACAGTTGTGGCCCCTAGAATGGCATTTTCCATTGGCCTCGGACAGGAAACCATGAGCTTCGGGTGGACAAGGCAGTAAAATTCCGGCATACGTATCAACCGACTCAAGAACAGCTTCCCTGCTGCCATCCTTTTGAATGGAATTACCATACATTAACCTGATCTTTCTCTGCACCCTAGTTATGACTATAACATTACATTCTGCACCCTCTCCTTTCCTCCTCCACTATGTACTTTGTAAACAGTATATTTTGTCTGTATAATGCGCAAGAAACAATGCTTTTCACTGACATTAATGAAACAAATCAAATCAAATCATAGATCAAGCATCAGTTGCCCTTCGTGGAGGAGAGCTCCAAACTTTTTGTCATCTTTTTGTGTCTAAAAGCGTTTTCTAATTTCACTTTTGAAAAGTCCCCATGGTAGCAGACTTCTCCCACCTTTCCCAGTTGAGAATTTAATTCTTTCTTGTCTCAAGCTAAAACCTGTTAAGTTATGAAGTGAAATGTTCCATTGCTTAACATAATGCTTTCCTTGACGTTTGTTTTGTACAGTTTTGATCCATATGCTTTGTCAGTCGAATAAAAACTAGGATTTGTGTTGAGCGACTTCAGTTCAGCTGCTAATTGGGTGTGATTTACTCAAGTTCTCAGAATTACTAAAGCCCGCTCATGAGAGGAGAAAGGGAAAACAAAGCACTGTTATTACAATTAGAATTTTAATTAGCTTCTAACGGCTATTTGTATTCCTTGCCTGTTTCCCCATCACTATAATATGCTATTCCATACATAATATGCATTATTCAGTTTTCCAAATACAGGATAATACATGTCATTCAATTTGGCACAAAATTATTCCCAGAGTGACATCTAACTGCCTCACAAATGGAATTCAGTTTTCCTCTCACTAAATTAGATGTAATATATTTGACAACACTTTTCTTCTACCCTTTGAAAATAATCAGTAATAGGGTTTGTTCTGCATCAGAGCAGTAAATTTATAAGTAAAACCTAGCAAGCAGAGTAACGCTAATTTGGGGAGGCAATTTTTTTTATTCATTCGTGGGACATGGGCGTCGCTTGTTGGCCAGCATTTATTGCCCATCCCTAGTTGCCCTTCAGAGGGTGGAGGTGAGCTGCCTTCTTGAATGGCTGCAGTCCATGTTCTATGTGTTGACCCATAATGCCGCTATTCCAAGGAATTCCAGGATTTTGACCCAGGGACTGTGAAGGAACAGTGACATATTTCCAAGTCAGGATGGTGAGTGACTTGGCAGGGAACTTGCAGGTGGTAGTGTTCCCATTTATCTGCTGCCCTTGTTCTTCTAGATGGAAGTGGTTGTGGGTTTGGAAAGTGCTGTCAAAAGATCTTTGGTGAGTTGCTGGATTGCACCTTGTAGATAGTACACATTGCTGCCACTGAGCGTTGATGGTGGAGGGATTGAATGTTTATAGATGTGGTGCCAGTCAAGTGGGCTGCTTTGTCCTGGATGGTGTCAATTTTCTTGAGTGTTGTTGGAACTGCACCCATTCAGGCAAGTGGGGAGTATTCCATCACACTCCTGACTTGTGCCTTGTAGATGGTAGATAGGCTCTGGGTGAGTCAGGAGTTACTCACCATAGTATTCCTAGCTTCTTATCTGCTCTTGAAGCCACTGTGTTTGTATGGTGAATGCAGTTGGGTTTCTGGTCAATGGTAATCCCAAGGATGTTGATAGTGTGAAATTAAGGACGTTGATAGTGTGGAATGTTAAGGGGCTGTAGTTAGAGTGCCCCTTAAATGGTCATTGCCTGGTATTTGTATGGTGTGAATGTTATTTGCCACCAGTCAGCCCAAGCCTAGATATTGTCCAAATCTTGTTGTATTTGAAGATGGGCTGTTTCAGTATCTGAGGAGTCAAGAATGGTGCTGAACATTGTGCAATCATTGCAAACATCCCCACTTCTAACCTTATGATGGAGGGAAGTCATTGATGAAGCGGATGAAGGTTGTTGGGCTGAGGACACTCCTCTAAGAGACTCTTGCAGAGATGTCATGGAGCTGAGATGGGACATGGACATGACATGGGAGATGAGATGGGACTGACCCTCCACAACCACAACCTTGCTGAATGTTTTCCCAGTGATGATATTCAATGTTAGCATCAAGCATTCTACAGTCAGGTCAAAATGGGCAGTACAATGGCACAGTGGAGGGGTAGATCAAAGTTCTTCATGAAGCTCAGTGCCATTCAGAGATGGAATAATCCATGATCCTTCACTCTGAGTGCAATTTGGTGCACAAATGCAGCTGTTTGCATGCACTTATTAGCCTTCTCAATAGCCTCATTCAACAAGGTCCTCATCTAGATCTGCTTTAACCTTTATTTATTTGTGTCACAAATAGACTTACATTAACACTGCAATGAAGTTATTGTGAAAAGCCACTAGTCACCACACTCTGGTGCCTACTCAGGTACATTAAGAGAGAATTTAGCATGTCAATCCATCCGACCAACACATTTTTCAAACTGTGGGGAGAAACCAGGGCACTCAGAGAAACCCACATAGACACAGAGAAAACGTGCAAACTCAACACAGACAGTGACTCAAGCCAGGAATTGGACCTGGGTTCCTTGTGCTGTGAGGCAGCAATGTTAACCACTGTGCCGGTGCTAAAACATATTTTAGCCTGAGTCTCAAGCGAGAATTGAACTCATGACCACTGGTTTTGCTTAAAACAAGTTCTGTAGCAATACTAGTGTCTGACTTTGCTCAACAATAAGCTGGCATCAGCATTCTGCTTTACCTCTATCCAGGCTACTCCATTCTTTGGGTCTTACCACTTGCAGGTATTGTCCCTATCATATCCTCTAAAATACATCCAGGTTCAGAATCTGAGCTGGTGTCTGTGAGTATGCAACCGAGTAATGATGTGTCTTCATCTTTGCTGACTTCCTTCCACTCCGTTGACTCTGTGCATCAGAAATGGAAAAAGACAAGGATTGGGTTGTGATATTTTTACAGGAGAAACTAAAATGTCCATGCGAATGCCATCTGTAACTTCTGAATTAGGAGAGGTTGAAGGATATGGATGAAGTGGGAAGAGAGAAAGAGGTATGACAATACCTTCATCATCAGTCATTTCAGCAGTACTGGGAGTCAAAACTCACCCCATAATTCTCAGCATTACCACAGGGTTTAAACATGTTGTCTTCCTCCAATGAGGGTATGCCATTAAAAGACACATTCATTGACCTTTGACAACTTATCAAATCTTTGAACTTCTTCCTGCATTTTCCTAGGAAGAACAGTTCTAGCACTTACCTGGAGCATACTCCTTCCCAATGCCTCCCAACATTCTCTGGAGGGCTCCACCCTGTATATACAGGACACCTCTTCTCTATTTCACCTTTTTAATTCATTCATGAGACATGGGTGGTGTGGCTAGCCAGTATTTTTAGCCCACCCTTGAGAAGGTAGTGGTGAGCTGCTTTCTTGAATTGCTGCAATCTACATGGTTTTGGTTGGCCTATAATGTCATCATGATTTTGACTCAGTAACTGCTAAGGAATTATATCTCCAAATCTAGATGGTGAGTAGCTTGAAGGGGAACTTGCAGGTGATGGTGTTCCCATGTATCCACTGCCCTTGACCTTCTGGATGGAAATGGGCATGGGTTTAGAGGGTGCTGTCTAAGGATCTTTAGTGATTTTTCTCAGTGCACCTTGTAGATAATACACACTACTGTTACTGAGTGTCAATAGTGGAGGGAATAGATGTTTGTAGATGTGGTGCTAATCAAATAGGCTACTTTGTCCTGGATGACATTAAGCTTCTTGAGTATTGTTGGAGCTGCACCCATCCCCGCAAGTGGGCAGTGTTCCATCACCTCGTGATTTCAGACTTGCAGATGATGGGGAGTCAGGAGGTGAGTTCCTTGCCACAGTATTCCTAGTCTGTCTCTGATCTGCTCTTGTACCCACTGTGTTTGTGTGGAGAGTCTAGTTAAGTTTCTGATCAATGGTAATCTAAGGCTGTTGACAGTGGAGGGATTCAGTGATGGTAACACTAGTGAATATCAAGGGGCAATAGTTAGGGTGTCTCTTATTGGTGATGGTCATTGCCTGGCATTTGCATGGCATGAACTTTACTTGCCACTTGTCAGCCCAAGCCTTGATATTGTCCAGATCTTTTCCAAAGAAAGGCCTCTGGTTGACTGTTGGAAACACCTGGTTCACACTGCCTCATATTCTCAGCCATTTTCAATGTTTTCAAGCACATATTCACAAATCCCTCCTGCCACTTCTTAACAACCACGATGCACCCCCCTTTTAGGAGTTGACGGCTGCTTAACATGGCAGCAGACGCTCACTGTTTGGACCCTCCTATTAATACTTAAATATCAGTAACAGCACAGGTAGTAATGCTCCTCACAGTAAGAGGTACAAATTTAACACACTGCCTGCAGCACAATGAACAGATGTGGATCTTTAGGGGGTCTTATCCAAGTTTACCGCCATTGTGTTTGGTGTTCACCAGATGTTAGAATAGGGTTGAGGGTGATTCTTAATGCTCTTGTCAGCAAGATGATATACACTCAGCCTGTGAACGCGAAATGGAAGATGACAAGAATGGCTTAGTCTGAGCTTTTAGAGGGTGAGTGCTTTCAGCTGTACTGCTGAAAGTTTTATTGCTGCGAGATGAATTATTTAGGGATGGGTTTTACAATGCAGTGCTTTCAGCTTTGCATGTTGGATATCTAGATTTTGGTTATTGAAGTCAGCACCCCTGCCCTGCAGCTGAGTTGATGTTCTCGCCATGGAAGAAGTTCTGTGCCAGTAATACTAAATCACAACATTTACCTTCAAAGCTTGACTCCTCCATAGCAACAAGTAAGCCCTGCTGCTGTGTGTTGAGCTCTGCCACTGGATAGTTCTTTGACAAAATACATATAATTTACAAATGTTTCATGTGGATCACAATCCAGATCAGTCAGACAATGGATGACTCTGTCACAGCCACAAGAACTTCCAAAATGCTATGCACATAGAACACAGAAAAACTATAGCACAAACAGGCCCTTCGGCCCATAAGTTGCACCGAACATGTCCTTACCTAGGCTTACCTATAACCTCTATCTTACTAAGTCCCATGTCCTTATTCAAAAGTCTCTTAAAAGACCCTATGAAATCTGCCTCCACCACAATTGCTGGCAGCTGATTCCACCAGCCTCTGAGTGAAAAATTTACCCCTGACATCTCCTCTGTAACCTATTCCTCAGCACCCTAAACCTGATCCCTTTTATGGCAGCCATTACAGCCCTGGGAAAAAGCCTCTGAGAATCCATTCGATCAATACCTCCCAATATCTTATACACCACTATCAGGTCACCTCTCATCCTTTGTCTCTCTAAGGAGAAAAGACCAAGCTCTCTCAGCCTACCTTCATAAGGCATGCCACCGAACCCAGGCAACATCCTTGTAAATCTCCTTTACACTCTTTCAATGGCTTTCACATCCTTCCTGTAATGAGTCAACCAGAACTGAGCACAGTACTCCACGTGCGGTCTGACCAGAGTCTTATACAGCTGCAGAATTATCTCTTGACTCCTAAACTCAAATCCTCGATTGATGAAGGCCAGTATACCTTATGCCTTCTTAACTGCATCCTCTACCTGCAAAGTTGCTTTGAGCATCCTTCTGACCTTCCACACTGCTAAGAGTCTTACCCTTAATATTATGTTCTATCATCCTATTTGACCTGCCAAAATGAATCACCACATACTTATCCGGGTTGAAATCCATTTGCCACTTCTCCGCCCACTCTTGCATCCTATGTCTCGTTGCAACTTCTGACATCCCTCCAAACTATCCACAACACCTCCAACCTTTGTGTCATTAGCAAACCCATCCCTCCACAGTTTGGAATGAGTGCACTAATCTGGTTCACGGATTACAGTTATTTATATGCTGGCCCTGTGAGATTGGAATCCTCTACAGCAGAGGATGGATAAAGTTTGTCCTCTTGATCAGCATTTCCCTACTCCGCCACAGCCACTGGCGCATGTTGCTGGGCATGTGGGTCCTATGAGTAACTTAATTTCCACTTTTCAACCTGACTGAGTCTCTCAGGGTGCATCTCTCTTTGCTGGTGCTATGACAGATAGAACGAATGCCACCTGGTTGCTGGCTTCTTATGTTGTATTGCACCACATGGCTGTTTATTGAAGAAAAAATTATTTGAGCGTGTCTTAAAATGACATTTGCGTGGGACATCCATAAATATTGCTTTGAAAGTAAATATAGTAGGCGTCATGGAATTGTATTTGTAAGTCTGCATGAAGAAGAGAAGATTAAGGGAGAAAGAACCAAAAAAAAGGTTAGGACTAGCCAGCCTTGGGTTTGACAAGACCTTGGTTTCCCAATGCCTCTATAGCCTTAAGACACAGATTTCTAGTATGGCTTCCTCATACTTACCTACAGCTCTGATAATATCTCCCTGAGCTGGCATTCTCTGCTACTGCTTGCAGCTTTATCTTACCAACAAAGAACCCACTTTGGAATGGTGAAAGATTGATGAGCCTGTACATTTTAAACAAAATGTCCCTCTGACTTCCCAGCATGCATGCACCATGTAACTAGTATTTGCTGTCAATTATAATCCATTAGCCATACCTTAGTCCACTCACTTAAGGTAGCTACATTGAGATTAATGGGTCATTTTCCAGTTGGCAAACTATAATTTGTAGAGCGCCAGAGAACTCAACTCTTTACAATCTATGTTATCTTATGCTTCTTCTGCTACGGCAGTGCCGACATTACAGACTAACATCTGTAGTCTGCCAGCATTTATGTGGGTTCTGCTATTTAATCCAGGCATGAGCTGCTGAAGTGGTAGTCCTGATAATGAAAACTTATCAATGGAAATAACCTTGATGATTTCAAGTGATGGGATTGTAACTATTTCCTTTGTCATCTTGTCAGATTGTCCTTGGGAAGAATGACAATATACTGCCATAGGAACAAATGGTCATTCTGGTTTGTGTGGGTGGCTACCTTGTGTTTTGTTATTGCTGGAGATACAAACACCAAGTCCTTGGGTGAAATTTTCCAGCCCTTCTTGCCAGTGGGATCTTCCCAGAGCCACCAAGGTGATTCTTCTCAGTGGATTCCCTGGTGACAGGACAGATGAGCCACACAAAACAGCATATACATTAGCACAACTGGAAGATCCCACCAGTGACAAATGTGAGCCACCTTCACCATTGGGGTTAGTGTCTGAAGCCTGAAAATTGCCACCAGTTCAGTCCATCTTTTATAGAATACAGTCAGTCAATTTTTCTCCTTTTCTTTCTTGGGTAAAAGGACAAAGGGTATAGGACAAAGGTAGGATCAGGCTATTGAATTGGATGTTGAGCCATCATCATAATGAATGGTGGAGCAGGTCAAAGGGCTGAATAGCCTCCTCCTACTTCAATGTTTAAATACAACTTTCAGTTAAATGTCATGACTTACTGTCACCATTAACCTTCTCGTGTGAATGGGACAGAATAACATCTCTACAGATAAATCAGAATAAGTGGCTGATGGTGGAAAATACTTTCACCTTAAAAATCAGATGATTCAATTCTTGGTCATTGAAATTAATTGTGCTGATGTTCTCATTAAACTAGCTGATAGAAACATTTCATACAAAGACATGAAGTATTTAGATGCCGCTTTTCCAAACATAATTTCAAGGTTAACTCCAGTGTTGGTTTGTCTGAAAATATTCAATTGTTCGTTTCGTAATTCATATTTTTTCAACCAAGCCAATCACTTTTCACATGCACATTAAAGTGTGCATACAAATAGATAAGTAAGCTTTCAGGTCAGAAGCAAGTTAATGCACTGAATTACATCTTTTATACTCTTTTATAGGATGCGAGTGCCACTGGCAAGGTAAGTACCATTCCTTGTTGCCCTTGAGAAGATGGTGGGGTGCCACTCCCTTGAATAGCTTAGGAACACTCACAGATCTGTTAGGAAGGGAATTTAGCGACTTTGTCTCAAAAACAGTTAAGAGACAGTTGGTAGTGTTCCAAGTCAGGATGGTATGTGGCTTGGCATAGGGTTTGAAGGTGGCATCATTCCCATGTATCTGCTACTCTTGATAGTCCAGGTGGTTGAAGTAATGGATTTGGAAGATGCTGCCGTTGGAGATTGCATTGCAGCTTGTACTTGGTGCATACAGCTGCCACTCTGCACTGATGGTGGACGGCTTTAATCTTGAAGATGGGGATGAAATGTTGATTAACTGGGCTTAAACTGTCCTGCAAAGTGTTGAGCTTCTTGAGTGTTGTTAGAGTTGCATTCATCCAGGCAGGTGCAGAGTATACCATCATTGCTGGACTGCAGAACTAAGTGAGGGATATGCCAGACTATGAGGTTATAAATAATGGTTGAATTCAATTTGTTGCTGATGATGGACCACAATGCCTCAGGAATCCTTAGTTTTGAGCTGCTAGATATCATAGAATCTTACAGTACAGAAGGACGCCATTCAGCCCAGTGAGGCTGTACTGACAACAATCCCACCCAGGCCCTATTCTTATAACCCCACATATTTGCCTTTCTAATTCCCCTGATACTAAAGGTAATTTAGCATAGCCAATCAAACTAACGTGCACATCTTTGGACTGTGTGAGGAAACTGGAGAACACAGAGGAAACACACATTAACACAGGGGAAATATGCAAACTCCACACAGACAATGACCCATTGCCAGAATTGAACCACTGGGCTGCCATGCCACCCCTGAAATTGGATCCCTGGCACCACTTTCCAATCTTATCTTATTTGATCATGGCAATAGCGTCACACATGCAGTGGATATCATCCCTGCCTCCGAACAGGAATCTCCAGTTCATGTTTTACCCCCCAGGATTTGATGAACAATTTCATTTTGTGGCCAAAGAGGTTGAGTATCAACTTGCAAATATTAATGGTTGGTGGTAACACCAGGAGAGATGGAAAGAAATTGGTGCCTTTAGCATTGCCATCTATAGTTCCAGGTTACAATATGTACATAAAAGTGCATAGTGACACAGTATCTTAGCTTCCTTGGTGGAGCTGGTTTATTCAGTTGGCAAAGTAGGTGATGTGGATCAAACTAGTCCAACATCACAATGTTTGATGCCCCCTTTGAGCTAAGGTGGATTTATCTCCTTGTCTCTTTGTCCTACACCAGGCATAGGTTGTGGTTCTGGGATCAGATTTGCTTTCAGGATGCTAATAAAAGGGGAAGTACCACGCAATATGATAGCCAAATTCTCAATGTGGAAATGGGGATTTGTCTTCACAAGAACTGTGGACTAGTCATGCTTACCAAATGTGTGAAGGGCATCGATGAAAAGTACATTGATGAGGGTGAGGTTGCGTATGATTTTCTCTATTGTTGATTCCTTCTGGACTTGATCACAATAGTCAGTAGTAGCACCATCATCAAGCCACTCTTCGTGATGGCCATGGAACTGCCCCACTCAGACTACATTCATAGAATCATAGAATCCTGACAGTACAGAAGGAGGCCATTCAGCCCATTGAAACTCCACCCACAACAATCTCACCTTACCCTCATAAACCCACATATTCATCCTGCTAATTCCCCAGACACTAAAGATCAATTTAGTAGGGTCAATCCACCTAACCCACACATCTTTGGACGGTGGGAGGAAGCCTGTGCAGACATGGGGAGAACATGCAAACTCCATATAGATGGTGACCCAAGCTGGGATTCAAACCCAGGTCCCTAGTGCTGTGGGCAGCAGTGCTAATCACTGTGTCACTGTACCACCTTTAATGCTTTTTCCAAGATGTGTGCAATATGGAGGAGCACTGATTCATCAGTTGAGATGGACCTGATGCCATGAGATACCATGGGAACCACTGTCAATACTGAGGACTCCCAGAGCTCCTCCCTCCCTAATGAATACCACTGTGTCACTCTCTGCCAGGCAGTCAGAATGCCAGAATGAAATCTGCTTAATAAATCCTATTTTTTCAAGCAAAGCTTATTTACAGAACAGATTCACAGGAATCTGCTGTTGACATACTAACACAAAGACAAAACATTTATTAAAAAGGGAACATTAACTATATTGCACTGACTAACAAAAAGGTTAAAAAAATGTCAACACGGGTACTAACCAAAAATGATTCACATCTACACTATCCCTTTTTTCCCAGCAATACCCTTACAGACACAACACTGCAATGTCGAGGGACAACTAAGGCCAGAATTCTACCCCCCCACCACCCCCTCACCAGCCCCACCCCCCTTTGCCATGGGAATCAGAGCAGGCGAGATACAGGTCATTGAAAGATCTGTTGAACTCAGGCAGGATTTTATGGTTTCGGGATGAGCAAGGCTATAAGTTCCTGCCCAATGTCTACACCAAGGGTAGAGCTAGTTCAGTTGCAAAGAGATTTCTTATCCAATAAACAGTAGATGCCCTTCCACAATTGAAATCCAAAAAATTCACTCTAAATTCACTATTACTTTAACTTTCGAGCAATAACATGGGCTCCTTCAAGTAATTTCTTCAACAAGTCTGGAATTACTTTTAGCTAGAGACTTAGACCTTTCTATCTTCAGCATATGGTATATCCATATTAACTGATATTTAAACTGTTTTTCTTGTGTCTCCCTATTTCTTTGTGGATCTTTTTTCCTGTTCCTATCACTGGTCAATAATGCAGTTTTTTGTGCTTGTTTTAACTTTACGAATTTACCACCTCACTGGTAACACATCAGCTCCAGCATCCTAAAAAGCTCATTAAAAATATATGTATACAAACAGGACCCCAGACTTGCCAGCTGTGTCTCACAAAACTGTGAAATGAAACTAAACCCACGTAAATATAAAAAAATAAATGTAACTTTAAATTATATCATATTTCCAACACCCAAAATTACAAACATCACTTACTTATCTAGTTCCTAACACAACATACAGGCCAGGCTAAACCCTTGTGCATTCCCATCCCTAAAGACATTAGTAAACTTAAATTTAGAAACATAGAAACTTGGAGCAGGAGTAGACCATTCAGCCCTTTGAGTCTGCTACACCATTCAATGTGACCATAACTGATTCTACATCTAAATGCCATATTCCCGTTTTCGCCCCACACCTTATGATGTCATTAAATTCTTTCAAAATGATATATTTCTCGAATAGGTTCAGTGACATGGTCTCCGCAGTCTTCTATGGTAGAGAATTGTACAGGTTCGCCATCATCTGAGTAAAGAATTTTTTTCCTTATCTCATTCCTAAATGGTCTACCCCATTTCCTGAGATTGTGGCCCTTGATTCTAGATTGCAGGGAAAATAACCTCCCTGCAAATGGTTTGTCCAGTCCTGTTACAATTTTATACATTTCAATCAGATCCCTCTCACCATTCTAAACTCTAGTGAATGCAGATCTAGCCAAACCAATCTCTCCTCATAGGATCCCAACCCCAGTATCAACTTGGTGAACCTCTGCTGTACTCCCTCTTTGGCAAGCACATCCTTTCTTTGATAGGAAGAACAGCTACATACAATACTCCAGGTGTGTTCTCACCAAGGCTCTGTAGAATTGCGTAGGACATCCCCAAGACATCAAATCCTCTTGCAACGCAGGCCAAATTTCATTAGCCTTGATGGGTTTTTAACGACAATCTGATAGTTTCATGGTCAGGCTTTTAACTCCAGATTTATTAAGTAACTGTAAAATTTACTAACTGCTGTGATGGGATTTGAACGTATATCCTCAAAGCATTCACCTGGGTTTCCAGTCCAGTGACATCATCACTATGTTACTATCCACAGTCATAAACATGTAATGCCAGCCCAAAAATAATTGATTGTTTTTTTTCACACAGAAGCACCGTGAGCCTAAAATTCTGATGGAGCAGCAAAGGCGTTAGAACTGGGGTGAGGAAGGACATCTATCCATCGTGATTTTGACCCCAATCTTAAATTGTTGAGTCTAGTTTTTAGGAAATACAAAGATCATGAACTCAGATTGTTATCCCTCAGCTGCATCATGGAGATGGTGAAGGCCTTTCACCATGTTGGGGTGGCTGAGGGCAAGGAATTCTGTTGGAAAGCTCTCAATAGGTAAACTATGGGCCTGAAAAGGCATTTGATTACTCATCAAAATGGTGGAGAATGCAAGTTGGAGCAGAAAAATACATACATCAGGAGTGCAGCATGATCTGAAAGATGTGTCTGTCGAAAGTGAACATGGTGGCACTTGAGGTAGAAGGTAACCTGCACCATATAGACCGCATATGGTTCAAGAAGTAGGCTCATCACCACCACCTCAAGAACAATAAGTGTTAGCTTTGATAGTCAAATCCATACCACAGAATTTTCAAAACATAACATCATGGAGTAAGAATGATACAGTACAACCGGAGACCCATCTGGCACCTTGTTGGTCATGCCACCTTTGGATGGAGCAAAACAATTAACCCTGCTCTATTGTGTCTGCCCAGTCAACCTAGATTTTTTTTTCCGCTATCAGTGTTGCATTCAATTCTCTTTTGAATCCTCCAACTGAACTTGCTTCTGTATTAACGTGGACCCTTTAAGGAAATGATCCTTCACAGACCATGTGATTGGAAAGATGCTATGGAGAGGCCACGCTGGAAGCCAAGCCAATCAGGGTCCTGGGATGGGGAGGACCCTCAGTTTGTACCATAGAGGCAAAAAGAGCAGATGTGTGTTAGTTGTGTCAGATTCTCTGCTTATATTAGTTAATAAACAGTTTCTTGTTGGAGCTAGCCTTCCATACTACAGCTTTAATCACCCTTTGAGTGCATCCTGGCCAGGACCCAGGAGAGAAATCATTGTGAAAGTCTGCAAGATTAACTCATATTCCATGATATGGAGCAGTAAATATTGGTGCAGTGAATCCACTGGGGTGAAAATATTGCCCAAATGCACTAATTAGCCTGTTTAACCAAAACAAAACCTTGGTGTAATTGTGAGACATTATCTCACCTTAATGTCTTAATGATCCATTTTGTTAAACAATGTTTCTTCTGTTAAAACGTATATAATAGTTTTGCAGCACATGGTAAAGCAAATAAACAATTGGACAGGATTTTACAGCCTTGCTCAGGCGAGACTGGAAATTCCTGCCCAAGGTTTCCGTTGTTGGACCCTCACCTGCACCTGTTCCATAGCGAGTAAAGTGATAATGTGCTAGATGACTATAGACTGACTGATGGGGATTTAAACTGAGGATCACCACATTTCAGGCAAGGGGCAAGTTTGAGAAGCCGGGCCTTCATAAATGACCTCAGCCGGTGAGGGTCAGTTTAGCTCAGTTGGCTGGACAGCTGGTTAACAATGCCAACAATGCAAGATAGTAATGCGTGGCATGAAATCTAATCAAGTATTGCATTATTTTTGATTCACTTGTGGTTTTTCCTCTATATTGGAGACAGCAAGTCACGTTATCCCTACCCAAAACACGAGCTTTGTGACTGGCCACTTTTATTTTTTGTCAAGGGGCAGGGAATTGTATGCTAACTGTACATGCAAGAGAGGCACCTGTCAACTCAAGTTATTACCATCTTGGCATCAACCATCACTAAACTTGTTCCCAGGATTGCTGGAGCCTGTGTATCAGTGTGTGAACTGAACAGATAGCAATCTTATTCTGCATCACCAGTCTGACTTTATTTGGAGAAAAATGTCTGAAGATGTTTTTGATGGGAATGAGGGGGTGATGACTAATTCTGCATTTTACCAAAAAGAGTACATAATGGGTGGAACTGGCCCAAAAAATTCCAAGTGCTGAATTGCATAAAAATTAGAGTAAATCTGCCTTTTTCAGCATGATTTTCAAAATGAATTTCTCACAATCTGTGCATCACAGAAAGGCCTAGTGAGATTCTTGCTGAAAATCCAGGGGCGGGATCTGTTCCCGCTGGAGAAGCCGGCAGCATAGCGCTGAGTGGGCCACTGTGCGTGTGCTGATCTGTCAGCGCTGAGGTTGGCACATGTGCAGTACTGCGACCTCCCAATCACTGGCCAGCCCCACATTACTGACCCTCTGATTCCCTCCCACTCACTGACCGTTGCTTTTCTGGACATCTCCTGGTTACTCCAACTCGCACCTACCCCCCCCCCCCCCCCCCCCCCCCCCCCCCCCCCCCCCCCCCTTGCCCCACCCCACGCGGCCCATCTTGATCTTCCCCAACCCTGCTTCAGCCAGCAGCCCCCATCCTTGATCACTTCCATCTGCTCCCCCCCCCATCAACAGCCTCAACCACCCCTCCTCCCACCCCCGTAGCCCTGAACCCCCAACCAAAATCCTGACCACCCTCCCTGCAGCCCCAACTCCACTAGTGCGCTGACTCCTGCACCCCCACACCCCAACTGACACCAGCCCCGATCGCTATACTCCCTCCCACTGCCTATAATCTCAACTGCAGAGTGGCATTAGCATAATTGCCACTTAAGTATCATTACATTTCCAAATTAACATTTCTGGCTTAGAATAATTAGAAAATATTG
Source organism: Sphyrna mokarran (assembly GCA_024679065.1). Lineage (NCBI taxonomy): Eukaryota > Metazoa > Chordata > Chondrichthyes > Carcharhiniformes > Carcharhinidae > Sphyrna > Sphyrna mokarran. The sequence continues at coordinate 102,599,209 of JAGIQG010000007.1, forward strand.
AGCAGTAACCTTTTTATAATGCCAATTACCATCGGATTGCCACTGTGTGCCCACTGAGCTGTCTCTGTACCTGTCTCGATTCATCTTCTAATACAGGCCAGTGGGACCTTCAGGAGTGCTGGTGGGCAGGGGTGGGGGTGTTGGGAATTGGGAGATGGTAGAGGGAGATCAGATTTTTGGGGACCTCAACTGGGTGGGGAAAGTCAGATTGGCGGAGTCAGGAGGGAGAGGCAGTGAGAATTGGACCTGTGGGGATAGAGAGGTTGTGGGGTGAATGGGCTTAGAGGGTGGGTTACCAGACAGGTTAAGAGGGGACTGGGTTAGGCTTGCTGGATGGCATCTCTGGGCAAATTGAAGTGGAGAAGGGTGGGATTGGCTCACACAGCAGTGCCATTGCCCAATGAAATTTTCCACTTCTGGATAATTGCCATGCAAACCTTTACCTGAGAATTCAGCAAGAGATTTCCTAGTACATCTTTGGAGTATCCACCAAACCTGACACCAGAGACTTCAGAAGTTATGCTGCAGGGTCGCCATATGACCTTTTTTGGTCAAAGCTACCATCCAGAACAACCAATTTATTTCTTGAAGCATTCCAAATTAAATTCAATATGGTGAGTATTAAAACTGTATTTACTAATCCTTTACATATATAACATTTATATGCATTAGTTTAGCATTGACCGTCCAGTGCAAGAGTGGCCTAGAGCCCAGAACCCCATAGAGAAGGAGCTCAGCATTTTGCACTCTGTGTGCACCCCACCCAACCCCTCCCCTTCTTGCCACCAAAATCCCCTGAGCCCTGAACTGAAGTCTCTCTCTCTTCTCTGAAGCCAAGGCAGCTTTGAGGCAAGGGTTTCACATCACTTCCCTGCTTTTCTATTCCATTTCCCAATTGGTAAAAGGAAGGTTTATTCTCAATTTAATCAACTATCAGCAAAGATTTGTGTTAATACATCCATCTTCACCCCCAAGTTGTCTGTTCCTATACCTCCTTGTCCAAAAATGCGCGGGTTAGGTGGATTGATCATGTTAAATTGCCCCTTAGTGTCAGGGCTGAATGTCTGAGGTTATAGGGATAGGGCTGAGTGGGGTTGTGGTCAGTGCAGACTCGATGGGCTGAATGGCCTCTTTCTGCACTGTAGGGATTCTATGATTCTATAATCAGTTAGTTTGTGTTACCTCCCCTTATTCATTTGACCAAAAGAGTCATTTCAAGACTTCTCTATGCTCAATTTAATCTGTTACATGCCTGCTAATTTCATCAAACTGTTTGCGGCCCTCGTTCTCAAATGCTTTCGGCTGAAGCAACATTTCTTCAAATGAATTAAAATGGGCCTGAAATTCCTCAGGGCAGCAATCAGAGACAGATTGCTGCTCCACTCCAGCCTTCTTAACTGGAAATCCCCTTGATCCAGTCTGGCCCAATCTTCTGACCCAGGGTGAGCGAGACAAAGCAGGATGAAGGCCCCAGCCAGAAGTTATATCTGGTGGTTGGACATTGATAAGGAAATAGATTAACCTCTGCCACAATTGTGAATTTGCATCCATGTATGTGGCCTCGTCGACTTTAAGCAAGAAAACATATCAACTTTGCTGGACCATTTATGGGTCATCTGTTTCTTATATGAATAGACATACCATCTAAGTGATTAGATGTGCAGTTGGTGAAGTCCACAACATCTATGGCCACCATTGACAAATTACAGAAATTTGTGCCATTCGTGGATCTCAGAGGCCTTAGAGTCAGTCAATGTTACATTATTCACTGCGGCGGAATTCCAAGAATTGGTCAAATCAAATGGGATTCACCATGTTTGGTCAGCGCCTTGCCACCCAGCTTCAAATGGGCTAGTGGAGCGTGAAGTGCAAATGTTCAAGTCATCAATGAAGAAACAAGTGAATTGGCCTCTTCCTCTATTTATGGCCAGTTTATTTTTATTGCCTTACACCACACCAAACACGGCCACGGAAGTTATAACAGCCGTGTTACAAATGGGACACTGCTTAACAACATGATTGGTTGTGACATTCCGAGGTTTGACAGGAGGGTGGGAGACTAGTCCACACCTACCTAGTCTTAGAAATAACATAATGATTCAAGGAAAAAGGCCAGAGTTTTCCAAGTTGAGGATTCAGTCATAGTCAGAAACTATGCATGGATGGCTGGCCAGATTGTGAAGAGAAGGGTCTCTTATATCATCTCAAGAAACATTTGAGGAAGAGAGCTGTGAAGGACATAGGATAACAACAGGCAATCTCTGGTGTAAATTCAAAGATGCCAGGATTAGTTACTGGGATTCTGGTTGGAAACAATTGACCAGAGCAGCTTGTGGTTATGATAAGTGAAGAACCAGCAGCAGCAGAGGAGGAGCTGGAGCCCAGATTGATGAGTTTACCTTTTGCCTCCATCTAGCCGGCTTCTTCTAATTTGTGAAGAGTCTAACACGGAACTGAGATGTTCCACTAAGGTCCAGAAGGCCTGGACCAGCTAAATTTATGATGTGTATTTTTCTGGGGAATTCCCATTGTCCTTTGGTTAAAAAAAGAGTTTGTCTATGCTAATGTTGTTCTTTGTTTTCTCCATAGGTACATTCTGTAGTTAGAGGGGAAGGAATGTGGCAGTGTGGCTCCTTTAAGAGGCGTTCTCCGAGAGCCACATGATTGAGCTGAAAGCAATGGACTTTTAAAGCAGAAAGCTGAGCCCATCAGGTATGGGGTTGCATATCTTGGGTCAATGGCATCCCGCAGTTGGAAAGTAGGAAGAGACTTGCATTGTTGATTTTGTCTGACGTTTTTTTGGAAATACTTATTTATCATTGGCAGTAAATTCCTCATGACTTTGAGCCATATCGAGTTTCTGTCAACTTATTACAAATATTCTCCCCTTGCCTGGATGAGGGCAGCTCTAACAATGACACCATCCAGAGCAAAGCAGCCTGCCTGATTGGCATCCCATTCACTAACATTCAATCTCTCCACCGCTGACGCAGAGTGGCAGCATCCTGATTTGGAAATATATCATCATTCCTTCACTGTCATTGGATCAAAATCCTGAAACTCCCCTCCTTAACAACAGTGGAAGTATACCTTCACCACATGGACTGCATCTTTTCAATGACAATTAGGGTTGGGTAATAAGTACTGATTCACACAGCAACATCCACATCCAATGAATGAATAATAAATAAAATTCTCGATGCTTCATGTGATGTTTGAGAATGACACTCACAAATCATTTGACACTTCCAGACAGAATCTGCACTTCTTTTTATTGCCGCCATAGCAAGAATTCCTTCTATCCCTTCTCCCAGATCTCGATGGTCAAAGCTAGGAAGTTGTTTGTTCGTAAGCGGGCAAATCACAGGACAATTTTATCAACTGCTCTTCTGATGATCCACTTAGGCCAAGACAAGTGTTCAAAATGGATGCCAAATCATTTCCAGAAACAACACTGAAGTCAATGTTTCAAGATCAGGAATGATGCTTTCTTTCAGATACCCATTAGTCATTGTGTTTATATCCAGAAACTCGAGTCAGTATTAGGAACATACTTGAAATGCCATTGCTTGGCCTAGTTTTCTAAATCTCAGTTTTCTTTTATTCCGACTTGATGAGAAGCAATGAACTGGCTCTCCCTTATTCAGCCCCCTCGGATAGTTACAGCAAAAGTTTAAGCTTCTTTTTCATGAGTGGATGCCTTGTCCAAATCAGAATGTATTCAATTATTTGAACAGTCAGCAATAAGGAACCAATCAAGCGAGGTTGTCTTGTGTCAAAGAAACAGCAAATTTATTAACAAATAAACCTGAGAAAAATAATCCACAGGCGGCATAGTGGCACAGTGGTGAGCACTATTGCCTCACAGTGCCAGCGATCCGGGTTTGATTCCTGGCTGTCTGGAGTCTGCATGTTCTGCCCATGTTTGTGCGGGTTTCCTCTGGGTGCCCCAGTTTCCTCTCACCATCCAAAAGACATATTGGTTAGGTGCATTGGCCATGCTAAATTCTCCCTCAGTGTACCCGAACAAGCACCAGAGTGTGGAGACAGGGGGATTTTCATAATAGAGTTAGCCCAAGCCTATTTGTGACTCTAACAAAGTAACCTAAAGCAAATGTGTCATCAACAACTTGGCTCTCAAGCATTTATTCAGGCCTGCACACACAATGCAAGCACACTCAAACATGAAAAATGTAAAATAAAATACTGTACAATTAAGTATCCTTTGATTGTCCTTGAGGCATAGAATGCTGTGCTAATTTAGTTTAGTTGTTTTTTGGATACAATCAAATGTAAAAATTATTGTTATTACCAGATCTTGGTTCACTGGTGGGTGTCCGGTAGAGTTAATTTCTTGAATTTTGTTACTTGCCTATTTCAGGAAAGAGAGGAAGGGAGAACATGTGGCCTTTAACTTGTTTCTTTTACAGAAGAATTTCTTGACATCACCTCTGTTACTTGCCATCTGCCTCGTGGCTAGGAGTCTTGCCTTGCAATACTGCACCCATTGTGAATTCCCAAGAGGTTGTCAATGACAGTTATTGTTTCAATATTGTGATGATACTATACTTTAAATATATGTATTATGTTTAAGTGAGGACTGCATTAAGATTCAGTGTTTTGTTACAGTTGAATTGTCTGGAGAGAATTCAGCAGATGCTGGAAAGCAGGATGATTACTAATTTTCTTCATGTAAATATTTATTTAGTAAAAGGCTTAATTAGCTTTTGTTTACTAAAGTGGACCCTTTGGGTGTTTTTCTTCATTAGAGAAATGGAAAGGTGAGTTTACTATATCGGGCTATATAGTCATGGAATATTTGAAATGGGGGAAGCTAGGTTTGTAGCTGAGAGAAACAGCTTTCGGAGTTCCGTTGCTGGAGAGGGCATTTTAAAGTTAGCAGGCTGCAAGCAGCTCTCTCCCTCCAGGGGCGATTCTGCCAAAAAAGGTTCTAAGTGCTGAATCGGCAGGAAAAATGTTTTTTTCCCACTGAAAAAACAATTGCTTTTTCAGTGGGAGTTCCAACTTGAATCTCCCATTCTGTGCAATACAGAGGCCATAATGGTCATTAAAAAGTTGGGTGGGTGGGGCCTATTCATACCAGAGTCTGACAGTTCGGGAACTCTCCGCATGAGCGGTGGCCCTGATCTGTCAGCCTCTGGTTTGCTGACCAGCTCGATCGCTGGCCAGCCCAGGATCCCCACAGTCCTGCCCCGCTAGGCCACAAAGAACCACAAACAAAGAATAACACAGCACAGGAAATAGGCCCTTCGGCCCAACAAGCTCGCGCCACTGTTTTAACATTGTGAGTGCCCTCTTCTACCTTTGACCTTTGTCTACGCCTATTGGACTCCACAATAAAGGAACAATAACCAGATTGAGGGACAATTTTTTAACATCAATCAGTTTAAAAGCATGTTTTTGGGTGCGGGAGGAAACCGGAGCACCCAGAGAAAACCCACACAAGTACAGGGAAGCTCCGACAGACACCGGCCCAAATCCATGTATCTGCACAGCAAACAGTGATAGTCACTGAGCTGTCCTGTTGCCCGTCCGGTCCAGTTTAAGCCGACACTAACAATGTGAAGTACTAGGCAACTCTTGAAGCAACATCCAAGAGCAGCCCTCGCACAACCCACCGCGTGTATGCCTTTTGTTGGACAACAAGGTGGACCAAATCACCTGTGAAGTAAAAGAAAATATATCAATAAACATGCATAACTCAGACTTACGTTTACGGAATCCCCCGAAGCTCAGAAGTAAGACAAATGAGCCATAAAATATGTTGGAGATCCATAGGAATCAATTGATTCCCAGAAGCGTCCCAAGGCTCTTGATCCTTCTTTAGAATAGTCTCCTGTATCCCTCCATTTCCAGTGAAAAATATCTAATATTCGAATTATACCTCACCCTCCGTCCCCTCCCCATCACCCTAAGCCTGTGGCCCCTCGTAATTTTTGTATCCAACCTAGGAAAAATCTTACCACTATTCACTCTATCTAGACTCTTCATAATCTTATACACCTCTACTAGATCTCCCCTCATTCTCCGTCTTTCTAAGGAGACAGCCCCAATTTGCCCAATCTCTCCTCATAGCTCAGTCCTTTCATACCAGGCAGCACCCTGGTAAACCTCCTCTGCCTCCTTCCCCATAGCCTGATAGCGGCCCCCCACAAGCAATCCTAAGTGAGCGCTGGTCCCATTTTTCCATCTCAGAGTGCCCCAGTATCCAGCACCCCTCCCAGCAGTAACAATATCCCTACACTGCCCATCCACACAGATCCCCCTTCTCCCCACCCCCGGGAGGCAGATGCTCTGAATGACCATCCCCCTCCTTGCCCACCCCAATGGCCAGCCTCCCTCCGGCCCCCGACCAATCCCCACGCACAGTCACCTCACTACCACCCTAAGCACTGCCCACAATATTCCTCACCACTTTGGCACTGCTTGAAGCCTAGTGGGCAATGCCAGGACACCCGCAGGCATGGGCACACCGCCCCTTGGGCAGTGTAAGAGGCACATGCCCAGGGGGCACTACCACTCAACCTCCTCTGGGGCCCAATTTCTCCCTTCTTCACTTCAGTGGGGTTTCTTGCTATTCCCCGAAAGTAGGGAGGTACTCCAAATCCTGTCGGAGTGAAGGTGGTATCGGGCCCAGAGAATTCGGTTCCAGGCCCGATAATCACATTTAAATAAGACTAAAAATAGATTAAAATGGCTTATCTGGTCTTCCCACTGGTTTCCTGTGTGGGCCTGACTGCACCTGCTTTCTGGCAGTGGAAGAAGCAACGTGCAGATCACGTGAATGGGCATGTGCACACATCGCCTGACCTGACCCACCAAAAAATTAGCAGGAGAATCACTCCTCCCCACTCTACTTTCCTCTAAATCTCTCTGGAACTCAAAAACTGCAACAAAGGTTAAAGCAAGTATGCCTGGATTTGTTAACTAATTTTAAAGTGGGGTTTATGTCTGCAGAGAAATATTGTTGATTTGGAACTGAATAGTAACAAGGTACAAGTTAAGAGTTGCCACTTTTTATGTTTAAAGATTGTTTAATGATTAAAGTGTTTGATTTTAGATAGAATCTCGGAATCATAGAATCCCAACTGTGAATCAAACCTACATCAATAACAATCCCACCCAGGTCTTACCCTGTTACACCACATATTTACCCTGTTAAATTCTCTGACACTAAGATGCAATTTAGGTAGGCAATCAACCTAACCCATATATTTTTGGACTGTGGGAGAAAACCGAAGCATCTGGAGGAAACCCATACAGACACAGGGAGAATGTGCAAACTCCCCGCATCCAGTGACCCAAGCTGGGAATTGAACTCAGATCTCTGGTGCTGTGAAGCGGCAGTGCTAAGCAGTGCACCAACATACCACCCTAACCAAATGGATCACCTGAAAAAAACATCAGTTATTCAGCACTCATAAGCCGGAACCAACGAGTGCAGAATGGCAGCAGGACCCCTATCTCCATTGATCTTCCCTCTCCCCCCAGAGGCCATACCCCAATTAGGCCCTCCCAACGAAGCCCAACCCCATTAGTACTTACCGATGCCCGTTGGGCAATGACACTTTGCCCCTTGGCCAGTGTAAGAGGAGCATCACCCTTACACCCTTCCCTCTGGGGGGGCTTTGATCCTTCAATCCAGTGGGGTCAGGCTGCCAGCTCTCTGCAATTGGAGAGGTATTGTAAATCCCACTGGAGTTAAACCCTCCGGGTGGAGAGGGTGGGGAGGAGGGGTGTTGGTGGGTATGTGGGGGTGATACTGGTAGGTCAATAGACTTCAGCCTGGATTCACTTATCAAATGCAAATTATATTATAATGATCGTTTTAATAAATCCGGCTCGTTGAGACGCGTGGAGGCAAAGGCAGATTAGCAGGCTGGGAGATTCGTTGCTTTTTCCTGTGTGGTAATCATGTGTACAAGGAGGAGCAGATAAGGAAGTTAAGATATTAATTGATACGGGATCATGTCAAACTTTGTTGATGAGAGATGAGGAGGTATGTCGTTTGAAAGAAGTATTGCCAGAAAATGCGCTAATATGTGGAATTCACGATGAAGCTAATAGTGTTCCATTATGGAAGAGATTGGTGTTCCATTATGTAAGGTATGAGAGTCCAGTGAAAAGTGATAAAGCAGTGGTAGGAGTAATAAAGAAAATACCTTTCTCAGGGGTACCATTTATTCTGGGTAATCATTTAGTTGGATCACAGGTAGGAGTGATGCCTACCTTGGTTGAAAAGCTAATGGAGAATCAAACTGAGGTGTTCCAGGACACATATCCTGAGATATTTCCTGGCTGCGTGTTAACAAGGTCACAAAGCCACACATTGAGACAGGAGGAGGAGAAATCAAACAGTAAAAATAAGGAAACTGAGGTTCAGTTATTAGAAACATTCTCTGAGCACATGGTTAATAGAGAACAAGTGGGGGATGAAGCAAATATCTTTAATTCAGAATAGTCGACAGCATTACAAGAGAAAATTGTGGAGATAAAACAGCTGTATTAGAAAGCCTTGGGATTCCCGATCAAGCATCTTAACAATATTCAATACTTCTCATTTTTAATGTCTCTTCCTTTGAAAATTACAAGCATCATTGGGTGCCTGGATTATAGGAAATATTTTTCTTTACACACTTTCATGGGCGTGATTTGTTGGTATCTCACCTTCACCTGAGAATGTGGCCTTGGATTTCTAAGCAATTTGCTCTCAGTTCTAACTGCAAAATTTTCAGTTTAAATAATGAGGCAGTTAGAAGAATTGAAGAATTTCCAAGAGAGTTGAAATGCCAATTAAAAGAAAAGCTTTTCGTAAGTGGGAGCCATTTGCAATTTAGCTCAAAAAATATTTTCATGAAGGGGTGCAAGTTTGTAACACCGCCCAAACATTACAATCTTGTTACTCACTTTGAGTACAGCACATTGCACCCTTGTGTTGGTAGATTCAGTGTGGTTAACAGGTTAAAACTGACAGTAAGCTATGCAGGTTTCATTGTTCAGGGGACTTTTCATTTGATGCGAGATTGTGCAGAGAAAAGGAAACCGGCAGCTCATTATGAAGCTCAAAAACCTTTTCTGGGAATCTGCTGTGATATAACCAATGTACTTCAGCATGAGCCAGTCATTTTTAACACTGCCATATAAACTGGCTTGGATTCACAGCTCTGGACTTCACAAATCCATAGCTATCACAGTTGCATTTAACACAGCGTGCAATTCAAGTTTCATTCTTTTTGAATCAAGGATGTGGAGATGCAAGTTGCAATATATTACGATTTCCTCTGAGTTTGTGTTTCTTATTCTTGCATCAGTACCTCTCCTATAATCTGTTATTAACTATCTGTACAATTAGCAACACAGGGTGGAATTTTCTGACCTCTCCTGGAATCGTTCAGTCCGGCTGAAAGTCAATGCGCTCCTGGTTAGCTTTCTACATCCACCATGGACTGCCTGACTGTGGTAGGACTGAATAATCCATTCTTCAGCATGGGTGATCTGATTCTGTGAAATTATTGAGTAATTTGAATCATTGAGTCTTAGTCATTTACAGCATAATAACAGGTCCTTTGGCCCAATTTGTCCATGCCGCCCTTTTTTTTAAACCCCTAAATTAATGCCAATTGCCCATATTTGGCCCACATCCCTCTATACCCATCTTATCCATGTAAATATCTAAATGCTTTTTAAAAGACAGAATTGTATCTGCCTCTACTACGATCTCTGGCAGCTTGTACCAGGCACTCACTACCCTCTGTGTGGAAAAATTGTCCCTCTAGACCCTTTCGTATCTCTCCCCTCTCAACTTAAACCTTTACCCTATAGTTTTAGACTCCCCTACTTTTGGGAAAAGATATCGACTATCTAGCTGATCTATGCCCCTCATTATTTTATAGACCTCTAAGCTCCAGAGGCAAAAGCCCTAGTCTATCCAGTCTCTCCCTATAACCCAACCATCAAGTCCCGATAGCATTCTAGTAAATCTTTTCTGCATTCTTTCTAGTTTACTAATGTCCTTTCCATAATAGGATGACCATAACTGCACACAGTACTCCAAGTGTGGCCTTACCAATGTCTTGTAGAACTTCAATAACATATCCCAACTCCTGTATTCAATGTTTTGACTGATGAAACCAAGCATGCTGAATGCCTTCTTCACCACTCGATTCACCTATGACTCCACTTCCAAGGAGCTATGAATCTAAACCTCTAGATCTCTTTGTTCTGTAACTCTCCCCAGTGCTCTAACTGAGTAAGTCCTGCCCTGGTTCAATATACCAAAATGCATCACCTCACATTTGATTAAATTAAACTCCATCTACCATGCGTCAGCCCACGGGCCCAATTGATCAAGATCCCTTGCAATTGGAGATAACTTTCTTCACTGTCCACTATTCCACCAATCTTGGTGTCATCTACAAACTTAGTAACCGATATTTCCTCAACCATTGTTTGTCCTGGTAACATCTAAAACAAAAGAATGCCTTCAGAAATGTTCCTCATATAAAAGTGGCATATTTAAATCAGTAACTATGCACATCAGTGCACTGGTTCATTGAGCTAAATTGCAAATGGATCCCAGTTACAAAATGCCTCTTTTAATTGGCATTTCAACTCTCTTGGAAATTCGATTCTTCTAATTGTTTCATTCGAAAGTGGCAATGCCTTCAACCTTTGAGCTCCATCTTCACTCACCTGCATTTTGCACACTTCTACAACAATGGGAAGGTTCAGCTCCAGTCTGACAAAGTTAGCATTTGCTGCTACTCCGCACTTTCTGTCCCTAAGCAAATGCTCTATCTGTGCTGCCACTGTGTCTTGGCTTTAATCCCCTGCAGTTAAACTTTGTTAACAGTGGGGATAGCATGTTGGCACAGTGGTTAGCATAGCTGCCTCACGCCACCAGGAACGCAGGTTTGATTCCTGGCTTGGGTCACTGCTTCTGCAGAGTCTGCACGTTCTCTCCATATCTGCATGGGTTTCCTCCAGGTGCTCCAGTTTCCTCCCATGGTCTGAAAGCCATCCCAGTTAGGTGCATTGGCTATGCTAAATTCTCCCTCAGTTTATCCAATCAGGCATAGGAGTGTGGTGACTCAGGGATTTTCATAGTAACTTCATTGCAGTGTTAACTTCTATTTTGTAGGACTGACAATGAATTTTTAAAATAAAACTCGGTGGCTGCTCTCTCTTCTCACAGCTCCATATCTCAGGAACTTTAGAATTTAGGATTCATCTTAATTTAGGAATCTTAGGCTGCAGATGGTGAAGCAGTTTTTTCAGATTTTTAATTCATCCCATCAGAACTGTTCCTTCCCCACACCCAGTGCAAAGGAACTTTGGTGAAAACTCTTTCTGGTACCACCAGCCCAGAAGCTGGAAATTTTACCAATGAGGAGTGGTTAATGGTCTATCCCGCCCGCGATGATTCCCGCAGTGGGTGGACCGGAAAATATTCCGCACATAAGAGAAATGGCAATTAGGATAGACGCAAAGGAAAGTAGAGCAATTTCAAAGATATGATTTAGATTGCCAAATCCATGTACCACTGAGTTAATGAGCTTGCGTTCACTACATCAAAGGTGCTAAAATTCTTAAAAATCCATAACGTTGGGGATCTTCTAATAAGGTATTTTGCTTCATGAGCTTGGTTGCCGAAATACATTGGAAATTGATGTCAAATACGAATTTAATTATGAATACATTCAATTATTTGAAGATCGTGCTGTGTGTGGAAATTGTGTTGAATTTTTGAACTCTTTAATTAATAAATAAAATATATCCTGGTGTTTGTTAAACGATGTCCTTGCTTTTTTCATTTTACTGCAGGGCGCTAACACCATCTATTACCATTCTCAGCACCAATCAGCCTGCACAGCACCCCTTCATGTTTAATTCGTTCAGTTAATTCATTTAATTACTATCTTTTTTTTCCACGTGGTGGAATAATCGCAGCTGAAATTACAGTAATTATGTTCAAGTTTAATGGCTCTGAGAATTGTCCGGTACTCCATGTGGTTGGGTATATCATGGTCTGACATCCAGCCTTGTTACAGCCAACGAACCTTGTTCATCAGTCTAACTTACATAGCCCGATAGCGAATAATTTAAAATATCATCGTGATCAAATAAGTCTATTCAGCCATGAAGCACATTCATTTACACTTGGGCAATGTGTTCAGTGACCAGTTATGTCTTCAGTCAAATGGAGCCACGTCAAGGTATGAAAATGTTAACAAATCTAAAAAGGGGCAATCACGATCTTGCCTGACCAGTTCAAGTCAGAAAGAGGCAAATTTGTGCCATGGTCCCTTCCGGTGATCTTCAATTTTCTGGCCAATGACAATGCAGCATATCCCTGTTCCCACTCCCACCATAAGAAGTCTGACAACAAATAAATCGGTTGGACTTAAACCTGGTGTTGTCAGACTTCTTACTGTGTTTACCCCAGTCCAACGCCGGCATCTCTCCACCACTCCCACCACACAGCACAGTCCTTCTTTAAGTTTTAGTTGGACTCCAATGATGTTACTTGGCCCTGAATACTATTCTAATTGGTGAGAACTGACCAAGGAAAATGTTGTTTATGAGGTGGAAGAATCAGGAAGAAGAATCAAACCAGAAGCGAACCAAACTGTTTTTGAGCCATTTTATTTATTGTTTATCTTGCTGTGCTGGGAAGAGGTCGTTTGGGTCCCACAAGTGGACTTAGGCTTCCTTCCTTACAAAGGGTGACACTCTCCCAAACATATCCTTTGCAAAATACTTGAATGCTGGGTCTGTTTCTTCCTACATACAATTACTGCTCAACAATTAGCCTGAGCCTCTGTCTTGATTTTGAGAATGAAATTGGCCTGGGGAGATCAGGTAGATGAGGCCTTGAATTTAAAATTGGCCAGGTCTCACTGTGCTGAGGTCATGTAATGGAGTGAGTGGGGGTGGGGTGTGGAAGTGGGAGAGTGAGGACAGCTATTCACTTCAGATTTAGTCTGCCAAATTCATAGTGGCCATAAAATCCATACAGTGTAGAATGAGGCCATTTGGTCCATTGAGCCTGCATGGACATTTCACAACAGAGGTCTATTTAAGCCCACGACCCCACACATTTAGCATGGCCAATCCACCTAACCTACAGCTTATAACTATAATGTTCATGATGGGAGATACAGGAGGGATGTCCTAGGTAGATTCTTTACTCAGAGAGTGGTTGCGGTGTGGAATAGACTGCCTGCTATGATAGTGGAGTCGGACACTTCAGGAACTTTCAAGCAGCTATTGGATAGGCACATGGAGTACACCAGAATGATATGGAGGCGATAGCTTGATCTTGGGATTGGACACAGCTTGGCATAATATTGAGGGCCGAAGGACCTGTACTGTGCTGTAATATTCTATGTTTATGTTCTTTAGACACTAAGGGGCAATTTATCATAGCCAATCTACTTAACCTGCCCATCTTTGGGCTGTGGCAGGAAACCTGAACACCTGGGAGGAAACATGTGTAGACAAGGGGAAAACCTGCAAACTCCACACAGCCATCCAAGGCTGCAATTGAACCCGCGTCTCTAATGTCGTGAGGCAGCAATGCTAATCACCGTGCCGCGTCCTAAAATTATTAAATAAATATCTTTGTAACAAATCATTTTTTGGCAGAAGGTTATCTTCACTGAATACATTGGGAAAACTTATTTTTCTATGAACTGATTTAAATTTATGGGTAAACCTGCACTCACTATCAGAGACAACTACCTTTTTTAATCAGTTATTACAAATGACTAAACTCACAGCATTTAGTTGTGAATGCATTATTTATGAAGCATCCATCATATAAGACATTTGAAGCCATCTGAAACATTGCCTTTTTGGCTCAAGGCCATTAATTGTTTAATTTACGGTTTCAGATGATACAATATCCATCCTAAACCTGAATCCTACATTCATTTCAGCGTGCCTTTGTCTTTCAGCGTATGTTACAGTCAGCGTAGAATGCAGCTGAAGGAAAATTCTGATTGATGGTAGGTCTCAAGGCATTGCTTCATGCCTGTTATTTAAAGATATTATTATGCATCGCGGAATACGCCGAATAAGGAGGAAAATAAAGGGTGGAAGTAACTGCGCGGGGCTCCAACTTGTAGATTCGTCTTGCCCTCGCAAATTTAGTTTTACAATTTAGTAATTTCCAGCTCCTGTTTTCCAAGTAACAATAATGAATGAGTTCACATTTCTCCTGTTATATAAGGCTGTGGTTGGACTGATTTTCTGTTCAGTATAAATACTGGACCTCAGGAAATATATCAAGAGAGTGCAATACAGGTTCACCAGAATGATACTGAGACTAAAGGAGTTAATTTATGAGGGCAGGTTGCAGAAATGTGGGCCTGAATTTGTGCGATTGAGTTTTTCAGTGTACATTGTGTTGCGTTTTTCTTATTTTCTTCCCATGTTTTAGTAACTAATAAATTCACTTTTTCTTTAACTCAAGAAAGCCCAAATAAATTGGCTCGTTTTAAAGCATAATTACATTTGGCCTGGGGACAGGTATCCACAAAGGAAGGAATCATTTTTTAAGTTAACCTTGTTGCAAGCAACCGAGGGGGTCGAATAAAAATTGGGAGCTAGTTCATCCTTCCACATGCAGGAACAGAAATTGGGGGACCTTGCCCCGGGACCGGTCACAGCAATGAAGGGGCATTAAAACAGAAAATGCCAGTATCTATGTCGACAGGAGCAGAGTTAATATTTCGAGTTCAATGTATCTCTTCTCTTACACAGTTTTGAAGAAGAATCTGAATTCAATCATCTAAGATTTTACATCAGCTTCCTCACTCTGCTGTGAGGCTGCAGGTTTGGTTCTAGAAGATGCTACAGATCTGCAATCATCTCTTTGATGAAGCACGTTTACTTTTGGGTTAGATAGAGGTTAGAAGAAAGCTCCCAAGAAAGCCTTGGTGACCCAGCTAACTTCACTCTTCTTCCGAGGGAAACTGCAAATATCACCCCCATGCCTGGGAGCAAGTGGTGTACTTTAGTGGTCATTCACTAAGATCCAATAACTTCCCAACATCCAGCATTTTATCAACTTTTCAAAATTCTTCCATCAAGCCAGGACTTCACAAGCTCTGTGAGAGGCAGTACATAGGGCTAAGCAACCAATCTGCATGTTAAATTAAAATACCACTGGCATGGAGATTTCTCATACAGCTAAGCATATGTGCAGTTCTGTGAATTAACAGAGGGCTTTAACAAAAACAGCATGGTGGCACAGTGATTAGCATTGCTGCCTCATAGTGTCAGGGACCCAGGTTCGATTTCAGCCTTTGGAGTCTGCACAATCTCCCCATGACTTTGTGTGTTTCCTCCAGATGCTCCAGTTTCCTCCCATAATCGGAAAGATGTGCAGATTAGGAGGATTAACCATAATCAATGCATGGGATTACGGGGCTAGGGTGGGGAAGGGGGCGCTGGGGTGAAG
The DNA here is from genome assembly GCA_024679065.1 of Sphyrna mokarran. Classification (NCBI taxonomy): domain Eukaryota; kingdom Metazoa; phylum Chordata; class Chondrichthyes; order Carcharhiniformes; family Carcharhinidae; genus Sphyrna; species Sphyrna mokarran. The sequence continues at coordinate 102,614,696 of JAGIQG010000007.1, forward strand.
TAATGGGGGTGGGGGATGGGAAGCCGGATTAAAATGCTCTTTCAGCAAGTTGTACAGACTCGATGGGCTGAATGCACTGTAGAGTTCAATGCAAAATGCTGGATTTTGGGTCAAATCATTCAGTGCTGATCAATGCCATGATCTTTCCACTCTGCATACCCCTTCTTCAGGTGATGAAGGAGCAGCGCTCCGAAAGTTAGTGGCTTTTGCTACTAAATAAACCTGTTGGACTTTAACCTGACATTGTGAGACTTCTTACTGTGTCTTGGATTATGGGAGGAAACCGGAGCGCCCGGAGGTCACACACAAAGTCACGGGGAGACTCCACACAGACAGTGACCCAGAGCTGAAATCGAACGTGGGTCACTGACACTATGAGGCAGCAATGCTAACCATTGTGCCACCATGCTGCTTTTGTTAAGGCTGTCTCTTAACAAAAGAGTCCAACGCTGGCATCTCCATGTCATTCCCAGTTCACGCATGAGAAATTCTGAGTTTTACTCTCAACAACACACTGACTGGTGTGGAATCGTTACAAATAGTGCGCATGGTTAATTTTCACTTATACCAGTACGCTGGTACTGGTGAAAACTATTGGTGGCAGAATGCCAAATATTACAGCCAGTTTTTTTTAGGGAAAAAAAATGATCATACTGCCATCCCCAATCAAACAGGCCAGATGAGAAAACACATTTTACGGCCATTGTGATCAACAAACTTGGGATTGATATCAACTCATATGCATCAAAAAAAATGAATTCCTTGTATTTGTGCATCAATTACAACAGTACCATTTATATTGACAGTTATCAATGGCTTTGCCTTATGAATATATTAATATAAAGATACAAGGTGATATGTCAACCACATTTGTATTAATTTGTTTGATAATTGATCGGATATGGTTGACATGAAGATAAATGCTTCAGACCAGAAATCATTGTGGGATGAACACAAAATGTGCACCGTGAAATAACAGCCTGTTATTCCCCCATGTTGAAATCCTTTCCCTTGGTAGGAAATGTAGAGAGTGTAAAACCAGATTCAATATCACTCACTTTGGAGCACTTTACCTGACCAAATTTACCCATATAATTTGAGAGTTTATTAATACATGGCTAATTCCTAACTCAATATCATAACATCCTCAGTTAAATTGATCAAATATAGTTAGAAATCATAGAATCCCAACAGTGAAGGAAGAGACCATTCAAAGAATTGAGTCTGTACCGACTACATCTCACTTAGGCCCTATTCCCCTAACCCCACACATTTACAGTGCTAATCCCCCTAATATTAAGGGGCAATTTAGCATGGCCAATCCACTTAACCCATCTTTGGACTGTGAAAGGAAACCAGAGCACCCCAATGAAACCCACACAGACACAGGGAGAACATACAAACTGCACACAGACAGTGAACTGAGCCCAGAATTGAACCTGGGTCCTTGGTGCCACGAGTCAGCAGTTACTACCACCGCGCCTCACTGCGATAAATCTGCTGGTCAATGGGCAGAAAAATCATTGACCAAATTGAATGCTGAAGTTTTCGATGTAGGAACTAGAATCCAATGTGTTGCTAATGCCAACAGATTATCTCATAAAAGTAACTTGCAGTAAATTAAGAAATGCCTTTTGCATTTGAGGGCAGAGCTGTAGATAACGACCTTAAAATCCTCTGTTCCCCAGGCAACAGCAAAGCTGATTAATGCTCTCTGTTAGTGGATATTTAATGGAAGACTCTATAGTTGCCCGCAGTGTCATAGAAATATAGAAATATAGAAAAACTAAAGCACAAACAGGTCCTTCAGCCCACAGGTTGCGCCAAACATGTCCAAACATGTCTAGTTATCTGGGATGTCCAAACATGTTTAGTTATCTGGGATGAGGATTGAGGGAGTCAGGGAATGGTTGGGGAAATCACTGGCCAGACTTCCCAATCCAATTTCTCTACATTGAAGAGAACATGAGATTGTTTGGGTTCAATTCTAATGCTCTCAGTTAGTGAATGACCTTACTGTTTGGGAGCATGTAGGCTCAGCGGTCACTTAACCAGACAATTTTCAGTGCATGACTAAATATACTATGGTAGAAGTCAATACCATCCAGCAGGGGAGAAACCTGTTGTATTGACTGCCTCTCCCTCTACTCGATGCATTATGGAGATATTCTTTATTTTGTAAGCTTGGCATGACAACCCAGAGAATCTTCATCACCCCTGCTCTAGAAGATTTCAAATGCCAGTTTAGCTGCTGACTATCTGCTTGGAAGGCAATGTGCCTTTGTTTTACAGTTGGGTGTAATTGCAAAATTTGCTTGTTTTATGCATCAGTAAGGTTATTATCTGATGTTTCAGTTCATGAGTTTGCAGTTATCTATCCAAGACTAATACGAAGATAATTATGTCAACCACACAATTGATAACAGAGCATGTGTGTGAATAAGATGCATGCCCGTTGACAATTAAAGGGCTAATTAAGGCCATTAACAACCCAATGAACAATGATTTTATATTGGCTATGTGATTTTCAGCATGTCACAGGGACAAAATGGGGCACTAATCATGTTTTCATTTCCTCATCCAATGGTATGATAAACAGTCTCTTCTCTGTCATCACAAGTTTGTTGCTGTGTGAGTGCCCAACAATTTCTTAGCAACTCTTTAGCTTTTTTCAACACCGCCTTTCAACATTTCAGGGTCTCAGCTTCTCTTTTAGGTTTCCCTGAGTCATGGAGCACAGTGATCTCTCATTTGCAAGGCACTAGAACCCTGCATTTGATTTCTTGGGGATATTATGTTCTGCCTGTGGGAGCTCCTCTGAAGAGGAAAAGAGGGTCAGGAGGGAGGGGAGGTTAGGTGAACATGGGCACCATAGCAGGGAGGGACCTTTAAGAGGAGAGGCATACATCAGTTTGTTTGTGCAGGGACAGCAGAGAGGCTTAGATGGGAAAATAGACTGCAGACACTATTACCCAACATTGCAACTACCCCCAAATGCCTGAGTACTGATTCTACAGGAGTCTACACCTCTCCACGGACAGAGTAATGGCAATATGTGACATGATAGATCCTGAATTCATCTCCAGCTACTCGGGTAGACATCCAATACTGGTGGTTTCAAAGGTCACAACAGCTCTTAACTTCTATGCCTATGGTTCTTTTCAGAGCTTAGTGGGGGATTGGCTCCCTTTTACAGTAAGCTATCAACTAATCCTAAGGTAGGTCCATGAACACACAGTCTTCACCATTATTAACCGCGTAATGTCAGCCTCTGTATTATACTCATTGACAATATTAAAATAAGCTATGAAGTGAATAGAAAGCAAAAAAGGAAGAAAAACAAAATATATTGAAACAATGAATCCTCTATATCAAATAATATGTTTATTTCCACACACAGGCTGAGATTTGGCACTCACTTTTGTCGTAGGTGATGCGGACACAAGATCCACTAGAAGCGACATCTCGGGGCCTGATTGTGTATTCCTATCAATCATTATTGATGTAATAAGCTTTCTGCCCAGGAAGGTTGGCTACCTCAGTTACAGAATTTAAATGTCCTTAGGGGACTTCCTCACCATACAATCTTCCCAGATTGGGATTCCCCCCCTCACTGATATGACATCAAGTCAGTGAAGTTTACAACAAGTTATTAAAACCATGAACCTGGTGATGGAAGCATGTCGAGGGCAGGTAAGAATAGCCCTGGAGGGAGAGGGACACGGCTGGGCAGTATCCTGGCACTGCCCCTCGGCAGTGGTCCTGGCACCCTGAAAATGCCCCTGGCATTGCCCCCTTAAAAAATGATATCCCAATCTCTGGAAATCAGGTGTTGCTGTGTTTTGTAAGTCCCACCCATGAGTGTGATAGCATGAGTCACAACTCTGGGTTTTCTTTTTGTGACAATATGCTAGAAAAGCCATAACTCTTGCCTGACTAAGCACTTAAAAAAAGGACAATTTTGCCTCTGAGATTCTTCTGATGTAGATGAATGCATTAGGATGGCTGCATGATTTTTACTTCAGTGTTAAAGAAAGGTAAGCTGAGTATAGGAGGCAGGCTCCAATCTCTTCTGAGTTGTTTCCTAACAAGGTGCAGGTGGAAGTATATTTTTTAACCATGCATTTCTATTAGATGATTCTATCTTCCTCTCCTTCTGTAACCGAGGGCACGATCTTACCTGCTGTTCGTGCCAAGCTCCCGCTACAGCGATGTCAGAGAATTTGGCACCCGGTCAAATCCCTATTTGCCGCAGCAGGAGTATGGTGACACAGTGATTAGCACTCCTGCCTCACAGTGCCTGCGACCCAGATTCAATTTCCAGCGTGGGTCACTATCTGTGCAGAGTCTGCACATTCTCCCCATGTCTGCATGGATTTCCTCTGGGTACTCCACTTTCCTCCTACAGTTCAAAAGCCATACCAGTTAGGTGCAATGGCAGCAACTTGGGTATTTTTGCAGTAACTTCATTGCACTGTTAATGTAAGCCTATTAATAAATAAACTTTAAGGATGGGTAAATTCTGCCATTGTGATTCTGGCAATAACCTTTCTTGCAAAATCACTTGGGTTATTCGTGGGGACCAAGCTGGAAATTTCAAGCAGGATCCTAAAAATTGCCTGGGAACATTGTGATGTCTTCCTATTGCTATCAATAATATTGAATGTAATTTCTTCAGATCCTGTGTTCCTTATTGAAAGGGACTTATTAAAATCCACTCACAGTAATGGGACTGACTTGAGAAACACATTGTTCTCACCCCAACACTCCAACCTGATGCTCAGAAGGGACTCAGGCAACTGAAATGTTTTATAACAGATCGCAATGTACCTGCTGATTCGAAATCAGCACTAACCTTTTGTCAGAGTGTGCTATTGAACAGGATTCCTGGATTAGGTATCTGAATGTTTGAGCTGTTGGAAATGCATAAGGCTGTCAACTGTACATATTAGGTTACTTCTCTGCCTCCAATCTTGAGGAATAAGAGAAGAGGATTTGCCCATTCTACAAATGATTTTCTCCACATATCAATATTCATGTTGTCCTGAACATCATAAGTTTGTGTCTAACATGGTTCACTGAGTCTTCTGTCAGGAATGGAATTAATGCATGATGTTGAGAAAGACACAAATCTAGTTACCTCAGGGACTGAAGTGACCCTCAGGAAGATCAAACTACACAATATAGCAGACGGCTTAACCATTATGGGCAGCATAAACTCAATGGTTAGCATTGCTGCCTCAAAGCGCTAAGGACCCAAGTTTGATTGCTGGCCCTGGGTCACTGTCTGTGTGGAGTCTGCACATTCTCTTCTGGGTGCTCCAGTTTCCTCCCAAAGTCTGAAAGACATGTTGATTAGTCATGCTAAATTCTCCCTCAGTGTACCCGAACAGGTGCCAGAATATGGCAACAAAGAGATTTTCACAGCAACTTCATTACAATGTTAATGTAAATCTACTTATGACACTAATAAATAAACATTAAACAAATCAGCCAATATCTTGGAACAAATAGAGAGTTAACCTCTTAGGCCATCATCAAATCAGTCAAAATTAATTGGGTGGCACAGTGATTAGCCCTGCTGCCTCACAGTGCCAAGGACCTGGGTTCAATTCCGGCCATGGGTGACTGTTTGTTTGGTGTTTTCATGTTCTCTCCATGTCTGCACAGGATTTCTCCATGTTTTCTGGTTTCCTCCCACAGTCCAAAAACGTGTGGGTTAGGTGTATTGGCCATGCTAAGTTGACCATTAGTGTCCAAAGATGTGTAGGTTAGGTGGATTGGTCACATGAAATTGCAATGGCAAATGTCTGGGTTTATGGGATAGGGTGAAAGGGAGAGCCTGGCTGAGATGCCCTTTTGGAGAGTGTTACAGATTTGATGGGCCAAATAGCCTTACTGTAGGGAAAGTCTCCACAGGCGTTTGATTGTCTGGGAGATCAGGTGAGCACACACTGTGGCCACATTTCAATAAGTACGCTATAAAGCATTTAACAATAGGAATATAGTGAAGGAAGTAGTTACTTATTTCATGGCCTCAAAAGCATCCTAAAAGGCTTTACAGCCAATCAAGCACTTCTGTATATCCGCTGTTAAAAATGTAGCAAATTCAACAGTCAATTATTACACAGCAAGATCCAACAAATAAATGACAAAACTGTGGATGGGATTTTATGGCCTCATTATCCCCAAACTATAAAACCCACCCAATGTCAATAGACCTTTCCATTATCCATTCCGCTCCCTGTAGTGGGCAGGGCAGTAAAATTTTGACCTACTTGTTTTACGCGTGGTTGAGTTATAATGGTTGGCCAGGACATTAAAAGATTTCCACTGTTTTTCGTGAAAGAGGATATCTGGACCTTTTAAGACTTCCTGAGAGGGTAGATGGCAGCTCGGATTAATGAAAGGCACCATCTCAAACACTGCAGTAGGAAATTGGCAATGCAGATCATGTGCTCAAGTCTCTAAAGTGTGGTTGAAGCTTTCTAATTAAGAATGGGGTTAATAAGATCGAGCCATGAATCCTGAGGTTGGAGGGGTAATTGATAATTATAAATTCTTCGTTTTGCATTCCAGATTGCAATGGACATCAAAATGGCAATACGTCAAAATGGTCCTGAAGTTTGATATTTGGTAATTTGGCATTTCCGCTATAATTCTGGCAGGAGACCAATAAACCCCAATGAAATGTGAAAACAGCTGTTACCTGTGGATTCAACTAATCTTCACTTAAATCATGGTGGGAAGTAAAGAGAACCGTAATGAAATTTGAATACAGAATTTCCAATCCTTTGGAATTGTGTGCTGAATCCCTACGAAGATTAACGGCAAGGAAACATTTTGAGGTCTGATTTTCCCTTACTATGATAATTGAGCTGACATAGAACATTCTGTTTGTGATAAGTCTGGACAATCTTGATTGTTGGTCTTTATTAATTCGTGGTTTGCACATGCCAAACAAGCTCTGTGGGACACCTTGCTAGATCAAGAGGGCAATAAATCAGCGAGATCATATATTAGCTTGCTAACAAGGACTGAGTCGGAGATCATCCCTGGCAGACTATTCTAACAGGGCTAAAATCTCATTCTAATGTTTCTATATAATATGTACCCCTAGGCCTAATTTTTAATGATTTGAAATTTGACAATGATCTTTCAAAATGGCTAAAGCATTCGGACAATGGGAACCAATTTTCACCTAGTTATCTTCGAAAAGACCCAAATAAACCCTGTGGGCTGCAAATGCCGAATTTAAAAGGAATTATACCAAAGCCATCTTCATTTCACAACCCAGGCTGACCAATCAGAGCCTATTTATCTGCTAGGACAAAGAACCCTGCAACCTTCCTTTCAAATTCTTAGTAATTAGAATGCGAATGATCTCAATAATACAGAAAAAGGGATATACACTCTATCAAAAGCAAAGTAGAGAAGTGGGAGACCTGTGGTGAGTTTCACATAGTTCTGGGAGGGACAGGGCCTAAACACACTGTTGAGCCTTGCCGCAAAGCAATTGGGCGCCATTTTGAAAGAGCACCCCAATCTTGTGGTACATTGGAAGATCTCCTCCCTCTACCCACAGACACTGGGAACCCTCCCTCCAGCCTATTGGCAGCATATTTCCCCATTTCTTCCTTGACATGGATTGTTGACATTGGATCCCTCCTAATATCCCCTTTCATGACCCCAGCATGTCCCCCCACTATTGCTACTTCCTTCATAGCACCCCCTTCATGTTCCACTCCTTTATGCCTCCCATCATGCTCCATCCTGTCATGCCTCCTCCACTCAGGCCCATCCTTTTGGCATTGCCTCCAGCTTTGTCTGAGGCCCACAAACCTCCGCGCCCTTGATTTGATTTGATTTGATTTATTATTATTGTCAGGTGTAATTGGATTCAGTGAAAAATATTGTTTCTTGAGTGCTGTACAGACAAAGCATACCATTCATAAAGAAGGAAATGAGAGAATGCAGAATGTAGTGTTAGTTATAAGCATAGAACGAGAGTAAAAGACAGAATTCGAAGGTATGCTAAGCATAGCTTGCAAGAAGTCCCCTCACTTTGGCATCACCTTGGAAGAAATGAAAGAACCCAGCTTACCCTACACCATGGCAGCGACTGATTTGCTCTTTCGCACCCTGGGGGTTAGTGTTAAATGGAATTCACATTTTCGCTCACCCTCACAATCTCAGGCCCCTGGACTACACTTTAAAGGACCAGTAATGATTTGCACCCACATGGACTTTCCTCTGGAGAGGTGGGAACATTCTGGGAGTGGTGCTGGGGGGGGGGGGGGGGGGGGGGGGGGGGGGGGGTGGGTGGGGAGGGTGGAGTGTTGGTGGCGGTGGAGGGGGACACAATCACATATTGAACTCTTTAATGAGATTGATATCTAGCCAATCTCATGCTAATTAGCCTCATGTCCATCCAGGTGCTATCAGGTTGCCCCAGTCAAAAGGAACCAGGAAGATTGTAACCCATCTACACTGGGCACAGAACCCACTTTTTGGACTTGCAGACAATTTTCCTGGATTAGAGTGATCTGCGCCAAGTGCAGTAAGGCTGGAAAATTGCAACTGTTGTTTTTTGATACACATTAGTAGGTTTCCCAAGCCATCTGTCTACTCTCAAAAATATCTACTTCACAACCTCCCAAACCTCCTTCCCAACCTTCAAAGCAACGCTACCACCATCCAGGAGATGATCTGCTCCATCCAGCTATCATCTCCCTCTCCCCGTGACTGCACTCCACTCCTACAACCACTGAAGAACACCTCCCACTCCTGCAATGCCCATCCATCTATGTTTGGTGTCCGTGTCCTGAGGTTGGAACTCCACTTATCGTATGATCTTGACCAGCCCTCCCAACCTCATGTATAGTAATCCCCCCCTCCCCTCTACCATGGCCCCCCACAAGACATATCTGCCCCTCTCAGCTGTGGCCTTGTGCTGGAGACATTCATCCTCACAGGCTTTCAGGCTTGTTATCAGATAGAGAGGCAAATTAACAGAAAACGATTAAAAGAGTTGCAGTTAAAAGAATCTCAAAGTGCTCTCCCCCCACCTTAACCATTTCCCTTAACCACCTACCCTCTCCCAACCTCAGCCCCCACCTCCACTATCCAATTTACTGCATAGAACGTATCTCTTCAACTAAACCCCAAGTCTTTGTGTTCAGTTTAGTCAAGGCAATGAAACAGTTCGAGGAAATCATAGCAGGGGTTACATTGCTTAGGGAGAAGGAGAAACAAGAAAAAATGGGGCACTTTCAAAAAATACAGAAACCACAAAAAGACCATGTAGCAGAAGGGTTCAAAATTAAAAAGGACATTCGTAAGATAAGTCATCAAAGCTGATATCCACTGATGGAGTGAAGGGGCAAAAATTTTAAGATCACCACTGAAAATACAAAATTTAAAGGATTTACATTGTGCAGAGATGTCAAGAAATCTGTCTTCAATAAGAAACCCAGAAAACAATGCAGGTGTTTCAAGCTTATTTTTTAGGATCACAAGTATAGAATCATAGAATCATTATCATGCAGGTAGAAACCATTCGGTCCATCGAACCTACACTGCCTATAATCCCACTGAGGTCCATCCTCATAACCCCACACATTTACAGTTCTAATCTTCCTGACACTAAGCAGCAATTTATCATGGCCAATCAACCTACTCTGCACATCTTTAGACTATGGAAGGAAAACGGCACACCGGAGAAAAAACACGCAGACATGGGGAGAACATGCAAACTCCACACAGACACCCACGGATGGAGTCGAACCTGTGTCTCTGGCATAGTGAAGGAGCAGTGTTAACCACTATGTGACTGTGTCGCTCAGTAGGTGGAAGTACTGACAGCCCTTGATCTACTTGGCATGTTGATTTTTATCTGAAGTAGGTTTACATTAACACTGCAATGGAGTTACTATGAAAATCTTCTCGTCTAGCACCTGTTCGGGTACACTGACGGAGAATTTAGCATTGCCAATGCTCCTAACCCACATATTCAGACTATGGAAGGAAACTGGAGCATCCGGAAGAAACCTACACGGACACAGGGAGAACACGCAAATTGCACACAGACAATGACCTCAGCCAGGAATTGAACCCAGGTCCCTGGCACTGTGAGGCAGCAGTGCTAACCACTATGCCACTGTGGTGCTCCACTAAATCCATATTAAATTTGAAAAAGGAATTGGATAAATGTAATGAAAAAGAGCAGTGACCTAGGACCATGTGGTACGCTCCATTACGGAGCTTCGTACATTGGTAATGGGCAGAATGGCCTCCTTCTTATCTATACACCTTTTAGGCCCAAATTTAATCTCTGCAGACAGGGGCCAAGCTGGGTGGTAAAGCACCCTGCAGCCTATGTGATTTTTGTTCATTGGTTTTATCCATAATGTATTCCATCAGTATCCCAACCAAAACTGGGTGGCTTCAAAGCAAGAAGCTAGCGCTCCACAGCTGGAGTTAGCAGCCAGGCTCAAGTAGCTTTTTAATTAAGCAATAATTCCTACACTTTTTGGAACGCTATTGATTTTTGAATGAGAAGTAATAATGGTGGATAGCTATTTAGACAGAAAAGTCAATACTTACTGTGCCTTAGGTAAGAATATTTTCTATGGAAACGTGTTATTTATGCTGTCCAATAATAAAACTAATCTATACTGCTGAATAAACAATGAAATAGTTTCCTAAGTGAATTAATTAGCAGATGGCCATGTACCATGTCATGTTACGTTCTTCAGCTTCCTGTCTTCTGGCTAAATAGTCTGCAATTTAAGGCATTAACCTTTTAAGAACTGAATTTTTCTCATGCAATATAGGAAATAGGAGTTGAAAATTAGATAGTGCTGGTGTTCTGGTGCAAGGATTGTATGATTGCCCCATATTTTATAAGGGTGAATCAGGCAGCGTGCAGCATTAAACACACTGATTACTAGCTGCATTCTCAGCACGAGTTTGGGGAACATGCACAGGTAGGATGTTCTGCAGCTAGCCTTCATTAAGGGTACCACTGCAGCAGCAGGCTGGGGAGAAGCCTCCTGTCTTCTCCAATACAATGTTACAAGCTTCAGCAGAGGAGATGGAAAATGAAAGAAGAATGAATAAGAAAGCCTTCAAGGTGCAAACTGCAAGAGGAGTGGGTGCACATGGCTTCTAGGAGTCTTGCCCTGAGGATCTGGCTGCAGTGCCAGATAAAGTTCACATGAATGGTGAAGATCGGTAATACATTATCAAGTATCATCTCCTATCCATCGTTCCACCAACTCTCACTCTGCTCAATGAATCAAACCCACATCACTGGGCCATTTGTTGGTGCCCCTAGTGCTGAACCCTTCCCCATCTCCCCCTCCTAAACAGCATCTGTGTCTACTACGTGGAAGGGTCAGGGACCAACATAGACTCTCCACAGGCAGACTGGATGCACTGCAGTGGGTAATGAAGCATCGCTTTCTCATGTTGAGTAGCTCTTTTATATGTGGATCACACAGATGGTGACCTTGCCATTGAGGCCCATGACCCCTCGTCATTCAGATAGGTGTATGAGCAACTGAAGGTTTACTTACCTTGCCAGAGCAAATGAGGTAATTGATCTTTTTGCAGAACTGCAAGGCAGTCCTCTGCTGGAAACCTCAGGTCCTGATCTCCTTGGGGACTCCCTCCCGTGCAGGATTAGTCTGACGGTTCAGCCTCCTCCTTCCATCCTCCAAATAGAGGATGTCCTCCTAACCTCTACTGCATTGAGTAGGACTTCAGTAATGTGTCACTGAATGTGGGAGTGGGGGCAAAATTTCCACCCAGAGAATAGGCATTGAGCAGACATGTGGGTTGGTAGAGGGTGATGAATGGTGCACCATGGGGATCACTACAGGGGCATCAATGTCTTACAATTCAAATAAACTTACATGAAGAGATCAGAGATATGGATCAGAATTTTACCCCTCCACCTGCCATGGGAATCGGGAAGGTTCATTGACCTCAGGCAGGATTTTAAAGTTTCAGGGTAAGCGAGACCATAAAATCCCAGCCATGCTGTTTAAATTTACTGATAATTTGATTTGATTTATTATTGTTACATGTATTGGTATACAGTGAAAAGTTTTGTTTCTTGCACACAATCCAGACAAAGCATAGCATAAATAAGGAAGAAAAGAGGGAGTGCAGAATGTAGTTGGACAAAGATATATAGGGAAATGAGTTGTGAAGAGGATGTATGGAGGTTACAAAGGGATATGAGTAGGGTAAGTAAGGGGCAAAGGCCTGGCAAATCAAGTGAAATGTGGGAAAATGTCCAATTTGGCAGAACAAATAAAATAGAAGCATATTATTTACATGGTATGAGATTGCAGAGCTCTGAGATACAGAAGGATCGGGATATTCTTCTGAATGAATCCAAAAATATTAGTATGCAGGCATAGCAAATAATTAGGAAGGCTAATTGAATGTCATTATTTATTGCGAGGGGAAGTTAATATAAAAGTATGGAGGATATGGTTCAATTATCCGGATCACTGTTGAGACCATATCTGGAGTGCTGTGTATGGTTCTCGCCTCCCTTTAAGCAGGGATCTAAATGCATTGGAAACCGTTCAGAGAAGGTTTACTGGGCTAATACCTGGATTGAGCAGCTTATCATGAGAAAAGGCTGGGCAATCCAGGCTCGTATCTATTGGAGTTTAGAAGAGTAAGAAGTGACTTATTGAAACATATAAGATGCTGAGAGATATTGCCGCGGTGCGGGTGAAGAGGGTGTTTCCTCTTGTGGAACAATCTAGAATTGGGAGTTACGGTTTTAAAATAAGAGATCACCCATTTAAGGCACTGATGAGGAGAATTCTTTTCTTTCAGAAAGTGGTGAGTCTTTAAAACTCAAAAGGCAGTGGAAGCAGAATACTTTAAAGGCAAAAGTAGATAGATTCTTTATAAACAAGAGGGTGAAGGTTATCGAGGATAGGCAGGAATATGGAGTTGAGGTTAAAAATCAGATCAGATTAAAATTATATTGTTAACTTGTTAAATAGCAGAGCAGGCGCACGGAGCTGAATGGTCTACTCCTGTTCTTAGTTTTTATCTTCATGTGGAGTTGATAGTGGAGGGAGCAGAGATTGAGGCTGTGGCCCAAAACAAAGACTGGGATTTTACGAACATTACCATCATCAGAATCCAACGGATTGTAGGCTAATCCACTAAACCTACTGCGGAAAATCCCAGCCAAAGTATTTTGCAATCTCAGTTTTTGGTTGGAGAAAATTTTTGATCATCAGTGCTGATTGTCATAGAAGCAGAAGCACAATGAGTCAGATATGATAAAGGAATCAAAAGAGGTGGTAGTGAGGTAGAGTTGGTTGCTGTCACCGTACATACTGAATCTAATATAGGGCAGGATTTTACAATTGATTGTAAGGTGGGAAGGCCTTAGGAGGAAAGGCTGAGGGACCTGAGGTTATTTTCATTAGAGAGAAGAAGGTTACGCGGTGACCTAATTGAGGCGTATAAGATGATCAAAGGACTGGATAGGGTGGATAGTGAGAGCCTTTTTCCTCGGATGGTGATGACGAACATGAGGGGATATAACTTTAAATTAAGAGGTGGTAGTTATAGGACGGATGTCAGAGGCAGGTTCTTTACACAGAGGGTGGTGAGGGCTTGGAATGCCCTGCCTACAGCAGTTGTGGACTCGCCTACTTTGGGGGCATTCAAATGGTCGGTGGATAGGAATATGGATGATATTGGAATAGTTTAGGTTAGAGGGTCCACTGGCCGGCGCAACATCGAGGGCCGAAGGGCCTGTACTGCGCTGTAATGTTCTATGTTCTATGTTCTAACTCTACCCAAGTGAGAATGGAAAATCCTGCCCGGGGTCAATAGACATTTTTGCTGTCTGTCCCTGACCCGCTCCGATTCCATGGCAGGTGAGCAGTAGAATTCCGGCGGCAGTGCTTTTGCAAGATATTTCTGAGGGGAAGTGTGTAGATGACAAATAGGAGTGCGGGGGGAGTGGGTGCGGTGGGTGTGGGGAGGGAATGGTGGGGAGGTTGGGGTTAAGCAGAGGATTTTGGGGGTGGAAGAAATACTCAAAATAAATAATTTTTTGGCTATAGCTAGATAAATGAGACCGGAAGACGGAATTCAACACAGCTGGACAGAGGTGTTGGAGGAGAATGGTATATAGTCATTAATGTCGAGGTGTGCAGACAGGCTGGGAAAGATAAAGGTAAGTTACCACAATCACAGTTACATGGATGAAATTTGTGGCTTTATTTGGAGTTGCTTCAGAGCTATGGATGGAAAAGGAGCCTGATGCCCAATGAAAGGTTAGGCTGTGTAATGAGGATACTTCAGCCAGATTAATCCCATTTTACTTGAACATGCATGGGTGTCCAAGAAGACATAGATATATTGGATAGAAATTTATGCCTTTGCTGAAGATAGGTTTGGTAGCAGGAAGAGAGTTTAAACTGGCAGGAAGGTGTCATTTGGCGACACAGATTAAGTCTGTGGCACAAACACTTTAAGGTCTTTATGGGAGGATGTATAAGGCTAGAATAGGATTTGTAAACCACCTATGAATCTATGGCCAACATTGACATTTTAGGTCCGTCCAGCCATCTGCAAAGAAGAAACATTCGCAGCAAGAGGGATTTCCAATGATGCGGATGATGTTGACCGTTTCACAGCTTCTGATGTATGTTCAGCATATTTGCTTGAAGGCAAAAACATTAAGAAAGCTACTTATTTGAGACCTGTGGACATGGAAATTCAATAATCATTAGCCATTCACAACAATTTACACGGTCCTCTCTCTGTGCTTGAAGTCCCACAGCTCAGGGGAACAAAGAGCAGTTTGATTTTTGGTTTTCACAATTTAAAATGGGAGTGGCATATTGGCATATGTGTGAGTAATCTGCTTTGATTTTAGTCATTTCCTTCAACATTGTTGAACCATCTTAATGCATTATCTGAGTCTGCAATTCCGTGAAAGGGTGATATCCAAGCATGGAATATTTTACTGCCCCAAAATTGCAGGTCCCTGACTAACTTATTAAGGAATATCGAGCTCCCTGGAGTATTTTCAATATCTGTGCAATGTTGGAATTTTACATACAGTTTTCAGTTACAGCAGTGTAGGAAGAAACCATGGAAACAATGCAACGTTGATGAATTCGATAACACCAGGAATAGTTATGGCAAGAGGCTTTAAAAGTTAATTCTGAATTCCTTGGAGCAGATAACGTCAAGGGGAGATCTAATAGAATTGTTTGAAATCATGAAAGGCTTTCAGACTATAAATAATGAAGGATTATTTTCACCAGTAAGTGAACCGCCAGCAGAAAGAAATTAAGTAAGAGCAGTTGCATTTTTTTTCTTTTATTCAAAGGGTTATTTGAATACAGAATATATTAGCACAAGGAGCCACAGATGCCAGATAAATTGAAATGCTTGAGAGGGAGATTTAAGAAAAATGTTAAACAGCACAGTGAAAGAGAGAGAAAAAAAGACAAAGTTAGATAGGGTTAATTCTCCAGAGTTGGTGCTGTCTCGTGGATGCATAAGTAAGTGTTGTATTCCAGAACTAAACTGTGCCCCTGGAAGCAAATGCGTTTCTCATGCTTATTACAGGTGACTCCTGACTCTGGTCATAGCATTATGAGGGAATGTTGTAGTTCACATGAGGATGCATCCCAGTGAGTGGCTTACTCACTCATTTGCAGTCACTTGCTGACTTCTGTTGCAAAGTGCCCAAGATGCTGTCAAGCAGCTATGTAGCTGATGGGACTGGGCAGCTGAAAAGCCATCAACTCCCACCCAAAGACAATTACAGGTTATGTGCATTGGATGTCAACGAAAAGGGGAGGTTTCTTGACAGAGAGAATTGTATTTCTCTCCGACTCAGCCCTCAGGTAAAAATGCAGTTGAACCCTACTAATATCTTCTATTTTGAAACAAAGTTATTCTTGTGATCTGGGCATTGCTACCAAAGTTAACATTTAATGCCTATCCCTTCCTCATTCCTGAATGGATAGTGGTGAATGTTCTTCAATACTCCAACCTTACTCAACAACTTCTGAGCACAAACCACATTGGAATGAGAGTCACGTGTGAACCAGGCTGGGGAAGGACAACAAATTTTCTTCACTAAAGCCATCAGCTGGGTTTTACAATAGTCCAACAATACTTGGGCAGTTTTACCTTGACCAGCTTTTTCCTAAATATCACATTCAAATTCTCAAACTGGTTGTTTGTACAAGATAATTAGTCCAGGACTATGGGCTGTTATGGTAACAAAACCATTAAACTATGCTTCCTTGTACCAGCTGTTTAAAATCATAATTGGCCAGATTAGGACAGCATCAGAATGGGTAAGTTTCCTCATTCCATTTAACTGTCCTCTTCAAAGTTTCTGCTAAGCTGGGAGATGGATGGGAGGTTCAATTTGATGCCCTTTTTTTACAATTTCTCATGTATTTAGAGTGGATGATCCACACAGGCCAGGTGCTGGTTATCTATAATTGTTCCAAATGCATTGCCTCTGTCGACTTTTGTCAAAACAAGATAGTCAGATTTTATCAGGAAAATGTGATGTGGGGTGGAATATAACTGGTGGAAGGGTTTCCTGGTCTACCACTTGACAAGTTGATGGGTAATATATTCACCACTAATGCTGTTGGATCCTGAGCCATTTAATGCTTTGAGACTGTCGATTACCTGGAGCTGAGGCTCCAACAACTCACTTGGTGATCAAAAGATGGGTCTAAAAGCAAAAAAAACAGTAACAGGATTAAAGGAAAAAAAACTCTCTTGGTGATTTTAAAAGAGGAGGTGTTAGCGAGATCTTCTAGCAAGATGGAAAATATAGTCATGAAATGTCACAGTATAAAGGTGAAAATTTATTAAAAACCAAAGATCAGTGAGAAAAATTACATTAAGGGTCTTGGATACAGGATATCTGGAACCTTGAATAAGTTCTGAAGTTATCAGTAAAAAAACAGGGTAGTTACACATTTTCTTAACCTGATTCTCCACTATACATGAGGATAAAGTAACTTCATTTAATGCCAATACATCAATATAATCCACTTCAGCTAATTGCTTAGTACTTCCAAGCATAATGGTTTCTTGTTTGTCCATTACTAACCAGACGTTATTCCTACTCTAGCTCTGACTATTCCAATGTGGAAAATCCCATCAGTTTACTGCCAAGTTTGATGAGACATCTATCCTCATGTCCAGAGTTATGTCTAATCTATGCCTGGATTATGAACCAACTATTGATAAAGTTGCAACATGTGTTCCTTTATAATGATCTCCCAGATATAAGCACACAAACTAAGGTTCCTAGGCCTCTGGTTCTTAAACTATTCAACTTTCCCATTATGCCTTTCAGTATCTTGCATTGACTGAGAGCATAATCATTGTAAAATACTTTAAGATACATCTAAAATATCAAAATATTGTTTGTCTTAAAATCATAGTTACTTGTTCCAATTATCTTATTGAATTAACATGTGGGTAAGTCATCATTCCTTATCTATTGTTAACAGTGTCAGTGTTTATATTCTGTCTAAGCTAAGAGAAATGTAAAATAATCACTTCCAGGAGGTGATCAGAGAAGAGTGAGATTCTGGACAATGTCTGGCATATTTAAAAACAAGGGCTGCTTTGCCATATATTTGGAGTCATTTGCTCAAAGCCAATGGTCTCCTGGGTTAAAAAAGGGGAGTACTGGGAAGACAGTAAAAAACAATGCAGCAGTATTGAGACCACTAGTCCCTGGAAGAGAAATGGGAAGTCAATTAGGATCCACGGAGTTTTTCAATGAAGAAAATGATCATGGAGTTCCTATACCATATATTTTCAGTACTTTCATAGAATCATAGAATCCTACAGTGCAGAAAGAGGCCATTCGACCGATCAGGTCTGCACCAATATAATCCCACCCAGTCCCTATCCCCATATCTCTACATATTTTACCCTCTAATCCCTCTAACTTAAACATCTTAGGACACTAAGGGGCACCTTTACAATGGCTGACCAAACTGACCCACACAGCTTTGGACTGTGGGAGGAAACCGGAGCACCCGGAGGAAATCTACACAGACACGAGGAGAATGTGCAAACTCCACACAAACAGTGACCCGAGTTGAGAATCAAATCCAGGTCTCTGGAGCTGTGAAGAAGCAATGCTAATCATTGTGCTATTGTGCCACCTCACAAACAAATAAAATTCCAAATAAGTTGCTTGTACCAGCTTTTCTCAGTACGACAGGAAGTAAAACTTTCAATTTGTTCTGGAACTTGGTTTATTCAGCAAGCCAGGGACAAAAATTTATAATGACTCGATAAAAATCATTGAAGAACCTTACTCTTCAAAGCTGTTGATCATCGCAATTTTGTTCAGATTCCACTAAAGGAATCAACTGGAAGGCAGAAGCATTGCTCAATTTGTGGCAACATTAAAAAGGCTGGCACAACATTGTGATTTTGGTGAGTTATTGGAAGATACTCTTCAAGAGCGTCTAGTTTGTGGTCTCTAAAATAAGACTATCGAAAGAAGATTGCTTACCAAACATACCTTGACTTTAAAGACAGCAGTAGAAATCGCAGTGTTGATGGATATGGCTGCTAAAGAGGCTTCGCACAATGAAGATCCACAAGTTGAAAACTGTCTATAAGAAGTCAAAACAGCAACACTTGTATCATAGATCTGCCAAAATGAGCCATTCGGTAGATGAATGCTGGAGCAAGGAAAGTCACTGCAAGAATTGTGACAAAATGTGCCACATTACAAAAACTTGTTGGGCTAGATCTGTTTTCCCTGAAAAGAACATTTAGAAGAAGAATCTGGTACCTTCAAGATGAACAAATTGCATTAAAAAAAAGGAATTTACAACATGGGAGAAAAGAATTAAGACTGTGATGAAAAAAATGTCCAGAAATTTGATGAAGAGCTCCAAAAGTAAAAAAAAGCAGCAATATTGAGACACTAGTGCCTGGAAGAGAAATGGTAGGAAATAGACTTATCCATACCTGAATGCCTTATCCAAGCAGGATGGATCACATAGATTCTGGATGATTCGGAAGTGGACAATCTAATAGGATGGAGGTTGACATTGATGCAGTTGTATCTTTAATTTCTGAGACTATATACCCACAAATACTGAAACATCTTTCTATAAAATCAGTTATTGTGATTTTAAGGATGTACACAAGAAGAGATCATCCTGTTAAAAGGTTACATCATAGTCAAGATCGAGTTGAATTGTCAAACAGTGGAGTTGCCTCTCCATGTGATCCATGGTAATTTTTCAGTTATATTTGGGAGATCATGGTTGGAGAAAACAAAGTTTAAGTGGAACGCTGTTAGCAGACTAGGCATTGTCCAAACAGATTGGGATAATATAATCAGGCCTAGTTTTAAGGCCGATTAAATTGGATATCCTAAATTAAAGAATTGGCCATATGCAATTCAGCCCAAGGTCGAAGAAGAATCAATATAACTTGTTAACACTGGTGTGTAGAGCCAGTGAGTGACTGGGTTACCCTCATCGTACCTCTAATGAAACCACATAGTTCAGTTTGTATTTGTAGTGATTTAAAACAACTATAAATCCAGGGTTGTGTGCTGATCAATATCTGTTTCCTTTAATTGAAGATTTGTTTGCTGGGTTATACGGTGGATAGAAGTTCAACAAGATTGATCTTCTACAACATATTTACAGATGAGTATAGCCACTGAATCTCAACCGTTGTCTACCATCGTTGCTCATGAACGTCATTTACTTCAGTGCCACTCTGGCATTGCCTACCTATGCCAAGGAGTGGGCCCCAGTGGGAGCTTGATGGGAGAAGGGGGATTAATGCTGCTGTGTCAGTGGATCAGGAGTGGTTCGATGAGCAGGAGATGCTGGATACCGGCAATGGCAATGGCGGGGTGGGGGGAAAGGATGTCGGTGCCAACTGTGTGGGGTAAGGGACTGATGACCGCAGCGGTTGGAGGAAGATGGACCAATGGTCGCGAGGAGGAGATAGAGGAGGGGCCAATGTTTATGAGTGGGGGTAGAGAAAAGATGACAATGATTACCAGCAGTGGGGAGAAGGATGGTGGCAAAGATCACCGGGTGGGGGAGAGAGGAGAGGCCAATGATCGGGGAGGGGGCTATCAGATTGAATGCTCTCTGATCGAGAGAGGGGAGTTTAGAGTCCACAGTGATGTGGTGGGGAGGTTTATCGGGATACCCTTTCCAGGTGGTGCCCCAATCTCTAAGCAGCAGGGTTTCATCAACGAGTTTAAACTCTGCTGCCCTCTATCACAGTTTGAGTCATACCTCCTTGATTTTTTTTTGACATATTGTCATAGTAAGTGGAGAGAAAACCAATTAATTTCTCTGGAGAGATAGTGTCAGTTTTCTCACCAAAAAGAACACCTGCCATTTTTTGGTAAAATTTCACTTCATAGGTGTCAAGAAAGCTTGAGTTGACCATTCAAGATGAGTGTCTACTGTATGGAATCTGAGTGATCGTTCCTTACATCCTGTGTGGAAGAGCTCTTGAACAATTATATGAAGGACACCCTGGTTTCGTCAGATGAAAGAATCACACTCATGGAGGCTCAGATTAAGTGTATAAATCCCTCTTCCTTTACTTCTGTAGTCATAACAGTCATAAAGTTTTATCAGTGTCAATCCTCTGCATGAATAAGAAATAGACCTTTGCTATTTCCTTTATACTTTTGGAAGTGACCAAAAATGCAATGACAATGATTATATATAAATTTCACTGGTCCATTTAAGGGTTACATGTTCTTCATCATGACTGATGCATACTCAAAGTGGCCAAAAGTTGTTATCACCAGGTTTACTATATCCAAAGAAACTATTAAAAAACCTGAAAAAGTTTTTGCAAGATGCGATGAACCAGAACAGCTTGTTAGCAATAATTGTTCACAATTTACTTTGTAAGAGTTTGAGGATAATTTCAAAGAAACAGTATTCCGCATATTAAATCAGCACCTTATTATCCATCAACCAATGAATTAGTTGAAAAATTCATGCAATCCTTGAAACATCGTTTAAAGGCTTCAAAAGAGAAAGGTTTATTATCATGCCATGACAATTATTTTTTGGAATCTTATGGAAAAACAACTCATGTGACTACCCAACTTTCACCTGCATTACTAACTTTAAAGAGAAAGTGAGAACTGTATTTGATTTATTATTACTTTCAGAAACTTCATACTTGTAGAGCATCAACAACAATCTCAAGTTGCTCCACCAGAAGTGAGGGTAAAACAACACCCATTTCAACAAGGAGATCAAGTGTTAATGGTGACATGGTAGCACAGTGGGAAGCACTGCTGTCTCACAGCGTCAGTGACCTAAATTCAATTCTGGCCTCAGGCGTCTGTATGGAGTCTGCATGTTCTCCCTGTGTCTGTGTGAGTTTTCTCTAGATGCTCTGCTGAGCAGATTAGCCATCCTCAACTGGGGCTATGGAAATAAGTCTGGGTGGGATTGTTATCAATGCAGGCTTGATGGGCCAAATGACCTTCTTCTGGACTGTACGGATTCGATGATCATTTAGCCATGAGCGAAAAATGGTACCATCTGCTGGTCTAGCAAAAACTCGTCTAATTTCTTACACAGCTCTTATGCATGCCATGGTCATGCTATGCTGTTCAATTGTCATCTTGAAATGATTTCTCAGAATCATCTCCAGAAGTACCAACTTCTTTAGTCCCCAGGGGCGTTAATTGAATCTGAATTGTCTGATGATTTTGTCTATGCTACTATACCACATAAGAATGATGCAGAATTTGTTTCAAGAAAAAAAGTGCCTCCTGAAGTTCCAAATCGTGCTTCCAGAATCAAGGGCAGCCAAACTTCAAATGTCATATATAACTAAAGAATAGATGTCCTCCTGAGCAACTTTCTTCCTGACTACGTACAAAAATTAATGATGCATAGTACTGTGTCTAGAGTATTATTGATCCTATGTATAACAATGCTGTAGTTTGCTGTTATGACTATAAAAGTAAAGGAGGAGGGATTTATACACTTAAGTGGTTGCAGATTGCTTCAAGAGCTGATCAAATGATTTGCTGGTGATGTCATTAGGATGTTGTAGAGGCTGCTGCTTTACTTTCAGTTTGTACATGCAACTCTCTTTCAATAAACCCATTGTTTTTAGTTTGAATCTCTGTGTGAGAATCATGTCTTTTTTTCATTAAAACCAACAACCATAGACATAGTTAGGACATTATAGAGACTGTAGTTGATCTGGAATGATAATCCTCACCTCTACCTTCCCATCTTATCCAAATAACTCTTGATTCCCTTACTGATTAAAAATCTGTCTATCTCAGCCACAAACATAACAAATGACCCAACGTCTACAATCCTCTGCAGCGAATAATTCCATATATTTACTGCCTTACGGGCAGCATGGTGGCAGAGCAATTAGCACTACTGCTTCATAGCAGCAGGAACTCAGGTTCGATTTCTGACTTGGGTCACTATCTGTGCAGAGCTTGCATATTTTCACTGCGTCTGCATGGGTTTTTTCTAGGTGCTTCAGTTTCTTCCCACAGTCTGAAAGACATGCTGGTCAGGTGCATTCACCCGAATAGATGCCGAAGTAACTCCAATGTAGCATTAATGTAAGTATACTTGTGACTAATAAATAAATTTTAAGAGAAGTATCTCCTCATTTCTATGCTAAATGAATGACCCCTTACTCTGAGATTATGTTCTCTGGTCTGAGACTCTCCCACAAAGGGAAATAAATCTCCCCGCTTCTATCCTTTCAAGCCCTCTGAGAGTCCTATATGTCTCAATAAAGTCACCTCGCATTCTCCTAAACTCTACTGAATACAGGCCCAACCTACTCAACTGTACATCTCAAAAAAATCCCAACCTGGTGAACCTTCTCTGGATTGTCTCCGAAACCAGTATATCTTTCCTCTGATAAGGGGGGAAATGCTGTTCATGGTATTCAGGTATGGACTAACAAGAAGCTGACAGGTTAGCAAGACTTCTCTATCTTTACACTCTATTCCCTTTGAAATTAAGACCAATGTTCCATTTATCTTCCCTATTACCTGCTAAACTTGTACACTAGGTTTGTGATTTATGTATGAAGACTCCCAAATCGCTCCGTGCCTGCAACTTTCTGCAGTCTTTCTCCATTTAACTAATATTCAACTCCATTATTCTTCCTATAAAAATGCATAACTTCACATTTTCCATATTGCATCTGCCATATTTTTGCCCTCTCACTTAACCTATCTATATCCCTCTATGTGTCATCCCCACCACTTGTCTTCCCATCTGTTTTTGTGTCACCTGCAAACTGGTCAATATTACATTCACCTCCCTTGTCAAAGTCATCAATACGTATAATGTAAGTAATGGTGGGCCCAGCATTGATCCCAGCACTGTCACTGCACTAGTTACAGTTTGCCATCCTAATAACTCCCTTCTTATTCCAATTCTCTATCTTTTATCAATTAGCCAATCTTCTATCCATGCTAATATATTACCCCTAACACCATGGGCTCTTATCATATTAAGTAGCCTTTTGTGCAGTTTGGGGACAGGTAGGAGGGTTAGGGACTTGGGAATGTATGGATTACATCTCCCTCTTCCTCTCCCCCCTCCACACCTGCAAGCATGCTTGCTGGGTCTGTAAATGTCTGCCCATAAATCCATTCAATTCTTATTGTGAATGATGCTGCCTCATATTTCCATAGTCAAACATCACAATGTGCTGAAAGCTGCGCTTTCAATTGATAAGTCTCAGGGCTGGATAACATATATCCAAGGATACTGATAGAAGTCAGGGTGAAAAATGCAAAGACCATGACCAAAATCTCCCAATCCTCCTTCGATACAGGCTTGATGCCAGAGGACCAGAGAATGACACATGTTCTACCTTAGTTAAAAAAAGGATGTAAGCATAGCTTCAGCAACTACAGTAAGCTACTACTGAGGTTAACCTCAGTGGTGGGAAACTGGGATTCAAGACAAAATTAGCAGCCATTTGAACAAATGTGGATTTATTAAAGAAAACCAGCAACAGATTTGTTAAAAGCAATTAGTGTTGAACTGATTTACTTTTTGATGAGGTAACAGTTCTAGAAAGTTGATGAGGGTTATATCATGAATGTGGTGTCCTTGGGCTTCCAAAAGGCATTTGATCAAATACTACATGATAGAATTGTCAACAAAATTGAAGTCCATAGAATAAAAGGGATACAATTTTGATCGACAAGAAACAGAGAGAAGTATTGACTGGTTGTTTTTCAGACGAGAGAAAGACATAGGACTGAACTTTTCAGATAGTGGGGGTGATTGACATCCCTTCAGACTCCAGCAACACTGATTGGCATCAGGTGGGACTTCTGCCCTCACTCAGTATCATCAGAAGTGTGTTGATACTGTGCCTTAAGAAATATGTTCTTATCGTGGCTTTTGTAATGGATATGTTTAAAATTCAGCTTGATTTACTGTGCTGATTTGTCCCCATCAGGCAGGTCATATGCTGAGAATGTAGGCAAATCATTGATTTTAGCCAGAGATGTGTTGGTTTTAATCTGACTGACCTGGGCCTACTGGTTCATGCCAGCAGGATTAACTCCCGCTCCCCACTAATGGGGAACAAACGGCCCAACCCTACTGGAGGGAAGAGAAGCCATTAAAGCTCCCAGGGAGGTCTGGAATGCCCTTTGGGCATTCCACCCTGGCAGTGCCAGCCTAGACCCATGGCACTGTTCAAGGGGCAAAGTGGCACTGCCCACTGGTTACCTTCGCATTGCCCAAGGGACATCAGGCAGTGCCAAGAGGGCAGGGCCAGAGGAAGTGGGGCCTATTAGGACAGGGCCTAGTGGGGGGGCGGGGGGATCAGTGAGAGTTATGGGACCCACTGCCACTTTGCGGTTGGGATGATTGGGAGAAGGAGGGAAGAAGTGATTGGTTGTTCACCAGGGTGGGAGGAAATAGGGGGATCCAGAGTGGGGGGGGGGGGGGGGGAGTTGGGAATGCTAGGGTGGGTTGAGGCTGTCTGAGTAGGTGGTCAGGGAGACCAGGGCTGGCTGGAATGGGGGAGGGCCATCAGAGCTGGCCTGTAGAATTTTCAGGAGATCAGCAATCGGGGAATGGAGTGGTCAAAAGGCAAGCAGTAGGGGGATTGCACTGCTGGCCAGCGATTGGGCTGGCCAGCAATGTGGAGGCCAGCAATGCGGAGCTGCTTTGCATGCACCAATCTGTCAGCATGGAGATTGGCACATGTGCAGTGGCCCTGCATTGCTGATGTCCATGCTGATAGATCAGTAAATGTGCAATGGCCCACTCAGCACTATGCTGCTGGCCTCATGGATGGAAATAGGCATTGTTCCCTGATTTTCAGCATGATTCACATTAGGGCTGCACTGAGAATTGGAGATTCATTCTGGAAATCATGATAAAAATACAATGGGATTTATTCCCATTTTCCTGCATATTGGGGACTTAGAATTTTTTGGGAGAATCCTGATCCAGTGGCTTTTTGTCTCTTTCTCTCACTCTCTTTAGAGGCTACTGTTTGGGTCTGTCAAAAGACAGGTGTCTCCCCACCAACCACTTCCCCCTCCTCTTCTCTGTCTCTCTATAAAAAGGTGTTCAACAAACTTTAGAACTGATAGAGGTACAAATACATAAGTTTATAATTTTTTGCTAACTGACTTTGAAGAGCAGTTTTAAGCCTGTCAGGGGAATGTTGCTTAAATTGGAACTGATAGGAATAGATGAGAAGTTAAGAATTGTACCTTGTCATGCTTAAGTGTTATTTAAATGTTAAATGTTAAGCTCATTCATTTACTGTAGTTAAATGGTATTGTTACATAAAGTTGTTATGATAAAAGATCTCTAGTTTGTCAATAGCATGAAATATCTTATCCTCACACTGGTGCTTAAATAGAAAAACTCTTGGGGTATGGTCTGGCTTCATAATGTAGCTTGGGGCTTCTGATTGGTACCCTAACAACCTGACACCGCCCACTGTGCACCCTGGCACTGCCACTGTGGCAGTGGGTAGTGGCAAGGGAAAGGAGCTTGAGGGGCTAGGGCCAGATGAGGGTAGAACATTCGGGGGGGAACCATCGCCACTCTGCAACAGTGATTCGGGAGGAGAGGGGGAGGTGTCAGGGGAACTGCTGCGCACTCTGCAACTGGTGACCAGTGGGGTGAGGGGGGGGGGGGGGGGGGGGGTGAGCAGGGGGGAGCTGTTACACTCTCTGCAACAGCAATCAGTGACAGGAGAAACCACTACACACTCTGCAACAGTGATCAGCCAGGGGAAGGGAATTACTGCCACTCTGTATCAGTGATCAGCGTATAGGGGGAGGGACAACTGACACTCTGCATCAGCGGGGAGGAAACACTGTGCACCCTGCAATAGCAATTGGGGGTGGGGTTTGGAGGGTGGCTGTGGTGCGGAGGGGTGGTGCAGCGCTGCTTCTATCCTGTAACAGTGATTGTGTGGGGCAAACAATTGTGCACTCTGCAACTGCTGATTGTCTGGTTCATGCTTTGGCCGTGATCAGATCGGATGAGTGAATGGATATGTCCAGGGGGCAGGTCAGCTATAGCTGGGGGAGACAGTGACAGATCTCTGTATTCACAGAACACAGAAATCTGTACATGCACAATGGCACCCTCTACTGCTATCAGCCGGCTTCTGGGTGAGCTAGGCCCCACCCTCTCCCACCTGATGGCGAAAAATCAGTTTGGCCTAATTTTTTTGACAGAGTCAGGTAAAATTTGATTTTTAAGTCACCCAAAAAACACACATATTTTTCCCATTTTCACACTGGTTTGACACTTAGAATATTTTTGGGTAAGATCACTCTTTATGCCCCTATTGTGTGTAGAAATGTTTCCTAATTTTAGTTTCAAAAGGTCCGACTCAATTTTTTTATGCTATAACCTCCAGGCCTCGATTCCCCTGTCCACAGGAACATTTTCTCTCCCTCAACATTATCTGTTCCCCTTAATGTCTTGACACTTCTGAGGAAATCGCAGCTTTCCCTTTTTAACTCAAAATCTACAATAAGAAACAAAGTCAGCATTTTGTACATCTGACTTTTTAAAATGGTGTTTCAATTTTCAATACCATCTGCTTATTTGCCAGAGAGATGTCATTAAGAAGTAATCTTAAAAAATGCATGTACATAAAGAGAACTGGACTAAAATGTAAACATGCTTTCAATGTATTGTCCTCAGTTCCTGCAGTTATGGCTGCATTTAGAAATCTCGTTCTGATTTTCAGATACCATGCTAGCAGACTTGGTAAATAATTTAGAGAAATGGCGAGACCACAAACACTGCTTTGTATATTGCATTGTCTTTCATTGTTCCTGCATCGAACGTAAACATTTTGTGGCCAAAAAAAAATAAATAAATTAGCAGATATATTTCTGTTTCATATGTAAGTAAAAGGTCTAATAAGTGTTTATGTAACCTAGGCCATGCTTATTTGCTTATCCCTGCCTGAAGAATGAAAAGATGAAGAAAGCCCAGGGAAGGTGTGGGAAGCTAGCTAGGCTAGCAAGCATCAGTTAATTAAATATATGTGTGGGAGGCGAGGAGCCAACAGGTACAAATGGCACACAGAGATAAATTCAATTATGCGTGATATAAATTTAGTTAAAATTAAAAAAAAGTGTTGAGTTTTTTTTGAAAGAAACAGAAGCAAATTAAAAATGAATTGACAAACAGAGCCATAGAAATACACAGAGATCATTAGATATGGAACAAGGTAATTAGTGAATGGTAATAGCAGAAAGTAAACAGCAGCATCAGGGCAAAGCAAATAATCACTATCAGCAGTTATTATTGAGCATCTCTGTGACAGTGCCAAGCAACATTTTCCCACTGTGAACCGCAGCATTATTAGTGCTCAGTATAACAATAGACAACTGTGCAGTTGTCAGGTGAAGAGATGAACTGTTTTTTTTTGGGGGGGTGGGGTGGGATATGAGGGGAGAACTAAGGGAGGGGGATGAGGAATTAGCCCAGCTTCCTGTTGTGCTCACTGTTCAAGAATCCCTGCTGAAAATACAAAAGGCTGGATGCCAGTCAAACCCAGCTGATCCAATAGTTTGCTAGCACTCCGTCAAAGCTTAGAGGTGAATAATAGCTAATTACAGAAGGCAGTGGTGTGCACTATCAAGTCAATGCCTTGGGAAGATGTGGAGGATGGAAAATGTGTGAGTTAAAGAGAGAATCAGGTCTTGAATCTTTATCGGGTGGCCATTTCATCTTTTCCCATGTTATATGGAGTCACCACAATCACCTTCACAGCAACTATCAATTTTGTTTTACAGCCAATCCTCCACATGTATACAGATTGGAGACTGGTACTGACAATAATGACACTGGCTTGCCTGCGCCAGTGGCTGGGTTCATTTGTAAACAACAAGTCATGAGGTGGAACTTGAACCCAGAACCTTCCAACTCAGAGGTAACGCAGCTGTCCACTGAAGCAGTCCAGACCAATGTCTTAAAGCTTTGTCAAAAGAGGTTACATAGCTTGGGAATAAGAATCATAGAATTCTGACAGTACAGAAAGAGGCCGTTCAACCCATTGAATCTGTACTGGCTCTTGGACAAAGTGCCTTATCTGGGTTCACTATCCCACTCTTTCCCCATAACTCCACGCATTTACCACGGCTAATCAATCTTGGGAAACCAAGGGGCAATTTACCATGTCTAATCCACCTGCATGTCTTTGGACTGTGGGAAGGAGCCAGAACATCCAAAGGAAACCAAAGGAAGACACAGGGAAAGGTACAAATTCTCCATAAACAGTTATTTAAGGCCAGCATTGAACCCGAGCCCTTGGCACTATGAGACAGCAGTGCTAACCACTGAAGGACTGGGGCAATGAAAATTTTAACAAGCTCAGCAACTTTAAACATGTCTCACAATAATACACCCAACTTTAATGGAGCATCTCACGGCATGCATTATTAGTTAGCTTTTTCCTGCACGTTTCAGCTTAAATACTTTTTGCATGAAGATTAGCTGGAAATTTGAGCTGATAACAGAGTGGTGGGTCATCTGGGCATTCAGTGCACGACTGGAACCAACAGTCTCTCCTTAGGCAATGAGATTTGAGCATTGAGAAAGGAACTATGGAAGATGACTGAGGAGGAAACAGGATTAATTAGAACCAGAAATAAGAAAAACTGGGAAAGCAATCTGTGAAAAATTATAGCAGAACAGCACTTAGTGGGAAGATGGACAACTGGAGGTATCACTATTATTTCCACTCTGGACTTTAGCTACCAGCACTCTTTGCAGGTTGAAATGGAAATACAGAAATACTGACTGCATCCCTGAGAATACGGGTGATCAAATAACCAGAGGGGTGTCAAAATACAAATGATGAAATCAGTGAGAAAGCCCTTTCAAAAACTGTGAAGGCCTGAGGCTGTTTGAGGGACAGCGTCCACATGGGAAACATCTTTGAGATATATGTAAAATGATGCTATTGAATTGGATGAGTTCACCCCCCCAAAAAACTTGGAGTCATCAAGCTGCCAAATGGATTCAAAGTTCCATGTTCAGTGGAAATCATTCTTATGTATTTGACTATTCCCTTGTTCTGTTTCTTATTGCTATAAGGATTCCTTTGTGGCTTAAACTTATATATTGGTCCATATTTGTACTAACTATCCCTTCCGCTATTATTTGGCTCCAGATAAGGCCTAAAGACTACATTGCTTTTCTTAATCATGAGAAGGCAGTGAGTGGCACAGCTTGTAATGAAGAGACCTAGGTTCGAATCCCAATGTGGCAGATGATGAAATTTGAATTAAATAAAAATCTGGAATTGAAAGTCTAACAACAAAACTCTTGTCAATTGTTGTAAAAAACCTACATATTTCACTCATATCCTTTAGGGAAGGAAATCTGCTGTCCTTACCTGGTCTGGCCTACATGTGACTCCAAATCCACAGCAATGTGGTTGACTTTTAAATGCCTTCAGGGGGGCAATACGTGCTGTCCCAGCCAGTGATAACCACATCTCATAAATAAATTAAAATAATTCGCGGACTGTTCAGCAGGATTGAAATAATAAATGGGCTTCCATTTGCATTTCAACTGGTACCAAAGTATTCCCATACAAGGACCATTGAGTAGATGCTGCTTTTTCCAATTTGGAAGAAATTGTTCTGTAGTTTTTTTTCTCAAACATCAAAGCATAAATTGTATAATTCCAGCCACTGGTAAGTGAATGCATTTGTCAGATTTTTCCTTTTTAATGCATCAATGCTAATGAGGAATACCTACCACTAAAGTTTTCCACTTGAGACACTCATTTGACCCTTGTGTTCAGAACAATGTAGAACGTGGCACGAAGAGACAGCTTTTACATGAGAACAGTCTGCCTTTACAGGAAAAGGTCAATGACCTGACCAGGATAGGCAATGTGGCAGGCGGGTCAGCACTCAAACTCTTTCCTAAGCTTTGACATATTGTTAATAGTGTGGCTAGCTGCAAAACTCATTTATCTATGATTTAAAGGTACACTAACCCAAATCTTATGTAATGTGTTGGTAATCATCTATGATTGACTACTCTTAGAAGAGTGAAGGAAAATCATTTGCTCTATTTCATGCTACCAATGGGTATGTTACCATCAGATAAAAATCAACATGCCAAGTCAATCAAAGGCTATCAATCCCTCCACTTACTGGGCATTTTGATGGTTAGCACTATTGTCTCACAGCATCAGAGACGCAGATTCAATTCCTGGTTTGGGTCACTGTCTGTGCAGAGTCTGCACATTCCCCCTGTATCTGTGAGGGTTTCCTCTAGGTGCTCCGGCTTCCTCCCACAATCTGAAAGATGTGCTGGTTAGGATGCAATGGCCATAATAAATTCTCCCTCAGTGTACCCAAATGGGTGCTTGAGTATGGCAAGTGGGGGATTTTCACAGTAACTTCAGTGCAGTGTTAATGTGAATCTACTTGTGATACTAATAAAACAAATTTCAAAATTAAACGGATGTATTTGTAAGGAGGTCAAAATCATAAAGTTGATTGTGTTTTTTTCTGTATTCCAGAGGATATTAAGTGCAGTATCAGAAGTTGTTAAATGCAAATTGAGATATCACAGAAATCACTTGTTTCTTCCTTGACGTGCCTGCCAAGGAGTTGAAGAGAATGCTTCACCTGGGCACTTAGGGGTCTGATGGTTGTCACTCCTCTCAATGTTGTTTCTTGTCAGTGATCCTCGTCCTTTTCAAGGGAAACACAGACAGAATTAAATAACTGCCTGAATGAACATTTAATTTCACCCTAGTGTCTGAAGGCAATCGATGGGAAGAATATTGCCAGGTGCGTGTACTGTTTCAGCTTTTAATTTTTCCCTCCCTGGTTTTGACATGGGATCAAGGTACAGTGGAAGGATGGGATAGGGAAGGAAGGTGTGCTCTTCATTGTGAATTTTCATCCAGTTGTGCTGTTAAGGCACAATGTCCATGCTGGTCCACTGACCTTTAGCAATTGTTCAAGCTGCATGGGTGCTCTTGATTCAATTTACTTTAGCCAACCTCAACAGGCTATTACATTATCCTGACATTGTGCCATTCATAGTATATGAGAGATGGCATCTACTGTACTTATGTCATCTTCCTCCATGCTGAACACAAATCTCCCTGGTGAGCTTTCCAATCTTGAGCACCATTGCCTGGACCTTGAGAGAAATCTTTGTATCATCACTGGCTACAGGGGAGATCCTGATGTGGAGATGCTGGTGTTGGACTGTTGGGGAACACTTCAGCGGTCACGGGCATTCAGTCTCTGATCTTCGGATAAACGTTCTCCAAGGCGGCCTTCACAATACACGACAATGCAGAGTCGCTGAGCAGAGACTGATAGCCAAGTTCTGCACACTTGAGGACAACCTCAACCAGGATCTTGGGTTTGTGTCACACTATCTGTAGTTTCCACAACTTGCCTGGGCTTGCACAATCTCACTAACTGTCCTGTCTGGAGATGGTACACATCTCTTTAACCTGTGCTTAATGCTCTCTCCACTCACATTGTCTGTACCTTTAAGACTTGATTAGCTGTAAAGACTCACATTCCAATCATTATTCTGTAAATTGAGTTTGTGTCTTTATATGCCCTGTTTGTGGATAGATTTCCCACTCACCTGATGAAGCAGCAGTGCTCCAAAAGTTAATGGTGTTTGCTACCAAATAACCCTGTTGGACTTTAACCTCATGTTGTGAGACTTCTTACTGTGTTTACCCCAGTCCAGTGCTGGCACCTCTACATCATATAGGGAAGATCCCAGATAACTGGAGAATAGCCAATGTTGTTCCTTTGTTTAAGAAGGGAGCAAGAGTAATAAATACAGGCTGGTGAGCCTTATTTCAGTGATAGGGAAATTATCGGAGAGGATTTTTCAAGACAAGATTTATTCATATTTGGAAATAAGTGGACATATTAGTGAGAGGCAACATGGTTTTGTGAAGGACAGGCCATGTCTCACAAATTTGATCGAGTTTTTTGAGGAAGTGACAAAAATGATTGATAAGGGTAGGGCAGTGGATGTTGTCTACATGGATTTCAGTAAGGCCCTTCATGGGAGACTGATGCAGAAGGTGAAGTGACATGGGATCAGAGGTGAGCTAGCAAGGTACATACAGAACTAGCTTGGTTGTAGAAGGCAGAGGGTAGCAGTGGAAGAGTGCATTTCTGAATGGAGGGTTGTGACAAGTACATTCCTCAGGGACCAGTGCTGGGACATTTGCTGTTTGTGATACATATATATTATTTGGAGGAAAATGTAACTGGTTTGACTAGTAAATTTGTGGATGATACAAAAGCTGGTGGATTTGCAGATAGCGATGAGGACCATCTGAGGAAACAGCAGGATATAGATCAGATGGGAACTTGGGCAGAGAGATGGCAGATGGAGTTTAATCTGGACAAAGGTCTAACATGGATAGGAAATATACAGTAAATGACAGAACCCTTAAGAGGCAAAGTGATCTGGGTTTATAGGTATACAAGTCACTGAAAGTAGCAATGCTGGAGGAAAAGGTAGTCAAGAAGGCATTTGGCATGCTTGCCTTCATTGGCCAAGGCGCTGAGTTTAAAAATTGACAAGTCATGTTGCAGCTTTATGGAACCTTAATTAGGCCGCACTTGGAATATAGCGTTCAATTCTGGTCGCCACATTACCAGAAGGATGTGGAGGTTTGGAGAGTGTACAGGAAAGATTTACCAGGATGTTGCCTGGTATAAAGGGCATTAGCTACGAGGAGAGGTTGGAGAAATTTGATTTGTTCTCACTGGAACAACTGATAGAATTCTACAAGATTAAGAGAAGATGGACAGAGTGAATAATCAGAAGCTTTTTCCCAGGGTGGAAGAGTCAATTACTCGGGGACACAGGTTTAAGGTGTAAAAGGCAAAGTTTAAAGGAGATGTATGAAGCAGAGATTTTAAAAAAAAAGAGTGATGGGTGTTTGGAATTTGTTGCCGGAGGAGGTAGTGGAAGCAGATACGGCTTTTAAGAGGACATCATGACAAGTACATGAATAGGATGGGAATAGAAGGATTTGGTCCCTGAAAGGATAGGGAATTTCAGTTAAGTCAGGCAACATGGTCAGTGCAGACTTTAAAAACCAAAGGACCTGTAATTCTCTTTGTTCTTTGTTATTAACTCTTTGTTCACCAGTGAACCAATCCTTCCTTGTCCTTGTCTCTACCAATATATAGAATGCTGGTGAGGTCATAGCTAGACTATTGTGTGCCGTTCTGGTCAGCGCATTATTGGAACGATGAGTTTGCACTGGATGAGGTACAAAGGACACTGCCTGGGTTGGAATATTTAAGTTGTGAAGTGAGATTGGAAAGGCTTTGTTGGTTGGTTAGTTCTGTTGGAGCAGAGAAAACTGAGGGGGCAGGAGGGGGGATAGTGGCGGTGATCTGATTGAGGTGCATAAGAGTTTGAGGGACATGGATAGAGTGGAAAAAGAGTAGCTATACCCCTTGGTTGAAGGTTCAATCATGATCGGACGTAGGGTTCAAGGAGAGGGGCATGAGGTTGAGTGGGGCATTTTAAACTAGATTGTGGTGATGGTCTAGATTGCATTGTTTGGGAGAGGAGAATTGCTTCACAAACTTTAAAAATTGCATGGGTGATCATTTGGCAAGTGAGGAGAAATTTCTTTCCAGAGAGTGATGATTGTGTGGAATTCACTACTCTAGAAAATAGTTGAAACCAAGCCATTGTCTGATTTCTAGAAGTTAGATAAAGCTCTCAGGGCTAAAGGGATCAAGGAATATGCAAGGAATGGGTGATCAGGATATTGAAATTGATGATTGGCCATGGTCATAATGAATTTAGTGATCAGCCATGGTCAAAATGAATGGCAGAGCATGCCCAAAGGGACAAATGACCTATTTCTGCATCTAGTTTCTCTGTTTCTATATTTCTGTAACATTCAAGGCAATGGACCAAGTGCTGGTAAATGGGATTAGGTGGGAGGCCAGATGTTTCTTGTGTTTCTATGCACACTCAATGGGCTGAAGGGTTTCTTCTGCACTGTATAACCACGATTCTCCCATCCTGCTGCATGAAAAAATTAGTGCAATGGGCCAGGAGAATCCAATGGCGGCTGATCTGTGGGATTTTCTCGAGTGTTCGGGTCCCACTTACACCTCCCAGCGCTGAATTTCCAGCAGCATCTGCTTGACGCCAGAAATCATTGGGAAGATGGGGAAATGATTTCAATAACCATTTCCCTACAATTTAAATGAAATTAGCAAGCCCAGGGCTGAAGTCTCCAGGCCCGCTATCCTCTGCCATCCCACCAGAGTGGCCTGACCCAGCTGGAATGAAATTGGGTGGGGGCGGGAGAGGGGCATCGGCGCACATAGGGTCAGGTGATAGGGGATGGTGTCCACTGGCACTGTCAGCCTATGCCTCCTGGCTCTGACCAAGAGGAAATGTGGTAATATCCAGAGAAATCTTGGCACTGCTCATCAGGCATCAGGCCAAGGGGGGAGGGCCTACTGGGGTGGGGCCTGATGGGGGCATTCGGTGGGAGAGGGAGATCCTGCTGCCATTCTGCCTAGGGATCGGTCATGGAAGTGGGCAGGCTGGGGTGTGGAGTGGAGGTCAGCATGCTGAAGGACTGAGACTGAGGGAGGGGGCGGTGTTAACTGTCAGGAGGGAATTAGGGATGCTGGAAAGTTTAGGGTGGGCCAGTGGAGCGAGTGGGGGGTATCTGGGACTGGGACTGGGAATGGTTGGGAGCCAACAATCAGGTCGTGGGAGGACTGGAGTTGTGGGGTCTGCGGGGCTGGCCAGCGATCGAGCTGTCAGTGCGGAGCCACTGCCATTGCACCAATCTTGGTGCTGACAGATTGGCACATGTGCAGTAGCTCACTCAGTATACTGATTTCAGCCTCCCCAATGGGAATAGGCCCCAGCTCCTAAAAATTTAATGATATTCATGCTGTTGGCCTCGGCAGTGCACAGAGTGTGAGAGATTCTTCTCTGAACTCCCCCTGAAAAAACAGTGTGAATTACTGCAGTTTTAATATGAATTTGACCCTTAGAATTTTTGGGGGCAGAATTCTGCCCTTTGATTCTATGAAGCCCATGCAATGATTTGCTTGTAATCTCGCAGACCCTGATGCCATTCCTCCTGCCATTGCAAACAGATTTCTGCTCTTTTTCTCCCAAAAATGCTTCTGATTCCTCCAGCAGCAAATCCTTTAAATGTTGCAGCAAACACTTCCCACCCTGCACCCTGAATGGGAAATGAGGTGCAGTTAGGAAAATGCTGCAAAATTCCTGGTTTCATTACTGCAACTGGAAGCAACTGTTCGCATCCTTTAGCTATAGACCTGAGTTCCAATATAAAACAGAAGTTAACTGGGTTCTTAGTTTAAAAACAAAACAAAGCCAGGAACAGGAGAGAACAACGGGTTTTCAGTGAAATGCTGAGCTGAGTTGCGTGGTGACTTAGTGGTTAGCACTGCTGCCTCACAACACCAGGGACCCAGGTTCGATTCCTGGCTTGGGTCACTATGTGGAGTTTGCACATTTTCCCTGTGTCTGCGTGGGTTTCCTCCCACAGTCCAAAGATGAGTGGGTTAGGTGGATTCATCATGCTAAATTTCCTTTTAGGGTCAGGGAGACTAGGGTAAATGCATGGGGTTATGGGGATATTTCCTGGGTGGGACTGTGGTCAGTATAGATTTGATGGACCGATTGACCTCCTTCTGCAATGTAGGATTCTGCGAGTTGAAAGATCTGCCTTTAAAAAAACTGAACAAAATTACAAAGATTGCCTGGTTATAAGTCTTGCCTTTTCACATGTGATTCTTAGAACCATCAGTATTATAGAATCAGAGGGAATGAATTTTATGATGAGAAATATGAATAGAGAGCTTGAATGCATTTAAACATACTGCTGTCTTTATTTGTGAGAGAGAAATCCATCAAAAACGTTCGCACTTTCAAATGAACAAGACTTCATATATCTGAGAAAAAAAAAATCTCAAAGCTCTGTATATTGCAGAGTCATAGAATCCTACAATGCTGAAGGAGGCCATTTGGCCCATTGAGTCTGCACTGACCACAAACCCACCCAGGCCCTTATCCCGTAACCCCATGCATTTACCCTAACTAGTCCCCTGCCACTAAGGAGAAACCTAACGCGGCCAATCCATCTAACTCGCACACCTTTGGAGTGTGGGAGGAAACCGGAAGACCTGGAAGAAACCCATGCAGACATGGGAAGAATGTGCAAACTCCACACTGACAAGCCGGAATTCGAACCCAGGATCTTGCCTCTGTAAGTGAGTAGTGCTAAAATATATTATTTTTTCAGAAATATGAGTTTTTTGATTTGTAGCCATCATGTCTGAGGACACCTAATAACTGGTTAGGGAATGAGGTTGACAGATATGAAAATATGTCCACTGTGGCAGTTGCAAGTTGTCAGTAAATGCCCTCTTGGGATGGGATGAAACTGGAAGTAGACAATGATGGCTAAGAGTCAGCTCGCTACTCATGGTAAGAATGAACTTCAAAGAAAGGCCACAGCTTTCAAGCCTCCGTACACAGCCTGTGTTTCCTGAATGATAATACACCTGTCCCACTGCTTCAGTCACGCAAGGCCACATTGCCATGGTAACGGAATAGCACAGACTGTGACATTTTACTGCTGTTTTAAAGAAAGTATAGTTCTTCAGCATAACCAATGTGTTTTCAAATTAGATTCACTAGAAACTAGTTTCTTTCCAGCCCAAGGCTTGTTTTATCCCTGTATGGAGATTTGTTTATAAGCTGTCAGCAAATGCTATTCCTTCCTTTTCCTCTCTCACTTTAATTCCCACTGGTTTAATATATAGGTTATAATGTTGCAGTATATTGTTATGATGTGTTTACTTACTTTGGAATATGTGGGTCAGAGGACGGGGGGGGTCGATATCATAGTGGGTGGGTGATTTTCCCAGGACACTGTAGGTGTTCAAAGTGCCTCTGGCATAGTCAAGGTACAGTCTTGAGCTACGACGATAGATAAATCTGCCTTGAGCACACTCGGAATGACCATCCTGCGGGTCATTAAGGCTCTGATTGAAAATTAAATTACCTTCTGGCACTCATTAAAGAGGTTGCTCACCATTTTGCCAGCTAGCCTTGGAATTAAGAGCCTCTCACAGCATGTTCCAGCTGAAGAGGAGTATTAAAGCCATTGCTGTGGATTTTGAGTGCCACTTACAGGCACGCTCACTCCTCACTCACTGGAGGCGCTGGTGGCACAGTGGTTAGCACTATGTTTCTCAGTGCCCGGGACCCGAGTTTGATTTTCAGTTTGGGTCACTGTTTGTGTTGAGTATTCACATTCTCCCCATGTCTGAGTGGATTTTCTCCAGGTGCTCCGGATTCCTCCCACGCTCCAAAGATGTGCAGGTTTGGTGGATTGGTCAAGCTAAATTGCTCCTTAGTATCAGGGGGACTAGTTAGAGTAAATGCATTGGGTTATGGGGATAGGGCCTGGATAGGATTGTGGTTGGTGCAGTCTCGATGGGCCGAATGGCCTCCTTCTGCACTGTAGGATTGTATGATTCTATGATTGACAATGTTGCGTCCAAAGAGGTCTTTTAGGCCCAGAAGGAGTTTTTCTGGGACAATTTGGCAAGACCTCAGCGCCATTTTTCTCACAGAACTGAACACTGTGCTACTGTACCTTAGGGAGATATTATGGACGCTATCAAGAGAAAGGGATCTTGCTGGGTATCCAGCTTGAGTGCTTAGTGGGTGTCCCAGCATGCTCCATCTAGACAGACATTCCTTTTGAAGAGTGTTCACCACTTCCATCTAACGAAAGGTTGTATTTGGACACGTTCTCCACCATCAGACTTCAGTGCACTGCGATCACGTACCTTGCCTTGCATGACTAAGAATCCATCAAGTGGTCCATCATCAGCGCTCAATACTTTTAACCCCTAAACCCCAACCCAATGCCAGCTTCAGTATCAAGTGCTTCAATTTGGCACAAAGTGCCTGTGAATGAGGGTCTCCTACCCCTACCCCCACAAATCACCACCACACCGTAACAAGGTCACAGGGAAACCCGAAAGGGTTTGCTGGATGTCTTTTGCTGCGAATTTGAGAGAATTGGAGTTTGCAAATTTCCTTTTCATGCTCCCCAGTCCAGTAACAAGCCCTTCAAGGAGTTTAACAGACCATTAATTAGAAATGAGCGGGTTGGTGTCTGCAAAGCAGACCCATCCTCTTCCCCAGATCCCACACTTTGAAAATAACGGGAAATTCCAAAGGAGCCGGAAGACAGACACACTCCTCCAGAGCACTGTTTTCAAAGTGTCAGGATCCGACCTCACCGGCGCGGCTGGTTGGAAAGCAAGCCCTCTGTTCTTTAGATATTGATGCCTTCTGTCACCCTGGCAACTGTTTAAGTCTGAATAAGATCGTTCATAACTTTGCTGTCCTATTGAACCCTCAGCTGACCCCAAATCCCCATCAGAGCCATTCCTCTGAAGTCTTTAAGACATTTTATCACATTGGAGCAGGGAAGAATTGCTATTGCTGTTATTTCCCAGCTGTGAAAGTAATATCAATAGGAGGCAAACAAATTGGCAGTTAATGATCAAGGAAGGAAGTTAATTATGGTGGTAGCTGCAGAAGAACAGACCATCCAACTGAACAACAGAATTCATCATTTTTTTCACTTTATTTAAAAGACATTGACGATGAATCATTGTACCTCAGCACTGAACAATATGATTACCCTCTCTCCAAGTAAATATCCTATATCTACGAATAGTCCCGATCCAGGAGCAAAATATTTTTTTTGGTAAGTGAGCAATTGTTTGAGTTTTTTTTTAAACTTTAAAATGTTGCCTTTGCAATAATATCCTTTTATTCCGATGACAGATTAGGAAGCTGTGAGCTACATACAGCTTAGCACGAAACTGGAAATAAATGTATTTGCTGCAGGTTTCATTTGTACAACGCGGGTTGACCATCAACAATGTCTATCGCTATTGCTAAGAGCTATCAAAAGAAATGTCACTCCACTCAGCAAGTGATAAGGTCTGACATATGGCATCAAAGCATCATTAAGGGCGCATCTGCTGCAGGATAGGTTACATCATTCAGGGGCAATTCAGCCAGAAAAGGTTATGTTGTAGAGCAAAAGGATAATAATCACTTCACTGAGCAAGCGATTACTTGTGTTTCTTTTCTAAATAGTTGAAGTTGTCCCCCAAAATATTTTTAAAATTGCAAAAAATAAACACAGTCTAATCGTTAGTCATAGTGCTTCAGATACACATTCACTTATTGCTTTAATGCAATTACTATCTTTTTGGATATTGCTATTTGTCTGTATTTGGATGTCTTGCGACACAGTGGGTAGTCTTTGTGCCCCTGAGACAGAAGTCCCAGGTCTCGCTGGGAGATGCGAAGGCCTAATGGTGTTATCACCAAGCTATTAATCCAGAGACTCACCTAATGTTCTGAGGACCTGTGTTCAAATCCTGCCATGGCAAATGGCAGGTGGAATTTAAATTCAATAGAAAATATCTGAAATTGAGAATCTACTGATGATCATGATGTTGGCTGCTGTAAAAACCCAGCTGGTTCACTAATGTCCTTTAAGGAAGGAAATCTGATGTTCTCACCTGGTCTGGCCTATATGTTACTCCTGAGCCACAGCAATGTGGGTGATTCTCAACTGCATTGGGCAACTAGGTACAGGCAATAAATGCTGGCCGGCCAGCGATGCCGATGTCCCACAAATGAATTAAAAAAAACAAGCTGAATATCAACATAAAAATCCTCACAATGCACACACAACACACACACACACACACCACACACACACACACACACACACACACACACACACACACACACACACACACACACACACACACACACACACACACACCAGGATAGGGAGAGGTTTCTGGTCAGACATGTGATGGGAAGTAAGATGGAGCATGTACCATCATTGTCTATAGATCCTAGGATTTCCAACCCAGAATTTGAAAACAAATCTCCAGGGCACTGTTCTGAACAAACATAGAAAGAAAAACATCAGGAGGAGAATCACTGGGACATATGTAAATATATGCATTATATAATATATATATATAATTTTCTTTGAACGTTTCTTATTACGTATTACTGTGGTGTGGTGTATTATTTTCTTATTACTCCTTACTGCAGAAAATACAGATGCACGGGATTGAAGGTGACTTCGCGGTTTGGATGAGGAATTGGCTAGCTGAAAGAAGATAGAGGGTGGCGGTTAATGAGAAATATTCAACCTGGAGTTCAGTTACTAGTGGTGTACCGCAGGGATCTATTTTGGGGTACTGCTCTTTGTCATTTTCATAAATGACCTAGATGAGAATGTAGAAGAATGTAGAGTTAGTAAATTTTCAGATGACACTAAAGTTGGAGGAGTTGTAGACAATACAGATGGATGTTACAGTTTGCAAATGAACATAGATAAGCTGCAAAGCTGGGCTGAGAGGTAGCAAAAGGAGTTTAATGAAGAAAAGATTGAGGTAATTCTCTTTGGAAGGAGTATCAGAATTACAGAGTATTGGGCAAATGGAAAGATTCTTGGTAGTGTGGATTCGCAGAGAGATCTCAGTGTCCATGTGCATAGATCCCTGAAAATTGGTTCCCAGGTTGATAAGATTGTTAAGAAGGCGTACAGGGTGTTAGCATTTATTGGTAGAGGGATTGAGTTTCAGAGCCATGAGATCATGTTGCAGCTGTACAAAACTCTGGTGCGGCCGCACTTGGAGCATTGCGTACAGTTCTGGTTGCTGCATTGTAAGAAAGATGTGGAAGTACTGGGAAAGGTGTAGAGGAGATTTACCAGGATGTTGCCTGGAATGGTGGGAAGGTCTTATGAGAAAAGGCTGAGGGACTTGAGGTTGTTTTTGTTAGAGAGAAGAAGGTTAAGAGGTGACTTAATAGAGGTATACAAGACGATCAGAGAATTGGAAAAGGGTGGACAGTGAGAGCCTTTTTCCTCGGATGGTGATGGCTAACATGAGGGGACATAGCTTTAAATTGAGAGGTGATAAATATAGGATGGATGTCAGAGATAGATTCTTTACTTAGAGGGTAGTAAGAACATGGAATGCCCTGCCTGCAGCAGTAGTGAATTCACCAACTTTAAGGGCATTCAAATGGTCATCGGATAGACATATGGATAATATTGGAATAATTTAGGTTAGAGTGTTATTAGATTGGTTCCACTGGTTGGCGCAACATCGAGGGCCGAAAGGCCTGTATTGTGCTGTAACGTTTTATGTTCTTTATGTTCTATCTATGTTACTAGATGATGCATATTTTTTAAATTGTAGGTTTGGTGGGGAAATGCCAGAGAGAGGGGGGTACTGTTTAGCTATCATTCTGGCCTCCAGTTGGGTTAAGAACTATTTTGCTTTCCAATTGGCATCACAAAGATGTGTTGTCAGACTAACAGCTGGAGAATGGGGCAAGTTATGTGATAAAATCTCCAGAAAAACATTTAATCACAGTTCTCAACCCTAATAGCTCCAAACTACAACATGACCAGGAACACAAGAACATAGGAATTAGGAGCAAAAGTAGGCAATTCAGTCCTTCGCGTCTGCCCCACCATTCAATCAGATTATGGCTGATCTGTAAAAGCTCATGTTGCCACAGCAACACAGCCTCCTTGAATGAATGGTAGCACATTGCTGACAACTTCTTTGCAGTCTGTAAGATATTTTGCAATTTGCCTCATACATGTATATATAACCTTCGAGCTGGAATTCTCCCATTACAAGAAAGGAGTTGAAATTCTGCAGAGTTCAATGAAACCCCTGTGGAGTTTGAGCCCTCATATTATGCATTAATGTTGGTAAAATAACACAAAAGAAATGATTTTGGAAAATGTTGTGATGTCAATGTTCAGAATTGTTCAGAATATCAGAACCTAAGCAATTTTGGTTCTTCATTTTGCCCACACTGTTTTAGATAAGAATTAATCTTTTTTCCATTGTTAACTCACCCAAGAGAGAGAAAAAAAATAAAAACTTACACTGTGCTTTCCTCAATGTTGCATAATGTTTTACTGTTAGTTAAGTGAAGGAATGCATTTTGCGTGGTTTGAAAGGAGCTCAACAAATCCAACAGTTTACTCTAATTCTTTTAATGCATTCCACTAAATGGGCATTACTCCCATTTAAAATGTTTAATTAAGTGGCATTACTTCTAATGAGTTTCTAATTTGTGAAAAAGTTCCTGGCTCGCAGACGATTGGTACAATTCGTATGCCAACGAAAGATGCCAAGAGTAGTGCCAAGTTGTTAGCATCATGGATGCTTGCCGATTTAGAACCATCTGACACTGTAGTGAATGAAACATCAGAAATGCACAATGTTTAAAGTTCTTCACATCAAACTTAGAGGGGAAGCTTAATCAATAATTATGGAGTTGTAATAGGTGATCAACAGTATATGATATAAATGGGGATAAATGTAAACATTGCATGAAATTGGTGGAATACATTATTTACACAAGAGATATTTTAATCTAATACTTTATTATATTATTATGAGCTTCAGGAATTCAACATATTAGGTGGGATTTTCTGGCCACGTTCACTCCAAAACTGGAAAATCCTGCTCAAAGTCAACAGACCTTTGCATTGTCTACCCCCAACCCTCTGCACCATCCTTCCCTCCGCAGCCGACTATGGTTCCTGTGGTGGATGGGAAAATTCCCCATACTGAGTTATCCCTAAGATTTGAAAATGTAATTAATTGTGTATACATAAAATGTACAGATATATGTGCAAAGGTACAGTTTAGCAATTAATTTATTTGTCAGCATTTAAAAATGTAACTGAAGGGTGACCCCAATGCCACTCCACTCTGACCAGTATTGATTATAAGGTGGGACTTCTACCCACCACCAAAGGAACAAAGAACAAAGAACAAAGAGCAACACAGCACGGGAAACAGGCCCTTCGGCCCAACGAGCCCGCGCCACCGTCCTAACATCTTAATGACATATCCTTGACTTTAGGCTATGCCTATTGTGGAAGATTCCCATATAGGGACCAATATAGGGACAATTTGTTACCCAATCAGCCTAAGAGCACATTTTTGGGATGTGGGAGGAAACCGGAGCACCCGGAGGAAACCCATGCAACCACGGGGAGAACGCGCAAACTCCCGCAGAAACAGGCCCAAATCCATTTGTCAGCACAGCAACAGCGATAGTCTCTGAGCTGAAGTTCCACCTTGGAGAGCTATCGTAAAATCACAAGTTGTCCTTCAGCCCATTGGCATGCAACTCTCCAGTCCCTGTAGAAACAACCCTGCAGTTGTCAGACAAAGCATTGCAGGGAACTGCCTGGGACAAAGGCCTGGGAATCAGGGGAGAGATAAGTGGCAGATCTCCCAGGGTGGGAGGTGTAAGGAAGGCCTGGGGGATTTTGAGAGGGCCATCAATTTCCTAGGAGATAGGCCAGGGGTTGGGGAGGCAGGAAGGTCTGGAGGTCATTAGGCCTTAAATATAGGATCTGTCCAGTCAGCAGGAGGCTTCTAATGGAATCTCTCTCACACACATGCACACACACACACACACACACACACACACACACACACTTCCTGGCCAAAATTAAATTTCCATTTTGAGTTTGCCCCCCCCTTAATATATCATTTGCCTGCCAGCCTGAAAATTGAGGTTGCGTGAGAGAAGGCGCATAACTGATTATTAAGTGGCCTCTTTAAGGTCTTAAATGGGGCTTCCCCTTGAAAGCCTGGCCCACCCAGTATTAAATCATGACCAGTTAGGGGCGGGCAGGATCCCACAGAGGTAATTTTAGTTATGTGGACATCATAGAACAAAGAACAAAAAATAAAGAACAATACAGCAAGGGAAGCAGGCCCTTCGGTCCAACAAGACGGTGCCGCGATTTCAAAATTATGAGTGCCCTTCTCTACCTATGACCTTTGTCTACATCTATTGGGGAAGATTGAGGGAAGACTAATTTAGGGACAATTTATTACACCAATTAGCCTAAGAGCACGTTTTTGGGGTGTACGAGGAAACGGGAGCACCCAGAGAAAACCCACGCAAGCACAGGGAGAATGTGCAAACTCCCACAGACACTGGCCCAAATCCATGTATTTGCACAGCAAACAAAGAACAAAGAACAAAGAGCAACACAGCACGGGAAACAGGCCCTTCGGCCCAACGAGCCCACGCCGCCGCCTAACGTCCTAATGATATATCCTTGCCTTTAGGCTATGCCTATTGTTG
The DNA here is from genome assembly GCA_024679065.1 of Sphyrna mokarran. Taxonomy (NCBI): domain Eukaryota; kingdom Metazoa; phylum Chordata; class Chondrichthyes; order Carcharhiniformes; family Carcharhinidae; genus Sphyrna; species Sphyrna mokarran. Next base: position 102,659,575 of record JAGIQG010000007.1, read on the forward strand.
AAGATTCCCAGATAGGGACCAATATAGGGACAATGATAGTCACTGAGCTGTCATGTTGCCTGTCAGATGGTCTAGTTTAAGTGCACACTAAAAACATGAAGAACTAGGCAACTCTTGAAGCAACATCCAAGAGCAGCCCTCACACGACCCATTGCGTGTATGCCCCTTGTTGGTCAACAAGGCGGACCAAATCACATGTGAAGTAAAAGAAAAGACATCAACAAATATGCACAACTTAGACATTTACAGAATCCCCAGAAGCGCATCATGAGTTAGATTTTCCCACAGATATCTAGAATCTGATATTGGATCTATTTACATGCCTTAATTACATGTGAGGCAGTCAATTAGTAGGCCTCATCTGTATTTACCATCCAATTATGGATAAAGGACAGTGTACTAACACAAGAAGGCCAATATGAAAAGTCCAAAGAGACAGCTGGCTTGTAGCCCCACTGTGAAAGGTGAGCACTGATCAGGCAGACAGAGGTAGCACAAGATGGAAAGCTCATCTAATTGCCCAAATAGTGTGCAAAAATGAGGGCCAGAAATGTCAGGGGCATCAGGTGCAGGGTAAATGTCTCCAGATGAATGAACTTGTCACTGGACATACAAACTTTCCTCCCCACTGAATAAAATTATGCAAAATCTATTTGATTGCTCTTTGACATCCTGACATGAGGCTGCCTCCAATGCATTGCTGGACTCTTGACACAGCTGGAGTCAAAGCTTGGCAAACTGCCCTCCTTGTCTTTGTTAATTGAGGTCCCAAGAATCTGAATTGAGCTTCCATTGTGAACAGGAAGACTGCAGGCATCAGGTCCAGTTATCTCTTCGGCAAATTGACCAAAGGCAGAAACCTGTCAGGGAATTAGCCTGCCAGTTGCATTCTAAATTTCCATGCACCATGTCCCTAAAGCTACCTCTATAGGACTGGGGAAGTGTTGGCCCAAGTGAGAACATGGTCAAATTCCCACAGAGGTGAATTGTAAGTGTGTTCATGAGGAATAGGCACTTTGACCATTCACTAAATGTCCCTCAGAGAGATTGTTTTTAATTATTCATAAATTTACAGTTAGCCCCTTTTTTTAAATTCTGTTGAATCCTCATTTAGTATTCATGAGGATATAAATTTTGTTAGTTGGTCAGATTCTTTCAGATGCTTGTGCTGAAATTTATAGCATTAATACATTATTAATATATTTTTCTATGTACTAATTAGAGTCAATTGATTGAATTGATTTTGTATGCATCTGGTCACAAGTTGCAACTGACTGCACTGTCAAGTAAGTTAATTAGATATCAATAGGCAGAACAGATCACAGACACAACAAAGGTTTGCCTCTTGCAGGCAGACAGTTCTGGATGTGAACTGGTTTTCTAAGTGTGCGATTAACTTGTTCATTTGATTGCCAATTTTTCCGAACCCTCACCCTCCTGCTGGATGGCAATGGTAGCACAATGGTTAGCACTGCTGCCTCACGACACTCGGGTTCGATTCCTGACTTGGGTAACTGTTTGTATGGAATCTGCACATTCTCCCCGTACCTACATGGGTTTCCTCTGGGTGCTCTGGTTTCCTCCCACAGTCTGAAAGGTGAGCTAGTTAGATGCATTGGCCACGCTAAATTCTCCCTTAATGTACCCGAACAGGCACTGGAATGTGGCGATTAGGGGATTTTCACATTAACTTTCTCCAATCTGAATTTTCTCACTTTATCATTTCTCCATAATGTTCTTTGAGAAGTCAACTCGCAACAAGAAAGGCAAGGAAGCAACTAAAAAATGGCTGCATTTTGCTGAATGTAGCTAAGATCCACAGTATGCTCTCAACAATGAAAATTAGAACATGATGATTCATGGAACAAACTGGGGAGACTTTTTATACGGTGTTAAAATATTCCATTACAGATAGGTTTTATTATATTATATTATAGGGGTTATAGATAGGTCTGTGGATTGGTAGATGTGATCGGCGCAACTCGTGGGCCGAAGGGCTTGTTTGTGCTGTATTGTTCTATGTATGTATGTATGTATGTATTCACACAAACACATTGACATACCCTCTCAGTGCCCAGTACAAAGGTAATTGCAATAAGAACTGTAACCTCCCAGTTCCCCAGTGTCAGATTTATGCATCGGAATTCTTCTACCCCCCCACACCCCACCCCCGGCCATAGATTCAGAACTGATGAGGAATAGACAACAGAAATGTCTGTTTATCTCAGATGGGGCTTTCTGGTTTTTCTTGAGCGTACCTGTAAAATCCAGGGTACTCCAGTGATGTGCTGGGGAATCCTTCTAGGAAGTTCTTATGTAAGTATTTGGTAATGGACCAAAAGTGCTAACTTCCCCAGGACAATTGTGCTGGGCTGGGAAGCAACTACTAAATTGATTTCTATTGCCAGCTTCAAGTTTTATCCTGATAATTACTCTCTAGGATTCAGAAGATTAAAAGCACTTTCAACTTCAGAGTAACTTTGTTAAACACCCACACTGAGTTTTGCACAGCACATCTCCCCTAACACGTTTGACCCCCAACACCATCCCACTCTAATCCCCACCCCCCCAGAGAACTTGCACACAATCCTCCAGTGCAACAAACCTGACTCTCGATCAGACTGGGCTTGATGACCCCCAACATGAACAATCTCACCCCATGTCCATATTCGCCATGTCCCTTGTCCATGCCCAACACCTGCGACACCTGCCCCCTGTCCCCCCAATCCAACCCAACACCTGACGCCCTCTTTCAATGTCTGAACTCCCAATCTCACATCCCATTCACTAACTTTCACACTTACCTTCTCCCTTAAAACTCACCCTGCTTCATGGCAGCTAGTGTATAAAAAGGGGGCATGTCCTTTTGCTGCACTCCTTTTACACCTTACTGCTGGAGTCACAGACATGCTTCACTGATTCAGTCTCCCTGGCCTGAGTCAGGAAGGTCAGATGAGACAGGGGCTTTGGTTTCAATCAAAGGTAAGTCACTCATTATCTGTCCTCATTTAACCCTCTTTGACCTTCAATGAATAGGATCAGATCCACAGATAGCTACTGGGTGATAATGCATCCATCGTAATTATCCCCATCAGAGAGTTTAAAATAGCAACAATGAGATAGTGTCATTATAATGCTGGACATCACCTAGAGGATTAGTAAATGAACAGAAAACAGGATAAATCAGTCATTTCAGTTTGGCAAACTGTAATGTGTGGAGTGCCATGGGGTCATTGTTTTGGCACCAAATATTTACAATCCATGTTATTGGTTTGGATGTCAGTCCAAGTTTATTGCAGCCAGATTTGCTGATGGAAGAAAAGCAAGTTGTGAGGACACAGCATCTGCAAAGGGATATAGATATGCTAGGCGGTAGGCGATAGGAATATAATGTGGGAAAATGTAGGGTTATCCACTTCTGTGAGAAGAATAGAGAAACAATTTACTCAAATGGTCAGGTGCTAAAGAACAATCTAATTTGATTTATTGTTGTCACATGTATTGATATACAGTGAAAAGTATTGTTTCTTGTGTGTTATACAGACAATCCATACCATTCATAAAGTACATACGGGAGAAGGAAAAGTGAGGGTGTAGAATATAGTATTACAGTGGTAGCTAGAGTGTAGAGAAAGATCAACTTAATATAGGATAGATCCACTCAAAAGTCTGATGGCAGCAGGGAAGAAGCTGATCTTGAGTTGGTTGGCATGTGATCTCAGACTTTTGTATCCTTTTCCCAATGAAAGAGTATGTCCAGGGTATGTGGGGTCCTTGATTAAGCTGGCTGCTTTTCTGAAACAGCAGTAAATGCAGACAGAGTCAATGGATCGAAGGCTGGACTTGACTATGTTCACAAATCTAGATCATTTTTTGGTGTCTTGGTCAGAACAGAAGCCATACCAAACTGTGATACATCAGGAAAGGATGTTTTCTATGGTGCATCTGTAGAAATTAGTGAAAGTCGTAACAGAGATACTGAGTTTCCTTAGCCTTCTGAGAACATAGAAGCATTGGTGGACTTTCTTAACTACTCTGTCAACGTGGAGGGATCAAGACAGGTTGTTGGTGATCTGGACTTGCTCTAAGCTATCAAGAGCTTTGGATGTCCTCTTGTCTTTCCTTTGTGATTTCTGGTTTGGTCCCATCCCCATTAGTCCAAGTCTCTCCCCAGTCCTCTACTTGTATTCTACTCACATAACAGCTGGGGTTTTTCAGTCCTTTTTCCTGACAGGATCTTCTGGTCCCACCAAGGGTAACCCGCACATGACAACTTCCTTGATAGCAGGATGGATGAGCCATGCAAAACGGCGTACGCATCAGTGGGACTCAATGATCCCACTAGTGGCCACTGATGAACTGCATCTGTCGCCAAGAAACACAGCATGAAAGGAGGCCAGAATATCCCACACTACAACTATGCTGAACATCCTAGATCTAAATCCTTTGCCTATGTTATAAAAAGAAAACAGGGAAATCCATATTGCCCTTGGTTACAGTTTGAGTACTAACTCACGTGCCAAACAAATCTTTCAATCAATCTGTCCAATTTTGGCATTGACTCATAGAATAAATGGTCCAAGGAATTTTAGTAAGGTCATAGAATCATATAATCATAGATCCGTAGACTAGAATCATAGAATTATCAAATTATAGAAACATAGAATAGAATCATAGAATCATAAAATTATAGATTCATCAATTAGAATCATAGAATTTTTGAATTTAGATCCATAGACTAGAATCATAGAATCGAAAAATGTAGCCCCTTTTTAAAATGGTTGGATACACAAGTCGGGAAATATAGCTACGACTAAATCTAGCTAGAGGGTTGACTTTGAATGCTTCATACAATTTTTGTCTCCTTACCCAAGAAGGAACATATTTGCATTGGAAGAAATTTGGAGAAATCTCACTGGATTGATTTCTGGAATGACCAGGAAAGATTGAGCATGTTAGGCCTGCACTCTTTGGAGTTTAGAAGAATAAGAGACAATCTCATTAAAATGCATAAAATTCTGAGGAAGTTTGACATCTGAAATGATGTTTCCCTTGTGGAGTGATCTAGAACTATTGAACACAGTTTCAAAATAACATTTCACCCATTAAGTATGCGGGAGATGAGAAATTTCTTCTTTGATTAATCTTGAGAATTCGTTACCCCAAAGGGCAGTGGGGGTTGGATCATTAAATATATTCAAGGCTTAGACAGAGTTTTAAATTACAGGGATCCAGAGTTATGGTGGTCAGAAAGAAAAGTGAATTGGAGGTCAAGATCAGATAGTCATGGGCACTTAGGGAAGGCCTTACTAAATGTTGTAAGGACATTGCGAGGACAATTCATCTCAGGAGTTTTCTCCTCTGTCTGAATCAGCTTATCTCTGACAGAACAGCCTAATTTCCTCCTCCACTTGTAAATAAACAATGAAGTGTAGTAGAAGCAAATTCTAGAATATCTTTCAAAAAAGGAAGTGGCTACATATTTGAAAAGGATAGTGCTATGGTGATGTAACAAGAAAGTGTGATGAATTGGATAGCTCTTTCTATCTGAACTACAGGTAGACTGATTGGTTTCTTTCTGTGCTTCATAACTCTATGATACCAATAGTAGTGAGCATATTTTCGCCGATATCTGAATAGTACCTTTACCCGAATTCTAGTTCTGTTACAGTGACTGCATCTTAGTGTAGACAAATAGTAAAATGGGAAGGGTGTGCCCATGCATCCCATCAGTTGGGGCACCATGTACAGACCAAAGGACAGTAGGATTTCATGGTCTAGCAAATCCAATCTTGAAGATATTAAAATTACCTTTTGTCAAGTAGGTTCAGATCTTCCAGGCTCCAGATCATTGGAGACTGGACACACAACCAAAAACCCAATGCATGGAACTCTATAGAATTGTCCAGGAGGTTTCAACTTCAAATACGCAATTCCATTGCTCCTTGAGACTCTCCATGAATGTCTCCAAGGCTATGTTAGCGTTCGAGGTTTCAGATAGTTGCCCAGGAAATGTTTGACAGATTAAAACCTAATCTAATTCCTTGATAACTACACAACTGAAATCTCAATCACCCACACTTACCTACGAACTCCCTGCTTGACATCCTGTCTACTCTCCAACCCTACCCCGACTACCTCTTATCATCACAACTTGATATCTCAATTACTTCTCAATCTGACCTAACCTAACCCCTCTCTCCCTCAGACCACCCTGTTACCTCCCTGATTATGATGTAGAGATGCCAGCACTGGACTGGGGTAAACAAAGTAAGAACTCTTACAACACCAGATTTAAGTATTACTATCAAATAAATTGACTGGGCTTAAACCTGGTGTTGTGAGACTCCTCCCTGATTAACCAGCAAAAGACTAACACCCCCAAATGCTCTGACCTGACCTGACCTGCACAGTGGCACAGTGGTAGGGCGGCATGGTGGCACAGTGGTTAGCACTGTTGCCTCACAGATCTGAGTTCAATTCTGACCTGGAATGACTGTATGGAGTCCTACTTGTGCCTGCATAGGTTTCCACTGTGTGCTCTTGTTTCCTCCCACAGTCCAAAGATGTGTAAGTTGGATGGATTAGCCATAGGAAATGTGTGGTGTTACAGTGGTAGGGCAGAGAAGACAGAGTGGATAAGATATTGGTCAGAGAGTCGGTGCAGACTTTGCAGTGTAGGGATTCTATGATTCAATGATTATCCTTCCCAACTGTGCTACAAACACCACCAAACACCAGAGTGACCCTGAACTGACAAGCCCTTTTAACCTGAACCCCTCACCCACCTACCAGCCTACTCACCTACCACCTGCCACCTCACTACCACCCTATCCACCTGCCACCTCACCTATCTACCACTATACCTACCTGTTACTGTATCGATTTGCCACCCTCCAACCTGCACATTACCACCTGCCACCCTACATACCATTCACACCATCCACTTGCCTTCTAACACAACTGCCACCCTGCCCACCTATTGCTTCATTCATTCACTCATTCACCCAATCCATTCGGCTAGTGAGTGGGACTCGATGAATATGGATATTTTACTTCCATTCATTTATTTCCCATTTACAAGCCAGAATTTCTAACACCAATCCACGTGTTTAAGTAGTTTTGATTTTAGAACACCTGTTCTTATCTGAAGATTGAATAGTGGAAAAAATGCAGTGGATGGTGCCAAATTATATTCACTCAGCTTCTCTCGGGAGATTTGTGCCCTCAAGGTGCCACCCTCATATTAAGGAATAGTGTTTTTGCACTGAATGAGAGGATTTCATGGTCTCAGTTGACTATAATTTATTGCTCAAGACAGAAAGAACCAGGAATAGCACAGCGCCAGTACAATACGACTGAATAACATTGAAAATGAAAGGCCACTCTACTCAAGATTATTTCAGTGAGGACGATGAGTCAGTTTGCAGGTGCACAATTTGTTGAATCCCGGTTTCAAAAAATTTCAATCACCAACTGGTTTAACCATTTAAGCAGCTTCCACTCTTGTTTTCAAAGAACAAAGAAAATTACAGCACAGCGCGGCACATTCCAAACCTGTACCAGCCATGCTGCCCGAATGAACCAAAACCTCCTACCCTACCAGGAATCGTATCCTACTCTTTCCATCCTATTTATGTATTTGTCCAGATACTCCTGTTGAAATCTCAACTTCTGAGTTTGACTCTAACACAAACACACATTAACACGAGGCACTGAATCGACCGATTATCTTTATTTTACTTGCCAGCAAGAGGTTTGGTTCTCGGCACAATGGGTCGAGACACCACTCCACCGGACAAAGAAAATCATTGTGGTTTATATAATTCTGTAGCTCACAGTCAGTTGGACACAATCCAATCAAAAATGTTACAAATGATATATTTTAAGTATTGATCCAATAGAAAAAAATACTGAACCATCCTGATCTTTGAGATGACGATACTTCATAGGATACTCCACTATATCATCCCTAAGCTTGTCCTCTAGTCCCTTAGTCAGACATTTTACCATTTTCATTCCAAACACTGAGTCTGGATGTAATTCAGATCCAACTTGGAAATCTGCTTTCTCCTATATGCACCCAGCCTGAAAACAAATCGTGGGTCCCATTTGCACTATGAGTGTGGCTTAGCACTGCTGAAATAATCGGAGCCCTGAACTGCACATGCGCAGTTAGAAAGAAAATTTTAAAAAGCGCACCCATGTCAAATTGCAAAAAGTGGAGAAAGCAGCCCAGGAGTGAAAAGCAGGAGTGATAGCCCCCACACACATCACTGTTCCCCCTTATCCACCTATCCCACTACCACACATATATCACTGTCCTCCTTATCTATCACCCACCACCATAAACGTCACTGTCCCCCTTATCCGCCCCTCCAATACTACACACATCACTGTCTCCTTAATCCACCCCCCACTACTCACACACATCACTGTCCCCTTAGCCACCCCCCACTACCCACACACATCACTGTCCCCTTAGCCACCATCCACTACTCAAATAAATAGTGTCCCCCTTATCCATTAACCCCACTACCCACATATATTGCTGTCCACCTTATCACCTCCCACTACCCAGACCGACTGACTGCAGAGTGGCAGCAGACACCCCTGCCCTCCTTGCATCTCCACCAGAGGTCCATCTGCCAGCACCCTTCCCAACCCTTCCCACTCTCCCACCAGTGAGAGATCAGGCCTCCACCTCTCTCCCCCCCAACCAGAGATACTTCTTACACACTTCCCTCTTCCCCCTCAGACAACGATCTGGCCTCACTCACTCGCCCCACCTCCCAGAGGAACAGCCTCTTCCTCCCTCCCTACCAAACAATGCTCAGTCCTTCCCCCCCCCACACACAATGATTGGCCTTCCGCCCCACCAGGGATACATCTGACCTGCTTCCTCCTCGTCCTCCCTTCCCTACCAACCAGACAACGATCTGCCCTCACTCCCCTCCCCGCGCCCCCCAAACAGAGAATGATCTGACCCGCCTCACACACAAGTTTACCACATTTTCACACCCGAAAACAGCACAACACAATGTAAAAACCATGTATCTATTTTTGAAAGCAGCCTTACAAAGCATCTTCACTAAAACAGTCTCACATGGGCATCCTTTAATTGATAAAGAGGGTCTACAAAAGCCATTAGTATGTTGTGGCATTGTCAGTGAAGTGAAGTGAATCTTTAAGGGATGTGGGTCAACTCATGTTGCCTTCAGGATTATTCCCAATTATAACCCTGATAAGTTTTGTTTATTGCCAACATAATGAAACACATGTCTATATTACTTACCAATTCAATGACTGAGCTTTTTATCACTAGCTACAGTTTCCAGGGCTATCATTATTATTACATTATCATTAATTCTTGTCAGTTCCCAGCAAGTCCCTTACCATAACTCTTTCGTTAGCTAAGACATTAATATCTGTCCGACTCTGTTTTGATTAGAAACTGTGAAGGCAGCTTCATTAAAACTCACTCTTGTTTCAGTTATTTCTGGTAAGGTGTCTGGTGAGGCAATTAAGTCTCCTTTGTGGCCTTGTGATTCCAATAATTTGATGCTTTAAAGGAATGCATCTAATATATGTTTGATATCAAAGGGGCACTCTGAAACTGTGCATCTAAGTTTCTTTCTTTAATTTCTAAAAATGTATTAAACTAACTTTGAGTTTTTTTGAAAGTGTAAACTGGAAGGAGTTGGCAAAGAGGCCTGGGTAGTAGTTTTCTTTCCCTCAACATAAATTGGCTGGGTCTCTGGAGCTGAGCCCGACCCAGTACTTCAGGAAAGTAAGGAAAAGAGGAGAAAAGCAGTGTTAATAAGGGGCTCCATAGTGAGGGGGGCAGACAGGCGTTTTTGCAGACGCAGACGGGAGTCGTGGATGGTGGTTTGCCTCCCTGGAGCTGGGATCCAGGATATCTCTAGACGTGTCCCAGACATCCTGAAAGGGGAGGGAAGGTGTGGCCCCTATAGATACCGTTGACGTAAGCAGGAAGAGGGAAGGGGTAATGGAAAGGGATTATAGGGAACTAGTAGACAGCTGAGAAAGAGAAACACAAAGGTAATAATCTCAGGATTGATGCCTGCGCCGTGGGAGAGTGAGAGCAGGAACAGAATGAGGTGGAGGGTAAATATGTGGCTGAGGGACTGGAGCAGGGGGCAGGGATTCCAGTTCCTGAATCATTGGGACCTCTTTAGGGACAGGTGTGACCTGTACAATAAAAACGGGTGGCACTTGAATCCCAGGGGGACCAATATCTTGGCGGGAAGGTTGGCTAGTGCTACTGGGGGGACTTTAAACTAGAAAGGTGGGGGGAAGGGAATCAAGATGAGGTAACTGAGAGCGAGGAGGTTAGCTCCCAAGTAGGGAAGGACTGTAGACAGTATGACAGGTGACAGAAAAGGGAAGCGCCCAGACCAAGGGTCTGAGGTGTGCCTATTTTAACGCTAGGAGTGTGGTGAATAAAATAGATGAGCTGAGGGCGTGGATTGTTGCTTGTGAATGTGACGTGGTGGCCATTACGGAGACTTGGATGTCTCAGGGACAGGACTGGGTACTTCAAGTGCCGGGATTCCGATGCTTCAGGAAGGACAAAGAGGGAGGCAAAAGAGATGGCAGAGTGGCACTGTTGATCAGGGACAGGGTCACGGCTGTAGAGAAGATGCCGTGGAGGGACTGTCTACGGAGTCTCTGTGGGTGGAAGTTAGGAACAGCAAGGGGTCGATAACTTTGCTGCATGTTTTCTATAGGCCGCTCAATAGTGACAGGGAAGTTGAGGTGCGGATAGGGAAACAGATCCTAGAAAGATGTAATAATAACAGGATTGTCGTGATGGGAGACTTCAATTTCCCAAACATCGACTGGAATATCCCTAGGGTAAGGGGTTTGGATGGGGAGGAGTTTGTTAGGTGTGTTCAGGAGGGTTTCCTGACACAGTATGTGGATAAGCCTACAAGAGGAGAGACTGTACTTGACTTGGTGCTGGCTAATGACCCAGTACAGGTGTTGGATCTCTCGGTAGGAGAGCATCTTGGGGATGGTGATCATAATTCTATCTCCTTCACAATAGCATTGGAAAGAGATAGGATCAGGCAGGATAGGAAGGTATTTATCTGGAGTGGGGGAAATATGAAGTCATCAGGCAGAAAATTGACGAGTAAACTGGAAGGAGGTGTTCTTGGGGAAAAGCACTGAAGAAGATGATGGATTTTCAAGGTGTGTTTGTCTGGAGCTCTGCACGACAATGTTGGTGAGACAAGGAGGTTTTGGTAGGTCGCAGGAACCGTGGTGCACAAAGGTTGTGATGAACCTAGTCAGGAAGAAAAGAAAGGTATACAAAAGGTTCAGAGAACTAGGAGATGTTAAGGATCTAGAGGAGTATAAGGCTTGTAGAAAAGAGCTTAAAAAGGAAATTAGGAGAGCCAGAAGGGATCATGAGAAGGCCTTGGCGGGTAAGATTAAAGGACAAAGAACAAAGAACAAAACAGCATGGGAAACAGTCCCTTCAGCCCAATGAGCCCACGCCGCCACCCCAATGTTCCCACCTCTACCCACGATCCCTGTCCATGTTTATAGATCTATGGATTAAAAACTAAATTAGAGACAATTTAGGGAGAATTTGCTTTGCCAATTAGCCTAAGAGCACATCTTTGGGATGTGGGAGGAAACCGGAGCTCCCGGAGAAAACCCACGCAAGCACGCGGAGAATGTGCAAACTCCCACAGACACATGCCCAAATCCATGTATCTGCACAGCACAGTGATAGTCACTGAGCTGTCGCGTTGCCCATCAAATGGTCCAGGTCAAGCGTACACTAATGACGTGAAGCACTAGGATACTCTCGAAAAAGATCCAAGAGCAGCCCTGTCATGACCCATCGCGTGTACGCCCCTTGTTAGACAACAAGGTGGTCAGGAGAATCCCAAGGTGTTCTACAAATATGCGAAGAGTAAAAGGATGAGAAGTGAAGGGATTGGACCTTTAAAAGGTGAAGGGGGAAAAGTCTGTGTGGAACTGGAAGAAATGGCAGAGGTGCTTAATGAGTACTTTGCCTCGGTATTCATGGTGCAAAGTGATCTGGGACATTGTACTGCAAGTTTGCAACAGACTGAAAAGATTGAGTATGTGAACGTGAAGAAAGAGCATGTGTTAGAACTTTTAAATTCTATCAAGATAGGTAAGTCACTGGGACTGGATGGGATGTACCTCATGTTATGTGGGAGGTGAGGGAAGTGATCGCAGAGTCTCTGGCGATGATCTTTGTGTCGTCAATGGAGATGGGAGAGATTCTGAAAGACTGGAGGATTGTGGATGTGGTTCCTATTTTCAAGAAAGGGAACAGGGATAGCCCGGAAATTATGAGCATTTAGAGAAGTTTAGCTTGATTAGAAATAGTCAACACGGCTTTGTCAAGGGCAGTTCGTGCCTTACGAGCCTAATGGAGTTCTTTGAAAATGTGACTGATCACATTGACGAAGGAAGAGCGGTGGATGTGGATTACATGGATTTCAGCAAGGTGTTTGATAAGGTCCCCTATGCAAGACTTCTGGAGAAGGTGAGGGGGCAAGGGATCCAAGGGGCTTTGGCCTTGTGGATCCAGAACTGGCTTGCCTGTAGAAAGCAGGGAGTGTTGTGATTGGGTCTTTTTCTGCATAGAGATCAGTCACCAGTGGAGTGCCCCAGGGATCTGTCCTAAGACTCTTTGCTGTTTGTCATTTCCATAAATGACGTGGATGAGGAACTGGAAAGATGGGTTAGTAGGTTTGCCAACAATACGAAGGTTGGTGGTGTTGTGGATAGTCTGGAGGGAAGTCAGAAGTTGCAGAGAGACATAGATAGAATGCAAGACTGGGCAGAGAACTGGCAGATGGACTTCAATGCAGATAAATGTGTCGTGGTCCATTTAGGCAGGACCAATGAGATGAAGGAGTATAATATCAAGGGTAGGAGTCTTAGCAGTGTTGAGGAGCAGAAGGATCTTGGGGTCCGGGTCCATAGGACTCTTAAATCGGCCCCGCAAGTGGAGGATGTGGTCAAGAAGGCATATGGTACACTGACCTTCATTAATCGAGGGATTGAGTTTAGGAGTTGGGAGGTAATGCTGCAACTTTATAAGACCCTTGTCAGACCCTACTTGGAGTATTGTGTGCAGTTTTGGTCACCTCACTACAGGAAGGATGTGGAAGCTATTGAGAGGGTGCAGAGGAGATTTACAAGGATGTTGCCTGGATTGGGAGGCATGCCTTATGAAGATAGGTTGAGGGAGCTAGGTCTCTTCTCCCCAGAGAGATGAAGGTTGAGAGGCAGCCCAATAGAGGTTTATAAAATGTTAAGAGGAATAGGTAGAGTGGATTCTCGGAGGCTATTTCCCAGGGCTGAAAGAGGACACAGGTTTAAGGAACTGGGCAGCAAGTACAGAGGAGATGTTAGAAGTAAGTTTTTCACTCAGAGACTGATGAGTGAATGGAATTGGCTGCCAGCAGTGGTGGTAGAGACGAACTTATTGGGGTCTTTTAAAAGACTTCTGGATGAGTACATGGGATTTAATGGGATTGGGAGTTACAGATAGTTCTATGGCCTAGTAGGTATGGGTATGATCGGTGCAACTTGTGGGCCAAAGAACCTGTTTGTGCTGTAGTGTTCTATGTTCTACATTCTATGTATAGAAAATATATTTCTTTGAATAGACTTATTAAAGGTATTACATGTACCTTGAAAACTACAAAATATTTAAAACATCTCCTTACAATTACTAGCAAACTTTCTCCCCTTTGATTTAAAGTGAATCCTACATCTAAGTTAATTAAACAAACAAACAAAAACCCTAGCAGAGTCTGCCAACTCAGTGGCCCAAATGATGAAGGAAATCATGCCGTATGCCTTCTTAATTAACTTCTCCACCTGCATTGCCACTTTCACTGATCTATGAAGCTGTAAACCAGATCCCTCTGCCTATCAATACTCTTAAGGATTCTGGCATTTACTGTATATTTCCTTTTCGTATTAGGCCTTCAAAATGCATTATCTTACATTTGTCCGGATTAAACTCCATCTGCCATCATTCCACCCAAACCTCCAACCAATCTATATCCTGCTATCTCCTCTGATGGTCCTCATCGCAATTTGCAAATCCACCAACCATTGTGTCATCCAAACTTTGAACATTTTCCTCCAAATCATTTATATATATATTACAAGCAGCAAAGGTCCCAGCACTGATCCCTGAGGAATGCCATTTGTCGCAGCCCTCCATTCAAAAACACATCCTTCCACTTCTACCCTCTGTCTTCTATGATGGGCCAGTTCTGTAGCCATCTTGCCAGCTCACCTCTGATCCCATGTGACTTTACATTCTGCGTCAGAGGTGCAATGTAAAGTGGCAAGTATTTTGATGGCTCTGTAAGACAATTAAAGAATTCTTTTCAATTTGACAGCTAAACCTGATCAAGGTGCATGACATTAACATGATCCTTCAGAACAAGGTCACACATAATGTAGAGCAACTTCAGATTTAGACACTTTGGCAATGTTGTCCTTTGCTACGCTTTCCTGAAAGAAGTTTCTTGCTCATTTGTTAATGAGTGGGATCTTATTGCGTTCCTGATCCAACCAACATGTTTATGAGACCTTTAACTCCACCCCACCATCTCCACTCCAATCTCCCCTGCCACCCTAACTCTTACATCTTGGCAGCTAAAATTCTGCTTGGCGTGCTTCAGTGAGGATTCTTCAACTTTCAATGGGAGCATTTTGCCCTTTCTTGACTTGCTCACAAATCCCCCGTAGTAGCTAATGCCAGATTTGACTATGCTACTGCTCTGCAAATACTTCAGAGGAAACTATTAATAAGCTGAATGGTGCAGTATGGAACTAAGTGTATACATGGGAATTTGGCAAACGGGGGAGTGTGGTGAGTGGGGGAGTTTGATGAGTGGGAGAATTTGGTGAGTGGGATTGTTTGATGAGTGGGGGGAGTTTGGTGAGGGGGGATCTTGGTAAGTGGGCAGAGTTTGGTGAGTGGGGGGAGTTTGGTGAATGGGGGGAGTTTGGTAATGGGGGAATTTGGCGAGGGGGGTGCTTGGCAAGTGAACGAGTTTGACGAGTGGGGGAATGGCAAATGGGGAAATTTGGTGAATGGGGAGAGTTTGGTGAGTGAGGAAGTTTGGTGAGTGGGAGTGCTTAGTGAGTGGGGAGGGTTTGGTGAGTTGGGGGGAGTTTGGTGCGTGAGGGAAGTTTGAGAAGTTGGGAGAGTTTGACGAGTAGGGGAAATGTGGTGAGTGGGGGGAGTTTGGCGAATGGAAGAGTTTGGTGAGTATGCAAAGTTTGCTGAGGAGGAGAGTTTGGTGAGTGAGGGGAGTTTAGCCAATAAGGGAAGTTTAATGAGTGGGGGGAGTTTAGCCAATAAGGGAAGTTTGGTAAGTGGGGGTAGTTTGGTGATTGGGAGGAGTTCAGTGAGTTGGGGACTTTGGAAAGTGAGGAAGTTTGGTAAGTGGGGGGAGTTGGGTGAGTGGGGGGAGTTTGGCGATTGGGGAGAGTTTGGCGAGTGGGGGAAGTTTGGCGAGTGGGGAAAGTTGGCAAGTGGGGGAGTTTGGCGAGTGGGGAAAGTTTGGCGAATGGGGGGAGTTTGGCAAGTGGGGGGAGTTGGGCAAGTGGGGGGAGTTTGGCGAGTGGGGGGAATTGGGTGAGTGGGGAGATTTTGGCGAGTGGGGGGAGTTTGGTGAATGGGGAAAGTTTGGCGAGTGGGGGGAGTTTGGCAAGTGGGGGAGTTTGGGCGAGTGGGGGAATTGGGTGAGTGGTGGGAGTTTGGTGAGTGGGGGGAGTTTGGCGAGTGGGGGGAGTTTGGTGAGTTGGGGGAGTTTGGCGAGTGGGGGGAGTTTGGCGAGTGGGGGGAGTTTGGCGAGTGGGGGGAGTTGGGCGAGTGGGGGGAGTTTGGTGAGTGGGGGGAGTTTGGTGAATGGGGAAAGTTTGGCGAGTGGGGGGAGTTTGGCGAGTGGGGAGAGTTTGGTGAGTGGGGGGAGTTTGGCGAATGGGGGAAGTTTGGCTCTTGGGAATTTGAGGAATGGGGACAGAATGTAGTCCTTTCCTTTCAGTTTTTCTAAGGTTTTCATACTGTTGGAATTGGCTCTTGCTCTACTATAGTGAATGAAGCTAGTTAGCTGTTTAGTGATACGTGATTAAAATCTGTTCTATTCCAAATGTTTGAAACAGTACAGGAACTGGTGGTAAGTTTAATAAAATATTGAAAAGAAGGAAATTAATAATTTATTAATATAAATAAGTAGTTAATTAAATACAATTAGGATGGCTGGATAGGTGATGAGTCATGGCTTCAGCAAGTGGGAGCTCCTGAATGCCAGTGTGCTCCAGGGTAAACATATCTGAGGTAAGTGTTTGCAGTTCAAGGAGCTCTGGCTCAGAGTCACTGAGCTGAAGGCTAAACTGCAAAAGTTAACACATCAGAGAGGGAGAAAGTGACCTGGCTGTTTTGAGCAAGGAGGTCCTGAGGATAGGGTCTTCTGATTTGGTTCCTGGCCAGGGGCAGGAAACTGTGACTATGACCGACCCAGTAAGGGGATTCAGAGGGCAGGAATATCGGCAGCTCAGCCTTTGCAATAGCTTTGAGGTTCTCTCAGTTTGTTTGGATGAGAGTAGGACAGCAGGGTGTATGAGCAAACTGACCCTGTTTTATAGGAAACAATTCACATGTGGGGAGTAAAAAGGAATGTAGTGGTGGTAAGAGCGCATATAGTCAGGCTGATATTGCTCTGTGCAGTGAAGAGCAAGTGTCCAGTTGGCTATATAGCTTGTCCCAATGTCAGGGTTTGGGATATCTGCTCAAGGCTGGAGAGGAATTTGCAGTGGGAGAGAGGAGATTGAATTGCCATGGTCCATGTAGATGCAAACAAGGTAGAACTAAGAACATTGTGCTGCATCTAGGATGTGAGAAATAGGGAACAAATTAAAAAGCAGAATCTCAAGTGTATTAATATCTAGATTATTAAATGAATCAGGTGCATATTAGTATAGAGCAAATAAAATTAGAGAGATGAACTAGTGTGGGAGAAGTGAGTTCCACTTTATGAGGTACTAGCATTAGCACTACAGAAATTGAGAGCTGCACCTTTGACATAGTATATCCCTGAGCAATACTGGGGCTGACATACTAACACCTAGGGAAATAGAAAGAGTTTTCAATTAAATAATGAGGGTAAGGATTAAAATTTAGGAAGATATAGGTCATCAAAAAGTGGAGACAAAAGCAAAAAAAAGGGAAATGAGGGAAATGATCAACAGACCGTGACATAAAAGGACATAATGTAGATATCTAGGAATAATCCACAGATAATATGAGAGATTACAGAAGTAATAAAATGACAAAACTAAAGGCTCAGAATCTGAATGTGCATAGTATTCAAAACAGTAATAATGTTAATAGAAATAAATCAATACAGTCTGATTGCAAAGACATGTTGCAAGATGACATTGATTTGGGACTTAAACATTGAAGGATACATGATATTTAGGAACAACAAAAAGCTAGGAAAAGATATAGGGATAGCTCTATTAATTTGCCATGACATTGGTATAATAGGGAGTGATAACTGAAGTTCAGGAAACACGCATGTGGAAGGAATTTGGGAACAAGTGAAAAATTATAAAGTCAAAAAAAAATCACTTGTGGGAGTGGTGTGCAGGCCCCCATAACAGTAACCATATGGGAGAAGAGCATATAAAGGAGGAAATAATGTGAACTCGTCAAAAAGGTACAGCGATAATCATCGAGGTTTTAATCTACATATAGACTGGAAAAGTCAAACAGGCAAAGATAGCTGAGATAAGGAATTCATAGAATATTTTCAGTACAGTTTCTTAGAATTCCTCCATCAGAGAGCAGGCCATATATTGTACAATGTGATTGGTTTAATTAATAACCACACAGTGAAGGTGCCCCTAGGTGGTAGTGATCATAATATAATTGAATTTTACATTTACTTTGAGGAATTGAAGAATACATCTGAGGTTAGAAATGTAAACTTAAATAAGGGCAATTATGAGGGCAGGAAAATAGAGCTGGCTAAAGTGAGCTGGAAAATTAGGCTAAGGGATGTGTCTGAAGAGATCAGCAGCAGATATTTAAGTGGATATTTTTGAACAGACAGAAAAGATGCATTCCAATGAGAATCTCATCCGATGAAGGGGCAGCTCTCCGAAAGCTTGTGACACCAGATAAACCTATTGAACTTTAACCTGGTGTTGTGAGACTTCGCACTGTAATTATTTGTTAGCCTAGCACAGTGGTACAGTGATTAGCACTGC
This sequence comes from Sphyrna mokarran, assembly GCA_024679065.1. Lineage (NCBI taxonomy): Eukaryota > Metazoa > Chordata > Chondrichthyes > Carcharhiniformes > Carcharhinidae > Sphyrna > Sphyrna mokarran. The sequence goes on from JAGIQG010000007.1 coordinate 102,677,893, forward strand.
TGCATCACCGCATCAGAGACCTGTCTTTGATTCCTGGTTTGAGCCACTGTCTGTGTGGAGTCTGCACATTCTCCCCATGTCTACATGGGTTTTGCCGGATGCTGCGGTTGCTCCCACAGTCTGAAAGACATGCTGGTTAGATGCATTGGCCATGCTAAATTCTCCCTCAGTGTTCCCAAATAGGTGTCGGAGTGTGGCGACTTAGGGATTTTCACATTAACTTCATTGTGGCATCGGTGCAAGCTTACTTGTAATACTTATAAATAAACTTATAAAAACTTTAACAATTTTGTTTATACAAATACTTACTTCTCATCAACTTGTTGTTTGTATCCGTTCATATGCAATTCTCCTTACATAACAAAATAGCTCAGAAGGTGAATTACACTGTAAATCAGATCTCTCTATTACCCTAGTGTAACAAATTGGAAATGGTATGTTTCAAAAGTCAAGCTTAACATCTACAACTTTGGAACAATGCTTCCTACTGCTCTGCTCCAGCAATGCATTTCAGTCATAATCACAGAATGTGTCCACCTACCCAGCCTATTGTTACATTCCCATTTCCACAGCAGCTTTCTCAGTTCAATCTCTGAATGAAGCTGCCATATTAGTGACACATTAAGAACCATTTGGAACAGAAAAAGCAAAAGGGGAAAATCACTGGAGACTGGCTGAATCATCCCAACCACATTTCTTGTCGATTCCTTACAGGGAGCACAGATGGGAGAGACATTCATGCCATTAGTCGAGATAGATTTAAACTGCAGGCGATGACTCACAGCACTATTCAGTTGTCTCCTAAAGGAATAGAAGCATTTCTGGTTATCTGTGTAATAAATTAAAGCAAAACAAGCTCACAACTGAATGTGAGTTTTCACCAAGTTTATATATATGTAAATTTGTAAACCTATATCACAATGGAAAGGGTTTAAAAGTATCTGAAATAGTTTGTATCTCTTCTGAGCAGGCTTTCACCTTAGTCCTCATCTACATACTCACACCTCAAATAGTCTGTCACTCTCTGTGCACCTAAAGCAAAAATTATGTAGAGTTTATTGTCCAGAAGCAGTCAGACTGGTCAATACCAGTCCTTTTGTTCCACACAAGCTTTCTCCTGCATTACTTCTTCCAAACTATCAGCATTTCCTTCTATTCTTTTCTCCCATGTGCAATGACCCAAAACTCAATAATATTGCTGTTTCAGCTGCCCACAATCCAATTAACGTGAAAAGAAAGACATTTGGAGGGTTGGTCGTGCCAGAGAAAGAATATTCTTCCACGCTGTGTCCAACCAGTTGTAACGATACTGATCAGCAAATATTGGCCGTGATAGGGGGCTGCGCAGGACTTGCAGATAAAGAGGCCCAGGGAGCTAATCATTCTGCAAAATACAAAGTGGTTCAATATAAAGTAAGATTCTTACTGTGTTTTTGCAATAATTCTTTTTTTCTTTTATGTTGATCTTGTTTTTCTATTGATTGTCCATTAATAAACTGACAGAAGGATTCATTGACATATCTCGCTTTTTTTCAAAATTCCCCCCACTCCTCTGCTCCCCAGTAAGAGTAATATGCTTTGGATGTTCTTCCAATTCTGTTATTTAAAAACTTAAACAAAGAAGTGAATAAGGGCTGTCAGCACTGAATTGATATTAATTAAACTGGGGAGGCAGTTCTTATTCAAACTATTCCTTATTCAATGAATGCCAATTAAAGTACTTTCTACTGTCTGATGTTTAATGCCACTGCAGTATTTTTTGACATTCATCTCTGAGAATTTATTTTAAAGATTGAAAATATTGAGAACGCAGTGTTGTTTTTTCATAACTGCTACGCCTCGATGAAACAGTATCAGAGATGAAGTGCACTTAGAGGAATGGAAATTAATTTTTGGAAACCCACGTGCTAGATGGCAGCAAAAGGGTTTTCTTTGGGATGGTAGAATTGTTGTATGAAGAGAAATTGGGTCAACCAGTCCTGCATCCGCTGGAATTTAGAAGAATGAGAGGGCAATCTAATTGAAATGAATAAAGTTCTGACAGGACTAAACAAACTAGAGAGAGGAATGTTATTTTCTCTGGCCGGGAAGATCCAGAACAAGGGATCACAGTCTCAGGATAGGCCAGTTAGGACTGAGATCAGGAGGAATTTCTTCATTCATAGGGGTGTTGAACCTATACAAATGTAGAAACATGGTAAGTAAAAACAGAATAGGCCTTTTGGCTCTTCTCTATCACAGAAAGTTGTGTAGGCTAAGCCACTAACTATTTTTAAGAGGGAAATAGATAGATTTCTAGACTTAAATGGTGTTAAGTGGAATGAGCTCAGGGGTATGGTCATGAGATAGAGGATCAGCCATAATCATATTGAATAGTGGAGCAAGCTCGAACAGCCAACTGGCCTGCTCGTGATTTTATCCAAAAGAGTGCAGTTTAGATGGATTCACCATGCCAAATCGCCCCTTAGTGTCCCAAGATGCACAGGGGAATTAATGGGGTAAATATGCAGGGTTACAGGGATAGAGCCTGGCTAAGATGCTGTGTCAGAGAATCAGTGCAGCCTCGAAGGGGCAAATGGCCTCCTTCTGCACTGTATGGATTCTATAATTTCCTATGTTTTGAGATGCTCAGTATTATAACCCTGTTTGGGCCAGTGAAATCCATCAAAAACCAAACCCTGAAAATGAAACAATCCCACTTTTCATCAAAATATTTGACTTCTATTCAGGTGCAATGAAGAGAAAGATGTATTAAAATCTCTTTCCTCATAGAACTAAAACAGCTTCAGCCAATTCTCCAAAGCAGCAGATCAATGTGTGTACCCATTTATATCAGTGAAAATATGTTGATGGTTTTAAATTGAGGTGATTGGGAAATTTCTATGTTTGGATCTGTTCTCTGAGCTGTTGATATATTCTTATTGATCTAATTGATCTAATATCTCAGAAGGGATATGCCTTCTGAGTTCCTGATAGTCGAGGGATCATTTATTTATTTACTGAGATACTAAAGTGAAAGGTCAAGAGGCAGGTTGTATGTAATTAGCTTAAAGAGCATAAAGTGTTATCAGGATGGCAAGTGCTAATATTGTAAATGTTATATCGGTGAAAAAGAAATATTTTCACTTCCATTTATCTCTGGAAATTACTGGAAATTCCAGCTTTCAGGAGTTAGAATTTACAAAATTAAAATTAAAAAGTAGACACAAAAAGCCTCCTCAAAACATTTCAGTGGCTGACCTGCCAATCAATTATGACCTATGGTTAAGAGGAAGGTTTTAGTGCATTAAGATTCCATATAGCAAAAAGGATTATTGTTCAAGATTAGCAGAGTATTGTTGAGATCCCTCTGTGATGAGAATGGATTGGCATTTCAGAAGATAATCTCTGGATATCATGTTTGATGAAGAATTCCATTTACTTCACTCTTTCTTTATTCAAATTTCAATAACTATCAGAATAAGAGACAAACTTTGATATTGGTCATTTTTCTTATTGATATTTGATGTAAAGTGGTGTGTTACTGATGTGTTTGTAGCTTTAATCAAGTCCATAGCTCTGTTGGTGTCTAATTTGTGCTTCTGGTTGATGTATATTTCCGGGGGAATGCAAAGTGAGCAACACTGTGGGGTTTGACTTAAATATGTTAATAAATGGCCCACTTCTCCAAATCAGGACACTTGTACACCACATATCCTGTCATGGTAAATATGGTGGCAGGCACATATATGGTGGGTTTGAGATATCTTTTCCCAATTTTAGTTTTCAGCTCCCCTCAAACACTGCCACCCCTCTCACCCACTGGGGTGCAGTAATAGTGAAAGGATTAATAATTATGGTGTTACAGTGGTCATCACTGTGCCTCACAGTACTAGGGATCAGGTTCAATTCCTATTTTTGTTCATTGTCTATGTAGAGGCTGCATGTTCTCCTCGTGTTTGCGTGGGTTACCTCCGATGCTCCAGTTTCCTCCCACAGTCTGAGAAACATGCATTGGCCTTGCTAAGTTCTCCCTCAGTGTGGCCGAACAGATGCCAGTATGTAGCAACTAAATCACCTTCTCTGCAGTGTTAATGTAAGCCTACTTGTGACTCTAATAAATAAACTTGATCACATAAGTTTAAAAAACACATAAGCTGCTATGAGAGAAAACATAGGTCTTTATTAAAGTTTCACCAGATAAGCATCAAGGCCTAGGGTATACAAGGGATTATACCCTAGAATATAGGTTTGATTATCTTAAAAGGGCATTAGTCAGAAGTAATTATTAAGTCAGACATCTGGGTATGGGAGAGGCAATTGCTCTCTATAAACTAGACACAAGCAGGGATGTAGAGGATAATTTGTCGTGATGATAAATTAGGTCAGCAAACATGTTCAAACATTTACGTTGTTTGGATACTATAATTAAGCTGGCATGCAATGATGGTGATTGGTTTTAACATTTATATCTTATGCATGATGTAATCCAAGTCAATAGGAGGTGAGTGAATATCTTGATCAGTATATCAATTACTTGCATCAAATCTGAAACTATATCAGCTTCAGAGTTGGCGTTCTATGAGGAAGTGACTAGTGCAGTAGATAGAGGGGAACCGGTGGATGTGGTGTTTTTGGATTTCTAAAAGGTGTTTGATAAGGTGCCTCACAAAAGACTGCTGCAGAAGGTTAGGGCGCAGGGATTCGGGGGTAGGGTGTACTCCAATAAATTCGTCAAGCATGACTTCCCCTTAACGAATCCGTGCTGCTTCTGCCTGATCAAACCATTCGTATCCAGGTGCCTCATTATTTCTGCTTTGACGACAGATTCAAGCATTTTTCTGACTACAAACACTAAACTAACCGGCCTATAATTCCCTGCCTTCTCTCTGCTACCTTTTTTGAACAGCAGCGTAACATTAGCTGTTTTCCAATCTTCCGGCACTTTCCCGGAGTCCAGCCAATTCTGAAAGATAATTACTAGGGCATCCGCTATCACCTCTGCCATTTCCTTGAGGACTCTGAGATGCATTCCATCCGGTCCCGGGGACTTATCTGCCCTCAGCCCCATTAGCCTATCAAGCACCACCTCTCTGGTGACTGTAATCTCATCAAGGAACTCATCTCCTACCACCCTTCTATCCTTGAGCTCAGGCAAGCTATTTATGTCCTCCTCTGTAAAGACTGACACAAAAAACTTATTCAAGGTCTCCGCCATGTCCCTATCATCCACCATTAAACTACCCCTCTCATCGTCCAAGGGTCCTACATTAATTCTGGCCATCCTCCTATTCTTTATATACTTATAAAAACTTTTACTGTCCTTTTTGATATTTTGAGCTAGTTTAGCCTCATATTCTATCTTTCCTTAATCATCTTTTTAGTCACTCTTTGTTGTCGTTTGAAACTTTCCCAATCCTCCGATCGCCCACTACTTTTAGCCATTCTGAACACCTCAGCTTTTGATTTAATACTCTCCTTAATTTCCTTGGAGAACCACAGCTGATTTTCCCTTCTTCTACAGTCCTTCTTCACCATTGGAATATATTTTTGCTGAGTACCGAAAAACATCTCTTTAAAAATCCCCCACTGTTCCTCAGCCGTCATACCAACCAACGTAGTACTCAGTATCAACCCTATCAACGTAGTTTTCAGCATCAACCCTATCAATTCCCCTCAGGATTTTATGTATTTGAATAAAATCAAATGTTATTTTTCTCCACTCACATGAATACATACCCAGCTTGTCCTCAATGAGTGTGGGCTGGGAGATTAAGTGGCAATCAGCACTTGACTTGTGTTCCTGGGTTTGTTTTAACTCCTTTACCAAGATGGTGCCTTGTGTTAAGTTAGTGTTTCGGTCTAGACAACTTTAAAGATGCTTTAGCATCTAAAAGATTCAGCAACAATTTTCCTGACAAGATTTGATTTGGTCACCGTTTGTGCAAAAAGTTTAAGTATGGGTCCTAAAGTTCTGCAGGCTTTCTCCCAATCTGTCACTATAACGCTTGAAGGAGGATGACAGAATCAGCAGAAGATCAGCATCATCTCATCAGTGGGGGAAATAAATTAGAAACAATGGAAAGGGGTATCCACTCACCAACTCTATCACAAAAAATTTAAGAACCATTTCAGCCACCCATCTGTTGATGGATTTGTTCCAATGTTTTTGGAGCATCATCTGCACAAGGACTGCTGCAGATAACTAGAGATTAGCAATAAATGTGGCTTTTCCAGCATTGTTCACATTCTGAGAGAATAAATTTTAAAACAGCCACCAGGACAGTAGGAAGACTTAATATGAAGCCTGTGTTCAGGTTCTATTCTATTCTGTTCCAAACCCAGGCAGGCTGTTAATACATCAATTCAGTAAGCTGGTAGATATTTTTGTAAGCCAGTTCAGACGATTCCATTTACTTAATGCAGCTTTTCCTGACATTCCTGAGAAAGTCTAAGCTTCTCATCACACGTTTGACATGGCATAGAAATTGAACAAACCTCTGACTCTAACAACTAGAATAAAATCACTGAAAGATGACTTGTGTTACTTATGTTGTATTTTATGTCATATTGTCCAGCGTCTGAACTATCATTTAAGTAAGACAAAATTACAACATCTTCAAATGGAATCAGTGCTTTAATGTGCCAACACAGAGAAAAATCATGAATAGGCCCCTTGACCTGAATCTTTAAGGTGGTGAGTGTTTGGCTCCAGCCATCCTGAGAGTCTTTTGTGTGTGTGTGTGTGTGTGTGTGTGTTTGGGGGGCATGGGGTGGGATAGCGGTGGGGGGGGGGGGGGGGGGGGGGGTGTAGTTGGTGATGGTGGGCAGCAGGGGACAGGAGGACAGAAGGGAAGGAGTGCAGGGGGAGGAAACGAGGGGGACGGAAGCACCTTCTAGCTATCTGTGTTTCTGACACATCCACCGCCATTTCACGCTTGACTAAACATTGATTGGCAGCATTTGGGAATTTTGTCCGCTCTTGGGATGGAACTCCTGCCTCGGAGAGCTGTCAGTCAACCTGATTTTACTGTCAAATTGTATCTGGATTGAGTCAGGCAGGAATCCCGCCCAGCTAATTTTAAGCTCCCCTCTTTCCTGCCACCAGGGGATGAGTTGGGAGGGGGTGGGTGAGTGAAGGGATGTGGGGGAGGGGGAGGGATTGTAGTGGGTGGGAGTGGGAGAGTGTAAGATTCAGACCAGCATCTTAGCTAGACAATATGACACGAGGCACAACATGAGTAACACAGTCATCTTTCAGTGATTTTATTCGAGTTGTTAGAGTCAGAGATTTGTTCAATTTCTGTGCAATGTCAAACGTGTGATGAGAAGCTTAGACTTTCTCAGGAATGTCAGGAAAAGCTGCATTAAGTAAATGGAATCGTCTGAACTGGCTTACAAAAATATCTACCAGCTTTCTGAATTGATGTATTAACAGCCTGCCTGGGTTTGGAACAGAATAGAATAGAACCTGAACACAGGCTTCATATTAAGTCTTCCTGCCGTCCTAGTGGCTGTTATAAAATTCATTCTCTCTCAGGATGTGAACAGTGCTGGAAAAGCCACATTTATTGCTAATCTCTAGTTGATCTGTTTTAGTCTTTGTGCAGATGATGCTTCAAAAATATTGTTTCTGCAGGGAATTCCGGGATTCTATCTCTGCATTAATGAAGGAATGATTGGAAATACTGAGGAAGGTGCAAAACCGATTTACAGCCATCAGCAAAGTGTTGGAAGCAGTTATTGACAGTGCAATTAAATGACACTTACTCAGCAACAAGCCGCCAGGCAATGCTCAGCTTGGATACTGTCAACTCTTCAGCTCTAGACCTTATTACAGCCTTAATCCAAACATAGAGACAAGAGCAGCGTTCCAGAGGTGAGTTCAGAGTAATTGCACTTGATATCATCTAGTAGCAGCTAATGAGTGTGGTATCAAGGAACCCTTGAAAAATTGAGTCAATCAAAATCGGTGGAAAGCTCTTTGGAATCATACCTTGCGCAAAGGATAATGATTTTGATTGTTAGAGGCCAGTTATTTGGCTCCAGAACATTGCTGTAGGAGCTCCAAACATCTTCAGCAGCTTTATCAACAATGTTCCCTTTAAAATATATCAGAAGTGGGGATGGTCATTGTGATTGCACTGTACACTTGTGATGCCTCAGATACTGAGGCAGTCTGTGCCCACATACAGTAAGATTTGGACAGCATTCAGACTGGGGCTGATAACTGACATTCATGCTACACATGAGCTAGGCAATGACAATCTCCAACAAGAAATAATTTAAACATCTCTCGATGACATTCAACTGCATTGTTATTGCTGAATTCACAGCTATTAACATACTGGGGATTATCATCAACCAAAAACTTAACTGGAACAGCTTTTTAAACACTGTGGCTAAAAGACCAGGTCAGAAGCTAAGAATTTTGTGCCAAGTAGCTCATCTCCTGACTCCTCAAAGCCTGTTCACAAGGCACAAGTCATGATTGTGATGAAGTACTCCCCATTTGCCTGGATATGTGCAGCACCAATCACATTCATAAAGATTGATACCACACATGACAAAGCAGCCCACTTGAAGCAACACTTCATCCAGCACCCTAACTATTGCCATAACAAGGTTTCATGTTTTGAGACTTTTACTATAACAAATAAAACAAAAAATAACATAGACCAAACTCTATTTTTGTAAGTTGCTTATACTTCAAAATACCGAAAACAGAACTTAGACTTTCTACATTTAGCACAACCAAAAAACCAACTACACAGTTATATTTACACTGTCCCTTATGTAGACATTCAAATATTCTTGGAACCAATTCAAATGATTCTTAGCTCTCGAGGTTTACTGTCATTCTTTTCCTTTCTGAGTCTGGAAACTTTTAACCCTAAAACTATCTTTTACAATAGGAGGTTTATGAGATAGTTGCTCTCTAACACAAGATAGATGAATATTCCAATGTAGTTTTAACCTTTTTGAATTTAGTCCTTTCCGTCCAATTGCAAGTTCCCACGTGCATTCTTGTGTGTTGATCTATAGCAGCTTTAGCTGCTCTCTTTCTTAGGTTCCTGCAGACTGCCTTGTATCTGTCAGTTTCCTTGGAAATCTTAGAAACACTTCCCAACTCAAAACCCACTTGTGTTGCAATGTGAATTACTGTAGGTCTGTATCCAGTTAGAAATGTTGATTAGAAATCCTTTTTCGACTCCTGTTCTATTCCATTTTGCAATCAAATAATTAGCTTAAAAAAAACCCATTTATAATTGACATTCCCAACACCTACTTGACACTTGGAGATCAAGAGTCCTTCCTGTCACGATTTCTGTTGAACTGATAGATTTTGAAAGGTGATTCAAACTTATAGCTACAAGTTGATAGAATGACATGACAAAATCTCATGTTACATAATGCTTAATATAACAAATTACTAATAAACACTATTGACTAAACACTATTTTCTTTTTGTAGGCAATTTATACTTTGAACTACTGAAAGGAACATTTCCCTTTTATACTTATTACCAATCACACTCTCCATGGAATTACAGTCCTTTTAGCAAACAATCCACAGTTATTTCCAACTTTCGATTTGTTCACAAAACTCTGCTTCACCAAGCAATATTTTAATTTAACCACCTCAAGGCATTATCTTCAGATTTAGGAGAGTTTCCTAAGCACAGGATGTTTAAGCAGTTCCATGATTGCTTTAAGAGCCAGTCATATGATTTGACGGTGATGTCATTAGGGTGTTGCACGGCCTATTGTTTTAGTTTCAGTTTGTATTCTATGCAGTGCAGAGAACATCACTTTCAATAAACTCAGTTGGACTTGGGAATCAATTATTTTGAATCTACATGTACAAACTGTAGCCAGGAATCTCCTAAAAAGAAAACTAAGTGCCCAATGGACGGAAACTGGGAGAATTTCCTGCCTATTTATTCGGACCTATTAAGTGGAATGAATCTCTGGCACTCTGACACAAAGTGCCTCAGAGAAATTCATGCTGGGAAGTGGGGGGCAGTGCCAGGGTACCCCTATCCCTTGACCTCCCGGGAGGATCTCAATAGCCTCTGTCCCACCAGCATTGTGAGTACTCCTGTTTCCCATTGGTGGACAACTGTTGTAAACCCTGCTAGTGGGAGCCTCTTCCGGCACCGAGGGAGACACTAGTAAACCCAAAGACTACTGTCCTGGGCCCGCTAATCATATGAAAATAACGATTTTAATACTGTAATCAATTCTGTACCAATTTCTGGCACAGTACTGATTAAGTCTAAAAACATACCGCTAGAGACTCACAATTGGCTGGACGCTGGTCACGAGTCCAACTACAGGCACCCCACAGATATCTCCTGGCCTGTTGTGCTAATGGAGCAGCACAGAAGGCTAGGAGAATCCCAGCCAATGTTTTCTTTTTGCGTAAAACCCACAATCCTCAACATTGTTAAGACATGACAACAATCAGCAATAAAGCCTTTTCTATGGTTCTTCCACCCCCTTGACCATGTCAGGAAAAAACAACTGTTTGTTTATATGCAAGAAGATGCTTCTCTTCAATACGGACCGTCTCTCTCCTGCATTTGCTTATGGTAACTCAGAAAGCAAAAACAGTCCTTTCTCTCTGTTGACCACAAAATCTGCCTGATAATCAATCAATTGATTTTGATGAGCTGTCTTCATTCTCCATGTTAACCTAAAATAATCCTCTGACAGGCTGATTAACCGTCTTTGATGTCAAATCTCTGTTTTCTGTTTTTAAGCAGCTTGTTATCCATTTTGCTCTTTGACTCTCAATGCTCTGAGATTAAGTAATGAAGCTACTGTGCAATACTTCGCCAAAACTATTTGAAAATCCAAGACATATTACATGGTTTACTTTTAACCAACCCCACCCTGCCCTCCCCAATCTTCCAACCCCTGGTCACCTCAGTTTTGACATGGTTCTTTTTCTGCTTTTTTAGTGAAATATTGTCCTGATTTCAAAGGAAGCAACTTTTTTAAAAATTCATTCATGGGACAAGGGATTTTTAGCTGGCCAATGTTTATTGCCCATTGCTAGTTGCCTAGGGGCAGTTGAGAGTCGATCACATTGCAGTGGTTCTGGAGTCACATGTAGGTCAGGCCAGGCCAGGTAAAGCTGGCAAATTCCCTTCACTAAAGAGCATTAGTTAACGGGATAGGTTTCTTCAAGATTCGACAATGGTTTCATGGTCTTCGGTTGATTCTTAATTCTAGATTTTGTTTTATTGAGTTCAAATTCCTCATCTGCCATGGCAGGATTTGAACCCGGGTGCCCAAAACATTAGCTGAATTTCTTGATTAATAGGATAGCTATAATGCCACTAGGCCATCACCTCTCCTAATTTCTCCAGTAATTTAGCTCTTGTATTCAAGCGGGGATCAAAGCTGTGGCAGGAGGCGCGTCGCTCAAGTAGAACCTAAACTGAGTGTCAGCAAGCAATCTGTTTTGTGTAGGTGTCACTTGATGGCACTGTTGACTGCTTGTCTGTATAATGATCGGTTGAAGGCTGTTACAGCAGTAATTGGCTGGCTTACGTTTGTCCTACTTCTTTGTGGATGGGACAGACTGGGGCAATTTTCCACAATGTCACTTAGGTGTCAATGCCATAGCTGCATGGAACAGCGAGTGTAGCACATGAGGGATGGGGAGGCGGGGGAAGCAGATGGTTTCAGTGAACACGTCTTCATCACTTATAGCCAGGATGTTATCAGGACCCATGGCCTTTGCTATATTCAGTCTGCTTAGTTGCTTCTTATTATGCCGGTAGCTATTTAGCTCTTAGAGTAAGTGACTCAGATATTAGTGAAGCTGCTTTCATAATACACTTAAAATAATTTCTTCTCTGGAGAGTAGGTTCCAATTGTAGAAGTTGTGGCACTGCTTTGTTTTTTTGAAGTTTGTTGAGAAGATATGACTATTACTTTAAAGTAATTCTATCAGTTAAAATGCTTGAAAGATAATAGGATTGCTTATCAAAAGTGTGACTGTTGATTTACACTTAAAAAGTTTAAAAGCTCAGATTTTAGTACCAAAGTCATATTGTTTCCATTACAATATATTCATTACTTGACATCATTACCAAACAGCTAAGGTTGGACCAATAAGATAATTAATAAAATACACCATTGTCAATAAGGTAAACACTAACAATTTCTGAAAACTCATAAATTCAAGATTTTTACTCCCCAATATGAAAATATTTTGCAGGAAAGTATGATTAAAAGGCTTGGCAATTTCAGCTGTGGATTTACTTGAAAAGGCACTTTAAACTTCTGATTCTCATTTCAGGATGGCACAATGGCAGTGGGTGGCATAGTGATTAGAACTGCTGCCTCAAGAGTTCAATCCTGGCTCCGGTGACTGTCTGTACGAAATTTGTGCATTCTCCTCATGTCTACATGGGTTTCCTCTGCGTGCTCTAGTTTCTTCTTACACTTCCTACAAAGATGTGCAAATTAGGTTGATTGGCCACACTAAATTGCCTCTTAGAGTCTGGGGGATTAGCAGGATAAATCCATGGGGTTATTGGGATAGGATCCAGATGGGACTGTTGTCAGTGTGTCAAATTCACTGGAAAGATTATATGATTCTATGAATTATATTCCATATGCAATGATAATTAATACACTCATTCATTTGCATTCTTAACTATTTGATCATGGCCAGGCAATGTACAACATTGTCATAGAAACATAGAAAGTAGAAGCAAGAGTAGACCATTTGGCCTTTCGAGCCTCCTGCACCATTCATTTTGATCACGGCTGATCATTGAATTCAATATTTTGATCCCTACTCTCCCCCATATCCCTTTAGCCCTCAAGAGCTATAGAATGTAACTGTTGTCTCCACACCATTATCTCTAATGTTCCCAAGCGTCCATCACTGACCTTATTCATTTCTTATCTACATGGAGTTTCTTGGCAATATCAGCTTCTGCATTTACTTCCTCCATCATTTCTCTCAGCCCTTCTATTATCTATTTATTGAATGGACTGCTTATTAAACATCCAGTCTTGGGTGAGGTGGTGCAGGGGAGGGAGGGAGGGTGTTTGGTGGGCAGCAAAAAAGAAACTATTGTCTTCAGGTCTCATCAATTGCTATTAATTTCATAGGATCCCTACAGTGCAGAAGGAGGCCATTTGGCCCATTGAGCCTGCACTGATAATAATGCCCATCCCTGTATCCTACATACTTATCTTACTAATCTCCCTGACACTAAGGGGCAATTTAGCATAGTTAGTCAATCAACCCGCACATCTTTGAATTGTGGGAGGAAACCGGAGCACCCAGAGGAAATCCATGCAGACAGGGGGAGAATGTGCAAACTCCACACAGTCAGTGACCTGAGGGCTAGAATTGAACCCTGGTCTCTGATGCTGTGCCACCACTGTGCCACTATGCAACCCACTCCCTGGCAACAACTGCAGGCTGAATCAGACTGTTCACACATTTGGAACTCGACATAACCCTGAGCTATGCTCTGACCCCATTTCTGTGTTATCATAAAAACAGTGTGTTGTAGTATTGCTTGTTTCCATCTTCACTGTGATCCTTATACTGCAGACACATTTACCCACTTCTTGGTTACCTCCGGATTCAACTATCTCAAAGCTCCTATGATTGTCCAGACACACTTATAAACTTCAATTCATCCAAAACTCTGCTGTCCACTTCACACTCTGAATTGTTTCTTGCTCCTGTATTACTCTTATCTTTTCTGGCATACATTGACTTCTAGTTTCCTCAAAGCCTCCAATTTAAAATCTTCATCTTCGGGTTTAAATCTCTTTATGAATCATCCCTCCCTATTTCTATCCCAATTCCCCCACGATGTTTTGTTCTGCCCACTTTAGCCTCATTTTGCATATCACACTGTGTCTCACCATTCGTGGCTCTGTTTTAATTCTCATGATCTTGAGTGCCCTTTCTAAATTCCTCCACTTGTCCTGTTTCCTCCCTTAAGACAATTTTTAAAACCTACTTCTTTGATCATCCCTTGTCACACTATTGTCTTTAGCTTGATTGAAGTATCTAAATATTTGCGACCAACTGCTTTGAACAATAATTAACTATTAGAATTACTATAACTATACACAGATTGCAAGAATAAGCTACTGACTCCTACAGCATCAGGATCATTTCAGTCTGAGAAAGATCATGCTTAGCATCAGGATTCTCACTCAATTGGGTCACATGACCTTCTGAAACCTCATCTTTTAAAGGAGCTCACTGCTAGACTTGACATTCAACTAGTGGAATCTTTTTAAAGCTGTTGTGTACACGAAAGATGTTAGACAAGATCTGACCAATGGTTCATGCACCACTCCCACCCCCCCAACCCACTGTAGCAAGATTGAAGAATTTGGTTGCTGGCCAAACTTGCATTCACTGCAAAGAGATAGGAAAATCTTGCCAGTGTGAATAGTGGTCACATTCTGGCTGTTGAATGTGTATTGCACAGGTTCCATTGTGGGGATAGAAACCTTGAGTTAATTAAGTCACTTTGCTGAGGCCTTTTGATCAAATTAACTTTGATTATTTGCCCATTGTTGTGCACATCTCATCATCGGTTACAAACAGTGTTCCATTGAAATAAGCTCACATTATCTCAGTAACTCTCAAAATAACCTATAACGTAAAGAATCCTTGCATCTAATGTGCCCCTTTGGAATATGATGAGGAATTTTATTGCACTGTCACAGTAGAACTGTGTTATAGAATGCAGTGAGCCCAAGAATGAGTGCTACGATGGCCGAGTGATTAAGGCCTAAAGAGAAAATATTGGCATGTCACAGTAGATCTGGCAGCATCTATAAGGAGAGAAAAGAGCTTTGAGTCCAGATGACCCTTTTTCAAAAAGTGATTAAGGTATTGAACTTGAGCGCCCCATTCCCAGGCAGGTTTGAGCCTTGCTTGCAGCTATAAAGATTTATGGGCGACACGGCAGCACAATAATCAGTGCTGCTGCCTCACAGTGTCCTGGTTCAATTCCCAGCTTGGGTCATTCTCTGTGTGGAGTCTGCACATTCTTCCTGTGTCTGCATGGGTTTCCTCCCACAGTTGGAAAGATGCGCTGGTTAGGTGTGTTGATCGTGCTAAATTCTCCCTCAGTGTACTTGAACACGTGTGGCAACTATTAGATTTTCACAGTAATTTCATTGCAGTGTTAATGTAATCTTACTTTTGACACTAATAAATAAACTTTAAGATGATGTTGCTGAGGGGCAGCCTACAGATAAGAACTTTAAACTTTAGAAATACATTGACATTGGCGGAACTGGAAAACCTCACCCCTGGGGAGAATTGTAAAATGAAATTTTAAACCCCAATGAAATTTTCAATTAACTTTATTGGTACAATGCAATAAGATTAGTCCAAGATGTGTATCCACTTAAAATCAAAAACATCTTCAACTCTCCAGGATTGGCCTGGAGCTTCTAGGAGCCAAGATTAATCTCTGGGACACAGTTGTGCACAAGTCAAGAGTAGAAGAAAATCATAGGAACATTAAAGGAATTTATCTTCATCAGTTCCTTTGAACATTTCTCTATGGAAGATGAAAAGTATAGAAAATGGGATTGAAACACTGTTTGGCCAACCCATCATCCCATTGAATAATGAATCTTTTTGCTTCTCAATTGGCAGAGAAGATCACTGTGTCACAAGGATGGATGTTTTGGCTGACTGATGGCAAAGGCGTGGGGGTAAGTCTGTGATGAAACCCAACATTTAATCACAGTTGGCAACCCTAAATGACAAATAGCATGTTTCTTCAAGCAATATCCAACTGCCATGTCGTTTACTGCAGCTATATCAGTTACTTAGACTTTATGTCCCATCTCTCTGGGATAAGTAAAACACACCACAATCCAGGACTATTGAAATGGTATGCAGAGTTAATTTTATTTGTGTCATAAGTCAGCTTATGTTAACACTACAATGAAGTTACTGAGAAAATCCCCTATTTGCCACACCCTGGCACCTGTTCGGTACACTGAGGGAGAATTTAGCATGGTCAATGCACCTAACTAGCACACCTTTCGGGCTTTCGGGAGGAAACCAAGAGGAAACCCATGCAAATTCAGGGAGGATGTGCAGACTCCGTACAGACAATGACCCAATCCAGGAATTGAACCCAGATCCCTGGTGTTGTGAGGCAGCAGTGCTAAGCACTATGACACTTTGCTGCCCATGCAGAGCAAGCTTGGCATGCCTATTGCCATTTTTAATTTTGAATCTACTCTCCCTGATCCCTGCCGTGTGGGAAGGTAATATTGATTCTATTGCATTTTTAATTATGCGTTTACACAGAAATTTTCTCAGGTCCAGAATAGACTGGGCCAGTTTGCACTTATACAATTTTAGGACAGACTTCAAACTGTATTTTCCATAAGTGATCATTTTCTACTTTTTTGTGACTGAGCTCTGCTAATATAATTAAAAATCTTGCACTACAAATGCAATCTCTCTTTACAGACATTATTTTCAGAGTCATAATACTGAGTCACTTCTTCGTGCCAACACTTAACATTCAAATTGCCTGGGTCAACATTTATAATAAAAATCTGTATTAAAATTAATAATTAAGAACCCTATCTCAACATGGCCATTTTCCAATATTCCCATCTACATTCTTTTCTTCAGAATTGCAATTTCAAATTATTACGGCTACATAAGAAGAGATAAACTGACTTTCTTCTACACAACTTCCTAGGTTGGTCGCAACAAAGATTTAAATTTCTTTGTCATGAGGGTATGTCTTTTCCAAATCAGGATGTATTTAGCTATTTAAGCTGTCAGCAGTAAGGTGCCAATCAAACAAGGTTTTGTTTAATCAAAGAGCAAATTTTTTAACCACTACAAGAAAATTAACAAAAATGTGACGTCAAGCGTTCAGCCCTCATAACATCATTCACGTGCACACACACACATATCAAAAATAAGGGAAGTCAGAGAATAATGAAAATGTTCAAAGAATATTCGATTATCTATCCTTTAATTGTCCTTGAGGTGTAGGTTTTAAATGTAGTGGTTGACGTAGGTTAGCTGGATTCTTGGAAGTGATCAGATGTAGAAGCTGCTGCACACTTTATGAGACTTGGTTCATGAGTAAGTTTGTGTTAGTTGGCTTCGTGAAATGACCAGTAGTCTTTTTCAGAGAGAAAGAGAGAGAGAGAGAGCAGCCCTCAGTCTGTTTTCTCTGCTGAATTTTGTTTTGATGCCATAATGTTTCTCAAGTGTTGTGCAACCTCGCCTTGAAATACTTTACCATTGTGTATTTCCATCAGGTTTTGGGTACATCTGAATTGTTTCATCACTGAGTACTTTTTTTTTAATGTTTCTATGTAATGCTTCTCTATTATAGGAAATGCAGCTTTCTTCACATTCCCCTGAGGGTGATTTATTTTGCTTCTCACCTTCACCTTGGAATGTGGCGTTGCATTTTTAAACAATTTGCTCTGTCTCAGTTCAAATTTGCAAAATTTCCAGTCAGCTAAAAGTTGAAAATCATACTTCCAAAACTAAAGATATATAGCCTTGTGATATTTATGTCCAAAGTGTGGCTTTGTAATAACATACATTATATATTAAGCAGTAATAGAACCAAATTTACCCACTGAATTAATTTTTTGCTCTTTTCATAGCTTAATTAAAGGTTTTACTGTGGCCTCAGCCTGTGACAACAAGTCTACATTAACTGACATTTGTACTTTAACGTGACTTCAGTCGGGCTCTCAAACACATGCAGCATCAGTGTGTTCTAAGTATGTGCAATATGCAGAATCACCCAGGATATAAACTATTCAGGTTTTGCATGTGTAGTTGACAGAGTTGTCTCAGCATGCAGTCTTTCCATCAGCATATAACCTGAAGGAAAACTATGTCAACTTGTCTTGTCAGGACTTGAGAGCTACTTTGTTTTATCAGAGGACTTCCAAAGAAATTGCAGTCTGAATTCTTGAAGCATTTCCTTGAATAAATGTGACATTATTAAATGCTGCTTTTCTATGATAAACAGCTCAAAGATAGGCATTGTTTACGATTACAGTATATGGTTTCTCTGACAATGAGTGGAAAATTGACTTTTTTAATTGAGGAAGAATTACATTTTCAATCAGAAAACCCTTTATTAAAGGTCACAAACTCTTTCTTAAAGTTTTTTTGCTTAAACCCTTTATTTTTGTTTAAATCCTTTATTAAAGGCAGTGCAAGAACCTCCAATGCTCTCTTATTTAACTGTATACATACAAATTTGGAAATTATAAATGAAAAGCATTTAAAGAGATAATATTTCTTTTTAACTAATTGGATATTTATAGTTATTAAAGATTGTATACTAATTAGCACAAAAGATACATTTTCTGCCACAGTGATCCTAGCACATGACAATGGAAAAATGTATATTCTAACTCATGGTTTTCTGTCTAATTGCCTTGAGGCACAAGAAATGAATTCCAGGTATGAATATAAAGACACGAACAATTAACTTATAACGAGCATGTTGATGGAAGAGTAGAATCAAAAGGCTGTGGATGGGTGGGAAGTGATGGTGGAGCCTTGGGACCTAATGATTTAAAAGAGACCCAAGGCAAGTTTGTCTCCTTTTTCTCTAGGTCATATGCCTACAAGACCCTTTTCCCCAGTATGGAAAGGTCCTAGGTACAAGATTTCCACAATCTGTTTCCATATACTTTATAGATTCCCTACAGTGCAAAAGGAGGCTCTTCGGCCCATTGAGCCTGCATCGACCACAATTCCACCCAGGTCCCATTTCTGTAAGCCCACGTATTTACTCTTCTAATGCCCCTGATACTAGGATCAATTTTCCATGGCCAATCAACCTAACCTGCACATCTTTGGAGGAAACCAGAGCGCCTAGAGGGAGACCACACACAGACCATGACCTGAAGCTAGGATTGAACCAGATCACTGGCACTGTGAGGCAGTGGTGCTAACCACTGTGTCACCATGCTGCCCTCAAGAACCTTTGATCCAGACTTATTGTCCCTTTCCTCTTTGTGACTGAGACATGCAATTGACTTCAAGATTCCGTCAATGCTCAGAGCCTCCTAGGCTGCAGGGTTTCTGATTCCAGAGTCATCCCCAAAGTTTCTTTGTATTTCGATCCCAGGGCTCTTTATCCAGTCATCCAGATCATAGGATCTGCAGTGCTTCTAAACATACACTCTCTACTTTCACTGGTATTGAAATCCAGAAACACATCCTTACTTCTCAGATCTCGAGGTCCCGTGACACTGCGAGTGAAGTCATCTCTAATGATGACAAGCTAGTGTCTCTGATAAGCCTACTCAATGTCATGCTGCTGTTTGATTAAAATTTACAAATCACCACAAACAACATTGATCGATATATCAATTGATCTGCTAATATACTATTGCAGCATTATAGAATGAATGCCTTTCTTTCAATAAACCTTACTTCCAGCTCTTGATATCACCTTTATGTCAATGCCTAACACTGAATTTTCCTGTGTAAATGTTTGAAAATGATATTACTCTGTGTCACTGGCAGACAATGAGCCTTCGAGCAGAATACGAATGCCATAGAATTACTTTCTGTAAATGGTTCTCTGCATCAGTTAATTGCTAAACTTATTAACTTGTTTTAATAAAATTGTCCAACACTTTTTACTGAATAACTAAAATTTCTGATATTCAAAATAAGATTATAACCACAAAAAAATACATATTACACATACAATGATTACGTTTATTTATTGAATTATCTATAATGTGTTTTGATGATCATTTTAACATTTCTCCTTCAATATTAAGGTCAGTTATGGCTTTGAATGATTTTGTTTTAACCTCAGAACAGCTTTTCTCAGCTTCAAACCATGTTTTTTTGCATTTTCCCAACATACAATTCGAGCATTCTGGGCATGTGAAATCTTCCCACAGGAGGTCAGGAGCTGGGTATCCTGCAATAGGTGCCTCATCTCCCCTTTCCCCAAAGTTGCTCCATTATCTACAAGATTTTCCACTTGCCTAGTAGAAAGATGAGTAGAAAGAAAGACTTGAATTTACACAGCAGCTTTCATGATGTTAAATCTTCCCAAATTATGTTACAGCCAATTTGAAGTATAGTCACTTTGATAGGCAGCAACACATTAGCATGCGCAAACTCCCATAAACAGCGATATGACAAAAAGTAGACCATGTCATAATAACCAGATAATCTACTTATATAATGAGGATTGAGGAGGGAGGTGGCACAGTGGTTAGCATTGCTACTTCACAGCACCAAGGACCCCAATTCAATTCCTGATTTGGGTCACTGTCTGTGCAGAGTCAGCACATTCTCCCCAGATATCGAGGCATGGAATTGGGGGTGATTTAGCAGTTTGGATCAGAAATTGGCTAGGTGTAAGAAGACAGAATGTGGTGGTTGACAAGAAATGTTCATTCTGGAGTTCAGTTACTAGTAGCGTACTATAAGGATCTGTTTTGGCCACTGTTGTTTGTCGTTTTTAATAAATGATCTGGGTGTGGTGTAGAAGGATGGATTAATAAATTTGCAGGTGACACTAAAGTCAGTGGAGTTGTGGACAGTGCGGAAGAATGTTGCAGGTTACAGAGGGGCATAGATAAGCTGCAGAGCTGGGCTGAGAGGTGGCAAATGGAGCTTAATGTGGAAAAGCAGGAATAATAAATGTGTAGAGTATAGGGCTAATGGTAGGATTCTTAATAGTGTTGATGAACAGAGGGATCTTGGTGTATTTGTGCATAGATCCCTGAAAGTAGGCAGTCAAGTCGATAAGGTTGTTAAGAAGGCATACGGAGTCTTAGCTTTTATTGGTAGGGGGATTGAATTTCGGAGCCGCAACGTCATGTTGCAACTGTACAAAACTCTAGTGCGGCCGCACTTGGAGTATTGTGTGCAGTTCTGGTCCCCACATTATAAGAAAGATGTGGAGGCATTGGAGAGGGTACAGAGGAGGTTTACCAGGATGTTGCCTGGTATGGAGGGCAGGTCTTATGAAGAGAGGCTGAGGGATTTGAGGTTGTTTTCGTTAGAAAGGAGGCGGCTAAGAGGAGACCTTATTGAAACATATAAGATGATTAGAGGTTTAGATAGGGTGGACAGTGATAGCCTTTTTCCTAGGATGGAGAAAGCTAGCACGAGGGGACACAGCTTTAAATTAAGGGGTGATAGTTATAGGACGGATATCAGAGGTAGGTTCTTTACCCAGAGGGTGGTTAGGGAGTGGAATGCCCTGCCTGCGGCAGTTGTAGATGCGCCAAGTTTGGTGGCGTTTAAGAGGTTAGTTGATAAGTTTATGGAAGAGAAGGGAATGGTTTAGTTTGGAGGGTCATTGCTTTTTTCATAATTGGTCGGCGCAACATCGAAGGCCGAAGGGCCTGTTCTGCGCCGTAATGTTCTATGTTCTATGTTCTAAGTGTGAAGTGATTCACTTTGGAAGGAGTAACTGGAATGCAGAGCACTGGGCAAATGGTAAGTTACTTGGCGTAAGGTTGAACAGAGAGATCTCGGTGTCCATGTGCATAGATCCCTGAAAGTTGGCACCCAGGTTGATAGGGTTGTTAAGAAGGCGTATTGGTAGAGGGATTGAGTTTAGGAGCATGAGGTCGTGTTGCAGCTGTACAAAATACTGGTGCGGCCGCACTTAGGGTATTACATACAGCTCTGGTTGCCAAATTATAGGAAGGGTGTGGAAGCATTGACAGGAGCTCATAATTACTGCCCTTACCTCCTTGATCCTTTTCCTCAGGGTGCATTGCACTGGGTCCATGAATGTCAAAACCATCCAAAGCCCGCCAGGTACAGTTCCCGCTGGGGAGGCAGTTACATCGTGGGAAGGTGCTGAATAGGACTTCCAGCCTATCAATGAAATGCAAATCATTGGACTTCCATAATTATTGAGCTCCTGCCTGGTCTGGGAGGGAGCCTGACTGGGGCTAGCAGGCAGAGTGAATAACTGCCTGACAGGAATTCTGTTTTATGCCCAATTCAGAGGGATGTTGGGACTCCCACCATGGGACGAATGGGGCTGGTGAATCCCCTGCTCTGTTTCTCAGACCACAAATGCTGCCAGACCTGCTGAGGTTCGCAAAAATTCCTTGTTTTTATTTGAGATTCCCAGCACCTGCAGTGTTTTGCTTTTATTTTGAGCTAATTACTACTTCAGACAAGCTGCTTGACATATTCCTGAAAGCATTTAAACACTACTTAAAGGCAAGGCAGCACATTACTGACATGCACTGAAAAGCATTTGTTTTCAAAAAAACTGTCAGAATTCACTCATGACTATAGGACGCATACAATCTCATACTGATGCTGTGAAGAGGCATAGAAAGGTTTTGTGTCAACAACTGGGAATAAGCCACATTATCAGATTGTAAATCATCAAACAAGTCGGGCCTTTCAGCTGAAAGTGACATTAGCAGGATTCTCTCTCCTCTAAGAGCTGAGCAGATCTACTTTCCAGATTCCATTTCTATCTCTAACAAGCATTATTTCCATTCTAAAATTAAACAGGTCTGTTCCATTGCTTTTTCAATGTTGATCGCCCTGAAAAAAAACATACATTTTTCAAAATAAGCAGAGGGTGATGAAGTGTAAATTTTTTTTATATTACCTGGTCAAGAGTTGAGAAATTTCAAGAAATAAACAATATTCTCATTGCTATTAGGAAGGTAAGTTGCACGAACAGGATCAAAAATCTTTTTGTTCGTAGCTATCCACTTCTATTGCCAGTCCTGAATACATTTAAATTACTTCTTTACCCATTCATTTGATTCCGAAAACCTTTAGCAAATTTGACCCATCAATCAACCCATAAGCCAGAGAATAAATCGCTGACAAGTGAACCATCTGGAACACTGGCAATCCATTGAACAGTTATGACATTCCTGCAAGCATGTCCGTGGGGCTTGAATCTGAGGTATGAGAGCCAGCAAAGCAGTCTAGCATAATAGAAGAACACTGTTTGTATTGAATATTCTATATTCCTAATTTCTATCATCATCCAAATGTTTGAATTTTATCTTTTCATTAATTAATTAACAAAAAGTGATTAGAACCATAGCCTCACAGCACCAGGGACCTGGGCTCAAATCCAGCCTTGGTTGACTGTATATGGAATCTACACATTCTCTCTGTGTCTCCAAGGGTTACCTCTGGGTGCTCCAGTTTCCTCCCATAGTCCAAAGATGTGCAGGTTAGGTGGATTGGCCTTGCTAAATTATCCGTTAATGTCCCAAGATGTTTAGATTAGATGGATGGGAAATGTATGGGATTAAGAGGATAGGGCGGGGGAAAGGGCCTGACAAGGTGCTTTGTCGGAGAGTCAGTGAAGACCCGATGGGGCGAATAGCCTCTTCTGCACTGTAGAGATTCTATGATGCTATGAATCTATAATTAACCATAGTAAATGTGCAGTCTGTTATGGGGATAGGGTGGGAATAGGTGGCGGGGTAAGATGCACTTTTGAAGAGTCGATGCAGATCTGATAGATCATTCTGCACTGTAGGGATTCTATAATACTATGAATTCTAAATGCCACTATTTAAGATCAAATATTATACAAATCAAAATTAATTGAGGTGATAATATATTGTGAGTAGCTGGGCTGTAAAGGAGTGGGGTTGTTTTTCTTCATGCACCTTGGCAAAGGAATAGAGAAGTGCTATTTAAAAATTAAAAGCCAAACACCTGGAGACTTTTGAGAGGGAGGGAAAGAGAAAGGGATCAGATAAAGGAGAGTTGCTTGCTCATATCATGGTTTTGTCTACAATGTACTGCGGTCTTATACAACCTCACTTCAATAGGATCCGGTTTCAATTTTACGAGGCACAAGGGTCGGAATCCTTCGACTATGCCCGGGGCTGGGATGATCCAGTCCCACTGCAGAGAACAGAGATTTGGCTGAGCGCCAAATTCTCCATTCTTGCTGGCAATAGTGGTGGGTTACGTGAGACTGGAGAATTCTGACCATGGATACAGCTTGCAGCATGAGTGCTCTGCCTTTATTCCAATCAGGAAACAAAGGCAGCCTAAATAAAAATTAAGATCTTTTTGCAAATTAGGAAGGAGCAAAAGGATTCCAAATTAAACAAAAATATAAAAGGCCTCTGTCTCGTAAAATTGAAACTGGATCCTATTGAGGTGAGTTGAATGGGAAAGAGGCCTACAGTTTATTTCAGGCAGGAACCTTCACCATTCAGCAGTAGACCCCTCTGAAAGTTTTGATGGGTCTCTTTGTCAGAATAACTAGTCAGTCCTCTCTTTTCTTTCTCCATGAATGATATGCTTTGTCTGTATAGCCTGCAAGAAACATTACTTTTCACTGCATGTGACAATACTAAATCAAATCAAATCACATCAATCTGGATTCTCTTGAATTTACTTTGACAAATCTGTTCCTACTTAATCATCTATTCATGTATTTGTCTATGAACATATAGGTCCCTAAAACTGAATCAAAACCAATCCTGTCAACTTTTAAATCTCACTGCAGTTACATCCAATAAAATATGAACGTAAATAAATTTCCACTTATATTGAATGTCTCTTGAGAGTTGCTATTCATCACAATTTTTTTCCTACAAATTACAATTACAAATGCAGCACGGGTAGCATGGTGACACAGTGGTTAACACTGCAGCCTCATAACACAATTCGATTCCCGGCTTGGGTGACTGTCTGTCTGGAGTTACAGATTCCCCCTGTGTCTATGAGGGTTTCTTTCCACAGTTCAAGGATGTGCTGGTCTGGTTGATTAGCCATGCTAAGTTGATCCTAGTGTCGGTGGAATTAGAAGGGTAAATGTGTGGGGTTAAGCAAATGGGGCCTTGGTGGGATTGTGATTGGTGCAGGCTTGATGGTCCTTCTGCATAGGACTCCATGCTGATGTAAATTTGATATTTGGATACATGAATTCTAACTTCTAGAAACTGGGTTTATTCAATTTTAACTTTAGAAATATGCTCTAATAAATGTACGATAGAATACTTGTAAGTATGCAGTTGAATGGTAATGAAGCTGGCTATTGGAAAACAGAGAGGAAAGGTTTCAGTGCTTCATCAATGATCCACAATTCGAGCTTTGCTGTGAATGTTAAACGAATCTGCACCCTGAAGCTGTATTTTCTGAATGTGCAATTCAACTGCCAATTAAACGGTGAGTTCCATGGTTCAGAAGACAAGCATTCAAATGGGGCAGAAAATTTCTGCGACATCATGTCAAATTAAGTTATGATAAATGCTAATTGGTAACCATTGAAAATACCAGGATTTATTTAAAGCAGGACATCGTAGTTTATGATTTCCAAAATAAGATCGAATCTATGATTAAGTGGATCTCAATATTGAGATCATGATTTCATTACTTGATTGCCCAAGAACAAAATGGCCAGGGTAGACTGGGTAGTCACATGAATGCTATGATGACATGAGTATAAAAGGGGTCATGTGCCGGGAGCTGTGTACTCTCCCCTGGACAGGTACACAGCATCTAAGAGCTGCTCAGTATTATCAATAAACCTTCATTGTTCTTAGTCCCTGGTCACCAGTTATTGAAACTCAGTCCTTAAGACAACAAAAGATAGGAGCAAAATTAGACCAATCGGCCCACCAACTCTGCTCCACCATTTAATGAGACCATGACTAATCTGATCTGAAAATCTTCATCTTCAATTACCCTTGATATCCTAGCTGATTAAAAATCTGCTTCACTCAGCCTTGAACATAATGGCCCAGTCTCCATGTAATAAATTCCACAGATTTACTCCCCACTGAGAGGAGGAATGTCTTCTCATCTTTGTCTTAAATGGACAAATCTTTTCTTTGAGATTACTCCCTCTGGTCATAGACTGTCCTACAAGGGGAAACAACCTTTCAACATCTATCTTGTCAGCCCTTTGAGAATCCTATCTGTCTCAATAAGGTCCCCTCTCATTCGTCTAAACTCCAATGAATACAGGTCCAACCTTCTCAACTTCTCATCATAAGAAAATCCTTCCATACCCAGGGTCAATCGAGTGAACCTTCTCTGAACTGCCTCCAGTGGAAGTACCTCTTTCCTTCGATAAGGGAACCAAAACTATTCACGGTTCATCTGCAGTCAGTTTGCAGGATGAACAAACTTTAAACATTATATGAACGGTGAGCCTCAAAAAGAGTTAAAAGGTGAGGAATTGGCACAATCTTAGGATGTGATTGTCCCCATCCCCACCATAGGTGCAATGAGGTCCCCACCCGGCAAAGTTGGGAAAAACATTCAAAGACATTTCCATGTTATTAGTACTCCTGTAGTGAACCCACACAATGAAATCTCCCCCTTTGCCAGTGTGACCTCACATTGGCGTGGTTTACAACAAATATTTAAAACTAACCAGGTGAAGGGAATGCCCTAGTGGCAGTGCCAGAGTGCTAGAGGGAATGCCGGGGTACCAGAAGGCAGTGCAAGTGTGCAAGAGATCAATGTTAGGATTCTGTGCCAGGCCAGTGCTAATGAGCAGTGCCCAGGCTTTCCCTGGGTAGATGCATGGGGAGGGCATCTCAGGGGGTTCCCCATGTGCATTTGTGGGGTGGTGGCGGGGCGGGGGGGGGGGGGGGGGGGGGGGTTCTTTGATATTTTTTAACTGGAAACTGGAAACTCCTTTAAAAGAGTGCAGTTGTCTCTGGAAAGTCAGCATTGCCAACTCTTTAGAGTCCACAACAGGGGTGTAACAGCATGAATAACATCTCCAGGATCTTCTTCTCCTCAGTGTTGGACAAAATGGTGGGAAAAGCCAACTGTGCAGTCAGTCAACTGCATAACCCAGTGCTCAGAAAAAAAACAGTAAGTTCTGCCCAATATGTTTTGATAGCGTGGTTAACAGGGAAAATGTTTCCTCTTATGGATAAAAACAGAACTGGAGGCCATTGACATAATATAGTCACAAAGAAATCCAGTCAGAAATTCAGAAGAAAATTCTTTTCCCAGAGAATGGTGAGAACCTGGAGTTCTTCACCTCAGGGAAAGACTGAAGTGAATGGTATGAATGCAGTTAAAGAGAAGCTACCCAAGAACATGAGTGATAAGATCCAAATACAGCAATTCAGAGAAGGGGAAAGGGGTTATTCTTAGTGTCTTGGCCAATATTTATCTCTCAATCAACAAGTCAAAAACAGATTACCTGGTCATTATTACATTGCTGTTTGTGGAAGATTTGCTGATTGCAAATCAGCTTAGGCACAGTGGTTAGCAGTGCTGTCTCACAGCGCCAGGAATCTGAGTTCAATTCCTGGCTTGGGTCACTATGTGTGCGTAATTTGCATGTTCTTCCCATGCCTGCATGGGTTTCCTCCGAGTGCTCCAATTTCTTCCTACAGTCCAAATGATGTGCTGGTTAGATGCTAAATTCCCTCTTAACAAACCTGAACAGGCACCACAGAGTGACAACAAGGGAATTTTCACAGTAACTTCATTGCAGTGTTAATGTAAGGCTACTTGTGATGGTAATAAATAGACTTACATTTTTATTTGATGCAATATTTACTACATTCCCACAGTGACAACAGTTTAAAAACGAAAGTATTTCATTGGCTGCAAAGCATGTAACAAAGTCTTCTTAGTAAACATTATTTTTACATTTCCAAGTATCTTGCAAATGATTTCCATTGATTTTATGTATCAGGTGCATCTTATATTGAAGTTTCTTATATGTATACTTGCTATAGAAAATTTCATGTTACAAATGTACACATTGCTGTAGCCCTTGGATGATCTTTAGGTAGGAATTTCAAAGTTTAATTTGCTATGTCAAATTCCATATTCTGGGAGGAGTTCAAATCTACCCTTCTCCTGATGTCATTAAAAATGCTTTCAAGCAAAAAGAAATCTATTTTTTTTTCCTCAGGAATTGAACTTTCTAATGTTCAAAATCTAGGTTTAAATCAAATTATAGTTATTAAAATTAAATTATCCATTCTTATGTGACCGTTTACACCTAACTGTGGTTTTACTTGAAGGGTTCAGTTTAGCCAAAAACCTGGACTGGAATTTAATGGATTGGGGTTGGATGCCTTGCCTACCCAAATGAACGCAAAACTGCATGGAGTAACATCCGGCAGATTTTCTAATCTCAGAGTTATGTTGTACCATATCATGGTCAATGGGTGTGTATGGGAATCTGAAGTGTGCCCACCAACAATTAGTCGTTCTTTTAAGCCTAGTAAAGCCCCGATTGATGGGAATTTAGGCGACGCATGCACTTCTATGCTTAGCACAGACTTCAATCGGTCAGGCAGCATTCACATTTTTGCACCATTCTAGATTCAGGCAAGATAAATGCTCATATGTGTTTGAAGTTTGGAAATTAAGGAGTATTACACTCAGTTGTTTCTTGTTTAATTGTAGAAAGATTGGGGCAATTTTTTTATATGGAAATATCCTTTCAAGAACACTGCAGCTCCCTGAGGCATCTCCACAGCAGTTATCAACTTTCATTTCAACCAAATGAAACCTCTAACCCGCACCTTTACTTGTCTCAACATCTGCCGTCTTCCCACTATCCCTGACAGCACTGAGCTTCCGTCAGCTCATATGTCATGCTGACTGCCAGTTACCTGGCCAGCGTGAATCGCTATCTGGATACGACAGAAGGCAGGAATGGATTTCACATCCGCTTCTGATCCCGCCAATCGCTCTTGCTCAAGGAGCTAAAAATCAAGCTCTGGACTTGGCTTTGATTGTTGCGAGTTTTGATTTTGCTTCCCCAATATCACAAGCATAAAATGAGCAATGATGGGTTCAATATAACAGGAGATGTGCAAGTGCCTGTTGTATTGCATCAGACTCTTTGATACACATCCAGGGCACATGCTATAAAGAGTTGAAAGGCTCCTTGTAACACCTTGTAGCTCCTTGTAAGGATCAAATGCTTGTGAAACTCTGCTTGATGCTCCATGCGATGTACTTGTACAGAAAATAATGGTAGTTGCAGACTGCAAGTGACCCTACCCTATAAGCTTGTGGTTTAAATGGTTCATCCATTCCCCAACAGGATAGTTATGAGTCTGCCTGCTATGGCTGCTGGTCAACCAATGAGGCTTTCACTGAGCTACTTCCAGCTTAAGCTCTTTCACTAATGATTTTTAGTTGCTGTTAGACTTCTTTTGTCTGCTTTGAAAAGACGTTTTTGCAGACAAGGGTGGTCTGCTTTGAGGCCGGAGGGGAAGAGTGAGCAGTGAAGAAGGAAAGCAAGGGAGAGAAGGCACAGCAAGAAGAGACCAGAAAGTACATCGCAGAATCCGCAGGGATTGTGTATGGAGCAGTTCTGTTTCACCACAGTAGCTATCACTGAGTTATGCCACCTGTTGCAACCACAATTGGAGATTCAAATCAAGGCATAGCCAGCACTGCGTGTAACCCCTTACATAACAGGCTTCTTCTAGACTGGAGCTGGTGACACCATAAACATCACCTCGTCTGCTGTGCCATGTAGTATCAATACAGCCAAGATTTCTTAAGTCAAGACAGAGTAAGTTTATTAATGACTAAAAACCTCAAGAAAAGAAATGCTGAAATACATTCATATGTATTCCTACAGATTAGAAATGAGAATTGAGTCCAAAGTAAGTAAATATAGATAAACAGGTATACCGAACACCTTGACATACAAGGAATAGAGGGCAATATGTGTGCCCATTCCAATTCAAATTTCCAGTGCAGTTGACTTTGGTCGGTGAACAGTTGTCTCTTCAATTCCAACATCGTGATTTGGCAAAACATCTTCTTAGTTATCTTTTCAGTTGTAATTATTTTGCTGGCAAGAGCTGACTTCCACAATTAGAGAGAGAGAGAGAGAGATACCTGCAAAAATTGTTTTGAGAATCATGCAGGCAATTACTTCATTATTAATGCTTCCATTTGTTTGTTCATCTTTCTCCACAGGAAAAGCATAGCAATCAAAGTCCTGCATCACTAAACAGTCTCCATGAAGCATTTGATCAAATGCCCAATTCTCATTTGAGGAGTTGGTAGACTATTGCCCAGCTACAGCCACTCAGAGTATCTCAGTACAGTGCATGAGGGGAGCACTGACACAGCATCAATGAGAACTGGATAGCAGGCAAAGGAAGGGCAGGAAGAAGAAACGGAGGAAACTCCACATCAGAGGGGGAAAGCCCCTCTGCAAACAAATGCTCAGGAAATAGACACAGTCCAATAATAAAACAGGTGCTTTCACAGGATTGCTGCAGTCAATAGCTGATGTTCTGAGCAGCTTTCACGCTGTAGTAATGAGTATGGATAAGCAAAAATTACATGCTTTCAAGGTGCTGATCATAGGACTAAAAGCACACAGACATCCTCAAATTGATGGAAGCTCGAGGTTCTTCAATAAGGTACACACATGAAAGGTTACTGCAGGAAATAAAGCTGATGATGTGTCGGGTAACATATTGGCATGGACAGAAGATTGGTTAGCTAACAGGAAGCAGAGAGTAGGCTGGCATTAATGACATATTTTCTGGTTGGCAGGATGTGATGAGTGACATACCATAGCAATCAGTGGTAGGTCCTCTTTACAATTATATAAATCTTTATATGTATCTTTACAATTTATATATGGTGGCACAATGGTACAGTGGTTAGCACTGCTGCCTCACAGCGCCAGGGACCCGGGTTCGATTCCAGCCTTATGTCACTGTCTGTGTGGAGTCTGCATATTCTCCCTGTGTCTATGTGGGTTTCCTCCATGTGCTCAAGATTCCTCCCACAGTCTAAAGAAGTGTAGGTTAGATGGATTGACCATAATTCGTCGCATCTTAGTGATCCAGGATGCGTTAGGGGAATTGTGTGGACTACAGGGATAGGGTTGGATAACATGCTCTTTTGCAGTGTTGGTGCAAACTTGATCAATTAACTGGCCTCCTCTAGGAATTCTATAAGTGATTTGGATCAAGGGACTTATGTATGGTTGCCAATTTTCTTGATGACGCAAAGAAAAAGAGGGAAGTGAGTTCTGAGGAAGACATAAGGAGATTCCCAAAGTATATAGATAATTTAGGTGAATGGACAAAGATCTGGCAAATGGAACATATCATAGGAAAATGTGAGGTTGTCCATTACGACAGGATGAATAAAATAGAAGTATATTATCTGAATGGTGAGATTGTAGAACTCTGAAATTTAGAGATTGTTCTGATTGTTCTAATGCATGAATCACAAAAGCTTAGCATGTAAATGCACCAACTAATTAGTAAGTAATTAGGAAGGCTAATAGAATGTTACTGTTTATTACAAGGGGGATTGAATATGACAGTAGTGAGGTTAAGTTTATTTATACTCAGTATTGGTGGTACTATCTCTGGAGAACAGAGCACTGTACTTGTCTCCTTATGAGATGTAATTGCATTTGAAGCAGTTCAGAGAAAGTTTGCTTGGTTAATACCTGGAATGGGTTGATTGTCTTATGAGGAAAGGATGGACAAAGTCGGTTTGTATCCACTGGAGTTTAGAAGAATAAGATGCAACTTGATTGAAACATCAGATCCTGAGGAGACTTGACAGGTGGGATATGGAGAGAATATTTCTTCTTATGGGACCATCTAGATCTAGATGTCACATGTTTAAAAATAAGGAATTGCTCATTTATGACAGAGATGGGGAAAATACTTTTCTCTGTAGGTCATGAGTCTCTGGAACTCTGTTCCTCAAAAGGCAGCGGAGACAGACACCCAAATCTTACCACTGTTCATGCCGGTGGGATTTTCCCTTCCAGATGCAGTGAACGGAGATTTGGCTGGCTGCCGAATTCTCCAACTTCGCTGCAGCAGGAGTGTGGTGTGAATGGGTGGTAAGATCGCATCCAGAGTCTTTGAGTGTTTTCAAGGCAGGGCTGGGTAAGTTCTTGATAAGTAAGAGCATGACAAGCTATCAGAGTTATGTGGGAAGTTACAGTTAGATAAGCCATGATCTTATTGAATGGTGGAGCAAGCTTAAAAGACAGAATGGCCTACTCCATTTTTTATGTCTTTTCTTGTGCTTCTTTCACATCTGAGGCCTTGTTGCCAGTCTGAGATGTTATATATTTGTACTCTTCCTATTGGTTCACTGGAGTTATGCTCTATTCATGTATGCATCGGAAATGATGTAATAGGCATGCTATGGGAAGTAGAGAGAGAAGCAGCCTTAGAAGAGATCATACACCATTAATAAAGCTTCATTCATTTTTAACCAAAGTCTGTCCCATATATCACGTCTCTAATACGCAACAAAAGCTGGTAATGAGGCGTATACATGTGTACTTCCTAGCCATCCAGAAAGAAAAAATTATCAGAGGAAACATTGGAATAAAAAAAGACTTCTACATGCTATGGAGATGAATGGGCCAGGTGAACATGAGGATGCAAGCAGATTATCGAGTTGACTGTGACAAATAAGAGGTGAAGCTCAAATATGTACCTTGTGTGTAAGAAAATCAAGGTAACTGCTGGAAACAGGGGTACAAAGTGTGATTTTAGGAATTCTGCTGAAGTGAAAAAGTAGTGGGAGATTTCAGAATCGTGGGAGTTTTTGATTTTTAGAAGCATTTTGACCATTTTGCACAAGCAAACAAAATAACTGAAGATATTATAGTGTCTACTTTCCCAAACATGATGGGGAACATCCTTTAATTTCCTCCATAGTTTAGTGCAACCTGACGAGCCAGGCACTAAAATGTACAGACTGTGTTCATTCTGCAAGCACATTTTTCACCGAGACTCCTGGTGATTACAGTGCTTTAGATTCCATAAAAGAAACCAACTTATGGCAGTGCTTAAAAGAATTGCAAAATATTGTGTGTTTGGAGATGTGTTGAATGACACTATACGGGACAAATATCTTTGTGACCTATACAATGAAGCAACACAAAAATGTCTGTTAATTGACAGTAACCTTATCCTGCAGAAGGCCATTGAAATCACTGTTTCTATGGAACTGGCAACAAATTTCCTTCAACAGAGGGGAGAAGACAGCTGAGGTGCATTATTGCCATCCTGATGGTGATGACCTCCAAACTGTCTGACTTATCAATAATAACTGACATATTGACCATTTTTTCATGTTGAACTTGATTTGAACTTGTTTGAGGACATTTAAAGGGCAGAAAATGTGATATATTTGTTATTCTCATTGGCTCACTGGAGCTATGCTCTGTTAATGTATTCATCTAAAACAATAAGGTACGCCCAGTGGGGAAAACAGAGAAGTAGCAGCCATGGAAGGGATCACACATGTTAATAAAGCTCAATTTGTTGTTAACCAAAGTCTTTTCCATGTATCATGACTTCAACACACAACACTAGGTTATTTTTTAGTTGTCATGCTGCTGAACTATAAGCTTGTTGTGTTGTTGTAGCTTCCATTAACAGACTTGTACAATGTGGAAAGAAGTGTCTACAAGGTATACTCAGCCACAGAAGGATTAAGCCCCTGTCCTACCCCATGATATCACAGGGACCTAAAAATATGTGGGGCTGTATTCAGCACGCGGAGATGAAGAGCCACTTTGGATCCAGGCGACAGCAGTTATCCTCCTGCCCTGCTCTTGCCTCAGGGCAACCACTCAGCTGAAACATCAGACTGGTTAGCTTTGCACAGCCAAGTATCTCTGTGAGCAAGAGAAAACATTATGGTGAATTAAGTTAGATAGTTCGTAACCCCGTCATATAAATGTGTTTGATCATGGTATATTGTATGCTTTGTGTATGTTAATTGTTCAATATCTGGCAGGTTTCACAGTTAGTGCTGTAATTTGATTTGTTTTATTATTGTCATGTATTAGCATACAGTGAAAAGTATTGTTTCTTATACGCTATACAAAAAATGCATACTGTTCATAGACAAGGAAATGAGAGATTGCAGAATGTAGTGTTCCAGTCATAGCTAGGGTATAGAGAAAGATTGAGTTAATGCAAGATAAGTCCATTCAAAAATCTGACAACAGCAGGAATAAAATATTCTTGAGTTGGTTGGTATGTGACCTCAGACTTTTGTATCTTTTTCCTGAAGGAAGAAGGTGGAAGAAAGAATGCTTGGGGTGCATAGGGTCCTTAATTATGCTGACTGCTTTGCTGAGGCAGCAGGAAATATAGACAGAGTCAGAGGATGAGAGGCTGGTTTGTGTGATGGATTGGGCTACATTCACAATCATTTGTAGTTCCTTGTGCTCTTGGACAGAGCAGGAGCCATACCAAGCTGTGATACAATGAGAAAGAATGCTTTCTGTGGTGCATCTATAAAAGTCGATGAGAGTTGTAGCTGACATGTCAAATTTCCTTAGTCTTCTGAGAAAGTTGGTGGGCTCTCTTAGCTATAGTGTCATTGGTGAGAAGGTTTGTTGGGGGATATTTGACATCAGTTGGCTTTCTATGGATTTTTAAATTGTAGAATACTAATTTAAGAGAATGGAATATACGCAGCAGCTTAAATGTTCAGCATAAAGTTTTTGCTGATGATAATTATAACAGGAGCCTAACTACCGTCTGTAGAATCTGTCTTCTGCTCTTAATGAAACATGCCACCTTGCTGCTCTGTCCACATCCTTCTGTCTCTCCATTTGGATGCTCCAACCTACAGTCAAGTTATGGAACACACAACAGGCTATGATCAACTCAAGAACTTTTCAGGATTCTGCTGCTGAAGTCCTGTGCTGTAATATGCCTTGGTGGCCAGCAGCAGCACCTCTTTACGGCGTTGCCTACGTGGGAGCGACATCGACCTGCTATTCTCACATCCACAAGAATAAGGCACTGGGTGAGCACAGTGATTCCCCAAGCTTGGTGGCCAGGGTTGAGGTTCTGTGAGTGAATAAAGTGACACTTAATGCAAAATATTTAACACAATAACCTACACTAGTGCCTATATTCACCTGTGCCCACAAAATGCTTGTTAAGCGGATAAAGCCCACTGCATCTTGGCTCATCTTGTTCTGGTCTAAGTTGATGTATATGTGAGCCCTCACAGCAAAGGCATCTGTGACCTCCTGGATGCATTTGTATGTTGGCCAACTGAGAGATGCTACACAGGTCATCCAAGTTGCCCCTGGAATGGGCTACTGACATAGAAATTCAGAATGGCTGTGAGTTTAATGGTCACAGGCAGTGGGTACCATCCCATTCCATGTAATGCCAGCTTTTGCAGGATTTGGCAGAAGTGGTCCACTGTTCCCCGGGACAGACACAGCCTTCTGTGACAATGAATCCCTGAGTTTTGCAGATACAATGACTGACATGGGAATACCCTCACCCACTACCCACACATCTGCGGTGCTGCTCCTGGCAAGCCCAGCATCTCCCTTCTCCACAGGGTGCTGACTGTGACCAGGTGCCATGGCAAGTCAGTGTCTCTGCTGCTGGTCTGTGTAATAAGTGGGATAGCCAGCATGACAGGCTCCATGATTCTCCAGACCATGCACTGTAAAGTAGAGAACATGATATGAAGATGTCAGCCTTAAACTGAGGTAGGTACAGTAAGAAGTCTCACAACACCAGGTTAAAGTCCAACAGGTTTATTTGTAGCAAACACCACTAGCTTTTGGAACTGGCTGTTCCTTTGACCTGATGAAGTATCTTGTTAAAGACATTACACTTACTCTCTCCTAAATGGATTCATTTCATCCATTTGCATTGCTTTCATCAGTGCATTGTTGCCTCACAGCG
The DNA here is from genome assembly GCA_024679065.1 of Sphyrna mokarran. Classification (NCBI taxonomy): domain Eukaryota; kingdom Metazoa; phylum Chordata; class Chondrichthyes; order Carcharhiniformes; family Carcharhinidae; genus Sphyrna; species Sphyrna mokarran. Next base: position 102,713,574 of record JAGIQG010000007.1, read on the forward strand.
CCAGGCACTTGGATTTGATATCCAGCTTGGTTCATTGCCTGTGTGGGGTGTGCACATTCTCCCCTCATCTGCGTGGGTTTCCTCCAGGTGCTCCCATTTCCACCAGTGCCCTGGTTTCTTCCCATTTCTGAAAGAATTACTAGTTCTGCACACTGGGCATGCTGAGTTCTTCTTCAGTGTACCCAAGCAGGCGCTGGAGTTTGGCAACCAGTGAATTTTCACAGCAACTTCGTTGCAATGTTAATGCAATGAAGTTGCCTTCTTGTGGCACTAATAAATAAATAACTTGAAATTTACTCTGAGTTCAGACCTGTTTCCCAGTGCAGGATACTCTGATTTCCCAGATCCCCTGAAACTTTGCCATTCTTTGTTCACTGGCCCACCCATTGCTGTGCCCTTACAAATATATGATAATAGACTAAGAACTGGAGGATTAATGGTAGACTTTAAATGGGAAAGGTAAATGTGCTGGATGTGAAGAGGATTTATTTCACAAATTAACCTTCGGCAAGTAATAATTAACTGCACTGGGATTTAGATTTAATAGCTACAGATTTGAAGGTGAAAACAGGAAAATAAATAAGATGAACCCGTTTGCTAAATTAAGCAAAGTATGATTGAGAGGCTGAATACATTATTACAAAGGGACTTCTAGATCTACAATGATACCACTGATTAAAAGGATTAATATTTTGCAGTAAATACTACCATGCTTGGAGACTCATTCCCATTTGGAAGATATCAGCAGATACATAAATGATTACAGTAGGGGTCATACATCAGTGACAGGAGGGTCACCTAGTGAAATACACAGACCACAAATGAGATGAATTAATATTTGAAGCTCAGCCTTAGGCAGATTGTTGTTCGCGCTCTTCTCAACGGTTGAAACAGTTATTTAAATAAACTTCTAAGCACAAAGATTTGCATAGATATGTGTCCGATCAAAATGAAGCAGCAGAGGAAGGCTTGATGCTGCCCAGGGGAGTGACTTATCAAAAGTGATGCTGTGAAACTATTTTGAGCATTTGGAGTGGGTTTCCCTGGAGTTGCACCTGAATATATTGTATTAAATTGTCATGCTGCAGTGAGCTTGGGAAATGTATAACAGGACTCACGTTTGCAAAGGATCCCATCTGATTTTCCAATCATCGGAATTAATGAATAGGAAGTCGGGGCGGCACGGCGGCACAATGGTTAGCATTGCTGTCTCACAGCCAGAGAATTGGATTCCAGCCTTGAGTAACTTATCTGTGTGGAGTTTGCATGTTTTCCCTACGTCTGCATGGTTTTCCTCCAGGTGCCATGGTTTCTTCCTCCCATATTCTGAAGATGTGCACGTTACGTGGATTGGCCATGCCAAATTGCCCCTTAGTGATCCTCCATGTGTAGGGAAGGGGGATTAATGGGGTAAACACATGGCATTACAGCGATAGAGTGTAGGTGAGATGATAAAAAATGTTGGTGCAGACTTGATGGGCTGAGTGGTCTCCTTTTGCAGTGTAGGGATTCAATGATCCTGTAGGGATTCTGTGCAGTCTGGTTCCAGGCTGAGATGTGCATTCTTTTCCTCATTGTCACCCATCGTACTTCTCTGCCTCCTACTCCTCCTCTGGCCATTTGGCCAAGTTTGTCTTCCCTTTTCTTTTTGATGTGCCAATTATTTTTTTTGTCAATTTCACTGGGAGACCCAGAGTTCTCAAAGTTCAAAGTTGCTTTTGAAACTTTTAAGCTTCTTTTTAAACAGGTTGTGGATTTCTCTACCCTTCAAAACTTCAGAATTCTTGATCTAAAGTCCAACCCTGGCATGGAACCTACACAGACTAAAGCCTGTGAGCTTTAGCCTCTTAATTTTCCTATGCTTTGGGACACCTTGTTGCAGCTTCTTGGAACATATTCCCCTTACTAAAAAATAGCTTCTCTCTGCGTTCTCTTTTCCCCTTCAAAAAACTTTGTTGCAACTCTTTCTTTCAATTTATATTTTATTATTTATTTAAACTCAAAGTCACAGCTATTGGTATTCAGGGTTCTTTCTTCTCAATTCCTTTGTACCAGCCAAATCAGGTTGGTTTTGCATCTATCCATCAGTTTCTCCAGTGCACTGAGCCACCCAGACCACATCTCCTTATAGTACAATGTGGGTAGAGGTATGTTTCTGCATTTTGCTTCCTGTGGATTCTGACCCTGGAGTCTTGCTGTGTTTTCTCATTGTCCATGTCACTTGGAACGGTCCATTTTCTTTGATTCTACATAACTTGGGATCTGGCAATATCGCAATGTCTGAAATGAGATGCACAGAGATGCATTCAGGTAAATATTTTTTCTTCACACATTGATTAAAACAAAATACTGACCAGTGTCAGGCCAAAGGCAGTGCAATTTTATTCTCGTCAGCAGATGTAATGATGCACATTCACAGATTTTGTTAGAAACACAGAAGGTATTTATTAATAAGAAAGACCAGACAGAGGCTCACAGCTCACATGGCTGTCCCAGTCACCTACATATTTTTTGCCTAAGACAGGACTCCTTCCCTGGGGTGATTACTAACTCTCAACACCAATTAGTTCCTCAAGCCAGGTGACCCTCTTAGGCTGTGTTGTTCTGATAGGGACAATCACCACAAATCACTACAGTAGTATACTCAGCTTTTCAGAAGGCATCTGATATCAAAGAGCAAATAAACCCTCCCTGGAGGCGGAGATGCTTAATGGTTTTTGACCCCACCAGCGTGAATGGCTGTTCCACATTACCGGGTCTGCTTATTATATGGAAATTTCAATTTCAATTATATTACCATGTGATAATGAGCTCTGCGCCAATATCCTGCGTGGAGCTGATTGCGCTAAAAAAAGTGCCTTGGAGACTTGTGACTAGCTGGATGTTTGTCATCAGCCTTCTTAACAGTGTAATGAGAATCCTGCTCACGGTTGCTAAATATACTGATGAAACAAAGATACAATCATGGAATCCCGACAATGCAGAAAGAGGACATTTGGCCCTTTGAGTCTGTACTGACCACAATCCCACCCGCACCCTATTCACATAACCCCTCATATTTACCCTACTAAACTCCCTGACCCTAAGGGACGTGGCAATCAACCTAATCCATACATCTTTGGACTGTGGGGAGAAACTGGAGCATCCAGAGGGAACCTACAGACATGGGAGAACATGTAAACTCCACACAGCCAGTGAATTAACACTGGAATTTATCCCAGGTCCCTATTGCTGTGAGGCAACAGTGCTATCACTATGCTACTGTGCCGTTCCAATGTACAATAGTAAGCTGTGAAGAGGACATACGGAAGCTGCAATAGGATATAAATAGGTAAGTGACTAAACAAGGATCTGGCAAATGGAACATGATGTGAGAATATGCAAAATTGCCCATTTTGGAAGAAAGATGGCAGAGTCATAGAGGTTTACAGGATGGAAATAGGCTCTTTGGCCCAACTTGTCCATGTTGCCCCTTTTTTTAAAGCCCCTAACTAGTCCCAATTGCCTGAATTTGACCCATATCCCTCATAATCCATCTTATCCACGTAACTGCCCAACCGCTTTTTAAAAGACAAAACTGAATCCGCCTCTACTATTACTTCTGGCAGTCTGTTCCAGACACTCACCATCCTCTGTGTGAAAAAATTGCCTCTCTGGCCCTTTTTGTATCTCTCCCCTTTCACTTTAAGCCTATGCTCTCTAGTTTTAGACTCCTCTGCCTTTGGGAAAAGATATTGACTGTCTTGCTGATCTATGCCCCTCGTTATTTTATTGATCTCTATAAAATTATCCCTCAGCTTTCTGCACGCTAGAGAAAAAAGTCCCAGTCTGTCCAGCTTCTCCTTATAACTCAAATGATCAAATCCAGTCTCAGCCTAGTAAATCTTTTCTGTACTCTTCCTAGTTTAATAACATCCTTTCTATAATAGGGTGACCAGAACCGTATACAGTATTCCAAGTGTGCTCTTGTACAACTTCAATAACACTTGCCAACTCCTCTATTCATGTTCTGGCAATGAAACCAAGCATGCTGGATGCCTTCCTTACTACTCTGTCTACTTGTGACTCCACTTTGAAGGAGTTATGAACATGTACCCCTAGATTTCCTTGTTCTGTAATGCTTCCCAATGCCCTACCATTAAATGAGTACGTTCTGCCCTGATTCATTCTACCAAAATGCATCACCTTGCATTTATCTAAATTAAGCTCCATGTGCCATTTATCAACTCACTAGCCCAATTGATCAATATCCTGCTGCAGTCTGAGATAACCTTCTTCACTATGCCACCAACTTTGGTGTCATCTCCAAAGTTACTAACCAAGCCTCTTATATTCTCAGACAAATTATTAATATAAATGACAAATAACAGTAGACCCAGCACCGATCCCCGAGGCACACTGCTGGTCACCGGTCTCCAGCTTGAAAAACAATCTTCTACAAACACTGTCTGGCTTCTGTCATCAAGCCAATTTTGTATCCATCTAGCTATCTCATCCTGGATCCCATGCAATTTAATCTTATGCAACAACCTACTATGTGATACTTTGTCAAAGGCTTTGCTAAAGTCCAACTAGACAACATCAACTGCACTGTCCTTATCTACCTTCCTTGTTATCCCTTCAAAAAACTCTATCATATTTGTAAGACTTGATTTTCCATTCACAAAGTTATGCTGACTGTACCTAATCAGTTCTTTTCTCTCTAAATTCCTGTAGGTTCTGTCTCTCAAAATATCTTATCCACCACAGATGTGAGGTTCACCAGCCTGTAGTTCCCAGGCTTTTCCCTGCAACTCTTTTTAAACAAAGGCACAACATTTGCCATCCTCCAATCTTCAGGCACCTTACCCATGACTATCTATGATTCAAATATTTCTATTAGCGGACCTGCAATTTCCTCCCTAGCCTCCCATTATGTCCTGGGATACACTTCATCAGGTCCTGGGGCTTAGCTACCTTGATGTGCTTCAAGACTTCCAGTACCTCCTCCTCTGTAATATGTATATTCCTCAAGACATCATTATTTATAATGATAACAACACGTATTATCTACATAGTGAGAGATTGCAGCACTCTGTGATGCAGAGGGATCTGGATGTCCTAGTGCATGATCACAAATGGTTAGTATGTAGATACAACAAATAATTAGAAAAACACATAAAATCTTATTGTTATCGTGAGGGGAATTGGTTGCAAAATTACAGAGCACGTGTTTCAGTAAAGTAGGGCACTTGTGGTCTCCTTATTTAAGGAAGATACAAATTCATTGGAAGCAGTTCAATGAAGGTTTACTAAGCAGAACCTAAAATGAGCAGGTTGTCTTATGAAGAAAGGTTGTTCAGGCTCACCTTATATCCATTGGGATTCAGAAGAGTAAGAGGTGACTTGATTAAAACATATAAGATCCTGAAGGGTCTTGAAATGGTGAATGTGGAGGCTTGGTCATTGAGTGTGTTTAAGACAGAAATAGTTGGGTTCTTGATCAATCAAGAGTTACGGGGAGAAGGCAGGAGAATGGGGGTGAGAATCATATCAGCGATGATTGAATGGCAAAGGAGGCTTAATGGGTCGAGTGGTCTAATTCTGTTCCTATATCTTATGGTCTAATTGCCCATGGGGTGGTTGTATTTCCCAGGCAGTTGGCAGATGGTAACTGGTCAGAAGTGTTTTGTTAACTCTATAGTTTCTGACTAACTCAGCAATCAAAGTAAAAGTAAGTTTAATAATTACTGATATCCAATTTAAATGGTTTATTGTAACAGTATTTTCATTTAAAGTTTGGATCCTCTGTACAATTGGGTCCTCACAACACCAGGGACCCAGGTTCAATTCCAACCTTGGGTGACTGTAGCGAGGTTCTCCAGTGCATCTTTCAGGTACCTGACTGTCCTGGATCTCAGATATGATAGTGCTTTTAGCTCCTATAATAAAGGCTATTACTTTGCCTTCCTCAAAATGCTCTTCCACAGGAGGTGCTGGAAGCAGAAGCTTTGAATATTATTAAGGCAATGGTAAAAATATTATTTACGAGAAGTGGGTTATCGGGAATGTGGTGCTTACATATGCCACGACCTTACAGAACATTGGAGGAGACCCAGTGAATTATTCCTGTTCCTAATTGGTATGTTTGTATGTACTATAACATATGATATGATGATTATATGCTGATAACCCTAAACCACAGTTAACTTAACTGGCAAAGCCAAGCAAACCCAAAAATGAATTAAAATTTGAAACATGGTTAAATAAATCGTGAAAATTGACCATCTTGAAAGCTTACAGTTTGATTCAATGCCGGCTTTTTGAGAAGTCTTACGGGATTGAATCTTACCTGGAAATTAATAGTAATGCAAATTCACTTGGGAAATAAAGAGGAACAAACTTACTTATAGCTAAGGTACCATTCCCTGACATAAAAAAAATTAAGCAATCCCAGAAACTGTATAAATATTGACAGTACATACTGGGTTTTTATATATGTTCAACTTGCTAGAGTTCCTCTGAATGACTATTTGGATATGGCAATGACATTTCTCCCCTTAACTGGGTCAGAGGTGTTTTGTTAACTCTATAGTTTCTGACTAACTTAGCAATCAAGGTAAAAGTAAGTTTAATCATTACTGATATTCAATTTAAATGGTTTATTGTAACAGTATTTTCATTTAAAGTTTGGATTCTCTGTACAATTGGGTCCTCACAACGCCAAGGACCCAGTTTCAAATCCAACCTTGGGTGACTGTATGGAGTTTGCATGTTCTCCCCATGTCGGTGTGGGTCTCCTTCGGGTGCTCTAGTTTCCTCCTATCCTCCAAAGATGTGCCGGTTAGGTTGATTGGCTATGATAAGTCGCTCCTTCATGTCAGAGGATGAGGAGGGTAAATTACAGGGATAGGACCTGGATGGGATTGTTATTTGTGCAGGCTGGATGGATAGTAGCCTGGTGTTGTCAGACTTCTTACTGTGTTTACCAGGTTGGATGGGCCAATGGTCTCCTTCTGCACTGTAGATTCTATGATTGTATTTTCTTTTTCTAGAAGTATTAACATTGTGATTGACTGTCTCTACAAACTGTGAATTGTTTAGTTCTCTAACATACTCTGCCTCCATTTGGCAAGTTTTCTTTCCCGTTTTCTAACAAACTCCTACATTGTTTAGAATGTACATTGTCTGATACAGTAATTCATGAACTTATCTCCAACGCACTGTTGGAATATTACTGAGGACAGGTTCCTGAATCCTCGTAACATCTGGGATATTATAATTTGGCTGAAACTTGTTTAAAAAGGCCAGCTGGAAGTCAGTATTATTCTGAAGTGGTTCATTGCCTTTGGGGGAATTGGGTTCAGACTTTTAGAGCAAATCGGAGTCTTTTGGATTTGTGTTGCTTAACCTTAGGTTGAGGGTGATTGCCTGTGAAGTATACCTGATGAGGGATGGTCCCAAAAGGAGGCTTGGGTTAGAGTCTAGCACATTCTCAAAGCCTTTCTTTTTCATTCTTTGAATAAAAGAAGCAAAGCTTACATATTGTCCATCAGTCTGCAACATTCCCACCATGGCAACTTTACTGTTGACCTCTCCTGCAAGGTGGATTCCTCTTGGAGCCGGGGATCCTATTAAGGGCTAGGCATGGATAATAGTGAGACCAAAGCAGTCTCATACTGGATCATTGCTGCTTGGAAGAGGATCTTGGACTAATTTGCAAGTATCTCACATAGTTGTAGCCTGTCTATGTTGGGAGCAGACAGAGCTCATGGGCATTATTCGAGCTTTGGCTGCCAAAACAGCATTTCTGGTGGTTGCTGGCTCATTCCTGTGGATTCCAGAGGATTTTCTTCTTCTGAGTTTACACCAATGCCAAGGAGGCAATTTGGAAACTTTCAGGTGCCAAGCAGCCAGAAGCACGTCATGGGAGCCTGTATGGAAATAGAGCAGATAAAGATTTTTAGGTATGTTACGTTTACAGTAGCCATCAAAGCAAGCTGTTAAGTTTAAGTTTATTTATTAGTGTCACTTACATTAGCACTGCAATTCCCTAGTCACAATCCTCTGGCACTTGTTCAGGAACACTGAGGGAGAATTTAGCAAGACCAATGCACCTAACCAGCACATCTTTCGAACTCTGGGAAGAAAACTGAGGCATCCAGAGGAAACCCACATAGACACAGAGAGAATGTGTAGCCTCTGCACAGACAGTGACCCAAGCCAGCAATTGAACCCCAGTCCTTGGGCGCTGTGAGGCGGTATTGTTAATCATTGTGCTGTCGCCACAAGAGGTTTGCAGGCAGACATTGAAAACTCTGCATGTCCTGGAAATTCCAAGCTGCAAAAGCACAAAAGTAACAGCAACACTTTTTATTACGTTGGATTTGAATAGTTTCATGAACAGTGAGACTGAAAACATTGATGCAATTTTATTTGCTAAATTAACCTGTTGCTAGGCATAGTTATTTATAGAAATAAACAATTATCAGGTTCATGTTGGATACATATCCTGTCTTTGTGAAGATGCCCTATCCTTCAGACCTACTAGGAGTGTATGGTGACACAGGGTCATAGAGGTTTATGGCATGGAAACAGGACCCTCAGCCAAACTTGTCTATACCACTTTTTAAAAAAAATCCTGAAGTTAGTCTCAATTGACCGCATTTGGCCCATATCCTTCTATACCCATCTTACCCATGTAACTGTCCAAATACTTTTTACAGCTGGTAGCTTGTCTAAACACCCAGTTGTGAAAGGATGTGCAGCTCTTATACATGCTGCAACCCAATTCATTAACGATGAGGTTAAATTCCTGTTCATGAAATGTTCAGGATGGTTTTTCTTAAAATTGCCTTTGGTGATGGTCTTGAATGAAGAGTATTGTGAAGTCCTTAAATGGAATTGTAATATTAGCTGCTGGTCACTTGAAATATTAATGGGACATTTCTTTATTGGTTACTTTAATTGAAGTATTAATCTATTTAAGGTGATGAGCATATGTCTACCAATATTGCCTGAAGACATTCCTTAGCTTAAATATTTTATTCTACTGGCAATCTCATTAAGCTTCCAATGTGAATGTTGACCATAGCAGGCTTCATGTTGATTAAATCTGTACATTTTCAGATAGCGCACTTTCAAGAGAGGGGGAAAAAAGACCAGGGAAATATTGACACAAATCCCTGAGAATTAGAAGTGGTGAAATTTGAATAAATTTCTGAACAATTAAACATGTCTAAAATAAAGTTTATCAATGGAGCAGTGTTAATGTCTCCAACTTTAACTCTGTAAGCTTACAAAAAGATAAATAAATTGAATAAACAAAATGCAATTTGTAAGCTTCTCCACAGAGTCAAACACATTATTGGTAGGTAATTAATTTCCTTCAGAGTTGCCCTCCAGGCATCTGTGTGTGTGTGTGTGTCACTGAGGCCTAGGGGCCTCACGAGCTAACAGCAGAACTTCGATGTCCTGAAGGTAGACTTGACGGGCCAGAACTTGCACTGATACATAGCTAAAGGTTGGAGATAAATCTGTTAACTGCAAATAACGAGAAAAGCTTTTGCTTCGGACCATTATGATTCACTTTAAATGGCTCAGGCTCTCAACTGCCTGAAGATTTTCTTCCCCCAAAGAGCATAATTTGCTCTTTCCCTTGTGCATGTAGGTGGCTCGAAAATCTGTCACTGTTATGCAATCCTGCACATATTATATATGTATAAAAAAAACTACCTTGATGCCTGGATGTTAAGGGATGCAAATAACATGAATGAGAGAAGAACAAAGTTACTCTCAATGCACAATATGTACATTCCAATCCCTCAGTGTTGTGGAACGTTAGCAGTGATAATATTCTAGGCACTGAAACATGAGAAAGAGGAGCTGGTCTTTATGTACCTGAGAGAAAACAGCCAGTTAAACAATTGCTAACACCACGGCCCAGCAGGTCAACATTTTCTCCTTACAATTCCACAATTTATTTTGATATTTTTCTATTTTCCTTCACATTCTCATGTACCATTCCTCCCGCTGTTAAATCTATGACTTCATTTCCTAAACTCAGGATGTCAGCAGCTGTGACTAGATTTCCATCGAGAAGGAAATACAGCATCCAACCTGGGCTGCTCTGTTTCGATTTACAACAAACTATAATGGCGTCAATAATGTCATCAACCTCCGAATGTATCACAGCAGGAGAAGCAGGGGTAGCCACGGTAATGGAAACAGGCAATGTTTTCTCCACGATGCAGCAGAGTCAGTTTCAGGAAACCTCTCACTGGCTATTTCTGAGCAAATTCTAATCATTTTGGGGGAGCTGAATTGGAGTGCGATTTATTCATGATGCCACTAAACTGTGTTTTTTTTTTGTGTGTGTATCAGCCGTGAGGTTTTCTCCTCTTAAGTCAGAATGCTGTCATTCCAAACTCCAGCCCAGACACATGAACACAGAATCCAGGCTGACACTTTATTTGCAGGACGGAGAGGAAGCTGAACTGTTACAAGTGTTGGAAAAGATTTTCTGGCCCTGGCACCGGTGGGCAAATTTCCCTTTCCCACCTGCAATGATGCCCGCTAATTGCTGGGGCCTGGAAATCCTGCCCATTGGCTTTCAATCAAGACGGGGGATGGAATTTTACAACATCTTTATGTTTGTTTTGCGGCGGAAAAATGTCGTAAAATCAAACATAAAGCAACTTGTGTGAACGGCACCAGTTTTCACGCCAGTCACGATTTTACAACATCCAGATTTCTGACTTGGTCAGCCTTTCGCTAGAAATGGGCAAGAGGCTGATTAATTTATTTACATTTATTTAAATGTTGACTTCAATGTGTGTAGCAAGCCCGGTGCTCAATTATCCGGGCTCAATTATCCGGAATGTCTCCAGGCGAGGCCTTTATGGCCTCGCTTGGAGACATTCTCTCCGGCAAAGCAAATACCTGCTCTTCATAAGCGGGCAACAGTTGTGTTGGCCTCGCGAATGGAACTGGAGGCCATTGAGGCCCCCCTGGGGAGGCTGGGTGCAAGGCAGATGTACCTCTCTGGCAGTGCCACCCTTGTACCTGGGCAATACCCATTGAGCACCTGGGCAATGCCCAACTTGCAGTGCCAAGGGTTGGAGCCAAATGGGGCAGGCCAGGGATGGAGCCAATGAGGGTAGGCCAGTAGTGGGGCCAATTGGAGGGGAAAGGCCAATGTGGGGAGGGGCACCTGCTGCCCCCCTACGTGCGATCAGTAGGGGAGGGAAGGGTTGGGGAGCCCATTGCCACTCTGCATGCAATTGGTGGAGGAATGGAGTGAGGGCCCAACAATTGTGGCAGGGAGGGTTGCTAGTTGAGGCTGTTTGTAATACCAGGGCTCTGACAGTTTTTCCTCTGTCTGTCAAACCCCTGCAACTGTTAATGCGCATGTGCAGCCTCAGAGGTCTGCACATAAGCAATCCTGCCCTCTATGGGCTGTCTGGCGAGTTAAGCCTCGCCCACGGCCCCTCTGGCTTGACTTATCCAAAATTTCAAGACAGAGTGCATAAGATTGCGCATGAAAACCTCTCCAAAAAACGTATCTGGAACTCTCCCATTTTCAGATTGGACACTTAGAAAACATTCTGTAAAATTCCACCCATTAAGCCAGCATTCTCTGGCAGAAATAAAGGGGTGGGGGGACTTTCCCATCTCACCTGCCATGGGAATCATAGTGAATGGGATAAGGTGAGGTGGAGGGAGTGCAGATCATACAAAAGTCCATTGACCTCAGGTGGAATTTTCCAATTTTGAAGTGAGTGTGGCTAGAAAATCCTATTCAAAATATCTGATGGCACCACTTAAAGAAGAGGAATTATAGAATATCTACAGTGCAGAAGGAGGTCATTTGGTCCATTGAGTTTGCACTAAGTCTCTGAAAGAGCATCTCACTCTAGTCCTTCTCTCCACCCTTTCCCCATAACCCCAAATTGCTACGGCGAGAACATGCAGATTGTGCACAGACAGTGATCCAAAGCAAAAATCGAGCCTGGGTCCCTGATGCTTTGAGGCACTTTCCCCAAGGCCCCATGCATTTCCCACGATTGGCTGGTCCACCAAACGTACACATTTTGGGACACTAAGGGATAATTTAGTATGGCCAATCCATCTAACCTGCATCTATCTTTAGAGTATGAGAGAAATTCAGAGCAAACCCACGCAGACACGGGGAGAGTGTGCAAACTCCACACAGGCAGTGAACCAAGGTAGGAATTGAACCTGGGTCCCTGGTGATGTGAGGCAGCAATGCTCACCACTGTGCCACAGTGCCACCCAAAGTTCCTCCCAGATTTTCCCTGGCTAATGTTTAATCATTAGCCAATTTCACCAGAACTGATGTTCTCGCCATTAGTCCTTATGATCTTGTGGGATCTCATTAAAAACAAAATTGTCTACTGAGGTCCCGCTGAGATTGTGCAAGACGTGAGACAAATACAAGTTCTTTCCATTTCTATTTATTCTCTAAATCTATATAAAATGTTGGTCCTCAATTTCAAAAAGATATTAAAGTATAAATATTTAATTCATTTGTAAAACACATTGCTGTAGGACATAGCCTCAGTCAATGAAAGATTAAAATAAGAAATCACTCCAACATGAATGCCACTTGTAAGATAACTGATCTGTAAAACAGTAACTAACCTATCCATCTATCTACATGTAATCTTGCATCACTTCAGTAGTCACACTTCATTATGGATGTAAGACAAAACGGTGAATGAAACTGGTCATTATCCTGGAGCTAGGAGTTTTCATCCTTTCAATTGTCCCCGATTGATCACAACAGTTTATAAATGTCAATGAAAACAATGGCCAGAAGAAATAGTCACTGCCTTTGCTAGTTCCTATCTACAGAAACCTTGTGAGAGTCAAATTGGGGAAAGGCCAAAAATGCCTTGATGTGCATTTAATCCACACATTTTCATTGTGTTGCAGGCAGTCCATTAAGTTTGTCCTGTGTGCTATTTTACATGATTGTTGTGTGCAGCCAGCACTCCCTGTAACTGTTCATTTGGCAGGCACATTAGCAGGGAGCCAAATACCATAAGTGGAGCAGCTTGCACTGCACAAGAATACCACGGTGGCACAGTGATTAGGTTGCTGCTTCACAGCGCCAGGACATGGGTTCGATTCCAGCTTTGGGTGACTGTCAGTGTGGAGTTTGCACATTGTCCCTGTGTCTGTGTGGGTTTCCTCAGGGTGCTTTGATTCCTCTCTCAGTTGAAAGATATGTAGGTTAGGTGGATTGGCTAAGTTAAATTGCCCCAGGGTGTAGACGTGTGGATTAGTGGGTAAATAGATGGGATTACAGGGATTGGGTTTGGGTAAAACATTCTTTCAGTACAGACTCGATGAGCCAAATTGCCTGTTTCTGCACTGTAGGGATTCTATGATTCAATGAACTCTTAAAAGTGGAACTGAATTGTTACTGCAAGGAGTAGTGGAAGTTCTTTATGAGCTGATACTTTGGTGTAAAAAATTGACGAGGGAGTAAGAGAGCGCCTGATTTTTCTCATAATGCAATGGAGGCTTTTATTTAAGAAGAGGAGGTATCTTGAGTTAGATTATGATAGGGCTATAAATTGGGAAATGGTATAGGCACAGCTTCAAAATCACAGCCCAAGACTTCTTCTTGGGTTCTAGAAGCCTCTGGATTGGTGGGGATTAGGGAACAGGAAAGACTTTCACTGCTAATTAACATTCCCAGAAACTCTTTGAGGTTTTTGTTCAGGGTCTATGTGGTCACAATAGGAATTTTCAACGTTTTGTTTGAAAAGTCCACACAGCATGGTGCACATTAGTGCACTGCTGTTGGGTTTGCCATGGGGCCATCAGAAACATTCTCCCCATACAATTTAAATTGACTGTTCATGGACCTACTTGCACTGATTTGATATTCCATCACCATATAGTCTGCACGGCCAATTCCATGCCCATCACTTCTGGCCCATTAAGGAACTGTCTGCTCTTCTCAGCAAAGTTGCAGCAGTTCCCAACATGGCTGGTACTTGACTTATCAGCTCGTACCAGGCAGGGAACTCTTGCCACCTGGAGGTGGCACCAATGCCACCAATTGTACTTAAACTCGTCTCTCATCCAAGTACAGTATTTGAATGCAAAGGTCAAGCCATGTGAATGATGCAAGGCAGACATGCTGCCAGGACATGGAATACATCTGAGTTTTGGGTTCACGACTCCACTTTGAATATCCAGTCTCTTGTATTGGCCAAATGTTCAGCATGGAGTCAAGGAGGTTTATGGCGTGGAAATTGGCTCTTTGACCAACGTATGCATGCCTCCCAATTTTTATCACTTAGCTCGTCCCAATTGCCCTCAGTTGGCCCATATCCCTTTAAATCATGTTATGCTTTTTAAAAGACAAAATTGTACTCACCTCTACCACAGCTTGTTCCAGGCACTCACCACCCTCTATGCGAAAAAAGATGCCCCTCTAGATCCTTTTGTATCTCTTCCCTCTTACCTTACACCTACACATTCTAGTTTTAGACTCCCCTATTTTGGGAAAAGATATTGATTATCTACTTCATCTATGCCCCTCATTGTTTTACATACCTCTATAAGATTACCACTAAGCCTCCTGTATCAGGAAAAAAATCCCAGCCTCTCCTTATAACTCATCTCATCATGTCCCGGGCATCCTAGCAAATCTTTTCTGCACTCTTTCTAGTTTAATAATATCCTTTTTAAAACAGGAAGAAATGTGGAGATCATTGCCGACAGTGTTACACCAAAAATGTGGGTGCAGTACAGATAGAAACTTAATGATCTGACACAGCTTATCAAGGTGAGTACATCCTTTAAGATAACATATCTTACCAACTTATCAATAGACTCACCAACCACACAGTTCACTGCAACCCTACAATCCACCTACAACAATCCATCAGTCAATTCAGAAGATCAAAGAATAAAGAAAAGTATACTCAGGAACAGGCTCTTTGGCCCTCCAACTCATGCCGATCGTGATGAGCTAACTAAACTTAAAAAAAAATCTTCTGCCCTTACTCAGTCTGTATCCCTCTATCATTTATTCATCCAGATGCCAATGTGCCTGCTTCTACCACCTCCTCTGGCTGTGTGTGGCATGCACCCACCATTCTCTGCATGAAAAACTTTCTCGCATATCTCTCTTAAACTTTGGCCCTCTCACATTGAACCTGTGCTCCCTTGTAATTGATGCTTTCGCACTAGAAAAAAAAGCCTCTGATTACCCAGTTTGTCTATGCCTTTCGTGATTTTGTAAATCTCTATCAGGTCTCCCCTCAGCCTCTGTCTTTCCAGTGAAAACACTCCTAGTTTATTCAACTTCTCTTCATTGTCTCAAGACCTTGTAAATCTTCTTTACACTCTCTTTAAAGTTTCCACATCCTTTGATAGTGTGGTGACCAGAACTGCAAGTAATATTCCAAATGTGGCTGAACAAAAGTTTTATATCGCTGCAATATAATTTGCCAACTCTTGTACTCAATTCCCTGGCTGATGACATTCAAATACCTCACCCTCACACATTTAGCACTTTTCCAAGCCTCACATTATTTACTCAGAGCTCAAACATACTAATAGCTATTTGACCAAGACAGCCACATCATTGAAACACATTAAAGGACATTCAGTGACACACTTTCTTCTTTCTTGCAGGAGAATGTGATACTTACTTTTCTGCAGCAAAAGATTGAGGAACCAACAAGGGAGCAGACATCTTGGACTGAGTATTGTGCAATGAGAAAGGACTAGTTGGCAATCTAGTTGTGAGGGAACCCTTGGGGACGAGCAACCATAATATGGTAGAATTCTTTGTCAAGGCGGATAATGTAGTAGCTGATTCTTAGAAAAGGGTCCTGAATCTCAATAAAGACAAGTATGATGGTATGAGGCATGAATTGGCCAACATAGACTGGGAAACATTACTGAAAAGAAAGACCATGGACGGTCAATGGCAAGCATTTAAAGAACGAATAGGAGAGCTCCAGATGTTGTTTATTCCTCTTGTTATGTTGGCGTTATGTTGCATTATGTTGAAGGGATTGGACAGAAGTGTATTGAAGTAAGAGTGGAGACTTAAGTTGGTGCAGGTACCAGATCACTAGAGGGCAATCTTACACACTAGTTCTGCTGCAGAGACATCAAACACCCTGTTGGCCCAGGCTAATGAAGATGGGTGCACATGATTTAATGCTTGTTTCACAGGAAAGTCTGCCAAAGAGCCTATGTGTAATGTGAAGCAGCATGGAGGATTCCAACACCAACTGGCAAAAGGCCTTGGGCAGAGCTTGGAGCACGTTCGTTCCAACATGGAACAGTTGGTCAGCACATTATGGAAGCCATGATGCAGTGTTTGATGGCTGATCCACACAGCACAGATAGCTTTGACCTCTGCGTTCTGAGGTCTGAGTGCTGCATTACAAACTTTGCTGCCATTGTGATCCCAGGTACTACTTTACGAAGGGGATTCCTGGGCCTCATGGGGTTGCATCTGTTCTCTAACAGTCATGTGGAACATTCCAGAGGGAAGCCGTCAGGCTACCTATGACTGGAAGAAACTTTATTTACTGGGATGTTTTGTATGAGGAAAAGTACTATAAGGCCAGCTAATCCACACCCTGTGAGTACTCGGACTTTATCCAAGTGTTGGAAGCTTCTAAAAACGTGCCCATTGAATCAGTACCCAATAAACAGCGACCAACCTCCTGGAGTCTCCTGAGGCAAACTCATTTGAGATGGTGGGGGAATAATTGCGGGAGGGGGCTCTTATTCAGTTTGCCATTGTGCGTGGCTGTGAGAGATCAAGGGAATGCACTGAAGTTGTAAGTTGAAAAATGGGCAGCAGTGACTTCAAATCATTGATGCATCTTGATTTGTGATAAGTCACTGTTCTGCATGCTGTGGGGTTCAAGTATGCAACGCATTTTGGTCCAAAGAGTTTGCCTGGATTATCGACCACATTGTGAATTTTATTTGACCACACAGTGCCTTAAACAATGGGCATAGTCTCCATTTGTCAGAGTTATTCACAGTACATCTCAGGAGGAATCTTCCTTTCCTTCCCCTCAGCCCAAGTCTGAAACCAGTTACTTTAGGATTTAACCTTCTTGGCCTTCTGTGTTTGTAAACAATATTTTGACATCCCAATGCCTTCGTTAATCGATGGCTTTCGAAGTTGATTTCTCTCACATGTCAAGACAAAATAAAATTGGAAACTGTTACTGAAGCATCTCGGTACTCAGATCTGTCATCCAGCGACAGAAATGGAGAAAAGAAAATGGCTTTATCTTTGGAAGAAAGGAAATCAAGCACTTGGCTGCTCTCAGTTTGTCAGGCCATTTTCAGGTGGTTACGTGAAGCAGACATTAGATCTTTTGCACTTGATAATGGGGGAATTTGAAGTTTACTGAGGATCCCTCTGGAAAAATCAAGCTTTCCTGAGTGGAACAGACACTGGGCCTCAGGCTTTGCTGCTGTAATGTGGCCTCAGAAATGGAGTTAAAAGGCAAGTGCTTTGTGGTGAGACAAGTTTCCTGAAATCTGATTCTCTGGAGGTAGGACAGCTTCTGGCCCTTTGCCTGAAATATTAAAGTGAACTCTGAGAGCCTTAAATGGTTCATGGTCTGACTTCTTTGTGGTGCACCCAAAGACAATTGAGAACCGATTTTGCCCCTCAGCTTCTTCCATAGTATTTAGATAATGGTCAGCTCTTCTTTGTTCTCTAGCTGTGATTAGAAAGAGTCCAAATTGGAAAGCTAGACTTTTCTGGAAATTGGTGCTGTCAGTTCACAGCATGCATCTGTAATTCCCAACAGGGTCCCCACCCAGAAATCAGCCTGACAGCCAATGCATTGGGCTGGAGGGAGGGGGTGCGGGCTGCAGGCTGGAAGCAGATAAGGACCCTAAGTTTAAGTTTATTTATTCGTATCACAAGTAGGCTGACATTAACGCTGCAATGAAGTTGCTATGAAAATCTTCTAGTCGTCACAGTCTGGTGCCTGTTTGAGTGCACTGAGGGAGAATTTAGCATGGACAGTGCACCTAATGATTACATCTTTCCGACTGTGGAAAGAAACTGAGTACTGAAGGAAACCCATGCAGACACGGGGAGAATGCACAGATTCTGCATAGATAGTGACCAAAGCAGGCAATCGAATCTGGGCACTGGCACTGTGAGGCTAACCACTGTGCCACCGTGCCACTATTTCTGGGGTAGTGATAACAATGAGTGATCCATATCCAGGCAACAATAGTGGTCTGATTTGGGGTGGGAGGGATGTGGTGTAGGTGGGGATGACAAGTTTTGGTTTCAATCTTGTAGTTCTGTTGGGCTATTTGGTCCAAGTAGCCTAAAGAAGTTTTTTTGCCTCTTCCCGCTCTATTTGTTTAATTTGACTCGATCAACACATTCTTCTAATCTTTGATTCCTCATGCATGAGCTGCCATGAGTGGAGCAGACATTGGGCCTACTTGTGATACTAGACTTTATTTATTCCACATTTTCACCATCAGCTGAGTGACATGATTTCTCCTGAATCACCAGTTTCATTTATTTATGACATTCTTTTATTAATGGCCTCTAATTTTGAACTTCCCATAAGTAGAAGCATCTTCTCCACATTCATTTGGTCGACTCTCTCCGTAATTTTAAAATCTCAGTCAGATCAAGCCTAGTCTTCTCTTTTCCAAAAAAATGAATATCTATCTGTTTACACTTCTTTCTGTTTGACTTGTCTTGTTATTTTTTAAAATTTTCACCAGTGTTTCTATTTCATTTTTGTAATCAGACTTGTCCTCAGTACTTTTGATGCAGTCTAAACCAGGTTCCATTTGAGACTATTCGGGAAGACCCCACCTTCTCAACCTTGTCCTTCTCCTGAGGTATGGCCGTGACCATCAGGTTAAATCACCAGTCAGTTGTCTTCCTCAAAGGATATGGT
The DNA here is from genome assembly GCA_024679065.1 of Sphyrna mokarran. Taxonomy (NCBI): domain Eukaryota; kingdom Metazoa; phylum Chordata; class Chondrichthyes; order Carcharhiniformes; family Carcharhinidae; genus Sphyrna; species Sphyrna mokarran. The sequence continues at coordinate 102,732,518 of JAGIQG010000007.1, forward strand.
CATGTGGAACTATGGTGACTTCACCTTTTTCAGTAAGTTTAAACTTGTTCTAAAGACAGTGGTTAGCACTGCTGCCTCACAATGCTAAGAACAATTCCAACTTCAGGTGACTGTTTGTGTGGAGTTTGCATGTTCTCACTGTGTCTGTTTGTGTTTCCTCTGGGTGTTCTAGTTTCCAAGCACAGTGCAAAGCTGTGCCAATTAGGTTGATTGGCCATGTTAAATTGCCAGTAAGCTTCAGGGGGACGAGCAAAGTAAATAGATAGGGTTAAGGGAAAAAGGCCTAGGTGGGATTGTTTTCAGTGTAGGCTTGATGGACTATCTTTCTGCACCGTTGGAATTCGATAATCCTATAACTTCACTGCTCCTGAATATTATTACTAGAAATGAGCTCGAATTCTTTCTCAATTTCAATGGCTTTGTTACCATCGATACACCTGGATTTCTTTCCACCTCCACATTTAGACACTTGTGAGGAATTTCAAAGCAAAAAACTTGATAGTTTAAGGTCAGGTAGGGTCTAAAATATTATGCCACACTTCCTCAATCCCATCCACTTCTGATATTAATGGAGACAGAATGGGCTGGAAAACAAACCTCTTCCAGGAGGCACATTTGTCAGTTGAATCTTTTGTTGAGGCTGCATTCTTTTGATTTTTCCCTGTCTTCCCAGTTTAGCCCTTCCAGACCAAGTGTCCCCATATCCCAGGAAACTCTACAGTTAAAAGTGGATCATGTTCAGCTCCGGGGAAGCAGTCGGAGCCTTTCCACCATGGCTTGTGGGCAATGTTGCTGGCTGAAATGAGGTTGGATACTGTAGGGAGCACTTAAATGCTGCTCTCGTTTGTGAGACCGCAGTGTTGATTCCTGACTCCAGAGTCTGCTGCGGGAAAATCTGTGTGATTCCTGTAGGGGCAGTCTTCCCATTCGAACAGACTGGATGGGGGCTGCTAAGTGCTAGTAATGCCAGCAAAAAAACCCTCCAGTTTTCCCACTGGCAGTTTGGTGGCACAATGGTTAGCATTGCTGATTCACAGCGCTCGGGACCTGGGTTCAATTCCAGCCTCAGGTCACTGCCTTACAGCATTCTCCCTGTATGGGATTTCTTCAGGTGCTCCAGTTTCCTCCCACAATCTGTGTGATAGTAATGATCAGATTAGATCACCATAGTCAGCTCTCCCCCTCAAAAGACTATGGTGGACTGGGACTATGGCAACTTTAACTTTTTCAGTAAGTTTAGGTTTATTCCAAAGATGGTGGTACAGTGGTTAGCATTGCTACCTCATAGCACTAGGGGCCTGGGCTCAATTCCAACTTCATGTCACTGTCTGTGCAGCATTCTCCCTGTGTCTGCATGGGTTTCTTCCAGGTGCTCTGGTTTCCGATTAGGTGCATTGACCATAATAATTCTCTCTCAGTGTATCCAAACAGGCATTGGAATTTGGTGACTAGCATTGCAGTGTTAATGTAACCCTATTTGTGACTAATAAATAAATTTATCCTTTGGTGTGGGCATTTTGAGCTGATTCAGGTAAATTGCGGCTCATATTTTTTAATGGCTTTTACAGCTTTTTTGTAACCATTATAATTCAGGCTGGTTTTACTGTCTAACATTTGGCTGATTTAAATCTGCATCCTCTTTCAGCAAATAGAAGCCAGCATTACCAGCCCATTGTCTTGTTATCTTGGAAACCCTAGCTATCTTCCAACAAGGAGTGAGCAACTACTTATTTTTTAATATTTGGAGATTTTTTTTCACTTAACTCAGTTTGTGAAATGCTACAGTGTAATTTTAGTATGCAAGATTTCTTCATAATTTTCTTAGTTAGAAGATATTTCCCATTGAGTATTCGATTGTAACCTGCCTTTACGTATCTATAATAAACTCAAAATACTGCAAATGCTGGAATCTGAAACAAAAACAGAAAAATGTGGAAAATCTTAGCAGGCCTGACAGCATCTGTGCAGAGAAAATAGAACTAAGGCTTTAAGTCTAGATGGCCCTTTGTCAGAGCTGTCAGAGAGAAGAACGGTATTTCTTCAGAAAAGGCATTCTTAGAAGAGAAATTGCAGTGAGTTAAACACTAAGATAAATGCAAAATACTGTGGATGCTGGAATCTGAAACAATTACAGAAAATGCTGGAAAATTGCAGCAGGTCTGATGAAGGGTCATCTGGATTCAAAATTTTGGCTCTATTCTCTCTCCATAGACGTTGTCAGACCTGATGAGATTTTCCAGCATTTTTCGGTTTTATGTCTTACGTATCTATTTATATTGTCTATTGGATAACAGCCTTACAAGAGGGCCTTCAGGACACACAACAGCACAGAGTCGCTGAGCAGAGACTGATAGCCGAGTTCCGCACACGAGGACGGTCTTAATAGGGATCTTGGCTTCATGACACACTATCTGTAACTCCCGTAACTTGCCTGGGTTAGCAAAAAACCTCTGTGCTGTCTGGAGAAAATACACAATTCTCTAACCAATGCCCAGGATTCCCTTCACACACATTGTTAGCCACTTTAACACTTGAATAGCAGGTTAGATGTAAGGATTCACATTCTAATCAGCAATCTATGACTGTCTGTGTTGGTATGAGTGCTATTGCAGACCAGAACACTGCATTTGCCTGACAAAGGCACATAGTGTCGAAAGCTCGCGAATTTACTATCAAATAAATTGGTTGGATTTAAAATTGGTGTTGTGAAACTTTACTGAGTTTACCTCAGTCCAACGCCGGCATCTCTACATCAGCCTTACAATAACAGTATCAACTTAGAATTATGTACACTACTGTTCCCTTTGGGTTTCTACAATACCGATATTAAAATCACCTTTAAAATATGCAGAGACTGTCACAGTCTTCAAATATTTTGATGTGAGAAGCACAAAATAGAATTTGATCCATATTTAGCTATAACCTTTGCCGTATTTGGTGATTATTTGGATAATCTTAATAACTGCGTATCAGTTGTGCAGTCAAGCAATGATGCCATTACCAGAGCATTGATTGAAAAAGATATCAGGCAAATATTGACTGAAACCTGACAGTGCACAGTTCAGTAGCACAAATAATTCCTACTGATCAATGATCGCCTGGAGTGCAGAAAGGTATGAAACAGAGAAAAAATATGAAAGAAACTGTTCTAATAAGGTGCCTGAGCTTCAGCTTTAGAAAAGCATCCCCATGCCCCAATGCAATACTTCTCATTTCCCACAGCATACAACTTGTAGTCTATATCACTGAGACTGTCTACAAAGAGTCATCTGTGGTTCAGTGGTAACACACTAGTTACACAAAGTCCTGATAATACAACACCTCTGGAGTACTGTGAGCAGATCTGGGCACATGAAAATAATACATTGGCCTTTGAGAGTAAATTTACTAAAATTTGACTTGTAACCTGGCCTTACATATCCACATATGTGTTTTGTCTATTGGATAACAGCCTTGGGACAATAATGCCAACTTAGAACCATATGCACTAATACCTGGACTCCAAGGGTTACCAGCTATTACACAAACTAGGGTTGTAATTCCTGGAATCTAAACGTTTTATGGGATAATTTGATTGACTTTTTCTCAGGAAGCAGATGAGACAGATGGGGAGGAAGTCTTTCTGCTGGTTTTGGAACCTAGGTGGCACAGTCTAAAAATAATACCACACTGTTCAAGAATGACATTAGAAAATATTTCCTCAAACTAAAGTGTGGTGGGAATTTAGAACTTCATTCTCCAAATGGCAACTGATGCTAGTTCATTTGTTAATTTTAAATCTGATAATTATCGCTTAACCAAAGGTATTAAGAGATATTCCTAAAATGTGCAGGTTAGCTAAATTGGTCATATTAAGTTGCTCTGTAGTGTCAGGGGAATTAGCAGGATAAACACATGTGGTTATAGGAATAGGACCTGATTGTGATTGTTGACGGTGCAGGCTTGATGGGCCAAATGGCCTCCTTCTGCACAGTAGGCAGTCTATGATTCTGCGATATGCAGCAAAGGCAAGTATATGGAGTTACATCACAGATTGGTCATGATTTTATTTAGTGACTCAACATGATGAATGGCCTACCCCTATTCCTATATTCTCTGACCGGTGTTTTGATTTTCCAGGTCCACCTGTATCAGGATTATCCAGTCCTTCTGAAAGCCAACGGACTTTTGTCTGGCTTGCTGCATTCTCCACAATGGGTCTCACCACACTGGGGCCAGAAAATCCTGCCAATGGTCGATGTGAATCTGCAGTGCTGTGAGGTTAACTCTATTTTCTCTCCACACAGATGCTGCCAGACCTGCTGGGTTTTTCTAGTGTTTTCGGCTTTTGTTTCAGATTCCAGTCTTTGCTTTTATTTTAATGTTGAACTTGCTGTCATTTCTCTTCCAGGAATGCCTACCTTGAAGAAGTCTTGTTTTTTTCTCCAATAGGATTTCCATTTGGTCTGTGTCTTGTACCATATTCACCTTCATGATTCTTCATTTCCTGCTTGGTGTTTATAGAGTTTACCAAAATTTGCTTCCACAGCCACATTTACTTCCTCAGAAGCTGTCTCCATCTCAGACTCGCTCCACACGGATTCCCCTAGCTCATGCCAATCACTGACTTCTAGCTGCTATGCCCCATCTTGTACTGTATATCATCCATTGCATTTGTATCTCTCTTTAGCTCTGTACAAGGGCCAGATGGACTTGAAATGTTAACTCCATTTTCTCTCTCCACATTCTTGCTGAGTTTTTGCAACATTTTCTGTTTTTGTTTGCAACAATATATGTTGTATATTTATCTCATTGTTGTTTGTGAGATCCTGTCTGTATATATTGGCTATCTTTCCCTACATTGTAATAATGAAAGCATCTCAAAAATAATTTGTTGCCTTTAAAGCTCCAAGGTCATGAAGGATGGGTACGGTGAGACAGTGGTTAGCCCTATTGTCTCACAGCATCAGAGATTCAATTCCCGACTTGTGTGGAGTCTGCACATTCTCCCTGTGTCTGCATGAGTTTCCTCCGAGTGCTCTGGTTTTCTCCCACAGTCCAAAAGATGTGCTGGTTAGGGTGAATTGACCACATTAAATTCTCTTTCAGTATACCCAATCAGATGCTGGAATGTGGGGATTTTCACAATAACTTTGTTGCAGTGTTAATGTAAGCCTTCTTGTGACACTAATAAATAAACTTAAAAAAAAGACATACAAGTCACTATATAGATGCAAGTTCTTTCATTAAATATCTCATAACATCCACCTCGGACGCAACAAAATTTAATTAACTGATTGCTGCAGTGGTATGTGCAACATTAGCAGAAACTTTGCACTGTCGGAAATGCAAGGAGTCAGATTTATCCGTATTTTGTCCTAATCTTGCATCCTGGAGATAGGGTCAGTACCACATGGAGGGCAGGTACTGTACCAATATAATGGTAGAAGGGCATTCTGTTGTTCTGAATGGGAATAGGTTGTAGGTGGCACGGTGCAGCCAAAGAATGAACAATAGAAATATTTTCTCTGTGGTGCTCCCAGATTCAAAGAAATTGATCTATCTAGGATCAATTAATATTTGAAAACCTCTTATCAGTTTCTGTGTGCAAGATTCTTTAGGGACATGCATTTCTTGTCATAAAAGGATAAGTGATCTCGTACGGTGATGGAGCTATGAAAACTCCTACTGAGGGCCAGTCCCAAATTGAAGGTTTTTTTAAAGTTTAAGCTTACATTACCTTTCCCTACATCATAATAATGAAAGCATCTCAATAATTCATTGCCTTTGAAGCTCTAAGGATGTGAAGGACTGGTGCGGTGGCACAGTGGTTAACACAGCGCAAGTGATCCAGGTTCAATTCCCAGCTTGGTTCCCTATTTATGTGGGGTCTGCACATTCTCCCTGCAATGAATTTACTGTGAAAATTCCCTAGTTGGTGCACTCTGGCACCTGTTCAGATCATACTGAGGGACAGCTTAGCATGACCAATGCACCTAGCCAGCATATCTTCGAAATGTATGAGGAAACCAGAGCACCCAGAGGAAACCCATGCAGGCATGGGGAGAACATGCACATAATGACCCAAGCTGGGAATTGAACCAGGTTGCTGGCACTGTGAGGCAGCAGTGCTAACCACTGTGCCACTGTGCCACCCTGGGTCAAGATAGAAGGATGGAAACTGAAAGTAATATCCACCACCATCTATCAGAACAATCTGACTCAGCTTTCATGGGGTACAGGTCCTGTGGAGGCATATTCTACATACTGCCCCGTCTTTTCACTGTCCTTACACCCACATCCTTTTGATGAAGGAATGGAACTTGTAGGCCACAGTGCAGTGTTTAAATTTAAGTTCAGTGTCTTGGTACCTCCATTTATTTTTCAAACAAGCCAATATATTATTTTAACAATGTATTGAGTTCAGCTAGGATGGGATTTCTGCGAGTGATGCTGCTTTTTAACCCCTCGTTTATTATGTCAGAATTAAGTAAGCAGAGGTTGGAACTCCCTGACCTTGCCAACAACTGGCATTTTCCAGTCCTGCAGCAGTGAATAGTGATTTGACTGAGCACTAGATTCTCCATTCTCGCTGGCAGCAGTAGCAGGACATGCAAGACTGGAGAATTCTGGCCATTGTGTTTTATCTTGTCACATTTTAACACAAGCCTTTAACAAGCTCTTTCCAGTTCTGAGCCAGTTTTAAAAGAGAACATTTTGAGATTTTATCATGTTCCTTCTCTTTATTATTTTAACTCTCAACAAAAATGAAAGTTGCAGAATGTGGTGGCACTGTGACACAGTTGTTAACACTGTTGCCTCACAGTGCCAGGGACCTACGTTCAATTCTGGCTTTAGGTCACTGTCTGTTTGAAGTTTCTCCCTGTCTATATATGGATTTCTTCCGTGTGCTCTGGTTTCCTCCCACAGTCCAAAGATGTATGGGTTAGGTTGATTGCCAATGGTAAATTGATCCTAGTGTCAGGGGATTAGTAGGATAAATGTGTGGGGTTACAGGAAGAGGGCCCAGGTGGGATAGTGGTTGGTACTCAATGGGCCAAATGGCCTCCTTTTGCACTGAAAAGATTCAATGAATTAAAGGAAATGCTTTCCATAGCAGCTTTCATGGTTTTGCATAATGCTCCTCACGTTACAACATTAGTGTCTTGTTCCAGACAGACGAGGTCAACAAAACACATGTTTACGTCTGTTTTCCAAAGCTGATATAGGAAGTGTGCATACTAGTGGAGGGTGTGGGTGAACTCCATAGTTGGTCTTTTAATATGCTGCTCTCATCCGTGGTGCTGTTGGGGCTGGGGCCGAGATCCTGAGCTTTCAGGCTCTTGGCAGATTTGTTGAGGAGAGAAAGTGGAGATTAGCACCCCGGACACCTCAATGGCACCAAGATGTGGAGCAGTTTGGCACCACAGACTAGTGATAAGTATTAGGAGCCACAAGAAGTCATTTGGCACAGGATCAATTCTATGGCACGTGGAGGCAGGGACATCTGGGGTTGCCGGCAATTGGAGGATTGCTGGAAAGAAGGAATCTGCTGAATCCCAGTAGATTACAAGCCCCTGGACTCAATCAGTTGCTGGAGCCTCAGCAGCAAGGAATATCTGGAAGGGACATTAGTCACACTCCTCTGACTACAAAGGATATTTAAAGAATCTGTTCACCTTAAGTTTGAGGTGATGGCACCGTCGTGCTAATGATTGAGTTCAGCACTAGCAGGATGGTGGCTACCATGGAGATCTTGATCCAGGATGTCAACCTTGCATTATTGTGTGGGCTGAATTCCATCACTGAGGCCATAGCTGATCTCCAACAGTGTTGATGACAGAGTGGCTCTCAATCTAACTCCAACTGCTGCTTCTCATCAAGGAGCCAGCCCAGGGCCTTCGGACAGCCAGAGGGAGGAGGACCAGCAGCTCAGCATCCCAGAGTCAACCAGCCAGGTGACTCTGGGGCTGTCTGGCTGACCCAAATCCTCCCTGTAGCCCATCAGTTCCAGCTCCAAAAGCTGAGGAGGAGGCATGTGCCCCACAACAAAACAGCCAAAGAGGCTGGTGTCCTCCTGGTCTCAACTCTCCAAAGGATATCCACCAAAGTTATCAAAAACAGAGCGTAGCAGTCAGCAGATTGCTTCCACCTCCATAATGTCAACATTATGGATGTTGACAGAGTAACAAGACGTAGTAGCAGGCTTAGGAAGATTAAGAAAATGTAGTTGCACAACGTGAGTTAAATACTAATACATGATTGTAAATGAACACCTGAGAATGTCTCTAACCAATTGTGAGCAGTGTTCATGTCATTCGGATGTGAAACCTTTAGTTCATGCATAACATGAAGGCAACTGTCTTAGTCCAGGACCTCTTCTCTGTGCAGTGTGTGGAGTGAAGTGATTGCCTGGCTTCACAGTACTCAACACATCTGTGACGCCTGCACCTTGTTGTGGCTTGGTGTTGCTGCCAGCGTGTCACAGGCAGGCCTCACAGAGTCCCCTGATTATCAATGCACACAGAAACAATCTTTGATGTGGGTCTGGAGCCCATCGCTGCAGTACCTATGTCTGCTGATGATGTGGTCCTGAAAAGGACAGATATTGTCAAAGGATCAGGTACTGTTAAGGTATCACTGCTGCATCTACATGATACGCTATTGTATGGAGCTGCCCACAGCCAAACAGGACTTTGATTTTCACAGTGTGTGTCAGGAGCGACTTCACCACATTATCCATCTTGCAGCTATTAGGAGGCATGCAGCTCTTGCAGTGTTTAGTGAGTTTTGTGGCAGTCCAAAATCCCACTCATCTCTGCCCCACTCCATTTAACTGACTGGTGGCAGCCGTAATCATTCGATTGCATGCTGTCTTCACACCTCAAGCACACGTATTACCCTGCAATACACTGCAGGCTGTGCTGTTAGCTTGAACTATGAGTGTTCTAGGTCCAAACTGATTAGGTGCAGTGTAAGGGGCTCTGAATGCCTCCATCAGTCATTGCTCCATGCCCATCTTTTACAAGGGGATTCTTCAACTTGTCCTGACATCCAGTTGTTATATAGCCCCCAAAAACTCCCATTAAGTAGTTGTCTGTGTCCAAGAGGTGAAATGCTCTGGAATATTTAGTGACATATTTTGGGCAGAATTTTATTGGCATGTCTGCCTGAAGTTTATCCCAGGCCAATGGAGAATGCAGTTCTCCGAGCTGCACCCATCCCTGGAATTAGGGCTGGTGTGCCGGTAAAATTCCAACCTTAGTTGCTTGGTGGGAAAAATTGCTTCAGAGGCCTGACTCCAAGTATGCCAATGGAGCTGAACTATCTCAGCTGAGGAAGAATATTCACTTTTGACAAGTTTTTCTGAGTGTTTGGCCATCTCCCTTACCCTCCATCTCATGCTTCCCCCACCAGACACTTGCATCTGACCCAGTCTGACCCCCACAGTCCATTTCCAATCTGGCCCTACACTCGCTGCAGCCCTTGCCCTGGCACTTCATTGAAAGGCAATCAGGAAAGGGCCATCTGTCTGAGCCCCCCACCCACTGAATGTGTAGCATCTTGTACTTTATGTCCTGCATAAAGAACAAGGACATATTCCTTGTTCCTGCAAGTTGTGCACATTCACCTCTGAGTTCCCCTTGAAGTTCAGCGTGCCATCTTTTAAAGGCAGTCATAAGTCACATCATTCTGAAGTCAAGCCGACATGGGATTAAATTTGATGGTGAGGGGGTTTATTCTGGTATGTGGGCTCAATGACGAGATGCAAACACATTGCAATTAAGTTGCTAACATTGGATGGTGGGAAGCATAGCCACTACTGATGGGGCGAGGGGACAATCATGTCTTGGATTGATGCTACCATGAAACGTGATGTGGTCCAACTTGCCATATTCTCAACTCATGTTGCCAAACATGCAAATAGGAATGGGAAATCTCAGCAATCCTTTGTGATCTTGAGACGTTCTGAAGCTTCTTGCAGCCAATGAAAACATTTTAAAGTCTCGTCACTCCTGTGTTACAGGAAATGTTGTATGGTAACAGCCCATAAATGAAATGAGATGAATGACCAAAGGATCTGTTTTAATGTATAGGCTGAGGGATAGATCTTGGCCAAGGTACCAGGGAAAATTCCACTGTTTCATAGAATCATAGAATCCCTACAGTGCAGAAGGAGGCCATTCAGCGCATCAAGTCTGTACTGACCACAATCCTACCCAGGCCCTATCCTCATAATGCCATATATTTACCCTAGTTAGTCCCTCTGACACTAAGGGGCAATTTATCATGGCCAAGCCATTTAATCTGCACATCATTGAACTGTGGGTGAAAACCAGAGCACCTGGAGGAAACCCATGCAGTCACAGGAAGAACGTGCAAACTCCACACAGACAGTGATTCAAAATTAGTGCCATTGGATTGTATATAACAACATGAGCTGGCGCATGAGTCTAATGTCTTATTGAAAAGGATGTATTGGCGCAGTGATATTGATAAAGTAGATAGAGTTTTTCCCTCTAACAAGTGGGCCAATAACTCTGCCCAACTAGTAAATCTTTTGCAGATTATTTTAGTTTAGAAACAAAGTATTCGGTAGGATCAAGAGGATAGTTCATTTGCTTTCATCGTTGAATAAAGCACACGGATAAAAGCTGATGAATCTGAACACTGAATAAATATTAGCACAACAGCTAGTAAAATCATTGACAAAAGATGAAGAGGAAAGAAGGGGAGAATTATTTTTCACCCAGCAAGTTGTTAGGATCTGAACTGCTATTTCAGATTCTAACAAGGCTGTGCAAACTGATTATAAATCATTTTAAAAGGAGTTGAATTTTTACTTGGGGATAAAAAACTTACATCATTATGAGCAAAAAGTATGGTGTGTGGAATTAAGCATGCTGTTCTTCCAAAGGCATAGAAAGTTCCTTCTGTATTGTGGGTTTCTGTGAGTCCATGCATTGTACAATCCCCTTTATGAGCTGGGCAGCACAGTGGCACAGTGGTTAGCACTATTGTCTTACAGCGTCAGGGACCTGTGTTCGATTCCAGCCTTGGGTTACTGCCCATGTGGAGTTTCTATGTTCTTCTCATGTCTGCATGAGTTTCCTTTAGTGCTCTGGTTTTCTCCCACAGTTCAAAGATGTGCAGATTAGTTTGATTGGCCATGCTACATTGCTCCTTAATGTTGGGGGATTAGCATGCAGTTACGGGGTAGGGCAAATATAAGGGATTGTTGTTGATGCAGGCTTGATGGGCCAAATGGGCTTTTTCGGCACTGTAGGGATTCTATGATTCTAAGAGTACCAGTCTAGATGGAATGCTTGAGTGTGTGGAGTTGAGCTTATGACCATTTCTGATTCTGAGGTGACAGTGCTGTCATCAAGCCAACAATATGCTGGATATGGGGTAATGTACCATAAATAAGATAATTAATGTAATGCAATACTATTTATTTATTGTACATCTCTTATTGTTTGTGCTCTTCATTTTTTTTGTTAACGACCAGGAACATCCTGAGTGGAATGTCCGGTATTCATTGGGTAGAAAAGAAAACAGAACAATCCAGAGGAATAATAATTAAAAATAGGGAAAACCGATCTCCAATGAAGTAAGAATGGATCTGGGCGAGATAAATTGGGATTGGCACCTTCAGATAAGAAAGAGAGAAGGATATTATGCTGGAAAAAGGTCTTTTGGACAAGGAAGTTGATTAATATTCTAACATCCAGACATAGCTGGGATGGTTAAAAGATAGTTAGAAACAATAATGAATTGAGGCAATTAAAAACCTCAGCCAGATCTTAGATTAAGCAAATGTAAGATGGTTGTGATTGCTTTTAAAAATTGTACTTTTATATGGTGTAATCTTAATTAATGAATGTGAGTAGATTGAGATAACCCCTGGACTTTTATTAGTATATGCTAATTATTGTAACCAAATATTTGAATGATAATTACTTACATAGTTCTTTGAATTTTTCACTCTTAGTGGTCTGAAAGATTCAAGTCACAGTCCTATAGCTTTAGTCTTTTAATAAATTCATCTTAAACTACGCTGTAACTTTGGCTACTGGAGAGGAATGATAGTTTTAAATACAACAAGGAACCACCGTGACAGCCCTGCAACCCTGACTGATGTCAGCTGGGTAATAGAACTGAGAACTAGGTTGAATATAAAAGGTTCAGAAGGGAAGTGAAAATGGAAATAGCAAAAGCAAAGAGACAGCATGAAAAGAGAATGGCATCTCAGGATCAAAAAGGAGACTGAAGGCGGGTGGCCTAGTGAGGTATTAAATTGATGCTTTTCATCTGTCTTTATTAAGGAAGAAGATACTGCAGAGATCATAGTGAAAGTAGAGACAATTAAAGGGTTTAGAATTGATTAGGAGGATGTATTGGATATATCAGAGATTTTGGCTTTCTATACTAACTATGCTTAGTAACCTGGACTAATGCATTCAACAAAACCAAAGTGACTCTGGAAAATGCAGGGATACTGGCCATAGTTTTCCAGTCCTCCTTTGACTCAGGGATAGTGCCATAAGATTGGTGAATTGCTAATGTTATGTCCTTGTTCAAAAAAATGGTGTAAATAAACCCAGCAAGTCTAGCAGTTTAACCTCAGTAGTAGGTAAGCTTCAGGAAACGATCATTTGGAACAAATTTAGTAGTCCTTTGGAGAAATGCAGGTAAATTAGTTAAAGTTAGCACAGAACTTTGTTGGGAAAATTGCATTTAATTAATGCACTGAATTTTTTTTTGATAAGGATTGATTAGGGCAATATTGCTGATATGGTGTACAGGGATTTCTAAAAGGAATTTGATAAAATTTTACACAGTAAAGTTTAAGGTCATGAAATAAAAGGGACAATGATGACATGGATATGAAATTGGCTGAGTGAAATGTTTGCAGTGGAGCTCCCCAGGGGTCAGTGTTACAACCTTTGATCTTCCTAACATATGTTAGTGACCTAGATATTGATATGCAAGACACCATTTCAAAATAATTGGGTGCTATGAATCTTGGACGCATTTAGAAGAGTAAAGAAGATAATGTAGAACTTCAAAAAACATAGACAGGTTGGTCAAATGGTGAATTAAAGTTTTAAATTGTGGTTTATTTAAAAGGGTCATGAGTAGGCTTCCATTAGCACTGCAATGAAATCACTGTCACACTCTGATGTCTGTACAGGTACATTGAGAGAGAATTTAGCATGTCCAATACATACATCTTTTGGACTATGGAAGGAAACTGGAGCACTTGGAGGAAATCACTCAGACACAGGGAGAACATACAATTTCCCCAGTCAGTTACCCAAGCTGAGAATTGAATTCAGGTCCCTGAAGCTGTGAGACAGTAGTGCTAACCACTGTGTCACTATGCCACCCTGAAATTCAATGCAAAGAAGTGTGAAGTGATTCATTTTGGTAGGAAGAATACAACAAGGCAATATAATTCAAAAGGAGGTGTAGGAGTAGAGGGATTTGGGTGTTTATATGCTTAGAGATTGAAAGTGACAGGATAGGTTAAGAGCGTGGTTTATAAAACATCAATATCCCAGACTTTATTAATAGTGGCATCAAAAAGCAAGGACATTATGTTAAATATGTACAGGATGTTGATTTGGTCTCAACTGGAGAATGTGTCAAGTTCTGGGCACTACGCTTTAGAAAAGATGTGAGAGCATTAGACAGAGGGAAGAGAAAAAATATCACAATACTGTTTCAGGAATGAGGAACTTCAGCTAAGTAGATAGATTAGAGAAATTGACGTTGTTTTCCTGGAGAGAAGATAAAGAGGAGATCTGATGGAGGTCTTCGAGATCAGAAAAAAATCATTTCCATTGATGGAAGGATCGAGAGCAAGAGGACACAGATTTAACAAATTGGCAAATGAAGCAATGGTGAGATGAATAAAAATGCTTTTTATGCCACAAGTGGTTGTGCTGCACGGCTGAGAGGGTGGTGAAAACAGGTTCAATTGAAGCATTGAAGAGGCATTTGGGTTATTATCTGAAAAGAGGAATGTGCAAGGTTAAAAGAGAAGGATTAGGAGTGGCCTGAAGTAAATAGTCCTTTCAAAGAGCTAGTGCAGACACAAAGAGGCAAATGCCTCCCTTCTATGGTGTAACCATTCTGTGAGGTCCATTTGAAGATCACCAAGATTGTACAACAACTTAGCAATGCAGTAGTTGTACTTTTATCTACAGAAAATCCAGCTCTCAAGCAGAGATAAACCTAATTCTTTGGATAGTTTGAGATCATCCCTCTTGATATCTTATTTCAGTGTCCATTCTTGTTTTGAGAGTCTACATGAATTGCCTTTGGATATTTTTCTACAGAAAGAGTTTGAGCCTCTAAAGGCTGCTGAAGTTTTTTTTGAAATAAGGCTGTTATAATAGCCTGAGGATGAGCCCAGGGGCACAACGGCCAAATATTTGTTGGAGGAGGGAGCATGAAAGCAAATATGTTTCCAGCTAGTGGATGAGCTGATACCCTACATGTCAAATGGGATCAGCAATACAACAAGTCTCAGAATTCATGTTCCCTGGGTGAATGTGTATCTGCATTCGGAGCAATGCACTGTATAAGGATGGCTCGATCAACCTGATCAAGTCCATGCTGTTAAATTCTGCAAAGAAGGAATATTGTTGTCAATATAACAAAGCCTTTCTGGCCTTTTGCCTTAGTGGTGGTTTTATTGCTGGTTGCATGATATCCATATCACAAAAGCTAGCAGTACTAGTAAGACATTAGAGCAGGGGATGTCTAAGCTGTTAACCTCAAGCTCCATAGTGGCACAGTGGTAAGCACCGCTACCTCAAAGCGCTAAGATCTGAGGTTTGATTCCCAGATTGGGTCACTGTCTGAGGGAGTTTATACATTCTCCCTGTTTTGCGTGAGTTTTCTCCGGGTACTCCGGTTTCCTCCCACAGTCTGAAAGACGTGCTGGTTAGGTGCATTGCCATGCTAAATTCTCTCTCAGGGTACCCAAACAGGACTGGAGTGTGACGACTAGAGGATTTTCACTGTAACTTCATTGCAATGTTAACATAAATCTACTTGTGGCATTAATAAGTAAACTTTACATGACCCCCAAACATTGAAAGCCTGGCTCTTAAAGACTGGCATTTCAATATTATTTGTATTTGGATCTTCCCAATCTAAATTTTGGATTGGGAAGTGTAATTATTCATACTTTTACCTTATTGACACATAAAATCTAAAACAGAAATCTGTGACCATCACCTTGAGATACATTTTTTAAAAATGCATTCTTTCAAATGGTCAGTAGATAGGCATATGGATTAGATTGGAATAGTTTAGGTTAGAGGGTATTAGATTAGTTCCATTGGTCGACACAACATGAGAGCTGAAGGGCCTGTACTGCACTGGAATGTTCTATGTTCTATATTCTACTATGTTCTCAGAATATTGGCTTCACTGGTCTGGCCAGCATTTATCACCCATACCCTAGTCACCCTTGAGTCGGTAGTTAGAGGCCATTTTCTTGAACCTTTGTAATAGGAGTTGGGACATTACATTACAGTTGCATAAGGTGTTGGTGAGGCTGCACTTGGAATGCTGTGTACAGTTTTGTTTCCCTTATTATTGAAAAAACAATGGTAAACTGGAAAGAGTGCAAAGAAGATTTATGAAGATTTATGTGTTGTCAGGACTAGTGGGCTTGAGTTTTAAGGAGTGGTTGGCCAAACTAAGACTTTATTCCATGGGAATGTAGGAGAATGAAGGGTGACCTTATGGAGGTGTATAAAATCACAAGAGGCGTAGATAGGATGAACGCTCAGTCATTATCCCAGGGAAGGGAAATTGAAAACTGTAAACGACATAGGTTTAAGTTGAGAGATGAAAGATTTAAAAGGCACCCGAGAGGTACCTTATTCATAAGGAAGGTGGTGCATTTATGAAATGAGCTGCCAGAGAAAGTGATTGAGACAGGTCCAATAGCAACAATTAAAAAGTATTTGTATAAGTTCATGGATAGGAAAGGATGATGGGCAAAATACGGACAATTGGGATTGACTTGGAGGGCACCGTGGACACGTTCGGCCGAATCAACACTGTATTATTATATGACTCTATCGGTCTGATTTTACCATTACTTCGTGCCCATGCCATGGTAAAGTTGGGCATGAGACCACTAACGTGATTCATGCCCGTGACTGCGCAGATGCCCACTTTACCAACGCCCAAAAATGGCCACGATCCGAATCATGCCTGAAACAGGTACAATGACGATTTAAATGCATTTGCATGGATTTAAATTGAATTAATGGGCTGCCCAACCAACTTTACCAGCATTGCCCCCTTTACCATCGTATTCTTACATCCAGATTTGACACAAAACAGATATAGTCAGTAAAGGTCTGTTTCAGGCGCTCTAGCTTTTGAAGAGATCGTTCAGAACTTCCAATGGCTCTCTGACTCAGCTCGGTGGGGTTGAGATATGAGGCGGGGAGGAGAGAAGAGAGACGCCCGATCGTTATCTGGTGGGGAAGGGGAGGGCGAAGGGAGGCCCGATCGCTCTCAGGTTATTAGGGGAATATAGGGAGACAGGGGAAGAGGGAGGCATCTTCATTCTCTGGTAGGTGGGGAGGGGGGAGGGAGGCGGGTAAGATGTATCTCTGGTAGGAGGAGGCTTGATCACTCTCTGGTGGGGTGCAGGGAGGAGGGAAGCCAGATGGATCTCTGGTGGGGTGGGGAGTGGGGGTAGGAGGGGGATCCGCTGTCTCTCTGTGGGCGATCGGTGGGGGGGAAAGAGGGCAGGGAGTTGCAATTGGTCTGGGTAATGAGGGGGTGGGGTGGTTGGATAAGCGGGGCAGTTATGTTGTGGGAGTGGCATGACGTCTGTGGGGGCCATCGCTCCTGGGCTGCCTTATCTGCTTTTTGTGACCCAGGAGTGATGTGACAGGGCGCGATTTTCAATTCTTTTTTCAATGCACGTGCACATTTAAAGGTTCCAACCAAAGCTGCAGCATTTTAGGCATGTTAAGTCCCACCCACAGCATGATTCAGACTTGTGATTCTTTTTCAGGCTAAGTGTGTATGGGAGCACCGGGAACAGATTTCCAAGTTGGATCTGAATTGCAGCCAGATTTAGCACTTAGAATGAAAATGGGGCCCTGTGACTCTACACTGTGTTGTGAAGGTGTTCTCACAGCACTGTTAAGTGTCGACCCTGCAACAATGAAGCAACAGTGTTCCATGTCAAAGCCTAGATGATGTGGGATTTGAAGAGAAATTTTAGTGGTCCCCTATGGCTGTGAGGCTCAGTTGGTGGCGCTCTTGCCTCAAGGTTAGAATGTTCTGGATGCAAGTGTTACCCTTAATGCTACCCACACCAACGTGGTTCTGAGGGAGTGCTATACTGCTGAAGTTACAATCACAGATACCTGTAAAAGATTGCATTGTGTTATTTTATAGGCAAACAGAGGAACTGTTCCCGGTGCACAAGAAAACGTGGTTCGTTCGATTAATATCAGCAAAGCAGATGATTATTACAATGAAAGTTGCTGAAGCTTGCTGTGTGCAAATTGGGTACTGTGTTTCCTACATTACATGGAGATGCCAGTTTTAGACTGGAGTAAACACAGTGAGAAAGTTCTGAACTTACTACACACCTGACAAAGGAACAATGTTTCCAAAAGTTTGTGGGTTTACTATCAAATAACCTGATGTTGTGAGACTTTTTATTGTATTTTCCTACATTACAACAGTGAATACAATTCAAAAATACTTCACTGACTGTAAAATATTTGGAGAAATTTGGTGATCATGAAAGATCTTTATAAATGCAAGTATTTTTTTTTAAATTTTATTTGCAGCCCTTGATGTTGTGGCTAGTGAATATTGTGGGCGTGGAAAATATTATCAAAGGAGCCTTGATGAAGAACATCCTGTAAATAGTGGTGAACTGATGGTGATGGGAATGAATGCAGAATCATAGGCTGGTTACGCCATATGTGGAGGCTATTTGGTCCATCAAACCCATGCCACTTCTCTACAATTTAGCTAACCCCACTACTCCATCCTTTCCCCATGGCACTGCCAATATTTTCACTTCAGGTGCTTATCCACTTCCTTCTTGAAATGCTGATTTGAATGGTTCAAGGACAGAGCTATTTGGCGAAATCTAAAGAACAAAGAAGATGCAATAACATCACTTGGTGTAGTTTATAGACTGCCAAATGATGGGAAAGGTGTAGAGGAACAAATCTGCAAGAACGTTAGACAAAAGTGCAAGAATTATAGAATAGCTATTATGGGGACACTTCAGTGTTATAACTATTAATGAATCTGCCTCTCCCACCCTTTTAGGAAGTCAGCATGGATGGGCAAATTGGTCGGCATGGACCACTTTGGGCCAAAGGATCTGTCACCAAGATTCTATGATTCTATGATTCATTGTGGTGATCATGTGGCACATCGCGTGACACCTCTGCCTCTGAGCCAAGGTTTGAGTCCCACTCCAGGACTTGATGGCTAAATAAGGTACATTCATAATAAAGAACAAAAGAACAAAGAACAAAATGGCACGGGAAACAGGCGCTTCGACCCAACAAGCCTGTGCCGCTACCTTAATGTTTCTAATTCTACCCATGATCCCTGTCTATGTTTATACATCTATAGATTGAAACCAAATTTGAGACAATTTAGGGAAAAGTTGTTCTGCCAATCAGCCTAAGAGCACATCTTTGGGACGTGGGAGGAAACCGGAGCACCCGGAGAAAACCCACGCAAGCACAGGGAGAATGCGCAAACTCCCTCAGACACATGTGACAAATAGATTGAGATTGTCAACCTGCAAATTCCTTCCAACATGCCAACGGCTGGTGGTAAAATCGAGAGAGACTCCTGATCAGCCAGGCTTGATGTGGAGGGGCGCCCTTTAAGTTACAACACCTGGCAACAGACCAGGAGTTACGAGTTATGGAAACAGATGGAAGTCTGCCTTCGTGCACCAGTAGTTGTGTGAGGAGAATGCGTAAGTTGGTAGAGGAGATATCTATCAAGCAGGCTGCTTTGTTCAGGATGGTGTTGGGTTTTCTGAATGTTGTTGATGCACACATAAATAAATGGCCTTCGAGATTCAATGCTATGTATTTACAGGACATTTACTTTGACATCCTTGCATTAGAGAAAGATGAATGGGACTCTAGCAGGATCAGTGTAACAGGAGACAGGCATATATGGTAAAATCAGCAACTCAAAAAAAAACCTGGAATGACATTGTACATGTTATAGCAACACTCAGGGTTTGAGCTAAAGTCAGAGACATTACTTTCTCAGTGTGTGTACAACCGTCTTCTAGAAAGCACTTTCATTTGGAGCTGAATGCCCTGACTGCAGAGAGTTAAAAGGCAGATCATTTTGCTATCAATTGCTGAGCCTTTGTGGCTGAGGAATTAGCCCATAGGAAAGCTCGAGGCTTGCTTTTGGCATCAGGCCCCCATGCTCTTAGCTGCCACCAAGGTCAATTAAATGAGAAAGCTTGTCCTTATTATATTCCCTTCCAGCTGTTCCTTCATTTTATGCCAACTAACACAGAACATTTAAAATTCTACTTCTTAAGCACCAGTCCAGCTCTGAAAAAATATCAGATTTACTTGCACCATAATGAAAGTTTCCATTGTCATTAGACACATCATTAAACCTTGGTTGAGGAAGTTAGTACTTAACATTTTCCTTTAAATATTTGAATATCATTTCTCTTATAGAACACTTATACTTCTATACTTCTGGAATGAGTGGTCAAAAGTGGTCCACTGCTGCAGACCTCCCCTCTCCTCAGTGTATATCGAGAAATGATTTCTATGAAATGCAGTTAGCAGTTAGCTCCAGTGTTGAGAACATCCAGACAATCATTCCTACTAGCCTTAATATTGACAAACATAATACTGGAGAGAATTAGGAGAGATAATTAAAAGCACACGCCCGACACTCGACTTCCCCAACTATGGGCAGCATGGTGGCACAGTGGTTAGCACTGCTGCCTCACAGCTCCAGGGACCTGGGTTCAATTCCGGTCTTGGATAACTCTTGGATAACTTGGATAACTTGCATGTTCTCCCCACGTCTGCATGGATTTCCTCCAGGTGCTCTGGTTTCTTCCTACAATCCAAAGATGTGCAAGTTAGGTGGATTGGCCATGCTAAATTGCCCTTTAGTGTTCCATGAATTGTAGGTTAATTGGTTTAGTCATGGGAAATGTCTGGGGTTATGGAGATAGGGCAGGGGAGAGGCCCTGGGTAAAACGGTCTGTCAAATGTTTGGTGCAAATTTGATGGACTGAATGGCCTCTTCTTCACTGTAGGTAGTCTATTCTATGAACTACCATTGCACTTGCCTGCTTCTCCCCTCCTTCTTCCCTTAAAAGTTGGGGCATTGCAACTGCACAAGTGCCTTGGATTTACAGCAATGTAAAATGAATAGCCTCCCTACAACTAGACTAGTGCAATGTTGGTGTTTAGCTTTGTGTTTGAGCCTAGCATTTTAGCATCACATTAACAAAGAAGCCTACTCTTTGTGCATGACAGAGTATCCATGGTACATAAGAACTTCAGTGATCAGTTCTATCAACAGTCAGACCACTTTGAGGCTAATCAATCCATTTATATTAATAGAAATGTTTGTTTACTTTGAATTCCTTAATATTATGTAAATAAACATGCAGCCAGTGGAAAAATGTATTCAGGACACAGCAAGTTATTACAGGGTAATAAAGATGTCAATCTCACAAAGTATTTACTCCGCTCTGCAGCTGCATGAGGATTTTTTGCTGAGATCTATATACGGAGAAGCCATTAGAATTGTAGAATCCATATACTGTAGAATGAGACCATTCAACTCATCATATCTTCACTGATTCTCTGACAGAGTATCTCACCAGGCCCACTCTACGCCTTGTCTCTTAAACCCACGCATTTACCCCACTAATCTCTCTAACCTGCACATCTTGGGACACTAAGGGGCAATTTAGCATGGCCAATCTACCTAATCTGCACATCATTGGGCTGAGGGATGGAACCAGAGCACCCAGAGGAAACAGGAGGCAGAACACGGGAAGAATGTGCAGACTCCACACAGAGATACTCAAAGCCTGAATCAAACCCGAGTTCCTGGCGTAGTGCTAACCGTGGAGCTCAGTCAAGCTTCGAGCCCATCTGTTTAGATAGCTTTTGATGGAACTGTTGCCATCATCAGCTGTGCCTACATCTGTCCACCTTGATGTTGGTACGTGTCAACACACTCAGAAGGCCTGAGGAGATGCCAACTGAGCCAATGGACTGGCAACACCAGGCCTATGGAATCCGTATGACTGCCTAACCTGAAAACATTTAACTTGTTGGAAGATCTGCCACGTACCAAGATAGACTAATTTCAGGGATGTTTGGGGTCAGAGAAAGAGGGTAGAAGTTGGTGACACTGGCCTCCAGATGGGACCCCAGCAGTTCCCTGAATAAATGTCAAATCTATTGTAATGCACATGATAATTTATCTGAAAAGGGAGAAAACCAAAAGTCAAAAAATAGAGAGCATTTTACCTGCAATATGATACTTGCTGGATTACCAACTTTTATAAAAAGCAAGCCCATTCTTGCATCAGGTATTATCAGCTATTTCTTTCGGAATCCAGCACCTCTCTAATTAGCCTCTATTCCTACAAAGTGCAAACAAAAAAAACACTGCCAATTAGTATCTAATAGCCAGAGAGCAAAGAGGAATGAGAGATTCTGGGGGAAGAACCCTCATCACTGCTGGTTCCTTGGCAAATACAGATATTAGGAATGCGGCATTTACTTCATGTTTTCTCTCTTCCACTTTTTCATGGCTGTAACAAAAGCAGTGTCCATGGGCAACAGCAGAGAAATCGGTCCAATTATATGGGGCCAGTGTCCAATATACCCATTAAAATGTGCAGCACAGCATCATTTTTATTTTCACACAAAGCTTTGTGTAGTTTCCTGCTTCAGTCCATCAAATTCTGCACCAGTTGATATGTATCTGAGTTTCCAGAATCCAACTAGTTTATGAAATATTTATCATGTTTAATTAGCTCAGTCTCTTGGCAAACTGTCTTGCTTCCCTTTGTATTATTTATACTCATTTTCTCCCATTAACTCTCTGGCGAAATGTACAATTCCAGTGACCATCTGTCTGTACCTATTTGCGATTTTTAATTGGAACTGATTTATTTACAGGACACATATTAGTCAGTGTTCTTTGACCTGGCCAGTTCTTTGGCCAGTATTGCATGGACAGTGTGAGGTGCTTTCATAATTCCCAACTTCACGCTTGACACACAATTTCTGTATTAAAATACAAAACTGTCAGAATCTGCGCAGGTTTTGAGAATGATTCTCCAGGCTCCAGATTATTTGTTATATTTTACTCCATTGAAAAGAAATGGGCAGCACGATAGTTAGCACTGCTGCCTCACAGGACCACGGATCCGAGTTCAATTCCCTGCTTGGGTCATTGTCTGTGTGGAGTCTTCACTTGCTCTCTATGTCTACCTTCTCCTGGTTTCCACCCATAGTCCAAAGGTGTGCAGGTTAGGTGGATTGGGCATGGTATATTGCCCCTTACGTTCAGGGAGACGAGCTACGGTAAATGCATAGGGTTATGGGGATAGGGCTTGGTTGGGATTGCAGTCAGTGCAGACTCAATGGGCCGAATGGCCTTCTTCTGCACTGTATGATTCTATGAGCCCCATTTTATCATTACGTCACACCCGTTTTTGGGCCCGAAAATGTCGTGAAGTCGGGAGTGAGGCCAGTAAGGCAATCCGCACATGTGTCCACGCAGATTACCACTTTACTGAGACCCGGGGAATGGCCACGATCTGATTTGTGTCCGAAACAGGCGCAATGACGAAATTGAATTAATGAGCTGTTCGCCCAACTTCATCAGCATTTCCCTCTTGACCACTGTGTTCGCTGATCCAGAATCACCCCTCAATTATCATGCTGAGTAAAAGTCTGATTCAGGCATTCTAGCTGTTAAAGAGGAGAGTTCAGAGCTTCCAACGGCTCTCTGACTCAGATCAGTGGTTCAGCGGGGAGGGAGGGGGACCAGATCATTCTCTGCTGGGAGGGGGAGGGGAGTGAGGCCAGATCATTCTTTGGGAGGAGCGGGGATTGAGGCAAGATGTTGTCTGGTGTTGGTGGGGTGACGGGGAGCAGATTATTCTCTGGTGGATTGGGGGGAGGGTCAATTATTATCTGGTTGTGGGGGAGGAGGGATTGGTGGGAGAGGCCAATCGTTATCTGATGGTGGTGCCCAGATTCAGTACTTAGAATGAAAATGGTAAAATCAAGCCCTATTTCTATAAAAAATATGAACAGAAATCTCATTGCTCACCACAATATGTATGGCTCAGTGTTAAGTTCATGAAAATGTATCTTTTTGATATATGCAATGTCTGAAGAAGTATTTCTATTAGAAATTAAGATTGTCAGCAATCAGACATCCTCATGGTACATTTGCAATGACGATGTTTTGATATTTCTCATCTAGCTAATGATGCACTTAGATGGTATAAATGTCAAAGCTCTCATTAATCCACCCATGAAATTCACAATCTTGCAGACAATGACGATCCATCAAAATTTCCATGAAGTCCACTCTATCAATTAGGTAATGGAAGCACATATAAAGTCGCTTGCTTAACTGCCATTATACTGTTTAAAAACATTTCCTTTTTAAAATCTGTTATTTTAGTACTGTGCAGAAAACTAGGCATCTGTTTTCCAAGTTGCTCACCCAGAGATGATCTCTGTTGGTCCCTATTTTTTTCAAAATTGGGTCCTTCTGTCTTGAACTCTCAGGGTGGCACCTGTCCAATACAGACTGTAGATATACTTTGGTATTTGCTTAACATTTGTGAATAGTACTACATCTAAACAGGTTTTAGAGTAGGCATTTAGTTCTCAGGGAATGCTTCCATCCTTTTTGAGAGACTGGCTGCTATCCATGATATATTATCACTATACTTTTCAGCAACATAAAAGAGTGTGATCTTATCCAAAAATTTTAAGTATCGAACGAGAGTGAAAATGGGAGAGAATTGTGCCGATTTTTTGGATAAGATAAAAATTCAATCTTACCACCCTTTGAGCAAAATATACTACTGAATCTGTTTCCCACCAGCAGGGGAGGGGTAGGAGCCTAAGCTCCTCTGGAAGCTGGCAGCTCACTGCAGAGGGCACAATTGCTCATGCGTGGATCTCTCTGTTCTATGAAATTGCCCTGTGTCCGTTAGGGATTGCCAGTTGTCAGGCTGGCAGTGCCAGGCGAGCACTTGCAAGGTACATCCCCTTGCCCCCAACCTCTTGGGTGGGTCTCAATGGTATCTGGTCCTATTGGCTATCATGACAGGTCCCCATTGATGGGGATGATACATGACCTTCGTTGGTGAGGATCTTCACTGGTAAGGCTGCTAAGACAAGTGAGCCCAGACAATTGCATCCCAGGCTCATTGATAATGCTTAAGTTCTTTTTAAAATGGAATTTAAATATTGAGATCAACCATGTGTCCTTTTCAGATGCAAGGCTGATTTCACAGATATGTGGTGCCTGTAAAATCATGAGAGGTAAGAAACTGGACGTGATCCCCATTTGTCCCCTCTCTCACATTCTTACCTGTTCGTCCCACCCATTGACCAGTGAGACAAGAAGATAACATCGCTCCCTAACTCTTCAACTATTTTACATTTCTGTAACATCCTTTTTACATCTACAGATTCTGTTCAATTCCAACATATACCCCGACCCCCCCCCGCCCCCTCTTCACCAAAATCCCTTCATTTTGAAGTCTGACAACAGCGTACAGAATGCTTTCAATCAGCAGTCTACACTAGGAGTCCCAGAGGAAGTGACACTCCTGGTTAAATAAAAGGCAAGAGGCTCCC
The DNA here is from genome assembly GCA_024679065.1 of Sphyrna mokarran. Lineage (NCBI taxonomy): Eukaryota > Metazoa > Chordata > Chondrichthyes > Carcharhiniformes > Carcharhinidae > Sphyrna > Sphyrna mokarran. Next base: position 102,757,438 of record JAGIQG010000007.1, read on the forward strand.
TCATTCGACCCTTCATCGAGGAACCCTTTTCCTGTTGAACCAAATAAACAAAATCAAACTAATATGAAGACAATTCAAAAAAGTCAGCTCCCTAAAAGGAGAACAGCTTAAAACAAAAGACAAAGCAGAAAGGGAACTTAAAACATCAAATTAAAGTATGATTAAAGGAGTCAATAATGCACCCCAGTCCCTGTGGTGCCCAGTGGGTACAGAAAGCATCAACTGTGCCCTTGGACACCAGATGCTCCCTGTTCAGGGACACCCGACTGCAAACGTAACCACAGTAAAGGGGCAGCCCTTAATCAGGGAGCTCTTATTCTAACAGGCCATGCTCGATTGCATGATTAAAATAGAACCCTTCAGCATCATTGCTGTCTGTATATCTGAACAAAATAGCTGAATGTCAGAGTGACAGAACTGCAAGGGCAACAAACAAAAGGTTGAGAGATGATTGAAGAGCATCGAGCCTCTGGAATTAGAAGGAAACTCAGGACGCTCTGAGGAACTTGTTTCTCCCTTGAAGCACTCTGGGGAGAACTTTAAGACGGATGCTTTTTGATTCCAGAACAGACTTTTATAGCTGTATCATTGATTGTTGCATCAAAGACTGAAAAGAAATTGAATATTTGAGAATTCAATGAATTTTGATGACAAAGCAACCAATTTCTTGCAAGACTGTCCAGAGAAGAAGAAGAAATGATTTCCTGATGAATTTCCAGGAGTCCATCAATCTATGTTCTGTAAGCAGTGGTAAGAGAGACACACCTCTCTCTGTAGAAAGCCTGACTACGGGCAATAGGAAAATCTGCTGTGGATGTGGAGAGAAGTCAGCCTCATCTTCTGCAGGAGAGGGATTTCTTGTTGACAGCCAACTCTGGGGGAAGACTGCTAAAACAAGATTCTGCAGTTTTAGGATTTTGCCACAACTTTGCACCGACCTCCAGCTTTGGAAAGGAGACTTTCAGCTGGAACTGAAGTACGGGCGGCACAGTAGCACTGTGGTTAGCACTGCTGCCTCATAGTGCCAGAGACCCGTCTCCAATTCTGACTCCGGGTCCCAGTTTGTGTGGAGTTTGCACCTTCTCCTATGTCTGCGTAGGTTTCTTTCGGATGCTCCGGTTTCCTTCTAGTGCTCCATTTTCCTCCGACAATCCAAAGATGTACAGTTAGGTTGATTGGCCATGTTGAATTGACCTTAGTGTCAGAGAGATTAGCAGGATAAATACGTAGGATTACAAGAATCTGGTCTAGGTGATATTGTGGCTATGTAGACTCGATGGGATGAATGGCCTCCTTCTGCACTGTAGGGATTTTGTGATCTCTGAACTTTTACCCTGGGAAGTTACCAGGTAGAGAGCTGTGTAATCCTGATTGGGTTTAAACTCAAAACTCAGGTAAAGCATTCTTCCTGGAAGACTCTTCATGAGCAACAGGAGACAAAGTAAATTATATATTGGTCGGTTCAGTGGAATTAATATCACAGTGCTGCTCTTCCATCAACTTTTATAGATGCATCATAGAAAGCATTCTTTCTGGTTGTATTACAGGTTGGAATGGCTCCTGCTCTGCTCTCTAAGGCTGCAAGGATCTCCAAAAGGTTGTGAATGTAGCCCAATCCATCATGCAAACCAGCCTCTCATTGATTGACTCTGTCTATGCTTCTAGCTGCCTTGGCAAAGCAGCCAGCATAGGTAAGGATCCCACACACCCCGGACATTCTCTCTTCCATCTTCTTCCATCAGGAAAAAGAATCAAAAGTCTGAGATCACGTACCAGCTGACTCAAGAACAGCTTCACCCCTGCTGCTGTCAGACTTTTGAATGGACTTACTATGCATTAAGTTGATCTTCCTCTACACCCTAGCTACAAGCGTAACACTACATTCCGTACGGTCTCGTTTCCTTTCCTACGAACAATATGCTTTGTGTAGTATGCAAGAAACAATACTTTTCACAGTATGTTAATACATGTGACAATAATAAATCAAATCACATCAAATCAAATCAAATCAAAATCAAGACACCAGAGGTTTGATAAGGTGCATTCATTAATTGGAAAGACAAATCATTTGGAGGAAGAGCAAGCTCAGATCTTCATGGGGGCGATTACCATTTGCTGTAGTGCCTTCTTTCTCCTCCATCTCTAGCCATACCTTATTAAAAATTGAGAGATTCATAACTTCCACGTCTGTGCTGGGTCTGCTGAATGGCATCTCTGTGTACATAAGGAACTGACTGCTGAGTGTATACGTTTCCTCACATTCTGAAAACTGAACTTCCATTGGTGCCATAACAGAAGATGAAAATGGTTGCATGAAGGATACTGAGTCTTTCACAGGATGGCCAGAATTTTACATTTACAGTCTGTTGAGAGAGAGAATCAACAATTTTTTACACCTTGTAGCTAAAAGATTCAATAATTCTTCCTTTAATTGGAAGGTCAACATCTTGTGATTTGATAATAAGCTAGACAAAGTATTATTGGCTGAAATCTCTCAAGGTCATTCTCTAACGTGTTAACAATAACTCCAGTATCAGTTTTAAAAGAAATATTGAAACCTTGAATTCAGACTGTTAGTGACCAGTAGTTAGGAATAAATAAAATTTCCCCAAGGAACTTTATAGGTCAATGTTTTCTGGACTCTTCATTTTTCTGAAGGGATGTGTTCCATAAATACTTGCTGGTATGTGACTTCAATTAAAATTCCTGGATTTGTAGAAATGCTTGAAATACAAAGAACAAAGAACAAAACAGCATGAGAAACAGGCCCTTCAGCCCAACGAGCCCGCGCCACCACCCTGATGTTCCCACCTCTACCAGTGATCTCTGTCTATGTTTATAGATCTATGGATTAAAAACCAAATTTGAGACAATTTAGGGAGAATTTGTTTTGCCAATTAGCTTAAGAGCACATGTTTGGAATGTGGGAGAAAACAGGAGCACCCAGAGAAAACCCACGCAAGCACAGGGAGAATGTGCAAACTCCCACAGACACAGGCCCAAATCCATGTATCTGCACAGCACAGCGATAGTCACTGAGCTGCCATGTTGCCCATCAAATGGTCCAGGTCAAGCGTACACTAATGACGTGAAGCACTAGGATAATCTTGAAAAAAAAATCCAAGAGCAGCCCTCTCACGACCCATCGCGTGTATGCCCCTTGTTAGACAACAAGGTGGACCAAAGCACCTGTAGGATAAAAATAAGTACATCAATATCATCATCTATTTATACACTTCCCAGGGACTCCCAAGGCTCATGATCCCTATTTTAAATCAGTTTTTTATACCCCTCCATTTCCATTCTGTTTATGTGCCCATCTATGTATTTCTTAAATAACTCCAGAGTGCCTGCCTCCACCACTTTACTTGGCAGCGCATTCCATACTCCCACCACCCTCTGTGTGAAAAAACTCTCTCTAGCATCTAAATTATATCTTACCCCCCTCACCCTAAGCCCTTGACCCCTTGTGCTATTCGAGTCCAATCTAGGAAAAAGCCTAACCCTGTTCACTCTATGGATACCCCTCATAACCTTGTACACCTCTTTTAGATCTCCTCTAAGTCTATGTCTTTCTAAGGAAAACAGCTCCAATTTGCCTAACTTCTCCTCATAACTCAGACCTTCAATACCAGGCAACATCCTGGTAAACCTCCTCTGCACTCTCTTCAGATTCTCCACGTCCTTCCGGTAGTAAGGTGACCAGAACTGGATGCAGTATTCCAAATGAGGTCTAACCAATGTTTTATACAACTGCAACCTTAAAGGCCAGCTCTTGTACTCTATACCCCTTCCTATAAAGGCTAGCATACTATATACTTTCTTCACAACCTTCTCCACCTGCTCTGCCACCTTCAGAGACTTGTGCACCTGCACCCCCAGGTCCCTCTGCGTTTCTATACTCTTAGTAGGTCTACCCTGTCCAGCTTTGTCTCACAGGAAGCATTTTGCACCTCCTACTAGCAGTTCTGCGGTCTGTACTGAGTTTTTGCATCACCATGAAATGGAGTTTTCCAATCCCTTGCTTTGTCAGGATTTCTTATGGGTGGGGCCACTGTTCATGGGCCTACCCCATCCACAGAACCATGTGAAGCTTTGGTGCTGTCACATGTGATAGTCCGTTTAAATGTTCAAAGTTTAGCCTACCTCACATACTGAATTGCTTGATCAAATGTGAGTTCACATTCAGTCTACAGAAAGTCCGAGAGGTTTTCTGGACACCCACAACTATGCACGACTAGGACTAACTCATCCTTCAGTACCCAATATCCACAAGAACTAACTAGATGATATAGGTTAGTGAGAAATAATCCAATCAATTCCCCTTATCATTGTGAGCACCGGTTAAAACCCATTCATTCAATTATTAAATTTTGCTTTTAATTAAAATTGAAACATAGAAAATAGGAGCACAGAGAAGGCCATTCAGCCCTTTGAGCCTCTTTCACCATTCATGGTGATCATGGCTGATCATCCAACTCAGTAGATTCTTCTCACTTTCTCCTATATCATTTGATACCTTTAGCTCAAAAACTATATCTAACTCCTTCTTGAATACACAATGTTTTGGCCTCAACTGCTTTCTGTAGTAACAAATTCCATAGATTCACCATTGTCAAGGTGAAGAACTTTCTCCTCATCTCAGTCATAACTGGTCTACTCTGTCTTCTTAGAATATCACCCTTAGTCCAGACCCCACCCCCTGCAATCAGGAACATCATTCCTGCATTTATCTTGTCTAGTCCCGTAAGATTTTATAGGTTTCTATGAGATTCCCCCCCTTCTTCTAAACTCCAACAAAATATGATCCTAAGCATTTCAACCTCTTTTCATATATACATCTAGTCATCACAGGAGTCAGCTTGGAAAACTCCATAGCAAGCTCCATAGCAAGATCTTTCCTCATATAAGAAGACCAAAACATCATACAATATTCCAAGTGTGGTCTCACCAAGTCCCTGTTTAACCGCAGCAAGACATCCCTACTCTTTCACTTGAATCCTCTAACTTTGAAAACCAATTGCCTTCTTCCTCACCTGCTGTACTTGCATGCTTACTTTCAGAAAGAGGTATACATGGACACCCAGGTGTTGTTACACTCACTCAGCTTGTCAGAATCACAATGAGGCGTCTCTGCACCCCACTAATAGCTCATCTACCTCCCCAAACCCACCCAACTTTGCACCATCATGTTCTGACATTGAGTCATTCTGTCTTGGGCTCCGGGTATGCTTCTCAGAAAACTATCAAACGTACTCTAGTATCTGCTTAACCGTTGTTTAATAGTATTTCTAAGCAGGTTGCAGAGTGACCCATAGCTCTTCGGCATGTTTCCAACCACTTTCCTGAGGTTCTAACACATGACTGACTGCTGTCTTAGTGCATCATCATCCAAGTCATAGATTAACATATTCCATCTGTCAACTCTTTATGCTACACCTATCGCATTTCAATTAAGAGCAGTTGTGCTGTTCACTACCACTATTGGCCTGCCTCTGTGAGTCATTGTGCTCCAAATGACAAACAAAAGTCAAGCCTCCTGAGCCTTCTGTGCTTCTAGGCTACTGCCATACCTTCCATCTATTCTGACATACCTAGCAATATGGCTATTGCAGCTGTGATGTCTGTCAAAAACAATTCCCCTGTGCAACAATCAAATCTTTTGCCACCGCGATAATACGTACAAATTATCACCTTCATTCAGCTCACTCACTCGGAGCAACATATTTATTTGCAACAGAACCGTGCAGCTGCAGCAAGTGGCAAAAGTTCATCATTTTTGACCTTAACAAGCATGAAAAGTTCACTTTGTAATTCACTTTGTTTTTATTAATTTGCTTCTGGAGGTCTATTTTTGATATAGACATTTTAAAATCATTAGCACTTTTTAAATTCAAAGGTAACAAAGCACGGGAATGTTCTTGTCGGGATGAAGATGCATCATAAAGATCTATTCTCAGCATGAAACTGCAGTAACTGCGGAAGGACGAGCTATCTTACATTTTTCTCCACAAGCTAAAGGCATTTTTCTGTAGCCTATTACTGCCCAGTGTGATACCGTGCAAAGGAGTTCAATGCCACCAAAATCCTTAGTTCTTTAAATTGTGCTGGCACCTGGGAAGTTGTAAATCAACCTGCAACTTGACCCTAGAAACATTTGATATCAAGACAGCATATGCAATGTTAGAATACGCATGGTATTGTTGGAATTTTTTCACAACCCTGTGAAGGTAAAAGAAAATTGGTTAAAAATGATACATTTCTGACAAATGATAAATTTAGGACACAAAAAAATTCTGCTAATATCCTGATCCTTTTGCAGAGATAAGTTACCTAGACATTCCAGTATTTTAACCATCATAGACATGTTTCAAAACATTGCATGATTGCCAATGTCACTCAAATATTTGTTTATTCTGAGATTAATTATTTATATAATGCAAAGCTTTTATGCTCATTAATCTTCCTTTAATATCATTAAATCATGCCTATGAAAGGCGATAATTTGCTCAACTTTTAAAGTAACTCTTTTTAGTGTGAAATGAATTGTTTCTAAATAATGATGGCATCTTCTGCTAATTAAAATAATAGAATCCCCCTACAGTGCACAAGGAGGCCATTCGGCCCATTAAGTCTGAACCAACCATAATCCAAACAGGACCTATCCCCATAACCCCATGTATTTATCCCGCTAATCCCTCTGACATTAAGGAGCAACTTAGCATGGCCAATCCACCTAACCAACACCCTTTTGGTCTGTGGAAGGAAGCTGGAGCATCCAGAGGAAACCCACACAGACACGGGGAAACGTGCAGGCTCCACTCAGACAGTCAACAAAGCCAGAAATCGAACCTGGGTCCCTGGTGCTGTGAAGCAGCAGTGCTAACCACTGTGCCAATGCGCCATCCAACATTTCGACTGTCACCTGAGTTTCAGGAAAACTGGCACTGAGTACTTCCACCATTTCCATTCAGCATCACCTTCCCGAGGGATTCCTCGCACCCTTCTCCTTCCCTGGAGTTTATCAGTGTGGAACTCACTTGCCCAAAGTGGAGGTGAGCAAGGTGGCCAACAGGCAAATTCTGTCGAGTGACATGGGATCCAAATATGGCAAACTGCAAAAGGATGGAGAAGTATTTCTAACCTGTGCAAGTGTCACGGCTGTGCGTGTGTTGCTGCAAGAGTGGTGAGTTCCTCTATTCTGCATTTTTAAAAATGTTATTGAACAGCCCTGGGGAATTAATTGGAAATATCTCTGCCTCTCTCCAGTGTTTTTGCTTTGAGATGCACATTTCAGAAAAAAAACTGTTCACTGGCTCAACCAGTCATGATACCTGCTTGACACCAACCCCAGAGAGCAATGTCCATAGTTCAAATTGCTCACTCTAACCTGGTTTATGTCTGATCTCAGCTACAGTGAGGCTTTGGGTGTCGAAGTTGGAATTATCACTCTTGGGTTAGGAAGATAAGGAGGAAATTGACGGGGATTTCTGTACCAATTTGTTTGAAAGGTACTGACAGAAAGCAAAAGAGCAACCTGCTGGAATTTACTTGAATGGACACATGAGGCCATTAGTGAGTTTGTTGTCAGCTTGTCTTAGATTTTGCTGCAGTGTCATATTCTTCAGGCTGTGGAGTAAGGGAATGGTGAAAGAATGGAGCATGAATGATGGAAAAGGGGCAAATTGAAGAGAGATTGGTAAACAGATACACCTAGTGATAAAAACTAATTTCATTCTTGACAAAGGCTTTTTGGGGGGTGACTGGGTTTAGTAGTGAGGAGTTGGGGGGGGGGGGGGGGGGGGGGGGGGGGGGGGGGGGGGGAGGTGTGGACCGTGTTGCGCAGAAGTCTCCAAAGTCCAATGCTAATCAAGGAAGGGCAAAAGCGGATCAGGATTCACCAAGCTGCATCTGATCAGTGATAAGGAGCAACATCTACTGGATTGAGGCAGACACTGGGCTGTAGGCTCAAAGCCTAAATTTAACACAATCTTCTCATCCTCTCCAGATAGACTCCGCCAACCCTCAATTCACAGAGTGACATGGAAACATATCAATGACTTTAGTAGCTTAACTGTTCACTATTATTGATATCAATAATGGTCGCTGTCTGTCCTTTAAACAGGGTTCGTATTATCTCAGCCTCCAGTTTTTCCTGCATCTGCTCCTGCTAATTGGATGGCAAATACAACTCTTGCCAATTAAGCAAATCAAAAATCAGTGCAGAGCCAATATTGTTCCTAGTTGTACAAGGTCACTTTAAGAGTCTGAACAAGTGACATCCTGATGATATCATTGACTGTGCAGAGAAGTAGGCAGTTTATCCTATCAGTATGTAGAGAATACACCTTTCCTAGCAAACCTTTTGTTTGTTTGTACTTTTAATGTCTACAAGCCTAACCTATAAAAATACCACAGCCAGGACCTGGAAGTGGTCGTAATGAGATCCTGATCTGTAGATTAAAGTTCTGTTGAGAAATACATTTTCACTTGTGGGAAACTGCAAAATTGGAAGTCATCAATAGTAAGATAACAATAAAAAAAATCCAAAATATTAAATTGGGTATTCAAAAAAAACCTCTTCATCTAGTTTATTTATTAGTGTCAAAGTAGGCTTACATTTACACTGCTTTGAAATTACTGTGAAAATCCCCTAGTCTCCACACTCCTGTGCCTGTTTGGGTACACTTAGGGAAAATTTAGAATGGCCAATGCATCTAACCTGCATATCTTTGGACTGTGGAAAGAAACCGGAGCACCCAAAGGAAACCCACACAGACACAAGGAGAACATTCAGATACTGCACAGACAGTGACCCAAGCCAGTAATCAAACTCAGGTTCCTGGCAGCAATGTTAGCCATCATGCCACCACGTCACCCTGGCAGAGAGCTGTGAGTATTTGGAACTTACCATCGCAAAGAGTAGGTGAAACAAATAGCATAAGTGCATCTAAGGGGTGTCAAAACAAACATATGAAAAAGAAAAGAATAGAGAGTTGTGTCAACAGAGTTAGATGAGGAAGGAACACAAATTCAAATGGAACATAAATGCCAAATGGACTAGTTGAGCCAAATGGCCTGTTTCTGAGCTTCAGATAACCTGATGTTTGTGGGAAAGATCATCGGTAAAAGAGATAGAATCATAGAGTCATATATATATACAACTTAGAAACAGGCCCTTTAAACCAAGTTGTCTAAACCAATCAGGTCTCCTAAACTGAACTAGTCCCATTTGGCCCATATTCCTTTAAACTTTTCCCATCCATGTATCTGTCCAAATTCGTTTAAATGTTGTTACAATTTACCTGCCTCTACCACCTCCTTTGGCAACTCATTCCATATTGTTATCACTCTCTGTGTGAAAAAAAAACTTTCTCCTCAGGTTCCTTTTAAACCTTTCCCCTCTCACCTTAAACTTATGCTCTCTCGTTTTGTGCTACAGAGATTGAGGTAGATAAAGAACAAACCTTTCACAGGGCTTTGCAAACTGGATGAGAATATCACAAATGAAGATGATCCACAACCCCAGAGCAAGATTAACTTGGAGGTCCATGGTTGCCAATGCCCTCTTGGGACATGTTACCTGAAGAAAGAGAGACAGAAAGCCAATGTAAATTGATGTAATATGACCAAAAATTATATTATTCCAAGATAATTTATTGAGAACTGTTGGATTTATCCAACATACCTTGGTTTCAAACACCATGAAAAATAACAATAATGATATAACAAATTGTTAAATAACTGTGAATTAAACTACCACTACGTCAAAATGTGTGATTTTAATAGAACATACTTGAAAGATACATTGTACAACAAATAATTTGGACTGTGTATTTATTTCACACCATTAACTCTGACCAGTAAAGTAGTCGTGCTTTCATGCACTGTAACAGATTAACCTTTAAAAGTTGCATAACAGATTAACAAATTGTAGTAGATTTTATGAGCATTAATTAATTGCTTTTGCATTGCCATTTAGATAACAGTACACAAAGACTGTGATTCTCCTGAATCAGCTCATGCACCCAACCTCATTCCAGCCAGCACCAGAGCTGCCGCAAGAACTGTCCTAAGGTTCTTGGATGCCAATGTTGGCCAGATGTTGGCCGCCACGGAGGACAGGAACAGCACCCTCTTTCCAAGGATTGACAGGAACCTGGGGTACGGTGACAGAGGCAGTAAGCTCCAGCAACACCACCAGGAGAACCATAAAAATATGAATGACTTCCTTCGTGTTGAAAGGGTGAGTACCCACCTGTCATTCATTGGCATCAATCCTGTTTCTAACGTCTGGCATCTGATCTTAAACCCTTGCAACCTTCAAACATCCAAACTACACTCCTGTCCCTCACATCTCCATCACAAACGCTCAAGTCTATGCATAGTGCCCACACATGCCACCAGCTGTCAAACCGCTCCCCCAAACCTGCCATTCCACTATCACACAATGCCCTCAATGGTGGGGTTGTCATCTACATTCAAGAAACAGCAAAGCCAGCTGGAAGAATCCGAAACCTTTGCCTCACAGGAGATGATGCTGGGATTGCGTGATACCCAGGCCAAAACCGCAAGAATAATATCACAGTGGAAAGCCAGGAGCAAGGCGTCAGAGCCATGACTGAAAATGTCCAAGGCCTAGTTCACTCTGCGATATCCATGGCTGAAGCCCAGGGCCCCGTCACACATGGGCATGTCAAAGATACAAGTAGACCAATAATGGTCGCTGTCTGCCCTTTGAACCAGGTTCATGTTATCTCAGCCTCCAGTGTTTCCTGCATCTGCTCCTGCTAATTGGATGGCAAATACAACTCTTAGTCAATTAAGCAAATCAAAAATCACTGCAGAGCCAATGTTGTTCCTTGTTGTACAAGGTCACTTTAAGTCTGAACAAGTGACACCCTAATGACATTATTGACTCTGCAGGGACATTATTGACTCTGAGAAGTGTGCCTTTGTTGGAACCTTTTCAGTGCTGAGTGATGGAGCCAATGTTTAAAATAAAAGACTTGTCTGAAAGCACTTGTGATCTCCAGGGATTATTAATGTTATTGAAAGGGATAAGGATGAGGCCAGAGTGAGCAGCTGCAGGGCAGAGCAAGAGAGCAGAAGCCTTCATGGGGCATTGATTGATTGTATCAATGAGGTTTTTGATGTGACCTGGACTATCTGCCAACACATCTTTCCATTGCTACAGGGGCATCTGCGTGAAATAACTTCATCTATCACGGGGCTGTAAATGAGGGAAGTTCCAAGAGGTGTTTGAAAGGGAGCAGCCCTCATAAGAATAACATCTGCTGGAAGGGAGAGGAATTCAGAAGGAGCTGCCAGCAGTAGGGGATCAATGAAATGAACTCATGAGCTAGGACAGTTTGTGAGTGGATTGCTGATAGAACCATATAGGTTTCCAAATGGCCTGGTAGTCTGTTATCATTGAACAGAAGACCTCACAGTTGTAACAGCACACAATGAGGAGTGAACACTTTTCCCAGTCAGGTGCCTGAAAGTGACAGCTAGCAGTGAGTCGCTACTGTTTAAACACGTAGTGAAGCTGATTGGCCAGGGTGTCCCTATTTAGGAGAGTTGGGAGATTGGAAGGGGTCAGACCTCCTTGCTCCCCCTCAAAATCAAGGGCCCTGCTTTTTAAGAGCAGCACCAACTCATGCCCGCATGAATTCCAGTTTGGGAAGTGGGTGCACTGTGGGAGGCCTTCCCTGGTGGTTCATGGTGGGGTTTCCAGATCATTAATGATATTACAATGAGCAGTTTTGTGTAATTATCCAATTCCTGCCAGATCTGTGCAAGAACTCAATCGGGGCAGGCGGATGAATGAGAAATATTCTGATACCCGACAGCGATCTTGCTTTAGTCCCATTGCCCTATTCAGCATTCCATCAGGATCCCTGTCAGTGGTGAATGAGGCTGGTGAATCCCCTTCCCCCTGCGATGTTCTTTTATCAATCAGCTCCAGCACCAGTCAGAATATGATTAATACACTTGCCCTGCAGAGATCCCGTGTCCTTTTGTCACTTTTATCAGTATTGTTGAACACCTTCAACTTCAAGAATCTGGAGCTACGGCTTGATGTGAAGGTTATGAGGATACTTTTCTCGAAAATGAGTTATTGAATTCTTGACAGCAGAGCAAAAAGAAAAGATAAATATAGACTTGCATTGAAACTGTGCCTTTTATAACCACAGGATAATCCAAAATACTTTACAATCAAGACAGCCCTTTGTGTCCAGCCAGTGTCGAAAATGCGAGGCTGATTTTACACAGAAAGCTCCCATAAAACTGCAATGCGACAAGGACCAGATAATCTGTTTCCTTGCCATGTCAATTAGAGCAATAAATATTGGCCGGGTCACTCCTCCATTCTTCACGTTATTGCCGTGGGATCTTGTGTTGCCACCTGACAGGACAGATGGGCCCTTGGCTTAACAGATTGACAAACAGGTCAGGAAACAAACCTGCTTTTATGGCACTGCAACTTGAGTAAAGGTATTTTTCTTTCACAGCAGATCTGACCACAGCTGTGCATTTTGACACATGGCACCAATTGCGAGGATTTTTAGTTGAAGCCAACCAAATCCTCACAGTGTGGGATTTAGTGTATTAGCATCGTTCATCTACTAAACTCACCTTGTGTGACTTACATACGGCTAAAGCCTTCCTAGATAACAGCCCTGCATTCTGTGGGTAAGTTTTCCATCTGCCACTGATCCTGTTCTGTGTACTCAAGATCAATCCACTTCTGTGTGTTTTTAACCCCAATCATTAAGCTGTTTATTTTAAATGTCTGCTTTTCACCTGGAAATGCCCACCCATAAGGTTTATAGCCTCCCTCAATCATTGAATCCCTACAGTGCAGAAGCAGGCCATTCGGCCCACTGAATCTGCACCAACAACAGTCCCGCACAAGCCCTATTAACATAACCCCACTAGCCCTCTGATACTCAGGAGCAATTTGGCATGACCACCTAACCTGCATATCTTTGGAGTGTGGGAAGAAACAGGAGCACCTGGAGGAAAGCCACACAGACAGTCACCTGAGGGTGGAATCAAACTTGGGACCCTGGCGCTGTGAGGCAGCAGTGCTAACCTCTGTGCCGTCTGGACGATAAACATGCATATAGTATCTAAAATAGAACATTTATCCTCCAACATATCGAGGCTACAAAGGCATCGTACAATTCATGACATTCAGTCTCCATGGTAAATATCATTCTAAAACAGAATTTGCCGGCTTGATGTAAGATTTTATTCTTCACATCTATGATGCCATTTTTATCTCTTTATTTATGAGGTGCATATTTGAATTGCTTAAAAATGTGTCTGCTTAAAGTCATATAACAAACATACTTCACTGTGTTTCTGGGTTATCACAGCCATTGGAGGTTCACTCTGTCCATAGCATCAACAATCCCATCACATGTTAGCACATTAGTCACATTCACAATGAAAACCTGAGCGTACCAACTGTTCCATTGAGAGGAGCACACCGCGACCCAACAAGATGGGTATCCAGATCTGTTGTCTCCACCACAATTTGGCTTGAACGATGGTGTGCTCCTTCCTATTATATGTTTTGCGGTCACATTAGAAAGACGAGGAGAAAGTGGCAAAGGTGAATGAGAAAGAGGAGAGTCATAGACTCATAGAATCACAACAGTGCAGAACAGCTTATTTGGCCCATTGAGTCACCACCAACTCTCTGTCAGAGTATCTTACCCAGACCCTATCCTTCAGACTATACCCATAACTCCACATATTTGCCATGGATTATCTATCTAACCAACACATCTTAGGACATTAAGGGGGCAACTTAACATGGCCAATCCACCAAACTTGCACAGAAACTGGAGCATCCCGGAGGAAGCCAATGCAAACACAAAGAACAAAGAACAATGCAGCATAGGAACAGGCTCTTAGGCCTACCAAGTCTGTGCTGACCCAGATACCTTTCTGATCTAATATTTTCTTGACAGGATGTGGTCCATATCCCTCTATTCCCTGCCTATTCATGATGCCTCTTTCCTCTTTCATCTGTTCTCCTTTTGGTCTTCAGTTCATCTTCATCTATGACTGACTGCCCAAGTGACAATTCATAGGTAGCTTGAAGCTTGATGCTATAGAATCTGCTTCCATCACCTCCTGTGGCAGCATGTTCCAGGCACTTATCACTCTCTGTGTGAAAAACTTGCCCCTTATGTTTTTTTTAAATATATCCTCTCTCACTTTCAACTTATGCCCCTGAGTAATTGACTCTTTGACGTTGGAAAAAAGAGTCTGACTATCTACTCTAACCAAGCATGTCACAATCTTGAATCAGGTTCCCTCTCATCCTCTGACGCTCCAGTGAAAACAATCCAAGTTTGTTCAATCTTTTTTCATAGTCGATATCCTCCAAACCAGGCAAAGTCCTGGTAAATCTCTTCTGCACCCTTTCCAATACATCAACATCCTTCAGTCATGTGACGACCAGAATTGTACATAATACTCCAAATGTGGCCTAACCAAAGTCTTATACAGCTGCAACATGATTTTCTAGTTCCTGTATTCAATGCCCCGATTGATGAAGGCCAACATGCTCGGTGCCTTCTTGACCACCTTGTCCACTTGAGTTGCCACCTTCAGGGGACTGTGGATCTGCGCACCTAGATGTCTTGGTATGCCAATATTTTTAAGGGCTCTATATACTTTCCTTCTGCAGTGGACCTTCCAAATCGCATCAGATGGAGAGAATGTGCAAACGCCTCACAGTCAATCACCCTCGGCTGGAATTAAACTCAGGTCCTTGGCACTGTGAGACAGCAATGCAAATCACTGCGCTACCTTGAAAGATAAAGGAAGGATGAATGTACTGGAACTTACCAACTCATGTTCGTGAGTGAGTTACCAGATTGCAGTAACCCTGAACGAAAGCTCAACAGTTGAACAACTCTCCCATTTTATCATACGTCTATGATGGGTAATGATAACTCACTGACACGCATGCCAATGCATCAAATATCTCTGTGCGCAAGCCCATCAGTCTATTTCTACAGGATACCAGATTGAACTCCTCATTCCAATCCTCTGCAGCAGAATGGTGGCACTGTGGTTAGTACTGCTGCCTCACAGTGTCGGGGATCTGCATTCGATTTCCAGTTTTGGTCACTGTCTGTGTAGGGTTTGCACATTTTTCCCGTGCCTGTATGGGATTTTGCTCTGGGTGCTCCTGTTTCCTCCCATAGTTCGAAGATATGTGGATTAGGTGGATTCAACGTGCTAAATTTCC
Source organism: Sphyrna mokarran (assembly GCA_024679065.1). Taxonomy (NCBI): domain Eukaryota; kingdom Metazoa; phylum Chordata; class Chondrichthyes; order Carcharhiniformes; family Carcharhinidae; genus Sphyrna; species Sphyrna mokarran. The sequence continues at coordinate 102,772,718 of JAGIQG010000007.1, forward strand.
CTTTAGTGTCGGGGGACCAGCTAGGATAAATGCATGTGGTTATGGGGATGGAGCCTGGGTGGGATTGTGGATGATACAGACTTGATGGATTGGGCAGCCTCCTCCTGCACTGTAAGATTCTATAATTCTATGAACTGCAACCTCACCTTCAATAGAGCTGGTGCCTCACTATAATCTACCCTCACCTCTCAAGAGTCCATATCATATTGTTTTGGACAAGCGCAGAGTTATTGTACATCGCGATCACTGGGCCCAATTTCAAGGGCTATCCAATTAGGCCCCAACATTGCTTTATTATTGTCAAGATAAGTAACATATTACTCAACCTAACTGAACTGAGATCATCAGCAACGTATGGAAAATAAAGATCTGTGATTCAGTCTACCCTGAGTCAAGGATGCATTGTATCATTAGGCTTTATCGGACAGCAAGTTACCCCTGTTTATTTCATACTAAATGGTTGTTACTTTTTATTCTCAGAGAATTTGAAGCTCACAGCTTTGAAGACCACTTGTTCTTAGTAACTCACAATTTGTGGATATCTACCAATATATCTTATTCTGAAGCTTGTAAGAGTGCCAGTTTCTGAGCTGGTGGTTAGGAATGTCAGATGGAGAGTGACTGTGCTCTTTCCTCTTTCATCTGCTCTCCTTTTGGTCTTCAGTTCATCTTCATCTATGACTGACTGCTCAAGTGACAATTCATAGGTAGCTTGAAGCATAAATGAGCAAAGGGAGAGTTGCGATGAGGGAAGTGATAGGGAAGGAAGAGATGCATGGTAGCTTGTACACATTAACATGTTGTGGTATGAAGGTATGTTGGGTTTGAGAAAGTATATTGGACAGGAAAACACTATTGTCCTTACCTGCTTCAGTTGCACTCCCCATTACAGCCTGATTGATACAGTCAAGCTATTCCCTGGGTTCTCTCCTTCATGGCAATTCCAATCACCACTGCAGGCAGAAAATGCCTTGCCTTTAAGAGATGCTGCCAGGAAGGCAGGCTATCTTTATGTGGCATTAGCCTCAATTGATGCTGGACCTCTGAACAAACATTCATCCATCCACTCAGTAAAACGTTTAGTGTTGAGCAACATGCCACTATCTTGGAAATGAGCAGACTGTATGAGATATATGCTTTGTTCGTATCACTTTGGATAAGCACAAGGTTATTGTACATCACGATCTCTGGACCCAATTTTAAGAGCTATCCAATTAGGCCCCAACACTGCTTTATTGTTGCCAAGATAAGTAACATATTACTCAACCTAACTGAATTGAGAACATCAGCAATGTATGGAAAATAAAGATCTGTGATTCAGTCTACCCTGAGTCAAGGATGCATTGTATCATTAGGCTTTATTGGACAGCAAATTACCCGTGTTTATTTCATACTAAATGGGTTGTTACTTTTTATTCTCAGAGGATTTGAAGCTCACAGCTTTGGACCAGTGAAATAATACTGGAGCAACACTTATGAACATTATTGATTCTGCAAGACCTGTTCTGAAGGTTAATCCTTATGCAATGAAACTTGAACCTGCATGGGAAAAAAAAAATCAACCACACAATGCAGAGAACGTACAGAAACATTTAAAGTTCTCTTTGGAACAGTTATTTTTATTGACAGCGGATTTGATGACAACATTGGGTACCTTAAGCTAGTTGTGTTTAAGAGACAGGATCACATTGAACTCTATGAGCAAGGAAGTTTAAAGGATCGGCAATTTTATTCTTCTGTGATGCTAACACCTTATTTAGACTCTGACATGAGAACTTGAAAGGCCAGTTGAATGCCTTTTATTATAGCCTAGGCTTTAGCAGAGTGGAAAAATACTTTTAATGTACCCTCAGAGAGCAGTAACCTTAACAGATGAAAAACATTTCCCTGAAATGTCTCGATATGAAAACTGCATTACGCAGACCTGTGTGAAAGTATGACCCTTCTAATCATTGTCAGTATTGATATCACATCCACACTGGATGACTTTGCAGTTTTAAATTGATCATGACATTTGAATTGAGAGTAACATGCATTACATAATAAAAAACAGATGCGCAGAAAAATGAATCATTGCACATTTTCTAACTGTGGTATTGATTTCCTTTCACTGTGTAAAATACATGTTAGGTTAAGATGCATTTACAGTTCAGTAGCCAATATTGATCCTGTTTTCGCTACAAACTAAAAATGTCCTGTGCCTTCTTAAGTCATTCATAAAATTGTCTCAAGAAAAGAGCATGAAGAATTGTCAGTTAATGTAACCACAGCGATTGTACTGCTATTCATTCCAGCCTTTAAAAGGGAAGCATATAATGCTTTCTGCTTGATCGAGTAATTGGATTTCAGCAATGTTTTATACGCTTATTATTTGTGAAGCACTTAATATGCAGCTAATAAAAGTAGACAAAAAGTGTGTGGCTGTGGTTCATTATGCCGTGTAACTGAAGGAGATCAGCTTATGACATTCAGTCGCACTGGCACACTCTCGTAGTCAGTGTATAATGAGACCTTTAATTTAAAAAGGCCACAAGTAAAGGTTGTGCTTTTAATTTACAAAGCCAATTTAGAAAAGCTGGCATTGTACTTACATAACTGGACATGTGTCATGCGTTCTGCTATCTCTTCCTGCAATCAGCAATTGTAATGTTCCTGTTTTAAGTGGAAATGGAAGTTAACGTTAATTTAAGAGATCAATTAATGAAATATAACGGCAACTTGTATTTATATCGCACTTTTGCTGTAATCAAATATCGGAAGGAACTTTCAAATGACACTCACCAGATAGAAACTGACATTGACCTACCTAAGTAGATATCAGGACAAGTAGCCAAAGACTTGGTCAAAGAAGTCAATCTTAAAGAAAGGAAGCACAGTAGGGAGTCAGAGAGGTTTAGGGAGGGAACTCCAGAGCTAAAGGTCAGATTAATTGAAGGCAGAGCCCACCAACAATGGACCATCAGAATTGGGAATGTGTAAGAGGCCAGAATCAGAGGAGTGCAAAGATCTTGAGAGATATGTAGGGCTGGAGGAGATTACATAAATAGTGAGGGTTGTGGAATGGTTTGAAAAGAGGTAGTATACATGAGTTTGTATCACTCTTTTTAGAACCATGATGGATTAATGTGATGATACTTGTTTTTAAAAGATGTATTTGTTCTATATTCTTGTAGCAGTTTTATGCACTCGGAGCCCTTGCAGGGGATTTTCCAGTCGTGCTTGACTCAGACCAGAAAATCCCACCTGAGATTAATAGATCTTTGCATGGTCCTGTCCTGCCCATATTGATTCCCATGGCAGGAAGAACAGAAAAATTCTACCTGTTATGTCTACCTGCATCCTACATCATTGATGCAGCAGTGTAATTGTCTCTGATGGCTAGCATGTTGGTTTTAATCTGAGCTAATGCTGTTCTGGTGTTTTTCTCTTGGGATTTTGCAGACTGAGGCTTGATTGGGATGATTGGCAAGTATGGTCATATGATGGGGAAGCTGATCTTTCACAGAATATTCACGCTTACATGTTGCCTTTTGAGTTGAGAAAGAAAGAGAGAGAGCAGTCTCTTTCTTCTTCTCCTATCTCAAGTTAGAGACTAGAATCTGCCAGGAGATAGGTCTATTGGAGATTCTGTTGTATAAGAGTGATTCTTCCTCTGAAAACTGCTGTAGGGATCTCTGCCCAGAAGTGTTCAAAGGCTGAAAATCCAGCATCATGTGAGCATACTTGTTTTTGCACTCACAAATTCTGAAGAAAATATGTATAACAACAGAGATAGCTAGTTGTTAAGGATCATAATTTGTCATGACATGTGTAAGTATTTTAATTGAAAGCAGTTGTGCTAATTATTTTTGTTATATTCTAACTGTGTTCTTAAAAAAAAAGTTCATTTTGGATAAAGCTTCCTAGTGGATCACATGAATCATACCTGGAGTGAAGCACCTTATGCTCACTCTAATGCCTAAATCAGATGCAAAAGTTAAGGTCCAATTTAACAGCATGATATACTTTGAAGGTTCTAGTATGGGGCCTAATACTAACCAAGTATCACATACAAAATGTCATTGTACTGTGAGAAGTTAGCAAACTGAAGTGAGTGTGTAATTGAGTATTAAATTATACTTTTTGATTAATTGGCTATTAGTCAAGATTTTGCAAATATTGATTGAACTGGCCGATTGATAGACTACAGTAGCTATCAATTAGATGTTGAACATTTAATGACATTGTGTAAATTATAATTCACTAACTATCTTGGAAGTCCCATCTGTATTGGAATAGATTGTACGTGCATTTTGTGGTTTACAGAAGTTGTGAAAACAAGTATGTCTGTAATGTATTGCTTTAAATTGGAACAGCAGAGATAGCTAGCTGTTAAGAAAAGAAGGAATCACATTCAAAGCGGACAGAGAAATAAAAAAGACAGTTCAATGTACACAAGGAGTTTGACCTGAAATTAAATATTAAATTTACTTACAGCCATTTCTGTTTTGAGTTTCGTTGAGCCAGTTATTATTGCAAGACAATGGAAAGTAGTGTTTTATCAAACTTGTACAATATGCATAATTTAAAATGGGTGGATAGATTCCTAGCACACTTATTATTGAGATGATCACACCATAGTAGAGGGAATACTGAGGTCAAAAGTGGAACATTATCGACTGAAGTGGTGCTGTTGGAGTGATAGTAGTGGTGCCAATTGAGTAGAAAGAGTGTGAGGATTCCAGTAGGTCTGAAATTTTCAGACAGGCATTCAGTTCTCTATACTTATTGTATAAGTAAAAGCAATAACTCAGGGAGGAGATCATGACAAAAACTGAAGTTAGGGGATAAAACACGAGGCAAGGGTTAAATGCACGATATAATTATAATGGGAGATTCAATTGTGAGAAACTAAGATGATCTTTTCTGCAGCCATAAATATGAGTCCTGTGTAGAATGTTGCTTTCCAGTTGCTAAGAAAAGACACTAGTATAGAATAGGTGAAAAAAATACCCTTGGAAACAGGATGAGGGTGTCAACCAGGAAGAGGTGCCTCATGTCAGACTTGTAGAATTTTATAACATGAAAGCAACAGTTCTGCCCAATGTCCACTCATCAGCTCTTTATAGGAACTATGACATAGACCTATGCCTTTACAGTCTCTCTTTACCCTTTGAACATATCTTCTTCATTAACTTTATCTTAAAGCTGTTGTTTGCAGCTGTTCCGGGCTGTTCATCTTGTGTCCTGTGTTGAAAAGAAGCAATGTCCCTTTGGTGTTATGGTAATAATAATTTTTGTGCATTGTTTTTCCACTGACTGACCTGTGGAAAATACTTCTTTCAGAATTTAGTTTATCCAACTGTAATATCAAAAGATTCAATTTGCTCGTTTGCCACAAGCTTAATTTTCTCCAGCCTCTTCTCATAAGGGTGGCATGGTGGTTAACACTGTTTCCTCACAGCATAGGGAGCCAGATTCAACTCTGGCCTCAGTCACTATGTGGAGTTTGCATGTTCTCCCTGTGTCTGTGTGGGATTCCTCTGGGTGCTCCAGTTTCCTCCCACAGTCCAAACATCTACAGGTTAGGTGGATTGGCCTTGCTAAATTGTCCTTTAGTGTCAGGAGGTCTAGCAGGGTAAAAATGAGGGGCTACAGGGATAGGGCCTGGGTGGGATTGCTGTCAGTGCAAGCTTGATGGGCAGAATGGCCTCTTTCTGCACTGTAGGGATTCTATGATTCTTCTATAACAAGTAAAAAATTCTCATCCCAATATCATTAGAGTGAAGCTACTCTGTACTCTTTTTAAGCCTTTGACATTTTTTTACTGAAGTCAGGAGTCCAAAACTGAACACACTATTCACTATTCACACACTCCAGGATTTTGACTCAGCTAAGTTAGGATGCTGAGTGGCTCATAGGTAGTGTTCCCAGGTATCTAGATGATACCTGTCATGGGTTTGAAAGGTACTGTGTTAGCAGCGTTGGTGAGATCCTACTGTGCATCTTGTATGTGGTGTATACTGCTGCCACTGTGTGTTGATGGTGGAGAGACTGAATGTTTATGGATAGTGTCAATCAAATGGATTGCTTTGTCCTGTAATGTCAAGCTTCTAGAGTTGTTGGAGTTGCCCTTATCCAGGCAAGTGAACAGTATTCCATCACCTGTGCCTTGTAGATGGTGGACAGACTTTCAAGAGTTGCAAAGTGAGTTACTCACTGCAGATTCCTAGTCTCTGACCTGCTCTAGGATCCACAGCATTTATATGCTAGTCCAGTTCAGTTTCTGATCAATGATAACCCCCGAGATGTTGATTGGTATTCAATGGTCTTACCATAACTGAATCAATGAGTAGCCATTCTTTTATTCCACACATGGTGGCCTCCACTACCACTTTTGTCTCACTTCCAGGTGGAAGAAATGGCGGAAGTGTCAGATTGGGATGATTTCATAGGAGAGAGAGAATGTGAGCCACTGTTTATACCTGGCCAGTGAATCCACTTGAGTGAGTATTTTCGAGGTAACTGAACCCTATGGTTCTAGATTGGAGAATTATGTTCTATCTCTGTGATCCAGCAGAATGAAAAGGGAGACGAATGGGTGACATAAAATTGCCAAATTTTACTCAGGAAGGAATGAACTTAACCAGACCTGTCAACATGCACACATAACCAGATACGATGCTATGGAAGGAAGAGACTATAGCGACACAACAGATATTTTTTGATTTACACAATTTTACCCAATTCCCAACCACCTTTCCTCAATATTTGATAACTTGGGGATGTCCAGAGATATGGATTACACTCACCACTTCTGGGATTAAAGGGGATGTACTGTCTTTAAGAAAAGATCAGGGCTGCCTTGCCTTCACACCTTGGTCATGTCGTCAGGTAGATATAAAAATCTTTGCTGTGTAACCCATACCTTCAGTCTGGGGTTGTGTGAGAAAATGTGATTTCCTGTGCCCAGGATCTTTACTGATAAATACTTGTTGAATTTCTTTCTTTGGTGGTTGATGAGTAATTTTAAAGTCCTTTCAATTGTTGGAGCCAATAAGGAACAGGATTGCGGCTCGGTCAAAGTTGGTTGATTCTGCTTGGAGAAAACTCGCTGGCTGTAGTTATGGAGAAGTGAACAAACCCATGTGCTCTGGCTAAAATGGTCTCTTGTCTTTTGCCTTTATCCAATTTCATAAAGATGCAGCCTTTGAAATTCCAGCAGGCTTCTCCCAATGATCAGTCAACTTCTGACAAGAATGTTTGGAGCTGATGAGGTACAAAATGGATTTGATGGTCTTCAGAAGGTTCCCATCAAGATAGTTTTGCAAGATGCAGCCTGAATCCAAACCTGTTGGATTTCATAAACAAATCGGAGTTTATAATGTCGTATGTTGTAATGGGTAGTATAGTTAGCCAGGTCTAGCAGGGTCTATTATTGCATAACTAGCACACTAGTTTTTCTATGACTCATTATCTTTTGTCTGCTCAAGCAATTCCTAGATGGATTTGATAAGACTGTGTATCTCTTTGTCTGTTGACGTCTTGTTTGCAGTTATTTTAAGTCCATGTGTTTTGAAACACAGAATTTTAAGTTTGTCTGTATTTCAGCTAATTTTGTCTATATTCCACAAGTAATATTCACGTCCATAACAAGGTGGATTTACCTCATCTTACAAAGGAAGGTAGCTTGATTCATTCTTGTTAGAGATGGTTACTGCCTGATACTTACGTGGCACAAATGTTACTTGCCCCTAGTCAGCCCCAACCTGAATATTGCCCAGGTCTTGTTGTGTTTGGACATGAACTGCTTCAGTGTCTGAAGAGTTGCAAATGATACAGAACATTGTGTAATCATCAGTGAACATCTCCACTTCTGACCTTATAATGGAGGAAGAAGATAACTGATAAAGCAGCTGATGTTGTTTGGGCCTGGAACTCCAGCAGAGATGTACTGGAACTGAGGTGACTGACCACCACAACCATCTTCCTTTGTGATTCCAACCAGCAGAGACCTTTTATCCTGACCCCACTGACTTCAGTTTAGATCAGGCTCCTTGATACCATACTTGGTAAAATGCTTCCTCGATTCAAGGGCAGTCACTCTCATTTTATCATATTATTATTTTATCCGTGTTGAACCAAGATTGTAATGGGGTCAACAGCTGAGTATTCCTGACAGAATCCAGTATCTGTGAGGAGGTTCTTGCTAAGCAAATACTACTTGATAGGGCTGTTGATGACTCCTGCCATCACTTTACTGGTAATCAAGAGAATGATTGGGCAATAATTGACCAGGTTGGATTATGCTGTTTTTTGTCTACAAGACATACTTGGGTAACCTTATGCTTCACTGGGCAGATGCCAGTATTGCAGCTGTACTGATACAACTTGGCTAAAAGTGTGGCAAGTTCTGAACACAAATTGTGAATTAGCCAGGGTATTACTCCAGGCTAATACCCTGGAGTATTAGCAGGGCCCAGAATCTTTCCAATATTTAGTTCCATCAACCCTTTCTTGATGTCACATGAAATGAATCATATTGGCTGAAGATTAACATCTATGATACTGGGGACCTCAGGAGGAAGCTGATATGATTATCCACTTCTAGTAATAAGATTGTTGCCAATGCCCATATCTTTAGCAGTGACGTGCTGAACTTGTCATTGATTAAGGATGGGGATATGTCTGGAGACCCTTCCTCCAGTGTGTTGTTTAATTATCTGCACCATTCACGATTACATGTGACAGGGACTGCAGACCTTAGATCAGATTTATTGATTGTAGAATTACTTAGCTGTATGTACTCTTTGACATGCTGGTAGCCCTTTGTTGTCACTTTACCAGGTTGACATCCAAAAAAATTCTGGCCATACTGTGTTGCAGAGCAGAGTCATTAGCCAAATTTAGAAAAAAAATAGCCTTTGCTGGGAAGCACTACTCCTTTTTACAACATGGAGGCTAATGGAACAGCAATGTGATAAAGGAAGAATTATTCATGACTATTGCCAGGATAATTGGCATTAACTAGCATAATGTTCTGAACATGGATGTATGTCCATGAACATGGATGCTTATTAGTGAATGGCAGCCTTTCACTAATTGAAAATCTAATTAGGGAGATGCAGTATTGAGATGCAGTGTCAGCAAACTGCGAGCTTCTGCAGTGTTGTTGGAGTGTGGAAGTTAAGTTATGAGACAAGACAACTCTGAGAGCGAAACAAAACTTATTGTCAATCAAGGTCTAATTTGAGGTCAGTGGTTGCATATTCAGGAAAGAGATTAGTCTAACCTTATGTCAGTTTCATAAACACTACATCTCTAGCCTTGGTCACAGGATGAAACAAAGACAAGTTTCCATGACAAATACAAAAAAAGACATGTTGATATATTACATGAATAAACAAGACAGTTTTCTATTGAATAAGAAAGGGCAAAAAGCTATGCTATGATTGGTGAACTATGTATGCTTATTTCTCATTTGCTTTAATTAACCGTAGCTGCTAATTATCTGTATGAATCAACAAAATGTCATAGCAAAAATTCACTGTGTCTGTCCTCCTTGCTGGCAAGTAATAAAAGCTTAGGAGATTGAAGACTTATTGTGCATCATCTGATTAATCCTCAACAAAAATTGCACTTATCCAGGCAAGTGGAAACTATTCCAACATGGGCAGTAGATGGCTTTATTTCTAGACTATTAATCTAGAAACCCAGCTAATGTTTTGGACACCAGGATCAAATCCCATCACAACGCATGATGGAGCTTGAATTCAATGAAAGAAATCTGGAATTAAGAATCTACTGATGACCATGAAACCATTGTTGATTGTCATAAAACCTCATTCACTAATGTCCTTAAAGGAAACAAAATCTGCTGCCCTTACTTGATGTGGCTTACATGTGAGTCTAGAACCATAGATTGGTTCTTAACTGTCCTCTGAAATAGCCTAGCAAATCAAGTACAACAAGGTGACTCACCATCATCTTCTTAAGGACAACTAGGGATGGGCAATAAATGTTGGCCAACCAGCAAAATGGGAATAGAGATATGGCCCTTGGAAGGATAGGTGGTTTTAATTCAGTTGGGCAGCATATAGGCTAGAGGGGTTGAAGGGCCTCTTCCTGTGCTGTAATTTCCTTTGTTCTTTCTTCATCTGTTCTTTGTATATGTTTCATGAATGAATAAAAAAATAAAATACTTTCATGACCTGTGCCTTGGAGATAGAACATAGAACATAGAACATTACAGCACAGAACAGGCCCTTCGGCCTTCGATGTTGCGCCGACCAATATAAAAAGCAATGCCCCTCCAAACTAAACCATTCCCTTCTCTTCCATATACTTATCAACTAACCTCTTAAACGCCACCAAACTTGGCGCATCTACAACTGCTGCAGGCAGGGCATTCCACTCCCGAACCACCCTTTGGGTAAAGAACCTGCCTCTGATATCCGTCCTATAACTATCACCCCTTAATTTAAAGCTGTGTCCCCTCGTGCTAGCTTTCTCCATCCTAGGAAAAAGGCTATCACTGTCCACCCTATCTAAACCTCTAATCATCTTATATGTTTCGATTAGGTCCCCTCTTAGCCGCCTCCTTTCTAACGAAAACAACCTCAAATCCCTCAGCCTCTCTTTATAAGACCTGCCCTCCATACCAGGCAACATCCTGGTAAACCTCCTCTGTACCCTCTCCAATGCCTCCACATCTTTCTATAATGCGGGGACCAGAACTGCACACAATACTCCAAGTGCGGCCGCACTAGAGTTTTGTACAGTTGCAACATGACGTTGCGGCTCCGAAATTCAATCCCCCTACCAATAAAAGCTAAGACTCCATATGCCTTCTTAACAACCTTCTCGACTTGACTGCCTACTTTCAGGGATCTATGCACATACACACCAAGATCCCTCTGTTCATCAAGACTACTAAGAATCCTACCATTAGCCCTATACTCTACACATTTATTATTTCTGCCATAGTGCATTACCTCACACTTTTCCACATTAAACTCCATTTGCCACCTCTCGGCCCAGCTCTGCAACTTGTCCAAGTCTCTCTGCAACTATAACACCCCTCTTCACTATCTACCACTCCACCGACTTTAGTGTCATCTGCAAATTTACTAATCCATCCTTCAATACCCTCATCCAGATCATTTATAAAAATTACAAACAGCAGGGGCCCCAAAACAGACCCCTGAGGTACACCACTTGTCACCGAACTCCAAGATGAATATCTCCCATCAACCACCACCCTCTGTCTTCTATCTGCTAGCCAATTCCTAACCCAATTAGCTAAATCACCCTCTATCCCATACATCTGCATTTTCTGCAGAAGTCTTCCATGGGCCACCTTATCAAACGCCTTACTAAAGTCCATATATACCACATCAACCGCCTTACCCCCATCCACCTCTTTGGTCACTTTTTCAAAAAACTCAATGAGGTTAGTAAGGCACGACCTACCCTTCACAAAACCATGCTGACTATCCCCAATCAATTCATTTCTCTCTAAATAACTATAAATCCTATCCCTAATAATTCTCTCCAATACTTTGCCCACAACAGAAGTAAGAATCACTGGCCTATAATTCCCTGGAAGGTCTCTCTTCCCCTTCTTGAACAATGGGACCACATTCGCTATCCTCCAGTCCTCCGGAACCACACCCGTAACCAACGAGGACCTGAAGATCAGAGCCAGAGGCTCTGCAATCTCCTCTCTTGCCTCCCAGAGAATCCTAGGGTAAATCCCGTCCGGCCCAGGGGACTTATCCAACTTCAAACCCTCGAGAATATCTAGCACATCCTCCCTATCTACTTCAATACTTTCCAGTTTGCTACCCTGTACCCCAGTGTTCTCCATAACTACATTTACATCACCCTGCGTGAATACCGAAGAGAAATATTTATTCAGTGCCTCTCCAATCTCTTCAGGCTCCACGCACAACTTCCTACTGCTGTCTATGACTGGCCCTAATCTTGTCCTAACCATGGATCATATTATAATAATATTATATTATAATAATAATATTATCATATCATAATATCTAATCATAGATCATGGACAAGCTTTTGGTAGTCAAAATGTGAGTTACTCAGCACAGAATTCCTAGTTTCTGAGCTTTTGATTTATATGTACATAACTAATTCAGTTACATTTCTGGTCAATGGTATTGACAGTGGGGGTTTCTGTGATGATAATGCAATTGAATGTCAAGAGAAGGTGCTTAGCTTATTTCTCAGTGGAGAAAGTCATTGCCTGGCACTTGTTTGACACAAAAGTTTATTGTCACTTACCAGCACAAACTATCTTACTGCAACACAAGCAGCTTCACTATCTGAAGAGTTGCGAATGATACCAAGCCTTCTGCAATTATCAGTGAACATCTCCATGTTTGACCTTACGTTGAAAGGAAAGTCATTCTTGGAGCAGTTGAAGATGGTTGGGCCTAGGGCATTGCTTTAAAAATTCTGGCAATAATATCCTGGGGCTGAGGTTATTGGCACCCAATGCCAGGACCATTCCTCTTTGTACCAAATATGACCACAGCTGGTTTTCTCCCTGATTCTAAGCTACAGATGTGCAAGTCATATTTATTTAAGCTAACAACACACACAGATATGGTATCATAAAAAGCAAATGGATTGTTTTTTCTGAATCTAGAGGCATTGAATGAGATATAGTTGAACATATATAAGGGTTTAATTAGGCCTCAGTTGACCAATAATGCAGTTTTAAACAGTAAGTTGTAGGAAGGAGAATAAAACATTGGGAAAAAGTGCAACATAAATTTTGTTGGATGTTAGTTATGAAGATACACTTGAGAAGTTAATGTTTTCTCAGAAGAACTGAGAAGTTTAAGGCAAGAGTAAGAGGTTGAAAATTGAATGAAAATTTATAATAAGTCAATAGTGATAAATGCATTATCTGGCCCATTAGATAGCAATGAGAATATAGAATATAGGTTAGAATATAGAATTTTGCACACAGGCCATGTTGAAACTTATTTTTTTTTCAGTATTGCTACAGCGAGCAGTTGTGATATTACAAAACTTTAGAATAAACTGATTTGAAGGTCACATTTTGTAAACCTTGGATTGAACTTTGCAGCATGGTGGCACAGCGATGAGCACTGTTGCCTCACAACTTCAGGGACCCAGTCTCAAAGACTGTCTGTATGGTATTTGCACATTCTCCCCATGTATGCGTAGGTTTCTTCCATTCTTCCCACAGTCCAAAGATTAGGTGCATTGGCAATGATAAGTTGCCTCTTACTGTCCCAAGATGTGCAGGTTGGGAAATTAGCCGTGGTAAATGTGCAGGATTATGGGGTCAGGGCGGACTCATGCCAGAACCTCGAGCTCAGTAAAAAGGGGCATTCTCAGGCAAGTACATCTAAAATGACTGCAATTCTACCAGCCCACACTACCAAGGCAATCGGAGTGGCATTGGGCGGAGCATGGAAAGGTATGTTGACCTTAGGTGGGATTTTATGGTGTCTAGATGAGCGAGGCAGTAAAATCCTACACAGTGAGTTCCCAAAGCAGAAACACATTGGGTGAAATTTTCTTCCCCTCTGCGATGTGTTTTGTGGAAGCAGGACACGGGGCACCACTCACTGGTGGCAGAATCTTACGGTCTCACCATTGTTAACAGGATTTGCTGCTGAACACACCCTCATCCCTAGAAAACCCATGGTGGGTTGCACTATCGACCAGACCATCAGATTCCACCAGCATAAACAGTAACAAGATTTTAATGATTGACTTGGTTGTCTTTCCTCCAAACACAAAGGACAAAATTTTCATTTTTTTTTACACATTGGGTGGGAAAGCTGACATGGAAGCTGCCAGCCACACAGGCAACTTCCCCCGTTTTATTTTTAGAGGCTTAGGGATGAACTTATAGAAGTCTATAAAAGAATGATGGGCATTGATAGGGTAGATTGTTAACATCTTTTTTTCCCAAATGTAAGGGAGTCTAAAACCAGAGGGCAGGGTTTAAGGTGCAAGGGGAGAGATACAAAAAGGGACCAGAGCAGCAATCTTTTTCGCATAGAGGGTGGTGATTATCTGGAACATACTGGCAGAAGTAATAGTAGAGGCAAGTACAAGAGCATTTAGACAGTTACATGGGTAAGATTTATATAGAGGGATACGGGCCAAACGCGGGCAATTGGGACTAAGTTAATGGTAAAATCTGAACAACATGGACAAGTTGGGTGGAAGGGCCTGTTTCCATGCTGCAAACCACTATGACTCGATGATAAGGTCTGGATTTCAAAAGATGATCGTTGTCAGTTTAAAGTGCCAAATACGTCAGCTGAACAAACTGGTTGGAAGCAATCACCTATCACACAGGAAGTCAGAGTTATTAATTGTGATGGATGGGAAGCCATTAATTGGATATCTGTGTTAATCTGAAGGAACAAGGAAATGTAAGCAGGCACACAGCCTCAAGGAAGATGTAGGTATTAACAACAAAGAGAGCAAAGTACAAAGAAAATTACAGCACAGGAACAGGGCCTTAGGCCCTCCAACCTGCATTGACCGTGCTGCCCGACTCAACTAAAATCCCCTGCCTTCCAGGGAGCATATCACTCTATTCCCATCCTATTCATGTATTGTTAAGACGCTCCTTAAAAGTCACTATCGTATCTGTTTCCTCTACATCCCTCAGCAGCAAGTTCCAGGCACATAAAAAAGTTGCCTCGTACATCTCCTTTAAATCTTGCCTCTCGCACCTTCAACCTGTGCCGCCTAGTAATTGACTCTTTCACCCTGGGATAAAGATCCCACTCTGTCCATGCCCCAAATAATCTTGTAGACATCTATCAGGTGGCCCCTCAACATCCATCTTTCCAGTGAGAACAAACCAAGTTTCTCCAACTTCTCCTCATACAAATGCTCTCTCGTATTAGACAACATTTTGGTAACTCTTTTCCATAACATCTCCAAAGCCTCCACATTCTTCAGGTAGTGTGGCGACCAGATTGGAAAACTATAGTGCAGCCTAACCAAGACATCTTCTAAATCCTTCTCTTTGTTAATACTGATGCAAAATACTCATTTAATACCTCGCTCATTTCGCTGGCTCCATGCATAAATTTTCTCCTCTATCCTTGAATCGGCCAACCCATCCTTTTCCCTGGCTACTCTCTTGCTCTTTATATATGTATAAAAAGACTTGGAATTTTCCTTAAGCCTGCTAGCCAATGACTTTTCATGACCCCTTTTAGTCCTCTTTACTCCTTACTTAAGTTTCTTTCTACTGTCCTTGTATTCCATACTGGCGTCATGTGTTCTCAGCTTTTTAGCTTTGACAAATACTTCCTTTTTCCCTGTGACTAGGCTCACATATTTAGAAAGGTTAAAATTAGCCTTATCCTCTCAAGAAGTGGTAATTTGTGCTTCCAGGGAAGTGGAAATGTTAATAGGTGATAAAATTGATTGGGTATGCCCAGTAAGAAAAGATTCAGATCACAGTGGGAGAGAAAAATATTCTTAAAAGAGCCCCTACACTATACACAGCCTCTGCTCCTGCTCAAATGACACCCTCGCAAAAGCACATTGCTCCATCAGAGGAGGCTGCACTAGTCACAACAATGAACTCAATAACAACTATTAGAATGCCAGGACAGGATAATCAAGTTATATCTGCAACACCTTTAAATACTACACAATTGCCTGACATTGCAAAATCAATCAAACTATTTGAATATGAAAACGATCCAGGGAATTTCTTTCAAAAGATTAACCAGCAGAAAATTTTACGTGGTTTGAATGGAGGTTTGCTTGACCAGAGTGTTCTTCAAGCATCTGCATCGACCAATAACTCTCCAATTTAGCTCATTAAAAAGGCAGATAGGTCATGGATGTCTTACAATTGATTACAGGGAATTTATAAATTTACTCCTTTTGTTACGCCAAACGTAGCTACCATCCTAAAGCCATGATGAAATAGATCCCAGAAACAAAATTCTTTACTATTCTGAACATTAGCAATGGCTTATGGTCCCGCAATTGTCAGTACAAATTCTGCCCATAGGATCCCTGCAGTGCAGAAGAAGGTCAGTTGGCCCATTGTATCTTCACCCCCAGTAGAGCATCTTACCCAAGTTTTACCCCGTAATTCCAAATATTTACCCCAAAACTCCCCTAACCTATACATCTTGGAACATTTTGTGGCAATTTAGCATGGTCAATCCACCTAAGCTGCACGTCTATGGGCTGTGGGAAAGCAACAGAGCATGTAGAGGAAATCCACGCAGACACAGTGAGAATGTGCAAACACCACATAGTCATCAAGGCTGGAATTGAACCCAGGTCCCTGACGCTGTGAGGCAGTAGTACTAACCATTGTGCTGCAAGGCCATTGGACTGTCCAGTATCTTAATTGCATTATAGGTTAAAATCCGTCAGTATTCTGACAGAGCACAAATTTATCCAATCTCTACTGGATGGATGTACAAAAAATGTACAGATGTACAAAAATTGCATTGCCCAATGGATTCTGTTGCTACAGATTCAAGATATCTCAGTTAAACCAATTCACACAAAGTTATTCTTAGTGGATAACTTCATTTATCATGGAGCGCAAGATCCACTTGTGGCTAAATTAAAGAGGATGTACAGAGTGGCTAATTGGAACTAAATGGACATAAACTTATAAGAAATCTCACAACACCAGGTTAAAGTCCAACAGGTTTCAAAGTCCAACGTGGTGTTGTGAGATTTCCTACTAAGCCCCACCCCCCCATTCCAATGCCCTCATTTCCACATCATCACATCTAAACTTAGAATTTCCGTAGATGGATCTCCCACGGTGGAACATGATACCCGGAAAATAGCTTGTGGTATTTACTATGAAGGCCACACAGGAAAACCTGTGATAGAATTAGCCTCCCTCAGCAATTAAAGTACAAGCAGTTGAACTAGCTTATGTGGTTAGCTATCAAGAGGATTTTCCACCATCAATTACTATCTATTCTGATGGTGTGTATGTGTGGAGCAGCCTAACAGATTTCCTGCCTTTTTGGACAATCTGAAGGTTTGTGTCCATGCAGACAGAAAAACTTTGCCATCTGCCTATCGCTGAAATTGATGTTTGGTATAAGTTGAAAGCTACCAGTATGAAATTGTTAAAGGTAAGCCCATTGCAGGGAATCCACAAAGGGCAATAGAATTGCAGATGCGTTGGCAAATGAGGGAGCCAAGAAAGGAATTCCTTGGATGCCACAAATAACAAATGAGCTAGGAGGAAACCGAGTCCATCTGTGCAACAACAGTTAGTTAAAGAAGACAATACAAGGCAGTTTTGCCACAGGATACAAAACGGCAGAAGGTCTGGACTTCAAAAGGTGATTGTTATCAATTTAAAGTGCCAGAGATGTGAGACGAACAAACTGGTTATAAACTATCACCCATCACCTGGGAAGTCAGAGTTAGTAATTGTGATGGATGGGAAGCCATTAACTGGACATCTGTGGTGATCTGAAGGAACAAAGATTCGCGAGCAGACACACAGCCCCAAGGAAGATGTAAGTGTTGTCATAGCCAAGTCATCAACATCTCATAAGAAAAACCACCGTGGAAGAAGTAAGCCTCAAGCATTCAGCTTGAAGACGGATTTCAATCCCCATTCATACCAGGCCAGTATGATTAGGTATGATTTCCACAACTTCACTAGAAGTCATTTGATAAATATTGTTTGTTTAAACCTACAGTGGTAGTAAGGAAGGTAAAATCATTTGTGTGTTTTAAAACAGGATGCCATAATTATAACCATTGGGATTTTATATTTTGTTTAATCAAGAAATGATTTGATTCAAGAATAATAGTGTTGTGCCTATTAATCAACTGGAACAAGGATCTCAGTCAACAATTAAAAAGAGCAGGAATCTGGCAGATCCATGGAAAATCATCTCGGAGAAGCTTCAACCCAGTGAGATATAGACAAAGACACCAAGGAACAACCATGGCTTGGAATGTGCAACCTGTGCAGAACCAGGAGAAAGGAACCTTCTTACACTGTGGTAAACCCTGATTCCACTTCATTAACTCACCTGCTGGAGCAACCTCTGGCAATTCAACAGCATACGCCATCATAGCTGCAGTGACAACCCTACAACCTCAAGACCTTAAACAATGCAAAACATCTCACCTTCAAAATGATTAGACTGCAACGAATATAAACACAAGGGTGACCTTACCAAAAAAACTCTAAGGGATAACCTAGCGTGGGTCAGTGAGCTGATGAATTCCTGCTTTAGGGCTGGAAGCGAATGAATAATGACTGCCCACCTGGCAGCAACAGAGAGGCATTAATCATATATGAAATACTTAATGGGGGCTTAGTGAGGACTCTGTCAGAACTTCCAGTGACATTGCAGATCATTGCTGAGTTGGAAATGGGAGTGGCCTTCTGGCAGCAGGCCAGATGGCCAAAGGTTCAAACTCCATGCCTCAGATGGGATAAGCTGAATCTTGGCCAATATAGGTTTAACTTTATGTAGTAGTATTACAGGTTAACTTATATCAACACTGCAATGAAGTTACTGTGAAAATCTCCTTGCTGCCACTCTCTGGCACTTGTTCGGGTACACTGAGGGAGACTATGGCATGGCCATTGCACCTAACCAGCACATCTTTCAGACGGTGGGTAGAAATTGGAGCACCCAGAGGAAACCCATGCAGACAGGGAGGATGTGCAGACCCCACATAGACACTGACCCAAGCCGGGAATAAAACCTAGGTCCCTGGTGCTGTGAAGAATCAATGCTAACCATTGTGCCACCATGCCATCTATAAATTGTCAAAAGGAGCACCCCCATACTCTGATTGGCTTCCTTAATTGGACAACAGTCCAGAAATGTCCATGATTCCTGAAGTAGAGATGCCAGTGTCGGACTGGAGTAAACACAGTAAGAAGTCTCACAACACTCGGTTAAAGTCCGCCCAATTTATTTCATAGTAAACTATCAAATAAATTGATTGGACTTTCACTTGGTGTTGTGAGACTTCTTACCATGTTTCCTGAAACCAGAAGTTTCCATTCATTGTTGGCATGTTTGTAGCAATAAATATTTGAAGGACCTTTCCACACAGTTGTGCTGGAAGCAAGCAGCCTTTCTGGTGCCGAGCTCAATTCTTTACAGAATTCTGCATGTAGATAAATAAGCAGTAGAACAGATTGGCATGAAAAAGAATTAAAAACTCTGTCCCTTCTTTTACTGTTCACATTCAATGTGTGTGTTTTGGAAAAGCAAAGGTAAATATTTCCCAACCCCTGAGTGCATGAACAATGTGAATAACCAGCAGCAGGCTTTTCATGAGTTTAAATAAAGTGGATTGTTTATTCACTCTGAAAATCTAGTGATATGTCACTCAAACACTCTCGTCCACATATACACACATAGACGATAGGGGAAAAACACTTAAGGAGAATAGTGCACTATTACAAGTTGTAAATAAAAATAATTCATAATTCATATAATTGGCTCATCCTGGAAAATACGTGGTGCAAATCTGGTGAAGGAAAGGTTTGAAATTTAGTTTGATGAGCTCTGTTTGTTGTATCAGTGGACTGGAAAACAGGCTTGAAGACCTGAATTTCTAGTTTACAGCTCTCAAAACTTAGGTACTACTGCCCCTTTAGGTAGCTGCTGTTTCTGTAGTTGTTGTGCTGATCTTAAAGATTAAAAAATGAAGGTTATCATGGTTGATTTATCAGTCCCCTTTTTCAAATATGGTGCTGGAATAGAAACTACTTCAGCTATTATTTGCAGATATTGCTCTGGGTTGTTTGAGACAATCACTGGTTTCTGGTTTCACAATGATGCATTCACATTAGGAATACCATTTGGATGGTCTCAGGCTATGGTTATTGACACTTCCATGGTTTAATGTAACATCCGATAGTGCAGCATTTACTCAGTGCTAAATGGAATTTGTCAGTCTAGATCTTTTTCTCAAATTTTTAGAGTGGTGTTTTGTGAATCTATGACCTACTGGCTGAGAGCTGACAGTGTATCCACTGAGCCAATGAGTGCCAGTTAATCATGCTATTATCTGCAAGATGATCTGCAGATAAATTATCTGGGATGGCTTGTTTTGTCATTTTCCTGGTCTTTGAATCATTCCACTTTAATATTAGCACTACCACTAATTCGCACTACCATTACTACTATCATGGGCAGCATAGACCAGGTTTGTCTGTTAACTATCCAATAACTTAATTTTACAATAGGAAGAGCATTTACCACTTTTGGAATGAATTGGCATGAACTGTTTTCCACAAAGACTTCAAATGTATATAACAGAAGTGGCCACCATTTGCTCTTACTCATGTGCACTGTCATCCTCTACAGTAGATGCCCTCTGGTATCATCTTGTACTTAAATCATGCTGCAAAATTTCCACTTTGCCAGTCATTAAACAGGATATATGATGTTACGCTGCACCTTTATATGCCGATAAACTCCACTCCGTATTTTTACATTATTCCGTGGTATGTCATAGTCATGTGCCAGAATTTTACCTGCAAGCCTGCCCGGAATTGGGCAGGTGAGGTGCATAGAATGACATTCTCCTTTGGCTACAGGCAGGATCTTATGAGCCTTGAGTACAGGAAATGGTATACATCCAGCAATAGAGTTTTACACCACAGAAAGAGTCTCTTCAGCCCATTATGTCTGCATCAGACGTTAAAAACCTATTTATTTGATTCCCATTTTCCAGCACTTGGCCCATGACCTTGTTTGTTATGAAGTTTCAAGTGGTCGTCTAAGTGATTCTTAAATCTTGTGAGGATTCCTGCCTTGATCACCCTTTCAGATACCCACAACCCTGGGTGAAAAAATGTTTCCTCAAATCCCTTCTGAATTTCCCACCCCTTACCTTAAATCTAATTATTGACTCTTCTAGCAAGGGGAACAGTCTCTTTCTGTCCACTCTATTCATGTCTGTCACAATCTTATGCACTTCAATCAAGTTCTCATTAGTCTCTCTGCTCTAAGGAGATCAACCTCAGCCTAACCAACTGTTCTTCATAGCAAAAACACTCCACTCAGGCAACATTGGCAAATCTCCCTTCCCTTGGTAAAGGCTGGCAAAACATTTCAAGTGCACTTAGAGTCATTACAAAAGCTGAAATAATATTTGGTTCTGTACGCAGCCAATTAATTTCAGGGAGACACACATTGAATTTGAACAATGTGCCAATGGAAATACATTCAGTTTCCAAATAAAATGTCATCAGAATCTTGTTTTCCCGTTGTTGAAGTGAAAAAATTTCAGCATCCCCTTTCAACACTTTTCTCTGAGAAAGATTAATGCTGCGGTAAAAATGATATTAATTATTTATTGGAATTGACTCTGCAAAAGAATACATCGTTAGGAGTATCTGTATAAGTAGTTTTTCTGGGTTTGTCAATGTTATTTTCCAAAAGCCTTTTGAAAATGGATAGTCTAGTATCCGTTTTTCCTCTGTGCTGAAATGTAATCCCAGCACGATATTTGAGATCACTGACTTTCCCAACAGCTATAACTGTTGAACGATCTTTCTAATATTTGTAATGTGGCCAAGTGGCAATGATAAAATTGACTCACTGCATGGGGAAAAAAAAACCTTTACTTTCTGCTGCAGAATGACAACAATGATATTTCTAATCAGTTCTTCAATACTTTCATTTGATTTTATGTTCGGTTTTTTGCATCAAAATATTTTTGTGGAATCCTACACTCTGCAAATTCGTACAGAGAATCATACAAACTCTACAGTGCAGAAAGAAGCCAGTCAGCCCATCGAGTCTGCACCAATCATAATCCCACCCAGGCCCCACCCCATATCCCCACGCATTTTACCCACTATTCCCGCTAACCTAAACATCACACGACACCAAGGGGCAATTTTTAGCATGGCCAATTAACCTAGCCCTCACATCTTTGGACCGTGGGAAGAAACTGGAACACCAAAAGGAAACCCATGCAGACACAAGGAGAATAAGCAAACTCCACACAGTCAGTGACCCGAGCCGGGAATCGAATCCAAATTGCTACCATATTTGCCTGCGCAAAATAAAAGGTAGTTAATTGATTGAATTATCTATTGAATTTGTAGAGCGTAGATATCACTGGCTATTCAGCATTTATATGCTGAATCTCAGTTAACAGACCATTCAGTTAATGAAGCTCCCTAACATCCATAAACAAATACACTGATGAGGTGATAGATACCCTTTCTTTCATTGCTCACAGTCAAGATCAAGCATGTCAGGATGCCGTAACATTGCAATTTGCCGAGATTTCTACATTTCCCCCCCAAGTGATAGCCTTTTTCCTAGGATGGTGGACAGTGATAGCCTTTTTCCTAGGATGGAGAAAGCTAACTCGAGGGGACACAGCTTTAAATTAAGGGGTGATAGTTATAGGACGGATATCAGAGGCAGGTTCTTTACCCAAAGGGTGGTTCGGGAGTGGAATGCCCTGCCCGCGTCAGTTGTAGATGCGCCAAGTTTGGTGGCGTTTAAGAGGTTAGTTGATAAGTTTATGGAAGGGAAGGGAATGGTTTAGTTTGGAGGATCATTGCTTTTTTCATAATTGGTCGGCGCAACATCGAAGGCCGAAGGGCCTGTTCTGCGCTGTAGTGTTCTATGTTCTAGGTGCTAGGTGCTATTGAGTGCACTCATGTGGCTATAAAATCTCCCTGGTCACAGGCATTGCAATACATAAACCAGAAAGGCTACTACTTGTACAATGTGCAATTGGTCTGTGACTATAAGAAATTTATTCAGGTTTATGTCAAATAGTCAGGTGTCGTAAGTCTTGATAGTTTACAGATCTTGAAATCTTTGAGAGACCACACATGGCATAGAGCTGGTTCCTTGGTATGAACAGATACTTACAAAGGAAGTGGCTGATGATGCATATACAGATGCTTCAGATTCCTGCAGGGAGAAAGTGCAACGAGGCTCATGTTGCCATCCGAGCATTGCTGGAGCAGACTAAGGCACCACAAAGATGCAATTCTGATGTCTGGACAGATCTGGGACTCAGTACGTTCCCAAAAGATCTCAGGAATCATTGTGCCTATTGGACAAACTGATACTTCAAAATGTTGGAAGACTTAGTGGATGATGAGATGGAGGAACTGCATGTCTTCTTTGGTGAGGAGGACCTCAAAGGCAATGAGGGTAATAAGTTAAAGGAAGCTGAGACTGCAAATGAAGAAGCCATAGCATGGGCCACATGAGGAAGGCATGTGCATGAGGACCTGATAGCCACTGGATTCCGTGAACAAAGAACAAAAGAACAAGAAAATTACAGCACAGTAACAGGCCCTTCAGCCCTCGAAGCCTGCACCAACTATGCTGTCTGACTGAACTAAAACCCCCTATGCTTCCAGGGACCATATCCCTTTATTCCCATCTTATTCATGAATTTCTCAAGATGCTCCTTAACATTATCTGCTTCCACTATCGCCTCTGGTAGCATGTTCCAGGCACCCACCAATCTCTGTGTAAAAGACTTGCCTTGTACATCTCCTTTAAACATTGCTCCTTGCACCTTAAACATAAGCCCCCACCACTCTGAGAAAAAGTTTCCATGCTTCTATAATCTTACAGTCTTCAATCAAGTTGCTCCTCAACTTACGTCGTTCCAGTGAGACCAAACCAAGTTTCTCCAATCTCTCCTCAAAGCTAATGTCTTCCATGCCAGGCAACATCCTGGTAAATCTTTTCTATATTCTTTCTGTACAGAAGAGAGTGATGAGTTGCAGTCAGTACTTTCTTGGACAAGGGTCCTTCATTCTGTGCCTGCCTCAGCATTGCTATTCCTCTTAATTAACCAAATGCTTCAATATGAGAGTGAATAGTTACACAGCAGCCACACATTGTCCTGATCCTTTGAAAGATGATGAACCCTTGGCAGCATGAGTCCTTGCTGAGATGAGGTGCTAACTGGAAGGGGGCATCCTGGTACCAAGCGTCAGTGGGTGTTGTCTTTTCCAGTATGTCTACAGAATCCCAGTCACTATGGCATACTGTAAGATGCAGCACCTTCCTCTTTTGGCTTGGGCCTTCAATGTGACACGGCTGCAAGGAGATCCATTTCAAGCAAGGGAATAATATACTCAGTGTTACATCGATGGTGAATCAATTAATTCACACTTGGGACAAAACAGCCAACAATGTTTTACCATGCATCCATTTACAGATGACTCGATCATCTGCAGTATACCCTTCCAAATCACACTGATACCCAGCACTTTTATTACAGGATCCAGGGCTGTATTTGTCCTCAATTTAATATCAATTTGGATCATCTGAGCATGGCAACATCAAACACTTGCCCATCAGACATCGAGATGCCTCTTTTTTAACACACACATTGTGCCTTCATGGCTAGCACAGGCCCTTGCCAAGTCCAAAATACACCATGAAGCTCTCAAGCACAAGGGCCATTATTAAGAAAGATCATACTTCAACTTCAATGCATTCTCATTCCTACCTCATTTCTCCCCTCCACACTGTGTAAAGCAACCATATGTGTTTCCGAAACACGCTCATAGCTCCTACTGCCCACTGGAACTCACCATTTGGAATTAGCATTGGTGACCACCACGAGTTGCAAGATGAGGGGACACACAACGCTGCATCCCAAGCAGTTTGTTCCAGCAGTACGCACAACTATAAGGGCAGAGATGTTGAAGGTTGGTTGAACCAGGACAATATGTGGTGTTTTGTCACCTTGAGCTGGCTGGGTTCCCTTGCTTATTTCTCAGTTTAGCAGATATACACTCTGAAAGTAAAAAAAAAACCTAGTTGGCCAACAGCAGCACACACCAGGTCTGAGTATGGCTTCAAAGCGTGAAGATCCGACTGAGGGAGGAGTTACATGATATATGAACAAAGAACAAAGAAAATTACAGAACAGGAACAGGTCCTTTGGTCCTCCAAGTCTGTCCCAACCATGCTGCCTGTCTGAACTAAAACCCCCTACCCTTCCAGGGACCGTATCTCTCCATTCCAAGCCGTTGATGTTGTCTATTTGGATTTTAGTAAGGCGTTTGACAAAGTCCCTCATAGGAGGTTAGTCGAGAAGGTCAAGGCAAATGGGATACAAGGACAGGTAGCTAGATGGATAAGTAACTGGCTTGGTAATAGGAGACAGAGAGTACTAGTGGAAGGGTGTTTTTCTAGCTGGAGGTCGGTCACTAGTGGTGTGCCGCAGGGCTCGGTACTGGGACCTCTTCTATTTGTAATATATATAAATGACTTGGAAGAGGGAGTAAGTGGAGTGAGCAGCAAGTTTGCAGACGATACAAAGATGGCTGGACTTGCGGATAGTGAGGAGCATTGTCAGGCGATGCAGCAGGACATAGGCTGGTAGCTTGGACAGACAGATGGCAGATGGAATTCAATCCTGATAAATGTGAGGTGATGCATTTCGGGAGAAAAAATGTAGGAGGGAGGTATATGATAAAGGGTAGACCTATTAAGAGTATAGAAACGCAGAGGGACCTGGGGGTACAGGTGAACAAGTCTCTGAAGGTGGCAGAGCAGGTGGAGAAGGTTGTGAAGAAAGCATATAGTATGTTAGCCTTTATAGGAAAGGGTATAGAGTACAAGAGCTGGCCTTTAATGTTGTAGTTGTATAAAACGCTGGTTAGACCTCATTTGGAATACTGCGTCCATTTCTGGTCGCCTTCCTACTGGAAGGACGTGGAGACTCTGGAGAGAGTGCAGAGGAGGTTTACCAGGATGCTGCCTGGTATGGAAGGTCTGAGTTACAAGGAGAGGTTAGGCAAATTGGACTGTTTTCCTTAGAAAGACGTAGACTTAGAGGAGATCTAATAGAGGTGTACAAGATTATGAGGGGTATAGATGGAGTAAACAGGGTTAAGCTTTTTTCTAGGATGGACTCAAATAGCACGAGGGGTCACGGGCTTAGGGTGAGGGGGGTAAGGTATAATTTGGATACTAGAGGGAGTTTTTTTCACACAGAGGGTGGTGGGTGTACGGAATGCGCTGCCAAGTGGTGGAGGCAGGTATTCTGGAGTTATTTAAGAGATACTTAGATGGGCACATGAACAGAATGGGAATGGAGGGGTATAGAAAACTGATTTAAAATAGGATCATGAGCCTTGGGAGTCCCTGGGAAGTGTGTAAATAGATGATGATATTGATGTACTTGTTTTTATCCGACAGGTGCTTTGGTCCACCTTGTTGTCTAACGAGGGGCATACACGCGATGGGTCGTGAGAGGGCTGCTCTTGGACCTTTTTCGAGAGTATCCTAGTGCTTCACGTCGTTAGTGTACGCTTGACCTGGACCATCTGATGGGCAACACGACAGCGCAGTAACTATAGCTGTGCTGTGCAGATACATGGATTTGGGCCTGTGTCTGTGGGAGTTTGCGCATTCTCCCAGTGCTTGCGTGGGTTTTCTCCGGGAGCTCCGGTTTCCTCCCACATCCCAAAGATGTGCTCTTAGGCTAATTGGCAAAACAAATTCTCCCTAAATTGTCTCAAATTTGGTTTTTAATCCATAGATCTATAAACATGGACAGGGATCGCGGGTAGAGATGGGAACATCGGGGTGGCGGCACGGGCTCATTGGGCCAAAGGGCCTGTTTCCCGTGCTGTTTTGTTCTCTGTTCTCTATTCACGTATTTGCCAAGACGCCCCTTAGAAGTCATTACCATATCTAATTCCACTATCTCCTCCCACAGCAAGTTCCAGACACCAACCGCTCTTTGTAGAGCTGCCCCTACAAGTGCTATCATAAAAGTGTCCACTATATCCATGCTGAAAAAGATGGACTGCAAATTGGGCACAATGTCTTTTGTCACATGGAGCTGGATTCATCCATTCTCCTTGACAAGAGGCTGCCTGACGGGATAGCAATCTCACCAGGGTATTTTGGTGGGCATTTTCATCAGATTTGTCATTGAAATCATCACCTGAGACCCCTGTGGCATTACCCATTGTGTGACCTTGTTCTTCAGGTAGCTGGCACGCATATTGCACTTTCCCACCTGCCCAACTGATACCCAATGATTCACCACATAATGACCCCAAATCGATTACACTCTGTAAGTCCACCCCATGGGAGCAGTGAGTGTCGGCTCTAACGATGATGCTGCTTTATCTGTGACGTGGCTTTGCTCACACTTCTACCTAAGACTGCCGTGACTGGCTGACCCTGGGTGTCTGAAATCAGGTGGGGGGAGTGGCCAAACAGCTTACATTATATGCTAAATAACCAATGAGTTTGAAATGAAATTGGAGAAGGTGCGTAAACAAGGGAGCACTTTCGCTATAATGTTCTCACTGATGCTAAACGATCCAGGCTCTGTCACAGTTGGACCAATGAAAAGGAACACTACCACTTTCTACAGTATTCAGGAGTTGTCAGTGTGCCTTTCTTTATGTGGTCTTGTTCTAGTTCCTGGGACTATAGGGCTACCTTACCCTGCAAGAGCTTGTGAAGCACGCCATTGTGTTACTAAATTCACTGCTGTTGTTCCCACATGGTTGGAGGTATACAGACGCTGTGGGAGGAGCGTATGACAGACAGCATATGTGAGGTTAAGGTGGAGAGCTTGAATGTAACGCTGTCTCAATTCTGACTGTTAGAGAGGGCTGCTGGATGAGAGATAAAGGAGAGGGGTGGCAGGAAGGGGTAGAGGACGGGCTGGGGATAAAGTTTTTAAATTTATTTATTTGTCGTTAACACTGGAATGAAGTTACTATGAAAATTTTTGCAGGAAAGACACGTGCCGGTAAGGAGGAAGGATGGGAAGGGTAGGATTAGAGAACCGTGGGTTACTAGGGATGTTGAGGACTTGGTCAGGAAGAAGCGGGAGGCGTACGTTAGATCCAGGCAATTGGGGACAGAGGCAGCGCTTGAAAAATATAGAGAGGGTAGACGGGATCTTAAAAGGGGTGTCAGAAAGGCAAAAAGGGGCCACGAAATGGCTTTGGCAGGTAGGATTAAGGAAAATCCTAAGGCATTTTACCCCTATGTAAGGAGCAAAAGGATGGTTAGAGGGAAGATTGGACCTCTCAGGGACAGAGGAGGGGAACTATGCTTAGAGCCTGAGGGAATGGGGGAGATCCTGAATGAATACTTTACATCGGTATTCACACGGGAGAGGGGCCTGATGTCTGATGCCGGCTTTGAGGATTTTGAGGAGCCATTAAATGAAATAATCATTACAAGGGACGAAGTTTGGGGCTTTTATGTAGCATAAAGACTTATAAAGCTCCGGGGCCTGATGGTATTTATCCCAGGCTGCTAAGGGAGGTGAGAGATGACATTGCTGGGCCTCTGACGCAAATCTTTGTCTCTTCTTTGGACATAGGTGAGGTCCCAGAGGACTGGAGGATTGCAAATGTAGTACCGTTGTTTAAAAAGGGTCAGAGGGATAACCCAGGGAACTATAGGCCGGTGAGCTTGACTTCAGTTATAGGTAAGCTAATGGAGAGGATCCTCAGGGACAGGATGTATGAGCATCTGGAGCGCTGCGATCTGATCAGGGATACGCAGCATGGCTTCGTTAAGGGGAGGTCGTGCCTTACGAACCTAGTGGAATTTTTTGAAGAGGTGACAAAAATGGTTGATGAAGGACAAGCTGTTGATGTCGTCTACATGGATTTCAGTAAGGCGTTTGACAAGGTTCCCCATGGTAGGCTGATAAAAAAGGTGAAGGCGCATGGGATACAGGGCCAGGTATGTAGATGGGTTGAGAACTGGCTTGGGAGGAGGAGACAGCGGGTAGTAGTGGAAGGCTCTTTTTCCAACTGGAGGTCAGTCACTAGTGGTGTGCCACAGGGCTCAGTACTAGGACCTCTTCTATTTGTGATTTATATAAATGACTTGGAAGAGGGGGTAGGTGGTGTGATCAGCAAATTTGCTGATGACACTAAGATGCTTGGATTGGCGGGGACTGAGGAGCAGTGCCAGGCAATACAACAGGACATAGATAGGCTGGTAGATTGGGCAGATAGATGGCAAATGGAATTTAATCCGGATAAATGCGAGGTGATGCATTTTGGCCGGAATAATGTAGAGGGGAGTTATAGGATAAAAGGTAAAACTATCCGGAGTATAGAGACGCAGAGAGACCTGGGGGTGCAGGTTCACAAGTCTCTGAAAGTGTCAGTACTGGTGGAGAAAGTGATAAAGAAAGCGTATGGTATGTTTGCCTTCATAGGAAGGGGTATAGAATACAAGAGTAGGAGTTTGATGTTGCAAGTGTATAGAACGTTGGTTAGGCCTCACTTGGAGTACTGCGTCCAGTTCTGGTCGCCGTACCACTGGGAGGATGTGGAGGCCCTGGAGAGAGTGCAGAGGAGATTTACCAGGATGCTGCCTGGTATGGAGGGGCTGTCTTACGAGGAAAGATTGAACGCACTGGGGTTGTTTTCCCTTGAAAGAAGTCGGCTGAGAGGGGATCTAATAGAGGTATATAAGATTATAAGGGGTATAGATAGGGTAAATGGTGGTAAGCTTTTTCCACCATTAGAATCGGATAGAACAAGGGGTCACGGCCTTAGGGTGAGGGGGGGCAATGTATAAGACGAATATTAGAGGCCAGTTTTTCACACAAAGGGTAGTGGCGGTGTGGAATGCACTACCGAGTAAGGTGGTGGGAGCAGGCACGCTAGGGTTGTTTAAGGGTCTCTTGACAGCCACATGAGCGGTCTGCAGATAGAGGGATATAGCAGGACTGTTTAAATACTTTATTTGTTTCCACAGGCTAATCGGTCCACCTTGTTGACCAACAAGGTGCATGCATTCGGCAGGTTGTGCGGGGGCTGCTTTTGGATGTTACTTCAGGAGTTGCCTAGTGCTTCACGTCATTAGTGTATGCTTAAACTGGACCATCAGATGGGCAACATGACAGCTCAGAGACTATCGTTGTTGCTGTGCAGACACATGGATTTGGGCCTGTGTCTGCAGGAGTTTGCGCGTTCTCCCCCTGGTTGCGTGGGTTTTCTCCGGGTGCTCCGGTTTCCTCCCACATCCCAAAAATGTGCTCTTAGGCTGATTGGGTAACAAAATGTCCCTATATTGGTCTCTATATGTCATTAAGACGTTAGGATGGCGGCGCGGGCTCGTTGGGCCGAAGGGCCTGTTTCCCGTGCTGTGTTGTTCTTTGTTCTTTGTAAAATCCCCTAGTTGCCACATTCCAGCGCCTGTTTGGGTTCACTGAGGGAGAACTTAATATGGCCAATGCGTCTGACCAGCACATCTTTCAGACTGTGAGAGAAAACCACAGCACCCAGAAGAAACCCATGCAGACATGGGGTGAATGTGCAGACTCTTCACAAACACTGACCCAAGCTGGGATTTGAACCCAGATCCCTGGAGCCGTGAGGACTGCTGTGCTAACCATTGTGCCACCATACCACCCAAGAGGCAAGTGGTGTCATGGGTATAATACTCCCTGATCTTGACCAGGCATGTGAGGTCATTGAATTTCCTGGAGCAGGTCCTTCAGGCTAGGACCTGAGAATTGACCTCCTTTGCTGGGCCGGGTGGCCTTCAGGGAGGCAGTTGGGGGACGTGATTGGAGTTCATTGACACAAAGCCATCAGCTGGTGTTTGTGCTCCTGGCCTCCCGTTCCCCACAGAAACATGAGTTGTCTCTCATCCTGTTAACCTTCAACACTAAAGCCACCAGTGCCATGATTATGAAGCTGGGAGCCCTCAACGTTTTTGGCTCCCACTTGACGACAATTAGACTTGCAGCAGCCAGCTGCAGTTTCTGTGCACTGATGCAGCTCCACTTTCAGAGCTGGAGAGTTAGAGGTGAGCTGCAAAATGTGCTAGCCCTACCATCCAGTCAACTGATCTCACAGTGACCCTTGGCGCATTGTACAATCAGCCACGTGAAGTGATGCTTACACGCTGCCTGCCTCAACAGGACTGGCACTAGGCAGATTGTGAAACCCACGTCCAAACATTGGAACAGATTCTTTTTTCTTAGCCCATTCTGTGCAGCAATGTGTCCAAACTATCCAATATCTAACTATCTGACAACAGAATGTAATAGTGGGACCTCATTGTGATTCGAATCAAATATCTCTGCCTGTTCACATTTGCACTTTCCTCTCCAATCACTTCAAGGGCAGAGCAACAAATCAGATATAGGAATTGTTATTTCACAGACAGTAAGTAAATCCTTTCTGATTGAATTCACTTAACGGAAGCAGCACAACTTGTTTTCACATAATAATTTTAAATTAAGAAACATCAATTGGTCATCTTGCTTGACTTGAACAAAATAACTCCAATTTATCCCTTGTATTCTCCTTCTGAGGCCAAGCTAGGGCTTTCCTTACAGCTTCTGTTAAAAAGCTTTCGACATCTTCACTTCTATTTTCACAAAAAGAAGGGAAGACTTTTCTGCATTCAAGTGTTTCCCATTAAAATGGATATAAGAGGAGGGCGAATCTCTCAGGCCGCTGCACTGGGAGACATAAGCTGAGGCCATGTAGCAGGCTCCCCACTGGGTGTCATGGCCTCTGTGTGTCTCCAGCTGCTGGATTTCCAGCATCATCAGCTCCAGACCAGAAATCGGAGCAGATTCAAATGTTTGAATTTAAATGTTAATCTCATTAGCGGACTGAAGTGTCTGGGACTGTTAACATATATTCCCCCCAACAAAAAGTGTTTCATTCCAGCAGGTTTTAAAAGAAAAACAATTCCCCACTAATGGGGAGCTGGTGGCCCAACTCTGCTTGTGTGAAGGGAGGTCATAGAGGCCCCTCTGGGAGGTCAGGGGTAAGCTGTGGTTTCCCTCTACGCATTGCCAGCCTTTCACTACTCCAGTGCCTGTTTGGGTACACTGAGGGAGAATTTACACGGCCAATGTGCCTAACCAGCGCATCTTTCAGACTTGGGAGAAACCACAGCACTTGGACGAAACCCAAGGGATACCTTGGCACTGCCTACTGAGCGTCAGTCAATGCCAAGGGGGCTGGCCATTGGAGTGGTGTTGGGGGGAGGGGAATGTTGGCCTGCCATTGGATTCAGGGCCACAAGATGGGGTTGAGGCTGCGGGAGGGTCAGGAAGATGGAGGGGGATCCGGGTCTGCCTGTGGTGAAGGTGGGTGGGGGAAGATTCAGGAGTTTGGGATTGCTGGGAGGAAAGATTGAGGTAGGCCAAGGTTCAGCAAGTCAAGGCTGTCCTGGGAGATGTCCAGAAGGCCAACAATCAGTGGGTAGGGTGCTTTGGAAGGCCAGCTTTGCAGAGCTGCACAGCTGGTCAACTGGAAACTGGCCAACAATCGGAAGGCTGGCAATGTGCAGGGCTACTGAGCATGTGCAATCTCCACTATGATACATTGGCAGATGTACAGTGGTCTGCTCAGCACCATGCTGCCAGCCTCTCCAGTAGCAGTAGGTTCTGCCCACAAATTTTTATCAAATTCACGTTAGGAAACTCTGTGATGAAGAGAGTGTGGGGGATCCATTTAGAAAACCCCACTTTAAAAAAAAAGTAGGATTTACTCCAGTTTTTATGCAAATTCAGCACTTTGAAGTTTTTGTGGGAGAGTCCTGGCTAAGATATCTGCCAATTACCACAATGACCTGGTGCATTGTTTATTGTTTACAGTTTACAGTTTTAGGAAAAATTAGTATTTCTCTCACCTTTGAACACAGTGCTTTCTGAATAAAGAGTTGCATAATTTCACTATTGGCTTCGAGACACCAATATCAGTACCAAATGCAAGTCCAGTACCTGCAGTTGCCAGCAGGAGGGTGTTGAGATGTTGTATAGTTAAATAACTGAATGATTCCTTAAAAGGGCAGGTCACATGATTTGGTGATATTAGGCTTATATTAACAGTACAATGAAGTTACTTTGAAAATCCCTAAGTTGCAACACTCCAGTGCCTGTTCAAGTACACTGAGGGAGAATTTAGCACAGCCAATGCGTCTAACCAGTGCATCTTTCAGACTTGGGAGAAACCAGAGCACTTGGAGGAAACCCATGCTGTCATGGAGAGAATATGCAGACTCTGCACGGATCCAAGCCAGGAATCAAACCTCAGTTCCTGGTGCTGTGGGGCAGCAATACTAGCTATTGTGCCACCAAGCTGGGCCTGTTGTGTTACTTTGAATCTATGTGTGCAACCCACATTTTTTATTTTTGTTTAAAGTCCACAACTTCAAAGTTAGTTCAGACATTACCTAAAGAAAATTGTCGACGAGTCAAAAATTTGCTTCTTCAAGAACATAGGATATTTTCTCAGATTAGAAGAAGAAAAACTGAGGCCCTCACATTTTGAATATTAGAACGCTGGGGATAAACAACAAAAGGAAGACAGATTGAAGTGCTATTGGAGGAAGACCGGTTTAGACCTGATTTTTACCATTGCATCGCACCCATCTCCAGGTGTGAAAACTTGGTAAAGTCAGGCATGAAGTGTGTAGCATGATCTGCATCCGTGCAGACGCCCACTTTACTAAGGCCCGAAAATGGCCATAATCTGAATCATGCCTGAAATGGACACAACATTAATTTAATTGAATTTAATTGACTGAATGAGTTGGATGCCAATCTTACCTGCATCTCCCCTTTTACCACCACGTTTGCCCGCCCAGATTCAGTACGAAATAGACATCCTTGGCAAAGCTTTGTTTCTGACGCTTCTGTTTCTGAAGAGGTAAGTTCAGAGCTTTGAATTTCTCTCTGAGTCACATTAATGGTGGTGGGGTGGAGGCACATCAAATAGTTCTCTGATGGCAGGTTGGGGGGGGGGGGGGGGGTGGTGTGGAGGGAGGGGCCCCAATCATTCTCTGGTGCTGGAGGGGAGGAAGGAGACCAGATCTCTCTCTGGTGGGGGGGGGGGGGGAAGGAGTCACAAAATGTCTGGGTAGTGGAGTGGTTGGTAGATAAGGGGGATAGTTGTGGGGATAAAGCAATGTCTGTGGGGGCTTTTGCTCCCACTTTTTACTTCTGGGTTGCTTTATCTGCTTTTTTGCAGCTTAGGAGCGATGTGACAGTAGCGTGATTTTCAATATCTTTTCACTGTTCAAAGCTCTGATTGGAGAACCAGCGTTTCGTGTGCAATAAGCCTCGCCCACAGAGTGATTCAAACTTGCAAAACTTTTTTCAGACTAAGTGCGTATAGGAACGCCTGAGAACAGGTTTCCGAGTTGGATCCGAATTGTACTTAGAATCAAAATGGTTTAATCGCCCCCATTGTGTAGTTTTAAAAGAAGTGTTTTTTTTTCTGATCAGAGAAGGGCAAGATTCCAGCAGTATCTGGAATATTTAAAAAGGGATGTTGAGTGGGGGAAAAAAAATGCATCAAGTCAGTAGGAAAAAGGGAAGTACTCGGAAGGCAGTAAAAAAAAATGTACATTGAGCAGACTTTAGCCCCTTGAGCCTGCATGAGAAATGGTGGGTCAATTCGAATTTATGGGACCTTTCAATGAAGAAAATGTATCCTGGAGTTACTGGGCAAAGCATTTTCAGTAATTTGTTCAAACTAATAAAATTGCACACGAGTTGCTCAAACCCATTTTTCTCTGGACAATAGGAAGTCAATTGGTCTGGAGCTTGGTTACTCCAGCAAAGCCAATAACCAAAACTTACAATATCTTGACAAAGATCATTGAAAGACATTACACTCCAGAGTCATTGATCACTGCAGAATGGTTCATGTTCCACTGAAGGATTCAATTGGAAGGCAAACAAATTGCTCAGTTCATGGCAACCTTAAAAGGGCTGGCACAACATTGTGAGTTTGCTGAGTCAATAGGAAACATTCTTCGAGGCCATCCAGTTTGCAGTCTCCAAAATGAGGCTATCCAAAGACGATTGCTTATTGAACATGTTTTGACTTTTAAGGAATTGCAGTTTTAATAGAATAGGCTGTCAAAGAAGCTTCACAATTCGGTGCAGGAATGAAAATCCACAAATTGCAAACTGTCCACAAGAAGTCAACGCAGCAACAAATATGTCAAAGATGTGCCAAACTGGGCTATTCAGCTAATGAGTGCTGGAGCAAGGATAGTCAATGCAAGGAGTGAGGCAAAATGGGTCACATTGTTGGGCTAGACTAGCTTCCCCTGAAAAGATTATTCAGAAGAAGAACCCGAATATCTTCAAGTTGCATTCTACAAAAATAATTTACAACATGGAATAGAAGAATTACGATTGTGAAGAGAATGTCCAGAAATATGATGAAGAAATCAACCGGATGACTTATTCATACAGGGTAGATCACCTAGATTTTGGGTGATTCTGAAGTCAAGTGAACAAACTTTATTAGGATTCAGGAACAAAAATATTAGGATGCAACTTGGTACTGCCGCCACTGTATCTTTAATTCCTGAGATTATACACCAACAAAAGCTAAAGCACCTTCCTTCAAAATCACCTGACATTATTTTAAGGATATCCACAGAAGATATCATGCCATTAAATGTTTTATATGATGGTCAATGTCAGGTTCTGTGGACAAACAACAACTCCATGTGGTCCATGACAATTTTCCAGCTCTGTTTGGGAAATCATGATTGGAGAAGATAAAGTTTAAAAAGGGTTTTGTTAACAGATTGGTTGATGCCAAAAACAGACCTAAAGCACTTTCTGGATAAATGCAAGAATGTATCCAAAGAGGCAGTTGACCTAAAGTCTAATCAACCAAAAAATTTCAAAGTAGGATTTGTGTCATATTTTGTCCCAAGATCGTAGAAAAATTATGACTTGTTAACACTGTTGCGTTAGAACTGGTTTTAATGAGTGACTGGGTTACGTTCATTGAAACTGTCATGAAACCCAATGGTTCAATTTGTATTTGTGGTGATTTAAAACAACCATAAATCCAATGTGTGCTGCTCAGTATCTGCTTCCTTTCATTGAAGGTTTGCTTGCTGGGCTATCCAGTGGGCAGAAATCCAGCAAGATTGATTTTCTCACAAGCATATTTACAGATGAATATAGTCACTAAATCTTAACCATTGCTTACCATTATTATTTGTAAGTATCATTTTCATTGTAAAAAATGCCTTCTGTAATAGCAGCTGCACCAGATCTATTCTAAATCTTAATGGATCAGGTTTTATGTGGTCTCTCTCCTGTATAATGTTACCTGGATGATATTCTAATTGTAGGGCCAAGTGAACAAGAGTACTGAGATTAATGTAGAAACAACACTGGAACATCTTCAAGCATCTGATCTGCATATCAAAAAAGGAAAAATGTGACTTTTTCCAGATGTTAGTCTAGTATTTGGATCATGTTAGTAATAGTAAAGGCATACATAAAATATCTAAAAAAGGTGGAATCTATTTTAGTAGCACCAAGTCTGACAAATGTGGTGCATTTGAGGTCCTTTCCAAGATTAGTAAGTTATTATAGTTCCTAACTTTCTCAATATCATTGAAGCCATTGCATAACTTACTATGTTAAAGATGCTTTGCAGAAATCTGAAGTATTGGTTTATTATAACATGAAGCTACCTTCACTGCTTGTTTACGATATTTCACCTTATGAATTAGGGGCAGTAGTTTCATTTATTATGCCTTTAGATGATAATTGCCAATAGGTTTTGCTTTGTATTTTCTGATTCATGCTGAATCTAACTATGCTCAGCCAGGAAAAGAAACATTGAGTACAATCTTTGGGGCATGAAGGTTTCATCATTATTGATATGGCTGCCGTTTCAGATTATTGACTGATTACCAATCCTTGACTATTATTTTTAGACTGTATAAAGGCATACCATCGTTACCTGCTAGTCAATTGCAATGGTGGTCACTAATCTTATCTACAGACTCATGTGATAAAAATCATCATCAATTTTCAGTTTGAAGCATAAAAGAAATTGTCTTTGTGAGATGCCTATTCTGGTGCATTTTCACACTCGCTTAACTTTTCAACAGATTTCACTAACTAGTTTTGCGAATATTTTTCCCCTTTTGCTCATTGTCAATTTGCCTGTGACAACTTTTCAAGTTCAGAGACATAACGAAATGATCCCATGACAGGGAAGATGATAGATGTGATATTGAAAGGAACAACTGCTGGAATGCTTCATACACATCCTGATTTGAAACTATTAATGGCACTTTCTGGCCACACTTGCCCCAAAACCGGATAATCCTGCCCCAGGCAAACTGATCTTTGCATGATCTTGTTCAATTCGCTATGATTCCCATGGTAGGCGGAACAGGAAAATTCTGCTTTATATGTGTCAAGGAAATTTGAGTTGGCTGTTTGAGGTGGGTGTCTATTGTGGGGTAGCTGAGTGACTATTCCTTCTAGTCTGCAATGAAAGTATTCTTGACTGAATATATAAAGGACATGTTAGTACAGTCCGGATGAAGAAATTAACATTATTTTTGTTGTCTGGGTCCAGGTTGAAGAAAAAGTAGGAGAATGTCAATCCTGTGCAAAAAGAAATATAACACTGTTGTCTCCTTTACTCCCTTCAGATTTGCCTAAAGTGCTATGACAGCAATTAAATATAGATTTTGCTGGAATGTTGAGTGTTTTTAGTAATAACTAATGCACACTCAAAGTGGCCAGAAATTGTTACTACTAAAACTGAAGAAACTATTGAAAAACTTGAGGTTTTTGCAAGGTATGGTAAACAGAATGGATTTTTAGTGACAACGATTCATGGTTTATTTCATAGGAGTTTGAAGATTACCTCGAAGTCAATGATATTCAGCATATAATATCTGTATCTTATCATCCATCAACCAATGGATTTGTTGAAAGGTTCATACAGTCCCTTGAAACATTTTTTTAAAACCTTAGAAAGAGCGAGGTCCATTATCACATTGTGTGATTAGCTTTTTGGCACCTTATAGAAACACTACTTATGTGATGATCCAAAGTTCACTTGCATTATTATTCTTAAGAGAAACTTGAGAACTACGTTTGAAACTTGAGAATTATGTTTGATCTCCCAATACTTCAGAACCTTCAGGGATGGGAGATCTTCAACATCAATCTCAAGTTGCTAGATAAGAAATGAGGGCAAAAACAAGACTTATTTCCACAAGGAAAGCAAATATTAGTGCATAATTATGCGATGAGTGAGAAATGGGTAGCCATATGTTTAGCGAAAACAGAGCTAATTTTTTGAACATGTTTTAAACTGAAAATTAAATAATTTGATGGTGTCATGCTGACCAATTGTTGTCATCTCAAAATTATTTCTCAGAATCATCTCCACAAGTACCAGCTTCTTTAGTCCCTTGTTTTGTGAATGCTACAGCAGAATTAGTTGAACCTCGGTCGTCTGATGATTGTGAATTTGCCACTATACCAATGAGGTTGATACAGAATAAATTGCAAGAGAAGAACTGTCTCCTGATTTTCTAAATCATACTTGAATATCAAGGACAACCAAATTTCAGAATGTCAAAAGAGGAATAGACATTCTCCTGTTTTTCTTATTGACTGTGTACAATGATTAATGGTGCATAGTACTGTGTCTGGAATATGATTGATCTTATGTATAATATCATAGTAATTTGTTATTATGACCACAGAAGTAGAGGAGAAGGGATACTATATATTTAAGTAACTGTATGATTGCTTTAAGAGGTCACAGTTTGATGATAATGTTATTAGGATGTTTCAGAGGCTCCTGTTTTTTATTTCAGTTTCTGTTCTGTGAAGTGTAGAGAACATCTTTTTCAATAAACCTGCGGTGTTAATTTGAAACGATGTGTGCAAACCACATATTTTCTGTTTTAAAACCCACAACCCCTAACATACTTTAGTCATTACATTAACTTTTTTTTTCCTGGAAGTGGTTTCACCTTCCAAATAAGAGCACCGGACATGGCCCTGATACCGCCAGCCCACTCTGCGAGCCACCAGATCTGAAATCTCAGACGTTTCAGAGATAGGTAGGGTAGGAAATCTTGAGAATGTTTCAAAATGGAAGTGTCCTCAGAGAGGTAAGTTAGAACAATAAATTCAGAATGACCAAAGGCAAAATGCCTCATGAATTGGAAGGTAAGAATGTCTATGGAGCATTGTTGGATCTGTGAGGACTTTCTTACCCACTACCTCACAACCACTACCCCCCCTTCCCCCCATCATCTTTCTTTAGGTCTTGTGGCTCCAATTGTGCTTCCCCTCAACTGCCATAGGGAGGGTCTTTCCATGGAACTATCCAACACAGCTTCCTGTTGTTCTATTCTCCCAGCCTTTCTTCTTCTTCTCCATTTTTGCCATTGGGAGCCCTTTGTGAGAGGAAGATAGCTCTTGAAAGTAATTATTTTCATTTAAGTTATTTCTTTGTAAAATAGTGAACTGATACGGCAACAATAATCTCTCCCTCAAATGTCAACAAAAAGCGATTGTCAGCAACTTCAGGAAGCATAAAGGAGAACATGGTCTACATTAACGTGCATGAAATAAAAAAGGTTGAGAGCTTCAAATTTTTTGATGTCCAGATCGCCAACAACTTGTTCTGGTCCCTTCATGCTGACACTATAATTACAAAAGCCCACCAACACCTCTGCTTTCTCAAAAGACTAAGGAAATTTGGCATGCCAGCTAGGACTCTCACCATTTTTAAAAGATGCACCATTCTTTTGGGTTGCATCACAACTTAGTATGGCTCCTCCTCTGCCCAAGACTGGAAGGAATACAAAAGGTCATAAATATAGTCCAATCCATCTCGTAAACTAGCCTCCAATTCATTGTCGACACTTCTTGCTGCCTTGGCAAAGTAGCCAGAATAATTAAGGACCCCATGCAATCTAGATATTCTCTCTCCCAACTTCTTTTGTCAAGAAAAAAGATATAAAAGTCTGAGGTCACATATCAACCTACTCAAGACCTGCTTCTTCCCTGCTACAGTGAGGCATTTGAATGGACTTACCTTGCATTAAGGTGATCTTTCTCTAGACCTTAGCTATGGCTGTAACATTACATTCTGCACTCTCTCATTTCCTTCTCCATGAACAGTATGCTTATAGCGTGCAAGAAACAATTCTTTTCACTGTATGTTAATACGTGTGACAATAATAAATCAAATCAAATATTTGCAAGGTGTAATTAATCTTGTCACTTCTTCTTTTGAAGGTGAGAAATCAGCTGGACGGTTTACATTGAATGACCAATTCCCTCATGGAAGGAAGTTGTCCACGGGACTTATGTGGGTATTAAACCATTTCATATCAACTTGAAAACTTGAAAAAAAAAAGACCTTGAGGAGAAACATTTGAATTAATTTTCAATTAGTTAACCACAGAAATATAATCCTACGCACAAGTGGGCTTTTCCCCACAAATGGCATTATTTTGTACCATTCCATGATCCCTGCATTATTTGATGCAGAAAATCTCAGTGAGTGACTTTCAGGAAGACAGGGATAATTACTGCATCCATTGTTATTGATCTTAATGTCAAGGGGAAGGAGTGGCACAGTGATATTGTTGCTGAGTTTGTTATCCAGAGACCCAGAGTAATACTTTGGGGACTTAGGTTTGAATAAAAGTCAATTTAAAAATCTGAAATTGATAATCTAATGATGATCATGAAACCATTGTCAATTGTAAAAAAAAGCATCTGGTTTTTCTTCAGAGAAGGAAATCTGTGTGAGTGGCTTTTATGAAGTCAGAGATAATTGCTGTGTCCGTTGATATTAATCTTACTTGCCTGTCCTTACAATCTAGACTACATGTAACTCCAGACCTACAGCAACATGGCTGACTCTTAACTGCCCTCTGAAATGACCTAGTAAGCCACTCAAGGGCAATTAGGAATGGGCAACAAATGCTGGCCCAGTTAGCAATGCCCACATCCGATGGAGCAGCACAGTGGCACAGTGGATGGGGGCAGCATGGTGGTTAGCACTAACGTCTCGCAATACCAGAGACCTGCCTTCTATTCCCGACTTGTGTCATTGTCTGTGTGGCGTTTGTAGGTTCTCCCTGTGTCTGCTGAGTTTCCTTCAAGGGTACAGCAGGATATAGATCAGTTGGAGTCTTGGGCGGAGAGATGGCAGATGGAGTTTAATCTGGACAAATGTGAGGTAATGCATTTTGAAAGTCTAATACAGACAGGAAATATACAGTAAATGGCAGAATCCTTCAGTGTATTGAAAAGCAGAGGGATTTGGGTGTACAGGTACATAGGTCACTGAAAGTGGCAATTCAAGTGGAGAAGTTAGTCAAGAAGGCCTACGGCATGCTTCCTTCATCAGCCAGGACATTGAGTTTAAAAATTGGCAAGTCAAGTTGCAGCTTTATAAAACCTTAGCTGGGCCGAACTTGCAATTAGTGTTCAATTCTGGTTGCTATACCACAAGAAAGATGTGGAAGCTTTGGAAAGGGTACAGAAAAGATTTACCAGAATGTTGCCTGGTATGGAAGGTATTAGCTATGAGAGAGATTGCAACAACAGACGCTGGGGGACATGGGCAAAGTGGAGAGCCAGGTTGGAAGAATTAATTACTTGGGGACATATATTCAAGATGCGAGGGACAAGGTTTAAAGGAGATGTATAAGGCAACTTTTTTTTTTACACTGAAGGTGGTGAGTGCATGGAACTCACTGCAGATATATAGTGAGCATCTGGACAAATACATGAATAGGAGGGAATAGAGAGGTATGGCCCCCAGAAGTGTAGGGTGTTTTGGTTCAGCATGGCAACATAGTCAGTGCAGGCTTGGAGGGCCAAAGAGGCTGCTCCTGTGTTATAATTTTCTTTGTTCAGGTTTAAAAATGCAATAGTTACGCTGGAGATTTCAAATAGTACCTCAGGGTATATGGCAACTCTTGGTCTGGTTTTGCACACAATGTCTAATGCCATATGCATTCCTTTCTGGTAAGGATGGCTCACTGGGTGGTCCTCTCACACCTGAATGAGCTGGCTGTGTCTCTGAGTCCCACTCTGCACCAAATCTAAGCCAACACTCCACTGGAATATTGAAAGAGTGCTGTGCTGGTTGTGGATCCTGCGGTGAGATGTTAAAGCAAAATCCCTGCTT
The DNA here is from genome assembly GCA_024679065.1 of Sphyrna mokarran. Classification (NCBI taxonomy): domain Eukaryota; kingdom Metazoa; phylum Chordata; class Chondrichthyes; order Carcharhiniformes; family Carcharhinidae; genus Sphyrna; species Sphyrna mokarran. The sequence continues at coordinate 102,814,695 of JAGIQG010000007.1, forward strand.
GGCCTGTCAGGTGAATGCAGGCATTTTCATAGCACAATTTCCATGGAAGGCATGAGCATGCTCCCCATTGTCCTGGCAAATCATCTCTATCACAGAAACAGATTACCTGGGGGTTGTTACCACATTGATGTTTGTGGGACATAGCTATAGACATATTGACTGCCATGTATTTTTAAAGCAATGACTATATTTCCAAAGTAACTAAGTAGGGTGTAATGCACTTTGAGATCATAAAAGGCAATATACAAGCGCTAATTCTTGTTTGTCTATGCCCTTTCTGGCAGCCTGATGCAAGGAACCAAGTAGTAACTCAGAGGGTGATCTCTTCGTGTAACTGCTACCAATGCTTTTGAGAGAGAGTGGCCACCAGATCTAATAGGACCACAAATCCATGATACACATCGTAGCGCAGAAACCCAAACATTCAGCTTCAAAGGAGCAATCTTGTGCACTGTCTCTGTTGTCTCTGTGAACTGTTAGTCTTCTTCGCTGTCACCAGTGGTAATTGTGCTTTTAGGGTGGATTGTAGCTGCTTTACAGCAACAAGATGCTGTTGCCTCTATGGATACTTGCCAAGCCCTTAAGACAAAAGGGTTTAGTGCTGGAAACATTTTCCAATTTAAGGGATGGCTGCATATTGCTAAATTTAGTGTCACTTAGACCCACATTGCCAGCACGCTATGGAATAGTGCAGTCATAACTCTGACAGATTAATAAAACATCTCCACCAATATAATTTCAAGAAAATAAAAAATTTTTGGAGATGTAGTAAATACAATGATTGGTGACCACCAGTTAATTCACAACCAGAGCTTTAATAGTATTTAAATTGTATACAGAGTGCTACAATTGATGTGTTCATTCTCAGCACTAGCCCATGCTTGGCTCTGAAATCCCCTTGCTCATTCCACATTGGATGATTGGGGCAACTGATCCTTCTGATGCACAAACCTTAAAGGGGCTAACTACTACAGGAGATCAGAAAGTAATTTTATGATTCATGTCCCTGAATTATTTAATGAAAATTATCATGTATTGTAGAAGATCATGTTAGACAGAACTTTGCACTGAACCTATGACCCAGCAAGTTCAAACATTTTCATCAACATTGTACTGATCAGATTAATTATTAGCAGAAAACTTTAGACTTCCAAAATGCCATTACTTTACTTGTGGATGATTTAAGAAGGAAGGATCTGTGAGCATTCATCCCTTCCTTTTTGTTCTGCTCCTTTTTTAAAACATTTTCCCGTTCTGTAAAAGGGTCCACACTTGAAATATTAACTCATTTATTCTGTTTACAGACATTAGTTTTTGTACTGAATCCTTACATTACTCATGTTTATTGTCAGCAAGGAGAAATATTGAAGGAAGAGTGAAGGAGTACTAGATTTCTACTGGTGGATAGGAATATGGGTAGTGATGGCCTAGTAGTATTATCACTTGACTATTAATCAAGAAACACAACTAATGTTCTGGAGATCCAGGTTTGAATCCCACCATGGCCGCTGGTGGAATTTGAGTTCATTAAAATATATCTGGAATTAAGAACCTATTGATTACCATGAAACAATTGTTGTAAAAACCTATTTGATTCACTGGTGTCCTTTAGGGAAGAAAATCAGCTGTCCTTACCTGGTCAGGTTTACATGTGATCCAGAACCATGGTAACTGTTCTCCAACATCTATGAACAGACACTAAGTGCTTACCAGACAGCAATACCCATGTCCCACAACTGAATAAAGAAAATCCTCATCTAATACTTCAGAATTGATCATGCCATTGCATATTGCTGTTTGTACATGTGTCGCTGCATTGATGCTTCTCATGCTGATAGCACGTTCTGTTAGCAGCGTTCTTTCATTAAAGGCAAGAAATGTTCACCTACAATATATGGGCATAAATATTGACGTAACTATATAATTACATGCTGTATCAATAAGCAATGGCAATGGCTCATTCACCATTCATTTGTACCAAGTGTGATAACAGAAACAAAATGGATTTTACACTCCCAGCTGGTATGCTGAATGTGTGTATCGCTTAACCAGATAAGTTGATCATCCATTTGTCTAGATTTTTGATCCGTCAAAATTAATTTACCAGCAATTCAAATCTGCAAATATCGACTCTAAAACCCAGGATTATAGGGCATGAAGACACAGGAAAAATAAACAGATGATTTGATGATTATCGGACAGAAATAAGGTGAATATGTTGGTGTTACCTAATTTGTAAATCATTCAGAGGGTGTGAGGTTATTACTTAAAGCAAAGGTTATTGGGGATTAAAGGCATAGAAAGTTATAACCTTGTAAATTCACTTTCTCTTCAAACTCAGTGACATATGGGGATAACGGCATATGGAAGGAAATCTATGACTCGGCCATACCAGCTGTACCAGCTCTGCAAATCTGACTATCAGCCATCTGGGTCAGAGATGTTTTCAAATAAGTCTTCACGTGGCATCTCACCAAAGTTATTTATTTCATGACTACCTAGTTCTCTGTCCAATTATTCTGCAAACTAGAGCTAGTTTAAAGTTTAAAAGTTTATTTATTAGTGTCACATGTAGGTTTACTTTAACATTGCAATGAAATTGCAAAGAATATCATTGTATTATCTGTGGTATACTTTTCAAATTTAAATTAAAACGTTTATTAGTCAGAAGTAAGTTTACATACGTATTGTAATGAACTTGTGAAAATCCCCTAGCCGTCACATTCCAGCACCTGTTCAAATACACTAAGGGAGAACTTAGCATGGCCAATGCACCTAAACAGCATGACATTCAGGCTGTGGGAGGAAATCAAAGGAAAACCACACAGACAAGGGGAGAATATGCAGATGCCGCACAAATAGTGACCCAAGGCAGGAATCAAACTGGCTTCCCTAGTGTTGTGAGGCAGCAGTGCTGACCACTGTGCCACCATGCCACTGAATGACTCATCCAATGTCATTTTTTTCTGTTAAGTCATGGGTGCTCCGATTATGTATCTTCATCATCGACTAAGGAAATGAATTCTTCATTCTTCCAACTATTCAGAGCTACAGTGTAATGAAATATCTGCTAATCCTTTGCCAGGATGTATCTGCTCAGGATTTTTTAATGCTGGCATTTGGGGATATGTTCTGGAAGATCTGTAAATGTTCACTTCTTGATGGCGTTAATGCTTCAAACAATAACAATGGGTGTGAAATTTAGAACATAGAACATTACAGCACAGAACAGGCCCTTCGGCCTTCGATGTTGCGCCGACCAATATAAAAAGCAATGCCCCTCCAAACTAAACCATTCCCTTCTCTTCCATATACTTATCAACTAACCTCTTAAACGCCACCAAAATTGGCACATCTACAACTGCTGCAGGCAGGGCATTCCACTCCCGAACCACCCTTTGGGTAAAGAACCTACCTCTGATATCCGTCCTATAACTATCACCCCTTAATTTAAAGCTGTTTCCCCTCGTGCTAGCTTTCTCCATCCTAGGAAAAAGGCTATCACTGTCCACCCTATCTAAACCTCTAATCATCTTATATTTTTCGATTAGGTCCCCTCTTAGCCGCCTCCTTTCTAACGAAAACAACCTCAAATCCCTCAGCCTCTCTTCATAAGACCTGCCCCTCCATACCAGGCAACATCCTGGTAAACCTCCTCTGTACCCTCTCCAATGCCTCCACATCTTTCTTATAATGCGGGGACCAGAACTGCACACAATACTCCAAGTGCGGCCGCACTAGAGTTTTGTACAGTTGCAACAGGACGTTGCGGCTCCGAAATTCAATCCCTCTACCAATAAAAGCCAAGACTCCATATGCCTTCCTAACAACCTTATCGACTTGACTGCCTACTTTCAGGGATCTATGCACATACACACCAAGATCCCTCTGTTCATCTAGACTGCTAAGAATCCTACCATTTGCCCTATACTCTACACATTATTTCTGCCATAGTGCATTACCTCACACTTTTCACATTTAAATTAAAACGTTTTTAGAAGGAAATCAGCAGTTTCTACATTTTTCCTATTTGAATCATTATTGTCTTCTTGCGAAGCCAAGATTGGACATGAATAAAGTTAAAGAGTGTACCAAGCAAATTGAGAAGCTGTGAATGGGGTACATCAAGCTAGGATTTTCATAGATTGAAATTTAGGGGAGAGCGAAAAGATTGTGGAATAACATTCCAGCATTTTAAGCTTTCCCATGGATGAACTACAGTTGGAGATTATTTGGGAAATTGTGATTTCAATATATTAAAGCTGAAGGGAAAAGGAAATGAAGATAAAGCCAGAGAAAACACTTGCACTCAAATAGTACCTTCCATGACATCACACACATGCACGTATACGCACACACAGAGAGAGTCTCTGCGTACCCTGGTAACCCTATGCATTTACTGTGATTAATCCAGCTGACCTACTTTTCTAAACGTTTTCCCACTGACTGGCCTGCAGTACCTGGCTTTGCAATTCGACATCAGACACTGCATTATGGATGTATCTTCAAGAGCTCTAATGAAGCTGGCCATCATTTCCACACTGAAAAGGATGGAGTTCAGTCCGTGTGAGGTTCTGCATAACATTAGAGTTAGACTCCTGTCTGCACCTTGATAGTGACTGCAGGCTGTCTGACAGGCCTTCGAATGTAGCAAGAATTTCTCAACTGGTCCCCCACCATAGACAGTCTTCTCTATGCTACTTTCTAAAATTGACTATGTTGAAGATTGAGTTTCTGCTTTGTTATTATTTTATTGTAGAATTTCAGCCACCCTCACTATTATCTGGATAAGTAGCAGTTCTGAGGTGTCTGAATAAATGCACAATGTCAGAGTAGGGCTGAGGCAAGTGATCAGGTAGGTGATAAGCAAAAAGTGAAAATTAGAAGAGATTGCAAAATGAAAGTGACGTGGGGTGAGCAAAGATAGATTTGGCAGGAACATGCCAAGAGTCATCGCACAAAGTCAATTCCAATTTTCCAGACTGTCAAGATCTACAACAGTTTGGATTATCATTGCAAGGTCCACAGCAGATGCCATCTCCCTACATTCAACAGATCTACAGCAGATGCCAGTTGTCTACACTCAACCCTGGAACACCTAGATAACAAAGGTACCAATGTCAGACTCCTATTCATAGATTGTAGCTTAGCCATTAACACCATTATTCCTACACGATTTGTCTCCAAACTTCACAGATTGGGGTTTGGCTCCTCCTTCTACAACTGGATTCTAGATTTCCTAACCACAGACTGCAATCAATAAGGATAGACAACATTTCCTTCACGATCATCCTCAACACTGGTTTGGAGACAAATCTTGTAAGAATAATGGTGTTAAAGGCTGAGCATTGGTGCCTTCGTTATCTAGGTGTTCCAGAGTTGGGTGTAGGTAGATGGCATCTGCTGTGGAACTGCTGTGGATCTGTTGCAACAACAACTAAACTGTAGTGGATCTTGGCAGTCTGAGAGGTTGGAATTGATTGGTCTTCATGCCCCATACTATACTCTTTATACACCTATGGCCAAATTCCCCTCCAAATTGATTTTCAAGTTTGCTGATAATACCAAAGATGCGGGTTGGACCTCAAATAATGAAGAATCACAGTATAAGAAAGAGATGGAGAATCTGGTGAACTGATGCAACAACAATAATCTCTCCATCAATGTCAACAGAATGAAGGAAAAAATCATTGACTTAAGGAAGTGTAGTGGAGGGCATACCTCTTTCTACATCAATGGAGATGAAATAGAAATGGTTGAGAGCTTTATGGTTTTACGTATTCAGATCTCCACTAATCTGTCCTGGTCTCTCCATGCAGGTGCTATAGTTAAGAAAGCCCACCAACACCTCTACTTTCTCAGAAGACTAAGGCAATTTGGTACTCCTGTTACAACTCTCATCAACTTCTCCAGATACACCATAGAAGACATTCTTTCTGGTTCTATCACAGCTTGGTATGACTTCTGTTCTGTCCAAGAGTACAGGAAATTACAAAGGGTCATGAATGAAGCCCAGTCCATCATTCAAACCAGCCTCCCATCAATTGACAAAGTTTACACTTCCTGCTGCCTCGGAAAAGCAGCCAGCGTAATCAAGAACCCCATGCAACCAGGTCATATTCTTCTACCTTCTTTTGTCGGGAAAAAGATACAAAAATTTGAGATCACATACTAACTGCCCAAAAATAGCTTTTTCCCAGTTGCCATCAGTCTTTTGAATGGACCTACTTTGCGTTAAGTTGATCTTTCTCTACACCCTAGCTATGACTGTAACATTACATTTTGCAATCTCTCCTCTCCTTCTCTATGCGTGATATGCTTTGTTTGTATAGCATGCAAGAAACAATACTTTTCACTGTGTAGACAGACATGTGACAATAATAAATCAAACCATATCAAACATGCTCACCACTGTCTTTGGTGTTATTAATGATTCTCAGCACCATCATCCCCACAGGAGGAGGGCATGCAGCTGTGTCTGTCCCTCATCACCATTTAGGTGTGGCTGCATCAGATTGTGGGCCATCTTGTTCTGCAGGAGAGAGGGAGGTATGTCAATAAGTGTGGTGTAATATGTTGGGTTCCTGCCACTGTTGGCAATGTGTACAAGTTGTAATGATGTAAGAATAAGACTTGCAGCAGCGTGTAAGGGTGATGAAAAGCTATCAATGTGAATGAAGGATGTGTGGTGAATAGAGCAGTGTGTAAGGTCAGTGGTTTATTTGCAAGGAGATGGCTTGTGAAGATGCCGTTACTAACCTTGACTATCAGAGTGAGGTCAGTAATGCTCCTATATTGTATCTAGGCTAGACAATGGACATTGACTGCAATGGCTACATGTTCCACTGTATCTGTATCTGTGTGGAAGGCTGCTTAACTCCCTGAGGGACGAAGACCTCTCTTCATCTGTGCAACTCTTGTCACTTACTCCAACACTCAAATCAGTTGACCTTGATTTACACCCCTTCTGGAATGAACAAAGCAGACAATGTTGAACCATGTGGGCGACACCATGGTTAGCACTGCTGTCTCACAGCTCCAGAGACCTGGGTTCGATTCCTGTTTTGGATGACTATGTCAAGATTGCATATTATCCCCATGTCTGCATGGGTTTCCTCTATGACATGCTCTGACATGTAAAAGTTAGGGTGATTAGCCATGGTAAACATGTGGGGTTGACCTTGGGGCACACTCTCTGCCAGTTGTCCCATTTATTTTGGCTTTTAACTCCTCTTTTCTCACTTTTAGCCCTACTGAATCCAGAATACACCCAACATTTAAATGTTGCAGACTGGTCTTACTTAGTGCAGGCTACATTTAAATTGTGCTGGTATGTCCTTGCTGTGCTGTGCAGACACTGGATCCACATCACTATCGTTGCAATTAGAGGGAACATAAATTTTGCATGTTATCTGTAATACTTTGAACAGTACAGTTTAATTACACATCACAATCCTGTGAACAGGAAACAAAATTAAATTCCCCCAATCTTCTTTTAGTGATATTGATTGAGGCATACATATTAACTTGAAAACCAGAAAGAAATCCCCTGTTCTGCTCAAATAGTGCCAGGGAGTAATGTACGTTCACCTAAGAGAGTGTACAGAGATTTAATACCTAATTCAAAAATGACATCCCTGATAGTACAGAGCTCCCTCAGTACTGCTCTGCAGTGTAAGCCTAGATTTTGAGCTCAAGTCTCTGAAGTGGTATTTGAACATACAATCTCCTGACTTTGATGCTTGATGTACACCCCTTCTGGAATGGACAAAGCAGAAAATGTTGAACTATGTGGGCGGCACCATGGTTAGCACTGCTGTCTTAAAGCTGGAGGGACTTGGTTTCGATTCCCGTTTGGGATGACTGTGTGGAGATTGCATGTTATCCCCATTTCTGTGTGGGTTGCCTCTGAGATGCCCTGACATGCAAAAGTTAGGGAGGGTTAGCCATGATAAATATGTGGGGTTATGAGGATAGGACCTGGATGGGATGCTCCATCAGAGCGTTGGTGCAGACTTGATGGCCAATTGATCTGCTTCAACACTGTAGGGTTCTATGATGATGTTAGTGATCTGTGTCACTACTGATAATACTAATACAATGTTATCTATAAATCACAACCTCACACTAATACAACACAATGTTATGCACACAGCTCTTCTCCACACTGGATACTGAGCTTTGCACAGTGACAAGCAGAACAAAACACAGACAGCCCTCCCACAGGTATTCCTGACAGTAACAGACAAGCACACCTACATTTTGAATCAGACACACTTGTACTAGTCCTCTTATATTAATATAATCTGCCTCAGGAACGATCCACCTTCAATTCATACCAAATTTTATATTTCATCCTTTCCTGTAAAATGTATTTAGGTCAAATGGGGCCAATTTAATTTGGTTTCTTTAAGTATTAGGTGAAAGAGGTTTTTTCCTTTCAGTATAGTATATGCATGAATACGTTTCTCTAGCTAAAGTCATTCCAATAGCACATTGTATCCAGAAAATGCTTCTGGCTATGAAAATTTTGGATTAGTATAGTAGCCTTTTCAAGAATAGTTAATCAAATTATGGATTCTTTTGGGATTGCTTTAATTGCTGTTCCCTATCAAAGGCAAACGGTCACCGAGGATCAAGATTTTTGCATTGTCTAATTAATGTTCAAGGATGCAAAGCCCACGTATGTGATGGAGTTGATATACTTACAGACAATTGAACAGTTAATTACAAGCAATTCAGAGTAAAACGACCAAAGTCTTGACTATAATTGGAGTCCCATCAGGCAGCCTTACTGAAACGTCTTGCTTTTGCCCTTGTGGTAACTGTTGGTTTTTGCCTCACAGTGTAAAATAATTGACACTGAATTCGCAGTCTGTATTTGAACAAATGCATTTATTCACCTCGATCAACCGTAAATATTCTTTTTAGTTACCTGCTATGTGTGTGCAATTGTTTTTGATCAATTTGATAAAGAGGAAGAAGGATATCTGAGGTGTCACGCTATGGGTTATTTAAACAAACCAATGCAGCCTTTTTTTTTTAAACAGGGATTGCGTCCAACCCATCTCCCAGGTCACAGCTCGCACTAACTCCCCTTCCTCCTGGAACCAGGATAGAATCCTCCTAGCCCTCATTTTTCACCCCACCAGTCTCTGCAATCAATGGATCATCTCTGCCATTTCTGCCAGCTCCAGCATGATGCTACCATCCAATATATCGTCCCCTCACTCCCGCTGTCAGCATTCCACAGGGACCGTTTCCTCCACATCACCCTACTCCTCTCCTCCATTACACCAACGCCTCACTCACCTCCAGTGGCAATCGCAGATGGTGCAATACCTGCCCCTTTATCCCCTCCCTCCCTGCTCGCCATCCCAGGGCCCAAAGACTTTTTTCAGATGCATGTGCACCTCCTTTAATCTAGTCTATTGCATTTGCTGTTCCCAGTGCAGTCTATTCTACACTGGAGAGCCCAAATGTAGACTCGGCAACCACTTTGCTGAACACCTTTGGTTTGGCCAGCTCACATCAAAACCAGAAAATTCTGCCTGAGGTCAATGGACCTTGGCATGGTCCACATCCACACCATTTACATCTTCCGTGATGGGTAGGGTATGAAAATACCTCCCGCAATATTAAAAGCCTGACTAAGACCAGTGTACTTAGTAGCCACAAGTAAGTTTACCTTAACACTGCAATGTAATTATTGTGAAAATCCCCTCATTGTGACACTCCAGCACTTGTTCAGGTGCACTCAGGGAGGATTTAGGATGGCTAATGTGCCTAATCAACACATCTTTCAGATTGTGGGAAGAAACTGGAGCACGCAGAGGAAACCCATGCAGACACGGGAAGAAACCCAAGCAGACTCCATGCAGACATTGACCCAAGCTTGGAATTGAACCTGGGTCCCTGGTGTTGAGAGGCAGCAGTGCTAACCACTGTGCCAACCAGGCCCCAGTGCTATGTTTTTTGCCTTATTATAAAGGGTAGTGCGAGCTTTAAGTTTGAAACTTAAAAAATAGTTCTTGCAAACAAAATGAGCTGTAAAAGTGTGGATGTGGATGGAGCATGCGGATGGAGAACGTGTGCATGCAGAATGTGTGCAAAATTTAGATACTTAGAAAGCAAAATGAAAAAGATGTAATAAAGATTCAGTTTGTTTTCTGTGTGGTGGAGGCATATCACATCCTGTCAATTATTTAAAAATGTTGTTGCAGAAAGTTATATTGTGAATATAGTCCATTTTTAAAGTTATGAATATAATATGCCTTAACAGGGTGTTAAGGCATATTATATTCATAACTTTAAAAATGGACTATATTCACAATATAACTTTCTGCAACAACATTTTTAAATAATTGACAATAAAAGACTCCTCAGGTAGATGGTGAGTGTCAAGTAACCTTTCTAATTTTTGGCATAGCCTTCAGAAAATTTTGAATTAAATGATTAAGTGTGAAGTGTTTCCCTTTATTAGATATACCAAGACAAAAACGATTGCAGAGTTCACATCTCCTATTTTCTGTGGATTTCCTAAAGCTCAACATCACTGGACGTCAAACTCACGGGACGGGAGTTTCCAGACCACACGCATGCACACGCACTTACACGCACACACACGTTTTCTGGTAGTGGAGGTTGATTGCCAATGGACACCGGTGGAAATTTTTGATTGTGCCAATGCATTTGGCTTTTTGTGTGGGTTGCCTGCCTCATCTTTGGGGAAGCTGCTGCAGAGGTTATCTTTGGTGAGACTGGGAGATCCTGCCAGCCAGAAAAGTTTGGAAAAGATTGTTCACTCACTCTGAGCTCAATACACTACATCGAAAGCCACAAACCACTTAAATCATGAGTAGACGCAAATAGCCACTATTCATCCCCCATTGGCATGGCATATAATCCTGGATTATATGTAGAGTATTGATTAACAGGCGTATTAATCATATAGCATTTTAATTGAAACTATATTCAAATATACAATCGTACTTATATTAGGCACCAGAGAGATACTCACCAGTCTGCAAACAATGACACAAGTAGTATCAGAAAAATAATCTCCTTGTAATAAGAAAACAAGCAACTAACTTGTGACTTACTGAAAATCCACCTCTTTGAGAGAATCCTACAATTAGTTTGATATATGACTTTCATTCTTGAAATCATCCAGCTATACTTCAAGAGCGGAAAAAAGCCTCTTCTTTACTAGGTCTGCACTGAGGTAACTCACATGATTGGCTTACATGTTATTCTTTTATTTGTAATTTGTAAAAATGCACTAACTTCTTTAACTGATTTTTCCTCAAATGTGCATTTGAGAGAGTGATGAGTTAATGACACAACACTGGAGTTTTCAAGGTGAGCTTGTCAATAAATATCCTTCTTTGTTTAAACCCACAGGAGATTGCTGCTGTTTTTTGAAATTGACTTTGGGATCAATGCGAGCCACTTGATTTTTGTTGTTCATTTTTCTCAAGTCTAGGAACCCTCAAGAAAAAGTAAAAGAAAAATTAATTTGCCTTTACAACCACCTAATTGAGGATCTCAAAAAGAATTTTTGTAAGTGGGCAATTAAATGATGTATGATTGACATAGTTAAGTTGTAAGTGAGTTATTTTCTAAGTCATGCTTAATAATACCTGAAGTCGATGAGGCAGCTTATTAGTTATCTTGTTTGAGACTGCCCTGAACATTTCCTCTGGATATGACATTTAGTATGAAAGAAGCCTCTCGAGTATAATTTTGGCAATATGCTGGCTCCCATCAGGAGACCCTCTTGAGTTCAGTTAATGACATGCAAACATAAAATGCACCACGCCAAATGATTATAAGAAGTATCAAATTTAAATGTACTGCATTATTAACAATAGGATACCCTTATCCCAAGGTACTTACTGCTTTTGAAGAAATAGATATGCTTCTCACTAATTAGTCCTTTGAACTAAACAAAGTTTCCAACTTGTTTAATTTAATCTGATGAGCTGAAACTATGACAGACTTTTCCATTAGATGTAGGAAGGTGACATTTTCCTGAAAGTTCAAGCACTGTTACATATTTCCAGTACTTTGCCATGTTTGCATAAAGGAAAGGACGCAGTGACATGAGCAGTTGAATTGATAAGACAGCACAGATCCTGCTGAGGCATGCCTTACAAAGTTACATTTTGAACTGGAATTAGTCAGTGTAACTGGGACAGTAATGGCCTGAGTGTGGTTTACAGCCTCAGTGAAGCTGGAAGTCCGGCTGACACCAGCTTAAATTCTCTGACCTTTCAGACTCCACTCCTGCTGCCAGCGAGGCTGGAAAATTTGTTATTCAGCCAAACCTCAGTTCACAACAGCGGGACTGGAGAATCACAGTGCAGGTGAGATTGGAGAATCCGGACCGTCATTTGTAAAGTAACCTGACATTGGCAGATTCGAGCAGCCCACCCATTTCAGGTAATAGATCCTTCGCTGCGCATATCAGCATCCTATCACGTAGAATTCTGATAGAAAATCAGATGAGTATAGGACGCGAGGCATGAGAAAATAACACTAAATTATTTTTTAGTGGGAGGAGGAGGAGTTCTTCCGAGCAGAACGAGAAACAAACAGAGGTCTTGACAAAAAATTCATGATGTTAAGAAAATGAGAATGAAGATTTCAGAGTACCTATAAGTCACAAAAATAGGAGTGGCAACAGAAACATTGCGGTTAATGCTATTTTCTTATGAAGTCAGGAATTGTTCTTTCAGTAGCACAAGAATAAAATGGGCTACTTCTAGCAAGGGCCACCACCAGCAGGCCTTTCCCCCAACTCCCCCACTCACCACCCACCCCCACCCCCTCTCCCCACCATCACAACCCCCTACTGGGCTTAACTTCTTGTCGATTGTGTTGATCTCTGGCAACCTGACAACGCACCAACACAGAGATGCCAAGCTGCAAGGCTATATTTTAAATAATGGGATGGCCACCCAATGGAGCTCAATCCATATTGGGCTGAAGGATAGATCTTGAGGTCTTCTATTTGACAAAAATGGAGTGACAACATTCCAAAACTGAAGGGTCATGACTTATTATCCTGTTGTCGCTGTTGATATGGCATTGCAACCTCTTGCTGGGTAGGCTGCTGTGTCAGATGTTAGGATAATTCGAAACTTAAATTAAGGATCATATGGCCCTTGCTGTTTGCTATCTTCACTGCCTGTGGTGTAATATGGTATTCCCTAACTGGACAAAAATCAGAAAAAAAATGATAGTCCTCTCATATGGAGAGCACCCAAGTGTGATTCCCTGAATCAAAGAGGCAGCTTTGTTGAAGTGAATGGGTCAAGATGATTGTGTACAGTGACAGTGATTAGCACTGCTGATTCACACTGCCAGGCACCCATGGTTACATTACAGTCTTGGATGACTGTGTGGAGTTTGCATATTCTCCCCTCATCAGAAGCCCTGATTTCATTCCACAATCCAAAGATGTGCAGATTAGATGAAATGGCCATGGTAAATGCACACAGGGTTACAGGAATGAAGCAAGCTGATGGAATACATTCCAGCATGTACTGACTATCATGATGACCAGTGGCTACATCTGCTTGGCAACGGACATCAACACTGAAAATAAAAACTCACAATGTCACTTAGCAGCTTTATGTGTCGCACTTATTGAAGAACCTGCCTCTAAATTGATTATTTTCTCTGCATCCATCAACTCCTCTAGATGGAAGGGTACCATCACAAAGTTTTCTACTTTGAGTTGTGCAGGAAGAGTGCGCTGTGCCTCTTTTGCACACTAATATCTAACAGTCCATTCAACTTGGAACTGGCCAGAAAGTTTGTGTTGATTTTTGAGGGAAACAGGATCAGTCTGGAACATTGCATGACAGCATTACAGTTAGCACTGCTGCCTCACACATCAGAGACTGGATTTGATTATGGTCTGTGTAGGTTTGGTAGATTGGCCATGCTAAATTGCCCCTTAAATTCCAAAGATGCATAGGGTAGGAGGTTCAATCATGGTAACTGTGCAGAGTTACAAGAATAAGTGTGGGGAGTGGGTCTGCATAAAGATGCTCTTTTACAAATTCAGTGCAGACTCAAAAGGCTGAATGGCCTCCACCAGCACTGTAAGAATTCTATGATTCACTATATCTTCCCAAGTGTCAATATACAACCAACTAAGCCCCACTACTCCAGGAAGTATGGAAAATGTACAGGCCTGCAGGTGAGAGTGAAACAGCACAGTCCGCAGCTTCCTGTTTGCAAATGTCCAATCTTTGGAAAACAAACTTAAAACCAGACTCATTTTCCAAAGAGGGCTGAGGGACTGCTATGTATTCTGTTTCAGAGATGTAGCTCACTTCTGCTTCACTGGACAGCACCCTACAACCAGAGAGCTCCTCAATCCATTGAATGGGCTGTACAGCAGCCTCAGGCAAGGCTAGGGAAGGTGGGGTCTGCTTTCTAACCAACATCTCATGATGCCTAGACATAGCAACACTGGTGTGTTGCTGCTCCACAGATCTAAAATACCTGATGCTAAAATGCCACCCTTACTACCTTCCATGGGAGTTCACCCCGTTTTTCCTGACGACAGTTTACATCTCGCCCCAGGCAGACGTGAAGATCCTGCTGGATGAAATAGACACAACTCCAAATAGTCTTGAGAAAAACATCCTGAGGTCTTGTTCAACGTGGCAGGGGACTCCAATCAGGCCAAGCTCAAGAACGTACTACCAAGTTACCACCAACACATCTCCTGTTCCAACAGAGGCCCAAACTTCCTAGATCATTGCTACATAAATATCAAACATGCGTACCGCTCCATTACCCACCCACACTTTGGCAAATCAGGCCACAAGACAGTGCTCCTGCTATCAGTTTACAAGCAAAAACTGAAGCAAGACAATTATTCAAAGAAAGTTGTGCGATATCGGTCTGAGGAATCAGGTAATTTCCTACAGGACTGGTCAGCATTTAAAAACTCTGCAACCAGCTTGAACGAGTACACCACTACAGTAACTGATTTCATTAGTAAATGTTTAGAAAACTTTGTGCCAAAGAAGCAAATCTGTGTGTTCCCCAACTGGAAATCATGGATGAACAGGAATATCCACTGCTTGTTGAAGTCCAGGTCTGAGGTGTTCAAGTCAGGTGACACTGACCTATGCAAGAAAGCCAGATACGATCCAAGAGATACATCAGAGATGCCAAAAGACAGTACTGGATTGAGCTAGAGTTCCACATAGATCCTCACCAACTATGGCAAGGTCTGCAAGACATAGCAGGCTACAAAATGAAGGCATGTAAAATCGTTGGTTCCTACGCACCCATCCCTGATGAGCTCAATGCATTCTATGCCTCTTTTGAACAAGAGGTTAGAGAGCATGCCCTCCACCTTGAAAGCCCTGAATGAACCTATATCTGGAAGTTACCATCACAGATGTCAGAGCAACTTTCTCAAGGGCCAACCCACAGAAAACAACTGGCCCAGATTGGTTATCTGGATGAGCACTTAGATTTTATCAGGATCAGCTAGCAGGGTTATTCGCAGACATTTTCAACCTCAAGAAGACAACCATTATCCCAAGACCTAAGAAAATCCAAGCAGCATGCCTCAATGACTATCGTCCAATGGTTCTAATATAAATCATTATGAAGTTCTTTGAAAGGCTAGTCATGGCATGAATCAATTCCAGCCTTCCTGACTACCTCGATCATTACAGTTTTCCTACCACTGTAACAGGCCCACACCTGGCTCTGCACTCAACCTTGGGACACCTTGATACCAAAGACACCTATGTTAGACTCCTACTTATTGACTACAGCTCAGCCTTCAGCACCAGTATTCCCATGAAACTCACCTCCAACTCTGTAGCCTCGGCCTCATCACCCCCCTCCGTGACTGGATCCTGAACTTCCTAACTCACAGGCCACAATCAGTAAGGATAGACAACAACACCTCCTCCATGATCCTCAATACCGGTGCCCCACAAGACTGTGTTTTCAGCTCCCTACAATGCAACTTATACATCTATGACTGTGTAGGCAAATTCCCCTCCAATTCGAATTTCAAATTTGCTGACGACACTACCATAGTGGGACAGATCTCAAACAATGATGAGACAGAATGAGATAGAGAACCTGGTGAACTGGTGCAGCAACAATAATCTCTCTCTCAAGATCAACAAAATGAAGGAAATTGTCACCAACATCAAGAAGCATAGAGGAGAACATGCCCCTATCTACATCATGATGTAGGGATGCCGGCGTTGGACTGGGGTAAACTCAGTAACAGTCTGGCAACACCAATTTTAAATCCAACCGATTTATTTGATAGTAAATCTGCAAGCTTTCAACTTTTGTCTTCG
Organism: Sphyrna mokarran; assembly: GCA_024679065.1. Classification (NCBI taxonomy): domain Eukaryota; kingdom Metazoa; phylum Chordata; class Chondrichthyes; order Carcharhiniformes; family Carcharhinidae; genus Sphyrna; species Sphyrna mokarran. Next base: position 102,831,053 of record JAGIQG010000007.1, read on the forward strand.
TCAGGCAAATGCCACAACAGGGACAAAATAGAAAGGTTCAAGAGCTTCAAGTTTTCAGGTATCCAGATCACCAAAAATGTGTCCTGGTCCCCCCATGCTGACACTACAGTTAAGAAAGCCCACCAACGCCTCGACTTCCTCAGAAGACTAAGGAAATTTGCCATGTCATCTACGACTCTAACCAACTTTTACTGATACACCATAGAAATCAATCTTTCTAGTTGTATCACAGCTTGATATGGGTCCTGCTCTGCCCAAGACTGCAAGGAACTACAAAAGGTCGTGAATGTAGCCCATTCCATCAAACAAACCAGCCTCCCACCCATTAACTCTGTCAACACCTCCTGCTGTCTCGGCACAGCAGCCAGCTTAATTAAGGACTCCACCACTCTGAACATACTCTCTTCCACCTTCTTCCTTCAGGAAAAAGATACAAATGTTTGAGATCACGTACCAACCGACTCAAAAATAGCTTCTTCCCTGCTGCTGTCAGACATTTGAATGGACCTACCTTGCATTAACTTGATCTTTCTCAATACCTTAGCTATGATTGTAACACAAGATTCTGCACTCTCACATTTCCTTCTCTATGAATGGTATGCTTTGTCTGTATAGCGTGCAAGAAACAATACTTTTCACTGTATATTAATACATGTGACAATAATAAATCAAATCAACCCATCAGGAATTATTACTGATATATGTTTACTAAATGTAATTGATTTTAAACTAATATGAGATGGGAATGATTGGTAAGAAAATCTATACTTGATCTGTTTTTGATTGTACACATTGGATTCAGAGTCATTCTGCCACTCTGTTCCAGAGCTGCTTAACCCTTTTGATGATCTCCAAGGAGCTGCTTGTTATATTTTGTTTTAAATAAATGTTATGTCTTTATACAGAGGTATCTGCTTGTGAGTTTTGTATTAAAATCAGTACCGGCCCATCTGAATTTCAGTCTACAGCAGTGGGCAAGGTTAATTTTGTGAGCAGAATCTGCTTCTAGTGTGAAGTATTTGATGCACATGGTCTCAGAAGCTCAATTTAAAACTGAAAACAATTTTCACTTTCTTCTGCACCAGTTACGCGAGGGAAAAAGGATAATTGTATAGAAACTCGAGGCATTGGCCAGAATTTTACTGCCCCGCCCACCATGGGAATCAGAGTGGGTGAGGGGCAGACCATGGAAAAGGGCCATCGAGCCCGGGTGGGATCTTATGGTTTTGGGATGAACGAGACCATAAAATCCCCGCAATTGTATCTATCCAAAAGAAATTATTAATCTGTTTCCACTGCTCTTCACACAGGTCTATGTTGGACATATAACTGAAAAACATGCCCTTAAGCTCTTCTAACTCATGTCAGTGTTTGCGCTCCATTTGGGATACTCTTGTAGCTCTTCATTTAAATTGATCATTGTCACTCATCATATTTTCCTCATCTATTTGTTTATCTTCCCCTCATGTATCTATATTTTTTTAAGCATTCATTGTGGTAACTGATTTTATATTTCTATCACACTTTGGGTGAAGAAGCTTGTTCTGAATTCCCTATTGGATTTCTTGGTTGCCATTATATATTTCTGGATCCTTGTTGCTCTTCCCTGTAATGAATAGAACATAGAACATAGAACAATACAGCACAGAACAGGCCCTTCGGCCTTCGATGTTGTGCCGACCAAAATAAAAAGCAATGCCCCTCCAAACTAAACCATTCCCTTCTCTTCCATATACTTATCAATTAACCTCTTAAACGCCACCAAACTTGGCGCATCTACAACAGCTGCAGGCAGGGCATTCCACTCCCTAATCACTCTTTGAGTAAAGAACCTACCTCTGATATCCGTCCTATAACTCATACCCCTTAATTTAAAGCTGTGTCCCCTCGTGCTAGCTTTCTCCATCCTAGGAAAAAGGCTATCACTGTCCACCCTATCTAAACCTCTAATCATCTTATATGCTTCAATAAGATCCCCTCTTAGCCGCCTCCTTTCTAACGAAAACAATTTTACATTAACGTTGAGTTGAATGTTGAGTTATGAATTGTGTTGAGCTTCGTTTACCAATTATAGTACCATTCTGATTTATTAATGGCATCCAGTGTCTTGCTCAGAATTAACTAACCGCCCCCAATTTGCTGTCATCCACGAATACAGAAATTGTGCTTTTGATTCCAAAGGCCAAATCGTTAATGTAAAATTGTGAACAACAGTGATCTCGACATTCACTCTCGTGGAACATCACCACCTTCTGCCAGAACTAAATTTTCATTCACTTTGTTTTCTGCCTTGAAGCCATCCAGCAATCCACCCTACCTCCAGCTCTCCATTCTCTGATCTTATTCATTAGCATATTAAAGGACACCTTGCCAAAGGTCTTTTGAAAATCCAGTCAGATTACATTTATTGCATTGCAATTGTCTAATCTTCATTGCCTCTTCAAAAAAATTCAATAGAGTTTGTCAAATCAGATTTTCCCTTTTGAAATGCATGCTGACTATTCACACTATATTTTGAATTTCTAGATGTTCTCATTCTCTACTTTCAGATGGTTTGACTGTGAACCACACTTCTTAGGGTGGTTGATCCTTTAGTATCTTTATCACTATTCTTATTTTTTTTTGCCTTGTTGATAGCTGTGTCCCTTTTCTCTACTGCCATTATTTTATGCCTAATAAGTACAACTCTGCCACTCCCCCCTTTTCCCCTCTCTGTTTTCTGCTCAACATGTTATACACTGTAATGCTTAATTCCCCATCCTATTCATTCTATAGCTATTTCCCTGTAATCCCTCTCATTCCTTCCAACATGCAATTGCCTCAAGCTCCCTATTTTACTACAGGCACTGTGTGCATTGTGATACAAATATTTTAACTAATTTTTAATGGGATTTTCCTCTCACTTTAAGTTCATCCAACTTTTTCCATTCTGGTTTTGTAATTTGATTGACCACAATAGATTCAACACACCTGTTCTGTTTTGTTCATAATTCAGTTCCTTCTTCTTGCAGATCCCTCTTAAGCAATATATTCGTCAGAGCAGCTCACAGCATAAACTAATGTTGTCTATTTTTGTGTGGACTTCAGCCCATGTTCACAATACCCATGTCAGACTTCCCAAATTATCTTTTGACCCTAGCAAGCAAACAATGTGAATCATCTTACAAAAATTGTATTCAGAACTCCATTTCTCTCATTTTGAGACTGTTGGATCAAACTGATTGATTTCTAACACATTTGCTCTTGAATCATTTGAATCACACTGAGTCAATAGTAGCTGAGTCAGAACACAATTGGCTCCAAGGATGAAGACAGTGGGTTTAAGCTGAATTTTAGGGCATACAACTGAGGTTGATAAACCAAAGCAGTGCAGCAATGAGGGATTCTGCATTGTCAGAACAGACAACTTTCAGATTAAATCTTAAAATGAGTCACCCTCTTCCTTCTCAGGTGAATGTGGCAGATTCCATGAACCTATTTCAAAGAACAGTAGAGAAGTTTTCTCTCATGCCCTGGACATTATTTGCCCCTCAATCCCTATCTTCAATCCACACTGCCCCACTGCCTCCCCACCTTTCTCCTGGTACACACTCGCACAAATTATTGGACTGTTTGATCATTTTCTATTTTCTGTTCATGGGAACAGACTCAGCGGGATTTTACAACGTTGCACAGGAGGGAACAGATGTTCCTGCCTGACATTAACAGAGATTTCAGTTGTTGAACCCTCGCCCGCACCGAGGTGAAGAAGTTCTGGCCCCTCTGTGCAAACTTGTAGGCATGGTTTCTATATTATAACAGTGGCCACTCTTGCAAAGTGCTTTATGATTCCTTGAGGTGGTGAAGGGTCTAACATTGATACAAGGTTTTCATTGCTTTACTTTCACTATTATTTATTCTTTTGCCCACTCTAGTTTGGCCTTAACTAGAGCGTTGCATTCAGTTTTGGGTGCCACAATTTGGAAAGAATGTGAAGGCATTAGGGAGGGTGCAGAAAATATTTATGAGAATTGTTCCTGGGATGAAAAACTTAGTTATAATGGTAGATTGGATAAGTTAGGACTATTTGCTTTAAAAGGAAAGAGGTTTGTGAGCATACTTGATGGAGGCGTTCAAAGTCATGAGGGATCTGGACAGAGTGAACAGGGATAAATTGTTTCCACTTGTGAAAGGAATGAACACAAGGGCAAAAGAAGCAAAGTGATATGAGGAGAAAGTTTTTTTTACACAGTGAGTGGTTAGGATTGGGATTGCACTGCCTGAGATTTCAGTGCAGGCAGGTTCAATCAAAACATTCAAGAGGGAATTAAACTGTTATGGGGAAAGGAAGAATGTTAAGTGTTACAGGGTGAACTTACAAGAATGGTGCTGGACGATTTGCTTATTTGGAGAACCAGACTAAACACAATGGGCCAAATGGTCTCATTCCATGCCGTAGCGATTCTGTGGTAACAGTGCTACTTAAACTTTCAGTAGGCTTCTGGAGATTATTTTATGTTCCTTTCTTTTACAATAGGCCTTATCTCTCACCCAATCTCTTGGTTCACGGAAAACACTGAATTTTTTGTGATTGTGTTACATATTCCAATGAATCTGTCTACTTTGGCTTGTTTCAAAAGATTTTACCAATGGAAAAGAAAACTAATTGGATGATTTCACAATATTGCAGAATACTGCAGATTCATGACAACATATGAATGGTTACCAGGTAATTTTAAAGATTAAGGAAGCATTTCTACGGAGTATCTGATTGAACTTATTTCAAATACAGAAAGTAACAATGCTTTAATTATCAGGCCGCAAGAGGTCCCAGAATTAATTACTTGCAATTCTTTAGGGGTTGTCTGTTGAAGAATCTGTGAAGAAAGTGCATGCATTTAAGGTGATCTATTTCCTCTGTTACAATTCCTTGCTAAGCTCCAACAATAGCTTCCATTAACTATCCCAAAATTATCTTCCATTGACAACAAACTACTTTTTCCCTTTCAGTAGTGGAACATGGATCTCTGCTAAGTCCAGCACTTATTGTCCATTCCTAATTGTCCTTGCTGATGTGGTCATAAATCATCTTCATAGAATCAAAGAAGGCCTACAATGCAAAAGGAGGCCATTGGGCCCACCAAAACGGAACCAACATCAATCCCACCCAGGCCCACTCCTTGTGATCCCCTGACACTAAGGGGCAATTTTAGCATGGCCAATCCACCTAACCTACACATCTTGGGATTGTGGGAGGAAACCGGACCACCTAGCATTCAGATCTGGGATCCTTAACAGTGATAGCACAGGTACAAAAGGTGGTGAAGAAGGCAATATGGCATGATTGCCTTCATTGACTGGGCCACCAAGTATAAAAGTTGACAAATTATGTTACAGTTATACAAAACTTTTTTTTATCCTACAGGTGCTTTGGTCCATCTTGTTGTCTAACGAGGGGCATACACGTGATGGGTCGTGAGAGGACTGCTCTTGGATCTTTTTCAATAGTATTCTATTGCTTCACATTGTTAGTGTATGCTTGACCTGGACCTTCTGATGGGCAACACGACAACTCAGTGACTATCGCTGTGCTGTGCAGATACATGGATTTAGGCCTGTGTCAGTGGGTGTTTGCGCATTCTCCCTGTGCTTGCATGGATTTTCTCCGGGCGCTCCGGTTTCCTCCCACATCCCAAAGATGTGCTCTTAGGCTAATTGGCAAAACAAATTCTCCCTAAATTGTCTCAAATTTAGTTTTTAATCCATAGATCTATAAACATGGACAGGGATCGCGGGTAGAGATGGGAACATTGGGATGGCGGCGTGGGCTCGTTGGGCCGAAGGGCCTGTTTCCTGTGCTGTTTTGTTCTTAGGTTTGTTGTTTAGGCCACATTTGGAATACTGTGTCTGATTCCGGTCACCACATTCTAGAAGGATGTGGATGCTTTGGAGGGGATGCAGAAAAGGTTTACCAGGATGTTAAGTAATATGAAAGGTATTAGCTGGGGTGCGGAAAGTGAACCATTGGAAGCTTTCTCCCAAAGCAGAAATGATAATTACAAGGAAGAACAAGTTCAATGTAAGAGGGTGAAGATTCAATAAGGATATACAGGCGGAAGTCTTTTATACAGAGGGTGCTGGGGACCTTGTGTGCACTGCTAAGTGAAGTTGTTAAGGCAGACACCTTAGCAACATTTAAGACTTATCAGGCTAGACATATGAACAGGCGGTGAATAGAAGAATATAGGCAGTTGGTGTAGATAGGACAACATAATCCACACAAGTTTAGTAGATAATAAAGAAATCAATTATGGGATAGAGGTTTGGAGAAATGGCATTGAAATAGATAATCAGTCATGATCTGATTGAAGTTCCTCCACTATTCAAGGAGCTGAACCGCTTACTCTTGCTCCTATGTTCCTATATTCCAATCAACAGGAAGGGTCTTCGCACTAATAATGTCCAACTGGCTTGTGATAAGATGAATGCAATTAGAACATAGAACATTACAGCACAGAACAGGCCCTTCGGCCTTCGATGATGCGCCGACCAATATAAAAAGCAATGCCCCTCCAAACTAAACCATTCCCTTCTCTTCCATATACTTATCAACTAACCTCTTAAACGCCACCAAACTTGGCGCATCTACAACTGCTGCAGGCAGGGCATTCCACTCCCGAACCACCCTTTGGGTAAAGAACCTACCTCTGATATCCGTCCTATAACTATCACCCCTTAATTTAAAGCTGTGTCCCCTCGTGCTAGTTTTTTCCATCCTAGGAAAAAGGCTATCACTGTCCACCCTATCTAAACCTCTAATCATCTTATATGTTTCAATAAGGTCCCCTCTTAGCCGCCTCCTTTCTAACGAAAACAACCTCAAACCCCTCAGCCTCTCTTCATAAGACCTGCCCTCCATACCAGGCAACATCCTGGTAAACCTCCTCTGTACCCTCCAATGCCTCCACATCTTTCTTATAATGTGGGGACCAGAACTGCACACAATACTCCAAGTGCGGCCGCACTAGAGTTTTGTACAGTTGCAACATGACGTTGCGGCTCCGAAATTCAATCCCTCTACCAATAAAAGCCAAGACTCCATATGCCTTCCTAACAACCTTCTCGACCTGACTGCCTACTTTCAGGGATCTATGCACATACACACCAAGATCCCTCTGTTCATCTAGACTACTAAGAATCCTACCATTTGCCCTATACTCTACACATTTATTATTTCTGCCATAGTGCATTACCTCACACTTTTCCACATTAAACTCCATTTGCCACCTCTCGGCCCAGCTCTGCAACTTGTCCAAGTCCCTCTGCAAACTATAACACCCCTCTTCACTATCTACCACTCCACCGACTTTAGTGTCATCTGCAAATTTACTAATCCATCCTTCAATACCCTCATCCAGATCATTTATAAAAATTACAAACAGCAGGGGCCCCAAAACAGACCCCTGAGGTACACCACTTGTCACCGAACTCCACGATGAATATCTCCCATCAACCACCACCCTCTGTCTTCTATCTGCTAGCCAATTCCTAACCCAATTAGCTAAATCACCCTCTATCCCATACATCTGCATTTTCTGCAGAAGTCTTCCATGGGCCACTTTATCAAACGCCTTACTAAAGTCCATATATACCACATCAACCGCCTTACCCCCATCCACCTCTTTAGTCACTTTTTCAAAAAAAAAATTGGCACTAGTTATGTCATTTTGCATCACACAGCAGTCAGCCAGCCATTCAGTGATATTAGAGGAAGTCTGCCAGTGAGCCAGGAGATGGCACACCATATTTAACAGATAACATCCCTCCAGAGCCCCTCAAAGCAGCTCAGGTACAACCACAGCTTTGGAACCATCAGGGACATCCCTGAACACAAGATTCAGATCAAAACTCAAAGATTCAGGTTCTTGGATATTTTTGGTGTTGCCCCACAATAAGTCCAAGCGAAGACCTTCCTCATCACTGCGGCATACTTGGGTTATTGCATTGCAATACTGGGAGGATGCAGAAACTGCAACTGTCATCATCTGACTGAGAAGGTACAGGCAAAGAGGTAAGGTAGAAACAGAGGAATGAAAGCCATTACAACACTTTGCAGCCAGGGATGTCAGTGATCAGTTTTTTTACAGTGATCTGTTCATTCCCCTTTTCTGAAAATTATATGGACTCCTCTGCGTTAACAGTTATCTCCTTCAACACTCTCTCAATCCCACATGAGTAGATGTGAAGCTCACTTTATATCTATAATGTTCTAACAATGCAGCTTCAAAAGCAGTTTTGATTTTACACTGTGGTTCATCCAATGCCAACACAATGATTGCCTTCAATTCATTTTTCACCAAAGTGTCATTTTTTTATAAAAGAAGGGTTATGAACTCAACTGCTCCTATAAGGTGCTCTTCCATTGGCCTCGTAGATTGCTACAGTTACTTATGTTCAGCACTGTTGTTGCAGACCATTTATTTCAGAAGGCCCTTGTTTTATCTCAGTGTGAATCAAGGACTTGGCTGCCTTTCCCCCCCGTTTTAACTCTTTCCTTTCAGGTTGTGTATTATTTTGACCTGCAGGGGAGGGGGGGTGGGAAGAAGAGAGTGCCGTGTGTGAAACAAAAGGGAGAAGGAGCCAAACATATTAAGATAAGGAAAAGGAAGAAAAAGCCTAAAAAAGTGTGAAAGAGGAGATCCTGAGTCCATAATAAAAACAGAAAATGCTGGAAGAACTCAATAGGGTGGGCAGCATCTGCAATGAGAGAACAGAGTTACAGGAGTGATCTTGAGCCCACTGTTACATGATGACGGCAGGGGCTCAAATTTCAGTGAAATCCTGGAAGTCATGGATCTCGCCAGCAACTTCCAATTTTCACCGCCTCTCGCTGGTGACGTGGTGAGGCTCACACCCATAATGGGCCTGAATCTGATTTGAATAAATTTCAGTGAATTTAAGTGGCATAGTGGCACAGTGTTTAGCACTGCTGCCTAAGAGAAAGAGGAGAGAGAGAGAGCACTGTTGCCTGAGAAAGAGAGGAGGATCTGTCAATAGGTTTTACTGAAATCACTTGTTGGGTCAAAAAGTATTTCCTGGAAATGATATTTCTGGAAACATCAGTCTCTGCCTTCTGTGTCGAGGTCTGGTGCATGAAGACCATACAAACCTTTTTCTCTCTTCTGGGAAGAATGGATTGAGTAAAGTTTTGCAACACCAATTTTAAATCCAACCAATTTATTTGATAGTAAATCCGCGAGCTTTCAACACTATGTTGTGCCTTCGTCAGGCAAATGCAGTGTTCTGATCTGCAAAGGCACTCATATCCACACAGACAGTTACAGATTGCTGATTAGAATGCGAATCCTTACATCTAACCTGCTATTCAAGTGTTAGAGTGGCTAACAATGTGTGTGAAGGAAATCCTGAGCATTGGTTAGAGAATTGTGTATTTTCTCCAGACAGCACAGTAAGTGAGGTTTTTTGCTAATCCAGGCAAGTTACGGGGGTTACAGATAGTGTGACACGAAGCCAAGATCCCTGTTAAGACCGTCCTCAAGTGTGCGGAACTTGGCTATCAGTCTCTGCTCAGCAACTCTGCGCTGTCGTGTGATCACGAACCCACTCAGGTCAACCTATAACACAGACTACGCTGAGAGGCTTTGCCGTCGCACCTCTCTCACACTCCTCAATCACCTCATACACCAGCTCTATAGCAAACGCCGCACCCTGGAAAGTAAAATGGAATATATATTCTCAACTTGCGCTCAGGACGCAGATCAGATGCGAAACTTTGCCAAGCAGATGAGACAAAGAAAGTATACCATTTACATGCACACCAAGAACAGGAAACTTGAAAAACTCGGCATCGCCACCAGCAACAACCAAGCCTCCCTTGGCACCACAGTAGAAAACAACACTACCGCAGGGAGGTCCATTGTTAACCTGTCAGACTACACACTTCAATCAGAGGAAATCGAAGTTCTCAGCCGAGGGCTCAATTTCTGTCCCACCACCAAAATGGACCCCATCAGTCTCGCAGCGGACACAGAGGAATTCATCAGGCGAATGAGGCTGCGTGAGTTCTTCCACAAACCCCAAGGGGCCAATAGCAGACTCAATGAGATAACTAATGAACCAGAACAGCCGACAGAGGGATCCGCAGTGCAGCAACCGAAGAGGAATGAATCCAATTGGACTCCTCCGGAAGGCCGCTGCCCCCGACTGGACATGTATGCCCAAGCCATCAGGAGGTGCGTGAACACCAGATTCATCAACCGCACTTACAAGACAGTCCTGAACATCACCCAAGCACAAAGCAAGGCCATCCGTGCTCTTAAGACCAACCGCAACATTGTCATCAAACCAGCAGACAAAGGAGGCGCCACCGTCATACTGAACAGAACGGACTACTGTGAAGAAGTGTACTGACAACTAAACAATGTGAAACACTACAGACAGTAACCAGCAGATCCGACCAAAGAACACACTCGTCAACTCAACACTCTGATCAAAACCTTTGATCCGGACCTTCAGAACAACCTCCGGACTCTCATTCCACGTACTCCCCACATTGGAGATCTCTACTGCCTCCCAAAGATACACAAGGCAAACGTACCTGGCCGTCCCATCGTATCGGGCAATGGGACCCTGTGTGAGAACCTCTCCGGCTATATTGAGGGCATCCTGAAACCCATTGTACAAAGAACACCCAGCTTTTGTCTTGACACTACGGACTTCCTACAGAAACTCAACACGCATGGAGCAGTTGAACCAGGGACACTCCTTGTCACAATGGATGTCTCGGCGCTCTACACCAACATCCCCCACGATGATGGTATTGCTGCAACTGCCTCAGTACTCAATGCCAACAACTGTCAGTTTCCAGATGCAATTTTACAACTCATTCGCTTCATCTTGGACCACAATGTCTTCACCTTCAACAATCAGCTTTTCATCCAGACACATGGAACAGCCATGGGGACCAAATTTGCACCTTAGTATGCCAACATCTTCATGCACAGGTTCGATCAAGACTTCTTCACTACACGAGATCTTCAACCAAGGTTGTATACTAGATACATTGATGACATCTTTTTCTTTTGGACTCATGGTGAACAATCATTGAAACAACGGTATGATGATATCAACAAATTCCATCCCACCATCAGACTCACCATGGACTATTCTCCAGAATCAGTTGCATTCTTGGACACACGCATCTCCATCAAGGACGGTCACCTAGGCACCTCACTGTACCGAAAACCGACAGACAACCTCACAATACTCCACTTCTCCAGCTTCCACCCTAGACACGTTAAAGAGGCCATTACCTATGGACAAGCCCTCCGCATACACAGAATTTGCTCAGATGAGGAGGATCGTGACAGACACCTCCAGACGCTGAAGGATGCCCTCATGAGAACAGGATATGGCGCTCGACTCATCAATTGACAGTTCCAACGTGCCACAGCGATAAACCGCACTGACCTCCTCAGAAGACGAACACGGGACAAGGTGGACAGAGTACCCTTTGTTGTCCAGTACTTCCCCGGAGCGGAGAAGCTACGACATCTTCTCCGGAGTCTTCAACATGTCATCGATGACGATGAACATCTCGCTAGGGCCATCCCCACCCCCCCACTTCTTGCTTTCAGACAACCGCACAACCTTAAACAGATCATTGTTCGCAGCAAACTACCCAACCTTCAGGAGAACAGTGACCACAATACCACACAACCCTGCCACAGCAACCTCTGCAAGACATGCCAGATCATAGACATGGACGACATCATCAAACGTGAGGATACCATTCACCAGGTACACGGTACATACTCTTGCAACTCGGCCAACGTTGTCTACCTAATACGTTGCAAGAAAGGATGTCCCGAAGCATGGTACATTGGGGAGACCATGCAGACACTACGACAGCGGATGAATGAGCATCGCTCAACAATCACCAGGCAAAACAGTTCCCTTCCTGTGGGCGAACACTTCAGCAGTCATGGGCATTCGGCCTCCGACCTGCAGATAAATGTTCTTCAAGGGGGCCTTCGTGACACACGACAGCGCAGAGTTGCTGAGCAGAGACTGATAGCCAAGTTCCGCACACTTGAGGACGGTCTTAACAGGGATCTTGGCCTCATGTCACACTTTCTGTAACCCCCGTAACTTGCCTGGATTAGCAAAAAACCTCACTTACTGTGCTGTCTGGGGAAAATACACAATTCTCTAACCAATGCTCAGGATTTCCTTCACACACATTGTTAGCCACTCTAACACTTGAATAGCAGGTTAGATGTAAGGATTCACATTCTAATCAGCAATCTGTAACTGTCTGTGTGGATATGAGTGCCTCTGCAGATCAGAACACTGCATTTGCCTGACGAAGGCACAACATAGTGTTGAAAGCTCGCGGATTTACTATCAAATAAATTGGTTGGATTTAAAATTGGTGTTGCAAAACTTTACTGAGTTTACTCCAATCCAACGCCGGCATCTCTACATCAAGAATGGATTGGCCATGCCACATTGCCCCTTCGTGTCAGTGAGACTAGCTAGGATAAATGTATAGGGCTATGGGGATAGGGCCTGAGCGGGATTGTGGTCCTCACCTTGTACCCTGCCTGAGAGAGACCACAGAAACTAGAGGAAGCTGTTAATTGGCTGATTGTTGCGAAATGAGATTCTCACCAATATCTGATACTGGTATATCAGATACCAATCTTACAGCAGTTAATGTAATCTTCCTTTAAGAGATGCATTTACATGGTAATTACAACTCCGTGGAAATCCTGAGCAAAAAGTCATCAAAGGTAAACAAGGATTGAGAGTTAAACCAATCCATGCTTCAAACTGATGACAGAGGGCACTTCGATTGCACCTCCACCTGTCTAAGACTCACTTAAAGTTAAAATCTCCTCCTTAGGACCTATCATTTCACTCAGATGTATGGTGCAACACTTTGTTTTCTTATTGGCTCCAATATAATTTTTCTATTATTTGGCTGGTCTTAATTCCCAGAAATGAGAGAAGAAAGAAGTTTCCACCAATTTATGTCAATGAGGAAGTGACATCTATAGCCATAATCATCAGGGGAGTTTCTTTTTCCAAAGTTTATCATCTCCAATTAATCTGAATTCTTGTTTGAACAGAAATTAAGATTTTGATTGGGTAAGGTTGGTTTAGAAAAACAATGATGTGCTAACTATCCACATCGTGATTAATACACAAATGAGACAGCAAGTTGAAGGGACAAAAAAAAACAGAATTATTATGGTGCAGAAGGAGGCCATTTGGCCCAGTGAGTCTGCACCAACACTCCAAATGTATATTATGATTTAGTGCAATTTTCCTGCCTTTTCCCCAGACCCTTGTACACTGTTTCTATTCAAATAATCATTTAATGTCCTCATGAATGCCTCTATTGAACCTGTCTTCAACGCAGACCGCTGTCTGTATGAAAATGTTTTTTCTTCTCACATCACATTTTGCTTGTTTTGCAAATCACTTTAAATCTGCACCCCTTCATTCTTGATCCTTTTATGAGCAGAACAGTTTCTCCCTATTTACTTTTTACTTTTTCCTTTCGTTAGAAAGGAGGCGGCTAAGGGGGGATCTTATTGAAGCATATAAGATAATTAGAGGTTTGGATAGGGTGGACAGTGATAGCCTTTTTCCTAGGATGGAGAAAGCTAGCACGAGGGGACACAACTTTAAATTAAGGGGTATGAGTTATAGGACGGATATCAGAGGTAGGTTCTTTACTCAAAGAGTGATTAGGGAGTGGAATGCCCTGCCTGCAGCTGTTGTAGATGCGCCAAGTTTGGTGGCGTTTAAGAGGTTAATTGATAAGTATATGGAAGAGAAGGGAATGGTTTAGTTTGGAGGGGCATTGCTTTTTATTTTGGTCGGCACAACATCGAAGGCCGAAGGGCCTGTTCTGTGCTGTATTGTTCTATGTTCTATGTTCTACTCTGACCAACACTGTCATGGTTTTGAACATCTCCATCAAATTTTCTCTCAACCTTTTTCGCCTTAAATGAACAGTCTCAATCTCTCTATTTTCATAACTGAAGTTTCTCAATCATTCTTGCAAACCTCTTCCACACTGTCTCTGATTTCACAACCTTCTCACAGTGTGGTTCCCAGAACTGTGCACAATATCGTAGCAGGATACACGTGAATTGTGTATCTCTCGAATCTGCTAGTCAAACTACACACTCAACATTTAGCTTTGCATAAACAACATCTTGGCCTGTTATTTATAAGATTCTGCTGGATTTGCACATTAATTAGCAATTAAAACCATCAGTAAGAAGCCTTACAACACTAGTTAAAGTCCAGCAGGTTTATTTGCTATCACAAGATTTCAAAGTACTGCTCCTTCATTAAGTGAGTCATCACTAAAACCATCACAGAAAGTTTGGGTTCTTAACAGACAATCTAAGTACCCTTTTAACAATATAATTGTCATTCAATGCAAATCAGTCCCACTACTTCAATTTACATTGCTGAGCTTCATTCTTGCATGTAGTTATTACTTGTGAGAGAGCTTTAATAAATAAAAGAGTCAACTTTCATATTTTTACCTTGTATTTTTCTCTCTGCCTTGATCAAGTCTTTCTGCTCTTTATTTCTCTTTCTATACCTGACAAGATTGGAACTTATGGGCCTGAAGTTTACACTCCGAGGTTAGGCACACATTCAACCTGAATGCAGGTAAAAATTGCATGAAATGAGTCAAGCAGGCATCCCAACTTTATAGTGCATGTGTGTAATATTAGAGGTCAGCAGATGCACATGAGAGTCACGTCCCCATACCGGTCAATAGTTAAAGGGCCAATTAAGGCCATTGAAAATCCCATTGTGATGTTACATCACCAGTGTGATTTTTTCTCTCATCACATGAGCAATTGTTGGCTGGCACATTTTTAGCAAATTGTCACCCATGAGTAGAATAAAAGATCCCCGGAACACAAGCACTTGTTTATCTGCCATTTTGCTGCTGACTTAATTCACAGTTCTGCAAATTTCCTTTTGATTGCTGTAACTTTTTAAGATTGTGTGGCTATGGGGGATCCTTAAAAAAATGCTCACCCGTTCCATCATTCCCAGGCCCAATAATGCCTTCCCCGATTGTGGCCATTTTTAGGTCTTGGTAAACGGAGAACAGATGCGGAGGCGGGTGAGATGGCACTACTCACCTCACGACCGACTTTACCGAGTTTTTAATCCCGGAAACAGGTGCAACTTGATGATAAAATTGGGCCCTATAACACAAACTTGTGAGGATTTCAGCCCCGTGTAACATTAATTGCACAGCACATGCCTTTGTATACCTCATTTAAAGAGGATAGTATACTCATTCAGCTGGTGGGACCTCCTCTGAAGAGGAAGAGAGAGGCAGGAGTGAGAGAGGACAGCAGCTCAGGGAGAGAGCTTCAGAAGGAGAGGTCCTGGTGCATGTTCAGCAGGGAGATCAAGGCAGTAGGGCCCGTAAGAAATGTCATTACCATGAGGCTAGACTCCACGGGCAGCAATCCAACTACCTCCAAATATTCACAGTCCTGTGCCGAAGGAAGCTCAACCTCTCTGCAGGTTCAGTGATAGTAATATACAGATAATTGGGCCAGAAATCACCTCCAACTGCTCACCCTATGTCAGTAACTTTGAAGGTCACAATAGCCCTCAATCTCTCCTCCATTGGTTCATTCCATGGGTCAATGTAGAATCTTCTGGTGTGTCCTAATCAGCTGCATGTAGTTGCATCAAGCTCATCTCTGACACTACTTTTAAACACGTCCACACATTTATCCATTATCAGGCAGGGTTGAGGTGGCCAAATAAAGGCAGCCAGAGGCTTTGCGGTGATTGCTGAGTTCCCCAAATCCTGGTTATAAGATTGTATTCACGTGGACCTCAAGGTGCCAGAGGGGGCCAGGGGTGAGCCAAGCTTTTATGAACTGGAACTCTTTCCATTCAATGGACATGCAGATCATCTGCAACCACAGTACACAGGTTCTGTAAGTTTATGCCTGTTACCCAGGCAGCTCACATGATGCTTACATGTTATGCCACTTACATGTGCCAAAGCTGTTTGTGGTTCCTGCACGATTGGATGGATGGCCTCTGGTGATAAAATGTTTCCCTTAAAGAGGTGGCTGACAATCCCACTGCAGCAGGCAAGAACAGGAGCAGAGGAGAGATACAACTGGGATCACATCTCCACAATAGTGGAGAGGATTATCAGGAAGCTGAAATGTGTTTCAAATGTCTGGACTGATCCAGGGGAGAATTACAGAATGTTCCAGAGTGTGTCTCACTTATAGTCATTGCTGATCATTGCTGGGTCATCCCTCTGGAAAGGCTGACCCAGAGGAGGATGAGAAAAATGAGGCATCTTCACAGGCCAGGGAGGATGACTCCAGTGATAGGTCTGATGAAGACCCCGTGGAGGCACAGGCTGAGGGTACAGAGACAGACAAGAAGAACTTCCTTCAGAAAGGCAGGGGCATCAGAGATGTTTTGATTTTGTGTCCTTCAGTTAGGCCTCCAGGGCATCAATTCTTCATCATGCCATGTTTCCTTGATAAACAATTGTGATAGCTTAGACCAACCCAAAGCTCCAGCAGCTGATTCAGCCATAGAGTTACAAGCCTGTGCTAAATCTGACTCCTATTGTAACCATCAAGCTAACTCATCTCATTAAGAAAAATAAGAATTTAAGTCATTTTCAATGCACCAAAAATGAAAATAAATTTTGGCCAAATTTCAAAATGATGAACTAAAATAACATCATTTATGATAAACTCTTGTGCTTAAAGTGCCTTCGACTTATGTGTATGAGTGATGAGTCTTGGTGAACCTCCCCCTCACTCGCAGTGGCACTGGTGGCAGCATGCTGATGCTACTGTCTTGGTGGTTGTGATCGCACACTGGCCGGCAGAGTTTGAGCAGGCTCTGTCTGAAAGGGTGTGCCCACCACCATGGCTGGACATTCCTCAATCATTGCAGCATCATCAGACACAGTGGTCAGTGTGGGAAGGACAGAGGAGCTTGTGCCCTCATCCAGAGCACCCTGAGAGGAGCCTATAGAGAAGATAGGCAGCTTATCCATCAGTGTGAGATATGTCTGCATCTCCCCACTCATCATTGATGGATGGATACCATAGAGAGTCTAGGTGCCTCATCCACAAACTGGTAGTGATCTCCTCAAGTCACAGCTCGTGTGTTGGATTGCAGGTCTGAGCATGACCCTAGGAAACCCTGACTCTCTCCCTGAAATTGCCTCTCCAAGACAATAACCAGTTTCTCCCTACAGGAAGTTGAGTGTTCGGTGATTACTGTCAATACAGTGTTCAGGCTCCTCATGAATTCCTCCAGGACACAGACTCTCTGGGATCTCCACCGAATCTCCCTGTGCATCCTGCTTGTCATCTGGTATCTGTCCCTGATGTACAACTCCAGAGTCTCAACATCTGCCTCAGAAACAGTGTGGTTCTGATCTCTAGCAGTTTTCCTACTGCTGGCACGCTGGGAGCTCATCGCCTCTGCCAGCTCCTCATGCAGATTGAATATGCCACTTCCTCTGCATTCTGTCACAGTAAGTCTTCTCTTCTCCTGAAAGGTAGAACAGAATTCATCATGAGTGCTCCTTCTACCTGAAGCGCCATTTCATCTTAACCACCCCAACTCCTCCCGCAAGCCAAGTTGTGACATGTGTCAGATTGGCACACCTCACCATCCAATGCACTGAAACCAAGCACCCAGCCATCCCAGCCTTGGCAGTGCAGCTTTCAGTAACAGTAAGCACATGTACTCCTACACCCTTCTGCATCATTAACTACAACATCCCACACCATTTCATGCCATCCCTCCACTCACTCTTGCTGATCACAGATCATCATTGAACCTTTTGGGACACCGAAGCCATGTGTTGCGCACCACCAGGATGGCATCTCAGCCCAGACATTCTTACTGCATACAATGTCCCACTCTTACCATTCCTGGGTATCAAAATGTCTCATGTGGCATTAATTTCTTCACCAGAAGGACACCAAAGTATGCATTGGAACAAGAGGGGGCAGATTGGACATGCCCTGCAAGTCTCCTGCAACAACCAAGTGCTGAGGCCAGTATCTCTACCAATAATTCCTCTCATCATTGCAGAAACCTCCCTCCACCTCTCCTGTCACCTCAGGGTTTACATTGCACCTAGCACCGGACTCGAATCAACCCTCACATGCACTTTCAGGTCAACTGGAAGGCATGTTTCACACTGGTCAACCCAACGAGAACATGATCTTGCCCAAGAATGGCTTCTACATCTGACTTCATGCATACACCAATTGTGAAATTCATGTCATGATTTTCCTCCATTGTTATCATGCTCTGTTATCAGTTTGCATTTGTGGCAATTATATTCACATTGAAGGCCACAAGACGAAAGGCCTGACAGCACATATCGTGTGATAACGTCCTTCCTGCAAGATTTAATCCATTAATTGTTGTTAGATTGGGCAGCACGGTGGCACAGTGGTTAGCACTGCTGCCTCACAGCTTCAGGGACTTGGATTCGATTCTTAACTTGGGTTACTGTCTGTATGGCTTTTGTAATTCTCTATGTATTTACGTGGGTTTCCTCTCAACAACCCAAAGATGTGTGGTTAGGTGCATTGGCCGGACTGAATTGCCTCTTAGTGTCATGGCATGTGTAGGCTAGAGGAACTAGCATGCTAAATATGTGGGGTTATTGGACAGCACCTGGGTGGATTGTGGTCAGTGCAGACTCAATGGGGCAAGTGGCCTCCTTCTGCACTATAGGGATTCTATGATTCTATGAATCATAGATGATTCTTCCACATTCACATCCTTGGGAAATCTGAGGCAGGTTAGTTAGGTCACCATGAAGTTATTGTGGTTGAAAAATGTGTACAAGCAAAAGAAATGTTGCAACATCTGCTGTAAGGCACTGGCTCCATTTTTTTCTACATTGACAATATTTCAGAAGTTGTGCAACCTGGGTTCAAGCAAATGCATTGGGAATTGAACAGAATCCAAGGATGGAATTTTCCCATCCTGCCTGCCACAGGAATCATAGTAGGTGGGATACGGACCACACAAAGGTCTGTTGACCACAGGTGGGATTTTGGGATAAGGTTACAACTTTAGAGTAATTTTGAAATTACTAATGTCCAAAAATGCCTCTGTGTGTGTGTGTGTGTGTGTGTGTTTTGGCGACTTGCAGAAGTTGCTTTTATCAGAATAACTAGTGAATGTTTGCCTTTATATTTAGTGGAATTGAATCAAGAGGGAAAAAGTCATTCTTGAGTGAGACAAAGCACACTGCTTCCAGCATCCCTCAATACCATGAACCATACTGGGCATTACACTTGAGGAAGATCTTGGAAGGAGTGCAGTCTAGATTTACCAGATACCTGGACACAAGTGGTTAGCTTAGAAGGAGTGGTTACACAAAGTACAATTGTATTCCCTGAAATTTAGATGTTTAAGGAGTGATTTGATTAAAATTCACAAAGCATCAAGGGGACCAAATAGGGTATATTGAGAGAAATGATTTTGACTGATTGGTAGCTCTAAGGCTGGGGCATTGTCTAAACGTTAGAGCTAAATATCTCCAATTAAATGGTAATCAGAGTTTGGAACTCTTACCCACAAAGAGCAAATGGTGTCAGATCAATTGTTTTAAAACTGAGATTGATAAATTTTTGATAACCAAATTAATTTTGGGATATGAGGCAAAGGTGGCTGGATAGAATTAGGGGGCATAACCATGATATCATCGAATGATAGGGACAGATTCAAGGGTTTAATTAGCCTCTGCCATTCTTATGTTGCTATATTTGCTACAGTTTTGAAGTTTATTAGTGTCACAAGTAGGCTTATATTCGCACTACGGTGAAAATCCCCAGTCGCCACACTCTGTGCTTGTTCTGATATACTGATGGAAAATTTAGCATGACCAATGCAGCTAACCAGCACATCTTTCAGCCTGAGGAAGGAAACTGGAGCACCCGGAGGAAACCCATGCAGACACAGGGAGAATGTGCAAACTCCGCACAGACAATGACATAAGCCAGGATTCAAATGCGGGTTCCTGGTGCTGTGAGGCAGCAATGCTAAGCTCTGTGCCATTTTGCTGCCCTACATAAGATCGGCTATCTTAGATCCTCGCTGTCATTCTGCACTGCATTAATGATTTTTCTTATGTCCGATATGATTCCTAGAATTTGCACCATTGATTTCACTCCCCAGTTAGCCCCACTTCCACTGGACCATACAACAACATGGAATGCTTCAGGCCAACAAATAATTATTAAACAAACAATTATCATCTATACTGTATTCAGATTGTGTCCAAGTGTACTGACAAAATTTCTGTAATCTGCAAGTATATCAGTACTGTAGCAACATCAAACAGTTATGGTAATTATGGAAGTATCTACCTTTAGATGTGAAAACACTGTTGTTATACAGTGCAATAATCATGTAATAATTCAGCTCTACTAAATCTCAATTGTTCCAAATTGATTTTTTTTTTGTTTTACTCTCCCTGGCTATTGTTTTCCACAGATTTTAACTTCATTTTGCTCTCCAAAATCACTACTGTCTCCTTTGGTAATTTAGTAATTATGTTACTAAAAACTATTTCTCTCAATCATTGTCCATGGCTCGGATAGTTGTTTGTGGACCCTTTACCCATGGAAGTAGCCTTGTATTACATCATGATGAATTAAATCTAATTCTTTCCAGAAGAGCCTCATCTTTTTTTCTGACAATTTACAATTCTTAGTCTGCAATTCTTCACTATTTACATTAATGGCCTGGAGAAAGAAACAGAATGTAAGGTTTTCCAAATTTGTGAATGATACAAAAATAGTGGAAGGGTATGTTGGGATGAGGATGTAGTGATTCTGCAATGGGATATAGATAGATTGGGTGACTAGGTGAAAACCTGGTAGGTGGATTTTAACGCGGGGAAGTGTAAGATCATGCACTTTATTAGGAGGAATCAAAAGACAGATTATTATCTCAATGAAGAGAGTGCAGGTGAATGAAGTACAGAGAGATCTAGGTGTTCCAGTTGATGGATCACAAAAAGCTAGCAAGTAGGATCAGCAAGTAATTCAGAGAGCAAACGGTATTTTTGTCTTTATTAAAAATGAGGAGGTTTTGTTGCAATTGTAGAGAATGTTGGTGAGGTCTCACCTGGAATGTTGTGTACAGTTTTGGTCACCTAACCTTAAAATGTATATAGTAACATTGGAGGCAGCACAAAGGAGATTCACCAGGCAAATTCCTAGGATGAAGGGGTTGCCCTAACAACAGAGACTAAATAGTCTGGGTCTGTATTCCTTGGACTTTAGGAAAGTGACAGATGAACTTATTCAACATATAAGTTCCTTAGGTGTTTGACAGTGTAGATGATGAAAGGCTTTCATTGTGATGATTGTACCTTTAGCGGCAACACAGCAGAGTAAGGGTCACGTGGCTGGTGTGACCAACTGGGACTCAGACGATGGAATCTTCTGGCTGTGCTCGCCCCAGATTTAAAAATCTTATCCAAATCAATGGAGCATTGCATGATCCCACCCATTATGGCTGTGTGGTGAGTGGGATAGGGAAATTATGTCCAGAGAGGGAATCACCCCCATGATGAGGTCTTAGGTACAGAGATTTTGGGAGCAGCTGCTGTACAATTCTTATCAATTAATAACAATCTTACAATGTTCACTAATGAAGGCTGTGAAAGAGTATTTTTACAACATGCATTTCTTCTCAACAATATGCTGTGAAAAGTCTGGAACAATGACAATGTTCAATCAATGATGTAATGTTCTTCTTTTTCATATGAAACAAATCTGTAATTATAAAGCACACAAACAGTCACCCAAGGCCAGAATCAAACTTGGGTTCATCGTCCTATGAGGCAGCAGGGCTAATCACCAGGCCACCGTGCCACCCACATTATTTGCCATCGGAAGAACAGCTATAATGAAGAACAGTATAACAGTATACTTCAATAAACGGAATCTTACAGGGCAATGTTATGAGTTGTAGCTAGATTTAAAGTGTTGTAATTGTTATTAGGCATTGAAGTTGCTATTTTTTTCAAGCTCCTGGTGATGATTACCAGGAATCAATCTGTCAATTATTAGCAGTTAGGGGGAGTGACTGTGTGAACACATTTCAGTACTGTACAGCAGCAGCATTTTGTATCATAGCTCACTTCTGAAGAGTGCTTAATGCTATTGACAGTCATTGTTGACCCACAATACTTGATGGTTTTTATGATGCGATTCTATTCCATAAAAAAAACATTGGCAATACTCAGCATATCAATATAAATACAGAGGCAAACTGTGCTGCTTAAACCTTTACTTCTGTATTCAATTACTGACAGTCTATATATGCTGAGGGCTTTTGAGAAGTGAAACAAAAATTCAACATTTTCTGGGAAGATTTTGATTAGTTTACAATTTCTGTTATAATTGTGCCTAAAACTAAGAAGTCTCACAGCACCAGGTTGAAGCCTAACAGGTTTATTTGGTAGCACAAGCTTTCAGAGTGCTGTTCCTTCATCAAGTGAGTGCGCTTACCTGATAAAGGAGCAGCACTCTGAAAGTTCATGCTACCAAATAGACCTGTTGGGCTTTAATCTGATGGTGTGAGACTCCTTACTGTGTCTACCACAGTCCAAAGCCAGCATCCCGTGCCTAAAAGAAAACTAGAAATCTGTGGTGAGAAGTGTGCAACAATTTTCTGGATGATTTGTTGTTTTGCTACTACCTCAGAAAAAAAACTAAAATGCACAACCAACTTCCGCTGAGTTCCAAGAAATTTTTGGATTTTCTCCATAAAAACAGATTTACCTAGAGTGTAATGGCCCGCATTTAACAACATAAGGACTTTTCTCATAGTGTGGTTCAAAAAGGGAAAGTATGAAACTATGGGTCTCACTCCTGTTCAGAGTAAATTGTTCCCAAGGGTTTCAAATTTAAACGTAAACTCTTTTTTCACTTTTTGTCTGTCTCTGTTTCTCTTAATCTCTCCTCTTTATTTCTCCTTTGATATGCCCCTGCTTTCATATATTTTGGATTAATGTTGGAATTATTATTGAGAGGGACTGGGCAAGGGATTTAAAGTTTTAAGAAATTGAAAAGGAGAACATAAGAACTAGGAGCAGGAGTAGGCCATCTGGCCCTCAAACCTGCTCTGCCATTCAATAAGATCATGGCTGATCTTTGTGGACTCAGCTCCACCTACCCACCCGCTTACCATAACCCTTAATTCATTTTCTGTTCAAAAACGTACCTATCCTTCTCTTAAAAACATTCAATGAAGTAGTCTCAGCTGCATCAATGGACAGGGTATTCCACAGGTTCACAACCCCTTGTGTGAAGAAGTTCCTCCTCAACTCAATCCTAAATCTACTTCCCCTTAATTTGAGGCTATGCCTCCTAGTACTAATTTCACCTGGCAGTGGAAACAACTTTGCTGCTTCTATCTTATCTATTCCTTCATAATCTTACATGTTTCGATAAAATCTCCCCTCATTCTTCTGAATTCCAATGAGTATAGTCCCAGTTTATTCAATCTCTCCTCACAAGCCAACCCTCTCAACTCCAGAATCAATCTAGTGAATCTCCTTTGCACCCCCTCCAGTATAAATATATCCTTTCTTACACAGTACTCCAGGTGTGGTCTCACCAGCACCTCTCCAGCTGTAACATAATCTCACTGTTTTTCAACACCATCCCTCTAGAAATGAAGGACAAAATTCCATTTGCCTTCTTAATTACCTGCTGCATCTGCAAACCAACTCCTTAAGATTCCCACACAAGAACATCCAAGCCTCTCTGCACAACACTATGCTGCATCGTTTACCATTTAAATAATAGTTCATTTTGTTGTTATTCCTACAAAAATGGATCACCCCATATTCACAAACATTGTACTCCATCTGCCAGACCCTCACCCACTCAGTTAGCTTATCTATATTCCTTTGCCAACTTTCAATGTCCTCTGCAAATTTTGTTCTTCCACCTATCTTAGTGTCATCTGCAAATTTTGACATGCTACACTTAGTTCCAATTCCAAATCATCTATGTAAATTATAAACAATTGTGGCCCCAACACTGATCTCTGAGGCACACCACTAAGCACTGATTGCCACACAGAAAAACACCCATTTACCTCCCGGCCCTCTGCTCTCTGTTAGTTAACCAATCTTTTATTCGTGCTAATACATTAACTGTAACACTGTGCACCTTTATCTTATGTAGCAGTCTTTGGTGCGGCACCCTATCAAATGCCTTCTGGAAATCCAGATACACCACATCCACAGGTTTCCCATTGTCCACTGCACATGTAATGTTCTCAAAGACTTCTACTAAACTAGTCAAACATGACCTGCCCTTCATGAACCCATGCTGCATCTTACCAATGGGACAATTTATATCCAGATATCTCGCTATTTCATCCTTGATGATAGATTCAAGCATTTTCTCTACTATAGAAGTTAAGCTAACCAGCCTATAGTTACCCACCTTTTGTCTACCTCCTTTTTTAAATAGTGGTGTCACTTTTGCTTTTTTCCAATCTGCAGGAACCAGCCCAGAGTCCAGTGAATTTTGGTAAATTACCACTAGTACATTTGCTATTTCTCCCATCATCTCTCTTAGTACCATGGGATGCATTCTATCAGGACAAGGAGACTTGTCTACCTTTAACCACATTAACTTGCGCAACACTACTTCTTTCATGATAATGATAGTTTCTAGGTCCTCAGCTGCCATAGCCTCCCTGTCATCAATTTTTGGCATATTATTTGTGTCTTCCACTGTGAAGACCAACACAAAATATCTGTTGAGTGCCTCAGCCATTTTCTCATTTTTCGTTATGACATCCCCCTTCTCGTCCTCTAAAGGACTAATGTTTACTTTTACCAATCCTTTTCATTTTATATATTTGTAGATACTTTTGCTATCTGTTTTTATATTCTGAGCTAGTTTACTCTCATATTTCACCTTACCTTCCTTTATAGCTTTTTTTGTGGCTTTCTGCTGACCTTTAAAGATTTTCCAATCCTCTAGGTTCCCACTAATCTTTGCCACTTTGTATGCATTTTCTTTCAATTTGATACTCTCCTCTATTTCCTTATCTATTTCCTTAGATATCCATGGCTGATCATCTCTTTTTCTACAGTCCTTCCTTATCACTGGTATATACTTCTGCTGAGCAATGTGAAAGATCACTTTGAAAGTCCTCCACTGTTCCACCATAAAGGTTTTGCTCCCAGTCTACCTTAGCCAACTTCTCCCTCATCCCTTTATATTCTCCTTTCTCTCAGCAAGGAAAGAAAGAAAGTGGTATTGGTATTTTATTGGTATTGGATTTTACTTTCTCACGCTCCATCTGTGTTTCAAATTCAACCATACTGTGATTGCTTTTCTAAGAGGATCCTAACTGTAAGATCATTAATTATTCCTGTCTCATTACATAGGACCAGATCTAGGATAACTTGCTCCCTTATCTGTTCCATTATATACCGTTTAAAGAAGCTACTGCAGATACATTCTATGAACTCCTCCTCAAGGCTGCCTTGACCAACCCAGTTTGACCAATTGATATGTAGATTAAAATCCCCCATGATAATTGCTATACCATTTTTATATGCATTAGTTATTTCTTTGTTTATTTCTCACTTTAGTTGTCATTATTTGGTAGCCTATAAACTACGCTTATCAGTGACTTTTTCCCCTTATTAATTCTAATTTCCACTCAAATGGATTCAACATTTTTTCCATAGAACCTATATCATCTCTCACTGCTGCCCTGCTTTCATCCTTAAATATCAGAGCTACACCACCTCTCTTATCTTTCTGTCCGTCCCTCTGAACTGTCTGATACACCTGGATATTCAACTCCCAGTCATGACCGACCTGCAACCATGTCTGTAATGGCCACAATTAACACACGTTCGCAATGATTTGTGTTGTCAATTCATTTACCTTGTCTTGAATACTATAAGCATTTAGATAAAATGTCCTTACGCTAGTTTTTGTACCTTCTTTTTGAATTCTAACACTTCCATTAATAACATCTCCTGAGTTCTCCTTCCTTTTAATCACTTTCCTGATTTTTGATATAGTTGGAACTTTCTCCCCGCATTTTGTCCTTGCTCCCTCCTTCTCGAAATATCAAAGCTAATAATCTCTGCATCATTACTTGAGCCAGCAGCAGCCTGGTGTAGGGTAAATAGGATGAGAAGGGGCAGCACGGTGGCATAGAGGGCAGCACAGTGATTAGCATTACTGCCTCACAGTGCAAGGAACTCAGGTCCAATTCCAGCCTTGGGCACTGTCAATGTGAGTTCGCTCTTTTTTCCCGTGTTTGTGTGTGTTTCCTCCAGGTGGTTTGGTTTCTACCCACACTCCAAAGGTGGGTTGGTCGTATTAAATTGACCCTAGTGTCACGGAGATAGGCAGGGTAAATGTGTGGGGTTACGGGAATAGAATCTGGGTGGGATTGTGGTCAATACAGACTTAATGGACCAAATGGTTTCCTTCTGTACTGAAAAAATTCTATGGTTCTATGAATTTGTGGGTAAAGGCTAGTGGGGAGAAAGGTTGGCACAGTGGTTAGCATCGCTGCCTTCCAGCACCTTGAGTAATTGTCTGCATAGAGTTTATGTGTTCTCTTCATGTCTGCGTGGGTTTCCTTTGGGTGCTTTGGTTTCCTCCCACAGATGTGCTTTGTGGATTGGCATGCTAAATTTATCCATAAATATTCCAAGGTGTGTCAGTTAAGAGGATTAGCTGTGGTAAATGTGTGGGATTATGAGAATAGGTTAAGGGTTTGGACCTTAATAAGATACTCCATCGAGAGTTGGTGCAAACAAATGGCCTGAATGTCCTCCTTCTGCTCTACATTCTGCACTCTCTCCTTTCCTTCTCTAGGAACAGTATGTTTTGTCTGTATAGCTTGCAAGGAACAACACTTTTCACTGTATGCCAATACATGCAACAAAAATAAATCAAAGAAAAACAAATAAAATCAAATGTAAAGATTTTATAATTTTATAATTTATGATTCATGGGGCATTGGCACCAGTACTGAGGAAAGTGGTTCAGTTGAGGACCTAACTGAAAGGTATAGCTTCCATTTTGCATAGTATTGATGGCAAGTGGGTCATCTAGCTGTTCTCACTTGGTAAGCTCATGTCTGGGAAGGGAAGAAGAACCTGCCTTTTGGAGCCAAAAACCCTCCCCCAAAGGTCATACCCTCAAACCCTGGAAACTTTGAAATTGCACGACACAAGATTAAAGCCCAACAGGTTTATTTGTTAGCACAATCTTTCGGAGTGTTGCTCCTTCTTCAGGCGAGTGAGGAGTTGAGTTCACAAACAGGGCATATATAGACACAAACTCAATTACAAGATAGTTGGGATGTGATTCTTTACAAGTAATCAAGTCTTAAAAGTACAGACAATGTGAGTGGAGAGAGAGTTAAGCACAAGTTAAAGAGATATGTATTGTCTTCAGCCAGGGCAGTTAGTGAGATTTTGTAAGCCCAGGCAAGTCGTAGGCGTTACAAATAATGTAACATGAACCCAGTCTGAGGCCATCCTCATGCGTGCGGAACGTGGCTATCAGTTTCTGTTCAGCGATTCTGCTTTGTCATGTGTCATGTGGAGAACGCTTACCCAAAGATCAGAGGCTGAATGCTGTGACTGCTGAGGTGTCCCCTGACAGGAAGAGAACACTCCTGCCATTACCTTGCAAATTGAGCTTGTGTCTATATATACCCTGTTTGTGAATACAATTCCCACTCACCTGAAGAAGGAGTGACACTTCGAAAGCTCGTGCTAACAAATAAACCTGTTGGCTTTTAACCTGGTGTTACGAGACTTCTTACTGTGCTTACCCCAGCTCAACACTTGCATCTCCACATCATAACATTGAAATTCACCATAGTGTTCAGCAGAATGCAGGGCATAACTGGGTTTCCATCTTTCAGCATGAATCCACAGCCTGTGCTCTTTTTTTTGCAAAATGATAGCTTGACAGTGCATTGGGCAAAAGAGATGAACTGCTCATAGAGAAAGTTACTTTAGGCAACAAGTTTATCACAGCAGAAGGTGCTAGTTACACCTGATGGATGACTTGGCGCATGAAGAGACGCAGGCTCAGCAGGGACAGGATGGAAAATGTGGTTTGTTTTGTCCACAATATCCTACAGGAACACTCAATCCCCTTGATTACACCACCAGTAATAATAAACATCCTTCAGGAAGCAACTAAACTTCTTCATCACTGTATAGTCCAAGGTATTATTAAGATAAATCATAATCTTTTTCCCTTGTACGCCTATATCCACCAACACAGATTTCTGTATTAACTGACAGCAGAGGGAGGTCCAGTTTTCCTATATTGTTTGCTCCCACAAGAGGCCTTCATGTGTCATAATGAAAATGTCAAAAAACTCAGCATGTCTGGCAGCATCTGTAGAGAGAGAAACAGAGATTTGTTTCAATTTCAATATGATTCTTCTTTGGATCTTCATAGGTCCATTATCTCCTTTAAAGAGCTGTAAAGTTTGCACAGTCGAATGGTTGGAATATAATAGATTCGCTTGGTGTTTTCTATTCGGACACCACTCATCCAGTCAAGCTGCCTAATTGGACTCCTCTGTTATAATCATAAAACCCCACAGTGCAGAAGCAGTCCATTTGGCCCATCAAGTCTGCACCAACAACAATCCAACCTAGGCCTTATTCCCGTAACCCCACACATTTACCTTACTAAACCGTCTAACTTATGCATCCCTGAACACTTAAGGGTCAATTTGGTACGGCCAATGCACCTAACCTGCATAACTTTGGATTGTGGAAGGAAGTACCCGGAGGAAACAGAGGGTAAAATGTGTGGATTTTTTCGATTTCAATTTTGCATGGCTGGATTGCAGTAAATATCCTGGTTGTGACTTCTAATTCAACTAGACAGAGTGTCAGAATTCCCTTTGTGACAATCGCTGACTGACCATTTAGAATTTCCCTGCAATTGTACCCCTCCCACTTTTTCTAATTCCATTTCCTTTAGTATCGCCTCAGGAAAAAAAATACTCTCCTTCAAGTCACTTACACTAGCACATTGGCATTCTCTACTCTCTAGCTTTTGGCCCTCATGTCAGCACAACAATTCTTAAGCTGTCTATCTGATTAATCACAACTTTTGATGCCCTTGTCCCCAAAATACTTTTCTCTCCTTTCCCCTAGTTATTATTCCGATGTGGCCCTCAGCTCTTTAAATCCAAGGAATGCAGTCTTGAACATTTATGGCATGGGTGAACATTTATTGCATGGGAATTTTGGGTGTTCTAGTTTTTGCCCACACTTCAAAAGTATGGGGGTTATGTGATTTGGCCAAGCTAAATTAAAGCAAACATCAGAGAGACTCGTAGGGTAAATACTTGGGGTTACAGGATACGGTCTAGATGGGATCATGGTTAGTGCAGACTCAATGGGCCAAATAGTCTCGTTCTGCACTGTAGGGGTTCTGTGATGCTCTTCTATAAAGAAAGGGTTAAGAAGAGCCAGAAGAGGAAATGAGAAGTCTTTGGCAAGTAGGATCAAGGAAAACCCTAAAAGTTTTCTATAGGTATGTTAGGAATAAAATAAAGATTAGGGCAAGATTAGGGCCAGTCCAGGACAGTACTGGGAAGTTGTGCGTAGAGTCTGAAGAGATAGGAGAGGCACTAAATGAATATTTTTCGTTAGTATTCACAGACGAAAATGTCAATGTAGTCGAAGAGAATACTAAGATACAGGCTTTTGGATTAGATGGGATTGAGGTCCACAAAGAGGTACATAGAAATTCCAGAAAGTGTGAAAATAAATAAGTCCCCTGGGTCAGATGGGATTTATCCTAGTATTCTCTGGGAGGCTAGACAGGAGATGGCAGAGCCTTTGGCTTTAATCTATATATCATCATTGTCTACAGGTATAGTACCAGAGGACTGGAGGATAGCAAATGTTGTCCACTTGTTCAAGAAGCGGAGTAGAAACCATCCTGGAAATTATAGAACAATGAGCTTTACTTATGTTGTGGGCAAGGTTTTGGAAAGTATTATAAGAGATAAGATATATAATCACCTGGAGAGAAATAATTTGATTAGGGATAGTCAACACAGTTTTGTGAAGGGTAGGTCGTGCCTCACAAACCTTATTGAGTTCTTTGAGAAGGTGACCAAAAAGGTGGATGAGGGTAAAGCAGTTGATGTGGTGTATATGGGTTTCAGTAAAGCATTTGATAAGGTTTCCCATGGTAAGCTACTGCAGAAAATACAGATGCATGGAATTGAGGGTGATTTAGCAGTTTGGATCAGGAATTGGCTAGCTCAAAGAAGACAGAAGGTGGTGGTTGATGGAAAATATTCAATCTGGAGTTCAGTTACTAGTGGCATATCACAGGGATCTGTTTTGGGGCCACTGCTGTTTGTAATTTTTATAAATGACCTTGATGATAGTGTAGAAAGATGGGTTAGTAAATTTGTAGATGACGCTAAAGTTGAGGAGTTGTGGACAGTGCGGATGGATGTTGCAGTTTGCAGAGGGATCTAGATAAGCTGCAGAGCTGGGCTGAGAGGTAGCAAATGGAGTTTAATGTGGAAAAATGCGAGGTGATACACTTTGGAAGAAGTAACAGGATTACAGAGTATTGGGTAATGGAAAGACTCTTGAAAGTGTGGATGAGCAGAGAGATTTCGGTGTCCATGTGCATAGATCCCTGAAAGTTGGCACCCAGGTTGATAGGGTTGTTAAGAAGGCATACAGTGTGTCAGCTTTTATTGTAGAGGGATTGAATTGTGGAGCCATGAGATCATGTTGTAGATGTATAAAACTCTGGTGCAGCCATATTTGGAATATTGCATACAGTTATGGTCGCCATATTATAGGAAAGATGTGGAAGCACTACCAGGATGTTGCCTGGTATGGTGGGAAGGTCTTACGAGGAAAGGCTGAGGGGCTTGAGGTTATTTTCATTAGAGAGAAGAAGGTTGAGAGGTGACTTAATTAAGGCATACAAGATGATCACTTGACCTGGACCATTTGATGGGCAACACGACAGCTCAGTGACTATTGCTGTGCTGTGCAGATACATGGATTTGGGCCTGTGTCTGTGTAAGTTTGCGCATTCTCCCCGTGCTTGCGTGGGTTTTCTCCGGGTGCTCCGGTTTCCTCTCACATCCCAAAGATGTGCTCTTAGGCTGATTGGCAGAACAAATTTTCCCTAAATTGTCTCAAATTTGGTTTCAATACATAGATCTATAAACATAGACAGGGATCACTGGTAGAGGTGGGAACATTGAGGTGGCGGCACAGGATCGTTGGGCCGAAGGGCCTGTTTCCCATGCTGTTTTGTTCTTTGTTTGTTCTTTGGGTGCTTTACAGGCTGGACAAAGGATTGTAGAGATTTTCCTCGGGAGGAATGCTGCTTTTCTTGTCATATACTCATGACCAAGATCATGGTATAAGGAAAGAATCCCACAATTAAGGAATTTTACGAAATTCATTAATTGTAGATAAGATTCTACATTGTGAAATGTGAGGAGGATAACGTAGAACCTTAAAATGACATGGTGGAATGGGTGAACAAGTGGCTGATGGGGTTCAATGCAGAAATTTTATTAAGAAGAATATGAAGAGACAAAATAAAGAATATAACTGTAAAGGAGATTCAGAACAGAGGGATCTGAGTGTACGTGTGCATAAGTCATTGGAGATGGCTAGACAAGTTATGAGCACAGGTAATAATGCAGTGTCCTAGGCTTTATAAATAGAAAAATGGGGGGAGATGTTATGAAATAAATTCTAAGTTCAGACAAGCGTGAAAATGGAAGTTTCTGAGCCATATTTTGGGTGACTCTAAATCGACCATCTTATCCATTGAGACAAAAAAAACCCTCAAAAATATTTTCTTGCCCGTAGAGGGCGGGACTTAAATCACTCGAATGCTGGCTGAGAGCAGCAGAAGCCTCAATTGTGCATGTGCAGACCTCTAGCAGCAGAGCCCTGTCACTTAGCCTCTGCTGCTCTCAATAATACAGCAATTCTCAGCTAACACAGTAGCCCATGGCCTAAATTGAGCCTGCACACTTGCCTGGGCCAATCTACACTCTGTGACCACCCCACCCCGTACCTAGTTTCCCTCCAATCTCCCCACTGATCGCCCCCCCCCCCCCCCTTCCGCCACTTCCAAATGCCAGCCTGACTCCTCCCCAGTCCCCAACCTGACCCACCTGATGGCCAGCCTGACACTCCAGTTATAGCCCAACCACACACCCCAATGGCTGGTCCAACTCCCTCTGATGACCACCCCTCCCACCCGCCCCCGATCACCAGCCAGACGCCCTCGATCGGTAGCCCAATTTCCCCCAGCCCTACATGCTCAGCTATAAGTATTCCCCTCCCTCCTCTACTAATCCTTATGGGCTGACTGGCAGTGAGTCCCTTCCTGCACCAACCAGCAACTCCAAGTCTGGCTTTGCTCCCAGTAGGCCCTACTCCCTCAGCCCCCTACCCCAGGTTAGCACTGCTAAGGTGCCAGGCTGACAGTGCCCTTGTGACATTGTCAAGGAGCACCATCCCTAACCTCTGACCTACACAGGGGGCCTCAATGGCCTCTGGTTCTAGTGGCAAGGCCATCACGCCTGATCCCCTTTGCTGGGGACCAGCTGTGATTCTTGCCAGAAAAATCCTTATCCGAATAGGCCTCAGAGGCAGGTGAGCCCAGACAATTGCTTGCCAGATTTATTAATACAAAATAGATTTAAATTAAATTCAATTTTTTTTTTTTGACATTGCACCCATTTCCAGCACGAGGCTGATCTAGCTGGATATTTGGTATCAGCAAGACTGCGAGAGGTGAGATATGGGGTGCAAGTTCGACTTCTCGGCTTTCGCATTACCTTATCAGTTTGCCCCATCCATTGACAGGCATTGGTAAGATCACCCCCATTGAGACAAGAGCTAGGGAGTTATGTCAAACTTTTACGTGACACGGATTTAAAAAAAAACCCTCAGCTGTAGCATTGTATCCAGTTCAGGGAGTCACACTCTAAGAAGGATGGAATGTTATTGGCGAGAGTGCAGAAAAGATTAATCAAAATCTTTCTAGGATTCAGGAACTTTAGGTATGAAGATAGATTGGGAAAGTTAGAAGTGTTTTCCTGAAAAATGAAATGGCTGAAAGGAGGGGTCTGGACAGAGCAGATTTCGAAAAACCATCCTGTGTAGTAAAAGGATCAAGAAATAGAGGCACTTACATGCCTCTGTTAAAAAGTTCCATGTTTACTGGTCACTGTCTGAGGCTGATCTAGACTCTTTGCATCTTTTGGCATCCTTTTGGACAATGAAATGAGCTTCTAACCATACAACCATTCTATCATCACCCTCAAAGCATTGTCGGTCTCAATGCCACTGAAGCTCTCACTCATGCCTTTTTTCCCTTTGGATGTGACTACTCCAATGTCCTCCTTGCCATCTTCCTATTTTCAACCTTCCATAAACTTTAAATATGCTGGCATTACGTTCGCAGCAAGCTTTACTCACCTATTACAGTCCAAAGATGGGCAGGTTAGGTGAATTGGCTATGGTAAATGTGTGGGGTTATTGGAAAAGGGTAGGGAGAGGGCCTGGGTAAGATACTCTGTCAGAGAATTGGTGCAGATTCAATGGACTAA
The DNA here is from genome assembly GCA_024679065.1 of Sphyrna mokarran. NCBI lineage: Eukaryota > Metazoa > Chordata > Chondrichthyes > Carcharhiniformes > Carcharhinidae > Sphyrna > Sphyrna mokarran. The sequence continues at coordinate 102,864,800 of JAGIQG010000007.1, forward strand.
ATGGACTCGGGGATCTGATGATTGCTGCCATACTCACAGGTCTACATTGCTAACTGGTCTGTCAAAGTCTCATCTCAAAAATCATCATCTTTGCTTTAAATTCCTTCATGACCTCACTCTACCCGATCTCTGCAACCTCCTCCAGCCCTAACAGCCTCTAAGACTCCATACATGTCCTAATCTGTTTTTTTTTTGCCATTCCTAATTTCAATGGCCTTCCTATTTTTGGCCAGTTCTAGACCCTAAGCTCTAGAAGTCCATTTCTGAACATTACTTCTTTCATTCCTTCCAGTCATTCCTTCTATTCTAATTTAGGTTGGACAATTAAAATCAGAGACCCTGCTATTTCTATTGGCTGTTGCCGGATGTGAGCAAAAGCGAATATAGAATCAGAGAATTACAGAATCATATAATCCAGTAAGCATGGTTAAATGTTGCCTGCCAGCTCATCAGCAACTTCTCCATTGGCTCCCCCTGACTTCTTGGTCTTGTTGTTTGGTTGCTGTTGTTGTATCTTCACCTCTATATTTATAACCAGGATATACACACACTAACTTACTGGGGTTAGATGATTGATTAAACAACTATTACCAGGGAGTCAATTCATTGGATTGTTTAAATTAACACTAAATGGAGATCTGAAAATTTAATAGATTCTGTTCCATCCAACATCTCTCTCTTTCCTTCGAATGAAAACTTGAACACACTTTTATTAGTGTCACAAGTCAGCTGTCATTCGCCCTGCAATAAAGTTACAGTGAAAATCTCTCAGTTGCCATACTCCAGCACCTGTTCGGGTACACTGAGGGAGAATTTAGCAAGGCCAATGCATGTAACCAGCATGTCTTTCACATTGTGGGAGGAAACCAGAGCGCACTAAAGAAATCCACACAGACATGGGGAGAACATGCAGACTCCACACAGACAGTGGCCCAAGCTCGGAATCAAACGAGAGTCCCTGGCACTGTGAGGCAGTAATACTAACCACTGTGCCACTGTGCTGCCCACTAAACACCATGTTATAACATTATCAATGCTAGTGATTTAGTTTGATGTTTAATAAATAATTCAAGGATTGTTGTCGCTTACTTTCTAAGATACCGAAACCTATTATTTTAAAAGTGAAACTGTGGAGCAAGGTTTTGTCCTCCAGTGCCTTTGCGTTTCCATTGAGTTAGGATTGCTACAGCAACCAACAGTTTTAAACACAATTTTCGATATGAAGTCTATTTCTGTACACTAAGTGTAGTCACTGTCAAAAGTCTGACTTTTATCGATTGTCAGACAAGTGTTATAAGTGCTCTGCTCGAAATGGCCAATTAATCACATTATTGTCTGACAAATGTCACAAGAGGCTTACTGAAGAGAACCATAATTGCAGAGGAAAGTGCAAGCCGGAGTAGATAAGGCCGAAATGTCAATTATTTAAGGTCGGTTGCAGCGTTCGTCTTTGTGGGCTTTGGTTCCTTTCCTTACTAAATGTTAGCACGCAGGGACAGCAAGGAATTTGGAAGGCAAATGGCATGTTGGAAGGGGAGTGCTGTACAAGTATAAAACATCATTCCATAATTAAATTGGGATTTACTGAGCCCATATCCGAACTACAAAGCACAGTTTTTATTCTCATCTCTAAGGAGAGACACACTTGCTGTGGAGTTGGTGCAACAAGGATTTGATAGTTGGCCCCTGAGATAAGAGGATTATTCTGTGATAGGCAGCTGATTAAATTGGGCTTCTACTCTCCAAAGCTTAGAAAAATGAGAGGAGCTCTCATTGAAACATTTAAAATTCCGAAGGGGCTTGACTGGGTAGACATTGTCTTTTTAGCTGGGGAATCTAGAACACGAGGGAACAGTCTCAGGATAATTGGCCAATTATTTTGGATATATTATGAATTTGAGATGAGGAAAAATTACTTCACTCAAAGGATTGTGACCGTTTGTCTCTCCCAGAGGGTTTGTGGATGCTCCATCAGTGAGTATATTTAAGGCTGAGGTAGACAGATCTTTTGCTTCTCAAGTACTCTAAGTGTAAAAGGAGCAGACAGGAGAGTGGAGTTGAGACAGAAGATCAATCATGCTCATTGTGAACAGTGAAGCAGGCTTCAGCATCATATTGTCTACTCTGTTCATATTTCATATGATTGTATATTCTCCTCTTACCCTCTCCTTCATACACTCCTCACTTGCATCAAGCATTATGTTTGAGACAGAATGAGCTCACACTCCTGGGATATGGCAGGCATAGTACAACACATTTATAAGTATGCTGTGCTTGCTAAGTATGAGGGTTTGAGTACTCTCGACAAATTGTCTCTCAGTAGATGACCCTGGTTTATGTACCTTATGTAATGTGTGTTAAGGCAACGGTGGCACAGTAGTTAGCAGTGCTGCTTCACAGCGCCAGGAAGTCAGGTTCAGTTCCGGCCTCAGGTCAGTGTCTGTGTGGAGTTTGCACATTCTCTCTGTGTCTGCGTGAGTTTCCTCTGGTTTCCTCCCACATTCTAAAGATGAGTTAGGTTGAATGGCCATGTTAAATTTCTCTTTAGATTCAGGGGGATTAGAAAGGTAAATATGAAAGGGAATAGGGCCTGGGTGGGATTGTGATTAGTGTAGACTTGATGGGCTGAATGTCCTCCTTCTGCATTGTAGGCTTTCTATGATTAATCATGTCTGCATATTCGTGCTAATAAAAAAATATTAGTTCATAAATCCATTGTCCATTTTCCTCATTATTTTAACACGGAGGGATCAGACTGTACTCTCATTAAATGTAATTGCTGAAATTTTTTGGCCACTCCTACTGGTGGGATCTTCTAGTCTTGCTGATGGTGGCTCCCCCATTGCATGTTTTCTGGAGGTGGAGACTGCGGGGCACACAATACCTCATGGACATTGGTGCGACTGGAAGATCCCATCACCAGCCAAGGGCAGGCCATACCTGCCTCTAGAAACTACGCCAAGGCAGGGGCTGGGAAGGGGGTGGGGGGAGGGAATGGCAGACAATCCAACTCAATATTTCAAAGAATGGATTGGTTTGTGTAGCAGTTAATGCAGTCAGGGACATGCTGCAAATTGGTGCAAGATGGTTCTAGTGAGCCAAAAATTTGGTAGTACCTTGTTGTGACTGGTTAGTCTCCAACTACCATAAACTCCAACTGAGCAATCACCTTGTTTTTTTAAATTCTTTTATAGGATATGGGCATCACAGACAGTAATCCAAGCTGGGAATTGAACCTGATCCCATCCCCAATTGTCCTTGAACTTTGCGGCTTGCTTGGCCATTGCAGAGGGTAATTGAGAGTTAACTGCATTGTTGTGGGTTTGGAGTCACATGTCAGCCAGCCAGGTAAGGATGACAGATTTCCTTTCCCAAAGAGTAATCATGGACTGGGTGGCTTTTTACAGCAATTGATGATAGTTTCAGAGTCATCAGCACAAAACTAAGTTTTATTTTTAATTCTCAGATGTATTAATGGATTTAAATTCCACCAGTGGCTGTGGTGGGATTTAAACTCATGCCCCCAAGAGAATCGGCCTGGGCCTCTAGATTACCAGTCCAGTGACATTGTGTTGTATTAAATTCCTCTTCGGATTTACCAGTCTAATTTTAATTTTCTTTTCTTTTCAAGTGCCCCACAATAAGTTGCAAGGAACATTGAATTCTCTCATTTGTCTTAATGGCCCCTTCTCTTGAATGTATATGCCTTTCATCAGTGACACATTTCAAACTTTGCACACATTTGCTCGCATTATATTTTTTATCTGCCCAGATGTTGCTGAATCGTGTGTCCTGCTACTGCGTTGCATACTCTTCTGAATGGTCTTTGCAGTTGTACTAGGCTATTTACGTTTAAGTTTATTTATTGATATCACAAGTAGGCTTACATTACACTATAGCAAAGTTACTGTGAAAATCCCTTAGCATCCACTGTTTGGGTACACTGAGGGGGAATTCAGCATGGCCAATGCACCTGGCCAGCATGTCTTTTGGATGGTGGGAGGAAACTGGACCACCCAGAAAAAAACCCACGCAGACAGGGGGAGAACATGCAAACACCGTACAGAGAGTGACCCAAGCTGGAATTGTACCTAAGTCTCTGGTGGTATGAGGCAGCAGTGCTAAACATTGTATGACCACACTACTTAATCTACTGCTGCATTTTAGCAAAATCTCCATGACTAAATCCTGTGAGATGGCTGATTGTTGAATGCCTATCTAAAAGTTGGTGGAGGAGACAACAGGAGGCTGCTTTTGACATCTTTGTTTCTGACCGTCCAGATGGTCATTTATCTAGCCATAGCAATTCTGTAGGTGTGGGGACAGACAAGCTTTGTCCACTATCATATGTCTGAAGTCAGGTTTTGAATGGTGTGAGAGTGAAGACAATATCGATCATTGCTACTTCAGATCTAATTCTGTGAATGTGCCTGCTTATTCATCAATAAGAAGAGCGCGTGGAGCAATGGCATTGCCTAGCCAATAGTGATGGTCCTTCTTGGTCAAAAATTTGCCAAAAACCTGACGTAGTAATTCAAGATCTACACGAAAAATACGTTATAACCTAAAAATATACTACAACCTAAAAATCCTCCACCTTGGTTAAGATGTGCTAAGCTTGTTTGATAAATCTGGCAGTGATTCAAAATATCTCTTGCTCCTTCAAACAATTAGCTCCAGGCGTTGGGATACACAGAGGCTAACAATTGGCTTGGGCCATTATTTTGGCACAGGAGTTACAATTCATGATCTGTTAATGTTTGTTCTAGTGGATGTAGGTAGCTCAGAAATTTGATGCTGCCACATGATTTATCTGCTGGTCATTGTGATGTTAGTATACCTTCAAGAAATATCTTCTTAAAATCTTGTTCACTGTAGTTGTAAGCAGACCCTTTTAGTCTTTTTTCTCATTGTTGCTCGACCATTTATCGGAAGTTGTTATATTGCTACTTCAATGTCTTAAATGGGGTTTTATTTATTTTTGCTTTGGATTTTTATGACCTTGCGCTGTGAGGAGGAAGACTGATTGACAAATCAAAATTGCGCGGTTTCTCCTCAGGAAAACATTGAAGAATTCATTTCCAGTTTTAGCTTAGAAAGGGTGGACTTAAAGCTGGAAAAGTGTTCTTCTCTCTCTCCCTTCTCTCTCTCTCTCCAGGTTTTTGGAAATTCTGCTGTTAGCTGGAAGCAAGGTTTCTAGCCTTTCTGGAGTAGAAAATCTGCTGTTCTGATTGGCTTGACTACAGTCTCCGTACTGTTTTGGGAAGCTGTTCTGAGTACACGTTTGTCTGGATGTGCCTCAAGAGAACTGCAACATTCAACCAAAGGATTACATTCCAGCATTACGTAGCATTAATCATTGTTGTGTTAAACTTGTGGCAAAGATTTTTGTTTATGGGATTTGTTTCATTGGAATGATGTTTAGCTGTTAAGTTTTATATAACATTATGATTGTTTTTCTCATGTTTGTAATTGCTAATTAACTGTAATTACAGTTATTGCTAATTTTCTTTCTATACATGTTAACTGTATACTCAAATAAATTTTGTTTGATGAAAGCTCCTTAGTGGGTTATACAAATCACATCTGAGTGAAATATATCATGTTTACCCTAGCCAAATTCAAATAGTAAAACTTGCGATCCATGCGGACTTCATAAAGAACTTTGGAGTTTCTGACCTGAATTATAACAGTCATGAAGGACCGAGCATCTGCTACACTTAACTGGCTTAACTGGCTGAGAACTATTCAATCACCTCACACACTGCAGGTGGCCTTCTATTCTTAAAGACAATCCAACCCTCTTAATGGGAAGTTGTACTGGATGACAGAGGCTTCTGTTGAGTAATATTGCTGCAATTCTCAACCAGTGCAGTGGAACACAGGAATCCAGAGTCATGGATGTAATTTTAGTGCTGGAGGTGGACAAAAGTAAAGAGGACATGACTCCAATGGGATGCCAATAGATTCTAAAGTCTGTTCTCCAGAATGGATTGGGAGCTGGCAGTCAGCTGCATCAATAAAGCCAGATGCCATGGACAGTCTATGAGTCAGTTCACAAACAGGGAACAGAAGACTTGCTCTGTAGAGGATTCAGATAAGGATCTCAACAGCCGTATCTGTTGATGTGTCCTCAGCCTAAGGCACAAAATGAGCTGAGATTGGTAAGGTGGCACAGTGCTTATCACTGCTGCCTCACAGTGCCAGGAACCCGGGTTCAACTCTAGCCTTGGGTAACAGTCTGTGTATAGTTTGCACCTTCTCCCCGTGTATGCATTGGTTTTCTCTGGGTGCTCAAATTTCCTCCCACAGTCCTAAGATGTGCAGGGTAGGTGGATTGGCCATGTTAAATTGCCCGTTACTGTCTCAAGTTGTGTAGATTAGTGGGTATACATGCAATTACAGGGATAGGGGTTTGGGTAAGATGATCTTTCAGAGAGTCAGTGCAGACTCGATGGGCTGAATGGCTTGCTTCGGTGATTGTTCCAGTGGGATAGAAAAGGTGAAATGAATCTTGGCTGCCCTGCACATATTTGTGTGGTGGAACATGAGGCCAATTGATACATTGGTTTATAATAACAGGTACAATACAATTGGAAATAAATTAATTTTCAGCAGTGGAGTAATACATGGGCTATTGACAGGGCAACATATTTTATCCTCTCCCCTTTTGCATTAGCTTTTTATTAAAATTATAATTAGTGGGAGAATGAGTCAAGCTGCCAATTCACTATCATATCTTTCGTGCAATTGCTTAGGTCAAATTTCACCTCTTCTAATTTTCTGTTCACAAAAGGTTTTAAGTAATGCGAAACAAATCAACATGCCAAGCAGTTGAGAATTAAAAAAGCAGCAACTGTATGGAACAGTCAGTAATAAAATGAGAAAAAGAACCTAATGACATTATTAACATCACTGGGTCTGAATATAACTGAATTAACTGCTAATGTATTTTATGTCACTTCTGTAGTGGACTGAGGTAGGTTTCTCTTTGTGTGTCACATTCATGCAATATTAACTACCACTTCACATGGCCATCTGCATGCTGGCAACATGGTCCACAACAACAGATGGTTGCGCATAAGAATCAAAGATGGTAGCAGATACACAAAGACCACCCACATTTTCAGCATAATTTTGGGATGGTCGTTAAAGATGCAAGCAATGCCTTTCAGATTACTTTTTAATTTCAAAAGTATTTCCATTTATATGAGGTAGCTCTTTGCAGTTTCCAGCCTCAGCTCATCTCTCATAATGAGACTCTCAGACTGATGTCATTTAGCACAAGTGTAAATGGCTATTTAGTTCATGTGGAAATGCTCATGAGTAAAAAAAAACAATTGCTTTACGATTTCTATATTTCACCCGTTAAATGTTTCATAGCAGAAAGCAACAATTAATTTTTTGCTGCTTCTATCATAGGCTACAATCACTTATCATCCCTGAGTTTACTTGACAGAAATGTAGGCTGGAAATCTACCACCTCACTCGCCCCGATTCCAAGGTGGGCTAGGCTTGCAGAACAGAATTCTCTGTTGGCCTCAGGCAGGATTTTTTACAAGCTTCACCAGAGCGAGGTCATAAAATACCAGCCATAGAATCCCTACAGGGCGGAAGGAGGCCATTTGGCCCATTGAGTCTATGTCAACTTCCCAACAGAGCATCTTACCCAGGCCCATTCCCCCGTTCCATTTCCTTAACACCATGCATTTACCCCGCTAACTCTCCTAACCTATACATCTTGGGACCCTACAGGGTAATTTAGCATGCCGATCCATCTAATCTGCACATCTTTAAATGTAGGAGGAAACCCATGCAGACATAGGGAGAATATGCAAATTCTACACAGTTATCCAGAGCTAGAATTAAACCCAGATCCTCAGTGCTGTGATGCAGCAGTGCTAATCACTGTGCCACCATGCTGCCCCTGTCATCATAAGTATTACTGTAAGAAGAAGGCATGGCAATAAAAAGTGACCTAGGTTGATCATTTTATGTCCTAATCATTTTGCCAGTTTGTGAAAGCCCATCACATTATTATGTTGTTTGATCTACACTTTGCCTTTTGATTTGCTTGCTAACCTTACTATAATAGTAAACGCAAAACAAGGAAGTAGTTAAACTATTGTACGAGTTCAACTTTAAGTATTTTTTGAACAATATTCTTACTCCAAAATACAGATACACAAGATTCCATTTGTCTCGATATGGTGGTATCTACTTGCTTTTAATAATCTGAGCATACTTAGGTTCCTTAATTCTATTTGAAAACTTACCATTTTTGAGACATTTCCTTTCCTCCATTCTTATTTCTAAACATATTCACCAATTGCTTACCAATCTATATTCTCCTGCAACTTTTCATTCTTCCTCCAGGCTTTTGACTTAACCCCAAACTTGGAAAATGTTGGTGCATGTCTGAATTTTCCAAATCCAGTTTATGCCTAGTAGGTAAAAATAATCCCAATACTAATCGGAAGATATTTGCTATGCCATTTCAATTTGAGAAAAACTATTTTCAGTGGCATTTTGTTTCTTCTACTTCAATAAACAGAACATGTTTAGCCTTAACTCATGTTACAATACCGATAAAAGATTAGATTGATCACAAAGAGTTGGTTTGCATACCCCAGTGACCTCAAGTTGGGTGTGGCAGTTGGGGGGGTGGGGCTGGTGGCGGATGTGGGTGGTGGGGGGTGCAGGTAAACAGAGGAGTAGAGGAAATCAGGTACAGGTGCAATGGCACAGTGGTTAGCTGCCTCACAGCACTAGAGATGTCCTTTGATCTACTTCCATCATAACAGGTTTCCCATTTACCTTGAGTTTGACAGTAACAGGGTCTATCTTGCCTGTGTTTTGATTAAATAGAGACAGAATACCAGAATCATTGGTGTTAGATTCTTCCACAAAGTATACTTGTAACATCTTAATATTCAAAAGACATGCTGGTTAGGTGCATTGGCCATGCTAAATTCTCCCTCAGTGTACCCGAACAGGCACCAGAGAGTGGCGACTAGGGGATTTTCACAGTAACTTCAGTGCACTGTTAACGTAAGCTTTCTTGTGACACTAATACACTTAAACTTAAATAGCCTGGTATAACTGCAAAGACCTTTCAGAAGAGCACGCAAGTTAAAACTTTAAACTTGTCCTATGTCTTGATAATATCTCATTCATACTCAGCACATCACCTGAACTTCTTCAGGTGACCTTCTCAAACCTGTTCCATCACATTATTCCTCACATCCTTACTTTGCAGGTACACCTATCCTTCTCCGTCTCTGTACTTTTTCACATTGATTGCCCCCAGATACAAAAACAGGCTATTCATCTCAACTATCTATGCCCATGGTTATATTCCACATGAACCTCTTCCCAGCACTCTTCACCCAATTTTAACAGTATAATTTACTGTTCATTTCTCTCTCATACACTTACATAGTTTCCCTTTAAATGCCTCAAGCACTGTGCATTGCAGAGAATTCCACATATTCACAAATCACGAGGAATAAATGTTTCTTCTGGGCGTCTTACTGGATTTATTAGGGGCATTCTTACATTTGTGGCCCTCAATACTCCCTCCTTACCACAAGATTCCTGTCTCAAGAGTGAAAATCTGAGTTAAATTGAAATTAAATCTCAAGAAATAAATTTAGTACTAAAGAAAAGGCATATGAACTGGGATATCAGTAGCGTGAAGGGACAAACCAGTTAGCTCAGGTGTGAAATTTATTTCTATTTTTAATGCTAGAGCACTTTCAGTGGAAATTTGGCTGGCTACGGTAGTGGATTCCTTTATTCATTCAACCCATTTACATGGCCTATCAAAGTATTAATTATATAAATCTGCATTCCAGAATAATTTTATAGCATGCAGTAACTACCTATTTCATTTCAGAACTTATTTTCTGTTTTACTGTGGAATCCAGTCATACTGTCCATTTCTTCTTTTTTTAGGTTTCTCCTTCTTGGAAGAATGGATGAAACACAGCAAATGATCAGTAAAAAACATGGAGGGACAATTTTACCTTCTTCTGATTGATGGGCAGGATGAATCAGTAAGAATTGTGCCAGGTTACTATTAGGCCCAGGTATCTGGTGAAATCAGTCTTGCATCCTTTTTGTTGTGAGGCTTATCTCAACATTTAAATCACTTTTACACCTGATGTAAATATTATTAATGAGCACGGGACACAATCGTTCAAGCTCACTTGTCTTTGTGGCCTTCACCAGCAAGGCTCATCTATGACCCCTATCAATTGGGACCTTCCACAGTGGCCTTCCTGCTAGGACCAGAGGCCATTGAGGAATCTCCAGGAGGTCAGGAGCAGGAGTGTAAGGCACAATGGCAGTGTCTACTGGACATTGGACAGTGCCAAGGACACAAGGCCTACTGGAAGGCGGCAGGGCCTAGATTGGGCAGGACCTAAGGGTAGGTAGGCATAGGGATGCTGTGCACTCTACAACTGGGATTGGATAGTGGTGAAGGGGATACTGCGCACTCTGGAATTTGTGATCAACTAGGGGGCAAGCGATGAGCCGAGTTGTGCCAAAGGTGGGGGGGTGACTTTGGCTACAAAGGCCAGTGATCATGGAATGGGAGTAATCAGCCACAGAGACCAGCGATTATGGGGGAAAGGCGGAGGGTGGGGGGAGAGGTGAGGGAGGTGAGGGGGAGGGCAGTGGCCGATGTTCAGGTGGGAAGAGGTAATGACAAGATAGAGAGATCAGCACATGTGCGATCGTGCCCTCTACTGTCAACTGACAGCTTTCCCGGCTAATGGCAAATAGATTTTGCTTTTTATCTTGCAGAGTAGCATAAGATTGGACTTGTGGCTTCATCAAAAAACAGATTTGAAATCTCCTACTTTCATGCTCATTCAGGGCTTGGATTTTTTTTAGTAAGAACACCTTTATGGTATTTCAAAGAGAAATCCTTTCTATGGATGGGTTAAAATCCCATTATCTGTTCATCATGGCCACTCATCCAGATCCTTGTTCAGTTTTACGTCTCTCCCAGCCTCATCAAGTACATTCCAATCAGAAGATGAACACATGTCAATGCACACACTCTTTGGTTCATTATTTCCCTTATTTCAAAGCAGTACAGAAGGGAGAGACTGTAGCTGATCCTGAAAAAACCTTGCAACTAACTCACAACAGGGAAAACACAAGAAATCAATGGAGTTTCAATGCCCCTGACCATGAGAGATAGGGTTCCAAGGAGGTAAAATACACTAAGATACACAATTAATTTTCAGGCATACACATGCCATACAGCAAACTGTCCTATTGACTTGACCTCCTTCATCATGATAAGTTGCAACATTATTCCCTTGTCAGGAAGAGTGTTGAATATCCCTTTGGCCACTGTAGCCCTGTGCCTGGATAGGTTAGATGGGCTTTTTGATTGCTTACTCGACTACTTTTTATGATCTTTGTATAATATATCTCTTTTGAAAAACCATGTTGACTAGTTTCAATCATGTTCTTTCCTATGTGCATTGTTAAGGCTTTAATAATAGATTCCAGCACTTTTCTGATGCCTGAAATCAAGTTAACTGGCCTACGGTTTCCTGTTTTCTCTCTCCCGCACTTGTTGAATAATAGTGCTGTGCAAAATATTTGTCTTCTTGTATATACAGAGTGGCCAGCACTGTGGAATTTTAAACAAGTTTATCGACTGAGTCTATGCATGCCTTGGCCACAGATATGCAAATGCTGAATGGACAACCTGACTGTCACTTTAAAAAGGAAAACTGATTCTTAGCCTTGACATTATAATGCCTCAGTTGTCCATTAGAGTGGTGGCAGTGAATTGTAGCTGGACTATGAGAATGATGAAGGTGAAATGGGACATGGGCATGAGGTCTCCATCTGAAGCATTTCTAATACCAGTGGCCCCAGCTGCGCCCATCCTCACCACAACATCCTAGTCACTAGCTCACATGCTGCTTTGTCTCCCAGTGGCTGAAATCTGGCCACAGTTAAACATGGACAAATCCTTGACTCAAAATACAGAGCATGTCAGCAAAAAGTATCTCTCAACAGAGATCTGAACTGTCTTTCCCTAATCCTCTGAAGCCAGAAGAATTGTATCATGTAGAAGTGGAAGAGAAAACAAGAATAAGCTTTTGCACTTGCATTAAAGTGTGTACTTATGAATATAATAAAAGTGTGTTATTGTTACCTTTCCAGTGTTTGGATGAGTCATATAAATATAATTTTGTACCACCTTCTGGACTTGTCCATTCTTAGGTATTCTCCTGTGTGTTGTCTGAGGAGAACCTGAACTCCTCACCTTGTCCCCCCTGCAGATCCTGTTTTTCCACAATATTGTGTGGAGGGACGCCTTCCACAGCTCTTCTGAAGATTCAGGCTAGTGCACATTCCAAGCTGCTGCCAGATCTGTCCAAGTATGTGATGTTCATACTGATAATTTGTTCAATCACACATCTGGTGCTCATATCACATTCACTGTAATATGTTAGACTTTATTTTTTGTGTTATTCTTTCATTCAAAGAATGTAAGCAATGTTGACTCGGCCAGAATTTATTGCCTATTCCTAATGTACAAATTAGGTTGATTCGACATGTTAAGTTGCCCCTTAGTATCCAGGATGTATGGGTTAGGGGTATTAGTGAGGTAAATACATGGGGTTATTGGGATAGGACCTGGGTAATATGCTCTGATGGAGACTCAGTAATGGGCCAAATGGCCTCCTTTTTAATTGTAGAGATTCTATGTTACTAAACCAGTAATCCAAAGATAAGAGTTAAAATCCTTCAATGATAAAATCTGCAATAAAAAAAAACTTGTTACAGTAATTGTGACCATGAAACTAATGGATTGTTGAAAAAATATTTTGGTCATAAATTCATGAATCAATTAATCTCCTGACTTTGACTGTTGAAGCCTATATGTGACAGAAAGCATTGTAGGTTTTCATCTGCCTTCTGAAATGTTAGCAAGCAAATGAGTTATATTCAAGAAGGTGGCTCACCACCACATTCTCAAGGGCAATTAGAGATGGGCAATAAATTCTGACCGAGCCAACATTGCTTACGTTCTTTGAGTGGAAAAACAACACAATAAATAAAGTCCAACATATTACAGTGAATGCAATATGAGCACTAGATGTGTGATTGAACAAATTATCAGTATGAACATCACATATTTGGACAGGTCTGGCAGCAGCTTGGAATATGCACTAGCCTGAGTCTTCAGAAGAGCTGTGGAAGGCTGCACTCCACACATCATTGTGGAAAAGCAGGATCTGGATCTGCAGGAGGGGCAAGGTGAAGGGTTCAGGTCCTCCTCAGACAACACACCTAAGAATGGACAAGACCAGAAGATGGTACACAACTATATTTATATGACCCATCCAAACACTGGAAAGGTAACAATGACATATTTTTATTATATTCGTAAGTACACACTTTAGTGCGAATGCAAAAGCTTTATTCTCGTTTTCTCTTCCATTCTACATGATACAATTCCTCTAGCTTCAGCAGGGTTAGAGATCTCCGTGGGAGGAAATTGGACACACAGACGAAACCCATGCAGACATGGGGAGAACACGCAGACTTCCAACAGATAGGATTCAAGGCAGGAATTGAACCCAGGACTCTGGTGCTGTGAGGCAGCAGTGTTAACCACAGTGCCACTGTGCCAGCCCCAGATGATGACTATACTGCCTGGGTGGGTACCATGTGGCTCTTTCTTGTGTTGTATTAGTCACCCATTCAGCATGTTTCCACATCCAAAGAAGTTAGAGAGGTTGAATACTACAGGGATGAAAGCATCAAGGCAGCTCCCCATGGGAACCAGTAAAGATATCTTTTGTGAGTGCACGTGAGCAGTACATTCTTGAGTGATAAAGGGTTGCCCAATTTGTCAGTTATGTAGTGTTAATAACATCAAGCACATATAGAGAATTCAATGGAGATCCCAAACCCAAATTCCCATTAATTCCAATCGGCATCATCGACGCCAACATAATTTTCAGTCTTAGCGAACAAGCCATCTGTCACCGATCTCACCAATTTTGCATATGGTAATCCCATGCCATAACTGAGGGGGACCAAAGATATTAAGGGCAGTGGCACTATTCACACCCTTTGGTAAAACATGGCCACCAGATCTAGCAGAGGGCTGGTCTATTTCTATGATGTTGTAGCCATCTACCATCACTGAGCCTCCTTGTACACTGCTGTCCTGACATGATAAGAAAACTCAATCTCTGTAGATCCTGTTTTGCGAGTAGTGTTTTCTTCCAGCTGCCCTTCTCTGCTGCTACTTCCTTTGCTGACCAGCATCGAGGTCTTTGACCAGCAGCTTATTGGTGGTGTGCTAGTGGTAACATTGGCTCTCGTTCAAAGTCAAATACAAAGTAATGACAGTGATACTGATCCCAAAACGATTGAACAGAACCTTTAATGTGCAGAAAGTAATCTATCAGCCAAAGTGCTGTGAATGACTCTTTGACAGACACAGGTAAGAATAGTTAGTCTAGCATTCTCCTGAGTTTGACTCAGGCCCTGCACTTGATGGCTCCCTGTCTTTACTGGTAAGCTTCTGAAATCCCAGGAAACCAGGGCACACGCTGTTAAATTTGAAAGTTGCTTAAGCTATTGTGTGCTATGGTCCAAGTTACTGTTAATACTGGACAAGTTAGATCCCAGAGTGAAGCAGTAACACAGAGTTATAACAGTATAGAAAGAGACCATTTGGCCCATTGAGTGTGCATTGATTCTCCAAATGAACATTATGACTTAGTGCCATTCTCCTGCCGCTGCACATTGTTTCTAGTCAAATAATTATCTAATGCCCTTTTGAACGCCTCAATTGAACCCACCTCCACCACACTTCCAGACAGAGCATTCCAGACTCAAACTATTCAACTGGTTTGATGGATCTTAATTTTGTTTCCCATAACCCGTGAAAAAAAGTTACCGAACAAATTCACAGGAGTCTGCAATGAATTTTGAAAACAAAGAATTAATTATTTATTGAAATAAGAAAAGCCAACTCTTACACCAGACAAAAAGGCTGTAAAGATCTTAATGCAAACACAAGAAGATGATTAAAATTTCTGCTATTCCTTTTCCTAACAATATCTTTACAGACACATTAACCAGTGAAGAGTTACCGCTAGCTTGACACAAAGGGAAGAATTTTCTGACCCTGGATCTTCTGGCCCCAGCAAAGTCAGTGGGGATTTAAATGGATTACCTCGGTTGCTGCAGAAAAAACCACAGCAGCAGGGCTTGGAAGTCTGAGTGAACGGCACCTAGCTCAGAGTCTTCCTCTGGTGAATTCTTAAGCATTGACTGAACGCTTCTTACCCAATTGAAATGTCTCCCCTAGGTGCCCAGAAACCACACTCTAAACTCATTGAGCCCGATTTTACCATCAGGTTGCATCCATTTTCAGGCACGAAAACTTGGTAAAGTTTGGCATGAGGCAAGTAGCGTGATCCACGCCCATCACCACACCCGTTCCCTTGAAACTGGTGCAATGTCAACTTAAATGCATTTGCATGCATTTAAGTTGAAGTAATGGGTTGTGTGCTCACACTTCCCCCTTTACCTGTCCAGATTCAATGCAAAAACAGATGTGGTCGACAAAGATCTAATTCAGGTGCTCCATTTTCTGAGGAGTAAGTTCAGAGCTTCTGGCAGCTCTCTGACTCAGATTGATGGTGGTGGTGGTGGTGATGGGTGTGAGGGGAGGGCAGGCCGGGGGGGAGCAGGAATGTGGGGGAGAAGTGGGTCAGATCACTCTCTAGTGCTGGGAGGGGAGGGAGACAGGCCAGATTGCTATCTGGTTGAGGGGAGGGAGGTGCATCAGATCACTGTCTGGTGGGGGTGGCAGGGTAAAGGGGAACAGGGGAGCCTGCTGCCTCTCTGCATGGAATCAATGGGGGGAACAGGTGTCTGCCGCCACTCTGCATGCAATCGGTGGGAAAAGGAGGGGCAGGGGCCCACTGGGTTGTGGGGCAGTGGGATAGAAGGGGGACAGTAATGTTGAGGGTTTGAGGCAATGTCTGTGGGGGCCAAGGGAGGCATTATCCGGCCTGGGAGTGATGTGGCAGCACAGCATTATTCTATATTTTTGTTGCTGCTCATGAGTAATTGAAGGCTCCGATTGGAGCTGCAGGATTTTGGGCGCGTTAAACCCCACCCATGGTTTGTGCAGTGTGATTTGGAATCACTGATATTTTTTCAGGCGGAGTGCGTACGGGGATGCCGGAGAACGGGTCTAAACATCAGATCTGAAACAATCCCAGTTTCAAGTCCGCCCAGCACTTCAAATCAAAATGGTGAAATTGGGCCCATTGTTTCTTCAATTACAGAGCAAACAAATAAGTTACCTAAACTCAGTCTTCCAGTGGCGCATCCCCTAAACATATCACCTTACTGAGTCCCATTACTTATTATTTTGTTAACTGCTGTATCACTCAACTTGTAGTTGTTCCTAACTAAAAGACGTGTTTTAGTGATGCCTGGAGTATCACTACATAACATTTTTATTCTCAGAAGAGAATAAAATCCCTGTCTTCTCTTAGTGACACACTCTGAACACTCCTTTTTCAACTCCTGTTGCTTCTGTGTCTGCATCACGAGATCACTGTTGTTCAACTTTTCTACTTTCTGTTTTATTTCCAGATAAGTGTGTGCTGATTCATTTTGGCAGGTCAAACAGGATGACGGAATATAATATTAAGGGAGAAGACTCTTAGCAGTGTGGAAGATCAGAAGGATCTTAGGGTCCGGGTTCATAGGATGCTCAAATCAGCTTCGTAGTTAGAGGTTATGGTTAAGAATTCAGGAGTCGGGAGATAATGCTGCAGCTGTATAAGACCTGATCAGGCCCCACTTGGAGTACTGTGCTCAGTTCTGATCACCTCATTATGGGAAGAATGCAGAAGCTCTAGAAAGAGTGCAGAGGAGATTTACAAGGATGCTTCCTGAATTAAATGGCATGCGTTATGAGGATAGGTTGAGAGAGCTTGGTCTTTTCTCCTTAAAGAGACGAAGGATGAGAGGTGACCTGATAGAAGTGTATAAAATGTTGAGAGGTATTGATCGAGTGCATTCTCAGAGGTTTCTTCTCAGGGCTGAAATGGCGGCCTTAAGAGGACACAGGTTTAGGGTGCTGGGGGGTAGGTACAGAGGAGATGTCAGGGGTAAGTTTTTCACTCAGAGGGTGGTGGGTGAGTGGAATCAGCAGCTTGTAGTGGTGGTGGAGGCGGATTCAATTGGATCTTTTAAGAGACTTTTGGATAAGGACATGGGACTTATTATGATAGAGGGTTGTAAGTAAGCCTAGTAGGTAGGGACATGTTTGGCGCAACTTGTGGGCCGAAGGGCCTCTTTGTGTTATAGTTGTTCTACATTTCTAATAAGACCTTGAGTGGAGGAAAATACTTGCATTATAACTCTACGTATAAAATGGTTGAAATAATGGTCAGAAGTCTCCAGCCCTCCATGCCCCGTCGCTGTTGCAAGCAAGAAAGTGCTCAGCCAAATCTCCATTCCCTGCAGTGGGACCGGAGAATCCCAACTGTGAATGAGATCAGAAAATCTGGCCCATAGAACAACATTCCTTCACACAGCATTTATTCAAATAGACCCATGAAATCTAGTCATGTTCATTAGCTGCACCACTGTCCAACATGAATCTCATAATTGCTGATGACATTGTATTTCAATTTGCATTGGCAGATGGAAGACTAATTTAGTCGGCTGAATAAAGACCTATTGCAGGAATCACTAGCCGTCAAAGCTCTCACAAAAATATTGTGGTTCTTG
Source organism: Sphyrna mokarran (assembly GCA_024679065.1). Lineage (NCBI taxonomy): Eukaryota > Metazoa > Chordata > Chondrichthyes > Carcharhiniformes > Carcharhinidae > Sphyrna > Sphyrna mokarran. The sequence goes on from JAGIQG010000007.1 coordinate 102,882,617, forward strand.
AGTGCAAGGCTTTTATATTCGATAAGTTCTGTGATGCTCTGAGATTTGTTTTGAAAGATACGGGGCAGACATTCATTTGCAGATTTACCTTGATTCTCAAGGACTGGAGAACCAAGGCCTGCTACCTGCACTGCAATTTCACCAAGGAATGGAACATAGGGGATGCTTTGTATGCTGCTTACCCAGTGAATCAATGTAAATCTGTGTTGTACCATTGGATCTAGCACTACATAAATGAATTTCTCTCCACTTCTGCTGATATATTTCATAAAATAACTACAATACATCACAAAGATAAAATGCAAAGCTTACACTACTGAACAGTTAAAAAGTAAATGAACTATTAATGCATAACTTGACTAATGTCTCATGGTTCTGAGGTGATTAGATTCCCCGTACCTTGCCTGTGCATGAGAATATTTCATTCTGCTTTCAGAGTAGTCCAATAAGCTTTATTTAAACAGCTTTATATCTTCCTTAAATGGATTTAAAAAAAAAATCTTTGTTTCTGACTATCTTTTATTCCCCCTGAAAGCCTCCAATCAATTGTAGTATTTGTCTTAGCTTAGCAACCATCTGTTCTATTATCTCATCTGAGATAAAACAAATAGTACCTGAATCTGCAGGCCTGCCTTGAAACTATCCTGCAAAAAGATAAAATAATGAGAATGTTTAGATGCTTAGTTACTTAGAAAAAGCTCGGAGTACAAACTGGCCTAGACAAGGGCAGCACAATTGGCCTCAGAAGTGGCCTTTGTTTTGGCACTACAAATGCCATTCAGAAAACAAAATGGTGTCTGAAGCATGTATGTATAAAACCGCCACACCAAATAGAAGGCATAGCTAATGCTTGCTGCAAGTTCATAGAATGGGGAGATCATTTTTTTTTCTTAATCCATGGGTCACTGGCTTCACTGGTTGGCCATCATTTATTGTCCATTCCTAGTTGCCTGAGAACAGTTGAGAGCCAACCACTTTGCTGTGGTTCTGGAATCACATGTAGACCAGACCGAGTAAGGATGGCAGATTTTCTTTCCTGAAGGATATTCATGAAATAAGTGGGGTTTTCCCACAATCACAATGGTTTCATGATTATCAGTAGATTCTTAAATCTAGATATTATTTATGTCAATCACTATGCCAAAATGATTTGACTCTGTGTTTGGACCTCAATACTTAATGCCCTCTCTGTACTTCAATAAAATAACTACAATACATCACAAAGATAAAATGCAAAGCTTACACTACTGAACAGTTAAAAAGTAAATGAACTATTAATGCATAATTTGACTAATGTCTCACGGTTCTGAGGTGATTAGATTCCCTGTACCTTGCATTAGGTATCACAAAGGGCTCCCACCATCACTCCTTAAATGAACCATCAATTAGTTACAGATTAGTTGCTCATTGATTCAATCAGTCTATTATTATGATTCCAAAAGCCATATGCCAAGTGTTAAAGGACTTAACCCGACCTTAACATTTCTGTAAAACCTAGTTGCTCGCTGATACTTATGCTTTGGTAGAGCCAACTCAAATTCAATGTCATTAACTAAAATCCTCATTTCCCATTCATCAACTGTTCCCCATTTTACCCTTGCTCTGTCATTGACCTTCACACCTTCCGACTGGTCAAAGGGCAACGAAGAAAGGCACAATAAATATATTCCAAACTGAAATTATAAACTGTGCTCTATTCCAAACATCAATTAATCGACTTTCTAGCGTATTGCCATACATTTGTTCCTTCAAGGTTCTATCCTAGTGGCTGAAACAGTAAAGGCTACTGATTGGAGACTGCCAATAGCCTTGGAAGATGACTTGACCAGCGTTAGCTGTGGAAGGTCTGGGCAATGTTGGCATAGGTGACTTCTCCTTGGACAAATAGAATACTCTCTCCAGCTATCTCCAAAAGGCTATCCCCTGCAATAGAAAAGAATACTGACAGAGAGGCAGTACAAAAGTTGCTATATTGAGATCCTTATTTGCCCCGCACCTGAATGGTTTGCTCGGTCATTTCAGAGACATCCACATTGCTGTAGATATGGAGTCACATGTTGGCAAAACCAGATAAGGTTGGCAGACTTCTTTCCCTGAAGAACGTTCAGAAGCCAGATGGGCTTTTACAACAACTGATGATTGATCCACCATGATCACCATTACTGAGACCAGAAGCTTTCAATTCCAGATATATTAATTGAATTTAAATTCCACCACCCGCCAAGGCTGAATTTGAACCCATGTCCTTGGGACATTAATCTGAGCCGCAGGATTGTGTTGGATGAGGAGAGGGCTGAAAGAAGGAGGATTAAAAATCAGAAGATATTATGTGATGAGGGGAAAGTGGTGTTTAATGATCCTTGAATTAGATGATGAGGATATTGCATTTTCAACTAGTTCAGCCCTGCCGTTGGCCAATGCCTCAGCAATTTAATTTTAATAACATCCAGCAATGTCTCCTAAAGGGGTGTTAGGACATGTACAAAGAACAAAGAACAAAGAACAAAACAGCACGGGAAACAGGCCCTTCGGCCCAACGAGCCCGCGTCGCCACCCCGATGTTCCCATCTCTACCCGCAATCCCTGTCCATATTCTATCTATGGATTAAAAGCCAAATTTGAGACAATTTAGGGAGAATTTGTTTTGCCAATTAGCCTAAGAGCACATCTTTGGTATGTGGGAGGAAACCGGAGCACCCGGAGAAAATCCACGCAAGCACGGGGAGAATGCGCAAACTCCCACAGACACAGGCCCAAATCCATGTATCTGCACAGCACAGCGATAGTCACTGAGCTGTCGTGTTGCCCATCAGATGGTCCAGGTCAAGCATACACTAACAACGTGAAGCACTAGGATACGCTCGAAAAAGATCCAAGAGCAGCCCTCCCACGACCCATCGCGTGTATGCCCCTCGTTAGACACAAGGTGGACCAAAGCACCTGTAGGATAAAAACAAATACATCAGTATCATCATCCATTTACACACTTCCCAGGGACTCCCAAAGCTCATGATCCCTATTTTAAATCAGTTTTCTATAGCTCTCCATTCCCATTCTGTTCATGTGACCATCTAAGTATTTCTTAAATAACTCCAAAGTACCTGCCTCCACCACATTACTTGGCAGCGCATTTCATACCCCCACCACCCTCTGTGTGAAAAAACTCCCTCTCGCATCCAAATTATACCTTACCCCCCTCACCCTAAGCCCGTGACCCCTCGTGCTATTTGAGTCCATCCTGGAAAAAGCTTAACCCTGTTTACTCTATCAATCCCCTTCAAAATCTTGTACACCTCTATCAGACAAGTCTATGTCTTTCTAAGGAAAACAGTCCCAATTTGCTTAATCTCTCCTCATAACTCAGACCTTCCATACCAGGCAGCATCCTGGTAAACCTCCTCTGCACTCTCTCCAGAGTCTCCACGTCCTTCCGGTGGTAAGGCGACCAGAACTGGACGCAGTATTCCAAATGAGGTCTAACCAGCGTTTTATACAACTGCAACATTAAAGGCCAGCTCTTGTACTCTATCCCCCTTCCTATAAAGGCTAACATACTATATGCTTTCTTCACAACCTTCTCCACTTGCTCTGCCACCTTCAGAGACTTGTTCACCTGTACCCGCAGGTCCCTCTGCGTTTCTATACTCTTAATAGGTCTACCCTTTATTATATACCTCCCCCCTACATTCTTTGTTCCGAAATGCATCACCTCGCATTTATCAGGATTGAATTCCATCTGCCATCTGTCTGCCCAAGCTACCAGCCTATCTATGTCCTGCTGTATCGCCTGACAATGTTCCTCACTATCCGCAAGTCCAGCCATCTTTGTATCGTCTGCAAACTTGCTGATCACTCCACTTACTCCCTTTTCCAAGTCATTTATATATATTACAAATAGAAGAGGTCCCAGTACCGAGCCCTGTGGCACACCACTAGTGACCGACCTCCAGCTAGAGCAACACCCTTCCACTATTACTCTCTGTCTCCTATTACCAAGCCAGTTACTTATCCATCTAGCTACCTGTCCTTGTATCCCATTTGCCTTGACCTTCTCGACTAACCTCCCATGAGGTACTTTGTCAAACGCCTTACTAAACTCCAAATAGACAACATCAACGGCTCTCCCTTCGTCCACTGATTTTGTCACCTCCTCAAAAAATTCTACCAGATTTGTAAGGCACGACCTCCCCTTAACAAATCCATGCTGAGTATCCCTAATCAGATCGCAACGCTCTAAGTGCCTATACATCCTATCTGTATGCCTTCTGATTTTGTTTCTGCTGCCTATGTCACATTTTCTTGCAAGAGAGAGGCGTGTGTGCCAGTGACTGTGGTGTAATATATTTGGGTAATATGGCTGAGATGGTTGGAGAGTTGGCAGTATATGCAAAGTGTGAGATGTGGGTGTGAGGTTTACAATAGTCCAAACTGTGTGGGAATGAGACAAACCTAAAAATGTTATGTCTGAATCCTGATTCACAGAGATTGCTGGGGGGGCAGGTGATTCACAATGCTTGTGAATGTAAATAGTATCTAAGGCTAGCAGATAGATGGGGAAGATACAGTATTGACATATTGAGCAACTGACTACTTATGTGATGTAATTGAACTTCTTGTGGCACGACATTCTTCCTGGAATTGACCCCCATGGCTATATGCCCCGCTCTCTTTTCACCACATGTCAGAAGCCTTCTTCCTTTCTTTCTCTCCGCCCTCATCCCCAATGTGGCTCCCCCGCTAAGAGATGTCTGCCTACTGTAAGTAGTGCAGGCTAACATTACATGGAGCTCACAGGTTATTATTTTGGGTCCCTGCTTATGTGTGTGCTAATCAGCAACATGGTTGCAGGCAAAATAAAATCTAGATTAGAATGCTGCCTACATTTTAATCAATGAGTTTGGGTTGCTCGTGTGTGACAATCCTTATGGCTTTTTTTTAAGGCCTATCTAATTTAACTCCCAAGGTTTCAATCGTAAACTGCCTAATTGTTAATTATACAATTGTAAGTGCAATTTAAAAAACATCTTAATCTCAGATGCAAAAGTAATTTGTTTACATATACCTTGAAAAACCAAAATCATCAACTTGAAAATGCATTATTCACTATTGAGTTAAGGCACAATGCTGAGCTCTCTGAATCTGAACTCCTCTCTAATTCTCATACAAGCTGAAACGGATAGAAAAACTTTTATTTAATATAAATGTGATTTTTAATTATTATAGTGACGCTAAGTTATCTGCTCAGACATCATAACCCTATATCCTTCATTCCTGCCTCCAACATTAAATGTGAGGAGTTTAGTTTAAAGTTTATTTATTAATGTCACAAGTAGGCTTACATTAATACTGCAATGAAGTTGCTATGAAAATCCCCAAGTCACCACACTCTGGTGCCTGTTTGGGTACACTGAGGGAGAATTTAGCATGCCAATGCACCTAACCAGTACATTTTTCAGACTGTGGGAGGAAATTGGAGAACTCAGAGGAAACCCACGCAGATAGGGGGAGAATAGGCAAACTCCACACAGACAGTGACCTAAGCCAGGAATCGGAACTGTGAGGCAACAGTTCTCACCATTGTGCCACCGTGCATTGTTTGTGTCTCCAGAATTGAAGTAATTTTGTTGGCTGTTGCTGTCCGTTCCGCTTTTCCCCTTACGCCTCTTGCCCTCACAGGTTTTTCCAGTTATTATTTTTCCACATTTCATTAGGCTCATTTCCTTATCAAATTCATTACCTATCATGTCACACATCATAGAATCATAGAATCCTGACAATGCAGAAGGAAGCCATTTGGCCCATTAAGCTTGCACCAAAAACAAATCCCACTCAGGCCCTATCCCCAAAACCCCACGTAGTAACCATGCTAATCCCCCTGACAATAAAGGGTTATTTAGCAATGCCAAGGAACCTAACCCGAACATCTTTGAAGTGCAGGAGGAGACCAGAGAACCCAGAGGAAACCCATACAGACACAGGGAAAACGTACACCATCTACATAGACAATCACCCAAAGTTGGAATTGAACCTGGGCCCCTGGCGCTGTGAGACAGCAGTTCTAAGCACTATGCCACCGTGCCCTCAAATTGACCCATATCATGGATATTGAATCTCTTTCCGTATGTTTATTCTAAGTACCATTTTCAATATTCCCTATCTTTTGCCTCCATTCCCATTCTTGTCAGAGATCTGTTGTGACCCTTTTCTAATAAAACTGACCAAATCCCAGTACTATCTCAAATTAAAAATCTATCCTCAATCAGTCCATTTTCGCTTAGACTGTTGAGCATGTTATGACTCAATTCTGCTGCAATCCTTCTGAAATCCACTGTGTAAGTTCCTCCTGTGTAGTTTCTATTATAGTATGGAACTGAATTAACCCTGGTCACAGTCACTCCCATCACATGTTGCTAGTCCTCATTCCAGCCAACCTTGGCTGGCCCATTCTCCACATTGTCTCCATGCTCACCCCCACTGTATTGCTTATTCCATGTCCATTTCTATTGTAATGCTCGCTCCAACTGCCTTTGTATGATTTCTGCAATCCTCATAAGGTCATGTGGAATGTGCCTCAGAACAAGGTTTTTTTCCCCCTTCTGGTTTAAAAATTATCCCTGCCTCTCAATGACATTCAGGTATGTATTCTGACTTCCTGTTTATGGTACTGAAGTTTGCATTCCACAAATGTGCATCAGGAGTTCAATTATTTACATCAAAGAAGCCTTGCAGGATCTACTGTCCATTGATCTGAATGAGTTAAAGTCCCATTAATGTAGGAACTCACATTAACAAAACCCTTTATTCCCATACTTTCCCATGGATGAAAATGAGATCTATCACTTTTCCGCCCATTATAAGTTGAAACGTTGTCAGAAAAGTCAAAGCCGACATATTTGCTCCCATAATTCCTTCAATGTTTCCAATTGTGAGGGTTGGTCATCTAGACTGCATTTATTCATTTCACAATCCTTGATTCCTTTCACCTTTATCTCTCTTCCTTTCCTGCCATCACTATAGTCTATGCCATTTTCACTTCAAGATTGAAGTGTCAAATCTTTTTCTTGGCAGTTTGCATTCTTGCAACCCTGACATACGTGAGCAACTCCAAAAATGACACGAGTGGCCAGTATTTTCTGGTGATTGCCAATAATTGGACTTTTCCTTCATCCTGAAATGAATTTTGAAAAGACTGCAAAGCGCTTGTACATTGTCCATTCCCAAATTGCACAAGCTTCCTGTCTCCACTTTTTAAATGTGAAAGTCCAGCCAAAAAGGGCTCTGAATAATAAAAAGAGATCAGCCAATATGATAGTCAGTATGATACAAGCTTGCTAAAAGTAATCAGATTTTCATTAGCAGAAGCGATGTGCTCTGACTCTACATAGCCACCAGAGCATGGCATGGTGGCACAGTGGTGAGAGCAGCATGATGGCACAGTAGCTATCACTGTTGCCTCACAGTGCCAGTGATCTCTGTCCGATTCCCAGCTTGGGACACTGTCTGTGCAGAGTCTGCGCGTTTTCCTTGTGTTTGTGTGGGTTTCCTCTGGGAACTCTGGTTTCTTCTGCAGGTCTGAAAGATGTGCTGGGTAGGTTCACTGACCATGCTAAGATTTCCCTCTGTGTACCTGAACAGACACCTGAGTGTAATACTCGGGGATTTTCACAGTAACTTGAATGCAGTGTTAATTAAACCTACTTGTGACACTAACAGATAAAACTTTAACTTAACTTAAACATTGGTAAACAGAAAAAAAGTCTTCTCCAACACTACCATCTTACATAGAACATAAAACATAGAACACTACAGCTCAAACAGGCCCTTCGGCCCACAAGTTGTGCCGAACACATCAAAACCTACCCAGCCATAGACCTATCTATAACCCCCAATCCCATTGGATCCCATATACTCATCCAGAAGTCTTTTAAAAGACCCCAGCGAGTTCGCCTCGACCACCACCGACGGCAGCCGATTCCATTCACTCACCACCCTCTGAGTGAAAAACTTTCCCCTAGCATCCCCTCTGTACTTGCTTCCCTGCACCTTAAATCTGTGCCTCTCGTCGCGACCATTTCAGCCCTGGGAAATAGTCTCTGAGAGTCCACCCTATCTATTCCTCTCAACAGCTTGTAAACCTCTATCAGGTCGCCTCTCAACCTTCGTCTCTCCAGGGAGAACAGTCCCAGCTCCCTCAACCTGTCTTCATAAGGCATACCTCCCAATCCAGGCAACATCCTTGTAAATCTCCTCTGCACCCTTTCAATAGCTTCCACGTCCTTCCTATAGTGAGGCGACCAGAACTGCGCACAGTACTCCAAGTGTGGTCTGACAAGGGTCCTATAAAGCTGCAGCATTACCTCCTGACTCCTGAACTCAATCCCTCGATGAATGAAGGCCAGTACACCGTAAGCTTTCTTAACCACATCCTCCACCTGGGAGGCCGATTTGAGAGTCTTATGGACCCGGACCCGAAGATCCCTCTGCTCTTCCACACAGCTAAGACTCCTACCTTTGATAGTGTACTCATTCGTCCTGTTGGATCTGCCAAAATGGACACAACACATTTATCCGCGTTGAAGTCCATCTGCCACTTCTCCGCCCAGTCTTGCATCCTGTCGATGTCATGCTGCAACTTCTGACATCCCTCCAGACCATCCACAACACCACCGCCCTTTGTGTCATCGGCGAACTTACTCACCCATCCCTCCGCTTCCTCATCCAGGTCATTTATGAAAATGACAAACAGCAAGGGTCCTAGAACAGATCCCTGGGGCACTCCACTGGTGACCGACCTCCATGCAGAAAAAGATCCATCCACAACCACCCTCTGCCTTCTGCAGGCAAGCCAGTTCTGGATCCACAAGGCCAAAGCCCCTTGGATCCCATGGCCTCTCACCTTCTCAAGAAGTCTTGCATGTGGGACCTTGTCAAATGCCTTGCTGAAGTCCATGTACACCACATCCACTGCTCTTCCTTCGTCAATGTGTTCAGTCACATTTTCGAAGAACTCAATTAAGCTCGTAAGGCACGACCTGCCTTTTACAAAACCATGCTGACTATTTCTAATCAACCTAAACTTCTCCAAATGCTCGTAAATCTTGTCCCTCAGAAGCCTCTCCATCAGCTTACCAACCACTGAGGTCAGACTCACCGGTCGGTAATTTCCAGGACTATCCCTGTTCCCTTTCTTGAAAATAGGGACCACATCCGCAATCCTCCAATCCTCCAGAACCTCTCCTGTCTCCATCGACGACGCAAAGATCATCGCCAGGGGCTCTGCAATGACATCCCTCACCTCCCACAAAACCTGGGGTACATCCCATCTGGTCCCGGAGACTTGTCTATCTTGATAGCATTTAAAAGTTCTAACACATCCGCTTCCTTAATATCTACATACTCAATCTTTTCAGTCTGCCACAAACTTGTAATGCATCCTCCCAGATCACTTTCCACCGTGAATACTGAGGCAAAGTACTCATTAAGCACCTCTGCCATTTCTTCCGGTTCCATACAGGCTTTTCCCCCTTCACCTTTTATAGGTCCTATCCCTTCTCTTCTTATCCTTTTACTTTTCACATATTTGTAGAAGGCCTTGGGATTCTCCTTAATCCTACCAACCAAGGCCTTCTCATGACCCCTTTTGGCTCTCCTAATTTCCTTTTTAAGCTCTCTTCTATAAGCCTTATACTTCTCTAAATCTGATTTAGAGATCTGCTCTGCGATCTGATCAGGGATACACAACATGGCTTCGTCAAGGGGAAGTCTTGTCTTACAAATCTAGTGGAATTTTTTTGAAGAAGTGACAAAAACAGTTGATGAAGGACATGCTTTTGATGTCGTCTACATGGATTTCAGTAAGGCGTTTGACAAGGTTCCTCATGGTAGACTGATAGAGAAGGTGAAGGCGCATGGGATACAGGGTCGGGTATGTAGATGGGTCGAGAACAGGCTCAGGAGGAGGAGACAGAGGGTAGTAGTGGAAGGTTCTTTTTCCGACTGGAGGCCTGTCACTAGTGGAGTGCCACAAGGCTCAGTACTAGGTCCTCTTCTATTTGTGTTTACATAAACGACTTGGAAGTAGGGGTAGGTGGTGAGATCAGCAAATTTGCTGATGACACTAAGATGCTTGGATTGGTGGGTACAGAGGAGCAGTGCCAGGCAATACAACAGGACATAGACAGGTTGGTAGACTGGGCAGATAGATGGCAAATGGAATTTAATCCGGATAAATGCGAGGTGATGCATTTTGGCCGGAAAAATGTAGAAGAGAGTTATAGGATAAAAGGTAAAACTATTCGGAGTATAGAGACGCAGAGAGACTTGGGGGTGCAGGTTCACAAGTCTCTGAAGGTGTCTTCACAGGTGGAGAAGGTGATAAAGAAAGCGTATAGTATGTTAGCTTTCATAGAAAAGGGTATAGAATACAAGAGTAGGAGTTTGATGTTGCAGTTGTATAGAACGTTGGTTAGGCCTCACTTGGAATACTGCGTCCAGTTCTGGTCGCCGTACTATCGGAAGGATGTGGAGTCCTTGGAGAGAGTGCAGAGGAGGTTTACCAGGATGCTGCCTGGTATGGAATGACTGTCTTATGAGGAACGATTGAATAGACTGGGGTTGTTTTCCCTTGAAAGACGTCGGCTTAGAGGGGATCTCATAGAGGTGTATAAGATCATAAGGGGTATTGATAGAGTAAATGGTGGTAAACTTTTTCCACCTTCAGAAATGGATAGGACGAGGGGTCATGGCCTTAGGGTGAAGGGGGGCTATGTATAAGACGAATATTAGAGGGCAGTTTTTCACACACAAAGGGTAGTGGGGGTGCACTGCCGAGTAAGGTGGTGGGAGCAGGCACGCTAGGGCTGTTTAAGGGTCTCTTGGACAGCCACATGAGCATTATGCAGATAGAGGGATATAGTAGGACTGTTTAACTATGACTTTTTTTCCACAGGTAATTCGGTCCAACTTGACCAACAAGGAGCATGCATTCGGCAGGTGGTGCGAGGACAGCTCTTGGATGTTGATTCATGGGTTGCCTGGTGCTTCATGTCGTAAATGGGTGCTTTATGTGGACCATCTGAAGGGCACCATGACAGCTCAGTGACTATCGCTGTAGCTGTGCAGACACTTGGATTTGGGCCGGTGTCTGCGGGAGTTTGCGCGTTCTCCCCGTGGTTGCGTGGGTTTTCTCTGGGCGCTCCGGTTTCCTCCCACATCCCAAAAATTCGCTCTTAGGCTGATTGGGAAACAAATTGTCCCTATATTGAGATTCTTCCATATTAGGAATAACCTAAAATTAGAATAGGAAAATGGAATTGTTACTATAAAGTTATGATGGCGGCACGGGCTCGTTGGGCCGAAGGGCCTGTTTCCCGTGCTGTGTTGCTCTAAATCCCCAACATCTCCTAGCTCTTTGAACCTTTTATACACCTTTCTTTTCTTCCTGACTATGTTCACCACAGCCTTCGTGCACCACGGTTCCCGCGTCCTACCAAAGACCTCTTTGTCTCACCGGAACGCTGTCGTGCAAAGCTCCAGACAAGCATTCCTTGAATATCTGCCACCTTCCTCATGTGCTTTTCCCCAAGAACACCTCCTTCCAGTTTATTCGTCCCAACATCTGCCTGATGTCTTCATATTTCCCCTTATTCCAGACAAACACCTTCCTAGCCTACCTGATCCTATCCTTTTCCAATGCAAGGGTGAAGGAGATAGAATTATGATCTCCATCCCCAAGATGCTCTCCTACCGAGAAATCCATCACCTGTCCTGGTTCATTAGCTAGTACCAGGTCCAGTACAGCCTCTCCTCTGTCGGCTTGTCCACGTGCTGTGTCAGGAAACCCTCCTGAACACACCTAACAAACTCCTCCCCATCCAAACCCCTTACCCTTGGGATATTCCAGTCGATGTTTGGGAAATTGAAGTCTCCCATCACAACAACTCTGTTATTTCTACATCTCTCCAGTATCTGTTTCCCTATCTGCACCTCAACTTCCCTGTCACTATTGGGCGGCCTATAGAATACACCCAGCAACGTCACCGACCCTTTGCTATTCCTAACTTCCACCCACAGAGACTCCGTAGACATTCCCTCCTCGGTATCCACCTTCTCTGCAGCCATGACACTGTCCCTGATCAACAGTGCCACTCCACCACCTCTTTTGCCTCCCTCCCTGTCCTTCCTGAAGGATCTGAATCCCGGGACCTGTAGTACCCAGTCCTGTCCCTGAGACATCCAAGTCTCTGTAATGGCCACCACATCACAATCCCAAGCAGCAATCCACGCCCTAAGTTCATCCACCTTATTTACTACGCTCCTGGCATTAGAATAGACACAGCTCAGTCGCTCAGACTGGACATTTCCCTTCTCCCCCACTCGTCTAACCTGCCTCTCATCCTGCCTAGAGTCCTTCCCTACCTGGGAGCTAACATCCTTGCTCCCAGTCTCCACATCACTATTCCCTCCCCCTAACCTTTCTAGTTTAAAGTCCCCCCAGTAGCCCTAGCCAGTCTTCCCACCAAGATATTAGTCCCCCTGGGATTCAGGTGCCACCCGTCTTTGCTGTACAGGTCACACCTGCCCCTAAAGAGGTCCCAATGATCCAGGAACCGGAATCCCTGTCCCCTGCTCCAGTCCCTCAGCCACGTATTCAACCTCCACCTCATACTATTCCTGCTCTCACTCTCCCGAGGCGCAGGCAGCAATCCTGAGATTACTACCTTCGCTTTCCTCTCTCTCAGCTGCCTACCCAGTTCCCTATAATCCCTTTTCATGTCCACTTCCCTCTTCCTGCCTATGTCAGTAGTACCTATATGTACTACAACTTCCAGTTCCTCACCCTCCCCTTTCAGGATGTCCGGGACGCGTCCAGAGACATCCCGAATCCCAGCTCCAGGGAGACATACCACCATCCGCGACTCCCGTCTGCGTCCACAAAAACGCCTGTCCGCCCCCCTCACTAGGGAGTCCCCTATAAGCACTGCCTTTTTGCTCTGTTTTTTAGGTTTTTGTTTTTGTTCAGCTCCAGGGAGCTGGCCACCGCTGCCTCCCTTGGATGAGCTGTCCCCCACAGTAGTACTCAGGCAAGAGTACTTATTTTGAAGGGGGACATCCACCGGTGTACTCTCCATCACCTGAGGTTTCCCCTTCCTAATAGTTACCCATGTGCCTTCTTCCCTTTGCCCTGATGTGACTACTTGTCTGTAGCTCCTATTAATAATCTCCTCATTCTCCCTAATGAGTCGAAGGTCCTCAAGCTGCATTTTCAGTTCTTTTACCTGGTCCCGTAGGGATTGCAGCTCCACACAGCGATCACAGTTATGGACATCTGGGAGACCAGGAGCCTCCAAGACCTCCCACATGTTACACTGGCAACAACATGCTGGCCTCACACCCATGCTTGCCCCTTTTTAGTAACCCAGAGAAAAAAAAAGTAAGAAAGATTAAACTTACCTTGCCTCCCCTTTTTGCTTAGGCTCTGTGAGCCAAGGACCTTACAGCTCACACAAAAACAAACTTACCTGCTCCTTCTCAGAGCTCTCCTCTCTCTCTCTCTCTTTTTTAGGTTAGAGGAGGAGGGGGGGGTTGGGATACTCTACTTGTGTAGAGTATCGGGATTCCACACCATTCCAATTTATAGTGAGGTTGAAAAAAAAACTACACTACCCAAGGTGCTTTGCAACACCTTGCGGGTTTAAAAGTTTAAAAAGTTTAAAAAACTAGTAAAATTTAGACTTTAAAATCGCTCTACTCACTCACAAGCTCCCCACTTGCAAATCGCTGCCTCTCCACAGTGCTCCCAAGGAACAATTAGCCTTGTCTGAATTATTTCTGTTGCACTCTTTATCTTCATCCTGGACTCAGATAGCCTTTGTGTCCAAAATTGAGACCATCCTCTTCCCTCTACCTTTGCATTCTCCACTCTTTATCCTTTCCCTCACCAAGTCTCCATTTTTCTCATTTTCTGTTTTATTTCCCAATCCAACACATTTCAGGCAAATATATTCTCAATTTATCCTCTTTTATCCCAGTGCCTGAATGCCCAGGCTGCTTGCTTCAATCTGACATTTAATGTCAGTATATTAGAGAGAAACAAGATTGCTGCCCATTGCCTTCATTTTATTGGTGTTAAACAGGACAGCATGGGAAAACATGGCTGTTTCTCCCATGTAAGTCATCAGTGAGGTTCCAGTCAGGAGGTTGATGGTTGGCATATTGACACCATGAGAAAAGTCTTTATTTTCTTCAGCTAAGTTATAAATGAAGTAACTGGCAAAATGAAAGTAATTTGAACATTGTAAAAGTTGTTTATTATTATATTTATTTTAATTATTCCTTCAAAGAAGCTCAAAAACATTGCTCCACAACTCAAACCTTCTCATTATTGCCTTAATAGTAATATATACAATCCTACATAACACTGGTGACTACACTTCAAAACTGCTTCATGGGCCGTGAAGTGCTGTGGGACATCCTGAAGTTATAGAGTCCCCTTAGAGTCATAGAGGTTTACAGCATGGAAACAAGTTCTTTGGACCACCTTGCCCATGCTGCTCAGTTTTTACCATTAAGCTAGTTGCAATTTACCAGCCTTTAGCCCATACCCCTCTAGATCAATCTACCCATGGAACTGTCTAAAAGCTTCTAAAAAAACCAAAATTGTACCTCCTCTATTACTACCTCTGACAGCTCAGGCAGATATTGACCACTTTCTCTGTGAAAAACATTTCCCCTTTGGACTCTTTTGTGTCTCTTCCCTCTCACCTTAAACCTATGCTCTCTAGTTTTAAACTCCCCTATCATTGGGAAAAAGATGCTAACTATCTAGCTGATCGATCTTGTGAAAGGTGTATATATAAATGTATGGGTTTCCTTTTTAAATTATTTTTTCCAAGCTGTGAAATGAGTAATGAGTAATGAAATAAACCTCATGAATGCATTCATTGTGGGTAAATACCTTGGAAGTAGCAAATATAATACATAAAATTTAAATTCTGTGAAACTTGAGGCATTAAGGAATAAAACAGGTTATGGGGTGATGTATTCATCTTCTTTAATATTATAAATTGATCGAATCAAAATGCTTCTGGCATTTAAGGGGTCAGAAATGAAGGGCCACAAGTGTTAGATTAAATGCAAGTGATTAGAACAAAGTGCAGGAGAAATTCCTTCACACAGAGAATTGTGAAGCCATCAGGTTCAATCCACAAAATCTCATCTCATCATTTAAAATGAGATGGATAGATGAGCGAAGGATGAGTAAATGTGATTAGGGCCACAATTCTCCCGAAATATATCTAAGTGATGCTGCCAGCGGGAAAATCAGAGTGTTTCCTGCTGGAGCTGGCAGCACTAACTAAATGGAATCCAACTTCTTTAGTTGCAAAAATTTCCCAGGAATATGCTGGCAAGCTCAGCTTCACAGAGATCAAAATGACATTTTTAATAGGCACCTTGATCTCAGAGTACAATGCCAACCTTAAACCCACACCATGCTCCCCTCACATCATCTCCCCTCCCCTTCCACAATAGATATTGCAAACCACCATCAACAACGGGAGCATCCCCAACCCGTGAGGGGTGACCTCCTCCTGTCATTGAATTTCAGGAAATCACATCCCACACAATACAGGCATGAGGATGACCTGACATTTCGGGTAGGTTGCACAGTGGTTAGCACTGCTGCTTCACAGCTCCTGGTACCTTGGTTCAATTACCGGCTTGGGTCACTGTCTGCGTGTGGAGTTTGCACATTCTTGTCGTGCCTGCATGGGTTTCCTCTGGGTGCTCTGGTTTCCTCCCACAGCCCAAAGATGTTGGATTAAATTGATTGGCCATGCTGAAAATTGCCCTTAGTGTCTTGAGGTGCCTATGTTAGAGGGATTAGTGGGTAAATATGTAGGATAAGGTGGGGTAGAGCCTGGGTAGGATTGTAGTTGGCGCAGACTCGATAGGCCAAATGGCCTCTTTCTATACTGTAGGGTTTCTGTGATTCTATGATTCCATGATTTCTCCTACCCCCCCATCATCCCCCCAGTCAGAGTCTTCACCCCCACTGCCACTCTCGGCCCCTCCCCACAGTCCAAAGCCTCAAACTCTTCCTCCCCTCACCAGAGAGGCAATCCAATATGGGAGCAACAAAGCCCTCCCCACCCCTTGGCAGTGCCACCTTAGCAGTCACACAACTACTTTCTCTTCTGAAGCACAAGTGCTGGCACAGATGAGTTGAATGGTCTGTTTGTGCGACATGACCTCAATGTATTGCTATGGTTTGTCTGCACGAACAATGACTTTTACTTCACATCCATGTATTTCTTTTATCCATGTAGAAAGCAAAAACCTTGCTGCTGGTAACACTGTAAGCATGCTAGCCTGGCTTTCTTTCTATTTGTTTTACCCAACATATGCCCAGAAATGAGTGAACTCAATTCACAGGGGAAACAGCAATCCATATTGCAGGATCAAAGAACAAAGAGAACAAGGAAAATTACAGCACAGGAACAGGCCCTTCAGCCCTTTAGGCCCACACCAACCATGCTACCCAATTGAATTAAAACTCCCTACTCTTCTGAGGCCTATGTCCCTCTATTCCCATCCTATTCATGTATTTGTTAAGATACCCTTAGAAGTCACCCATCTGGTAATACACATACTTTCTGGTTACATCCTCAGAAATCTGACATCATTTCTACTGTATTCATAAAGTTTACCATCATTGCAATATGCCTATTTTTATTTTGTCACATTTCTCTACATGGAAGTACATTTATGGTTGACCTACTTATCTATGGGGCGAATTTTCCCATTCCCGCAGCAGGTGAAGGGCGGACCATGGAAAAGTCTGTTGATCTTGGGAGGGGTTCTCTGGTTTCAGGGTGAACGCAGGTGGAAAATGCCATCCCATGTGTCATCTTGCAGCCCCTTAAATCTTCCAATTTACCATATCCTAATTTCATGCCATAAAGACATTTTAATATTTTCAGTTCTGAAATCCAGGTCATTTCTGTATGGAGCAGAAAGCACTAATCTCAACACAGCCTTTTGAGGAAAAAGTGAGTCTTTATGTTTTATGTTTGTTGCCCTCCATCTCTCTATCCATGCAGACAAATACCTCTTAATTTCATATGTCATCATGTATCAAATGCTTGTTAAAATCCATTAAAACCACATCCACTACATTCTTTCATCTATCCTCATTGATGTTCTTTCAAACAATTCTGCAAAACTGAAACAAAGTCCTTAGTGACCAACTGGCCTTCATTCACTGATGTTTTTCCTATTGTTTAATAATTTTATTCTACCTTAAAGACCCTAGCAGTTTACAAACCCCCGAAGTATGATTAACTGGTCCATACTTGGAATAATTCAATCTCGCTTTTTGAAGCGATTCGCATTCATCTCTCTCCAATCCTCCAGCACAATATCCCCTTCTGTTGAATGTTGAAAAGCTAAAATCAGAACCTACCTTTTTTCCCTCAAAATTTTATTTATAAATCATCAGTCCCCTGTGAATAGCTCCTTAAGTTGGAATAATTTCTTCAGTACTGTTGTTCTTTGAAAAACAACTTGCACAAGCAGTCCTATGGTTCTCTTTCATAGTTCTGCAATCCCAATAAGGACTCCCCCAAACAAAATGAGATAAAATACTTATTAAGTATTTCCACACTTCCCTCATATGGCTATTAGTTAGGCAGCACGGTGGCACAGTAGTTAGCACTAGCAGTGCCAGGGACTCAAGTTCAATTGAAGTCTTGTCTGTGTGGGCGGCAGAGTAGCACAGTTAGGGCGGCACAGTAGCACATGGTTAGCCCTGCTGCTTCACAGCTCCAGGGTCCTGGGATCGATTCCCAGCTCAGGTCACTGTCTGTGTGGAGTTTGCACATTCTCCTTGTGTCTGCGCGGGTTTCCTCCGGGTGCTCTGGTTTCCTCCCACAGTCCAAAGATGTGCAGGTTAGGTTGATTGGCCATGCTAAGAAATTGTCCCTTAATGTCCTGGGAGCAGAGGTTAGGGGGACTAGTGGGTGTAATATGTAGGGATATAGGGGTAGGGCCTGGGTAGGACTGTGTTCGGTGCAGACTCGATGGGCTGAAGGGTCTCTTTCTGTACTGTAGGGTTTTATAAGTTTGCACATTCTCCCAGTATCTCCAGGTACTCTAGTTTCCTCCCACACTTCAAAGATGTGCAGATTAGGTTGACTGGCCATGATAAATTGCCTCTTAGTATCCAAGATGTGTAAATTAGGTGGATTGCCGATGGTGAATTTGCAGCATTATATGAATAAGGGGGTGGGCCTGGCTTGGGATGCAGGGTTAGGGGGATGAGTGAGTAAATACATGGGGTTACGGGAATATGGGATGCTCTTTCGGAAAGTCGATGCAGATTCGATGGCTGGATGGTATGCTTCTGCGCTGTTGGAATTCTATGATTCTATAATTAGACCTCACAGCTAATTACCACCAGTGTATATATAGAAAACCTTCTAGTTTCCCTCCATATTATTTGCTCATATTTTTCATACTGTCTCTTTATTTTTTCCAATTGTCCCTTTCTGGACCTTTCTTTATATTTTTAATATTTATTCATCCTTATTTCATTATTATCAGCCTTGCAGGTTTTAATCTCCCTATTTTTTTCACGTTAATAATAGCATGGCAATTATGTCACTGGCATAGTCCTCCAGAACTATTATATAATGCAATTTTAGAACAAGAGTTTGGCAGGTTTAGAACTGAGTTTGTTTAAAACAAAATTTGAAGTGAAGAGTAAGTACCAATAGAACATTTACATAGAACTGTCAGATTGTCAAAGAACCTGTTTTCTTTAACTCTGCAACTTTCTTCTGAAAACTTACATACTTGCAGGGTGGCACGGTGACACAGTGGTTAGCACTGCTGCCTCACAGAGCCAGGGACCTGGGTTTGATTCCTGGCTTGGGTCATTGTCTGTGTGGAGTATGCACCTTCCCCCATGTCTGTGTGGATTTACATCGGGTACTCCGATTTCTTTGCACAGTTCGAAAGTCATGTTGGTTAGGTGCATTGATCATGCTAAATTTTCCCTCAATCTACCCAAACAGGTGCCAGAATGTGGCAACTAGGAAATTTTCACACTAACTTCATTGCAGTATTAATGTAAGCCTACTTGTGACACTAATAAAATCAACTTTAAACTTCATTGCAGCCTCTTGTTGCAACATATCAGTCAGCCATTGCACATTTTCTTTGACCTTCTAACCTTGCCTACATGCCTCATGCTGATTGTCATTTGGCATGCCACAGGTGTGGACTGTGATAGGCTGCAACCTGCTGCCAGTGGAAGGGAGGGCAATGAGAGTGCTTGAAACTTCACACTCTATTGGAACTTCAAATCAGCTTTGTGGCACTGTATCAGATTTATAACACAACAGGATTTGCAGTCTGTTGGCGAGAGACCTCTGCTCCAGGAGCCTGGATCACTTTATCTTACACATCTCATGGATGAAAGCACATTGTAGGCAGCTCAGAAAGTACAATCACAAGATTTATGTTCAACAGCCAGAATGGTACTGAACAGCGCTGTCCCCTTTTGACTATTGGCAATAAATAATGGGAGGCTCTATCCTTGTCACATATATAACACATAGTCTCTCTCCTTTACTCCACCTCAATTATAGTAATAGCTCTGCACATCGCATTACACTGGACTATATGTTTACAGGAGGCATTAACAGCAATCAATTCTCTATTATCCATGGAAATAATTAAATTAGCACAGTAGGCACAATTTGTCACCAATTCTAAGATGATAATCATCATTAGAGAATAAACTTACACATAACCACAAATTAACGCACAGAATTTCTAACCAGTTACAAATGCTTCAAGTAATAGAAAGCTAATGTTAAAATCTGATTGAAGCATTCTGAAACGCATGAATCTGGACCCAATTTCAAATTGGACTCAAAATAATGAAGGCATTATAACCCAGCAAGGTGATAAAGAGCTGACTCAAAGTTGACCCAGGCTGAATGACTGTTCTGTACATAGTTAACTGCTGGTATCATGGTTACAGTACCTATACTCCAGCTGTGGGAAAATAAACTCTTGCAGAGTTCCTTCTCCTGTGAAGTTGCTCAATCCCTGGTGCACATGGATTTAGAGCAGAGATGTGATCAAACTTACCCAAGTGATGGCTTGTGTCCATATTGGAAGAAAATGAACAATGCCCAGAGTGTCTTCAAATCTGGACTGAATATTGTCTGTTGTGGCTCTAGAGGCTGACATTTGAAGCCAAGCCATTTTGTCTGTCCCCTACCATCCTGCCACCCCATCCTCTAGAGGCTGATTCATGAATCCCCTTCACAGCTGGCATGGATGAATAGTGTTGGTTCAAAGTCAACTGATTTTTTTTCCACAGTCTGTTCATTTCACTTGTCCTTTGTATTTTCCATGTAATTCCTGACTTCTTATGGGGAATTTTTCTATCCCACCCATCACAGGAATCATAGCAAGTTGTTGGGGGGGTGGGAGGCGCAGACCATAGAAATGTCCATTGACTTCGGGCAGGATTTTCCAGTTTTGGGCCAAGCTCAGCTGGAAAATCCCACCTCTTGTCTTGAGGTACTTCAGTCAACAGCAAGACCTTCTATCCATCAACATCAGCAATCTGAGGTCCTGCTTGTAGATATCATTGTACCACAGACATGGACAGCCTATTTGTCTTGTGCTGATAGCAAGCTTATCATAGAGCATCAAGTCATTATCCATTCAACTCATATGATCCAGTCAAATAGGGAGAAGGAAAACAAACTGGGGATTGGGGCACGTTGGTGTACTTTTGCATTTGACACATCTCAGGCAGCAGAGTGGAAGCAGTTCAGCACTTTCCTTGACTTGCAAAAGCTACCCATGATTGTATTGTAAAGGTGTGTGCTGATAACATAAGCCTCGTACAAATAGATCTTTGTATTTTTGGTTAGTTTGCTGTGGGTCCACAGTAGACTCTCCAACTTTGGCAGCACAACTACAATGTTGGCAACCTTGATGCTGATTTCAGCATCATCAGATAAGTTGCTACTAATTATTGATGCAAGGTATGTGAAGCTGTCGATGATCTCCAGAATGAGATTACTAATGTCGATGTAAGGTGGAACTTGCATGTCCTGGCCCATAACTTTGGTCTTCCTGGCGCCGAGTGTCAGTCCAAACTCCCTGCAGGCCCAGGAGAACTGATCTGCAAGCTGTTGCAAGTGAAACTCAGTACGGGATGCCAGTGTAGCATCATCAGCAAATAGCTACTCACCGACTAGGACATTATGCATGAAGGTCTTGGCGCACAGTCTTGCCAAGTGTACAGCTTGCTGTCAATTCTGGCATGCAGGTAGATGCCTTCATTTGAATTGCCGAAAGCATGCATTAGCAGCTTGGAGCATAATAGCCTTACTTTACCCCAGTGCTGATCTTGTTCCCCTGTGACATGGTGGTGTAGGTCACTGAACTGGGAAAACATAAACCTAGAGAAACGCTTTGGAGTTCCAGGCTCAAATCCCATCATGGGAGGTGATCAGTTTTCTTGTAGCAGAGCTGAGAAATTGTTCAGAGTCACTGACACAATGATCATCAGTGTTTCAATGGATACCCTGTAAGAAGCTGAGCACAAGGTCCTTGCAGGCTCCCAACAGAAGCTTGCATATTCCTGGAGGCTGTGGAGCTACAGATCAGTCTGGAAAACTATGACCCTCAGAAGGACGAGCATTTCTCTGCCATGCTCGGGCTAAAGGAGGAGAGGCTGAGGGATTTGAGGTTGTTTTCGTTAGAAAGAAGGCGGCTAAGAGGAGACCTTATTGAAACATATAAGATGATTAGAGGTTTAGATAGGGTGGACAGTGATAGCCTTTTCCCTAGGATGGAGAAAGCTAGCACAAGGGGACATAGCTTTAAATTAAGGGGTGGTAGTTATAGGACGGATGTCGGAGGTAGGTTCTTTTCCCAGAGGGTGGTAAGGGTATGGAATGCCCTGCTTGCTGCAGTTGTAGATGCGCCAAGTTTGGGGGCGTTTAAGAGGTCAGTAGATAGGTTTATGGATGAAAAGGGAATTGTTTAGGTTAGAGGGTCATTGCTTTTTCTTAATTGGTCGGCGCAACATCGAGGCTGTAATGTTCTATGTTCTAAAGAGTGCCCCTTGGCTTAAGTTTTCCATTTGCGTGCTTAAGAACTCCTGGCATTGTAGTGAAGCAAAGGCTGCTGACCTCTCTCACATGCATATTGCAGTGCCATCGGTGCCCCATTGTAACTGATTCTACATATTCTATTAGAAAGAAGCAATGATGGCAAAGAGTCAGGTGGGCAGCATATTTTTCACAGCAGTTTAGAGCTGCTAAGGATGGTTTGGTGGCACAAAAGCAGCATGGTGGCACAGTGGTTAACACTGCTGCCTCACAGCGCCAGGAACCCGGGTACAATTCTGGCTTTGTTGACAATCAGTATGGAGTTTGCACATTCTCCCCTTGTCTTTGGGCTTCCCCTGGGATAATCCAGTTTCCTCTACAGTTAAAGATGTGCGGGATAGTGGATTGGTCATGTTAAATGTCAGGGCAACTAGAAGGGAAAATGCATGGTGTTTAGGGATAGGGTCTAAGGGGAATGGGGATTGTGGTTGGTGGGTTTGATGGGCCAAATGGCCTCCTTCTGAACTGTGGGATTCTATGACTCTATGATTGATGTCAAAGTTTTGGTGAGGTCTGTGAAGGCAATGTAAAGTGGCCAGATCTATTCACTTCTCCTGTAACTGCCAGAGTGAGAAAAACATGTATGGCAGGATTTTCTAACTATGCTTACCCCCAAGACTAGAAATCCTGCCCAAGGATATCTGCATGGTTCATCCCAAATCCTGTGGCAAGCAGGACGGAAAACTCCACTGTTGATTATCAACATGGCAGGCACGCGGAGTCAGATCAGGCAACACAGATAAAGATTCCATATGATAGCTAAACAAGGAAATGCCTTAACACAGTCTCTGCAATCCTCTTTGTTTTTGTACAAGGTGGCTGTATTTGCAACACGCGTATCTCGAGGCACAAATCTTTCCTTCTACCAGAGACATAAAAGTTCATGGAGATGCCACAGCAGTGCCGGTTCGCCATTTTTGATGATTTTGGGTGGGATGCCGTTGTTTCCTATGCTTTAACCACAGGCAAAACAGCCAATGGCCCTGTTGAACTCCATTACGGTGAGTTCACTGCTCGGCTGCTCCTTGACAGAAAAGGCTGGAACGGTGCGGAGAGCTGCTTCATCAGAAACATTCCGCTCCTCCCCACACCACTCACCTTTCCATTTTTTTGTCAGGATTAGCTCTAGTCATCCCTGTCTTTGAAATCAGAGGGACTGATTTTGCTG
Source organism: Sphyrna mokarran (assembly GCA_024679065.1). Taxonomy (NCBI): domain Eukaryota; kingdom Metazoa; phylum Chordata; class Chondrichthyes; order Carcharhiniformes; family Carcharhinidae; genus Sphyrna; species Sphyrna mokarran. Next base: position 102,905,990 of record JAGIQG010000007.1, read on the forward strand.
CTGCTGGCCACATTGCTTTCTTGACTGCTTCATACATCCCTCAAGCATTGCTGGATTCAACAGAGGCTGTATGCTCTTGCAGAACTTCACCCAATATTGCTTGCCAAAGTGCCAAGCAGCCTGCTGAGATCTGATTCTGGCAGCTCTGAGAGCCTGCTGATTTAGTTCACTTGATAGTTTCTTGTAGCTCATGAGGGTTCTCCACTAGGTCGCAATAACTTGCATTTCAATTTAATAATTCCCTAAACCAGTCAGTATTCCTCTGATATCTTTTTTTTCTCATACACAGTGTCACGTTAGTGTACTTTTAAAAACATTTTTTTTAAATCACAGTCTCTGCAGATTTCACAGGTTCAGTGTTTCTCAGCTCACAGCCTCACTTTGGTTTTCCCACTGCTGCCAGGTTGTCTATTAGTCATTTTATTGTTGCTTAAACAAAGGTTTGTTTATTTTTACCGGGGTGTTTATGGCTGTGCATTGTTAGGAGAAAAACTGGTTGGCAGATCAGGTGATAGGAGTTTTTCTTTTAGTTTCAGTTTGGAGCTGCAGGTTTGAGTTTTAGTTTTAGAAGGAGCATTAGGCTGAAGAGAAGTTTCTGCCTCTCCCTGGTTTTGGGAATTCTTTGGTTAGATGCAAGCAAGGTCTTGCCTTTCTAAAGGGAAAATCAGCTGTTGGTGGATTGCCTCAAATTCCTGATATTTGGGGAAACTGTTTTAACTTTAAACTGTTCTGAGTCTATCTAGAGAACAGCAGATTTCATCCATTGGTCTTAAGTTCAGTATCACATGAGCATTAGCCTTGCTGTGAAAAGGGTCATTTGTCTACAGGATTGGTTTGATTAGAACACATTAGATATATTGATGAGAGTTATATGTTATAGTAGTTGTTTTGTTTCTTGTTTGTAATTGATAAGAATTCTTGTTAATTTTCTTATTATACATGTTAACCATATTCTTAAATAAACTTTGTTTGATAAAAAAGCTCCCTAGCTGGTCATTTGAAGCATACCTGAAGTGAAACGTATCGTGCTTATTCCTAGACAAATTCAAAATGCAAAACTTATGATCCAAATGGGCTCCATAAAAAACTTTGGAGTTTCTGATCTGAACCATAACAACAGTGATTGCAGAGTTATAGGTAGGGTTGTTATGCAGTTGACTCTGCTTTGAAACTGAATTCTAGCTTTGTGTGTAGCTGTCTGAAAGAGCCTGATTGAGGTTATTGAGAAATTTCTGGGACCCTTCCGAGTCAATGATATGGTAAGTGTCAATCTGAGGAATACCATTTTCTTGGAGTGATGTAATTTCTTTGATCTGACTTTGCAGCAGAAGGAATGGTCAGTGTCACAGCCAGTACTATAATAATTATGAATGAGGAGGGCATTAAGTGTGGTAGTGAGATTTAGCTGGTGCCAGTAGTAAGATGCAGGAATATCTTCAGGACAACTTGTGATGAGAATTGGTTTGAAAGTAGCTGTTCATTACATAATTCCAGCAACTTCTACCCATTTTTGTTCATCCTGCCAATTCCCTGATGCCCTGCATACTGGGGAAGTTGTATAGTTAGCAACCACCTTTTCACTGAAGTCCACTAGAATGTATTGACCCTCAGTACTGGGAATTCTATTGATAACAGCCTCAGGTGCTCCATTGAATGACATCTGGGGGTAGAAGTGAGTGTCGGGCATAAATATACTGGGCTCTCATTTGTTCACATGTGAAAAGTAAGAAACTTTGCTGAACCTTCAGTAGTGTCATGGAAGAGTGGAGGGGGAGTTGGCATGCAGGTTGGGTTCAATCATCACAAGTTGACTGTTTGTTACTGTGAAATTCACACTGTGCTCACATGTTGGGCTTCCCGCTGCCAGAAGAACATGTAGGTCGAGATTCTCTGACCTCGCAGCTGCATGCCTCCTGCTGGTGAGTTGTGACATTTTGTTTGCTAGTAGAAGGTTCTCTAGATCCACCACTGTCAATATCAATGGGAATTCCCATTGACATCACCCCACACCAGCAGGAACTCATGGCTCGAGTTGCACTGCCGACAGGACTGGAGAATCCCACTGAATGGCTGGATAACTCCAGACCCAGTATTTCTCTTTGAAGGTCTAATTTGAGCAAGCCATGTTCCTTCCAGTGAAGCATTGCCTGCACTTCACCTTGTAATATCTTTGTCTATCACAGCAGACTGGTGTGTGACATCAGCCTATTGCAGGTCATTGGTAAAGCTGGAATACATGGTTCTTAAGTTCCAGCTTGTGATACCAAAGACTGGTGTCTTCCATGTTCAATTTGTGTTGCCTGATGCAATAATTATTGATCCATTTCTTCAGAGATGACTCTCTAAACTCCAAGCATGCATTGAAGCAAGAAGACCATGGTGGGACAGCACCTAAATGTCCAGAGGCTTGAAAGGGGCAGTAGCTTTCCAATGAGATGTGATAATCTCTCGTAATACTTGACACACATGCTCCATGCCAGTCAAACAGGAACACTTAGCTGGTAATTCTTAATTCTTGCATCATGTCAATGCAAATCATGAAGCTGGAGTTTTCGCTCCAGATTGAGTTTTATGAGGAAGTAACAAAAATAATTGATGAGGGTACGGCAGTGGATGTTGTCTGCATGGACTTCAGTAAGGCCTTTAACAAGGTCCCTCATGGCAGACTGGTACAGAAGATGATGGTGCATGGAATCAGAGGTGAGCTGGCAAGTTTCATACAAAACTGCTCAGTCAAAGAAGACAGAGGGTAGCAGTGGAAAGGCGTGTTTCTGAATGGAGGGCTGTGATAAGTGGTGTTCCTCAGGGATCAGTGCTGGGACCTTTGCTGTTTGTAATATATATAAATGATTTGGAGGAAAATGTGACTGTTTTAGTAAGTTTGTGGACAACACAAACGTTGGTGGATTTCAGATAGCATGAGGACCATCAGAGGGTACAGCAGGAAATAGATAAGTTGGAGACTTGGGCGGAGAGGTAGCAGATGGGGTTTAGTCCAGACAAATGTGAGGTAATGCATTTTGGAAGGAAATGCATTTGTCAAGAAAATATACAGTGAATGGCAGAACCCTTAAGAGTATTGATAGGCAAAGGGATCTGGGTATACAGGTACACAGGTCACTGAAATTGGCAATGCAGGTGGAGAAGGTAGTTAAGTAGGCACAAGGTGTGCTTGCCTTCATCAACTGGGTATTGAGTTTAAAAATTGGTCAGTCATGTTGCAGCTTTATAGAATCTTAGTTAGGCCGCACTTGGAATATAGTGTTCATCACACTACCAAAAGGATGTGGAGGCTTTGGAGAAGGTACAGAAAAGATTTACCAGGATGTTGCCTGGTGTGGAGGGCATTAACAAGGAGGAGAAGTTGGACAAATTTGACTTGTTTTCACTGAAGCGAGATTGAGGTATGACCTGATAGAAATCTACAAGATTATGAAAGGCATGGGCAGAGTGGATAGTGAGAAGCTTTTTCCCAGGGTGGAAGAGTCAATTACTCGGGGACATAGGTTTAAGGTGTGAGGGGTAAGGTTTAAAGGAGATGTATAAGGCAGATTTTTTACGCAGAGTAGTAGATGCCTGGAATTCATTGCTAGAGGATGTAGTGGAAGCAGGTATGGTAGTGGCTTTTGAGGGGCATCTTGACAAGTACATGAATAGGATGGGAAGAGAGAGATATAGTCCCTAGAAGGATAGGGAATTTTAGATCAGTCGGGCAGCATGGTCAGTGCAGGCTTGAAGAGTCAAAGGCCCTGTTCCTGTGTTTTTTCTTTGTTCTTTGCTCTTTGGCACAAGCCTGGAGAACAGTATGGATATACTACTAAGGCGAGACTGGAAATTCTGCCTGAGGTCAATGGAGATTTTTGTTATTGGGCCCTTGCCTGCACTGATTCCGTGGCAGGTGAGTGGTAGAGTTCCGGCCTCTGAGTCGTTCAAGCATCAGGACAAGGGCCTAAGCCAAGTGTCTTGGCAGGCAGTACTCCTCCAAGTCCCTCATAGCTTAGCTCAGGACCGTGAAGTGCCCTCTTTATGTATTACATCACAGGAAGGCTTGCTGATGCCAAGATCAGTTGCTGAGAGAAGCTTAAGTGCTCAACTCTCTTTTTAGCAATAGTTGTACTTCCAGCCAGCAGTGAGAGCCAAATGCAAGGAATGACAATTGGTCTAAACTCTTTACAACATCCACTATTCTACCAAACAGGACCCAGCACATCAACTGGGGCCATCCAGGACTTACCCACACCACTGGTGCTCATAATTGAATATCACACAGGATCCCTGTACTGACAACAATCCTGCCCAGACCCTATCCCCGAAACCCCACATATTTGCCCTGCTATTCCACTAACATGCCCTCAGCTTGGCCAAACAATCAAACCTGCACACCTTTGGACTGTGGGAGGAAACCAGAGCACCCGGAGAAAACCCATACAGACACAGGCAGAACGTGCAAACTCCACATAGACAGAGACCCAAGCCGGGTATCGAACATGGGTCCCTTAAGCTGTGAGGCAGCAGTGCTAACCACTGTGCTCCCTGGCTAATGGCCACTTGAACTAGGTAACAAAAAATGAGCAACACTATGAAGCAAAAAAAAAATCAACACCCTCAGGATTGAAGAGGAGAAAATTATAATCATGCATTCATAGATCTTTGCTGTTTTTTTGCAGTGTTATCCAATTAGTCTCACTCCTCTGCTCCTTCTTCATCATCCTGTTTTTTTTCATTCTCAAACATATACCTAATCACTTTATGAAAGTTATGCTGAATCTGCTTCCCCCACCATTTTTATGCAGTGCATTCTAAATCACCAGTCAGCTTGCTGTAGGAAAGAAACTCTCCTCATTAATCTTTCAGTTTACTTGTTAAATCTGTTTCCCCAGGTTAGCAATCCGGTTGCCCCTGGGAGTGGCTTCTCTCTGCTTACTCTATCTCAGCCCTTCACAACTTTGAATATGTCTATTGAACCCCCCTTTAACTTTGTTGATTCCAACTTCTCCACATAACCATTATCCCTGATATTATTCCAGAAAATTATCTCTGTTTTTACCCTGATACTTTTTCAATTTGGTGCCTGGAATTGGATACGTTATTCCATCTGCAGTTTAATCAGTAATGATTTAACGTAGCTTCCCCACTTTTGCGCCCCGTACCTCTACTCGTAAAACCTGGGGATACATCCTTAATATTTTGATAGAGAAAAGGCTATAAAAATGAACAGATTCTGCTAAATAATACTCAAAACGCCACAGTTACCCTTAAGAGAAAAGATCATCTTTCACGTCATCACCAAAAACCACCATTTGGGGTGGGATTCTTGACTGGAATTTGGCTGAAATGCCAAATTCTCCATTCCCACTTGCAGCAGAGTGGCCAAGGATGAGACCGAATAATCCTGTTCCTTATGTATTATGAGTAGGTTGCATAATTAAAAATGTGAATAAAGAACTCCTTCTTATTTTGCCCATGATGCACATGCAGATAAACATCTTCAATCATTTCCTAAAAATCCTGCATGGTTTGCAGGTTAATAGCTTATTGACTCGAGAAATTGTATGAAATGGGCCAGTTTGAACTTTCAGTAATCTTTTTCCTTGGGAAGGAGTCAGCGCAACATTGTGATAGCCACTGTCATGCATTTAGCCATAATATTTCATCATATCCAAGGCAAACTGGTCCCTCTTCATCATCCTCCTATACTCACATTGTGTGAGTAATTCCTCTTCTTTGGTTGATCTGAAAGAATTGGTAAATTTCCACTTCTACTAGTTCACATTCATTGTTTTCTTTCTTTCTTTCTTTCATTGTTTCTCCAAGAGTGAAGCGGCTACGTTTTAATTGATATATGTGTTTCATTTGTCTGCAATTATCTTCCTTAGTTCTTTCCAACTTCTGCACAAATTATTACTTTGCACAGGTTTCACTGATTGCCTGAATGATTTTAGAAGCTTTTTTATGCATTGCAAGACATTACTTGAAACTCAGAGAGGACTTGCATTTACATAGCAGCCTTCCTGACCTCGGAATGGCACAAAGTGCTCAACAGCTAATGAAGCAGATTGGAAGTACAATCATTGTTGTAATGCAGGAAATATGATGGCAAATTTGTGCAGCTGGCTCCCACAAACAGAAGCATGATAATGGCTGGTTAATCACTTCTTCTGATGTGGCTTCGGAGATAAACATTAGCCAGGACATCACGAATAACCCTCCTGCTCTTCTTCAAAATAATGCCATGGATGGTTTTTCACATCTGCCTGAAAGGACAGACGGGCCTTCAGATTAAGGGCACATCCAGCACACAGCACTGCACTGGAGTGTCAGCTTTGATTTTCATATTCAATACCAGGCGTGGGACTTGAAACCACAACCTTTTGACTTCAACAAACAAGGGTACTATCAACAGAAAACAAACCAGTGATGTATAAAATACCTGTCCAATCTGATTGCATCTGTTTCCTACAGGGCTGGTTTGGTTAAAAATACTCGCTGTTCACACTGCCTCCTCCTTTTGTCCTTTGGAATTACATTGTTCAATTCTTTGTGGATGAACTCTGAGGCCAGAATTTTACAGCCCTGCCCACTACATGAATCGGAACCTGTGAGAGGATGAACTATGGAAAGACCCATTGACCTGTCTGGCAGGATTTACAGCTTCGGGACAAGGGAGGCCATAAAATCTACCCTTAATGTGCTAATAGTCTTATTTGCCTATTGCTTTAATTTATTTAAAGTCTTTGTTAACATAAAATGCTTCAGACATTGGTGGCATGACTATCGATTTCCGATCAGCAGCCTAGTTTATCGAGAGAAAATGTAGTTTTACACTGGTAGTTACTTTGAACTGATTTATAAAAACTAAAAGTCTGCTTACAGAGTAGATGTGTCTCTCATGAGTGCAGACTGTTACATATTCTCTCTTCTGGGTATCTAGCACATGACTGTTGATGCTATGGTTACGTCATGATTTACATTACTCATTATAATAAATATTAAGCTATTACACCACACCTTAATCTTTTCACTTATTTATGTGACATTTCTGTAACTTGCTTCTAACGTTACAGATTCTACCCATCAGATTACTCCGGTTTTATCCCCTTCCCAGACATCACTGTTATAAGGGATTGAGAGTCCCACCGTGTTTGTGGTTCTTTGGGATAATGTCATAGAAACATGCAGGCATTCCTCTTTTCTGTGGAGGATATCATCACCAGGGAAATGAAGCAGCAACTTTGCAAGACTTCTGGTAATCAAAGTTTAGACTTCAGGATTGCTGAACTGTAAGGACTCTGGCTTCTTTTCAAACAAAATCTGATCCAAGAGAGATAACTAAAGGGCATCAACACTTGAACTCTCTTCAGCTAGAGGAGAAGAAATTGGGACTCTCCTAGGAATCTTCTGCTCCATCATAATGCACTGGGGAAAGGCCTGAAGCATCTTGTACTGTTGAAAGTGGTATTGGAGATCTGAGATTCTAGCAAACGTGTATTTTTTTAAAACTCTTTCGTGGGCATCCATTATCGGCTGGGCCAGCATTTATTGCCCTTCTGTGAGTGCACTGAGTCAATCACAATGCTGTGAGTCTAGAGTAACATGGAGGCCAGGCCAGGTAAGGACAACTGATTTCTTTCCCTGAAGGGCCTTATGGATGGCATGGTGGCACAATCGTTAGCACTGTTGCCTCACAGCACCAGTGACCCTGGTTCAGTTCTAGTCTCAGGTGACTGTCCATGTGGAGTCTGCATATTCTCCCTGTGTCTGCATAGGTTTCCTCCGGCTGCTCTGGTTTGTCCCACAGTCCAAAAGTGTGCAAGTTGGGGTTGATTGGTTCTGCTAAATTGCCCCTTCATGTCAAGGGTAATTGGCAGGGTAAACCAGATGGGTTTTAGCAAAGTACAAAGACCAATACAGCACAGGAACAGGCTCTTCAGCCCATCAAGCTTGCGTCAATTTCCAATCCTTACATAGATCCACTCTTATTGGCCATACACAGTTTCTATTCCACTGTTCACCTTCAGTTCATGTGTCAATCAAGAACATTGCTAATGTGCTTGCCAGTGACAGTGTGTTCATACATTCATCACTCTCTGTGTGAAAAACTTTCCCCATATGTCATCCCTAAACTTCCCGCTTTTCACCCTGAATCTATGCCCTCTTGCAGTTGGACTTCCCAACCTGGGAAAAAAATCTTTGACTATCTGTTCATCTCATAATTTTGTAGACATCTGTCAGGTCTCCCCTCAGCCTCTGTCTTTCCAAAGAAAGCAATCTGAGTTTATGCAACTTCTCTTCATACCTATAACCCTCCACACTAAGCAATATCCTGATAAACCTTTTTTGCACCCTCTCCACAGCATCCACATCCATCTGATAGTGTGGCAACCAGCACACAATATTCCAAATGTGATCTAACTAAATTTTTATACAGCTGTAACATAACTTGCCAATTTTCATACTTGATGCCCCAGCCAATGAAGGCAAGCTTGCTATATTCTTCTTGACCATTATCCAGCTGTGTTGCACTTTCAGGGGTCTGTTGGCCTGTACACCAGATCACTCTATCAATGTTCCTAAGGGCTCTGCCATTTACTGTATACTTTGCAACTAAATTTTATCTTTAAACATACATCACCTCTCATTTGTCTGGACTAAATTCCATCTGCCATTTCTCTGCCCAAGTCTGCAATCTATCTATATGTTGCTACATCCTTCAACAATTATTACCACTATTTGCAATTCCATCAAATTTTGTGTCATCCGCAAACTTACAAATCAAAGCACCCACATTTTCCTCCAGATCATTTATATATATTACAAATAACAGAAGTCCCAGCACAGATCCCCATGGAACACACAGGTCACTGATTTCCATTTTGAAAAACATCCATCCACCACTACTCTCTGTTTTCTATGACTAAGCCAGTTTCAAACAAAACATCTAGCTAGCACTCTCCAGATCCCATGAGACTTTACATTTTGTACAAGCCTGTCATGAGGGACCTTGTCAAATGCCTTACTAAGTACATATAGACAACATCTACTGCCTTTCCTTCATCAATCATCCTTGTCACCTCCACAAAAAAATTCATCAAATTGGTGAGACATAACCTTCCTCCAACAAAACCATGCTACCCATCACTAGCTATTCCATTTGCTTCCAAATGTGATTAAATGCTATCTCTCAGTGTCGTCTCCAACACCTTCCCCACCACTGACGCCAGGCTAACTGACCTGCAATTACTCGGATTATCTCTGCTTTCCTTCTTAAACAAACAAACAACATTGGCCATTCTCCAGCCCTCTGGAACATTGCCTGTAGCCACAGAGGATGTAAAGACATCTGTTAAGTCCCATTATTTCCTCCCTGGTTTCCTACAGTATCCTGAGATAGATCCCCTCTGCCACTGGGGACTTACCTACTTTAATGCACTTTAAGATGCCGAGCACTTCCCTCTTCATTGTATTGACCTGCTCCAGAGTATTCATATATTCTTCCCTTAGCTCAGCATCCATCATGACACTCTCTTTGGTAAATATCATGCAAAGGACTCAATAAGGAGTTCACTCGCTTTTTCTGTCTCCATGCAAAACTTTCCTCCTTTATCCTTGTGCGGGCCTACTCTTTCCCTACCTACCTTCTTGCTCCTAATATATACATAAAATGCCTTGAGATTCTCCTTAACCTTGCTGGCCAAGCACATTTCATGGCCCCTTTTAGCCCTCCTACTTCCCTATTTGAGCTCCTTACCAACCATTCTTACCAACTTATGATGCCCAAGGTTGAAAAATAAGTTTTATTTTTGATTTGGAGTTCAAGCAAGCTTCAGCACATTCACATCCTGCCTGTACATTTAATCTATCTAATTCTGTCTATAGATTCTTTATGTCCTCTTGACAATTTATTTCCAGAGCTATCTTTGTGTTTGTGTAATCAGCAAATTTAGTGTCTGTATATTTTGTTCTTTTGTCCAATTCATTGCTGTATGGATTATAAATAGTTGATGCCCCAGCATTGATCCTCTTGTGCTTTGGTCCACCTTGTTGTCTAACAAGGGGCATACATGTGATGGGTCGTGAGAGGGCTGCTCTTGAATTTTTTTTCAAGAGTATCCTACTGCTTCATGTTGTTAATGTACGCTTGACCTGGACCATTTGATGGGCAACACAACAGCTCAGTGACTATCGCTGTGCTGTGCAGATACATGGATTTGGGCCTGTGTCTGTGGGAGTTTGTGCATTCTCCCCGTGCTTGCATGGGTTTTCTCCGGTTGCTCCGGTTTCCTCCCACATCACAAAGATGTGCTCTTAGGCTAATTGGCAAAACAAATTCTCCCTAAATTGTCTCAAATTTGGTTTTTAATTCATAGATCTATAAACATGGACAGGGATCGCGGGTAGAGGTGGGAACATTGAGGTGGCTGCGTGGGCTCGTTGGGCCGAAGGGCCTGTTTCCCGTGCTGTTTTGATCTTTGTTCTTTTAACAGCTTGCTGATTCCAAAATGACACATTTAATCCTGCTCTCTGCATAGATATGGATAGACCAATTCTCTATCCATATGAACAAGCTACCCCCCTATAACATAAGGTCTTGTTTTATGCAATGTACTTTGATGTGGAACTTTACTGAATGTTCTTTGGAAATCCAAATGCATGACATGTACAGATTCTCCTTTTTCTATCTTGCTTTTTATTTCCTGAAAAATTTAGAATAAGTTAGAATAACATGGCTTTCCTTTCAGAAAAAAAAAATTGACTCCTACTGGTTGCATTATGATATCCTAAACGTCCTGCTTTTAGGACATTTAGATCGACACAGATTTTCCACTACTCACCAACAGAATATCCACTATGATGGCAGTGCGCTGTGTGTTGTATGCCATTGCATGACATAGACTTTTACAGAGGAAGGAGTAGGATGAAGGGAGCTCATTATTCATTTCAGATACGGGGAATAATATAGAGGAGAAGCAAGGTAGTGATAGAGGAACTATCATTAGATCAGCGATGTACACTGCTGCGGGGGATGCCAGGGAACTCTACTATCAGAGAGCTTCATGGAGTATGATATTTAGCCAATGAAACCCATACTTAGCTGCCAGGATGAGGACAACCACCAGCTAATTGTCCTTCAACCATACATCCACCCATTGCACATCCATCTAATGGATACAGGCATATACCAACATTCATCACAAAACAAGTAAAGGATGTAATTCCTTAGAACGTAAGAGGAGGAAAGATAAAAATAGTTGTATAAATCAATTATTACAATCCATGAAGAGAGGGTTAAAGTTTGAAGAGAAACTTGAACATCCTGCAATCAAATTTAATAAATTACGTGACAGGATTACCCATGGTTTAAAACAAATAATTTTTACTCCAGCAGAAACAGTTAAAGAAAACACTATTAAATAAATTGTTTTAGGTGAATACTTATTCTTTACATAAAAATGCACAACAAAATGTAATCACATATAATTTGGATTAAAATATTCAACTGAAATTCCCCTTTTATGAGTGTTCAGCCCACTTTTTTGAATGCTTATTCACTTTTCCTGGGAGCAATCCAAAAGTATGCTATAGCTCTCAGAAATTCACTTTGATTTCTCCTTGGTGTCCCAGCTGTTCTCCAAGATATGATGTTTCACGTAGAATTTCTGGTGCCAATGCACTCCACTCCAATGAACTCAATGCATCCTCTTGTTTGAGCAAGTGGTTAGCGAGAGGACTCCTTTCATCCCAGAAGCCTCAGATAAACCAGTATCCGAGCTCACCATCGCAGGTATCAGATCAGCCTTCTCAAAAATCAACCCATGGTAAGTGACTAAACTGGATGGGATACCTAGGGTCCTGTGCAGACCAGCTGTTGGAAGTATTCACAGACATCTTCAATCTTTCTTTACACTGGGCAGAGCTAATGACCTGTATTCTTAAAGGGGCAAACCCCAAACCCCAACATATTATGTATAAATATGGGACTTGAACTTCAAACGTTCTGACTCAGAAGCATTAGTGAACCTGCCTGAGAGAGCAGAAAGAACTTCAGATTATCACCTCATCCAAAGCACTTCCGACAAGGCAACATGCCCTAAGTACCGCATTGAAATATCAGTCTGGTGGAGATATGCACAAATATCTTCAATTTCTCTTCACTGGCTGACTTAAATCCTGATATCATTCTTGAGGCATTCCTCTGAATTTTTCCTCATGCTTCGACATGATTCTGAGCGTATGATAGTTAAGGTGATGGGAGTTACCCTCCCAACCCACTCCAGCAGCACAGCAGACTGGGAGACACCAGCAGGGATTGCTTCATAGACTTCCTGCTGGGCACCATGGTCTCCGGCACTAATGTATTCAACATCATCAGCTGGAGCTGATTTAAGTTTGGAAATTGCTAGATTAACGAGCACGGGACTGAAGACTGAAGTGGGAGAGACATTGGGGCCCTGTGAGATCTGGAAGGCCAATCGAGGGATTGGGGGGTGTGGGGGAGGTGTTCTGAAGGCCAACAGTAGGAGTATGTAATCGGGCTGGCCAGCGATCTGAAGGCCGGCAATGCGGGGTCACTGCGCATGCATTGATCTCCTCGCTGACTGATTGGCACATGCTCAGTGGCCCTCTCATCACTATGGCCTCTATAGTGGAAATAGGCTGCACCCACAGATTTCCAGATTGAATCTTGCTAGGCCAAAGAGGGCTCCATTTTTCCATTGGGTTGCACCCGCCTTTGGGGGCAAAAACTTGATAAAGTCGGGTGTGAGGCGTGTATTGTGATCCGCACCCACCTCTAAGGCAGTTCCCCCTTTGGCAAGGCCTGAAAAAGGCCACGATAAGGACCGTACTTCAAATGGGCATGACGGCAATTTAATGCAGATATATGCATTTAAATTGACTTAATGGGCTGCACGCCCACCTTTACCGGCACGTCCCTCTTCATCACCACATTCGTCAATCCAGAATTGGCGTGAATCAGGCAAGCTCCATTGAAGTCCAATATGTGCACTCCATCAGTGAGGGTTAATGTGCATGGTGTCCAACAGCTCTGTGCTCCTTACGGGGCTCCTTTTGTTGAAGCCATTTTGTTTCTCGGGTTGGTGGGGCTCTGCGAGTGTGTGTGTGTTGGGCTCAACAAGGTCTCCAATGTCCGATTTGCAGCACAGACCGGGTCTCAGCACTGACCTCAGGTCTTGTGGTGCTGCTGGGTCCTAGTGCACTCAGCTCACTTCCAGCTGAATGACGTGCTCTGACTGAGGTTGGAACTGCCTCCCAGACTCCATTGCCATCAGCCTCCTCCTCCTCCTCTGCCCACACCCCACACCGCCCCGGATCTGTGTCCCCCTAGGAGGAAGAGAGTGTCCTGCCTCACGTCTGCCGCATCCAATAGCCTCCCCAGGTCATTAAATCAGGCGGGCTGGTTGTGCGCACATTGTCCTGAACTGCCTGCCTGTCTGTCCATGCTTATGTTTTTAATGGAGCTGCCCCTCATTAGGGCACATCAGCTGCAGGCAGTTTGACAGCGCGTTCCATGCAGTTTGAGAAAAAGGCAAGTGAGGACTTGTAGATCTGCTGATGGGAAGGGGGTTGTGATGAGTCAGTTCTTCAATGTTTTGGGCCAAGGACAGACAGAGAGAGGTGTCACACAGTCATCAGAGTTCGGGGGAGATGAGTGCAGGAGGGTCTGGGGTGAGGGTGATGGAGATCAATCTCCATTTGTGGGATGGAGGGTGGATCTTTCTGCCTGAGATCAGTGAGGGGGAAGGGGGAGTCCACTGCCACTCTGCCTGAGATCAGTGAGGGGGAAGGGGGAGTCTATTGCTACTCTGCCTGAAATCAGTGTGGGAGGAGGGAGGTCCACTGCTACTCTGCCTGAGATTAGTGTGGGAGAAGGGAAGTCCACTGCTACTCTGCCTGAGATTAGTGTGGGAGAAGGGAAATCCACTGCCACTCTGCCTGAGATCAGTGAGGAGGAAGAGAGCTCCACTGCCACTCTGCCTGAGATCAGTGAGGAGGAAGAGGGCTCCACTGCCACTCTGCCTGAGATCAGTGTGGGAGAAGGAAGGTCCACTGCCACTCTGCCTGAGATCAGTGGGCAGTACAGGGGGAGGGCACCGTGACCAGTCTGTGTGGCAGAAGCATGGGAATAAGAAGGATAATAATGTTTTGGGAGTGGGGCAATGTGGCAGGGGAGCAGCATTCTATATTCTCTGTGCATGCGCGGTTGGAGGCACCGATTGGAGCTGCAGGGTTTTCGGTGTGGTAATCTCCACCTACAGGATTGTGCAATGTGATTCAGAATTGCTGATATTTTTGCAAGCAGAGTGCATATAGGAACACCTCAGAATGGCCTAAAAATCAGGTCTGAAATACTTCCAGTTTCAAGCTAGATTGGCATTCAGAAATACAATGGTAAAACAGGATCCGGATATTGAAGGTTCATTCTGGAAATCACACTGAGAAAAAAAAACAGCGGATTTACATGCATTTTCTTGCATGGGGACTTAAAATTTTTCTGGAAAAGTCCCGGCCGATAGAGTATGTCAAATCATGTCATTCCCATGAGTAAAATTTTATTATGACAAGCTCCTAATTTAATTGTATTGAGCACAAAGTTATGACATGTGACAGTTTTTCAGCAGCCAATCAATTAGCAAACTCATATTAGCTGAAGCTGTCATCATTTTTTAAAATCTTATTACTTTTACCTATTATTTAACATTGCCCAATACTTCACATCATTTGGTAGCCATCGACGCAGCTAAAAAGTGCTTATAGAAAAATGTGGAAAAAATGTCTCTCTGTAGAATAGGTGTTTCTGTCTCCCACAGAGCATGGCATCATTTGTCACGCCGGACAATCTACACCCTATGTCTTCATCAATGCTATTTGGTAAATTATCAGCAGTTGGAGTCGTCAGAGTGATCTATGGAAGCTCTATGATTCACAGCTGCCCAGTGAGAGTTATTACCATTGATAAGTACCATCTGTTTCCAACTCCACAGCCAACTTACAATCCGATTTTGCATTTCATTTCGGATCCCATGAGTTTTTCCTTCAGCTACAAGTTTCTTATGAGGAACCGTATAAAATTATCAAGATGCACAGCACTAACAACTTTACAAGATGGCATCTATTAAATTGTGCCTTCTCAAAGAGTTTCAATTCATCACAATTTCAAAAAGTTATACAGACCTGTACTTATTGTATTTGTTCTTTCTACTTTCATTAAAACTGTGACTATCAGGGTTTGACAGGGAAAGGAGTAATGTGAGATTGGATATGGTACTGCCCACAATGTGAAGTAAAGGAACACAAGTCCCAAGTCCAGAGGGCAGTTTTGTATTGGAAAGAAACATGTGCACAGAGATATTGACCTGCATTTTCCACTCCTATTGTCAAATATATCATTATCCTGCCCTTACACGAGAATCATTCCCCTGCCTTGGCCAAAGAATTCATTCTCAGCGCCAAGATGGCATAATGGTGTGAATCGTGACTGGTCTTCGAAAGCGTGAAGAAGTGGTTTACCAGGGGTTCCATAGTTAACCAGATTAGTATCTGTTCACTGGAAGGGTCTTTAATAATGGCATCCTGATCTTCACACTTCTAAGTTGCTGACAGAGTGAGTGAATTAGAGGTGATTATTAGCAATACATCATGGGGCCGAATCCTTCTGGGATTTTTTCAAAGTGCTATACTATATAGTCCAGAAACGAGACATTGCTATCAGTAGGTTCAATGGCACTTCTCCTGCCCGCCATTAGCCTTTGCTGTTTTCTGGGTAAATCTCGTCCATTGAGACAATTCCTTGCCTATACTGCATAGATATACCGTTCATAAACACTTATTCTTAAACCACACACAAATTAGAACATATGCATGAGACCTCGCAAATGACAACAAACTGCTTCTTGTTTGATTAATTTCATTTTCTTTATTATGTTGAAAAGAAATTATACTTATGGGCTAATAGGCTTATATTTCTTGGGTGCAATCTTTTTGGCCTTTCACATGCCACTCCTGCTGCAATTGAGGATGAGGAATTTGGCACCCAGCCTAATCTTCATTCACTGTGGCGGGACCAGAAAATCCCACTGGCGCTAATAAGATTCCATCACTTATGTTTAATTGCCCACTTTCAACAGTAATCCTAACTTCTATAACACTTCCACTGACTCTATTTCAACACTGCATGCGTGAAGTATTAGCGGTAAAGTGAGAGAGTGAAAGAAGATCAGGTGAAGATCAGTGACAGATTATAATTTGCACAGTTGTAGGGCCTGGAGGCTGCTGTACATGTGAAACATGCTGTGTTTCAAAACACAATTCATGGTGTTTTACATGTTTGAGGACAAGTTTTAAAGCCACCGGAGCAATTTGGAGAGGCATGGTATCCATTTACAGAGATCAAGTGCCCTTTGGAACACAAATGTCTGAAAGAAGTGGAAATGTCACGCTGTCAAGTCACTTAAATTCCAAGATCCATTACATTTTTGCATAAAACTCATTCAGCCTGCAGTTGAAAAAGGGGGGAAAAAAATAATGCTTCCTATTTCTTGCTGGGAGGTAGGTACCATTTTTACTTCTCTATCTTTGCAAAAATCTGGGCTAAGAATTAGTGCTGCTTTACTCTTTCCATAATCTGCCACTTGCACAAGGGATAGCTCTGAGTGGTTGTAAGGAGATTAAGTGCCTTTGCTGTGGGGATATTAACATAAGTACAGAAGAGATATCAGGGTAAGTTCTTCACTCAGAGGGTGGTGGGTGAGTGGAATCGGCTGCCATCGGTGGTGGTAGAGGCAAATTCGATAGGTCTTTCAAGAGACTTCTGGATAAGTACATTGAATTTAATAGAATTGAGAGTTTTTGGTAAACCTAGTAGGTATGGATATCATTGGCACAACTTGCGAACCAAAAGCCCTGTTTGTGCTGTAGTTTTCTATGTTCTATGTTCTATTCCACTGTTTGTCGACATAGAGCCACAGATATTATCTTCTGGTTTGATGCAGAGGGATAGGAGAATTTCATGCATGCGCAAACACTTGTCTAACTCCAGTCCAGACCCAGTGAAAGTAGTGAAAATTATATTCAATTGTAGGGTTTATGATTTCTAGTTATGTCTACTATTTTTACCTCTCTATCTTTGCAAAAATCTGGGCTAAGAATTAGTGCTGCTTTACTGCTTCCATAATCTATCATTATCACAAGGAACAGCTCTGAGTAGTTGTAGGGAGATTAAGTGTCTTTGCTGTGGGGATATTAACATCAGTTTTGAGATTAAGCACTGGAAGAAAAGGTTTGATTTACTAAGGGATTAAGTACTTGACAAGGTTTAAATTTTATCAGTGATTTTTTTTTTGAAAATATAGTGAAATGTGTAATAGATATTTAGAAATGTAATTTAACTTATTTCACTATGGATCAATTGGTCTGGAGGATGTAAAGACAAAGGATGATGGGGGCATGAATTGGCATAAATTGGAATAGGAGGTATATGCAACTACATAGATGAGCAGAGACTCATGAATTTATATGAGCTCACATTAGGTTAGCAAATGCTTATAAGTACTACATAGATATATGTCGGTCATGAGTTGGCATTAGCTGGCACTAAGTTGGCATGAGGGCTATAAAGGGATGGGGTATAAGTGGGAGCCATAGGTTTGTATGAATTGGTACTAAGTGAGCATAGGGACTCTCAAAGGTGGTGGGGATGAGTGGGGAGTGATGAACTAGCATGGAATAAGAGTTCCATGAGAGAATAAGAGGCTGTGTGGGGTGGAAAGAGAGTTACAGTTGCAATGGAGAGTATGAAGAGTCATATGGCGTGTGTAGAGGGGCATAGTTGGTATGGAGAACCTGAGGGTCCATGGGAATTTGAGGGGAGGGCATGAGGTGGAATACTTTGGTATGAATGAGCAACGAGGAGGAGGGGTACATGTGTAAGGGCTAGATGATTTTTTTTTTTGTTTTGTTGTTTGCATTGTAAGGGGACAAAACATCAAACACCGAGGCAGGCCTTCTAAACAGATCACCTCAATATTTGGCAGCCCTGATTGACACTTCCAAAATCTGTCCCGGTTCAGTGAGCTTGATTTCTGCTTACCCTATAATGCCCCTCCCCACCCCTCTCCTTATTGCTTACATTATCACGGAAGATTGATTAGGTATATATTAGAGGTTAAGGTGACTTAAAGTTGCGATGTCACCTGTTTCGGTTTCAAAGCACAATTTTCTCGAGAGTCATTTTTTTATCAAAAAACCAAGACCTGTTTCCTTGCTGACCTACACGAAGTCCCGGTTCAGCAACTCCTCAATTTTAAAGTTCTCGCTCTTGCTTTCAAATCCCTCATGACTTTATGCTTCTCTATCTCTATAATTTTCTATAGTCCTCTAACTCCAAAGATCAGACTGGCAGCATGATTTTTAGCACTCACAACACCAGGGATCTGGGTTCAATTCCTTTCTTGGGTCATTGTCTGTGCAGAATCTGCATGTTCTCCCAGTTTCTGACTGTAGGTTTCCTCCCACAGTTCGAAAGACAAGCTGGTTAGGTGCATTGGCCATGCTAAATTCTCCATCCGAACAGGCACTGGAATGTGGTGACTAGGAGATTTTCCCAGTAACTTCATTGCGGTGTTAATGTGCCTCATAAATACACTTTAAATTTAACATTATCTTTGCAGTCCTTCAATCATGGCTTCTTGAGCATCCCCTGTTTTAATCAATCCACCAGTGACAGCCACATTCTCAGCTGCCTTGGACTCCCTTCCTCAATCATCTCTGATTCTCTACCTTTCTTTTCTCCCTTAAGATGCTGCTTAAAATCTAACACATTGACCAAACATTTTGCCCTAACACTTCCCCCGTGACTCTGTGGCAAATTTAGCTTGGTGAATTCCTGTGAAGTGCCTTGGGATATTTTGCTACGTTTGAAGTGCTATCTAAGTACAAGTTGTCATTGTTAGCTTTTAATCAATAGTAGGAAAACTGATAGAAATCAAGGTGTGACAGGAGATCAACAAACACTTAGGGTAGTAAAGATAATCAGGAACTTTCAACATGAGGAACAGATTGTGTTTATCATTGAGAAGAAATTATTGCAGACTAAATTCAGTTATCCAGTTTTTTGGAATGGAGCCACAATGCGCAGAGTACCGGGTCACAAAACAAATTAGCACTTATTTGATCTGTTTGCGTCAGGCCTGTAACATTGGTGAATTTGTGTTTAAATGTCCAGATGAATAAAACTCCACAGGAGGGGAGGGGTAGTGGAGGAAGGGATTCATACTTGCTTTCTGAATCTTCATGGCGAATCTTTTAATGGTGTTCTAAATCAAATACAAATATAGAATCAAATCCTTACATTGCTGCAGGAGGCCATTCAGCTCATTCAGCCTGAACAACAACAACCCCACCCATCTGTACCTCATAACCTTCCATCTTTACTCCGCTAATCCCCCGTTGGAGAGATTTTCCAGCCACTCAGACGCCAACACAAGAAAATTCCACCTGAGGTCACCAGACCTTTGCATGATATGCACCTCCCCTCCCTGCCTGTCGCAGGAAAATCAGGAACATTCCCCATAAAGGTAAATTTGGCATGGTCAATCCACCTATCCACACATTTTTGGAGTGTGAGAGGAAACTGGAGTACCCAGAGAAAACCCACGCAGACACAGAGAGAACACACAGACTCTGCGCAGACAGTTATCCGAGGCTGGAATTGAACATGGTGCTCTGGCATTGTGAGGCAGCAGTGCTAACCACTGCGCTACCATGTAATCTAAAGGAAAATACTCGTATCCTTAAAAGATGGATTGAATGAATATAAAAGAAAGGAAATGATAATGAGTCTCTGTAATGGACCATAAGATATAAGAGGAGAAATAGACCATTTGACCTATCGAGTCTGCTCCACCATTCAATGAGTTCATGACTGATCTAATAATCCTCAGCTACACTTTCCTGACTTATCCCCTTAACCTTTTATTCCATTGTCACATTTGTATAGAGTTTTGATTACCTCATTTTAGAATGCATCTTGGCACCAAAAAAAGAAATAAAAAAAACTACTTTGCTCATGCAACCTAAAAATGAACTGACATAGGTATGAGAAGTTACTTAAAAACAAGGCAAGGGATGAATTTGTTTGACAAATGTTGTTCAGAGAGGACTCAATCAAAAGATTAGAAATTGTGACAAAACTTGAGTTTATTTATTAGTGCTACAAGTAGGTTTACATTAACACTGCAGTTAAGTTTTTATGAAAGCCCCCTAGTCGCCACACTCTGTTTGGGTACACTTAGGGAGAATTTAGCATGGTCAATGCACCCAACCAGCATGTCTTCCAGGTTGTGGGAAGGAAATGGAGTACTCGGAAGAAACCCATGCAGACACAAGGAGAGTGTGCAGATTCCACACAGGCAGTGACCAAAGACAGGAATCAAACATCGTGAGGCAACAGTGCTGGTCACTGTACACCACAATGTCAGCGAAGAGGGCTAATAGGTAAAGTTTATTTGAATTGGTTGATGATGAATTAAGATTTGCTATTAAAAACACAAAGAGGAAGGTTGGAAGTAATTTGGCAATGCAAACATGCAGTGGAATATGAATGCTTTGCCATTATTGGAGCTAGTCAATCATTGGCGCTGGAAATTATGCAAGCAGGGCCAGAAAAAAATCACAGGTTTAGGAACTCACTCCCTTTCCATCTGTTCAGTGTTTTGCACAAAGTTCCCTGTCAGCTGCTGTCTGCTTTGCTTTACATTCAAAACCTCACAAATCAGGTGTTAATGGGGCAGCCTACAAAATCCCTGAACTCATGCATTGTGTGCTGAGTTCCTAATCCAAATGGCCACTGAAGACTGGATAGATCCCCATCCCCTGTGAAGAGATTTATTAAAGCTGCAGTACTCCTTTCTCTTTGCTGCCGTTCTGTTCAAGTGATATAATCATATCAACTGATATAAGTGCACATGTCACACTATATTCAGTGGAGTAGGATGAAGAACACAGAACTGTGACAATACTGCCTCTTTAAGAAATGTGTTTTAATCATGTTTCTCTGCAGAATGTTTTAGCAGTCCCTGGAATTTTGTCAGCATCATATTGTCTGCAGCTGGTTGTTATTGTTTATTGTTACTGAAGCAGTATAATTGATATCATGTTGCTTTTAATCTGAACTAATACAGTGTTCTGTTTACTCTGCTAGTCCCTCTAGTTGGGGCAATTTACCATATCCAATCAACCTAACCTGCCCATCTTTGGACTGTGGGAGAGAATTGGAGCATCCAGAGGAAACCTGTGCAGAGATAGAGAGAATGTGCAAATTCCACACAGACAATCAGCTGAGGCCAGAGTTGTACCTGGGTCACTGGTGCTTGGAGGCAGCAGTGCCAACTACTGTACAAACATACCACTCCATTGCTTCAGTGTTCCCTTGGGATGGCAGAGTACACCTTGATTGAGATGATTGACAAGTCAGGTCATATGGCTGGAGTCAGCTATGCTTTCACGGGGAAGCTCAGTTTTAGTTTTGTTTTTCAGAAGCAGCTTGAAGCTGCAAGAAGCAATGATGTTTTTTTCCCCGTCTCTGGAGTTGGAAGTTTTGCTGTCCAATTGTTGCTGATTTAAATGCTGTTTTTGAGTTAAGAGAGAGCAGTCTCTCTCTTTTCCCCCATCTGAACTCAGGAAACTGCTAGAGATTGGGTCTTAAAAATACTATGGATACCAGATCTCAGTAAAGATCAAGTTCTCTGTCTCACCATTGTGCCATCAATCATGTCTGCTGGCCTCGACTCTGGTAAACAGCAATTGCCTTAGTGAACTCAGGTCCATCAGAAAGGCAGTCACACAACTATGTCACTGACACGCAAGATGTCTTGCATCACTTTTACCAAAGGAATGGCATTGTTAGTGACAGTCATTTATCAACTTCAGCTTTCTCTAGGCTGCCAGGAAGAATATACACAATATGAAAAATTATTTTCCATAGACCTAACAAATACATGTCAATTTATTCTTCAGTTTTGTTTGTGCATTTCCAAACAACAACGTGCAAGGCCAATCATTCTCAAAGCAAATTGAAAAATTGTTGGAAGCATGTTGATTGCACCCATGTTGTTATCAGGGCCTTAGCTACTATTTTATATATATATATATATATATATGTATTTGTATATATTATATATATATATGATGCTGTTGACAGCAACCATTGGCACAGTTGGACGTGCCAAACACTCCAATTCTTCCTTTTCTTGCTTACCTCTTCATGCTTTCTTTCCTGGCTCGAACCTGGAGACTGCAGTGTAAGGTAAGGGCTTTCACGTTTACTTTACCTCCCCCTGAAGACCCTTAGCCTCTCCAAGACAAAGGGCCTTTGGCCACCAACACCATGGATGAGGGACTTGATGAGGTTTGGACGTCACGATTAAAAAAAAGATCAGGAAGGAAAGCTCCCAAACTGTGGTTATCAGGACAGTTTTACTTCTGCAACTGACCACTTTGGTATGAACTTTATTTTCTCTAGATCATTGGCCTGGTTTAATTATTACACAAAGGAACCAGAGTGAGAATAGTGAGTTTCTGACGTTCACATTTGTACCCTGGAAAATCCAGTGTCGTCCTTTTCTGATAATCAGTGGAATTGATTGAGAAATATTTGGATTAGTGTAGATATGCTTAATTTTTTTAATTAAATAATTTTGACAAAGCATACAAAACAAAATACAAACTATAGTATCAATCTGCTGAACTTAAAAAAGAACTGGATGTAAATGTCAGAGAAAGGTGCAATCTGCAATAAAACAGGGCAGCCATTTCCCTGAATTAATTTAAATCAAGCATTTCTGATTCCTTCAATGGGCTTTCACAAAGCTGACTGCGGCAGGGACAAATCTCCAGCCCCCATCGGCAGGTTGAACTGGCTATTGGCAAATTGAGAAATTTCTACCAGTGGTAGCAATTTGACATCTGACAGTGAATCAGTGACAATGCCCACTTTGCACTCCTGCAATCACAGCCTCAGATTTTCTCCATCACTCTCTGGTCTGTGGCCTCTTCTCCAGTTGATTGTTGATTCTCTGTGCGAGTCTGTCCTTTAGCCCCCTTCACACTCTCAGTAGCAGTGAGTTAGTCGCATGTTCTTCTGTAGTTAAATATTCTTACTGGTGGCAAGAGATAGAATCAGGGCAATAGAAAAGTACTGTGAAAAAAAGCCTAACACTGATGGAAAAAAAACACCAGGGATTCATCAGGTGAAAGCAGAGAGTAAATGGATGTGCCTGGTGATTGTCAGAAGAGTTTTGCAGGAATCCAGATTCCTAAATTAGCCCAGAGGAACATTTGAATCATGAAACCAAAACAGAAAATGCTGGAAAATCTCAGCAGGTCTGTCAGCATCCGTGGAGAAAGAACAGAGCTAGCATTTCATGTCTGGATGACCCCTTCATCAGAGCATTTGAACAGAGACATCTGAATCCATCTGGATGCTGACAAAATACCCAAGCCCAATTTCCCTAATGTTTTATATTTTTGCGTGCAAGATATAAAGCTGTGGAAGCAGTGACAAACTCAAGACTGGCAGTAAGATTGCTCCTCAACTCAGCAATTCATAAGGTTGCTTTCTGACTTGGCTGTGTGAGAGAATAAATGGAAGTGGCTAGTGTGACAATACTGTGCCTTTAAGGAATGCGTTTATATCATGTTTCAGAATCCGCTCTGTTTAAACAGTATTTATTTGTCTATTCCTAGCAGCCCATATGCTGAGAATGTAGAAGAGTAATTGATCTTCAGTTTTGCTTATTTTTGGAATTTCCCATGGAGTTTCAGAGTAGGGCAAATGTAGGTTAACTGACAAGAGAAACTCGTGTGAATGAGCAGAATCAAGTATACAGAGGAAAAAGCAGGCAGCTGCCTGTTTGGGTCTGCCAAAGGCAAAAAATGTTAATCTCTCTCTAAAGACTTAAACTGGAATTCTACCACCCCACTCACCATGGAATCAGAGTGGATGAGGGGCGGACAATGGAAAGGTCTGTTGACCTCAGGCTAGATTTTCCGGTTTCGGGTCAAATGAAGCCTTAAAATTTCACCCTTAGTTTGAGACATGCTGGAAAACAGACACTTTTCTCCAGAGCTGTCCAGAAGGTATAAGGACAAGCAACAATCATACCAGCATGTAAGCCAGTTATTTGTTAATTGATTTTGAAGAGTTTATAGCCAAGAAGAATATTGCTTAAATTGGCAGTAATGGTGGTAGTCTAGCAGTTAAGAATTCCATCTTGTCATGTTTAAGTGTTTCAATTGATAAAAGTTGTGCAAATTATTTTTGTTATACTTAATCTGTATTGTTAAATAAAGTATGTTTTGATAATAGAATCAAACTTGCAGTGAAACACCTTATCCTCACACTGATGCCAAAATCAAAAATAATGGGGTCGAGGCTAGCTTCATAATGTGCCTTGGAATTTCTGAGCTGGTTGCTAATACCAGTGGCAATGATGGATCAATTGTGGTTTCAATTCTAACACTAAACCAAACTGTAATGAGTTTAAAGACTAACTCCAACCTCACCCCAATCTAATCCCAATCTCATGTATCATTCTGAAACCATAACTTTTGATGGGCTTTACAAATATAGTATAAATGTTGGGGGTGGGGGGGTGCCTGATCAGCTATTTAATTATTTTCACAGTAACTTCATTGCAGTGCCAATGTAAGCCTATTTGTGACACTAATAAATGAACTACCTGTTTTAACCAAGTAAAATTTCCGCAGCATGAAATGTTGGGGTTTTTGTTTACTCTATTATTTCTACAATGATAGTAAAGGAAATTGCTCATCTCATTGTTTTCATAATGTATCTCATATCATCAATGCCTTTATATCAATAATAGACTAAAGTGTTGACCATGAAGATGAAAAAAATGAACTGTTTTTGCTATTAGAAGCTGGTCCACTTTTTGGAATATGACACATGATAAGGATCTGGCGCAAGTGCAAATTAACTGTACTTACTGACGTAATTTTTCCAATTTTCATCAGAAAACATTGAGTATATTTATTTATGATAACTGATATCCCTCAACTAGGTAAAGCACACAAGATACAACACTGTGTTCCAAGCGATGTACTACATGCTGCTACCTACACAATTTTTCAGAACACTGTGCTGTGTACTTTATCCTGTCTTAATCACCCACATGACTACTTATAAAAAGACAGATTTGCAGTTATGAACAGCTTTTTAAGATGAATTAGGTTTTTGAGTTGCACTTGAGGAATAAATATTGGGCAGAGCTTCCATGCTCTTCTTTTCAATGGCGATATGAGAACTCTTATGTCCACTTGAGAGAATAGACATGACTTCAGACTAATTTAACATCAGGTCAGGCAATGTGACAGGAATACAGCCACTTTGCAGTTGATAATTATTTTTAACCGTAATCCGTTGAATTTTGATATCCTTAGAAATTGAAACCAGTCAGGAAATGCGTTTCATCGCCAAATAGAGCACCTACCAGGTCACAGGAGAGGAGACCTCAACTCACACAAACAGTTCAAGAGAAAATCTATGAACATAAGACCAGGGCCCGGAGTGAAGAAATTAATGGACGTCAACATTCCATTGTGTTTGTGAAGATTATGAAACCGGAGATGAGGACAAGGAGAAGGCTCACAAGAATTTCAAGACTTTATCTTTGAGACTAATGCTTACTGAGCCCCCAAAAGGTTGCTCAAGGTCAAATGGCAAGCGGTATTACTCCCAGGTTGTGTAAATAGGGTATCATATGTGGTTTTGAATATTGTTAGATTTGCTATTTTGAGCCTCAAAACATAATTGTTCAAATGATGACCTTTGTGGACATGTGAGCAAACATTAATTTGATTTGGCTCCATTTTCAATGTATAGTTGCAAATTGTGGTAGAAGCCCTCTCAATTCTTGAGATCAAGCCCCTGTTGTTGCAACAGTCCTGCAGGCTGTGGTCCATCTGGTGGAAACATTCTGATTCTATTCTGAAATGCGTGGTAATCATCGATGAATGACATTATGACTTGGACAAAGCACTCGAGGGACTGTTTTAAAAATAGTTGGACAGAAGATGCAAATAATTAGATCTACTTTGTTTTGCACTTCAACAAACCATTTATTTTCTTGTGGTATATTTTCACACCTTTCATCAGCTGAAGTTAGAAGTAAAGAAGGTAGAACTACAATGTTATTCTCCCAAAGGCAAATATCAGCATTAAATCTCAATTATAAGTTACAGCAAGTCTAGTTAGCTTTAAAATCACAGAATTGTTATTGTATAGAAAGAAGGCCTTTGGCCTGTTATGTCTGTGCTGGCCTTCTGAAGGAACAATCACCTCATACTTCTTCCCTGTCAGTTCCCCATCCCTGCAAATTTGTCCTTCTCTGGTAATGATTCAATTCCCCTTTGAAAGCCTAAATCAGCACTGTTCCATCTCACCCTCAGAACATGCACTCCAGATCTTAACCGCTCACTGTGTGAAAAAACTTTCCCTCATGTTGCCATTGCTTCTTTAACTTAAATCTGTGCTCTCTGTTTTGCGATCCTTCCATCAATGGAAACAATCTCTCCCAATCTATTCTGCCCAGATCCATCAGGTGGAATTTTATGAGATTGATTTAAAGTGTCCAGCTAGCGTGAAAACGGGAGAGCTTCTGATCCATTTTTTGGGTGAGTTTTCACGCCCAATGTTATCCATTTAGTCATTGACAAATGGGCTAGGCTGTTTCTAGCTGATATGGGCAGTTGTCCTAGGTGCCCACTGGACATTGCCAAAGGGCTAGATTTCCCCCCTGGATGGGGTGAGCCAGTAAAATTCTGCCCACAACAATTTTGAACACCCTTATCAAATCTCCTCTCAACTTTCTCTTCCCCAAGGAAAATAATTCCAACGTGTCCAATCTTCCTAACTAACTGAAGTTCCTCATCCATTGAACCATTTCCATAAATCTTTTCTGCACATCCTCTAGTGTCTTGACATCTTTACTAAGGGGTGGTGCTGAGAATGGATGCAATACTCCACTTGAGACTCAACCAGTGTTTTATTCAAATGTAATGTATCTCCCATATTTTATATTCTGTGGCTGTGTTGATGAAGCCCAGGATACTGTATGCTTTATTAACTGTGGTCTTAACCTATCTTTCCACTTTCAGTGACTTATGCTCAGATATACCAAGGGCCCTCTGCTCTTACAAATCATATCCTTTGTTTTATATTATCTGTCTCCATTGTTACAAAAACAAATCATGTCACATTTCTCAGCATTGAATTTCATCTGCCACTTGTCAGCCCATTCCATCAACCTGCCCATGTTTTTAATATTCTACACTATCCTCTTCATGCATTATAGTACTTAAGTTGTTCCATGTACATCACAATCAAGGTTATTAATGTGCATCAGGAAGAGCAGATAGTCCGAACATTGGTCCTTAGGAAATTCCACTACAAACCTTCCTGCAATCCAAAAAAAAACAATACTTTCCTGGTGTTCCAGTTTCCTCCCACAGTCTGAAAAATGTGCTGATAAATTTTCCCTCAATGTACCCGAACAGGGGATATTCACAATAACTTCATCACAATGTTAACTTAAGCCAACACTGATAAGTAAACAGATTTAAACTTAAACTCTTTATTTCCAGTCACTCTGTTACAAATACAGCATATTTGGATTAACTTAACAAATCATTTCAAGACTGAGATCTTCTTGTCATTAATGAGGCACCATTTATTCTTTGTCCAGTTTCTTCCACTTCTATCTGCTGTAAAGGGTGTGGGCAAAGACTGTAGCCTTCATATCTTGCACTTCAACTAATGCTTGCAACATTGGCCGTCAATTGGCTTTAATTGCACTTTTTTACTCTGCACTTTTCTGTAAAAGCGAAGAATTGATCGGTGTCAGACTCTCTGTCAGACTATGTCAGAATTAAAAATGGATATACATTGTACTTAACAATGACCATCTGCATCAATTACATGTGATTTCCTACTAGTAGCTAGTCTAATGTTGGATGAAAGGTAGGTTGAAAGTGAGTGGGAAGGGGGAACAGTTTAAAGACATGTCAGAGGCAAGTTTTTCACACAGAGGGTGGTGAATGCCTGCAACATGCTGCCAGAGGCGGTGATGGAAGCAGATTCCAGAACAATGTTCAAGAGGCATTTGGATAGATGCACGAAGAGGCAATAGAGGGATTTGGACTATATAGAGGGAAGAAAATATTAGATTAAAGAGGCATCTGTGTTGGCACAGCCTTGGTAGGCTGAAGGGCTTGTTCCTGTGATGTACTGTTCTTTGTTCTTAACATAATAGCAGCTTAGTACACCAACATCAGTATTTACTTTCTTGTCTGTAAAATTAGATTTATCTCATCTATGAATTGCTGGTGCCTTGAAACTATAGCCTGGATTTTCTGATCAACATTACTTAATGCTGACACTAACTCATTTATTTTAATTGAGTTACTGCCGGTATAAAACTAATATTGATCAGAAAATCTAGGCTTGTATGTTTGTAAATGTAATCTCTATTGCTTTGTAGCGGTATTGATTTTTGGTTGGAAATGACATCCAGTGATCGTTGTAAATTGAACTCCGTAGAATTACAAATGAAAATGCTCACAAGTCTACATGATAGCTGGCGCTCTTTAATTTGCTGGTGAATGAAACTGTTCAACAAATGTCAATGTCCTCCCTACAGCAGCTACTGCACACATTTTATCCTGAGATTAATTCCTGCTATCTCCAATGTCCTGGCTAATATCAATCCCTCAATCAGCATTATGCAAATAGATTATCAAGCCATGGTCACACTAATGTTTGTGAGATCTTGCTGTGCACAAACTTGTAACCACATTTCCCACATTATAAAGAGCAAAGTATTTTCACCCAGCCCTTTAAGAGGTGATCATGAAAGATGCAAGGTCCAAATCTTTCTTTTCTTTAGACAAGTTAGTTGAACTTGCTTCTATAGTGATTTATGATCAGTATAATGCAGCAAAAATTTGGGGCTTGAGAATTTGTTGAGACAAAATGAAATTCATCAGATCATCTCTGCACTCTACTACCCATCCAACAATGGATTTGCAAGCATTGTGGGTTTGCAAGATCTAAGCTTTCTTATTAGTTTGACTGCAACAGCAGTAAAGAAGAATTGCAGTGCTAAATTGCCTCCTGTGTCTGCTTGTGCCTTTTGCTTGTGTTCAGCTTGCCTCCTCCTCACACTCTCCTCCTCTTCCTCACTTCCTCAATGGTGGATGTAACTCCAAGAGAACAATCTATGCCCATATTTGACTCAACTGCAGTGATGATGACTTACAATGTCAATGAGCTTGCACACAGTGCAATGAGGCATGTAGATAGCCCTGATAGAATGCAAAGCTTCATGAACATCAAAGGTTTGCCAGTGAGCAGGCTCACTTGCTAAAGTCAGGCATATGTAGTAGTGACAGCTGGTGTGTTTTATGTGTAGACAATGTAATGCAGCTTCAGGGATTGGACTGCTAACAAGCTTAAACATGTTTTAATGATCAATCCCAAAAATGGCGGGCAGACTGCCGATTTCGGAGCCTGCCAACCCACTGCGTTACTGCGCACTGGGGTGATGACATTGAATTTGCAATTGGGCATCATCATGCCAGATATTGCATTCCTATGGGAATACTACAGTCCCATTTTCAGGGCTTAAGATTCAGATATGGGCATCTCGCCTTTCCTGTAAATTAACTCACCTGGCACTCAAGAGATGCATCTGTAATATTCCTACATGTGCTCAGACAGATAGTTGTCTCAGTCAAAGACATACTCTTTGAACCTCTCTGAACACGACAAAGAGGTTAGCTGAGGCCTGACGATAAATGTTGGGTTCCTTTATTCCATAGGGCTGCCATTATGATAGTCTCACTTAGCTCAATTCCGTAAATTTGTCGACATGCAATCATATAACTTTTTTTTTAAAAAAATGCACTCTGGTCTGCATCAGTGTCTCTCCTAACTTAATTTAAGCAAGATGGCTGCTAATTATCCTTCAGCATTTCTAACCTCTTCACCTCAGTGAAAGCCCTCGCAGTTTTCTGTTTTTGCCCTAACATCTTTTCTTTTGCTTCAAAAAAGCCTGTCTGCTGCCTGGATCGCTATTTCTGGCTTTTTATCTGTCCTGTTTATAATGATCAAAGGACTTTCCAATGCACTGGTGATGAGATTTGTTTTTAATTGCCTAAACAAGCTCAACCATTATTTTTCAGTATCTTGGGGGATTTGAGGGTGGGGGGAAGTCCAATTATCAAATCAATGACATTTTGCCTGAATATTTTTGAAAATAAAGTCCTGTGAGAATAATTTTTTTCTCAGGTGGGATCCTTGATTATTCAAGATTTACTAAATTGTGATTTATATTGCAATCTGATAACAGGATAAGCCCCAGGTCGACTGCAACCAGAACTGGGCTCAGACCACATGCTCCCGGCATTATTATAAACCACATGATTGCTGTTTAGCCAACTAAGCTCCCCACCAACCTGCCTCCACCACCCCCCGTCTCCCAACCAGGAAATACCTCAGATTTTAAGAAATCCAATATTTTATCACAGCTTTTGGAAAATCCTTCAGTGGAAAGCTAATGGGAAAAGATGACAGATGCAGAGATTATAGAATAATTATATTCATAGGCAGCAAAAGAAGCTCACATAAAAATATTAAGTTTCCTGGATAAGTAGAGATTGAAAATAAACTGAGATTTAAAAAGGAAGCATATAATAAAGTTAGGATTAATAGTGCCGAATAAAATCTTCATGTTTCTAGAAAGTTCAGTAGGAAGGGTGGAAAGGAAAAAACTTGAAAGGGGATATCTAAAAAGGTGAATAGATCATATAGCATTGCAAAGAAATTGTAACTTTAAGAAGATAAACATTAAAGATTAGTTATATTAATGGGAGGTGGGAAATAATTTAATTGCGTGGAATGAAATTAGGTTGACATTTAATAAATGCATTGATTAACTCTGAAAATTGTGGGGCAACTGCAAATATAGATACATTGCAGGAGGATATGGAACATGGATATGCAATTTACCAAAGACCTTTAGACAGCACCTTCCAAACCCACAACCACTTCCATCTAGAAGGACAAGGACAGCAGATACATGGGAATATCACCACCTGAAGCTCCCCCCCAAACCATTCACCATCCAGACTTGGAAATATATCGTCGTTCCATCGGGTCAAAATTCTGGAATTCCCTCTCTAATAGCATTGTGGTCAACCCACTAACATGGATTATAGTGATTCAAGAAGGCAGCCCACCACCATTTTCTCAAGGGCAACTAGGAGTTGGCAATGAATCCATGAACCGTGAATGAATATAAAAAAAACTGTAAAAGAAATTACACATTTAATGAAGGAATTGAGATGTTAATTGAATTAATAAGCAAAAACAAAGCTCTTTTAAACATTGTTGTAGCATCTGAATCACAATCAGACAGCTAGTCATCATAGGAAAAACACAAAAACTTATAAGAAGTCCTTGGATTGCCTTTATTTTTGGAAGAAAGCCAATGTGCCAACCAGCCATCTGTATTTTCCAAGCATAAACAACATGGTTGTCAAGGTTCTTAAACCTGATACGATTTATTAATTTGTTTTTGCAATATGGACAATAGACAATAAAACTTGTGTCAATTTCTGCTAGAATTTTCTTTAAAAATTAGACCATAGGTAAAGATAAAAAGTCAACCAGCTTGAACACAAGGGTTAAGTTCTGACTCTGATAATTCTGCTAAGGCTAGGACAAAGACACTCAACATCCTGAAGAAATTATATTGGGTTGTAGGTAGAAATCTCTTTGATCATTATTTGCTTATATATCCATTCTGTTTACTCAGGTGGACTTTAAAAATGTTATCTTAAGTAGGATTAGTATGATATAACTAGTTTTAATTATTACTTGTTATGTGATACAATCCTCATTAATAAAATGTGCTCCATATTTTGTTACAATAAATATTAATTAAACAAATATAAAAGAGATGTAGGGTGGGATTCTCTGGTTATGTTCACCTCACAACTGGAGAATCCCATCCGAGGTAAATGGACTTTTGCATGGTTGATGCACTACAATTCCTGTGGCAGGTGGGACAGGAGAATTCCAGCTTCAGTCTCACATTTCTATCCTCACATACAGCAATATCCTAGAATTCTAAATTAGGATTTTAAGAGCTATTAATGATAAACTCACCAATAATTTATTCTACTATAATATACCTTTGTGTCTATTCTACCATAAGGTAACTTTTCTGGGTTAGGAACACCAGGCAGAAAGGATATTCTCTCCAGAACCCAATCTATCGCTGGTAAAGCTGATTAAGTTCCTTTAATGACTTAAATTTTCTTTCAGTTGAATAAGCTAACAGTACATTATTGGGAATAGGTTTACCCTGCTGGGGGTGATAAGGATAATGGAACTATTGATAAGACTCAGTGATAGTAATTGTAGAATACAATCAATTCTAAAAGGAAATAGCTGAACCTAGCTGAGATGTCAACTGCCTTCATGGTGCGCATTCCAAGGGCAGATTTTCTTGCTGCACTCGCTCCCAGGGTCGGAAAATCCCACCTGGGGTCAATGGATCTTTGCATGGTCTTGTCCCACCTGCTCCAATTCCATCCCATACGATGAATGATATGGCAGAGAAGAGGCTCTGACTCCAAATTTCATTCCTCGTGAAATCTATCCCGACAAGTGGGTAGTATTCCATCACACTCCTGACTTATGTGTTATAAATGGTGGACAGGCTTGACAAGTCAGAAGGTGAGTTCGTCACATCAGAGCTGCCAGTCTCTGACCAGCTCTTGTAGCCATGATGTGGAGATGCCAGCATTGAACTGAGGTAAACACAGTCTCACAATAGCGGGTTAAAGTCCGACAGGTTTATTTGTTAGGAAACACCACCAGTTTTTGGCAGTGTTCCCAAAGCTAGTGGTGTTCGCTACCAAATAAACCTATTGGATTTTAACCTGGTGTTCTGAGACTTCATACAGCCTTTTAAGCCACAGTATTTCAATTCAGTCTGGTTCAATTTCTGATTAGTGGTCTGATGTTGATAATGGGGGATTCAACAATGGCCATGAGATTGGAAATTAGCCAATGTAATAATTTTACTATTGTTGAATTGTCTCAGAAAACACTGGGGGCAGAAATTTCCCATCCTTCTCACCATTGGAATCGTAATGGGCAGGACATGGACCAAAAAAAAGCTCATTGCCCTCAGATGGGATTTTCTAGCCTTGGAGCAAGTACAGCTGGAAAATCCTACCCGGGCTGACTTGCTCAAGAAGGAGATCTGGCTGAAGGCAAAGTTTTTTCCCAAAAGATACTTTTATTTAGTTAACTAACAGTAATTTTCTTGTTCATTCAAATATGGCATTAAATCTATTGAAACCTTACGACACTAAGTTTAAACAATGTTCAGAAATTGCAATGTTGCAACTTTCACTTTACTTATTTATCATTATTGTCATGCAGTGTAAAGCATATAGGGACAACATTAAAAAATAAGAACAGCAACAACATCAGACAACACTTAATTAGTTGAATCATTTTGTTTCATTCAAAGCATTCTTAAGTTTGTACTTTTTAAGTTCTTTCAAGGAAATTGGGTGTTACTGGCAAGGCCAGAATTTTTTGTCCATCCTAGTTGCCCTGAGAAGGTGGTAGTGAACTCCCTTCTTGAAACACTGCAGTCCATGCGAGTTTCACAATTTGGATTCAGTGACAATGAAGGAGTAGTGATATATTTCCAAGTTAGGATAACGTGTGGTTTGGAGGGGAACTTGGAGGGGAGGGTGTTGTTCCCATACATCTATTGCCATTGAGGTAGAGATTGCAGGTTTTGGAGGTGCTGCAAATGTGTCCTGGGTGAGTGAATCTTGCAGATGGTATACACTGCAGCCAGTGTGCAACAGTAATGGAGGGACTGAATGTGTACATTAGTGGGTCTGCTGATTGACCTGGTCAAGTGGGCTGCTTTGTTGTGAATGATGTTAAGCTTCTTGAGTGTTGTTGGAGCTGCAGGTAAGTATTCCATTACACTCCTGACTTCTGTGTTATAGATGGTGGACAGGCTCGAGGAGTCACCTGAGAGCTCCCACCTCTGACAAGGTCTTGTAACAACAGTAAGGAGTCTCACAATATCAGGTTAAAGTCCAACAGGTTTATTTGATAGTAAATGTGACAAGCTTTCAGAATGCTGTTCCTTCGTCAGGTGAGTGGAGAGTTCATCATTGGAATTTGGAACTCTCCACTCACCTTTCTTAAAGCTTGTGGCGTTTACTATCAAATAAGCCTGTTGGACGTTAACCTGATGTTGTGAGACTTCTTACTGTGTTTACCCCAATCCAACGCTGGCATCTCCACATCAGCTCTTGTAGCCACAGTATTTCAGTTCAGCCCAGTTCAGTTTCTGATCTGATGTTGATAATGGGGAATTTAGTGATGGCAATGCCATTAAGTGTCAAGGGAAGATGGTTATATTCTCTCTTTTTAGAGATACTCTCTGGGGACAATTTTCCCATTATGTTGCACCCATTCTCAGGCTTGAAGCAGTGGTAAAGTAGGCCATAAAGTGCTGAGCGCAATCAGTGCCAGTTTTTGCGGCGATGCCATTTTACAAGCGCTAATTTTACAACGCGGTCAGCCTCTCGCTGGAAATGGGTGAGAGGCAGGTTAATATATTCAAATCTATTGAAATGAACATTTGCATCTGCGTCCCGAGTCCAGTGCTCAATTACCCGGGCTCAGTTCCCCTGTATGACCTCGCTGGCAAAGATTGTCACTTGGCGAGGGATAGACATGCTCCCCATGAACAGGGAGTAGTTGACTTTGCCTCACCAGTGGAACCAGAGGCCATTGAGGCCCCCCCGGAGGCCAAGAGCAATAGTGGGGGTGCCCCTTGAGCACTGCCCAGACAGGCAGCACCATCTTGACACCTGGGCAATTCCAGTTTGACATTTGGACAATGTACCTAATGGGAGCAGGACCAGTGGAGGTGTATTGATGGAAAGTGGCTAATCGGAGCAGTGCCAGAGGATGTGGGACCTAATAGGGGCACAGCTTATGGGGGGAGGTGTCCCACTTGCACACTGCAGGGATAGGTAGGGGAAGGGAGAGAGAGGACTGTCACTCTGTGATCTGAAATTGGTGGAGAGGAAGGAGGAAGGCCCACCTCCACTCTACAGTTCGGTGAGGGAGAGGCGAGTATCGATCAATCTGAGCAGCAAAGGGGGGGCAGCGGGTGGGGGGGGTATCTCAGGCTGTGGACCCCTGTGATTACAAGGAGATGGGACTGCTTCAGGCAGCTTGCACTTGCAAGGGTCTTACCATTCTCTATTTTCTGTTAGATTCCTGTTACGCTAATGCGCATGTGCAGCATCAGAGGCTTGCACATGCACACTACCTCTTCCTGCAGGCTTGCGGGCACATTAAGCCCACCCACTGGCAGCAAGAAACTGATGTGCTCAAAATTTTGCAGGCAGAGTGTGTATAGGGGGATTAAAAATAGGCCTATGTATTGGTACTGAAACACTCCCAGTTTCATGTACGCCAAGCACTTGGAATGAAAATGGTAAAATTGTCTCCATTGTCTGGCACTTCTGTGGTGCAAATTGTCACTTATTATAGAACATAGGACATAGAACACTACAGCATAAACAGGCCCTTCGGCCCACGAGTTGTGCC
This sequence comes from Sphyrna mokarran, assembly GCA_024679065.1. NCBI lineage: Eukaryota > Metazoa > Chordata > Chondrichthyes > Carcharhiniformes > Carcharhinidae > Sphyrna > Sphyrna mokarran. The sequence goes on from JAGIQG010000007.1 coordinate 102,941,751, forward strand.
TATCATATCCGTACCTACCAGGCCTATCTATAACTCTCAACCCCATTAAATCCCATATACTCATCAAGAAGTCTCTTAAAAGACCCTAACAAGTTCACTTCCACCACCACCAACAGTAGCCAATTCCACTCACTCAACACCCTCTGAGTGAAAAAGTTACCCCTGATATCTCCTCTGTACCTGCTCCCCAGCACCTTAAACCTGTGTCCTCTCGTAGTGACCATTTCAGCCATAGGAAATAGCCTCCGAGAATCCACCCTATCTATATCTCTCAACATTTTATAAACCTCTATCAGACCGCTTCTCAATCTTCGTCTCTCCGGGGAGAAGAAATCTAAGTTCCTCAGTCTATCTTCATAAGGCATGCCTCCCAATCCAGGCAACATCCTTGTAAATCTTCTCTGCACCCTCTCAATAGCTTCTGCATTCTTCTTGTAGTGAGGTGATCAGAACTGCGCACAGTATTCCAAGTGAGGTTTGACAAGGGTCTTATCAAAGGTCAGTCCAAGCTTGAACGCTGTTCAAGTCTTTCTAAATATCAATACATGAAATTTATTATTACTTTCAAAGACATATTCAAAATTAATAACTGGTGTTTTGCATGGCCACATGGCATATACTAATTGCTGTATTAAGTGAATATCTTTTACTCCACTCTCCCTTAAACGTTTTACTGGGTCTCCATCCAATTGTGTGATTGAAAGTTTCAGCCGTGAGATGGAACTACTTCTTAGGAAGTGATTTTCTTTCTGCTGGATAGGGTTAGAGTACTTCTGCAAAGAGGTTGAGTTTGTATGGAAAATATCTGTACCTCTAATTACTGTACAATCTGTTTTATGTATTATTTATTAGCTCGAGGTTTCTCTCCTCCAATACACACCTTGTCTAATTCTCAGTTTGGTCTTTGGTGCATAATGCTGTTTGTCAGTCCTTTCATTGCAATGCAAGCCTTGTTCTGTGTCTAACATTTGGAATAGTGATGGCTCATGATGTTCATCTTACACCGAGTAAGCCTTCCAGGGTTTCTGTGTCTCCTGCCTTAGGCAAGAGAAGTTCAACTCAGGATGATTTGTGATTTTCACTCTTTATTCTCATCTGTGAATCCACATACAGTTACCAGTTGTCACATTGATGCATAACATCTAACCAGCAGCTCACTTGCTCTCTTTCCCACTTGTCCAAATATATATTTCAGATTGATTTTCTTTAGCGTAAGGTAATCTGTGAATTTTCTCAGGGTTGAACCCTAGCCATTTGTTTCTTTAGATTTCACATAGTTTATGAAACTTAAAATCATAATGAACCCTTTATCAGACAAAGGAAAATGTGCACTGATGGAAGTAATCAGAGCTTTTTCCAAAATTTGAAATGAATTCCTTTTCATTTAAGTTTAGTTGAATATGAAAATTAATCTGTATCAAATGAATAAAACACTGAATATCTATTGCACCTCAGCTACACTGAATTTATTTTAGCTCAGTCTGAACACATAAAATATTTCTTGGAATTGTTTTACTTTAACTTTCCTTCCTCAAGTCCATAGCTCTCATAGTTGTGATTGAACCCAATGACTTTCTGATGAATGTCAGAAAGTGAGTGAATAAAGGATAAAATTAATTTCAAAAGACCTTGCTTGCTTTCCATTAGTGTCTTAATTACGTATGTGCTTATCGTGCCACAATCTCTCAGACCTCTCATCGGGGTTTATTTCCAAGTCAGAATGGAGTGTGGCTTGGAGGGGAACTTGCAAACAGTTGTGTTCCTGTGTATCTGTCACCCTTGTCCTTTTAGATGGTAGAGGTCGTGGGTTTTGAAGCTGCTGTCAAAAGAGTCTTGCTGAGTACCTGCAATTCAACTTATAGATGTTACACACTGCTGCCACTATTCATCGATGGTGGAGGGAGTGGATGTTGATGGTGAGAGATGGGTGCCAATCAAGTTGGATGCTTTGTTCTGCATGGCGTTAAGATTCTGGAGTGTTTTGGAACTACACTCATCCAGAAAAGCGAAGAGTATTCTATCACACTCCTTACTTATGCTTGTAGAAGGTGGACATGTTTTAGGGAATCAGCAGGTGAGTTGGTCTTCCCAGCATTTTAAGTCTCTGACCTGCTGTTTTAGCTGCGGTATTTATATGGCTGACCCAGTTCAGTTTCTGGCCAATGGTAACCACCAAACTGTTGATAATGGAGGATTCAGCAAAGGTAATGCCATTGAATGTTAACAGCGATAGTTTAATCCTTTTTTAATGGAGCTAGCCAATGTCTGGCATTTGTGGGGCATGAATGTTACTACTACGCCTGAATATCATTCAAAAGTCATAAAACTGGCATTTATTCCCTTATTAACATACATTAGGGATCTAAAACCTGTTTTAGTGTCATCAGAGGTACCTAACAAATACTGCTATGGTCCTTTTAGGCATCCTGAAAACACAAAGTGCCCACAACAAGGGCTAACTTCTGCATCATCCTTTTCTGAAAGTGCTCAATTATTTTATTTCAGCTATTAAAAGTATGAATGCACTTGCAAACATGTGAGACATGCATTTCATTTATTTTAGTGCTCAATCCCAATCATCCCAACAACCAAACCAACAGAACCTGACTGCATGGCCCATTTCCAATCACATCTATCTTTTTTGCTGTTAAAGTTGTTATCATTAACAATTGATATTTTGCTTTGTCAATTACAAAATATTTTCTCAGCCTTTGGAAACACATGTGTTTGGAAACACATACAAGTGACAAAATGGGCAAAATCTTTTCAAAATATCAGCAACTCACGTGTTGGCTAGAGAGCTGATGAGAGACCACTACTACCTCTTTTCAAGAAGGTATATTTGACCACAAGCCAGTCAGGTGGTGCTGAGGCCAATGGCAGGCTGGAATCAAGAGCCCAGACTTATTTACCACGAGATAGAAGTCAATAGCTCTTGCACTCAACAAGTGCCACAGGGGAGGCCAAGGCTTTTGCTGGAAAACACACACAGGAATCCCAGGATCACAAAATGATCCAGTCCACAGACAAGTAATATGGGTGGAGTGTACTTTGTGGGGTGAGGGCTGCAGGGAGAGGTGTTCAGGGGCCTCAGAAGAAGATGTCCATGAGTCACCACCATCTCCAATGTTCAATATCTCAGTGAGTGCTTTTAATCAAGACACCTCTGGTGTAATAAACTGGCCACCCAGTTTTAACAGCCCTGCCTGCCATACATTGACATACCCACTTGCATCAGATTTAACACCAGTGCCAAGGGCTTCAGTTGGCAGTGGGATTGAAAGATCAGCCATGAGCCTTCCTGCCCACAACTTAATTCTGGCAGAAACAGAAAGGTGGCAAGGTTAGCATGTACCAGCAGTCTATCTAAGCCCACACAGATTTTATTGGGCAGAGGCAATGTGGCCAGCCTCACTTGAAGAAAGTTATCCACAAAGATCTTGTGATCTTGATGGTATGAATTTTCCCTTTCTTGACATTAGTTTAAATCTGATGCAAAGTCAAGAGAATTTCTAGGCATTCAACAACGATGATATCATCAAGCAGAGTAATTGATTATGTTAGAGCATTCTCACGGACAGTAAATCAGGAAGTAGAATGTCCTAATTATTCGTATTTCTAAACATTGTTTTATAGACAGCAAAATAACTAATTTCCACATCAATGAGAAATTAGGATGGGAATGGAAATATTCCAAACACACTTTGTTAAATAAGACATAGGTAAAGTACATGAATTATTTCATCATGATATAGGAATTTGACATTGAACAAATATGGGCCACAATTCTCTGGGATTGGGACTAAATGCCCTCGCCAGTGAGAAATCAGAAGTGATGCCCACTGGCAGTAGATGTGTTTATCACCCAGCTGATAGATGCTCATTTATTCATAGGGGACAAACAGCTGGCTAGCTCTGTTGTTCTGAGGCCATTTTGAAATGGAGACCTGGATCTTCATGCTTAGAGACAGGCCTGAGTGGGGCGGCGGAATCTGAGGGGGCAGTGGGCCTGTTTGTCTGTATGTGAGTGGGTGGGGAGGGAGTGGGGGAGGATGCCTCTCACTGCTGAGGGGTTGGTGGTTCTTCCTTGATCCTTGGAGTCCAACACGCCAGATCCTCGCTTGCGAGAACCTGTGCAAAAGTCCGCCTAGTGTTGAAGCCACTGGGGAAGTGGATGAATAGCAGAAATTATTTGACTTGGGCTGCAAGCCTGCTAATTGTATCTAAATTTGTGACTTTGAATTTGCATTAGATTCTCACCTGACCCGAGCCAACAGTGCGGCCTAGGAGGATCATAATGGGTTTGGTGTCCAGCGCAAATCCTGCTTTCACGCTGACTCCAAATCTCCGGGCCATTGTGATTCATGATTGGAGTAATGGGCCCCGAGAAACCTCCCCATGAAATTAGATTTTAAGGAATAGAGAGTTGCTCAATGGTTACATAGCACATTATAAACCTCACTACATGTCATTCAACAAATTGTAGCTTTCTCAAGAATTTTTCTTAGACTAGTGCTATAAGAGTATAGATTTCATCAGTTCAGTCATTTCTGTGGTTAATTCTAGCTTGGGGCTCATCAACAACTTGCCCAACAGCCAAGAATAAAATCACTGATAGTATCTTCTGGGTTTCTGCATTGAATTGCACTGTGCTTTCAGTTTCACAGCATAAATGACAACCAGTCTTGATCATTTCACAGCTACTATCCATACAAGATCCAAGCCAATATCTAATTCTAATCAAAAGGGACTTCTCATTACACTCCTGACTTATACATAGTTAGATATTTTGCAGAATGCTCACATTCCTAACTGTAAGATGCTTGGACCATTTTGAGGATTGACAAGAATGCAGACAAGTATGTAAGAGAATGTCTAAGGAGAGTGTCAAGTATGGTCATTGTGTCAGCAAGCATGAAGGCTAAGAGAGATAGTTGAGTGGTAAGATGCTAATGGAGGAGAAGTTAAAGGGAGCGAGATAATGGGCCTCAATGAAACATAGCTTAGATGACACAAATGCATTGTCTGTTGTCACTATGAAGAAGTTTCCAAGCAGAATTTGACTGAAACATAGATTGTTTTCTATAATGAGCCAAGAATAGAGATATTCAAAGCAATGGGAAATAGGACAGAGTATGGAATTCAGCAATTCAAATGTGTAATTGCAGTACTGGGTAAAGCAGAATCACAGCAGCACAGGTCACACTCGCTGATTACACTTTTCTACAGACATGCCTTCCCCGACTGCGAGTGCAGAATTGCCCACTACCGTCTTCGATTGAACTATTTAAAATTTCAGAATTGCCAAGTTACTAACCAATTGATCATGGAAACAATGAATAAGCAGCAATGTTACACTGAGTAATCAGGCACCCCACTATTTCAAATCTAGCTTGCCTTCAATAATTTAATGCAGGGAACTCATAAATATTATATTGCACTAGGAAATAGTTTAACAGCTGCTGATGTGGACGAACGAGACCTGTGCTGATGGCTATCTGAGAGACTGCTGACTGATGTGCTGCATCCTTAATGCCATGTTGTCTGTCACTAACCTTTTAGACATGTCAACATGTCTATAAATTGCGTTGTATGTAGTCCTTACTTACATACACACGTACACTAACTGTTAGTCAAACATCAGTTAATGTAATCCTACAGTTCCAAGTATAAAAAGCCTTTCTGAATCAAACACAGGAGCTCACTGTGAGTAGTAAGCCTTAATTTTATGGCTGTGATGTAAAGATAGTCTTTATCCATGATTATAGCATATAGAAGGAAGAAAGGGATATGCGAAATTTAGGTGAAGATTCTGACTTTAGAATTTATTTTCACAATGGTGTCTCACAACTTGTTCACAACTTAGTACATCTTTTCTCTTCTACAATATGAAAAAATGTGGCATCTTTTATTTGACTTTATACAAAAAGGAATTTAAGCATCATTTTGTCTGACCAACAATTTGAATCATTTTGTAATGTGGAAAAGGAATAAGAAGCTTTTGCAAAGTGAAAGGTGGGTAAATATACTCTGACTGACTTTGATCAGTTTATCATAACTCTTTTTAACTCAGGTGCACTGCACAGTGATGTAGATAAAGAGAACAAGAATCAGATGAAGACCCAACACAACTTTATTGAACACTTTATCAAGGACAAGCAATGTTTGTCAGCCTCTACTATTGTACTTTAATTAAACTCTAGCACACTCTATTAATCTCTTCACAGGACTATTCAGAAAGAGTCTTAAATCTCTAAGTAAACAGTCTCAAATCTACATTAGCTATTTACATATGACACATGCTTTTGACAATTGCTCCACCTAATCTGAAAGTCCCTCTCATTTTATTTGAACTGTTTGTCTGAAAAGACTGGTAATTCTATTCACTAAGGGTGGCAGGCTGCGTGTTGGTCTTTGAGGGTTGGCTGACATTTTGGGCTTCCCCTCCTGTTGAAACCAGGTTCTGGTCTTCAGGTCGTCTCAGCAGAATGATCTTCTATGTCTGATCAGTCTGATGGTGCTCGTCATGAGGTACAAGGATCTGGAGATACTGTGCTGCTCAGCTGCTGGTCGAAGATATTCACTGGAGACACCATTGAAGAAGGTGCAAAAAACAGAGAGAACTGGGGCTCCAGGTTTCTCCTTTTATCCCTTTTTTCATGTGTCCTTTTTGAATAATCTATGGCCTCTGTCTAATACTAGCATTGGGTGGGGGCAGGAAAATCTAGTGAAGTTACTATTTCCATATTTGGAGGTTGCAGAACATGGTTTTAAACCTTCAACTGTCAAGAATACATAAGCCTTACTAATACTGAACTTCTTGTCCAGTATGTTATTTTTTAAAATATCATGTACTAACCAGGACCAACTAGACTTTATGCAATTCTAATATAACTTCCAGCCTTTTATAACTCAATCCTGTCCTGAAAAATTGGTGGAATGTAAGTGTATTTTTTTTTGTTGCTATACAGGCTCAGAAATTGGGGTTCTGCTGCTGTATGGAAGATTCAGATCATTGTCAATGTACATAATCTACATTACTATTCTCTTCTGTCTACATGTATTCAATGTCACCTCAGCGCAAGTTCACAGGAGGTTGTTGACTCTTCATATTCTAGAATAGAATTGTGGTGACCCACACAACATGGTAGCTAGCTTCTGGCAGAGAACTAATGCTGGTTGTAGCCCTTCAGCTTGGGAAACTAAGAGCACTTCCCACTGATATTGTGCTGTGTGTGGGTTTGCCCAGGGCTGAGCAAATGTTCTGAAAAATATTAGATTTTATTTGATTTGAAAGTTTAACTCTACAATGATCTCCAAAGATGCTGCCAGACCTGCTGGGTTTTTTCCGTAATGCCTGTTTTTGTACCAAAGGACTGCTGCCTGCCCAGACCAAGGAGGAAGAGAGCAGCAACACTCATGGTGACACTTTCACTTGATCTGATACTTGTAATCACTAGCCCAGGTAATTTACAGATTACTAGAGTGGTTAGACACAGACACAGTGGTTAGCACTGTTTTCTCACAGGTCCAGGGACCCAAGTTCAATTCTGGCCTTGGATGTTTGTTCTCCCCATGTTCTCCGCATTTCCTCTGGGTACTGCTATTTCCTCTCATAGTCCAATGATGAGTGGTTAGGCTGATTGGCCATATGAAATTGACCATTAGTGTTAAGGGTATTAGCGGGACAAATATGTAAGGTTACAAGGATAGGGCCTGGGTGGAATTGTTGTCGGTGCAGGCTCTACGGGCTGAATAGCCTCCCTACTGTTATTACATAATTTCAAATTTGATATTATAGACTTGGAATCAGTCATCCTGGCAAGATTCAGCTACAGTCAAGCCGAGGGGAAAGGATGGTGGGTTTGGCAGCTCGCTGGATGGTGGGTTCACAGACAAGCTCTGCTGATGAGGGTTTCGATGGGATTGAATACAAGAGAATGTTGCTGAGCGTACCCAATGGGATACTGGATGCAATACCTGGCCTGCCAGACACTTTCCAGTCACTTTTGAGTTTGGCAGTAAGGTGGCAGAGCATTACATGAGCTTACTCTCTCTGTACCATCCCCTCCATCTCCCTCCTGAAGGCACCTCTTCCCCACCCTCGAAACCATCCCACTTCCTCCTCCCTAACCCCCGGCCTAATTTGGTTACTTAATCTTCACCATCCATGTGAGGTAGCTGCAACAAGCTCTAGCAAATCCCACAACGTCACAACGTCCAAGGCATTGCAGTATGCTGCCAGGGACTTTTCAATAAGCAGACAGTCTTCAAATTGACCTGCGGTTTGGAAGTACAGCCCTGTGAACCATGATCTGGCAGGGCTCACCATGCTCAGTCTCCGGTGAGTGACGTGCAAATTTGTGTCTGGGCTTGCGTACTTCAAAGAGGCATCCTGCCATCACATCAGACGGTGGCATTATGTGGTGTCAGGACAATGCTCCCTCGAGTTCATACACCCAGAGTGGGGCAAACTTCATCAGAAGCAGATAAACATCATAGCATTCTCGCACCAATGTGGCAGTAGGCCACTTCGGCCCGGCTTAAATAAGACTTGCACCCATGGCGTTTAACATGAGGCAGGCATCTTTCTGATAACCTAAAATATTAGGATATGTCACCTATGTAGCTGAGCTTTCATGTCTATTGACAGACTTAGCTACTCACAAGCACAAAGCCATAACAATGAGCCCCTTCTGACATCATTAAAATGGAGTTTAAGAGAATGTTTAATTGTGCTGTGGTTAAGGGATTCATTTTGCACAACTCCAGAAATGTGGATGAGTGCTGAGGTTGCTTTTCACCGAGGTTGACCGTTCCCTATAGTGTGATGTGTGAATGCTTTTGCTTGCTGTGGGCAGTGGCACTTTTTCAAAGAATGGAAAGTTTAGAGTTTATTTGCATCACAGTAGACTTTTAATAATATTACAGTGAATTTACTGTGAAAATCCCTTAGTGCTTGATTGGATGGGGCGGAGTCTGATGAGTTGGGGTCTGATGGGGTGAGGTATGATGGAGTGGGGTCTGAACAGGGTCTGATGGGGTGAGGTCTGATGGGACAGGGTCTGAACAGGGTCTGATGGGGTGAGGTCTGATGGGACAGGGTCTGAACAGGTTCTGATGGGGTGGGGTCTAATGGGACAGCGAATCCCATCATCACCGCTATTTTGTTACAGGAATTTTGCAGCTATCCAACTATATTGTACCTCACTCCTCGTAACTGACCAGATATCACTGGGGTTTGGTACACTAAAGGGCAATTTAGTATGGCCAATGCACCTAATGCATCAATGCAAACAGCATGTCTTTCAAACTGTGAGGGGCCGGGGGGGTGTTGTTGTCTAGAGCACCCAGAGGAAACCCAGGGGAGAACATGCAAACCTCACATAGACAGTAACCCAAGCCCGAAATCGAATACAGATCTCTGGTGCTATGAAGCAGCAGTGCTTAACACTGTGCCACCATGGTTGTCCTGAGTATCTTGGAGAAAGAAACATTGATCTAACATTATACATAATGCAGTATGCAATTAGCAAAAATATTTCACTGAACAACACCAAATGACTTGGAAAATCTGAAATATGAATAGAAAATGCTGGAAACGCTCAGCTCATCTCAGATACTGCCTGACCTGCTGAGTATTTCCAACTCCTTCAGTTTTTATTTTGGATTTCCAGCATCTGTGGTATTCTACTTGGTGAATGGCTTTGGAGAGTCCTGTCTCAAAGACACCCTGGTGCATTCTGCTCTCCAAACTGAAATAGGGTATATGCTTAATATAAAGAATAAGAGAACATTCAGCAAAAAAAAAGGCAAAATGAACACAGCTTCAGTGATAAAATGCATCAATTTGGCTGCAATTCTTCAAAGAGTTTCCAATTTTAGCCAAGCATGAACAGTAAAGCATGAAGCAGAAGGAGGGTCATTATAACCCCAAAAATTATTGCTTATTCATCCATCTTTCTTCACTATTTTAATAATGTTGTTTGCTTTGTACTGTGCTGGCACAGAACATCCTAGAGCCTAATGTATTATACCTATGAGATTATCAACTTTGTTTATGCAGGGGTTATTGAAGCTATACTCCACTTCAGTAACAACCGACAACAGCTATAATTATTTTTTCTGCTTAACATAAATTTAGTTACAGCTCACATTGCCTTTATGTGTGGGTCATGAAAACTCAGATGAAACTGTTTTTTTCCAATACACCTCTTATCTCTTGAACTCACCTCACTGTCAAAATCTTTCCAATCAGTTTTTTGTGATGTCTGTATATTTAGGCAGCTAAATATTAATGTTAGCAAATTTTTCGATTTGATTTATTATTGTCGCATGTATTGGGATACAGTGAAAAGTATTGTTTCTTGCTCTTTACAGACAAAACATACCATTCATAGAGATTATACGGGAGAAGGAATGGAGAGGGTGCAGAAGGTAATGTTACAATCACAGTGTGGGCCTAGAGAAAGATGAACATGGGGAATATGAAAAAATTGAGAAAAGAGTTTGCTGCTGAAGGTCAAAAGCAGTTTAGAAGTCTTCATAAGTCCCATTTCCCAAGGGTGAAAAGCAATGGCAAGATAGCATAGAAAAATTGGTTAATTTTTTCAGAAACCTCTAAGGCAGGCCAGTGTCATGTTTGCAGATGACTCCCTGACCCTCGTAAAGGAAACATTCATTCATCAATGGGTATTCCAACTGGAGAAATTTTGGAAGAGATCTTGCTGATTATTCAGTTTCCAAAAGTCACATTACAGCTATGTGTGTGTTTGGTCAAAGTTGTAAATATTCTAGAAAAATTGATTCTGCGTTATTGGCTCAGTTTGAAAGAAATGTTCTTATTGAAGGAAAGTGCTGAAACGTGTTGTTGCCACAGTCAAAGTGCTGTCCTAGTTGGGACTTCCTTTAAAAGGGCATGATGTGTCATCAGAGTCAAGTCAAAGAAGCAATTTTTAGCCTGCCTTGAATACCTCAACAAGCTTCTTAAAGAGCATTTGAAAAGCTGCAATATTGTGGCTGAAGGAAGACTACTTTTTAATGCGCAGAATCTACAATGAATTCTTGAAGTTTATTTATTAGTGTCATGAATGGGTTTACATTAACAATACAATGAAGTTACTGTGAAAATCCCCCAGTTGCCATACTCAAGTGCCTGTTTTGGTACACTGAGGAAGAACTTAGCATGGCCAATGCAGCTAACCAGCACATCTCTTCAGACTGTAGGAGGAAACTGAAGCACCCGGAGGAAACCCATGCAGACATGGGGAGAACTTGTATAGACAGTGGTCCAAGTTAGGAATCGAATCTGGGACCCTGGCACTGTGAGGCAGCAGTGCTAACCAATGTGCCACTTGTTATATAATCTGCTGCTGCATTTCAGTAAAGTCACCCTGACTAAACCCTGTGAGATGGGTGTGGTCGGGAGGGCAATAATGTTTGGTGGGGATTGATGTCATTTTCTTTGGCACTTGACATCAAATCTTGACATCATCAGGGATGCAATACGATGTCACTAATGGGGAGGGGACATGTAATGTCGTGGGCTACCCCAAAACAGTGACAGAGCCTGGAACCTCCAAAAGCATAATCCTGCCACTGCAATTGTGTTCCCTGCTATTTGAATAGAAACTCAGCCAAGCATTCATAATGGCCCCAGCTATGTAAACAAAATTTTATAGTTCTAGATGCTGGATCTTTTGGAACTGAAGCAACAGATCTCTTTTTTTTCCTCTCAACTAACACAGAATGTTTATTCTCCAAAGACATACAGTTAAGTTTCATTTTTAAGTTAAAGCAATCTGGACATTATGACAGGAAGATTCCCAGGCATTTTATTTCTCCAGTTTTGAAAGCACAATAACACTTTATTTCCTTTGGCAAAAGTACTCTATTGTATCTTAGACTGAGACAATGCTGATCTATGTAATTGTTATCCTAACTTTCCAGCCCTTATGGCCAGGAATGAAATAATAGAATGGCTCCCTTTTCTTTCCATCTCTAGTATTATTGTATTTATTGGTACACCCCCAATCACTGTTTAACTATATGAGCACTTTGATTATAAAAGACATACATAGACAGGTTTGCTTACATGTTTTTAAAAAAGAAAAGGAAAATAAATGTTTACTGTCCTTAATACCCAATAGATAAAAAATAATAAACTGCCCCAATTCTCACACACACTCTGATTCTAGAGGTTCACAAGTAAGGTGGAGGGGATGTTGAACTATTTATGATTTCTAAAAGAAAGTGGATGATATACAGATCTTGCAGACTGATGACATGAATGATTTCAGACTAAGTTTTGTGTTCTTTCCGGATTCTGCATTGAGACAATTTAAAATGCTGACAGGTGATCTCTGTCTTTTCCCCTGAGGTCTGTTGCCTTCAGTATTTGGCAAGCCAGGATACCAGCAAATCATGTACTTGCAGAATGGTTGGAAAGAGATAGCAAGAGGATCACAAGAATTCTTCTTGTTGTTACCCATTTTTGGGGTGGCAATTTCTGGCCCTTCCTGTTAGTGGAATCTTCCCATCCCACTAAAGGTGACGGACTCCCCACATAGAAACATTGGGCCTGATTTTATCATCAATTTGCTCCCATTTTTGGGTGCAATAACTTGGTAAAGTCAGGTGTGAGGCAAGTAGTGTGATCTGTGCTCGTCTCTGTGTTGGTTCCCCCTTTACCAATTGCTGAGAATGACCATTGTCAAGACTGTGCCCAAAACAGAATGTATTTAAATTGAATTAATGGGCTCAATACCCAACTTTAACAGCACTTCCTCCTCTACCACCGTATTCACCAATCGGAAATTGATGTAAATCAGACATGCTCTATAAATGTGCAATTCAGGTGTTCCACCGTGAGGGTTAGTGAGGAGGTAACTGTACAGCATCCAATGGCTCCCTGTTGCTCATGGGCTTGTGCAGCATGATTAAGAATCACTGATATTTTTTCAGGCAGTATGTGGGGCGCGCCTGAGAAAAGGTATAAAGGTCAGATTTGTAACACTCCCAGCTTCAAGACTGCCCAGCACTTAGATTCAAAATGGGACCCATAGAAGCTAGAAACAGGAGTAGGTCATTCAGCCCTTCGAGCCTGCTCCACTATTCATTTTGATTATTCAATACTATTCATTTTGATTATTCTTGAAATCAGACACCATTTTGGCCTCAATTACTTTCTGTGGTGGTGAATTCCACACATTTACCACTCTCTGGATGGAGGAATTAATTCTTACTTCAATTCTGAAATGTTTATCCCTTATCGTTAAACTATGACACACCCCCGACCCCCCCAAATTCTGGACTCCCTTACCGTCGGGAACATTTTTTCTGAATCTACCCTGCCCAATCCCCTTAGAATTTTATAAGTTTCCATGAGAATCCCTCTCACTCTTTTAAACTCTAGTGAATATAATCCTAACCAATTTAGTCTCTCCTGATATGACTGACCTGCCATCCCAGGAGTCAGCCTGGTAAACCTTTGTTGTGTTGATCTAGAGCAAGGGCATCCTTCCTCAGATAAAAACTGCACACAATACTCCAAGTGTGGCCTCACTAATGCCCTCTACATCTGCAGTGGAATGGGGAACCCTGGCTGTGAGGACGGCTGAGCTATACCAAATGCCAAAGATATCGGCCCCGGACTGGAATATCCTGCCCATGGTGAGCCACCTCTGCTGCTGGAAAACATGGGTTGGGGGGCAGAAAATCTTACTCCTTGGCGTCTCTATATTCTGACCTTGGAAAACTGTGCCTTTTTACACAAATGAAGGCAATGACCTTACTTCACAACCAGCCAGTTGAATCATGGAATCATCACAGAATCCCTACAGCGCAGAGAAAGGAAACTTGGCGCATTGAGTCTACTTGGCCACAATGGTGGAGGATACTATTCTCATAACCCTACATACTTATCCTGCTAATGCCACTGACATAAGGGTCAATTTAGCATGACCAATCAATCTAATCTACACATCTTCGGACTGTGGGAGGAAACCAGAGAACACGAAGGAAACAGTGCAGACATGAGGAGAACACATAAATTTAACAGACCGTGATCCGAGACTGGAATTGAACCCAGGTTCTTGGCACTGTGAGCCAGCAGTGCTAACCACTGTGTAGACTCGATGGTCGGAATGGCCTCCTTCTGCACTGTAATGATTTTATGATTCACTGTGCCACCCGCCACCCTACCAAACCAGTAATGAAACATAATAAGCCGATTCAAGATCCATTTATGCTCTTGATTAGATTAAAATGATTGCTGCAGTCCATTTTGCAGCCCTGTCCATTGTTTGAATTAATGAGTTTAATGGCTTGGTCCTCATATGTTTGAATGTCTTTGAGTAATTCAGGGTCAATTCACATCAATATGAGTTTGTTTTCCCCGCTGAGATATATCCAGACAGCCGAAATCCATTCTGATATCTCTGTAAATTTTGAGGTTGTTGTGTAAATATTTGGCCATCTTAAGAGCTGATTTTTTTTTAAATCACTTAAGGGGTTTCAGCTCCCTGGATTTAAAAACAAAATTGATATTAAACATGGCTTTGTGACACAGGCCTGTGATCAATCCATTGCTTAAACTTGTTAATCATGACTCCGACTTCAACTATCGTGCATTTGGTATTGCAACCCAAACTTACCCTACTCCTACTTCCTATCTGTGGGAATTTTATCTGTGTTTTGTTTAGCAAAAAGACTGACATTTGTGTAGCATATTTTTTGTCAATTTCCATTCCTGGGACACAAAAACTCAGTCCCTTGTATCAATTGTCATCCAGGACAGAGCAATAATCTGTTATGGCAATCTTTTATATGAATGCACCAAATCCTGAACATTTGCCCAGATGATCCCTCACACTTTAGAATCATAGAATTCTATTGTGCAGAAGGAGGCCATTTGGCCCATCAAGTCTATACCAACCACAATCTCACCCAGGCCTTATTGCCATAATCCTATTATTTACTCCAGCTGGTCCCCCTGACACAAAGTGACAATTTAGCACGGCCAATCTACCTAACCAGCATATCTTTGGATTATGGGAGGAAACTGGTGCATGCAGAGGAAACCCATGCAGACATGGGGAGAATGTGCAAACTCCACACAACCAGCTGGGAATCGAACCCGGCTCCCTGGTCCTGCGAGACAGCAGTGCTAACCACTGTGCCACCCAGTCTTTGTCCACTTCATTCACTGCTCTGATAGACATAATTGGCCAGTGCTCCAGATGCTTTGGCCTCTTTTCTGACTGAAACTTCCAATGCCAATGTTCAACTTGGCTCTTAAACCGATCATGCCCACCCTGTACTGTACTAAATAAATGTTCCAGCACTGTCTTTTACCTTGAAATATTCATTAATGATTATTTGTTTTAACTACCACCATCAATTCAAAGCAAAGTTTACTTTTACAAGGAATCACATGAATGAAATGATAGGGTCTTTAACACAGTAATTGTGCAATTTATACCTTTTTGTAGAGAATCAGTGATTTATTCTGATTCATTATATATCCTAGAAAATAGAGTTTAAAAATAAAGATAATCTAGCTTTTTGAAAATTGGCAGAAAAGATCTTCTGATTTGTTTCATCGGAATCATTAAATGATGCAATTTCTGGTTCCACCGATCCTCTATCCTCTGAAATGTAGTAAATGACACATCACAACCAAATTAATGACAATCTTCGCTTTAGCATTGACATTTTCTGAGAACCTAATTTCAAGCCTTTTCTGGCATATGACACCTTCAGCAACACAGGACTTCCTCAGTACCCATCCTCAAATTTTTGTGGTGAGTCTTGAGCCGAGAACCAACTGACCTTTCCTTCTTTATTCATTCAAGCATGATGAGTTTCATTGACTAATAGTCCCAGATAACGTGGTGGTGTGTTGTCTTCTTGAACTGTTGCAGTCCATGTGATGCAGGCACACCCACACTGCTGTTAGAGAGGGTGTTCCAGGATTTTGCTTCAAGGCCGGTGAAGAAATAGTGATATATTTCCAAGTCAGGATGATGCACGACTTAGAGGGGTACTCTTAGGTGGTGGTGTTCTCTTGTTCTTTCTAAATAGTAGGGGTTGAGGGTTTGAAAGTGTGGTATCAAGAGCTTTGGTGAGTTCCTGCAGTGCATCTCACCATTGGCATTGAGGCAAAAGTGCTCATACTGAGACATTGCTGACGCCTTGGTGGCACAGTTTTAGCACTGCTGCCTCAACACACCAGGGACCTGGGTTTGATTCCCAGCTTGCGTCACTGTCTGTGAAGAATCTGTTCTCTCGATGTTTGCATGAGTTTCCTCCAAGTGCTCCAGTTCCCTCCCGCAATCCAAAAGACGTGCTGGTTAGGTGCATTGGCTGTGCTAAATTCTTCCTCAGTGTATCCGAACAGTGCTGAAGCATAGTGACTAGAGAATTGTCATCATAATTTCATTGCAGTGTTAATGCAAGCCTACTTTGACATAAATAAACTAAAACTAGGCTTCTTCCATAACTAAGTTCCTTTTTGTGTGTAAGTCAGTGACTTGCACTTCCTGATAAGTGAACTAAGTCTTTGCAGTGGAGAGGAAGGATGGCCAATTCAGTGTCATTGATTTCAAGTACCCATACACTAACCCGTATCAAGAGATTGGAACTCTTGTCACTGTTCAGTGATTTCCTGGAGAGATGTCTAAAGTCATAGCCATCTCTGAAGTGATTGAGCCAAGGCTGACTCCCTGCATATCGAACTAATATGTTTAATCCCCTTTACCTCCTCAGTGTTTAAAATGTAGGGTCAGTTATAGGAGATAGAGGATAAGAGAAGACTGTTTTAATGACTGGAAACTATATACAGTGGCATACCACAGTGGGCCCTCTATTATTTATCATTTATATAAATGCCGTGATGAGAATGTTGGGGATAGGATTAGTAAATTTGAGGATGACACAAAGATTGGCTGGGTGGTTAACTATGAGGATGACTGGCTTGGGTTGAAAGAAGATATAGACAAGATGGTCAATGAGTAGATAAATGCAGATGGTGTTTAGCCCTGAAAAATGTGAGAACTAATTTCACAAAGAAGTATTCAATGAATGGTATGACACTAAGTTCACTGGAACAAAGGGAATTTGTCGTGTTTGTCCAAAGATTTCTGAAGGCAGAAGGGCATTTAGTCAGTGGTGAAAAAGATATATAGGACATTTGTTTTTATCAATTGAGGCATAGATTACAAAAGCAGGGAAGTCATCTCGAAGTTGTATAGAATTGCTAGAATATTGTGCACAGTCCGGGTCGCCATATTATCGGAAGGATGTGATTGCACAGGAAGGAGTGCAGAGGAGATTCATGAGGATACTGTCTGGGATGGAACATTGAAGTTATGAAGAGAGGTTGGATAGACTTGGGTTATTTTCTTTGGAGCAGAGAAGACTAAGGGGTGAGCTGATCATGATCTATAAAATTATGAGGGGCATGGACAGAAAGGCTGTTCCCCTTAGTTGAGGGGACATAGGTTCAAGGTGAGGGGCAGGATGTGGAGGGGGGATACGAGGAAAAATCTTTTTACCCAGAGGATGGTGATGGTCTGGATTGCACTGCCTGGGAGAGTTGTAAAACATCCTTGAAAAAGTACTTGGCATGTCATAGCATTCAAGGCTGTGGGCTAAGTGCTGGTAAATGGAATTAAGTGGGAGTTCAGGTGCTTCTTGTGTGCCGGTGCAGACTTGATGGGCTAAAGGGCCTCTTCCACGACTCTATCTGCTATTGCACCACCCACATGCAAACACTCCATGCATTCAATTGGAGTTCGAGTTTCTGTCCTTTTTATGGAATTGTTAACGTTATCATTTTAATTGTGACAACAGGTCTGCTGAAGTAATGATGTGAGGAGATTCACTTGAATGGAATTAGTAAGAGTGTCCCAAAGGGTAAATCCAGCTATTAGATATTGTACAAGATTTCCAGCACCAATCCATCTTCACAAAAAAATTCAAATGGAACCTAACAAATAGTGCAGGGATTTTCGACCCAGCGACAATTAGAATTACAAATGACTTTGCTTTTAAATTAAGTAGCAGTTCTGTCATTAATTAATGTTTTATTTATTTATTTATTGTTCCCATTAGTTTGATAATTCACTGCATGAACTACACTTAATGACCCTATTCCAGAAAACGTTTAAAACCTAGAAATAAACCATTTGTGTAATGAATTAGATATTGCATCCTTTACATTGAATTGCTATAATGTCTTTGCTTCTGTCTGATGGGTAGAAGTTTCTATGATGTTTGCAGAAGACTTTCAACCACACTTTGGCAACATTATGACCTCGACCATTGGAGATGACAGGAGGTCATGGATGGAATTTTACGAGATTTTTCCAGCCAGCATGAAAAGTTTTTTGGGCAAGTTTTTGCTCCCATTCTTATGGATTTCAATATTGAAAAAAATGGGCTGGGCTGTTTCTGGCCACTAGAAGTATTGGATGGCGCTTAACTCACGAATCAGCCTGCAGCTCAGGTCAGAGCCACAGACTGTGCATGCACAGAAAAAAGCTGAAAAAAACAGCAGCTCTCCTGACAGAACTCTTCCCCAGATACTGCTTCCACCCCCAACATTACTGCCCCCCTTCCCGCCCGCCCCCCACACCGACCCCCAGCCTCCGCTACCCCAAGCAGCCTCTTGCACATGTTGCCCCCATCAGTCACCGACCCCAATTGCTGAGTGACATGACCCTCTCTTTCCCCTGCCTCGCCCTCCTCCCCTGCTCCATCAGTACACCTGCAAGTGCTGACTTGGCTCCCTCTCCATGGTAATGAGGCAAACTGCATTAAACTCGCTGGGATGCTCCAACAGATGCATGACTCACCCAAACGCCCTGCAGCTGGCCAGCTTTAACAAGGGACAGCTCCATAAAAACCCCAAAGATGGACAGACAGGCAGGCAGTGCAGGAAGAAATGGCCTCCAGAAATGGAGCTAAGACAGCTCCCTGATTTTCCAATGCTGATCTGGCCAAGTTACTGGAGGCAAGGTGAGATACTCACTCCCCCCAGCAAGAAGGGGATGGCAATGCAGTTTGGGAGGCAGTGGTTTGATTCATGAGGGCCAGGATATTGGCTAGGGGGACTGGAAAGTAGTCCTAGACAAATCCTGGCAGCAAGAGTGAGAGGTTAATCTGATCTTGCATCTTTCCCCTCAAAAAACCCAGATCCCCCCATCCCCAGCACGCTGCATGATTCCAGCCCCTGACCTCCCTACAACCTCCCCTCACCAAGACTCTCAAAATCCTCACCCTCTTAGAGCCATCCCCAGATACACTCCAGGACTTGTGCCATCAGGTTTCATTTGGGTCCTTCTGTCCCCATAAAGGAAGAATGCCCACAATCACTGGAAGAGGGCAAAGAGGTGGGTGTTGTGTCTGAGATCTTTAGGACATAGAACATAGAACACTACAGCACAAACAAGCCCTTCGGCCAACAAGTTGTGTTGATAATATCCATACCTACCAGGCCATAGAACTATCTGTAACTCCCGATCCCATTAAATCCTATGTATTCATTCAAAAGTCTTTTAAAAGACCCCAGCGAGTTCGCCTCTACCACCACTGACGGTAGCCGATTCCACTCACTCACCACCCTCTGAATGAAAAACTTACTCCTAATATCTCCTCTATAGTTGCTCCCCAGCACCTTAAACCTGTGTCCTCTCATAGCGACCATTTCAGCCCAGGAAAATAGCCTCCAAGAATCCACCCTATCTATTTCTCTCAACATTTTATAAACCTCTATCAGGTCGCCTCTCAACCTTCGTCTCTGCAGGGAGAAGAGATCTAGCTCTCTCAACCTGTCTTCATCAGGCATGCCTCCCAATCCAGCTAACATCCTTGTAAATCTCCTCTACACCCTCTCCATAACTTCCACATCCTTCCTGTAGTGAGATGACCAGAACTGCGCACAATACTCCAACTGGGGTCTGACAAGAGTCTTATAGAGCTGCATCATTACCTCCTGACTCCTAAACTCTATTCCTCGATTAATGAAGGCCAGTACACCATACGCCTTCTTGACCACATCCTCCACCTGTGAGGCCAATTTAAGAGTCCTATGGACCCAGATGCTAAGATCCTTCTGCTCCTCAACATTGCTAAGACTCCTACCCATGATATTGTACTCCTTCATTCCATTGGACTTACCAAAAAGGACCACTACACATTTATCCGCATTGAAGTCCATCTGCCCAGTCTTGCATCCTATCTATGTCTTGCTGCAACTTCTGACATCCCTCCAGACTACCTACAACACCACCAACCTTCTTATCATCAGCAAACTTACTAAGCCATAATTCCACTTCTTCATTCAGGTCATTTATGAAAATGACAAACCAGTGGGGCACCCCACTGGTGACCGACCTCCATGCAAAAGAAGACCTATCACAATCACTCTCTGCCTTCTGCAGGCAAGCCAATTCTAGATCCACAAAGCCAAAGCCCCTTAGATCCCATGCTCTCTCATCTTCTCAAGAAGTCTTGCATGGGGAACCTTATCAAACGCCTTGCTGGAATCCATTTAAACCGCATC
The DNA here is from genome assembly GCA_024679065.1 of Sphyrna mokarran. Lineage (NCBI taxonomy): Eukaryota > Metazoa > Chordata > Chondrichthyes > Carcharhiniformes > Carcharhinidae > Sphyrna > Sphyrna mokarran. The sequence continues at coordinate 102,962,317 of JAGIQG010000007.1, forward strand.
CACCACTCTTCCTTTGTCAATGTGTTCAGTCACATTTTCAAAGAACTTAAGTAGGCTCGTAAGGCATGATCTGCCCTTGACAAAGCTGTGCTGACTATTTCTGATCCTACTAAACTTCTCTAAATGCTCATAAATCCTGTCCTTCAGAATCCTCTCCATATGTTCTTGTCCCCTTTGAGGAGCAGGCACTGGCAGGGATCCACACTCTTAGCGACAGCATGAATGGGCTAGAGCAGAGAAGTGCGCACTTGCAATCCTCCATTCATTGGAAATATCTCAAGTAAGTTGTGTGCACCGAGATGCCTGTCTTTCCCTTGCATTTAACCTTGTGTCCTGTGTTGCAGAAAGGGACCCTGATATGCTCAGGTCATCTGGCATCACAGCCCCCACTGCTGCTCCTGCCCCTAACAGCTCAGTAGACTCCTCGGAGGAAGCGAATGAAGAGACCTCCGACTGCAGTTTTGCATCAGCTTCCACCTTGTAATTCACCATTCCAGAGACTCTCACATGGGTGGGTCAAGTTCAGGGTGAGACAACTGGGTCACTCTTTGGTGCTCACGACACATCTGCTGGTGCTCATCTGGTGGAGAAGGGAATGTAGGATGTCTTTGTCACGGGAGGGGGGTCTTCGGAGGTGAGAACTCAGCTGGCCCCAGGCTACATGCTGGGCCTTTGACTTCACTTCTCCCTCAGCTGCTGGAAATGCAGCAACAGAGCCAGAGAATGCAGAAGGGGCTGACGGCCACACTGGACCAACGGTGAGGCTGTTGGGAGGAGTCCTAAAAATTTTAGGTGGACCAACTATTGCTTGTCTTGCGTGGTTCCCAGGCCAACACCGCAAGGGTGGGTCTGCATTGGAAAATGGCAGGGTCCAAATGATGGCCAAGACACAGCAGGCCAGAGTGGAATCCCAGCTGAGGGCCTCAACAGGATTCTCAAGGTTCTGTAGCCCATGGCCAAGAGGGTCAAGAGCTTGAAAGACATCCAGCGGAACAGCATCGAGACATAGCACTGAGAACATGGCCAACTCACAGCGGGTCATGGCTGAGGGGGTGCAGAACATGGCCCAGCCTCGGAGGACACTTTGCTGGTGCCATTGACAGTAACCCCTGAGTCAGAGGGCCATCGCTGAGGGTTCACCCACCATGTCAAGAATACAGGTGGTCCTCCAGGACTGGCAGCACCAGGTCATGCCGGAGCTTCTGGAGCTTATTACAGAAGCACCGCCATCCCAGTGACTAACCTTCTGACTCCCCTTTCCTGACACCAGGTCATCGCAGGGGCAATGGGATAAAAAGAGTGGCATGAATAGACCTGTGACGCCTGGAAGCCAGCCAGGGCCCTCAAGGTCACCGAGGATGATCACCAAGGGCATCACAGGTCATGGGGCAGCTGGCCACCCCGATGTACTTTCTGGGGAGACATTGAGATATAGTGGTAGGCCACAAAGTTAAGAAGTTGTGGCAACACTAAAATGGCATGGATAAAGGAGATCACCAGTTTGATAGAATATTTAAGCACTTTAAAGTCACACTTTCCTTTGTTCTATATTAGCACTTATTTTGATGACACTTCTATTGATATCAATAGATGTTATTGCACCCTCAGCTGCGGCTAATATGTCTTTGATTAGCCTCCAACAGGAATTAGCCTCCAACAGGTCCCATCACTGGAGGAACTTACACATTGATGTCAGTGGGGGAGGGCCCTCAGCGCACTGCTACTGTGAAAATCAAGACTCTCACATCCCGAGGCCTTGCATGGTGTTTAGTAGTCTCTTACACAATACCCAGATATGGGCACAGCTGCCAGCATGCATACAGAGCTCAGGTAGGAGTCAGACTAATTTGCACCAGGGGCATCATCATAATGGCACATAACAAGTTGTCATCACCCTCCTGCTTGCTAAAGAAACTCACTAACGCAACGTATCCAGGCCCACCACTCTGGTATTACAGAATTGCAGGAGATTATATGGATTACACAACGATTACAGGGGAGTTTGGGATTGATTGGAAGCCATCCAAGAGAAGAGGTCCTCTTTTCACTTTCAAAAATACTCCTTTGACGAGACTTTTGTGTCCCGAAAAAGTTGACAATGGATGTGGGAATCATCAGAAGTGAGGCCGTGTGATATGAAATTTACCTCATACAAATTCTGATCGACAGGATGAAGTTTCACTTGCGACCTCACACATTGACCTTTGATGTTGCTGTCAACATTGATAAGTCTAAGGAGAATTGATATTTCTCAATTGGATTGGACAGGTGTTGGAAGCGTTTGGAAAACCTGCTTGATACAAAAGCTCAGGACCCTTGGGGAAGCATACTGAGGAGTCAGGAACATTCTGTCAGAAATGTTGAATTCAAATATCATTTTTGGATTCTCTCTCATTAGTGAAATGCATGTTCATTTCAGTGATTAATCATTGGACACTGTCCATCGAAGGGAAGTTAACTGTTATCTTGACCACATTTTGTAAGTTTTGAGAAACTTTGGAGAACTTTCCCCATTGGGGACAATGTAATATGCATTCATCACTGTTGCAGAGAATGCTTATGAATGTTGGTGACATGTTCTGAAGCAGTTTAAATATCTGCAATGTTCCAACATTGAAAAAAAAATGTCACTTTGCCAAAAAGAGCCATCTGTTCCGAGAATTTTTTGAATGAGAGGTCATTTGTGTAGCTCAGGCTAAATCTTGCCATTATTCTTTGATTTTCAATCGACTCCAGTGGCTGGAGCTCCAATGGTTTGTTTTGATAGCTGAATGCATGATAAAATCTTGGCTGAGTTTCAAAGGTTCTTTAAGCATATAACTCAGCAGGTGACTGTGTACACCATTTTAAGAGGTTATCAAAGGATTGTCCATCTTTGTGGTTCCTCATTAAATGTGTTTGTTGTTACAACTAATGACTACTTAAGGGATTTAACTTTTATTTCCCAAGGGCCTGCTGTATTTTTTCCCCTTGTACGGTATGAATAGTGGTTTGTTTGAGTGGCAGCTATGTTAGATTTCAAGATGTCCTATTGTTATTACAGGGCTCTCGTAGCCTATCCATAATAGATACTTGCTGAGTGGCTATTTAGGATACATGGTAGCATTAGAACAAAGAACATAGAAAAACTACAGCACAAACAGGCCCTTCAGCCCACAAGTTGTGCAGATGATATCCCTACCTACTAAGCTTACATATAACCCCCAATTCTATTAAGTCCCATGTACTCATCCAGAAGTCTCTTAAAAGACCCTAATGAATTTGCCTCCACCACCACCAACGGCAGCCGATTCCACTCACCCACTACCCTCTGAGTGAAAAATTTACCCCTGATATCTCTTCTGCACCTACTCCCCAGCACCTTAAACCTGCGTCCTCTTGTAGCAACCGTTCCAGCCCTGGGAAAAAGCCTCTGAAAATCCATCCAATCTATTCCTCCCAACATTTTGTATAATTCCATCAGGTCATTTCTCATCTTTCACCTCTCTAAGGAGAAAAGAGTTCCTTCAACTTGTTTTCATAAAGCATGCCATCCAATCCAGGCAACATCCTTGTAAATCTCCTCTGCACCCTTTCAGTAGTTTCCATATCCCTCCTGTAATGAAGTGACCGGAACTGAGCACAGGCTATGATATCATTAGGCTATGATAGGGTAAGTAGCTGGCATGGAGGAATGAGAGATCATGGACTGGGTGAGGCAGTTGAAGAGGGTAGAGTTGAGGAGGCATTCAAACCATGTGGAGAGTTGGTCTGATGCCCCTGAGAAGCAAAGTGGGTCTTCCAACCAGCCTGCACCAACACTCACACTCCTCCAACTCTGCCCAGGTAAAACAGTGGACTTGTGTCTTGCCTACCCATGCCTCCAGGAGATAAAATAGAAGCTATGAAGAGAGGCAATGGTTTAATATCAGTAAACTCAGAACTCCCCCATTTGTGATTTTTTTTTAGTCATTCATGGGACTCATGGGTGTTGCTGGCTGGTCAGAGTTTATTGCCCATCCCTAATTGCCCTTGAGAAGGTGGAGCTGTCTTCTCGAATTGCTGCAATCCATGCTCTGTTAGGGAATGCCGTTAGGGAAGGAATTCCAGGATTTTGACCCAGTGACTGCGAAGGAACAGTGTTATATATTTCCAAGTCAGGATGGTGAGTGGCTTGGAGGGGAATTTGCAGGTGGTGGTTTTTCCATTTAGCTTCTGCCCTTGCCCTTCTAGATGGAAGTGGTCATGGGTTTGGATGGTGCTGTCCAAGGATCTTTGGTGAATTGTTGCAGTGCTTCTTGTAGATAATACATACTGCTGATACTGAGCGTCAGTGATGGAGGGATTGAATGTTTGTAGATGTGATGCCAATCAAGCGAGCTGCTGTGTCCTGGATAGTGTCAAGTTTTTGAGTGTTGTTGGAATTGCATCCATCCAGGCAAGTGGGGAGTATTCCATTGCCCTTGTGCCCTGTAGATGGTGGATAGGCTTTGGGGAGTCAGGAGGAGAGTTATTCACACAGTATTCCTAGCCTCTTACATGCTCTTGTAGCTATTGTGTTTATGTGATGGGTCCAGTTGAGTTTCTGGTCGATGGTAACCCCAAGGATGTTGACAGTGAGGTGATGGTAACACCATTGAATGTCAAGGGATGATGGTTAGAGTGTCTCTTATTGGTGACGATCATCGCCTGGCATTTGTGTGACACAGATGTTACTTGACATTCGTCAGCTCAAGCCTGGATATTGTCTAAATCTTATTGCATTTGAACATGGACTGCTTCAGTTATCTGAGGAATCAGGAATGTGTTGAACATTGTGCAATCATTGGCAAAAATCCCCACTTCAGACTTTATAGTGGAAGGAAGGTCATTGATGAAGCAGCTGAAGACTGTTGGGCCTTGGACACCACCCTGAGGGACTTCTGCAGAGATGTCCTGGAGCTGAGATGACTGACCATCTTCATATGTACCAAATGTGACTCCAACTAGCAGACAGTTTGCCCCCCGATACCCATTGATCCAGTTTCAGTAAGGCTCTTGATGCCACACTTGGTTGAACAGAGCTTTGATGTCAAGGACTGTCACTCTTGCCCCTGGAATTGAACTCTTTTGTCCATGTTTGAATCTAGGTTGTAATGACATCAGGAGCTGAGTGACTCTGGCGAAACCCTCTGGGCGTCACTGAGCAGATTATTGCTGAGCAGGTGCTGCTTGATAGCATAGTTGATAACCCCTTCCATCATTTTACTGATGATCGAGAGTAAACTGATTGGGTGGCAATTAACCCAGTTGATTTGTCCTACTTTTTGTGTACAGGACAAAAGTGGGCACTTTTCTGCATTGTTGGGTAGATGCCAGTGTTGTAATTATACTGGAAGAGCTTGGCTAGGAGAGCAGCAAGTTCTGAAATACAAGTCTTCTGTACTATTGCCGGAATGTTATCAGGCTCTATTGCTTTTGCACTATCCAGTGCTTCCAATCATTTCTTGATATCTATGGAGTGAATCAAACTGGCTGGAGACTGGCATCTGAGATGCTGGATACACTGGAGGAGGTTGAGATGGATCATCCACTCAGCACTTCTGGCTGAAGATTGTTGCAAATACTTCAGCCTTATCTTTTGCACTGATGTGCTGGGCTTCTCCATCATTGAGGACGGGGATATTTGTGGAATCTCCTCATCCAGTGAGCTGTTTAATTGTCCACCATCATTCATAACTGGATGTGGAAGGACTGCAGAGCTGAGATCCGATGCACTGGTTGTGGGATTGCTTAGGTCTGTGTATAACTTGCTATTTATGCTGTTTGGTCTGCAAGTAGTTCTGTTTGATAGCTTCAGAGATTGAAACCTCATTTTTAGGAATGATTGGTGCTGGCATGTCCTCCTGCACTCTCCGTTGAACCAGGGTTGATATACTGGCTTGATGGTTATGGTTGAGTGGGGGATTGTTGGGCGATGAGATTGCAGAATGTGCTGGAGTACAGTTCAGCTGCTATTGATGCCCCACAGTGCCTCATGGATGGCCAATTGCTAGATCAATTTGAAGTTTTTCCTATTTAGCACGGTGATAGTGCCACGCAAGACAATGGAAGTTATTCTCAATGTGAAGGCAGGACCTCTTCTTCACAAGGACTGTGCGATGATCACTCTTACCAATACTGTCATAGACAGATGCTTCTGCAACCTGCAGATTGGTAAGGATGAGGTCAAGCATGCTATTTCCTCTTGTTGGTTCCCACAACATTTGCTGCAGATTCAGTCTAGTAGTTATATCCTTTAGGCTCCAATCAACTTGCTCAGTAGTGCTGAGCCGTTCTTGATATTGGAAGTTGAGATTCCCCCATCCAGAGTATAATTTGACCTCTTGACACCCTCAGCGCTTCCTCCAAATGTTGTTCAACATGGAAGAATACTGATTCATCAGCTAAAGGTATGTGGTAACCAGGTTTCCTTGTCCACATTTATGCGTTGAAATTGAAGTCATGAGACTGCATGGGGTCCAAAGTCAATGTTAAGGACTCCAAGGGCAACTCGCTCCTGAGTCAATGACATTGCTGTGTCTCTGGAGTCTAGGCCAGGCTAGATAAGGACATTAGTGAATAAGGTGAGTTTTTCTGACAATCGGCAATGGTTTCATGGTCATAAGTAGACTCTCAATTCCAGATACTTAATTGAATTAAAATTCCACCGTTGCTGTTGTGGGAGTTGAACCCAGGTCCCCAGAACATTAGTTGGGTTTCTGGATTAATAGTCGAGCGACAACACCACAAAGCCATTGCCTCCACAGCAATCGTGTAATTAGTTGACAAAAGTGTTTGCACAAGCCATGGCAGTGTTGGAAAAAAGCTTGGTTCTGATATTGAATTCATGGATTTGAACGTGTCTTAATTTGAACTCAGTTGAGCCACCAAATGTAGGCTGGTTTACAGTGCAAAGTGTAACTTGTGCCGAACTTTGGGAAGCTGATGAGCTTCTTTAAGAGTGCTGCTGTGGCATTGACCTGGTTCTGGCTGAAGTATGCTCTCTGGAATTTGTACAAAGGCACAAAACAAAGCAAAATACCATTGTGGAGATAATCCGCTTTTATCCTCCCTGTCCCACTGCACTCATTTATCTGATCCAATAGCATGAAGGAATATTACTCTTCTTTAAAAGCCTTAAAATACCATTGATCTCACTCGATCTTCACTGTTGTCAGCATCAAGCCACATTATTCTTGCATCTGTTCATTCTCATCATTAGGAATGTGGTCATGCTGCAGTGTGCTGCAGCTTTATTGAACAGTGGACCCCAGTTGTGATTGAGTGTTTTAATTAGCTGAAAATGCCCTATTGGAAACAGTACATCCTGGAGATTGTACATTTTTAGTAAGTACAATATCTCTATTCTTTTCTTTCTAATTTATTTGATATTCTTGCAATGCAGTACTGTGTATAAGAGTGTTCAATAGGGACATTAAACATAAAAAATCAGTGGAGCTTCTGTAGTTGATTTCTTGTGGAGTTTCAGCTCTATAATGAACCCAACCAACATTCCCTTCTTGTATTTTATTAATCGTTGAGCTACCACAAGTTTAGTGTCGTATAGAAGGTTATGTGCTCAACCCCTGACTGTACTCCTTTTACACCTATGAATGTTGGTCAAATTGCCCTCCAACTTGATTTTCAAGTTTGCTGATGACACCACTATATTGAGTCAGAACTCAAACAATGATGAGATAGAGCAGAGGAAAGGAAAGGCTGGAATTTTACCATCTTGCCGGAATCGGAGCTGACAAGGGACAGGATATGGAAATGTCCATTGACCTTGGGCAAAATTTTCCGGTTTTGGGAAAAGCTAGGGAGTAAAATCCCGCCCAGAGAATCTGGCGAACAGGTACAATGATAGTAATCCTTCCCTCAATGTCACTAAATTGAAGCAGATGTCATTAACTTCATAAAGCATACTAGAGGACATCCTCCTGCCTATATCAAAGGTGATGAAGTCGAAATAGTCAATAGCTTCAAGTTGCTAGGTGACCAGGTCACCTACAACCTGTCCTGGGTCCTCCATGCCAACGTTATAGTTAAGAAAGCCCACCAATGCCTCTACTTTCACAGGAGGCTAGGAAAATTAGACCTATCTGCCACGACTCTCACCAACTTTTACAGATGGACCATAGAGAGCATTTTTTCTGATTATATCATAGCTAAGTGTGGCTCCTACTCCTCCAAGGTTGCAAGAAGCTAGAGAGGGTGAGGAATGAAGCCCAGTCCATCACACCAACCAGCCTATTGATTTTGTCAACATGATCAGAAAAGCAGCCAGCATCATCAAGGACCCCACAAACCCTGGACATTCTCTTCTCCACTTTCTGCCATTAGGAAAAAGATACAAAAGTCTGAGGCCACATAAAAACCAACTCAAGAACAGCTTCTTTCCTGTTGCCATCAGACTTTTGAATGGACCGATTTTTTTTACACCCTAGCTATGACTATAATTATATTCTGTATCCTTTCTTTTCCTTGGTATGTGTGTCTATATAATCTCAAGAAAGAATAGTTTTCACTGTATACTAATACATGTGACATTTGGTAGCAAAACAGGAAGGCAGATTATGATCTGGATGGCCGTAAAGAAGAGGGGGTATCATGCAGTGAGACTTGGGTGTCCTTGTACACCAGTCACTGGAGGTAAGCATATAGGTAAAGCAGGCTGTAAAGAAAGGCAAATGGTATGTTGTCCTTTACAGAAAGAAGATTTGAGTATAAGAGCAAGGATGGCTTGATGCAATTATTTTGGTGAGACCACAACTGAAATATATATACAGTTTTGGTCTCCTTATCTGAGGAAGGATGTTCTTGCTCTGGAAGGAATGCTGGGAAGATTTATCAGATTCATTCTTGGGATTGCAGAACAGACGTATGAGGAGAGATTTGAATCGGTGAGGATTGAATTTGCCGGAGTTGGAATGAATGAGGAGGGAATCACATAGAAATCTATTACATTCCATCAGGACTAGTTGATAGAGTAATGCAAGAAGCATGGTCCTGATGGTGAGGGTGTCTAGAACAGGAGTCACAGCCTAAGTATACAGAGTACACTATTTAGGACAAAGATGAGGACAAATCATGGGCAGCACAGTGGTACAATGGTTAGCACTGCTGCCTCACTGCACCAGGGATCCAGGTTCAATTCCAGCCTTAAGTGGCTGTCTGTGTGGAGTTTGCACATTCTCCCCATGTCTGCGTGTTTCCTCCGGGTGCTCCGGTTTCTTCCCGAACATAAGAACTAGGAGCAGGAGTAGAGTTATCTGGACCCTCGAGCCTGCTCCGTCACTCAATAAGATCATGACTGATCTTTTCATGGACTCAGCTCCACTCATCCGCCCTCTCACTATAACTCTTAATTCCTTTACTGTTCAAAAATGTATCTATCCTTGCCTTAAAAACAGTCAATGAGGTAGCCTCAACTGCTTCACTGGGCAGGGAATCCCACAGATTCACAACCCTTTGTGTGAAGAAGTTCCTCCTCAACTCACTTGTAAATCTGCTTCTCCTTATTTTGAGGCTATGCCCCTAGTTCTAATTTCCAGGAGAAACAACTTCCCTGCTTCTATCTTAGCTATTCCCTTCATAATCTTATATGTTTCTATAAGATTTCCCCTCATTCTTTTGAATTCCAATGAGTATAGTCCTAGTCTACTCAGTCTCCCCTCATAAGTCAAATCTTTCAACTCCAGATTCAACCTAGTAAATCTCCTCTGTACCCCCTCCAGTGCCAGTATATCTTTCTCAAATAAGGAGACCAAAACTGTACTCAGTACTCCAGGAGTGATCTCACCAGCACCTTATACAGTTGCAGCATCATACTGTTGTTTTTAAACTTCATCCCTCGAGCAATGAATGACAAAATTCCATTTGCCTTCTTAATTACCTGCTGCACCTACAAACCAACTCCTTGAGATTCCTGCACAAGGACACCCAGGTCATTCTGCACAGCAGCATGCTGCAATTTTTTATCATTTAAATAATAAGCCATTCTGCTGTTATTCCTACCAAAATGGATAATCTCATATTTACCAACATTGTACCCTATATGCCAGATCCTCGCCCACTCACTTAGTCTGTCTATATCCCTTTGCAGACTTTCAGCATCCTCTGCACACTTTGCTCTTCCACCCATCCTAGTGTCATCTGTGAATTTTGACAATGCTATACTTGATCCCTAACTCCAAATCATCTATGTAAATTGTAAAACAATTGCAGTCCCCACACTTATCCCTGAGGCACACACTAGTCACTGATTGCCAACCAGAAAAACATTCATTCATCTCCACTCTTTGTTTTCTGTTAATTAAGCAATCCTTTATCCATGCTAATATATAACATTGTGCACCTTTATCTTATGTAGCAGCCTTTGGTGTGACACCTTGTCAAATGCCTTCTGGAAATCCAGATACACCACATCCACATGTTCCCCATTGTTCATTGCACATGCAATATTCTCAAAGAATTTCACTTAGCCAAACCTGACCTTCCCTTCATGAACCCATACTGTGTCTGACCAATGGGAAAATTTATATCCAGATGTCTTGCTATTTCTTCCTTGATGATGGATTCAAGCATTTTCTCTACTACAGAACTTAAGCTAACCAGCCTACAGTTACCTATCTTTTGTCTACCTCCTTTTTCAAACAGTGGCATCACATTTGCTGTTTTCCAATCTACAGAAACCACCCCCAAATCCAGAGAATTTTGGTAACTTATCACGAGTATATTTGTTATTTCTGCCACCATCTCTTTTAGTACCCTGAGATGCATTCTATCAGGACAAGGAGACTTGTCTATCTTTAGCCCCATTAACTTGCCCAACGCTACCTCTTTCATGATAATGATAGTTTCTAGGTTCTCATCTGCCATAACACACATGAGATAGGTTCCTTGGCCATGTTAAATTGCCTCTTAATGTCAGGGGGATTAGCAGGGTAAATATGTGGGATTAGGGAAATGGGCGTGGGTGTGATTGTGGTTGGTGTAGGATCGATAGGCTGAATGGCCTTCTTCTGCACTGTAGAGATTCTATGCTTCAATGATTCTATGAAATCTCTTCATCCAGAGTGCAGTCAGCCTTTGGAATTCATTGCCACAGAAAGTAATTGAGGTCAAAACATTGTATTTGTTGAAGAAGCAGTAAGACATAGCACTTGAGGGCAAGAGGATCGAAGGATATGGGGGAAGTTGGCACCAGCCTATCGTAGTGGAATATCAGTTTTGATCATTACTGCGTCCAGTCCTGGTTACTGCATCCAGTTCTGGTCGCCTTACTACCGGAAGGACGTGGAGATTCTGGAGAGAGTGCAGAGGAAGTTTACCAGGATGCTGCCTGGTATGGAAGGTCTGAGTTACGAGGAGAGGTTAGGCAAATTGGGACTGTTTTCCTTAGAAAGACGTAGACTTAGAGGAGATCTAATAGAGGTGTACAAGATTACGAGGGGTATAGATAGAGTAAACAGGGTTAAGCTTATTCCTAGGATGGACTCGAATAGCACGAGGGGTCACGGGCTTAGGGTGAGGGGGGTAAGGTATAATTTGGATGCTAGAGGGAGTTTTTTCACACAGAGGATGGTGGGGGTATGGAATGCGCTGCCAAGTAAAGTGGTGGAGGCAGGCACTCTGGAGTTATTTAAGAAATACTTAGATGGGCACATGAACAGAATGGGAATGGAGGAGTATAGAAAACTGATTTAAAATAGGGATCATGAGCCTTGGGAGTCCCTGGGAAGTGTGTAAATAGATGATGATATTGATGTACTTGTTTTTATCCTACAGGTCTTTGGTCCACCTTGTTGTCCAACGAGGGACATACACGCGATGGGTCGTGAGAGGGCGGCTCTTGGATCTTTTTCGAGAGTATCCTAGTGCTTCACGTCATTAGTGTATGCTTGACCTGGACCATTTAATGGGCAACACGACAGCTCAGTGACTATCGCTGTGCTGTGCAGATACATGGATTTGGTCCTGTGTCTGTGGGAGTTTGCACATTCTCCCCGTGCTTGCATGGGTTTTCTCTGGGTGCTCCGGTTTCCTCCCACATCCCAAAGATGTGCTCTTAAGCTAATTGGCAAAACAAATTTTCCCTAAATTGTCTCAAATTTGGTTTTTAATCCATAGATCTATAAACATGGACAGGGATCGCGGGGAGAGGCGGGAACATCGGGGTGGCGGCGCAGGCTCGTTGGGCCAAAGGGCCTGTTTCCCGTGTTGTTTTGTTCTTTGTTTAATGGCAGAGCAAGCTTGAAGGGCTGAATGGTCTCCTCCTGCTCCTATTTTCAATACTCTGATGATCTTATAACAATAACAGGAGTAACATATATACTCAAAGCTACTGCATGTAGTAAATTTGTAAAACAAATGATTGTTTCATCTGTATTTATCAATACAATTCAATAGATTTCCCAATCTATTACAGTATGAGTTACTAAACCTGCTTTTCATGCATTTTCACAACATGCTTTTCAAAGCTGCAAATTAGTTATGATGAACAAATGTTTAGTTTCAAATCTAAGTTGGAAAATCGCTTTACAAAAGTTAGTGCTGGAGCAATTCTATCATCTGCAGCATGAACTCTTGTCCTTATTCCATCATTGGATTTACAATGCAGACTGCAGCAAGAATTTAGGCTGACTGAAAATATCCCATTGTAATTCCTTTAACATAAAACTGCCCAAACTGGAAAAAAAAACACCTTGCAGCATAATTCATGAACGTAGACTGACACTTCTGACCACATTCAGGCACTTAATGTGACTTCCACACAGGTCTTGAATTGTATTGCATTAGTTTATATGAATGCACATCTTTGTGTTTATGTTTTCCCTATCCTTTTGGTAAATTAGATTAAAAGAGCAGTAAACAGTCTATTGTAATGCAGTTTACTCATGGATAAAACTGCAGAGTCAAGGAAATAAGAAGTGCCCTAAGAGGAAATGGTAAGAAAAGTGAAGAAATTCATTTCTTCTGAATAGCTGCTGCAACCATTAGCTGTGGTCCTGAAGATTTGCAGGCAGAAGCTTCTTTTTATGTGATAATCTCAAAATGGTTTTCATTTCATCTCGGGAGAGAAAAAAGGTTTTTAGCATTAAAAATGTATAGACTATCGATTCAAATGAAACTCCAGATTACGACCACTTTCACAGTCACTGTCATGATAGAACTTTCTCCATTGCCATATTCACTTTCTTAAGAAAAGAAATCTAGCAGGCACTTGTGAGTGTAAAGGTGCAGCTTATTGCAGTATTCTTAGATATACTGATGTAAGAACTGAAGAGGCTGAAATGTGCTTTGCTTTCGATACATCAATTCTCTGCTGCTGGTGTCAATGGATTCCGAGACACCTCCTAAAAAAGCGTCTGATATTCCAGTCCTCAGAAATAACATTCAATTAACTTTATCAAAGGAACTGGAGACTGCTTAAGAACCCTTCATTTAAGATTGTGCTTAGGAATCGGTATTACCTGTACATGATCGGGGTAGATAGTGAAGTGCAGGGAGCCCAGATCAAGCTACTTTGTGGTGTGCCAGTATTTGTATGTCTGTTGTTTACCACAGATCAAATGAAGATCTGTGATTATGTTTTTTTTTGTGCATTATGCAATCAGGGTCAGTTATAATGTGTACAGGGTGCTTGGCAGAATGTGGATGTTGGATGATTTGTGAAGTTATGGCGAATATGTAGATTGAGTCTGGTCCATTGCACGTGGCAGGTACAGAGGCTCTATATATACATATCTTGTTATGTCAGCTTGGGGATCAATGCCAGACAAGGAATATTCTTTCAATGACCTTGATGCTAAACTTATGTATTGGGAATTTGTGACTTTTGTTGCTTGCAACATGTTTGTGGCAATTTGCAATGTGGAATAGCTCAAATTCAGCAAGATTGATGTCACCGTAATCCATGCACAACTAATAAGACATTCAGTATGCTCCTGCCACAATGCAACAGTTGTTAAGTATCAAACAAGAGGCTCGATTAATATTGTGTAAAATCTGTTTAGGATTATGGCAGAATGTGTGAAAAGAGGCAATAAGCAAGTATGGTGGGTTCATGAAATGCATTCTCTGGGTGGTAGGAATGCGTCACCAATAGAAGGGGAAACCGGGCGTGCAAGGAAGTAACAGAACATTAGGACAATTTTATGCTCCAATAGATGTGACAGGAAGTCAAAATCTGTCAGCTGCTAAGAAAAAAAAGGAAAAGGCAAAAAATAAACTTGAACAAGCCTGATTTGATCATACCATATAATGAAAAGTAATAGAAAATGTGCGAGCAGAGCACATAGGAGATATGATACAAAGATGCAAATGACAGTACAAGGATAGATACTCTACAAAGAGAGAGCAATTAATGACAATTAATTGCAAAATCGTCAAAATAAATATAAACATTAACAATGGATATTAACGCAAAGTATCAAAAATAATGTGGGCAGCACGATCGCACAGTGGTTAACACTGCTGCCTCACAGCACCAGGAACTTGGGTTTGATCCCCAGCTTGGGTCACAGTCTGTGCGGAGTCTGCATGCTCTGCCTGTGTTTGCGTGAGTTTCTTCCAGGTGCTCCAGCTTCCTCCCACAGTCCAAAAATTAGGTGCATTGGCCATGCTAAATTCTCTCAGTGTACCGGAAGACATGCCAGAATGTGGTGACTTGGAGATTTTCACAGTAACTTCATTGCAGTGTTAATGTGAGTCTATTTGTACATTAATAAATAAACTTTAAAACAAATTCGGCTCAGTAGAGACCTGATACATTCTCGCTGATAAAAGACAATTAATGAGAGCCAAAAGTATGAGCTCAGGTTTTAATCTCTTGGATAGTTGCTACCAAGTCTCAATGCTTTAGACACTAACTGGCAAGAATATGGTATAAGTGTATAATTCACACAATGATGGAAAATAGCCTAGACGTGTGATGTTGCTGATTGGTGTATTATGCAGTTGCAGGGGATTGTCATACTGTAATTTCACTGCAGTGTTAATGTAAGCCAACTCGTGACATTAGCAAAAAAACTTTAAAACTTGTGACCTTCTGGAACCCTCTCTCTGCTCAAATATTGCATTCTACTGGTAGTGCCAGATGAGGAGGTGCTGGAGGGTTCTGTGTCTGTGGTGTAGAAAGGGGGGGATTCCATGGTGGGGAGGGTAGGGGGGTGATTCCTTTTCTCTACTTCTATCTTTTTCATATTGGGCACTCTGATCTTTCAAGAGTCAAAGCTGTTGGTGAGGCAGGCTCTATCACAGCCCGCCTAATTAGAATAACATCTTGACCTATAATGACCCGTTAATCCTGATAGTCTGGCAGGAATTTTCTGGCTGTTCTCACCAGCGGAATCTTCTGGTCCCATTAATGGCACACTCCCATCAGCGTTTCCCAGCAGCGAGGGGTGCATTCAACAGGAAATCTCTTTGATGTGAGCGGGATCGGAAGGTTCCACAGCCTTCTAATGGTGGACCATCTCTACCACCATGAAATATGCAGCGGGTTGCATGGAAAATCCCACCATTTGTTTCCTGTTTGTCAGACAGTCCTTTATTCATATCAATATATCACCCAGATTCCATGGACTCTTACCATTCTGTCTCCACTGATGCTGCCTGGCCTGCTGAGTGCACCCAGCATTTTATGTTTTTATTTCATATTTCCCAATATTTGCTTTTGTGGAGGATAGATTGTTTGGTATTAGGGTTGATTAGCTTAGGAAAAGAAAAAGTTGTCTTTCTGAAGAGTTTCCGTCTTTTGGAGACTGACAAATTTTCTTGATCTGAAAGCGACTCTGCTTTGTGGCTTCAGGAAGAAGCCAAATGCGTTTATCTTCAGTTGAAAGAATGGACATCTAGGCTAGCAAAGAGTTTAGTCAAAGATTGGAAAAAGCAACCAAAATTCAGAGAACCATTGAAAGGTTATTACGAAGAAGGCAGACATGCAGCCTAGTTAGAGTTTCCTACAATTGGCACCAATCTCCTGTTGGCAAACAAAATCAATCCAGGAGACATTGAAATGTTATTTTGGCAAATAAATTATTTATAGTGTAAGCAGGTGTTGACATGGGTCACACGCACATACTATGCTCATAAACATGGTTGCTTGTTTAAGTCGCACTGAGAAGGGTCAAAGCTTAGCCCTTGCATATCCTGGTAGAGCTAAAATATATCTGAATGGTGCCCATTAAGTCCCTGTTGCTCTGTAAGAGGCTCAGGGGAGGAGGGCTGTGAAGTGAGTGGGGTGAGAATTGTAGGGGAAATCTACAGGCAGCATGGTCTTGAGGCAGGAGCATGGGCATCAAAATTGTGCAACGCTGAATAAGGAGAGAGAGTGCCTAGGCCAGAGCTGGCTGGAAAGCGGTATGCGGGGTGGGCTGCTGTCCACACCTGATAGGGATGCGTGTACAATTGAGGAATCATCATTTAGGTGCTCCTGGGTATATATGTGTGTGATAGGCAAGTGGAGAGCTCCAGGTATGAGCTGGGGGAGGAGCAAGGATTCAGCAGCAGCATATTTTAAAGGGCTGACATATGATTACAATTTCAGCATGCGGCTAAGCATAGTAGTGTCCGAGTAGATTAATAAAAAAGAACAGCAAGTTTTAGTCAAAACTGGTAAGGATCAAGGGATGAGGTGAAAATTCCATTGGATGGCACAGTGGCACATTGGTTAGCACTGTTGCCTCACAGTGTCAGGGACCCAGGTTCAATTCCAGCCTTCGGTGACTGTCTGTGCGGAGTTTGCACATTCTCCTCATGTATTTGTGGGTTTCTTCTGGGTGTCCTAGTTTCCTCCATAGTCCAAAGATATACAGGTTAGGTTGATTGGCTATGCTAAATTGCCCTTTGGTGTCAGGGAGACTAGCAGAGTAAATATGTGGGGTTCTGGGGATAGGGCCTGGGTGGGATTGTTGTTGATGCAGGCTCGATGGGCTGAACGGCCGTCTTCTGAACTGTAGGAAATTTATGATGTATAAATGTCATGTGTGAAATCGGTTCAGCTGCATTATAATATAATATAAAAACTTAACAAAATGGGCATATTCTTCAGTGGATATCATTTAAATGAGTCACAGCAAAGTACAGATGCTCCCTCAATTATTCTGAAATACTAGGTGTAGATTTAACTTTCACCACCGGGTGGAAAACTGGCAGTAGAAGGTTTCCTGTACTCATTGCCTTGGTTCATGCTCGTGTTTGGGGTTTGGGACTTTGTCCCATCCCCCCCAGGTGGGTTAAGCTGTTGGCCACACCGCTGATCCCGACATCTGTCGCTGTCTCTAAGAATATCTGCAGCCTCTGCTCCATTTCCTTTTGCATTTCTGAACCAGAAGCATTGCACCAGCTGCTCCCTACCCCTGCTGCAACATTGGTTGCAGCCTTTTGTATGGACAGATCACCAAATCTCAGCCGACCCTGCCAAATTCCCCACCAAATCCAGGAACTTGCCACAATCCCTGTGAAAAGGGCCAGACCCTGCCATTGAAGATGTTATTTAACACAACTTTATTGCCAGAGACCTGGCTTGGGTCTCTGTCTGTGAGGAGTTTTGCACATTCTCTCCGTGTCGGCATGGGTTTTCCCCGGGTGCTCCAGTTTCTTCCCACACTCTGAAAGATGTGCTGGTTGGATGCATTGACCTGAACAGGCGCAGAACAGTGGCACCTAGAGGAATTTCACAAGTAACTTCATTGCAGTATTAATGTAAGCCTTACTTGTGACTAATTAATAAAACTTAAACTTACCTGCCAAGTTGGGTATCAGTCTCTAAATAGCATTACTGCTGTGCCTCTTTGCAGCTGAGTTTCATCTCAATAAGTTATAAGAAAATTAGTTGGATGGACCTGCATGGTTCATATTTCGAAAAGATTTCGTGACTGCATGATAGTGCTACTTCAACTACCCTGGTACACACAGGGGACACCCAGATGAGTGCCATGCTTAACATGGTACACTGGACAGTCTATGCTCACCCCAAAGTGAGAACTTCCAGAGGAGGTTCAGCTTCCATACAGCTGGCTTCAATGGGGCTAGAGAACTCAATTTTGCAAGTGTTTTATTCACCCATCCAGCCTTCAAGTGGACCTTGCTTTTGTGTCTCAAGTTGTAATCATGACATCTATATCCTGCAAAATTGGCAGAAACTGGATCAACTTTTCAACCAGCAATGGCTTTGATCGTGTAATACCTGTACCATATATCGACAAGCATCCATACGAACAAATATGTTAGAAGTGAAAGCTGTCACAAATGGGTTCTTTGTGCTGCAGTGGCGGCATCCTTGGATGAGATTGAGGTAAGGCTTATGTGCTTAAATATGAACATTTTATTGTTCAGCTTTGACTATTTACAGTGCCAAGGTATAGTCATGCATAGTGGTGCTCTGCCTTTTGGGCTAGCTGCTTACAGAGAGTTGCTTCAAGACTGTTCTCTTACCATGTGAGTGCTGACATCATACCATGTGCGGTGCCACTCTCCCATCCCACATTAACCTTGGTTTGTGAATACCTTTCACATTGTAATGCAAATAATGCACATGTCGCCACATAAGCCAATGACAGGATAACATTACACAATGCAGAATCATTAAGCTTCACTGTGGATCACACTGTGGGTCAAAGGTGGTGACGTATAAATGGCCATTTTTCAATTATTGATTGAGTTATGCAAATATTGAGCTTTAAAGTCATTAGTAATTAGTAAAATCATTAGACTCCTTACTGTGCCCACCCCAGTCTGATACTAGCATCTCCATATCATCATTTAAAAAATTATTAACAACCATCGCATCCATTCTGCATCTTCTGCTGGACAACCTACAATGGGGTTAGCCATTGCAGCAATACTTCCATCTCTCCTTCCCGACCTGACCAGTGGAGGGAGACCAAATTCCACTTGAATGGCTCTTTGTTTACCATCAACTGACCTTTACTGGCCTAGACCCTGGAATTTGTGCTGGAATCAAAGACACTGACAAGGGAGGATGCTGTTCCACTGGAGATGAGTCACAAAGAAGGAATTTGGGGTGGCAGGAAGGGGCTTATTGTTCATGAGGATGTTCCATGTGCTAATGTGATATTCAGTGGAGGGAGTCCTGAATTCCATCATCCAGCATTAACTGCAAGTAACTGGGAACTGACCAACTCTCTGATCATAGCACAGTGGCACAGTGATTAGCACTGCTGCCTCACAGTATCAGGGACCCGGGTTCAATTCCGGCCTTGGGTGAACATGTGAAGTTTGCACATTCTCCCCGTATTAGTTTCCCCTGAGTGCTCCTGTATCTTCCCACAGTGGTTAGTAACACTGCCTCACAGAGCCAGGGATCCGGTTTCGATTCCTGACTTGGGTCACTGCCTGTACAGAGTCTGCACGTTCTGAGTAAGAAGCTGTAAAACGTTGAAACGATCTGATAATTTATTTTACTCGATCCTGAGATTGGGTTTGATAATAAGAAATTATTGTATTTTCTCCAGGTTTTTTTTTGTGTGTGAGACAACCTGTGAGAAATGTTTCTTTTTTGAAAGTAATTTAATATATATTTTTAATAAGCCAATGAACATAGATCTGCTCAATCCTGAAGCTGATCTTTCTTCCTCCCCATCGGGGGACAATTGAAACATAGTATGACATTTTTCAAAAGTCTGTACAAATTTGAACAAAATAGATTGCTGCATAAATCATCATATATAAGCTCATGCCTGCAGGCTCGAGAAAGGCATACTGTCAGTTTTGTTTAAATGAAAAGAATTAAAGTTTTTTTTAATAGAAAATTAATCGAATTGAAGACGGGAGACTGTTAACTGTGGTGATTTATTTAAAAGGCTATAACCAGTCACTCTCAAACTTCACATATTCTTTTTTCCGAAAGATTTACTTTCTTTGAGAGACACTTAACAACCAAATTAGTTTCCTGATTTGAATTAAATCATTCTTATTCCTCATTCTGACCTTGTCAGGAGGAATTCAGAAACCTGAATATTGAATTTCCCACTAATGGACTCAAATTTTATTGTTTGGCTGGGACTAGCTGACGTTGCTGTCCTGTTCAAACTCTGACCACTTTCCCTGACACAAGAAGACTGAACAGATGCCAACAGAATGCAACTGTGTCACATTTGGAGGCAAATGAGATTTTTTTTCAGAGAAACAAAAAAGTTATTTGATAGCGCAGCAATGATTTTTATTATTTGAGAGTTTTCTCCTTGTGAAACCTGTAGTCACACACCAGTGCTCATTATTTTCTCTGCCTCTCATTCTGCTGCATGCCCTCACTTCCAGGGATAATGTGAAGCAGGTGGCTGAAGCAATGGTTGCCACGGCAACTAATTCCGTGACTTTTCCCATGAGTAGCCGTCCTTCATCTTAGAATCATAGAATCCCTGTGACAGTGCGGAAGAGGCCATTCAGCCTATTGAACCTGCACCGACAAAAACCCTGGCCCCGTCTCTGTAAGCCCACGTATTCATTCTGCTATTTCCCCGGACACTAAGGGGCAACTTAGCATAGCAAATTGACCTAACCTGCACATCTTCAGAGTGTGGGACAAAACTGGAGCACCCAAAGGAAACCCACACAAACACGAGGAGAATGTGGAAACTCCACACGGACAATGACCCAAGCTGAGAATCGAACCGAGGCTTTGGTCCACCTTTTGTCTAATAAGGGGCATACACGCGATGGGTCGTGAGAGGGCTGCTCTTGGATTTCTTTCGAGAGAATCCTAGTGCTTCACGTCGTTATTGTACGCTTGACTTGGACCATTTGGTGGGCAACACGACAGCTCAGTGACTATCGCTGTGCTGTGCAGATACATGGATTTGGGCCTGTGTCTGTGGGAGTTTGCGCATTCTCCCCGTGCTTGAGTGGGTTTTCTCCGGGTGCTCCGGTTTCCTCCCGCATCCCAAAGATGTGCTCTTAGGCTAATTGGCAAAACAAATTCTCCCTAAATTGTTTCAAATTTGTTTTTTAATCCATAGATCTATAAACATAGATTGCAGGTAGAGGTGGGAACATCGGGGTGGCGGCGCGGGCTCGTTGGGCCGAAGGGCCTGTTTCCCATGCTGTTTTGTTCTTTGTTCTTTGTTCTATGAAGCAGCAGTGCTAACCATTGTGCTACCGTGCCATCTATTTTGTTGGATCCCATGATTTCTTCTAGTGATGTCTTTTTATTTTAGCTCTTTTAACCAATACACCAAAATCCAATGATGATGTTAGTCTTTTTTCCTGATGCACAGGTCTCTGTTTTGTATATTTTTATTCATTCATGGGGTGCGGGGTATCATTGGCCAGAACAGCAATTATTGCCCATCCTTAACTGCTATTTAGAAAACAATGTCCAGCTGTGCTCTGGGTACATCAAAATGCTGTTGGTGTAGAAGACCCATAACAGCGAAAGAACTGCAATATATTTGCAAGTCAGAATGGTGAGAGACTTGGAATGGAACTTTTAGATGGTGCTGTCCCTATATCATTTGACAATAAGAACTAGGAGCAGGAATAGGTCATTTAGCCCTTCGAACCTGCTCTGCATTTAATAAGATTGTGGCTGATCTACCACTCGTTGGGAAGAATTTTATGGTTGCTTTATGCCTGTTTTGTGGTAGGAAGATATCATAAAATTGGGCTAAACCAACTAGCGCAAATGGCACTGTTTTTCAGACCTGTCACGATTTTATGACACCTGGATTTCCAACACGGTCAGTCTCTCGCCAGAAATGGGCAAGAGGCTTATTAATTTATTTACATTTATGGAAATGTTGACTTGCATCTGTTTAGCCAGCCCGGTGCTCAAGTGTCTGGGCTCACTTGCCTTCAATGAATGGGGAGCAGTTGGGTTGGAAACCCACGCAGACACAAGGAGAACGTACAAACTCCGCACAGACACTGACCCAGCTGGGAATCGAACCTGGGCCCCTGGCCCTGTGAGGCAGCAGTGCTAATCACTGTGCTATTTAATGAAGAAACAGGCTTGAAGATTGAATGGCCTACTCCTGTTTCCTTATTCCGATGCAACAGGTTAACGGCATCAGTAAACAAAAAAATCAGATGTTTGGGTCTATTTTAAATGAGGTATGCTTGGATTTTAAAAATGTAAATTATCTTGACAGATAGCAGCCTGAAAATATTTACTTTCTTCCTGTGTTTATGATGTGTCCAGCTCCTGCTGATTAGTCACTTACTTGCTCCTGCAGATTCTTCACAAGCAATAAAGGCTTTAAAATGGTGGCAGAGAAAGCACTGGGGAAACTAATGAGACAGAGTTCCCATAAGTGAGCATAAATCATTGTCTTCCAAAAACATATGCTCCAAGTTAGAAAACTTCATGAAGCCTGATTTGATATAGCCAACATAATTAGTGCTCGCTGTAAAACCGGGAGATTGCTGCAAAGCTCTCCGCAGCATGACTCTTCCAGAAGATCATAAATGAAACCTGTTCTCTGCAAGGAGAAGCTGGCTGTAGTCTCAGCATTTAAAGGTTTTCTTTTAACGGGCAGTCTTTGTTGCCAAAAAAAGCAGTGAGTTTAAAACTCTGGCTGTTGCTCTCACTTAAATCACCCAGCAACCTTTTGCAAATTGTCAAACATCGCTGGATGATTTGTTGTTAGCTTCATAAAAAATAGTAGCTTGCTTTTACGATATTACTGCATTTCATAGAATCTTTACAGTGGAGAAGGAAGCTGTTCAGAACATGGATTCTGCACCAACTCTCTGTCAGAGTATCTTACCCAGGCCTGATCTCTACAACCCCACATAGTTACCCCACGATTCCCGCTAAACTGCACATCTTTAGAGCTTTGCTGAAGGGTCATCTAGAGTCAAAACATTGGCTTTAATCTCTCCCCACAGACGCCATCAGACTTGTTGATATTTTCCAGCATTTTCTGTTTTTGTTTGCTGCACATCTTTGGATGGTGGGAGGAAACAAAAGCACCTGAAGGAAACCCATGCAGACATGGGGAGAAAATGCATATCACCCAAGACTGGAATTGAAACCAGGTCTCTGACATTCTGAGGCAGCAGTGCTAACTGTTGTGCCACCATGCCACCCTTTGTATATTTGTGCATTAATTGTCTAGTAAATTTGCAATGTAGAGATGAGTGTTGGTTAGCTGCAAAGACTTGTATTCTAATCAGTATTCTATAAACTGTGTGTGTCTTTATATGCCTTTCTCTGATCAGAACTTTCCACACACCTGACGAAGGAACACTGTTTCTGAAAGTTTGTGGGATTACTATCAAATAAACTGGTTGGACTTAAACCTGATGTGAGACTTCTTACTGTAGTAAATTTGCAGCAGAACATTAGGTTGTTACGAAATGATTCTTTTATCAATAGATTTATTTCCTTGAACAAGAAATTGAAGAATTTAAACAATGGCATCTCATTCCTATAGTAGTAATTTTTTTTCAGACATTTTTAAGGTTTAAATTGAAACATTTCAGACTTTCTTCTGTCATTTTCCTTCGTGTCTCTTTTGCTTCTCTCTTCATCGAACCTTTTTTTTCTTTTGCTTTATCTCTGTTTTTGTGCCTGTGTTAGTTCTAATTCAGCTCATTTTTTTTCCTCGATCACTCTGATGTTTCTATATCAATCTGCAGCAACATTGATCTAAGAGATAAAGAGCTGATCCCGTGGTTTGTCAATGTTCCAGATTCCCTGTTGCCAGGATGTGCTGTTATAATTTCATGTATCCGTCAATTTTAACCATGAAAAAATTGGGAATTGAAAGGCAAGAAAAAATGTTTAACTCATGGGGCAAATTCTTGGAAAATTGTTTTTATTTATCAACATTATTGACAGTGGAGTCTTATTTCCTATATAATTATAAAATATGGGTTAGTATTGTACAGATATTTCTGGTTTTCACTGATACAAAGAGCAGGAAACAAGAAGTTTGGACTTGTGCTCCTTTTGTAGGATTGCAGCAAACATTACATTTAAATTTTTCTCACTGGATATTTCATGAATCCTTTTGGCCACTTTTGTTTTTTTTCATGGTTGGTTCCCTTTTGAATGTTTCTAATTGTATCATAGGGCCACAATTTTCCTTCCAATGCACACAGTGGCCTGACTTGGAAATGTACCAATGTTCCTTCAATGATGCTGGATCATAATCCTTCAACTCACTCACAAATGCACAGAAGGTGTACCTCTGTCACATAGAATGCAATGCAAAGTAAAGTTTATTCATTGGTCACAAGTAAGGCTCATATTAGTGCTGCAATGAAGTTACTGTGAAATTCCTCTGATCATCACATTCCAGCATCTCTTTGGGTCAATGTACCTAACCAGCACATCTTTCCCAGCAGACAACATGCAAACACCACACAGACAGTGACCCAAGCTGGGATCAAACCCAGGTCCTTGGTGCTGTGATACAGTAATGCTAACCACCGTGCTTCCCAGTGGCTCAAGAAGACAACACACACCACATTTTTAAAGGCAACTAAAGATGGGCAACAAATGCTTACCTTGTCAGTAATGCCCATATCGCATGACAGAATAAGAACATAACATTCAAAACCATTCATCTGTCAGGGATTGTTTCCTCTCTTGTCAGGATGTAAGAAATCTCCTGCCTCAATATGGCAGAGAACAGGAAAGAAAGAACAGAATAACAAACTTTCCCATGAGTTATAAGTGCAGGAGTTCACTTTGAAAGCTGAACCTAGTTATTTCTGCTCCTGGTCCAGAAACTGGACATTTAGTGGTGCAACTTGCATCAGAAATATGCCAGCTGTGTTTATAACTGAGGAATTAGTGGGAAACCTCTGGGATGTTTAGTCACTATGGCAAGCAGTGTAAAATGTGTCAGGCTACATGCACAGCAGCACATTTCAGTGTACTCATAGTAGCATTTCAGTCCCATGATACCTGTTGGATACAATTAAGTGAACTGAGCATATGGCAAAAATGACACTGATATGTTCATAAACTCTATTTGTGAAAATATTTCAGATTTTCCAATTCAATAAAAAACAAAATTACTAACAAGACTAGTATTTGCTGTCCATCTCTAATTGTCCTTAATATTAAAACATTGTTTGTCATCTATAGTTAAATCATACCAGGGGTCTACGCACACAGTTATCAAGGTCAGGGTTCTGTCAGAAATGTGATTTGTGTCCAATGTAACAAAGATCAAACCATGTAAATAAATAAAGAAATGTGCATTTTTCCTGTGAGAGAATCAGAATCTTCTTTGAACCTTGATTTCTAACACAATATTCAAGTAAGTAAGGCTGTGTAGATTGAGGAAAATAAATATTGCTGCCCCTTTGACCCCTTTCTGTTCAATGAACATGGGGAAGGATGGCTCATTGTACCTTGTGCTGAGAGCATTTTCACATGGCTCGGTTCCAGCCCTCAGCCATGAGTCAGTGGCAATTTCTTGGTCAGTTGACTGTTGGCTTATTTTCTTTGCCAGGAAATTGGATTATCAAGATTCTGCTGCCCCTTCAATGCAACCCTGAGGAGTGCTGCACTGTCAGAGGTAAAGGGGTGAATTTTCCCTTTCCGCCCACTATGGGAATCATAGTGGGTGACGAGTGGACTATGAAAAGATCTTTTGGCCTCGGCAAGATTTTCTGGTATTAAGGTGAGTGCAGCTGGAAAATCCTACCCACCATCTTTCAAATGAGAAAAGACAAGTTACCATCTGCTTGCTCAAGGGCTCGCAAACCAATCCATGGAACTGTTGAAGAAGCATAAGGGAGCTTTCCCTGGTGTCCTCACCAGTATTTATCCCCTGACTGACATCACTAAAACAGATGATCCATTTTCTGATCTTTATCTCATTTATTTTGGGGGTTGTTGATGTATACAAATTGGCTGTTTTATTTCCCTGTATTACAGAAGTGACTTTGCTCCAAATGTAATTATGATGTGAAAATGCTGGCATTGGACTGGGGTGGGCACAGCAAGAAGTTTCACAACATCAAGTCCAACAGGTTTATTTGGAATCATGAGCTTTTGGAGCACTGCTCCTTTATCAGGTGATGGGGAGTTGGGTTCATAAACACAGCAAATACAGACAAAGACACAATTGCAAAAGGTAAAGGGGTAAATTTTCCCATTCTGTCCACCACGGGAATCATGGCAGGTCAGGGGCAGGCCATGGAAATGTCCATTGCTCTCAGGTAGGATTTTCCAGATTCGGAGCGAGTGCAGCCAGAAAATGTTTTGCAATTGTAGCAGTGATTCTCCCAAAAGTGCTGAATTGGTGGAAAAATGGTTCCAAATCCTGACTGTTTTGTCAGTCCAGCTTCTCAGCTGAATCTCCGCACACTGTGCACTGAAGAGGTCTCAGTCAGGAATCTCATTAAAAACCCAGGGGAGAGAGTCTATTTACACCAGAGTTTGACAGCTCTGGAACTCTGTGCATGCACAATGGCCCCAAACTGTCAACCTCCTGTTCACTGTCCACCTCAATTGCCTCGAGTCCCTCCCCTGGAGGACTCCCACCATTAAAACTTCCCGGGTCAGAGCTCCCTGGAGGTAAGCCTCGCCTGGAAGCCTCCTCCCACCCCTTCCAACCTACTCCAATCACTGCCCTCCCTCCATCCCACACCGATCCTGCAGACTGGCAGCAGGACCCCTACCCCCACTGATTGCCCCTCAGTCCCATCCCATTGGCACTGCCCAATGCTCAATGAGCAGTGCCAAGGTGCTCCGTGGGCATTGACACTTTGCCACTTGGGCAGTGCCAAGGGCACAGGCTGGCACTGCCAGGGTGCCCATGCCTGGGGCACGACCCCCCCTGCTGTCTGACCCTCTGACAATCAGAACAATCCCTCTGATTGTTCCCCTTTCATTCTGGTGGGATCTCCCACTTGTTCCCTGAACATGGGGAGCTAGAATGAAGGACTCCCGGTGGGATGGGAAATGCAATCAGGACCTGAAAGGTCCCAATAATTATCTAAAATGCATATTTAAAACAGATTAAAAACAAATTTAAGTGACTTAACTGCCTTCCCGCCGGTTTCCTTCGCAGTCTGACTAGTAACTAATCACTGACTCTGGGGGGATGTTTGTGCGTTCCCGGCACATGTGCAAATTTTTGTTTAAGGCCGCAGATGCACGTTGCCCATCGCGATCCAACAGAAAAGTTGCGGGTCACAATAGGAGAATCATGCATGTGCCTTTCTCAATATATTCCGTGTTTGCGAACCCACCTTTCCACTGACCTGATGAAGCACCCACGCTCCGAAAGCTCATGATTTCAAGTAAATCTATTGGCCTTTAACCTGGTGTTGTGAGATTTCTTACTGTTCAAAAATACTGAATCACTGACAGCATACTGAACATCTGTGGTCATAAAAGGTGCTGTAGCAGTTTTCTTTCCCATATGTTATTGTAGGATGCTTGCAGCCAATTTCAAGTTACCTTTCATTCCATCCATGTTTAACAACGAAATTGGCGATGACATGTAATAACTGGATCCTTTATTTTCCACACTCCAATTAGTTCATTGGTTTAATTGGCTCTTAATCACTCTGGCAGTAAATAATATTGCAAGTCATTAACATCAGAATAATTCTCATGCTAGGAACAATTTGGAGGCAGCGCGCTGTGACTGCTTTTTCAGTATGCTGCTGACCTATTTTATTAGGCCTTCGATTCTTTTCATTATGTGCACTGCTGTTCATTAAGAATAATGTCTCCATACTGCCTGACATGTACATGGATATATGCACAATGACAAGGAGAACACTGGCCATGAGAGTTCCTGCACAATGTCAAGAAAGTCCAGTCATTATGTACACCAAGATCATTAAAACCAGTGGAACAAGGGTCTCTGCTGCAATCAGCAGGCTGACTGCAGATTTTGTTCAAAATTGCGCTAGTTTTCTGAAGTGACGTTATGGTTCAGGTTTCAGCTGAAGCTCATTTGCATGATGTAGAATCATCCCTGGACCCATGCAATAGTGAAGCATTTGAGAATATAATTATTTCCGTCCCTTCGTCTGTGTTAAAATACATTTCTTGGCACATCGAAAGAGTGGAGACCGGGTACAATTTTTTGGATTTGATTTGATTTCTTATTGTCACTTGTATGAGCACAAAGTGAAATGTATTTTGTTTTTTGCATGCTCTACAGACAAAGCATACCATTCACAGAGAAGAAAAGGAAAAAGTTCAGAATGTAGTGTTGCCATCATAGTTAGGGTGTAGAGAAAGATCAACCTAGTGCAATGTAGGTCCATTCAAAAGACTGATGGCAGCAGGGAAGAAGTTATTTTTGAGGCAGTTGGTATATGACCTCAGATTTTTGTGGCTTTTTTCCCGATGGAATATGGTGGAAGGGAGAATGTATGGGGTGCATGGAATCCTTGATTGTACTGACTGCTTTTCTGAGAGAATGTAGACAGTATCAGTGGAAGCGAAGCTGATTTGAGTGATGGACTGGACTTCGTTTATGACCCTGTGTAGTTTATTGCCATCTTGGACAGAGCAGAATTTCATCAATGCATAAATTGGTTCACCACAAAAATAAGCATTTTTAATAGGTGTCTCATCCAATAACTGTGGCTTAATCCAATTTGAGATAACTGAAATTGTCTTTAATTAACTGCACAGAATCATTTAGTTGTTTCATGAATTTTGTTGGTTTCTTTGCAAATTTTAAATGTTTTGTTAACATTGAAACCTTTGAAAATTTGTTGTCACTTGTACTTGAAAACAAAACTTAGTTTAAGAGCTTCCTCTAAGGGCTGCAAACGAATACAATTAGCCAAAACATGCTAGTGCTCACATGGAGATTAATCTGGTCTCGGAGCCTAGTTTACTGGATAGAGATGGCTTCCTAAGTAATGGCTTTTTAAGACTGTACAAAAAAATTAGAGAAACCCAATTTCCACTCCCCTTAATGGTTGAAATTCCAGGATTTCTTTTACTTGTTTTGCCAGTTTTAGCCTAACCTCACAGAAACTGAATCTTTGGATTTACTGATAAATTTGCAGATATTTTTCTGCATTGTGAACAACTTAACACATATTGGCACTGTGGTTAGCACTGCTGCCACACAACACCAGGGACCTAAATTCAATTCTGGCCATGCACCGCTCCAGTCTCTGTCACGTAGGTACACATGATGTAGAGATGCCGGCGTTGGACTGGGGTAAACACAGTAAGAAGTCTCACAGCACCAGATTTAAGTCCAAGTGACTTATTTGGTAGTAAACTCATAAGCTTTCAAGGTTCTCCTCTTCTTTCACCTGACGAAGAGGAGAACCTTAAGCTTGTGAGTTTACTATCAAATAAATCGGTTGGACTTAAACCTAGTGTTGTCAGACTTCTTATTGTGTAGGTATACCCACAGTGCTGTTGAGAAAGAGGTTCCAAGATTCTGACCCAGCAACAATGAAGGAAAGGCAACGTGTTTCCTAGTCAAGTAAGTATGATTTGGAGGAGAATCTCAAGGCAGTGATGTTACCAGGTGTCTGCTGCTCTTAGAATGTCCCTACACCACAGGGACTGGAGCAGTTCAAGAAAGCAACTCACCATCATCTTCTCAGGATTAACTAGGGATAGGCAATAAATGCTAATCGAGCCAGTAATGCTCACATCTCATAAACAAATTTTAAAAAATGTATTTCCAGCACTTGTTTTTTTTTAATCTTAGCAAATCTTGTCCTGAAAGATGGCATCCAGCTTTTACCATTAAATGAGACTTGTGGTCCCACTGATCAACGGAATGGCAGTTCCTGAATCTATAGGATTTGAAAGTTAGTATATAATGTACAAATAAACACACATTCTGACAAACACACACCTCAGTTTCAGTGTAGCACTGAAAGTAAATATGCTCAGGTGATACTGGACTTCAATGCTTTCCAAACTTCCCCCCCACCCCCCACCACCTCTGTGGTTTAATCCTTGGAATGAATGGTGAATTGAAAATAGATATTATGAATCCATTAAAATATTGAGGCCATTTAACCCTGGAACTTTTGCACACTTTACAGACTGAGGCAATCTTTGCCTCTAGTTACTAACTACATTTCTAATACCAGGGAGAGAGAGAGAGAGAAAACCAGTGTACTCAGCCTGAAGTCGAAACATCTCTTTAACTAGCCAACAGCCAAACTGATAGTAAACTCTTGGATTTCTCTGTGAGAAAATAAACTGTCCCAAGGCTTTTGACTTGTGAATCAGTCGCAGATCAACAATTACCAAAAGCGTTATGAACTACGAACACAACATTAAGCCCAGATTAAAATAAACAAAAGGCTTATTATATGACTTCAGCAATAATGAAAGGACATCAGCTCTGACAGCTCAGGGCCTGCAACAAAAAAAACTGATGTGTTTACAAACTGCAGAGAGCTTGATTAAAAATTAATTTGTTAAAGGCACTGTAGAATCATACCTGCTGCCATCAGACTTTTGAATGGATGTACTTGCCCCTATGATTTCTATGAGCATTATCCTTTGCCTGTATAGCACAAGAAACAATACTTTTCACTGTATTCCAATACAGTGACAATAATAAATCAAATCAAATTTGAAAATTGTTCAAAAGATAGAGTGTAGCTTAATGAACGCTTATGAAGAACAGTAGAACTGGAAAGGGTGTTTGATTGAACATTGCAGCAATGTTTCTTTCTATCCCTATCTTCTATCCCTGTTCTTTTTGAAGGTAAGAATGTCTCATGTTTATCTTTCATTAAAAGCAATTTGTCTTTTTTTAAACAATTTACAATTGAGAATTGATATGCTTTCCACTGTCTTCATGCAGATTTTCTTCCCTAATTTAAGTAAAGGTCTGAAAGTCAGTTTGATAGTTTGTAAATTGTTCTTTCATCTAGAAACGTACATTTTTACTTTGGAAATTGCTATCAATGCTTTCAAATGCCGTTCAGGGAATTTCTAGGTCTGCTAGACAGTGGAATCATTTCCTACTCTGGGTAAAAGGTTTTTTTTAACAGGGTTAAGAATTAGGTTATCTGGAAACAGGAAAAACAGCACTTTATCTTCCCTGAAAAGATTCCTGGGATTTGTGGAGTCAATGACAGTACTGCAATAGCAGTCTCGAGCAGCAGAGGGAGCTGAGGTGTTTTACGAACTTAATACTAACGTCAAGTAGCAAACAGGGACCAACAGTTCGATGCCCTTTACTGAAATGGCTGTTTGAGAGTCTTTGGCTAATCACACCATTTCTAAAATTGCAGCTCCATCTTATCAAAACTTGATGCTATCAGCACTCCTAAAAAAACAGGGTTCATTATTCATCCTGAGCAGTCTTCATAAAATAAAACCGAGCTTAAGAATAAAGTCATTATAGATGAAGGGATTTGGTACCTGATTAAATTCTTGCTTTAGTTTTGCATATATCAAAAAAAATTCAGTCCTTCCAAATGGCAGCGTTTTAAAACAGTCCCTTGGTTCCCAATATCTCGAGGCAAAAAAAAAAACAATCCTGAATAATTTTGCCTTTGAACATTGAATATGAAGGGAAGTCTTTCAAATATCTACAATTCCTGCAGGATTTTTGTTTAACCTGGCTGTCTAAGATGAGACATGTTACATTCTCATGTGTGGACATCAACTGACTGGTTAAAGGCCAGTTCTTTTATCTTGCAAAATCTGAGACAGTGAATCTCAAAAAATGTCATTGGCATCCTTTTATTTGGATTTGTGATCTACTAGATTCGGTTGACAGTCTGCACAATTACACTCACCTCCAATAAGATTTCTAACCAAGAAAAGCCAAGAAGTCTGAAGGAGTTGTTAGGACCTAGATCAGATCAATATTCTTCAGATAGCATGACTTAAAGTTTCTCTTAATACAAGCTCCGAGTTTCAAGCATCATTAACCACTTAACTGGTTCTTCTCAGTGACATGGTGTGTTTTCAGTGCTGGAGATATGTCAGTAAATTGGACCAATACTAACTGGCAATGGTTGTAATACCTGTCCAATTGACTTATCTGAAAGGTAAACACAGTTGACTAATGGGTGGCATGATGGCACTGTAGGTAGGACTGATGTTGCACAGTGCCAGGGACCCAGGTTCAATTCCAGCCTTGGGTGATTGTCTGTTGTGGAGCTTGCATATTCTCCACATGTCTGTGTGGGTTTCCCCCAGGTGCTCCAGTTAACTCTCAACACTCTAAAATTGTTAAGAGGATTCACCATGAGAAATTGCTCCTTAGGGTCCAAAGATGTGTAGATTAGGATGATTAGCATGGAAAGTGGGGTTATGGGGATAGAGCCTGACTAGGATGCTTTGTCAGAGAGTTGTTGCCTTCTTCTGCATTGTAGGAATGCTGTGATTTAGAGAAATTAATAGATACCACAAGTTGCCCTTTTTAAATATTTTTTTCTTTTCATTGGCAAGAATGAGGCAGCACCGTGACACAATGGTGAGCACTACTGCCTCACAGTATCAAGGACCTTGGTTTGATTCCCAGCTTGGGTCACTGCCTTTGTGGAGTTTGCATTTTCTCCCTGTGTCTGCGTGGGTTCCTCCAGGTGCTCCAATTTCCTCCCAAAGTCCGAGAGATTAGGTGCATTGGCCATGCTAAATTTTCCCTCAGTGTACCCGAACTGGCACCGGAGTGTGGCCTGCTCAGCTAAAGTCATCCACCATTAGGGAAGGACCATGATTAAAGGAAAAAAAGTTTGAATTTTATTCATTAGTGCAACAGGTAGGCAGAAATTAACACTACAATGATGTTTCTGTGAAAACCCTCTCGTTGCCACTCTCTGGTGCCTGTTCAGATATACTGAAGGAGAATTTAACATGACCAATGCACCTACCCAGCCTTCTTTCAGACTGTGGGAGGAAATTGAAGCACCCAGAAGAAACCCACGCAGACATAGGCAGAATGTACAAACTCTGTACATCCAAGCTGGAAATTGAACCTAGGTCTCTGGTGCTATGAGGCAGCAGCGCTAACCACTGTGCCACCGTGCCGGAGGAAGGAAAAAGAGAGAAAATTAGGAAGAAAAAGAATGGAGGGAGGGGGGAAGGTAGACAACGTTACAGACATGAAGCATCCGAGGCTGGTTAGTATTAAAGTGAAGAATTACAGCTACAAACTCCAGCAACAGGTTTTTCGTCCATTCATGATGAATGGATGAAATTCATAAGAGCAATATTTATTACCCATTCGTTGAGAACATGGCGGTAGTTGTATATTTGATATATTTGTGGGGAAAACACTACTTTCTAAGTGTGTAGTTCATGTATAGAGTTTTATTCAATGCTTTGAAATATATGTAAAGTATGATGCAAAGAGATTGTTCAAATGCTTCCCCCTTATCCTCTGCCAGACATGCCAGCTCTTAGATTATCCTCTAGCCTGTTGTTTTGTTCTCTGCCACCATTCAATATTGGACTGTATTCTGGTATCAAGTAGTTGCGAATTCCATGACTTGTTATGAACTCCGTGACTAGAAATAAATCGTGGTTCAATGTCTGTCGTCCATCAATAGGCAGAGCAAGCCAGTAAAATCACTCCAGATTTCATAAGATTCTTGCAATCTTATGAAAGCTGGACTTCCAGTGATGTAAGCTACTCATAATAAATTATTTAAGTATATTATAATGTTAATTTACATGGAATTAGTGAGCCTGGTCCTCAATTGTCTGGTCTCTTTGGCCTTTATTGTCCCCGGTGAGGAAAGTACCTGCTGCTCATTTACAGGGAACTTTCGTATTGGTCTCTCTGGGTGTTATTCCCATGATCTGCTGAGCAGCTTCCAGGAAACCAAAGATTTTTTTTTGTTCCAGGGATGGTAGAACATAGAACATTACAGCGCAGTACAGGCCCTTCGGCCCTCGATGTTGCGCCGGCCAGTGGACCCTCTAACCTAAACTATTCCAATATCATCCATATGCTATCCACCGAACATTTGAATGCCCCCAAAGTAGGCGAGTCCACAACTGCTGCAGGCAGGGCATTCCACGCCCTCACCACCCTCTGTGTAAAGAACCTGCCTCTGACATCCGTCCTATAACTACCACCTCTTAATTTAAAGTTATGTCCCCTCGTGTTGGTCATCACCATCCGAGGAAAAAGGCTCTCACTATCCACCCTGTCCAGTCCTTTGATCATCTTATACGCCTCAATTAGGTCACCGCGTAACCTTCTTCTCTCTAATGAAAATAACCTCAGGTCCCTCAGCCTTTCCTCATAAGGCCTTCCCACCATACCAGGCAACATCCTGGTAAACCTCCTCTGCACCCTTTCCAATGCTTCCACATCTTTCTTATAATGCGGCGACCAGAACTGTACGCAATACTCCAAGTGCGGCCGCACCAGAGTTTTGTACAGTTGTAACATAACCTCACGGCTCCTAAATTCAATCCCTCTACCAATAAAAGCTAACACACCGTATGCCTTCTTAACAACTTTATCAACCTGGGTGCCAACTTTCAAAGAGCTATGTACTTGTACTCCAAGATCCCTCTGCTCGACAACACTATTAAGGGTTCTTCCATTAGCACTATACTTCATATGCCTGTTATTCCTACCAAAGTGAATCACCTCACACTTATCCGTATTGAGTTCCATTTGCCACCTCACGGCCCAGCTCTGCAACCTATCTATGTCCCCCTGCAAACTGTAACATCCATCCTCGCTGTCTACAACTCCCTCCACTTTGGTATCGTCAGCAAATTTACTAATCCAACCCTCTACACCCTCATCTAGGTCATTTATAAAAATGACAAACAGCAGTGGCCCCAACACAGATCCTTGAGGTACACCACTTGTATCTGGTTGAATATTTCCCATCAACCACCACCTTCTGTCTTCTATCAGCTAGCCAATTCCTAATCCAAACTGCTAAATCACCTTCAATCCCATGCATCTGCACTTTCTGCAGTAGCCTACCATGGGGAACCTTATCAAAGGCTTTGCTAAAATCCATATACACTACATCAACTGCCTTACCCTTATCTATCTCTTTGGTCACCTCCTCAAAAAACTCAATAAGGTTTGTGAGGCATGACCTACTCTTCACAAAACCGTGCTGACCATCCCTAATCAATTTATTTCTCTCTAGATGCTTATAAATCCTATCCCTTATAATTCTTTCCAAGGTATGTAGGTATGATTGCAAAGTTGAAACTTAAAAGAATTCTGGGAGAACCAGAGGCCATTGAGGCCTGCTGGAGAGGCTAAGGATAAGGGATTGTCTTTTGGATGGTGCTAGCTTGGCAGTGCCAGTTTGGAACCTTTGAATGGCCAGCCTGGCATCTCAGTAATGCTCACTAGGTAGTGCCAAGGGCAGGGTCTATAGGTAGGACCTGAAGGGGGAGCCCAGTCAGGAAGGGAGAGGGGTTCTGCTGCCACTTTACAGGCAATTGGTGAGGGAGATAGGTGTGGCCCGCTGTTACTCTACAGGTAATTAGTGAGGGGAGATGGAGGGGGGTCAGGGTCTGCATCGTGATGATTTGGGAACAATGCCATTTGTCTGGGTGCTGGAGGTGGTGTAAGGGCTGCATTTCTGGTGGAGTGGTGCTCGTGATTGGCTATGGGACCCTGCAATTGTGAATTAGGGGTGTTTTTTTTGCCTGCAGCAGCAGAGGCCTGACAGCTTTCTCTCTCCGTCAGACCTCTGCTGCTGCTATTCTGCATATGCAGAATCAGAGATCTGCACGTGTGCAACAGCTCCCGTTGCTGGAAGTTCTGAAGATATATTGGACTCAAAACAAGTCACTCTGTTTCTCTCTTCACAAATGCTACTGGATCTGCTGAGCTGATCGAGCATTTTCCATGTGTAGTTATGTCGAGGTTGATGATCAGATCCTAATGTAATAATAATATGGTCAATGCTTAGTGGTCAGTGTGGTGTGTAAACTTTCTTCTGCGAAGATACATGTGTTAATGTTCACATGCATAGATGTAAGCCACTTCTTCTTAATCTGTAGTAGAGTATTGGCATTCAGTTTCTAATAATGAGCATTCTAAGTAAGCAATTGGTCATTTTCTTCCTGCAATGGAATGTGAGAGCACACCTCCAGTTGCATTTCCTGACAAATCTGTTGTGACAATACGTTTCTGCATGTGCCCTGAAATATGTGAGGACCGGCAGAGATCCAGCTTTGCCTTGAACATTTTAAAGGCTAAATGCTGTGTGATTGTCTATTTCCATTGTGTATCTTTGTGCAGCAGTTTCCTAAGTGACTTTAATGATCTCTGCATATAAAGGAATGAACTTGTGATAAAGGTTAGTAGTACTGAGGAACAATGTCCAAATCCTTCTTATTAAAAGCTAATCTTGAGTGCTGTGAATGTGCATTTTTCCTTGTTAAGCACAAAATTCTGTTGGGTCAAGTGAACTTCACTGATAATCATTGATTGTAATCTGCTTTATCCTTTCCATGGACAACAACATCATCAAGTATGTTGAACATCCTCTCAACATCTGCCAAGACTGAAGAAATGATCTTTGCAGTGAATTAGATGTGGAACTTAATCCATTCTGTGGAATTGAAACATATCTTCATGATAACAAATGCCCACCAACCTGCCCTAATCCATGGGTAATCTATCTAACCTACACATATTGGGAAATTAAGGTGCAATTTAGCATGGCCAATCAGCCTAACCTGCAAATCTTTGCACCATTGGAGGAAACTGGAGCATCCAGAGGAAACCCACGCAGACACTGCGAACTCCATACAGACAGTGACCCAAAGCCGAATTGAACCCGGGTCCCTGCCGCTGTAAGGCAGCAGCGCTAACTACTGTGCCACCTTGCATAATAATGGGTTTATCATTTCCCCAAGCATTTCTGTCAAGGGAAATGGATATCATGTAATCATCACAATTTTCTTTGGCGCAAAGTATTTTTTGAGAGCATTTGCAACCCAAACAAAATATTGTTCTGTCTTCTGTGAGCTGCTTAAATATTCATTGGCATTCCATTCTATCGGAATCACTTCCCTGTGGATTGATACTAAATCCAGACTGTGCATTGCAGTTTCTTGAACCTCAAAACTCATCAATTCCACACAGAGTATAAATCTCTGTGATGTTGTGGCTGTTCATGTGTCGTCAATAGATTTCAAACTTTTTTCATGAAGGTGACTGACTAGTGCTATTATCACTGGACTATTAATACAGAAACTCAGCTAATGTTCTAGGGGCCTAGGTTTAAATTCCACCCAGGATATGTTTGAATTTAAATTCAATTAAAATAGTAGAATTAAAAATCTACCAATGACTGTGAAACTATTGTCGATTGTTGGAAAAACTCATCTAGTTCACTAATGTCCTTTAAGGAAGAAGATCTGCTATCCTTACCTGGTCTGGCCTACATGTGACTCCAGAGTCACAGCAATGTGGTTGACTGTCAACTGCACTCCAAGGGCAACTAGGGATGGGCAATAAATGCAGGCCAGCCAGCGATGCTCATGTCCCACAAATGAATAAAAGAAAGAAAAGGTATTTATTGATAATAGAAACTTAGATGCAGGAATGTTTTGCAGCATAAGGCTGCCCTGGGACAACACCCCAGTTCTGACATGCTTACAACATATTTCTAGAAGCAAAACCGCCTGAGAGAAAACTCCCTCTCTTTGGTGTCATTTCTGGTTCCCATTGGTCCCCAAGTCAGTGAGCCATTTATGCTGGCTTGTCTTAAAGATTTACAACACCAATTTTAAATCCAACCAATTTATTTGATAGTAAATCCGCAAGCTTTCGACGCTATGCGCCTTCGTCAGGCAAATGCAGTGTTCTGATCTGCAGGGGCACTCATATCCACACAGACACTGTCTGTGTCTGTCAGACACTGTCTGTGTCTGTCAGACACTGTGTGGATATGAGTGCCCCCGCAGATCAGAACACTGCATTTGCCTGACGAAGGCGCATAGCGTCAAAAGCTCGCGGATTTACTATCAAATAAATTGGTTGGATTTAAAATTGGTGTTGTAAAACTTTACTGAGTTTACCCCAGTCCAACGCCAGCATCTCTACATCTTGTCTTAAAGAGACAGATACCACATACACAATAATCTCCTAATGAGGAAAGAAATACCACTGTAGCTAGTAAAGTTAAATCTCTCTGAAACATTTTTGTCAACAATTTTGATCAATATTTGATACATTTGATTTCACTCATGTTACAATCACCATGAGGTTCCCCAGAAGTTTTTGATCTGGAAGAGGCTCTTTGAATTGTCACCAGCCGGCTGGGATATCCCCAAATTGCTGGCTGATTGGCTTTAACTCCTTCATGGGTCTCTGGCAGCCATTTATCCTGCAAGTTTCAATTCCTTCAACGCAATTGCACCTTATATTATATGTGGACCAAACCGAAATTGCAGCATAAGACACCATCTAGGTCAGCTTGTAGGTCTTTAATATTTAAAGAGAAAAATCATCTTCTTAAGGACCCCACTGATGTTCAATGCATAGGCATCCACAGAAGAGAAACTTGGAATACAAGTTCCTAATTATTTTTGTGATTTTGGAAAGAAACATGAAATAAAAGATAACACCAGATAAAAAAAAACTAGTTTTGTTATAAGTTATTCAATGACAAAATGTTTATTAAACTTTAAAGCACACATCAAAAAAGGCAAAATTAAATAACAACCTTTACAATTAATTACAATAATGTTTACCCAGACAATATGCTTAAATTACCCTGCCCCATCAAAATCCATCTACTTTGCCAAAGACCAAAACACCTTCCTTAAAACAACATCCATAGGTTTTTGCATTATGGGCCAAAGCCAACAAATTATTACAACACACATGACCTGTTTCTTTTCTTTCATGGTCCTTTCTTCTAATTTACAAATAGAACTTACGGGGTCTAACACAAACAGATTTTTTCTCTGCACCACAATATTCTGAGAGTTCTACTTTGCAACTGGGTGTGACCATACTCTAGGTTCCTAGGTTCCACATTGATTAATAAAGTATTTGTTTTACCCTGCTCTTAGACTAATCTGCATCTCACTCGTCCTCAGCGTGGCAAAATGCCTATCAGTTTCTCTTTCTATTCATTTTTTTTTTACTTTTCCTTTCATTCCAACTTCCTAACAAGCTCCCTGCCATCCCGTGGGTGCTATTTTAATACAATTAAACACAATCTCTTGACCATGAACTTATTAAAGAGGACAGAACCAGCATGCAAAGATATTTCTCATCTCTTGTATTGTTTTACCAGATGCCAGATTTGCCAAGGGCCAGCAGAATCCAACAGTGAGCTTAGCTTGAGCCTTAACAGAAAAAAGTATAAAAAGATGATCGCTTGAACTCTGGGATAAGTTCAGTTTTGTTCAGTTTGAGCAAACCCACCAGCCAAGATCAACCAGAGCTTACGTGATACTGTAGAGATATTTCATTATATCCTTATCATTCATGCTCAGTCGAAATAGCCTTCAATTACTGGGCTAGACAGAGCTTCTTTCCAGCACTAGGGCATTGTACAGTTCCACAGTTTGTACCTTGTTCCAATTACAAATTGACCTTGCTTCATTGCAGCATTGGTGAGGTTAGGTGGATAGCACAGAATAGCTCCAGAGCCACCTGCCTCACCTTTAATTTCCACAGGAACTCTTCACATTTAAACCCTACATGTTGTTTCCCGATTTAACTTGGATCTCACAATACACAAGATGTTTATTTTGACAAGCTCACAAGAAAAGGAAATACACTCACAATGTAAGACTCAATGTAACTCACACGTTCTCTGGGTGAGTTTCTGTTACTTAAACACCTTGAAATAATAGATTTTTGTAATTGTAAAACACTGTTTTTAGTGGACATTGCTCTTGTGAGACAGCTACGTGACTCAAATGTTAAACTAGTGGTGGCAAGATAGATCGAAGTTTCAACAGGCTAAAAGGTTGGATGGAATACTATTAATATAACATAGCAATATAAAACCTCTTCTCTAATGTACATGTCTGTGTGAGCACTAATGATGCTGTTTGGATTTTACTGAATGATCCACAGCGACAAAAACATTTGAGGAGCTCAGGAACTGGATTTAACATGTCTCATCAATGACTTAATACAACAGTGGTTGACCATAAATCCCATTTTAGCTTCTGTGAATGATGTGCGCTGAAACTTAAGCTAAAAAAAACTGTGCAAAATATCACCGCTATGGGTAAACAACGCTGGGCAAAAAAACAATCTATCTCATTAAATCCCAAACATTGAGCAAAATTGTCAGCCAAATGTCCATCCCAGAACCTACTGGTTAGGTTTTCCAAACTCAATTTTAACTCCAAACGGGACCCTGTGGGAGATGACAGCTGATTATTCAGCCTTCCAAACCATGAGAGCCAGGAGATTTTAAGTCCTGGACCATTGTCTTCAAAGAGCCTGTCATTTCCTACCTCAAACCCAAGGAGAAGTGTTAGTTTGGATAATGTCTGGAAATTGGATTTTAGATAGCAGTAGACCATCTCTGGGAATCCAAAGCAGTGCCTTCCCACCCCAGCAGTCAAGTATATGGTTAACGACCATCATGAGCAGCAGGAGGAGGATGGATTTCCAAAAATCCAATCTAGTGGCTTACAAGGAAATCCACAAGAAGTAAAATTAATGGATATTTCTGGACAGTTTTTGCACCTCCTGTTAACTCCAAGTTGTCTTGGTGATGAAGCTATAACAGATTCCAGCTGCAGATGTTGAGTTAAAATTGCAGTCAGAATACATATTTAAACATCCCTCTAAGTTTTCAGGCTGCTGTCTCCCCCACCTTCTTAAAGGACCAGGTTAAAATTGCAAAGCATATGAAGGGAGCAATGTCAGAAGGGATAAGTTGCTATTATTTCACTGCTCATATTCCCCCCTCCCAAATAAACTTATTACTGGAAAACAGAATTAAAATTGGCCCAATAGTCTCTGAACTACTTTCTAAGCACCATTTTATTATGACATGGCAGTTGGTAATTCCTGGGCTGCCCGAGTCCCAAAGGAAAACTTGGACAATCTATCCTAATAAGAATGTAAGGACATAAGAAGTAGGAGCAGGAGTAAGCCATCCAGCCCCTCAAGCTTGCCCCCATTCAATAAGATCATGGCTGATCTGAAGTGGATCTTTCCTGCTTTCTCCCCATAACCCTTAATTCCCTTGTTTATCAGAAACCTATCTACCCGTGACTTAGATATATTCAGCGAGGTAGCTTTCAATGGGCAGAGAATTCCAGAAACTCACCACCTTTTGCATGAAGAAGTTCATCCTCAATTCCGATCTAAACTGCACCCCCTCCCCCACTTATTTTGAGGCTGTGTCCTCTAGTTCTGCAATCCTTTCTAAGCAGGAAGATTTGCAATTTGTATTTTATTACCAGGAGGTCTGTGTACTGAAGTCAGGAGTAAAAATTGGAAGACTATTTTTGCAGAATTGTTGACACAATGCATCCAATTGTTGATGTCCATGCATCCTGTAATTAGTTATTGAAACCTATGGAAAGGACTTTTAAGAATTTGCATCAATCATGAAAAGGATCAATGTTATTTTATTGAATAATAAGGAAGATTAGTCCATGTGCCCTGGCAACACTTGACCCAGAAGCAGTATCAGTGGGATAGATGTTAAGACCAGAGCTATGTGGCACACAGACACAAAGGAGAGCTAGAGGCAAAGGAACTGAAGGGATGCAGTCACAAAGAGAAGAGCAGACAGAAATATAAAAAGGAACACAGATTATTCTTGTGAGGTGAAGACGAAAATCACTCTCAGCAAGGGATTAGTTTTGGCAGAAAAGGAGACATAAGCTTTTGGCAATACTGTGTGAGCTAGCTAAAATGTTCTAAAACCTGGAAAGCTATGGCCAAACCTTGAATATGTTTATTAGTTTGTTAGTTGCAGAGGAACTCTGGAAAACTACACCATCAAGATTGCTGTGGAAGAGAAGGTTTGTGAAAATGTGCCTTGCTGATGATAATTACACCCATAAAATCCAGTTGGATAGGACTATTGACCTATCCTGTGTGAATAAAGAACATCGTATTGTGTAACTTTGTAGCTACATTGGACTACCTTTGTGTGGGTGGCAATGTGGATGCTTGCGATTGGTTAACAGATATACTTTTAATCACCTAAATAAAAATTTACCTTTTCACCTGAAGTTTAATTTGATTGTTAATCTGTATTTGTGTTGTAATCTGTAATT
The DNA here is from genome assembly GCA_024679065.1 of Sphyrna mokarran. NCBI lineage: Eukaryota > Metazoa > Chordata > Chondrichthyes > Carcharhiniformes > Carcharhinidae > Sphyrna > Sphyrna mokarran. Next base: position 103,004,429 of record JAGIQG010000007.1, read on the forward strand.
TGTGTTGGTCTGATTCTGTTGAAGTTAAAGCTACAACGAGTAGAATCTTGCTGGTATTAATTTTTGTTTGGGTGTCATTCGGTAAACCTGATTATTTTGCCTCACCGTTTCTCCGGAGGAATCATAACGGAAACCTCTCCTCATGATGTCCTGCAATGTGTTTGGTGATGTGATAACAATGGGTGAATAGCATGGATCAGATGTGAGCTGAAAGCATGTGGTTTGCTACAGTGGTGTAAAAGTGAAGTAAAGCCTATGAATATCCTGCTAGATATTGCTGATAATTGAGTGATGGCAATACAATGAACTGAGAAATGAATGAGGCTAAATTTGCAGTTGGTAGGATAATGAGGTTTGAACATGACCTCACTCACCTTGTCAACTTCTGTCAGATTGTTAAACTTCTTCATATTTCTTCATGTTGTGCCTTTGTTTAAAAAGAGTTGCAGGGAAAAGCATGGGAACTATAGGCCAATGAGCCTCACATCTGTGGTGGGTAAGTTATTGGAAGGTACTTTGAGAGATAGGATCTATAGGCATTTAGAAATGCAAGGACTGATGAGGGACAGTCAACATGGCTTTGTGAGTGGAAAATCATGTCTCCCAAATTTGATTGAGTCTTTTGAAGGGATAACCAAGAAGGTAGATGAGGGCAGTGCAGTTGATGGACTTTAGCAAGGCCTTTGACAAGGTACTGCATGCAAGGTTGTTGCATAAGGTTAAACCACACGGGCTCCAGGGTGAGGTAGCTAAATGGATACAAAATTGATTCCTTAATAGAAGTCAAAGGGAGATTGTAGAAAGTTGTTTTTTTAAATTGGAGGCCTGTGACTAGCGGTGTGCCTCGGGGATCAATATCATTTATATTAATGATTTGGATGAGATTATAGGAGGCATGGTTAGTAAATTTGCAGCTAACACTAAGATTGGTGGAATAGTGGACATTGAAGAAAGTTATCTCAGGTTGCAAAGGGATCTTAATCAATTGGGCTAGTGGGCTGACGAATAGCAGATGAAGTTGAATTTAGATAAATGCAAGATGATGCATTTTGGTAGATTGAACCAAGGCAGGACTTACTCAGTCAATGGACAGCGTTAGGGAGAGTTTAAGGTGAGAGCAAGAATACAAAAGTGTCCAGAGGGACATTTTTTTCACACAGAAGATGGTAAGTATCTGGAACAAGCTGCCAAAGGTAGTAGTAGAGGCAAGTACAATTTTGTCTTTTGAAAAGCATTTAGATAGTTACATGGATAAGATGAATATAGAGAGACATGAGTCAAATTGGATTAGCTTAGGTATTTAAAAAAAAAAGGACAACATGGACAAGTGGGGCCGAAAGGCGTGTTTTCATGCTGTAAACCTCTGTGACTCTATGACATTATGGGGGAAAAGATTCTAATTCCAGTATAGGTGGGAAGACAGCAGAGTTTCTCATCCATATTTTGGGCAAGTTCAAATTCAGAATTTTCTGAACTCAGTGCAGGAAAAATAGGCTGAATCATCAGGAAGCATATTGTATAAGGTATGCAGACCTCTGTGTCTGTACATGCGCAATAGCAACCAGCAGAGAGATGACATGTCTGACAGTGAGAGACCTCAGTAAGAATTTAGCAACACCAATTTTTAATCCAACCGATTTATTTGACAGTAAAATTGCCAGCTTTCAACACTCTGTGTCTTCCTCAGGCAAATGCAGTGTTTCCTGAGGAAGACACAAGAGTGTTGAAAGCTACAAGCTACATAGTGAGAGACCTGTCAGACCTGTGTTGCTGCAGCCAGCATTGACCTAATGACCCCCCCCCCCCCCCACCCCCGCCACCCACCACACCACCACGCCCCACCCCTCCAGCTATCATGAGGGCCGGTGGCCGATCGTGAGCCCTACACCATCAGGAAATTTTGCTTCCGCAACCCACCCAATGAGGCTACAAGGCAAGTGAGCCCAAGTGACTGAGTTCTGGGTCTGCTTATCTGATTTAAATTATATTTAAATGTGATTTAAATCATTTATTAATAATTTTTTTTTAGAAACCTTGCACCAAAAATGAGGTGAGGTTTATCTCGCCGAATGTGTGGTGCCAGTAAGATTGCGTTAGACGAGAAATCGGGCGCAATCTTACCAGCTTGCCCCATTTATTGGCCAGTTGGGCGCGATGGTAAGATTTGCCCCACCCCCCACTCTCCCTCCCATATCTACGTTCTTATGAATGACTCTACAGGTGGTTCCTGTTGCCTCCCGGGATATGTCTGGGTGATTGTCCCTTTCTAAGGATGCAAGTCATTGCTCCCTTTTCCACCTATCATAGCAAGGCTTCGGTTATGTGTCTGAAAACCTTGGATAAACTTCAGGCATTCAAAATATCAAAACACAGCCTGACGGTTGAAAAGAAAAGACTATTGTTTATATCTCAGCTACAACGTTTTAAAGAGTTCAGGCCGCCTTTAAATATTGTTAGAAACCAGCAACATCAACCCCCTGCCGATACATTCAGCCAATAAAGGGAGGGATGACTACAATCGGAAATCATTTAGAAGAGCAGGCAGCATGTGTTTAACATTCCGCCTGGAATACAATTAATGTGCAATGTTTAATTACACACCACAATCTCCACACTCATTCAGGCGTTCAGTAAATTTCCCTCCTGTAGAATATAAACACTGCAACGTGACGGTAAGCCTATATAAATCCCTAATAAATGCTTCGTTTGGCCTCACACAAGCAGCTTCCCTCACTGATATTCTTCTAATAGCCCAACATGCTGGTTGCTAAGGCAGAATCTACCTCGGCTCCCGTTCTTTTAACTGTTCCATTATCTGAATGCAACTACAAGTTCCATCATCCGAATGCACCCAGTGCAAACTAACAGAGTTTCCTGAAGGAAAGAGAGGCATGATACATCAGAAAGAAATAATCTGGAACTTGGGCACTCTGTTGGCAGCAGCATTATGCCATAACGTTCCTCAAATCCAATTGCCTGAAGGTGAGTATGCTTTTTTTAATTCTCCTTCAGTGTCTCCAAGAAACCACTTCCACCTGAGAGATTGTATGGAGCAGGACTGCTTGCACTGAAGAGGGTAGCACAATGGTGCAGTGATTAGCGTTGCTGCCTCACAGCGTCCAGGTTCAATTCTGACCTCGGGTGACCATCTGTATGGAGTTTGCACATTCTCTTCATGTCTGCATGGGTTTCCTCTGGGTGTTCCAGTTTCCTTCTGCAGTCTTAAGAAATGTATACTCGTTTGCTTGGCCATGCTAAATTGTCCCTCAGTGTCAGAGGGAATCAGCAGAGTGAATGTGTGAGGTTGCAGGGATAGACCCTGGGTGGGACTGTTGCTGGTGCAGGCTTGATGGGCCAAATGGCCCCCTTCTGCACTGTTGTGATTCTATGATTCTAAAATGCCATCAGAGCCGTAATTGATTCATAGCACATCAACTTGCTTAGAGTCATGAGGCCAGTTATTGGTAGATAGTTGAGATGTCACACTAGTGCAATGGAGCGTGTGCCGGTGAGATTAATGCGTAGAGCACAGTATTGCAGCTAACTGTGATACACCTCAACTGGGTGTGCTGCATGTTGAATTCTAACCTGATTTTATTTCACAATGCCACCATTTGACACTTGAAGTACAAAAAGAATCATAGAAAGACCCAATAAGACACAACAACTCCAGTTAAGAATTTGAACACGATTGTATTATTTTACATATAAAAAGATTAGTATGGATACTCTAATCATGAACAATTCATTGACATGGTTAACAAAAGGAGTAATGGACCGATCCATTATTTTATTCCCCCATATATTTCAAAAATGACAAGACACCTATTCATTGAAGACACAGAATAAAGTCTGCAGCCTTAGCAGGATTAGACGTTGCTGATTTGAGTTGTGAATTGCTATCTGGCTTGACAGGTGCAGCACTCCGGAGAACTGAAGGTTCAAAGATCAGGTGCACATTTTTCAGTTTACAGAAGATTTCTGTCGAATATACATTAGCTCACAGATGTAGAACAACCTATCTGTGACCCTTTATTGCACTTAAACCACTAAGGAAAAATCACTGTTTTGTAAGTTCTTGTGGTATTATGGAGTCAGTCTCACTCGCATGCACAGATGGGTTACCAAATGGAGTGAAGGACTGCAGCAGAGTCTGTGTGGAGTTTGCACATTCTCCCTGTGCCTTAGAATAAGGGACAATTCAGCATAGGGGGATCAGCACATTAGGGGGATCAGCACGTTAGGGGGATCAGCAGGGTGAATGTGTGTGTTTGTGAGGATACAGCTTGGGTGGGTTTTTTACTGGTCCAACAATTTTGTGACACAGACTGAAAATGCATTATAATATAACATGAAAAGATGCTGCAACAGCCAGCTCGCTATGCCTTTTTAACATTCCACATAAATTTGTTATTGAGTAAATATCATAGTGTTTTGAAATTAACTCCCACTTATACAATGTTTTCTCATTGTATCCAACTTGGCTCAACAGTCTTATTGAAGTGCCCAATGATTTGAATCTAATTAGTTATCATTGAATTTGGTTCATGAATGAAACTGATGTGAATGTTTGAATATTGGCAACAAACTAGTAAGAATACTTGAAATGTTTAGCAGTCCCTAGATTATATAAATTGGAAATAAATGGGTTTCTCTGTGTGTTATCATTTGTATTACAGCTAAGCCAAAACCACTGTCTTCAATAAAAAAAAAATCAATCTTCTAGCGCAACCTTGGAAGACAAAAACATTCAGATAAAATCTAGTCAGTGTTTCTTTTTATGTGTCTCTCCATGTCAGTAATTGTTAGTGATTTATTAACAAATATCAGTGGTAGAATAGTGATCTTTCAGCGCTGGAGCCAGGGATTGACACAGTCAAGAGTAATGTGTTGATGATCTCCTTCCTATTTACAAAATTCCTAGTTCCTAGTGGATTTAGGTTCACACTATAAAACACTTGCACGATGCAGCACAAACTAGCAGTAAATTGATCATCTCAGACATGGGAGATAGAACAGGCAACTAGATTTCTCAAACGGCAGTCAGGATACATTATTGCAGCAGAGGGCAAACAGCCTTGTTCTCCAGTTGGCTTTGCTACCCCTGATTTGTAACTGATGGATGCTGATACTGGGAGCCCAGGACATAGGCCTCATCCTAAAAAGAACATGACACTAGTTGTGAAAGATAAAAGCAAAATACTGCGAATGCTGGGATCTGGAACACAAACAGAAAATCTCAGAGCATCTGACAACATCTGTAGAGAGAGAGAGAATAGAGCCAACGTTTCGAGCCTGGGTCATCTTGACTTGCAACATTGGCTCCATTCTCTCTTCATAGATTCTGTCAGGCCTACTGAAATTTTCCAGCATTTCCTGTTTTTACTGTGCTTGTGACAGTAACCTTGTCTCTGGTTCCTTTGATTGCTTGCAGTGTTACGTGGGATTGTAATGCTTGGATAGTGTTCCAGGTTGCACTTGGAATCTTCTTCTCAGTTATTTCACATCTTAATGCCTTTGTGTCTAATAAATTCGTAGAGCTTTGATTCTGAACAATCTTTTTCATGTCAGTGAGACATCCTCTGTGGATTCCTGGAAGTAATTTATTGTCCCAAACTGTAATCTTGGCAATTCTGAACCTGCATGTTTTATTGTGCATGTCGATCAGCTTCTTTGTATTTTTAACAGTTGCTGTCTAATTTCTGAGAAAGTAGCTTGTCTAAGAGTAGGCAAATTTATATGCACAGATCTGCCAAAAATGAGCACTTCCAATGATGATACTGTTGCTTTTAAAGGTGTTGCTCTGAAGTATAACAGTGTAATGTGTAGATCTTGCTTGTTTTATCTACATTTGAGAATTTGGGATTTCACTATGGAAATTATTCACTCAGCTAGACAAATTGATCTCAGGTAGTGAGGAGAAGAAACAGTGTGAGCAATATTCCATTTTGCACACAAATCTTGAAAAAGCTTACCAATAAATTATGGACCATTGTCTATAATCTTCCTAAGCGCACAATATAAAATGAAAATAGCATGGCAGTTGTGCTTGACATATTGTGCAACTGTCGAATAATGGGATATTTGATAAAGTACTAGATGATGATGATGAAGTCATTGTCATGGATATGAAGAGGATCAGATGTGATTTTAAAATCAAGGATGGGTCAGATCTTATATAGAATCAGTGATTCCTTGTATTGACTTTGCATACACTCTTGAAATGTTCCACTTCTTGATGGTGATTTCAACTTCATTATTCATTCACGGCCAATACACTTGCAAGTCTTTTCACCTGATATATGCTCCTGGGTGAGTTTTTTAAAATTCATTTATGAGGCGTGGCTGAGTGGCATTTATTGCCCATCTCTAGTTGCTTGAGAGCAATTAAGAGTCAAACACATTGCTGTGACTCTGGAGTAGGCCAGACCAGATAAGGACATCAGATTTCCTTCCTTAAAGGACATGAGTGAAGCAGTGCATTTTTCTGACAGTTGACACTGGGTTTTGTGGTCACCAGCAGATTCTTAATTCCAGATTTTATTTTGCTGAAGTTATTGAAGAATATTAGGTTGCACAAATTCCAGTGTGGTAACCTTCCTGCTTTTAAATGTAAACGCCCGGGGGGTTGCTTAGCTTATCTTGGTAAGGCCAAAATGGTCTCAACATATTCATGAACCTGCTGAATTGAACCAGGCCATCCTTCAAAGAATTCTGTAGTGTAAAAATGTTCGCCACTTCTTGCAGCTGTTTACATTGTGTGAATAAAATGTACCAGATCAATTTGGAGAACATCAAGTTTGACATCAAAGAAGTCAACTTACAAATCTGAGGATATATCTTCTGCTTTCACTGGTTTAGGTAATCTGCTGAGTGCATCCAAAGTGGTTATCAATTTTACTGGCTTGTACCAAATCTCATCATCATAAACTTGAATTTTTGTCAAGTGATATTGAAATCATGCTGGTGTGCTGGTCAATAGTTTTCACCAAATTATATCCAATGGCTTATGATGGGTCTCTGTCACAAATCTTTTGCTAAAATGGATAGATGTGAAAATGCTTTATGGGCCCTATTTTACCATTCTGATTCTAAGTTCTGGACGGACTTGAAACTGGGGTTGTTTCAGATGCAACTCTTAGATCCATTCTCAGATGCTCTCATACGTGCTCTGCCTGCAAAAATATCAGTGATTCTGAATCACGCTGCACAAGCCTGCGGGCAGGGTTAATGCACCCAAAACCCTGCACTCTGATCGGCGCCTCCAACTGCGCATGCACAGAAAATAAAGATAGAATGCGGCTCCCCTGTCACATCCCTCCCGAGCCAGATAATGCCTCCCCCTGGCCCCCACAGACATTGTCTCACTCTCCACAATATTACTGACTCCCTTATCCCCCAACCCCCCATCATCCACACACATCGCAGGCCCCTTCCTCTTACCCACCAAGTGCCCCCCCCAACCCACTGATCTCAGAGTGCAGAGGAATCCCCTCTCGCCCCACTGATCACAGGCAGAGTAGCAATGGATTCCCTCTTCCCCTCCACTGATCTCAGACAGAGTGGCAGTGGACGCCAACCTCCCCCCCCACTCTTCCCACCACCCCGATCTCAAACAGAGAGCTGTCAGACAATAGGCATCTACCTCCTCACTAACTGGAGCATCCAAATCGGACATCTGTGAAACATGTCTGTTTCGCTCCAATTCTAGATGAGCAACCACATGGTAAAGGACAAAGTGCAGGTAAAGTTGGGCGTGCAGCCCATTAAGTCAATTTAAAGGCACACAATTGCATGTAAATGGTCTTCATGCCCATTTTGGGTGCAGTCCTGATTGCAGCCATTTTCAAGCCTTGGTGAAGGGGGGAACCAGAGGAGACATGGCCGTGGACCATACTATGCACCTCATGCCCAACTTTGCCAAGTTTTCAAGCCCAAAAACGGCGCAATGCGATCGTAAAATCATATCCTATTTATGCAGCATGGTGGCATAGTGGTTAGCATTGCTGCCTCACTGTGCCAGGGACCTAGGTTCGATTCCCTGCTCAGGCCACTGTCTGTGCGGAGCCTGCGAGTTCTCCATGTGTCTGCATGGGTTTTCTGAAACAGCAGTCTGAAAGACATGCTGGTTCAATACACTGGCCAAGCTAAATTCTCCCTCAGTGTACCTGAGCAGGTGAGTGATGAATAAGGGATTTTCACAATAACTTCATTGCAATGTTAACATAAGATTACTTGTGACAATAATAAATAAACTTAAACTAAGGGTAATGTTTCTGTTTGGTGTCGCGAGACATTGGACTGTGTTCAGAGATTTTGAAGTAACTGCAACTGGCTTGCCTTTTGCAGCATAAATGTTCTTCCTGCGAGACATCTATGTCAAGTGTAATTGATTTGCTAAGATCATAAAATTATCAGTCAATGCTCCTGTAAATTATTGTTTCAATGCTCTGAATGAGTATTAGTTGTTGCTGTGCAACAGGAAAGCACATCATTTCTCAACAGTTCATTCAACAGTGATAATTTTTGAATTAAATTTAGAATGTATACAAATAAGAAATTAAAGAAACTTAAACATCTTTGAAGATCATCCTTAACTTCATTACGTGCTGCCTGTATCAAAGTATGCAGTTTGTGATTATGTTGTTGCTCTGTTTTTCTCACAACATCTATTTCCTCTAAGACCTCGATACATTCTGGTATAGTGAATCTAATGTTGTCCATGTGATCTTGAAAGAGACTTTGGTTATCAGAGAGCCTGAAGAGAAGTTGTTGAAAACAGTATATCTAAATGAGGTATAGAATGTCACAACCTCTCAGGATTTCTCCACAAGATGTACAATTTAGTTAGCACACTTGGCATCAAATTTGAAGAAGAATTTGATACCTGCAAATGCTGGATTTAACACTTCAAATGTTGGTATTTTGCAAGGGCAATATTTCAAAGCTGTGTTTGACTGTTGTGGATCAAAGCATAGGCAGGGATTCTCCAACCTGTCCTCAGTTGGAGATCTCTTATTCTGCTACTGTGAATAGAGATTTGGCTGAGCATCAAATTCTCCATTCTTGTTGGCAGCAATACATTGGAAAGTTCTGGCTGTGGTCTCAATGATCTGCCCTTCTTCAAGACACTTATAATTAAGCTGCAACAATCTATATTCTCATACTTTTCAAATGGTGGTATCTTTCTCCCTTTTGTCAGCATGACTGTAAATTTGTCTCGGATGTGGATGGTGCACTGAGATGGTAGATCAATTAATGGACTTGCATTCCCTGCAAGTTTACTGATGCAACTCCTTTGCAACTGCTAATTTTGTCAGAAAAGTTCTGAATATTTCAATGTGAGGCCTTGAACTGAGGTAATAGAAATAGCTGCTGAAGTTGATCTAATTTGTGATGTCTGAGTGATTCCAAGGATTATTACTGGAGGTTATGACATCCCTGTGGAATTGCAATTGCTCAACCTTCATTTGCCATAATGTAGAACATCTGTGACCCCCAGGAGGATTGATTCTACTTATAGACCAGGACTATGGTCTGGGACATGCACATGGGATTAGTGAATTATTTATGCTAAAAGTTTTAAAGCAGTAGATTTCACGATAGCCTTCCATGACTTTGGATATTGCATCAGTGTGCAGTCTTGGTCCTCTTAATCTTCGGAAGGATATTATTACCATGAAGAGAGCATAGCTAAGTTTCACCAGATTTGTTCCTCAGCTGGCAGGGTTATCCTATGAAGACAGGTTGGAGAGATTGGGCCTCTTTTAGAACCATAGAAAATTATAGCTTGTCTGTGCCGAACAAATTTTTGCCTAGTCCCACTGACCTGCATTTGGACCAACAGAATCATCTTCCAAAGAGTTTTGAAGAATGAGTGGCAATTTCATCGAAACCTGCAGAATACTTAAAGGGCGAGACTAGATAAGGCATGTTGGGAGTCTAGGATCAAAGGACATGATTTCAAAATAAGGGGGAAGCCAGTTAGGCTGAGGAAAAGATGAGGAAAAAGATTTTTAGACAGAGGGTTGTGAATCTTTGGAATTTTCTACCCTGAGGGCTGTGGAAGCTCAGTCATTGTGTATTTTTAAATCAGAGATTGATGAAGGACATAAAAGGATATGGGGACAACGTAAGGAAAGAGGCATTGGTGGATGGTCAGCCATGATTGTACTGAATGGTGGAGCAGGTTCGATGGGCTGAATGTCCTGCTCTTCTTCCGATAGTGTTTGTTCCAATGACATATTTCCCTTGTAGTGCTATCATGTTGATACCCACAAGAGGCACATTACAATAATTTCCTTGTTATTCTAGGTAATTCCTCACAGCAAACACATTGATGCCTCAATCAGTCATGGTGTAATTTTAACAGCATTGAAAATCTGAAGAGTCTGAATCATTTCTGGATCCTTCCCCACACAGATAGAAGTACACTGATAGTGCTACCCATAAGATTCTCCCTTTCAGTATTAACAAATGTTTGATTGTCCAATTCCTGAGGGTAAAAACTGTGTGTGGGCCATCCTTACACGTCAAGAAATATAAATAAGATTGAAGCATCAGAAGATATTCTATACAATTTTGCATGAATCAGTATTTATGAAATACATGAATGTCACATCTATGATCAAATACTTGGAATTAGATTTATTACAACGGGGAGAGAAAAGTAGATTGACCATGTTCTGTAAAATATGGAATGGACAAGTGGAAAGTGACTGAAACTAATCCTTAGTGCTCTCTGGTAATGCCAAAAGATGAGGTAGCCATCCTTACAAACCATAAAGATTTGCTCCTAAGACAGTGTATCATAATTTTTCTTTTCAAGGATATTCCCAAATTTGAAAAGTCACAGCCCATCATTTCATAGAATTCCTGCAGGACAAAAAAAGGCCATTCAGCCCAACGAGTCTGCACTGACCACAATTCCATTCAGGTCTTATTCCTGCAATGTCATACATTTACACTGCCAATCTCCCTGACACTAGGGTCAATTTAACATGGCCAATGAACCTAACCTGCACATCTTTGGACTGTGGGAGGAAACCAGAGTACCCGGAGGAAATCCACGCAGACACGGGGGGGAATGTCCAAACTCCTCAGAGTGACCTCTGAGGCCAGAATTGAACCCAGGTCCTTGGCACTGTGAGGCAGCAGTGCTAACCACTGTGCCACCATGCCACCTGTGTGTGAAATCTTCAAGTCCTGTCTCTAGCTTATTCCGATTTAAAAGTTTTAATTATCCAGGCTGCCATATCAGCAACTCATGTCTGGATTAGTTCACGTAAGCATGGGCAGAATATAGATGTTAGCCTTGATGCCAACACAACCACACCAGGAGCCAAGGATCTTAAGAGGTTGCTTCCATATTCACTGTCCAAGTAACAGTGGTGGGTGGGCTTCTGAAGTGGGACCACAAGATATCACGGACTCACTTGAATGGAGGCAGGCACCACACCCACCCGCCCCCATTCCCCCGTCTACCTCCGACTGTGAGACCAATGGGAGCATAGAAAGCCAGGCTGAAGGAGTGACAGGGGAGTCAATGTAGTTAACACTACAATGCCTGAAAAGTTTAGTATATTTGGCCATCAGAGATGTCTGTCTCCGCTATTTCAGAACACAATGGAAGAGTTCAAAATGAGCAGGCAACAGTCTTGTCATTTTTTGCTTTGAAGCTCCTCGACAGTCTATAACATTACAAGACTCCAAGCTTTAAGTGTGATGTCACTTCCTTTCGCCTGCCAAGATGCCATCATAGCAAGTGGTCAGTGTGCCATTTAACCTTTCTAACTAAAAGGCCATGCTAAAATTGCCCTTTAGTGTCCTGAGATGCGTAGGTTAGAGGGATTAGCAGGTAAATATGTAGAGCTATGGGGGCATAGCCTGGGTGGGATTGTGGTTGGCGTAGACTTGATGGGCCAAATGGTCTCTTTCTGGGTTTCTATGATTCTAACATGCCCTCATTGTCTGCCCTCTGCCACGCAAGCAACTGTTGCCACTTTTAGCTCAACGCAAAACACATAGAGATGGGAACACATTGGGGAGCTGAACCAATATTCATCTTTCCAAATTTACTCTCACCCCACCTCTAGAACCACCTCTGCAGAACAATACAATTCCAGTCTGTGGGAGCACCACACTTTGCTACGTCAATTCTCCCTGTCTTAAGGTTTGATTTTATGATGAAGTCAAGGATATTTTAAAAATTCTAACAAACCTTGTGTTGGAACATCAAATTGCAGTAATGGTATTCTAAATTCAATGCAATTCCTTCTGTTCATCAGACCATTCAGGACTTGAAGGTTTCATGCATGGGTGGCATGGTGGCACAGTGGTTATACATTGGGTTGTTTGGCCATGCTAAATTCACCCTCATGTCAGAGGGAGTAGCAGGATAAATCTGTGAGGTTGCAGGAATAGGGCCTGAATGGTAATGCGATCAGTGCAGCAACTCAGAGGGATTATTTTCCTTTGGGTTGTTTTCAGAACTTGCTGCAGCGATAGCATATGCTTGTGCAGACCACACAGCAATGATAGTGACATTAAGAACACGAGGAGACCATTCGGTCCCTCAGGCATTTTCCATCATTCAATTAGATCATAATTGATCCACAGGCTGGTGGTAGTGGAGTGGGGTTTGGGGAGGGAGGGGGGGAAAGGAAGTGTGTGTGGAGATTAGAGGATAATGTTTGTACAAACAATAATGTTACACAAATTATTCTGTTAAATCAGTGTGGGAGCCATTGTGTTACTAATGAGTATAAGAAGAACACAACATTAAGCTGTAGCTTGAGGCAGTGGAGGTATATGAGCCATCACAGGTTTGGTTAAAAACACAACACTGTTTCACACAGACTGACAGTTTTTGTTTATCACTGTTCTAGTGGATTAAAATACAAATTAAAGCATTTAATTTATGACATGTGAAGGATGTTTGCAATGTCAAGGAATCTGGGTCTAACCGTATTAAGCCAAAGCATTAGCCATCTTTATCTTGAATCTAGACTCCCCTTTGCTCCGTTCTATAACGGAGGGATTTGTTGAGTGGTTTGACTGAACTGAACACTCATATTTCAGAATTGGCAGTTGAACTTTGGAGTGAGATGTAAAGAGCGTTTAGGTTTAAAAAGCAATGGTTGAGATTGAGATTCACCAATCAGCTAGAAAGAAGCATCTTTACAGTGCTTTTCATTACCCCAAGATATCTTGATGCACTTCAGAACAATTTCAAGAAACAATACTTTTCACTACATACTAATATACTGTGTGCTAATTCACTGCGTACAATAATAAATCAAATCAAAACATTTTTTAAAAATTTATTCATTCACAGGAGGTGGGCATTGCTGTCTAGGCTGGCATTTATTGCCCATTGCTAAATGCCCTTGAAGATGATGCTGAGCCGCATTCTTGAACCACTATTGTCCACATAATGTATGTACACACACTCAGTGCTGTTAGAAAGGGAGCTCCAGAACTTTGACTCAGTGACAATGAAGGAATGTATTTCCAAGTCAAGAATGATATGTGACTTGCATTGGTGGTGATAGTGTTTCCATGCATCTGCATCCTTGTTCTACTAGGTAGTAGATGCTGTGCATTTAGAAGGTGCTATCAAAGGAACCTTGACTTGGTGAGTTCCTGTCGTGCATATTGTAGATGGTACACATTGCTGTCACTGTGTGTCAGTGGTGGAGAGTTTGAGGGTGGTATTTTCTGGCTGTGCTCGGCTCAAAACTAAAGTCCTGTCCATGGTCCGCCCCCCATCCACAACAATTCTCATGGTGGGCGGGAGGGAAAACTCCACCTTGAATGTTTAAGGTAATGGATAGGCTGCCAGTCAAGTGGGCTGTTTAGCCCTGGATGGTGCTGGGCTCCTTGAGTTCTGTTGGAGCCGCACTCATCCAGGAAAATTGAGAGTATTCCATCACACACCTGACACGTACCTTGAATAGGTTTTGGGGACTCAGGGGAGAGTTATTCACTATAGAATTCCCAGCCTCTGACCTTCTTTTGTAGCCACAGCCCAGTTTAGTTCTGGTCACAGATAATGCCACTGAATATCACAATGGGTAGGTTCTGTCTTGTTGAAGGTGGCTATTATCTGGCACTTGAGTGGCACGTACGTTACTTGCCACTTACAAGCCCTGGTCTTGCTGCATTTGGACATTTATTTAATTCCTTCATGGGATGTGGGCATTGCTAATTCTTAATTACCTTTGAACTGAATGACTTGCATGGCCATTTACAAGGATGTTTCAGAGGCAGTCACATTGCTGTGGGCCTGGAGTCACATGTCAGCCGGAGCAGATAAGGAACATTTCCCAGAACCTTGTGTAGCATCACTGATGGCGATGCACGGTATTTTGGTGTTTCATTTAATTTTGTATGTCAGGATATCTTCAGCTAACCTGGATTTCTGCATCATTTGGCAGAAATGGCATGATGTTGAATATTTTAAAACGTTGGGTACTTCTTTGATGGAACCAATTAAAAATATATGTATATACCTGGCATTAACAGCCTCAAACATGATGCCAAGAATCTTCAGTAATAGTTTCTCTTTATTTTCATTATGAAAATCAATTGGATTTGGGCATGGGAATTGGTATTTGCTTCTCTCTGATTTATCCACAAGTAACAAATTGCAACTCTTTGGGGCTTTTCTTTTTGGCCTTCCATTTAAGCTGTGAGAAAAGATTATTCCTGGCATTGCTTAGAGGTGGATGTCTAATTGAATTAATTAAACAACTGAGGGTTTCATTTGCAAATTCTTCACATTTAAATTCCACTTCCTATCCCAAATCCACCAATTTGTCATGGCAGTGCATTGCAAGGTGGTAATGATGGGGTGCCAATCAAGTGATCAAAAACCTTGTTTTTTTTGGGGAGGAGGGCAGAGGGGGGAAGGGCAGGTGGAAAATCTTGCCCACAGTCAGTTGCCAGCCCGTCAGAAGCCAGCAGCCCTTCCGTGCCTCCAGGAAGGTGGTTTCTGCTGCCATTATTATTCCCACCCAAGACCCAGAATCGCCAAATGGACTCAAGTACAGTGATGGTGGGAGTGGCATTATGAGGTGGGGGTTCACAGGGTAGGGGAAAGGGGGAGGTTGCCAACAGGGCATGGTTCTCAGTGAGCTTGACAAGGAATCTCACTGGGATTCTGCAATCACAATCGTGCCAGTGTTTTCAAGTTCCCTACATGGTGAGTCCTTTGAGGTCCCTCCATGTATTTTGACGCCTTCAGCACCACTGAAAAGGGAGGCCTTCATGAGTGCCTCATTTTGAGGCATCCACAAGGCCCTCCTCTTCTACATGGGCGCTCTGCTTTCCTGGTGTGCCTGCTGTCCCAACATCACTCTGAACCTTCTGATTGGACCTTCCAATTCCTTAGTCCACCTGCCAACTGGATCACAAATATGGAGGTAGCCAATTAGTAGACTGCCTCATATAAAGTTTCATACTGAAGCCATACAAAAACTCAGGAGGTGCGTACAGTCCTAACGTAGAGGGTCCCGCCAACAAAGGTCTTCAAAGATGGTGACTGCTGCCATATAAAGAAACATAACAATCAATTTGTGCACAGCAAGATTCCACAGTGAGGTGAATAAACTGTTTTGGTTTAATGGTTCCAAGACCAGTGTTGGCACATGTATATGGCAAACTCAGCCAAACATGCAGTGGCACCTTTGACATCCACCCGGTTGGCAGTTGTTACGGAGCTGACCTGTTCGTGTTCACGGACACACAGATGAGCTACTGAAAGCAGCACAGGGGAAATCTATGCTGTAGTGCATGAACGTTTTAACTCAACACCGATCTCAATATTGGAGACCGAGTCTCCTTTCCACATTATGATGTGGAAATGATTATTGATTTGGAGAGACAGAAGCCTCAGCTTCATTTCATTCAAAGCCAACACTGCTTGCCTGCATTGTGAATGAAAACTTTTGAGCAGTTGCCAAATTGAAAAAATACCAAGAGGTTGGAGCCACATGTTTGAAATCTCTTCAACTCTGCCCACATTACCAGCAAATCTAAGCTTCTTTCTGAAGGTGATGTGAAAGTAAAATATGTATTTTGATTTGTACAGCATGTGTTGACTGCTGTGTCATTTTCAGAGGCACACAATTAAATATAACAAAGGAAGACTCACATCGACACAGCTCTTTTCGTGACCCTAAACGTCTAGAAGCACTTCACAGTCAATGAAATACTTCTGAAGTGTAGTCGCTGCTGTAAAGTAGGAAATATAGAAGCTAATTTAAGCACACCAAGCTCCCAAAAAACAGCAAGGTGATAATGATCAGATAATCTGTGTTTTTTTTTTGTGTGGTGTTAATTGAGAAATACATACGGACCAGGAAACTAGAGTTAATTCTCCTGATCTTCTTTACCATAGTGCTTTGGGATTTTTGACACCCACCTGAGCAGACAGATAGAGTCTTGTTTTGACAGCTCACTCCAAATGATGGCTCTCTGGTAGTCCAGGTCTCCCCCCCTGGAAGGTCAGTCCTGATTTTTGCGCTAATTGCTATAGTGCGTTCAAGTGTTGCTGCACGGTGCTGGAAATAAAATAAGAAGAAAGAAAAGTATAACAAAATATATAACATCTCAACCACTACAGTGTCCTTCGCAGTGTGAGGTACTTTCGAAAGATAGTTGTCGTAGTGTAGAGAAAAACGGCAGCTGTTTGCGCACAGTAAGATTCCACCAACATTTAAGAGATAACTCACCAGATTACTTTAGCTACTGGGGTGTGATTGAGGGGTAACTGCTGACTCAGCCAACAGGAGAATCCTTGCTTTGCTGAGCATCTTACACAGAGGCACTTATCTTTGCACCCTCCCACTCTCCAGGTCTCAGAATCTAAACCACACCCCTCTGGCCCTGCTACACATTCAAGCCCCAGAGTTTAAACTCCATCCCCTCTCTCCCTCAGGTCTTCACATTCTCTCCCTCAGTTCCCCCCTCCATTCCTCCCCCCACACCCTCCTACATTTCCACAGGCCTCTACACATACAGATTTTCCCCACCTTCAATCTCTAACTCTCTCCACTCCCTCCAGTCTCCCTTTCCACTCCTACACTCTAGAATCTCTCCCACCACCCTACAGCAACTCTCCTTCCCTCCAACTTTCCTCTTCCCAGGTTCTAGCCTCTCTTCCCTGCTTCAGACTCTCGTATTTCCTTCCCTCCAGCCTTTTCCGCCCCGTCCTCTCGCTCCTCCTTCCACATCTTTTACCTCCTCCCTCGAGCCTCTCCCTCTCCCTCCTGTACTCTCCCCTTCCTCCAGCGTCTCTCTCCCTCTATCCAACCTCCCTATCCTCCTTTGCTCCAACTTCTCTCACTACTCTGTCCCTCCAACTTCTCCTCTTCCTTCTCTCCAGTCTCTTACTCCACCTTCCTTCCAGTCTTAACCCTCCCTCTATCCTCTCCCCCTCTCCTTCCCACCAGCTTCTGCTCCCTCCTCCCCCTTCTTTTGCACCTTCCCTTCACTCCATCTTCTCTCTGCCCCGTCCATCTCCATCTCTCTCCACCACCCTTCAGCCTCTCAGTACCCTCTCTCTTCAGCCTCCCCCCCAAACCTCTCCCTACCCCACTTCCAAACCTTCCAACCTGTCCCACACCCACTAGCCACACTCCCCAAACTCTTTTCTCCCTCCAACTTGAATAACAAGGAAATTTACATCAGACTCCTATTTACAGCTCAGCCTTCAGCACTATCATCCCAACAGAACACATCTCCAAATTCTGTGGCTCTGCTCCTTCCTTTGTGACTGGATTCTGAACTTCCTAACTCACAAACCACAATCGGTAAAGATAGGCAACAACACCTCCTCCATGATCATCCTCAATACTGGTGCCCCACACCGGTGTCCTCATCCTTGACTAGAATCTTTATACACCTATGACTGTGTGGCCAAATTTCCCTTCAACTCCATGTTCAGGTTTGCTGATAACACCACCACAGTAAGTCAGATCTCAAACAATGATGAGGGGGGTTACAGAAAAGAGATAGAGAATCTGGTGAAATGGTATGATGACAATAATCTCTCCCTCAATGTTAGTAAAATGAAGAAGATAGTCATCGACTTCAAGAAGCATAGTGGGTGACATATCCCTGTCTGCATCAATGATGGTGAAGTGAAAAGGTTTGAGAGCTTCATGTGTCTAGGCACCCAGATCATCAGCAATCTATCCTGGTCTCTCCACGCTGACACAATAGTTAAGAAAGCCCACCAATGGCTCTACTTTCTCTGGAGGGGAAGGAAACTCAGCATATCCACTATGACTCTCATCAATTTTTACAGCTGCACCATTTAAAGCATCCTTTCTGGATGTATCACAGCTTGTATGGTTCGTGCTCTGACTAAGACCTTGAGAAATTACAAAGGGTTGTGAACGTAATTATTTAGTGGAGATGAAAACCATAAGACTGTAATCCCTTTTGTGCTCCTAATAAAAAAAAAATTGCAAGCCATACAATTGTAGAGGGAGGGGGAATGCCCATCTGAGCTGCAAATACTTAGAGTTGAATTTGCTCATCAGTCTTGTCTCCCCCTCAGCATCTTTTCACATGAAGTAAAATGCTAATTCAGAGCGAAGAAGAGAAGTCACACTTTGATATTAACTTGAATGTGTCTTGGGAGCAGGATAGCTGGAAGGAATTGTAACATGTCTGTCAGTTTACTCCTGGGCTTGGTGTCAGCTGTGTTGAAGATCCACATGAAGTGATGTTAACTCCATTATTTGAAAAACCAGTCCAAGGATAGGATTTGAAGGAGAGAAGCTCAAAGGGAAGGAGAAAGTTCATCATGGGTTCAGGAAGGTTGTGTCTTGATACAACAATGCTTTGTTTGATGCATTGCTGGGAACCGTGAGGCTTTGGAGAGACAGATGTTCTTCCTCATCGATGGGAGGGAGAAACTTGCTGCTGCTATTGCCTGCAGGTTCTTCTCCAAGTCACTCACCATCCTGTTCCTTCACTACTGCTGGGTCCAAATCCCCTCTACCAGTACTGTGAGTATAGCTATATGTCAAGGACTACAGTGGTTCAAGAAGGCAGCTCACCACCACTTCTGAAGAATGAGCAATAAATTCCAGCCTAACCAACATCATCCACATCTTGTCGAATTAAATTGAAAAAGAAGGTATGGTTGAACATAACTCAGCACAAGGATCACTGTACCATCCTTCCAGACTCATACAAGGAGCAGCACAAATGTCATGTCAGGAAGGGTGGGCACAGCGACACATTTGCCTACCTTCTGATACATGCTTCATGTCACTTTACCTTAAGTCATCTCCAGCACATCACTCCTGATTAACACTTACTTTACAAGAATCTTTTTCTTTTAATGCATATCCTTATATCCTCATCAATCTAGTCACCACTGCCACTCACGTTGACAGTTTGATGTCTCTCACTGATAGTCACCCATAGCAAATGTACTGTGTTCATTGGTGAACATTACCCTGTACAATCACTCATAGTTCTGATGTCTGTTGCAGAAAAAGGAGACTCCAGAATACAGGGAAAAGGGGGAGAATTGGAGACAATTGTCCACAGATCTCACGGCTAACAAAGCCCAAAGATGTGCAGATTAGGTGGATTGGCTATGCTAAAATTGTTTTAGCTTTTTGGTATCGGGGGCTAGCAGGGTAAATGCATGGAGCTATAGGGATAGGGCTTGGGTAAGATTGTGGTTAGTGCAGACTTGATGGGCCAAATGGCCTACTTTTGTACTATAGGGATTCTATGATTCTAACTGCAGAGGAAGAAGTTGTGGACTGCAGTGTTTCAAGAAGGCAACTCATCATCACCTTCTCAAGGGCGACTGGGGATGGGCAATAAATCGCTGTTGGCCAGGAATGCCCGTATCCCACAAATGAATAAAGAAAAGAAACTTGAAACATCAGTGGTGTTACAGCAATCCTCTATCAGTGATGTGGGGCCAGATATTAAATACTTGGCAAGGAACTGGTCACCAGTTCCACCCTGGATCCCAGGCCCACATCACGTCCATATCACTGATGAAATGACATTTTCAAATGTTAATGGCCTGATTGGCCCACGAGTGGGTCCAGCACCAAACCAGTGCAGCCAGAAGTGGTTTGGAGGTGGGACAGGCTCAATCACCAAAATCCTGTTGAAACGGCAAGCAGCAATCACAGCGGGGATTGTCACTGACCAGGAAAACTACACAACTGGGCCATTGGTAGCTGAGCAGGCAAGCTCAACAAACTCTAGTTCTTCAGATGCCATTGCCAAGAGGCAGCAGAATTTGGTCAATTAGGGAAAGCTAAAATTGTACATGTGTTGCCTTAGCTCTGTAATGACTCCAGATTACCATCAGTCCCTACACTCTTTTTTCCCCCTATCTTCAGTCTCTTACACAGCCCTTCCTATGGTCTGCCTGAGGTAAATTTGATTTCAATTTTCTTATCCTCCCTAACATTCTCTGTTTCACCATTTTCCAAAGAATCAAAAAATGATTGGATCACACAGTGTAGGTTGTGGTCAGTCAGTTTATTGTGTCTTTGCCAGTTATTCTATGCAATAAAAGACCCACACAATTGTTTTTTTCTCCTTTTTAAGTTTGTTCTTATTCATTTATGGGATGTGGGCATCGTTAACTAAGCTAGTGTTTATTATCCATCCCTAACTGCCCTGAAGAAGCTGGTGGTGAGCTTCTTGGTGAGTTGCTGCAGTCCCTGTGGTGTTGGTACACTCACAGTTCTGTTAGACAGGGAGTTCCAGGATTCTGACCCAGAGACGGTGAGTATTTCAAATGTATTTTCAAATTAGGATGGAGTGTAGCTTGGAGGAGAATTTGCGGGTTGTGGTGTTCCCAGTATCTGCTCTCCTTGTCCTTTTACATGGTACTGGTCATAGATGGCACACATTGCTGCCATTGCACATTGGAAATGAATGTTTGTGGTAAGAGTGTCAGTCACGTGGGTTGCTTTGTTTAGGATAGTGTTGAGTTTCTTGAGTTCTACTGAAACTGAATCCATTCAGACAGATGAAGATTATCCATTGTGGTCCTGACTTGTGTCTTGCAGATGGTGGACAGGCTTTGGGGAGTCAGGAGGTGAGTCATCCAAAACAGTTGTGGAATTCAAATTCAGATTCATTCAAATCTAGAACTGAAGCTAGTCTCAGTAAAGGTGACCACGAAACCACTACTAATTGTCATAAAAACCCACCAGATTCACTAATGCCTTTTAGGGAAGGAAATCTGTCTGGCCACACACAACTCCAAACCTACAATAATCTGATGCATTCTTAAATACCCCCAGAAGTGGTCTAGCAAGTCACTCAGTTCAAGGGCAAGTAAGGATGGAGTCCTGGGGAAAAAAAATGGATTCCAGCGACAGTGGTTGCTCAGATGAGATGGTTGTGGTATATGGTACAGACCAGGAAAGAGCTGATCTGGTGGAGAAATGAGGACAGTTGGTTGCCACACCTTTCCAACAGTGGCAAGTTCATCGAAATCTGGAGTTATCAGGATGGAGCCAGTCGTGTCATCCGAGCTCTGAGTTTCCGAGTCAGGGAAGAGTCAGCAGCAGTGTTACTGGATAACAACAGCCCATCAGAGTGGGATGCCAAACAGCAAGAGCTCCCTAAAGTCTATGTGACTAGTCAGCTTGAAGTCCAACAGGTTTATTTGGGATCATGAGCTTTTGGGGTGCTGCTCACTCACTTAATGAAAGAGCAGTGCTCCAAAAGCTCATAATCCCAAATAAACCTGTTGGACTTCAACCTAGTATTGTGAGATGTCTCATGTGCCCACCCCAGTCTAACACCAGCATCTCCACATCTTGGTGACAATGACTTTGCACTCTAAGCTTTCTCTCGCTCTCTCTGGCTCTGCTCCTTAAGTGAAAAAGAGAAAAACAGGTTTTATTAGTTAATTCTGCTGCTTGGCACTTAATGGTAATTTTTAGTAACTTTTTAAAATTATCAATGCATGGCTTTGTGACTGATTTTGTTTTTACTCAGCAATTTGCCTGTATTTTTTTTCCACAGCTTAACTTTTTTTAAATTCATATGCTTTGTATGCATATTCATATTGCACCAAACCAAATGTCAGCTGTTTCTATGTTTCTTGTTGAAGAGGAATGAGAGGCTCACAAGAAGCCTGGTTGCTTTTTTGATGGGTAAAAGGAGATATTTTTGCACCAGAAGGACAGGGAGCCGTCAGGAATGTTCTGTACATTTGGCAGCATCTGACCCTTCACCAGAACTAGTGCAGCTTTTGTAGCTATGGCACAGACTTCCAAAGAGGAACCAGAGGAGCTTTGACTCTCACAGATGCTGCCTGGCCTGCTGAGTATTTCCAGAATTTTCTGTTAATGATTCTGGATTTCCAGCATCTGTAATACTTTGGTCTCCGACTACATGCTCTGCGCTGGGTGTCTAACTGTGATTTGTTTCAATTTAAATCAGAAAACATTTAACACGCAATGCAAAGTGTAAATGTTTTGTTAACAAAACACACTTGAGTGGACAGAAATAGCACGTTATAGCAAGAGAATTGATTGGTGCTAATTGACTGGAACAGTTGAGAAGCAGTGAACATCAATTTCATGTGGTTGACAAAAGAAGCAACAGTGTCACAAGGAAATCATTTTATGCAGCATGTGGAATGTTCTGTCTGAGAGTGTGTTAGAGGCCAAATCAAGGCCTTTAAATGAGAATTGGATAATTATCTTAAGTGAAAAGAATTCAGAGGCTACAGGGAAAAGGCAAAGGCGTAGGATTGGAGGTGTTGTAATTCCAGAGAGCACATGATGCACTTAATGCCCTCCTTCCATGCTGTAACCATTCTATCAGCCTGGACCCACAAAGCTGCACTGCCTCAGGAGTTGGCAAATGCAGGGAAGTGGGAAGATCCCACTTTAAGATGCCAACCCCAGTGTTCTCCTGCACAGCATTCCTCAGAGCAACACACCTTACTTTGTGTGTAAGGTGTGTTGCTCTCATTCCTCTCTCCCTTTAGGCACCTCCCTACTTGTCCATTTGAACAGGCCACACTCACTTCATCCACATCTCAGTCACCTTCCAAAATCACTGTTATCCCTCCCTCTCCACGCAATTCATTCCTCACATTTCAAACTCTCAGCTTTTCTCTTTGCAAGAAAAGAGAGTATGCAGCCCCATAGAGAAGGAGAGAACCGATGGGGGAGTTGAGGTTGATGCTCCAGTGTCTATCAACTTGCTGCCCACTGGCAAGGCGTGCCCTCTCGATTTACTGGAAAGAAAGTCTTATTCCAGGAGGCTGCGGATATCATCTGCTGTGGAAGTCTGATCCCCAGGAAGAAGTGTTGTTTAAGGTATATTGAAACACATGATCGGCCCATAGAACCTATGTTGGTTGCTATTACTTCTTTCCAACTGGATACTCTATCTTCTCTCCGTCCTGTAGTTAATGATGTGGTTAGTGTCACTCCTGCTGCTTTGGAAGCTGCTGGATTTTGTTGATACTACTCCACTTGGTCTTCTTCAGAGGTTCAAAGTAGAGTTACAGATATTGGTTAAAGTCTAAAAAAAATAGCTGAAGTGAATTTCAAAAAGCTATTGTAGAAACCGTACCTGCAGAAGGCGGCCATTCAGCCCATTAACTCAGCACTGACAACAACTCCACCCCAGGTCCTATCCCCACAACCCACACATGTACCCCACTAATCTATGCATCTCAGAACACTAAGGGGCAGTTTTAGCATGGCCAATCAACCTTTCCTGCACATCTTTGGAGTTTAGGAAGAAACTAGAGCACCTAGAGGAAACCCATGCAGACACAGGTACAACATGCAAGGGAACAGTCAGCCAGGAATCAAACTCTAAGGCAGCAGTGCTAACCACTGCAAAAAGCACCTGTTAAGCTCTGGAGTCAAGCTCTCAGAAGAAAATAGAAGAATAAATCTTTCACGTAGTTGCTGACCAGTCTATGCAATTTCACTATCTAAAGACATCCAAGCCTATCAGTTTCATTGATCAATGATTTCTCATTCTGCTCCCATTTTGTTTATCTGGGAAAATTCCACAAAGTTCAGGCAATCTGTGCACAGCTATTAAACTCACAACAATTTCAAGACACAATTGCTCACTTGCACATCTAAACCATTGATGTGACAAACCCTTCCTCTCCTCCAAACACATTCCAGCAAAACCCACAAGCAAGTGCAATCGTGTCAGGTTTCCAAACTGTCACATCATTTCACAAACTTGATGTCACACTACCCTGCTTCCCCGCTCCACTTTGGAAGTAAAAATGTTGCATTCTGTATCCATCTCTTTGCTCCATGGAGTAGCTGTGGAGAAGACAGCTGATACTGCTGCTCTCCTTGTTCCTCTTCAGAGATACATGCAGCAGACACCGCTCAGAAACAGAGTTGAAAGCCAACAGCAAGAAAGGTCAGACCAAGGTGAGTGAAGTTCAAGGCAGTGAAGTAACCTCAGCAATCACCCTGTGAAGCAGTGATATCAGCACAGGTACTGTGAAAACATAAGGCCCCTCAAACCTGCTCCACCATTCAATAAGATCATGGTAGATCTTTTTGTGGACTCAGCTTCACTACCCACACACTCACTATAATCCTTCATTCCTTTACTATTCAAAAGTCTATCTATCTTTGCCTTAAAATCATTCAACAATGTAATCTCAACTGCTTCACTGGACAGAGAATTCAACAGATTCTTTAGGTGAAGAAGTTTTTCCTCAACACAGTCTTAAATCTGCTTCCCTTTATTTTGAGGCTATACCTCCCAGTTCTAGTTTCACCCATCAGTAGAAACAACTTCCCTACTTCTATATTATCTGTTCCTTTACAATTTTATACATTTGTTTAAGATTCCCTCCCCCTCATTCTTCTAAATTCCAATGAGTATTGTCTCGGTCTTTACTCATAAGCCAACCTTATCAACTCTGAGCACACACCTTTCACCTTAATAGGACAGCACAGCAACTATGAAGTTTTGCTATTTAAAAGTTTCCAGCCTCTGAGTTTCCTTGATCAATGGCTCCTCATCTTAATGATCCTGGCAAATTCTACACAGCTCAGGAAATCCATGTGTTGGCCATTAAAGCCGGAATACTGAGTTAAAGAATCAATTAATTAATCATTTAAATGAATCAATCAACATCTCTACAGGGGTTTCCCACTTGCCTTGTAACACATGCTGATAAACCCAGTTGGCAAGATCATGCTGGGTTTCTGAGGCATTTTTTCAGGATTTTAAATTTCTGTCTACATTTAAGTGCCTCTTCCCCCCCTGCATCACCCCCTCCCCCCCACCACCGCCACCCCCCAACCATCCAAAGGCAGTTAAAATTCTATTCCATGTCTTTGGATCATTAGAACATGTCTCCTGAGTCCGATTACCATTATGCTATCATACCCCTACTTACATTCTTGTCCAGTGAAGTAAAGCTTATTTATCAGTATCACAAGCAGGCTTATATTAACACTGCAATGAAGTTACTGTGAAAGTCCCCTGGTCACCACACTCTGGTGCCTGTTCAGGCAGACTGAGGGAGGATTTAGCATGGCCAATGCACCTAACTAGCATGTCTTTTGGATAGCGGGAGGAAGCCCACACAAACAACGTGCAGACTCCATAGAGACAGTGACCCAAGCCAGGAATTAAATCCAGGTCCCTGGTACTGTGAGGCAGCAGTGATAACCACCGTGCAATTACTCGGTACAGGGAAAGGCTACTTATCTTTACTTTGACAGACTTCTCCAGGCTATTCAACTTCTTCTTTGTGTAGTGCGTTGTCCCTTCAGCTGTTAGATACAAAGTTAACTTGCTGAATCACAAAACAATCTCTCTGTCTGTGTTTATCCTGGAAGTTCCTCCAGGGCCTCTGGCCTGTCCTTATTGGTTGGGTAAACAAATGATACAAATTTGTATCATCTCGGGATATTTCCTGCTGCAGTCATTCATTGTGACCAGAGCTGTGGTTAAAAAGCCCAATCTATAGACTGCTTGACAAATATGATGTAACAACAAGCTGCAAATTGTAGAAATCCATCACGGACTTCAGTGTGAAACTTAGAAAACAGCAATAACACTGTGGCTCCAGGATGGGTCTGAAAGCATTATTAGCCTTTGCAGTGACAGGATTATCACTCCTGATAATCACTCCACTGGCAGCTCATACCAGTTATTGGCTCTGTTGTAATGTCATGGCACGAGTTAGTGCAGCCTCAGGAACAGATTTGACTAATCTTGCCACTGATGGAATTTCCTTGCTTCTGACAGCACCAAAGATTTTACTGATTTCATACTGCATGGTATGTGAGCAGTACAAATCTCTAAATTCCTTGCGACTTACTGCTGCTGCCCTGCTATAACTTAACCGGGAATAGTTACATTCAAGGATGGGTTTCCAAACACTCTTGCAGTGTCGTTCTGTTGGTCCAGGGGCAGGAATGTCAAGGAAACAATGATTTCTATAGACCGAAGCCCTATTGATATCCTTATTGGTGTTACAAAGTTACAACCTTAGATCTGTGCGTTGTACTTCTTGTCTTACTGATCTGACACAGCTCAGATCTAACAATGGATGCTGATTGCGGTATATTGTCTGCTGCAATTCATGTGTAATTCCCACTGTGCTTTCAATCATTTGAAAGGTGCAAAAAGGTCATACAATAAATCAGCTTTGTATAGACTGAAACAACGAATCAAATTTATTTGCAATTAGTTTGGGGTAAAGCAGGAAAATGAGATGATATTAAATCAGAGCCCATGAGGGACCTACATTAAGTGACAAATGACCTTCTCCTGACTTTAAATTTCTATGCTTCCAAACAGCAACCTGCAGAAAAAAAAATTGCTATATTGATGGTGGGGTTAATTCTCTGAATATTTGCTGAAAATCTGGCTCACAAGCAAAACACGTAAGTTGGCAAAGTCACAATATTTCAATATATGCCAATGGATATGTCTCCCGATTGCTAGTGCACAACCAGAAAATACACATAGAATGTCGAAACATAGTCTTGGTATGTTAAAGATAATGATTGAAGCTTTTCCAAAGGTTCCTGCCAATGGGATCTTGTGGTCCTGTAAATAGCAAGCACCAACCGCGGTGATGGTGTAGGCGGGGGAAGGGGGGTGTTGGTGGTTGAAATCACAGAACAGGAAAACTCGTCAACAGTAGTGGGATCTTCTGATAGCTGCTAAGCTGAGTCTGCAGCAGATGGTGGAGGAAATCAATAAGAAGGAAAAACATATTTGACTTCATTCACACCAATCTGCCTGCCATAGACACATCAGTTCATGACAGTATCTGTGACAGGAGTGACCTGTGTACAGCCCTCATGGAGACATTGTGAAGGTGGAACTATGAGGATGCCATCCGTCTTGTTGTGAGGCACTACCACCATTTGAAATGGGATGGATCTTGAACAGATGTAGAAACTCAAGACTGGACAACCATAAGCCATTAGCAACAGCAGAATTCAATCTGCAAGCTCATAGCCTGACACATCCCCCACTTTGCAATTGCCACCAAGCTAGGGAGTCAACCTTGGTTGAATTAGGAACACAGGAGGGCATGCCAGGATCAACACCAGGCATATATGAAAATGAGGTATCTGGAGAAGTCATAATACAAAATGAATTGCATGTTAAACAGCACAAACAGCAGGCAGTACTCAGAGCTGAAAGATTCCATAACCAACAGGTCAGGTCAAAGCTCTGCCGTCCCGCCACATTCTGTCATAAAGGGTGGTGGATAACTAAACAACTCACTGGAGTAGAAGGCTCCACAAATATCCCCATCTTCAATGTACATCAGTGCAAAAAATAAGGCTGAAGCTTTTACAACAATCTTCAGCTAGAATTGCCAAGTGGATGATTCATCTTGGCCCTCTCTGGAGGTCCCTAACACGATAGATGCCAGTTCTCAATCAATTCTATCCACTCCATATCAATATCAATAAAGACTGTAGATATCGGATACTGCAAAGGTTACAAGAACTGACAATATTCTGGCAATGAAACTTGCCGCATCCCTAGCTCCATTCTTCCAGTAAAGCTACAAAACTGGCATTTACCCAGCACTGTGGAAAATTGCCCAGGCATATCTTGTAAACATCAATCAGGACAGATCCAGCCCAGACAATAATTGCCCCATCAGTTTACTCTTGATCATCAGTAAAATGATGGAAGGGGTCATGAACAGTGCTATCAAGTGACACTTGCTTAACAATACACAGCACACTCTCACACTGTTTGTGTTCTGCCAGGCCCACTCAGATCCTGGCATCCTTTTAACCTTGGTTCAAATGTGGACAAAAGAGCTGGACTGCAGAGGCGAGATGAGAATAGTTATCCTTGGCATCAAGACATCATTTAATCAAGTGTGGCAAAACTGGAGTCAATCGGAATCAAGGGGAAATCTCTTCACTGGTTTGAGTCATGCAGGACACAAAAAAAGATTGTGGTTATTGGATGTCAATCATCTTGGTTCCAAGAAGCCAATAAAATGATTTTCAGGGTAGTGTCCTAACCATCTTCAGCTGGTTTATCAATAACATTATCCTCCATCATAAGGTCGGAAGTAGGCAGATGTTTACTGGTGATTGCAAAATGTTCGGCATCATTCATGACTCCTCAGATACAGAGGTAGATCATTTTCAAATGCAGCAAGACGTAGACAATATCCAGGTTTGGGCTGATAAGAGGCAAGTAACATTCATACCACACAAGTGACAGACAATATCCATCTCCAACAAGAGATAATCTAACCAGTGGACTTTGACATTCAATAACATTGACGTCACTAAATCATGCACTGTCAACATCCTGGGGGTTACCATTGACCAGCAACTCAACTGGACTAGCCATATAAATACTGTGGGTACAACAGCTGGTCAGAAGTTAGGAATATTATTAGCAAGAAACTCACTTCTTGTCTCCCCAAAGTTTGTCCACCATTGAAAAGGCACAAATCAGAAATGTAATGGAAAACTCTTCCTTTGCCTGGATGAGTGTAACACACTCAAGAAACTTGACACCATCCAAGATAAAACAGCTTGTTTGACAGGCTCACCACCCACAAACATTCATTCTCCTCTCCTCCACTGATGCACATAGCAACAGTGTATACCATCTACAAGATGCACCGTAGGAACTCACCAACACTCTTTAGACAGCACTTTTCAAACCACCTAGAAGGAAAGGAGCAGCAGATATGCAGGAACGCCACCCCATGAAAGTTTCCCTCCAAGCCACTCACCATCCTGACTTGGAGATATATTGACATTCCTTCAATGTTGCTGAAGCAAAATCCTGTAACTCTTTCCCTGTCAGTACTGTGGATGTGTGACACCAAGTGATCTGCAGTGTTTTAAGAAAGCACCTTCTCAAAGGACAATTAATGATGGACAATAAGTGATGGCCTAGCCACTGACATCAATATTCCATGAGTGAATAAAGGAAAAACTCCATCCTCATTTGTTCATGCTCGATTCTCCATCACCTCCCCAGTCTATTACTTTGTTTAATGTGCTATATATATGTTATAAAGCCATAAAACTGCACTTTACATTAGTATGATCAATATTCCTAGATGTTTTCCCAGGTTTAATTTTATTTGCTCTGGTTCAATGCCTATATGATGGAGAAAGTATTTCTATGCATCCATGATTGATTTTTATGCAAGTGAGCAAAACCTACTCTGGAAATGGGTTGTGACAGATTTTACTTTATTCGATGTTTAAACAAAGTATGATATTTTTTGTCACAGAAAATACCTTTCAATGTGCCAAGCTAAGAATTTGGGTGTGTGTTCCCCTTGATCTTTCATCTAAATAAACCGGGAACGAGCCCCTTACTTTCCAATAATTCCTTTGATGCATGCACACAAATGCAAGGCTCAACTCCCTAATGTATGACTATGATGGGCATTTGGTTGAATTATGAAACAATTATGGAAACGTTGGTTGATATTTTCAGGACGACTTTGGTAATTCATTTTGCACATGGAATTTTCAACTGATCATAATCTGATGATCTAACTAAGATGTGTCCAGATAAGTTGGTATGTATTTTAGACTGAATACTCACTAATACTCTCTTATTAATGTATTCCTGGTTATGTCCTATCCAAAATGCAATGCCAGCACAAAAAGTTTGGTGAGAAATGAAATGAAATGATAACATAAGAACAGGAATAGACCGTTCAACTTTTTTTTGTCTGTTTTGCTGTTTTTTAAATTAGAGTTGATTTTCATTTTAACTCCATTTAGTTACTTTGATTCTACAATAAGGATTAACAAAAATTGATCAGAGTTCCGAAATTTCCTACTAACCTGATCTCAGCAAACTTTTGGGGGAGTGAGTTATTAAATCTCTACAATCCTTTGTTAAAACAAGTGCTTCCTGACATTCCCCTGAACAAACTAGGTTTTTAGAAAGTCTAATGCAGATAGGAAATATACAGTAAATGGCAGAACCCTTAAGGGTATTGATAGGCAAAGGGATTTGGGTGTACAGGGACACATGTCACTGAAAGTGGCAATGCAGGTGGAGAAGGTAGTCAAGGAGGCATACGTCATTGGCTGGGATACTGAGTTTAAAAATTGGCAAGTTATATTACATCTTTATAGAACCTTAGTTAGGCCACATTTGGAATATAGTGTTCAATTCTGTTCGCCACACCAACAGAAGGATGTGGAGGCTTTGGAGAGGGTACAGAAAAGATTTACTAGAAAAAAAAATAAATTAAATGACCATGAAACCATTGTAGATCATTGTAAAAACACACCTGGTTCACTAATGTTCATTCAGGAAGGAAATCTGCCATCTTTACATGGCCTGGCCTACATGTGACTCCAGCAGTGTGGTTTCCTCTCAAATGCACTCTGAAATGGAGGGCAATAAATACTGACACAGCCAACAATTCCTACATTTGAAAAAATGAATAAAAAAGAAATGTGGCAGCTAATTTGTACATAGTATTGTGCTACAAAGAGCAACAATATAAGGACGTGATTGACCTGGTGATACTGGTTGAGAGATAAAAAGACACTAGACAGAACACTTCTTCAAATAGGACATGCAATCTTTTATGTCCATAAAAAAAAATTTGGCAGGTGGTGCGGGTACAGCTCTTGGATGTTGATTTATGGGTTGCCTGGTACCTCAAGTCATAAATGAGTGCTTTATGTGGACCATCTGAAGGGCACCATGACAGCCCAGAGACTATTGATGTGGCTGTGCAGACACTTGGAATTGGGCCGGTGTCTGCGGGAGTTTGCGCGTTCTCCCCGTGGTTGCGTGGGTTTTCTCCGGGCGCTCCGGTTTCCTCCCACAACCCAAAAATTCGCTCTTAGGCTGATTGGGAAACAAATTGTCCCTATGGTGAAAATTTTCCAAATTAGGAATAATATATATATTATTATATAGGAATATTAAAATAGGATAATGTATTTGCTACTATATAGTATGACGGCGGCGCGGGCTCGTTGGGCCGAAGGGCCTGTTTCCCGTGCTGTGTTGCTTAAATTAAATTTAAAAAATATGTTGCCTGGTATGGAGGGCATTAACTAGAGGAGAGGTTGGAGAAACTTGGTTTGTTCTCATTGAGGTGACGAAGGTTGAAGGGAGATCTGATAGAAGTCTACAGGAGTATGAGAGGTATGGACAGAATGGCTAGTCAGAAGCTTTTTCCCAGGGTGGAAGAATCAATTACTAAGGGACACAGGTTTAACATGTGAGGGGTAAGGTTTAAAGGAGATGTACAACGCAGATTTTGTTACACAGAGAGTAGTGGGTGCCTGGAACTCGTTGCCGGGGGAGGCAGTAGAAGCGGATATGGTAGTGACTTTTAAGGGGCATCTTGACAAGTACATGAATAGGATGAGAATAGAGGGTCCCCGGAAAGGTAAGGGGTTTTAGTTAAGTCAGGCATATGGTCGGTGGAGGGTCAAAGGGCCACTTGCTATGCTGTAATTTTCTTTGTTCTTTGTATAATATACAATTGATGTTTTTAACCACCCTCATCCAGCTCTCCCTGGCCAGAAGAAATAATGTTTTTCTATCTCCATCTACTCCATCAATGTCTTTCATCGTCTCAAATATTTCAATTCATTCTGTGGCACACCAGTACCAACACTGCCTAGAGCAAGATGTCCTGAACTCATACAGTAATGTACACTACCATTGAACGTAAGATTTTTTTTTACCAGCAGTAATGCCAAGCACGATGCTCTAGGAATGCCAAAGAAATCGGGATAAAGGTTAGAAACAGCCGTGAAAGTACTGTCATTTTGCTTCCTACTGTATAGCCTCGGGCACTGAAGGATTGAAGACTGGATACCAACAGAATTCCCGAGTAATATCAAAGCCCTCTTCCAAGGAGAAGACCCTAGATGAGTTTGGTATGTTACGTGTCTTGCATTACATTATTGCTTTCAGTGGTCACTGAGTCTTGAACTTTTTGATCTGTGGACCATTTAAGAGGAGCAATTAGACACCCACTGGTCTTAACCCAGCCACTTTTCCATATTGCGGGAAAAAAACGTACAAGAATGAATTCAAATCTGTGGAAACTGTGACTATGTTGTTGCTTTTTCACTCCTAAATGTAGCAAATTTAAGTTCATTTTTATGAAGTGTAAGTAGATTATTAATTTATGTCAAAAACAAAAGATATTTTCATATTATAAACATTAATTCTATAAGGGAATACCTTTATTTGAAAGTTCTGACATATATTATAAAATTACTATAATAATCTTTTTGTCTGAAAAGCTTTTTAATGTTAATCAAACAAGGTCAACAGTAATATAAATTGTATTGATAAAATATGATGATTTGCCCACGCACATGACGAGCGGGATTTTCCGGCTGTGCTCACTCAAAACCGGAAATTCCTGCCCAAAGTCAATGGACCTTTGAGTAGTCCGCCCCCTCCCCACCTGCTACAATTCCTGTGGCGGGTAGGATGAGAAAATCCATCTCTCCCTCCATCCCCCCCACCACCATCGCGCACCCCCCCCCCCCCCCCCCCCCCCCCCCCCTCACCACCACTCTCGCCCATCACCAACGGCTTGTGGAAGCTGGTCTTGTTTGGTGACATTATGGGTCTGATTTTATCAAAAATTCATGCCCATTTTCAGGCACAAAATGGTGGTAAATTCAGGCGTTGGGCCTGTAACTCAATCTCCACATGAATCCGAGCAGACCGCGACTTTACCAACACCTGATTTGGGCATGGATCGGTGGGGGGGGGGGGGGTGGTGCTGTGAAGGGGGAGGGGAGCCTGCCCCCCAGAGGGGTCTGCCCCCCAGAGGAGCCTGACTATGTTTTGCGGGGGGGAGGGCAGTGGTGGTTTGTCGGGAGTCCTGCCTCCCATGGAGGTCCGATCATGGTTCATCCTTCCCTCTCCCACCCTCGGCTCTCTCTGCTGGTTTTCTCTTTCGCGCCCCGGCACTCTGTTTCAGATTTTTTTTCCAACTGCGCATGCGCAGTTCAGAGCTCCGATCGTTCCAGCAGCGCCAATTCCGTCCACAGCATGGATTGGATTGGAGTTGGCAAAAAGCGTATGGGTATGTTAGTATGAGGATTCTGGGCTCAAATCCGTTTTATGCCCTTAGCCTCCAATTGGTAAAATTGGCCCTATGTGGGTGCCTTGGATGAGGGGTCTGATCTGTTTCCTTCACCGGGTATTGCGGATTAGTGACCAGTCTGTGGACTACCTGAAGCACTCTCAGTTACCCCTCCCCTCCCTCACAGATCACATTTTGAGAAGCATTTCTTTAGATTGCAGCAGTTAATAATATTCAAAATGAAAGTGGAAACATTAATCGCATGTATCTTCAGGCTAAGATGATACCAGGAACCCATTCGTGCATATTTTCATAGGAATACTTAACACATTCACATAGAGTTATAGAATCATAATGGTTTACAGCATGGAAACAGGCCCTTAGGCCCAGCTTGTCCATGCCACCCCTTTTTTTTAAACCACTAAGCCAGTCCCAATTGTCCGCATTTGGCCCTTATCCCTCTATACCAATCTTACCCATGCAACTGTTTAAATGCTTTTCAAAAGACAAAATTGTACCCACCTCTACTACTATTTCTGGTAGCTTTTTCCAGATACTCACCATCCTCCGCATGAAAAAATTGCCCCTCTGGACACTTTTGTATTTCTCCCTTCTCACTTTAAACCTATGTCCTCTAGTTTTAGACTCCTCTATCTTTGGGAAAAAATGTTAAATTTCCTGTAGCTGGTGGAACTGAAACATTGCCTACCAATCAGCTTTCCAAAGCGGGATTCCTCTCAAGTGAAGGCAGAAGTTCTGCCTGAAGCCAATCAATGTTTGTCAGAGTGTGAAGTAGCATTGGCATTTCTGGAGTCACTGGGGATGTACTATGAGCCCCCACCATCTTGAAAATTCAGGCCATGATGTTATCTCTTTCATCGCAAGATAAATTGCTATTGATCCATTTAATCTTTTCCTTCCAGAAATCCAAATCTTACATCTTCTAGCCACACTACTTTGCTATTTCTCATATAAAGCCTGTGTCACAGATTCAACTAACCATTCTAATAATCAGATCAGTAATTAGTTGGCACAGTGGTTAGTGCTACTGCCTCATAGTGTTAAGGACCGGGTTCAATTCCTGGCTTGGGTCACTGGCAGTTTGTGTGGGATCTGCACATTGTCTCCATGTCTGTGTGGGTTTCCTCCAGGTATGCTGGTTTTCTCCCACAGTCCAAAGGCTTGCTGGCTAGATGCATTGACCATATTAAATTCTCTCTCAATGTACCCGAACAGGTGCCAGAGTGCAGTGACTAGAGGCTTTTCACAGTAACTTCATTGCAATATTAATGTAAACCTACTTGTCATTCTAATAAATAAACTTTAAAACTTTAATAAAAGGTGCTTCACAGAAACATTATCAAACAAGATTTAACATTGCACTATCTAAATAGACACTAGGGCAGTTGACCTAATGCTTACTCAAAAAGATAGGTTTTAAGGAGCTTTTTAAAGAGGGAAAGAGACAGAGAGAGGGGTAGAGGTTCAGGAAGATAATTCCAGAGATTAGGGTTTAGGTAATTGAATGCAAGGTCAGAAATACAGAAGAACAGAGATGACTTGGAGGGTTGTAGGTCTCAAGGAAATTACAGAAATTGGGAGAGCTGAGGCCATAGGAAGATTTTAAAAAGGGAGTGAGAATTTTAAAACTGAAACCTTGCTTAACTTGATCAGTGAGCAGAGGAGTGATAATGAGAATGGTGCTTACCGCAAGGTCAGACATGAGGCAGCAGAGTTTTGGAAGACATTGCCTTACGGAGTTAGACATTTTGGAGACTAGCCGGGAGTGTATTTGGGTAGTTAAGCCTCGGCACAGCAAAGTCTCGGATGAGGGTTTCAGCAACAGATGAGCTGAGATAGGGGTGAAGTTGGGCAATGTTACAGATGTGGAACTAGATGGTCTCATCAGAAGGACACCTGGGAGGCAGTTAAATATGACATCAAGGTTAGAAAGGTTCAGTTGCCAGAGAAAAGAATGGGGTCAATGGCTAGAGAGTAGAGATTTGGTAAGATCTGCACACCAAATCTTCGATACACTTAGATGGAGGAAGTTTCCATGCAACCAGTACTAGATGTCAGACAAAAGCAGCCTAAACATTTAGAGTAAGTAGAAATGTCAGGAGAAGTGGTGGTGAGGTATGCTTAGTGTTGTCAGCATACATGTGAAACCCGACATTTTCCATTGACTCACTTAAATTGACAGAGCGAATAGGACGTTTGACCCCTGGTTTGGTGAACAGTATTTGTTGTGACCACTGCTTCTCTCTTGGAGTGCCTGGTTGGGGCATTACTCCAGATGTGCCTGCTTTGAGCTTGAACTGACTATGAATGACATAGCAGGAACAAATGTTTGTTGGTAAAAATATGTCTGTTTGTGCCATTTGATAGATGACCTCATTCTGCCAACCTAAGCAGTAACATTACAACAGTTGAGATACTGCTGTCAGCACATCAGGATACTCTCCTCGTCAAGAACGTAATTGAAAATAGCACACCTAGGAAGACTGGCTGGAGGAAAACCACAACAGAAGGAAAAAGAATGCATCCAATGGAAGGTCGACGTTGATGATGCTGTGGAAAACTGGGAATATATCCAATACATTCCCACACAACAACATCAGGAGTTTTCAAATCAAGAAAGTTTGAGCACTTTCAACCTCCATTAGTTAACCATAGATCTCTGGAAACACTTCAAGAATATGAAAAATAGCCCCAGCTATATATTGCGCTCTCTACCTGTCCTCTGCAGGCAGCAGACTTGGGAGGCAATGGTATAGTGGCATTGTCACTGGACTAGTTATCCAGCAGTTTACCTAGGCTAATGCTTTAGGAACCTGGGTTCGAATCCCACCATGGCAAATGGTGAAAATTGATTTTAATAAAAGACTGGAATTAAAAGTCCAATGATGAGCAATAAAATGTCGATTGAATTGAAAACCCATCTGGTTTACTCATGTCCTTTAGAAGAGGAAATCTAACATCCTTAGTCATTCTGGTCTACATGTGACTCCATATTCACAGCAATGTGATTGACTCTTAAAATGCCTTTTGGATGGGCAACAAATGCTGGCCCAACCAGCAATGCCCACATCTCATAAGCAGCATTGGAGCTGGAAGAAGAATCCTGGTTGCTAAGCCAAAGCAGAATAAAAGAGAAACAGGCACCTATCAGAAACATTGCTCTCTATTGTAGTCAACCACTTTCCTAGTCTATGCCCATCCTTGGTGGAGATTGACATAAATTTGGATGTGATATCATGGAAGTATGAACACATTGTAGAATGTACTGTATTATTATCTTGGTGTCAGATTGTAGTATTGTATTTTTGGAGTATGTGGAAGAGACCTTGGTGCAATGGGTGTCAGTAAATTGGCTAACCAGAATTTTCTGCTTCTGTTCTCGTCAGTCTGTCATTGATTCCCCCGACCCTTCTGCATTCATCTTATTAGACATCTCATTGTGCTGACAATAAACCCTGGCCCTAGGAGGTTGTGTGTCAACAGCTTGGCCTCCATCTAGTGTCTAAATTTGATTTTGGCTCATTGCCCTGGCTGTGCTGCCAGTGGGACACATCTGGCTGAATATTCAGTGGAAAAGTTCACCAAGGCTCATAGCAAATTGGCAGGATCAGTCCCTGGAGTCAATAAGCAGACCCATTACAATGGAAACCAGGGTTGTATTGCTACTTCCGGATAGTGCATGCAAAGAATAATAGCAGCTGTCAGAAGAGCAATCTAAAGTAAGTTCTGTTGTATTTCTATGGTTACTTCACCCAAATTTATTAATCTGAGATAGGACTGGTAAACTAAATATAAACCTGGTTTATTTGAAGGTTTTGTACTTAATTGCTCAGTTAATCAATTTACTTTCAAAATTCAACAGACATTATTAATAGGAAAATACACATGATGTTCCTTGACACCAGATAGCTAAACTGAAAACTCTTCTGAGCAATATCTGCTTGTCACATGGTTTATATTCTGGCTACGTTTAGCATATTTTGTTTTAAAGTGTATGGCAACAAGCTCTTCTTTCCTTTTTTAGGGGACTGGATTTGGAAGGAACAGCCATTATCCACAAATCTAGCTTTGGCTGTTGTCACCCATAGAACATAGAACATAGAACATTACAGCGCAGTACAGGCCCTTCGGCCCTCGATGTTGCGCCGGCCAGTGGACCCTCTAACCTAAACTATTCCAATATCATCCATATGCCTATCCACCGACCATTTGAATGCCCCCAAAGTAGGCGAGTCCACAACTGCTGCAAGCAGGGCATTCCACGCCCTCTGTGTAAAGAACCTGCCTCTGACATCCGTCCTGTAACTACCACCTCTTAATTTAAAGTTATGTCCCCTCGTGTTGGTCATCACCATCCGAGGAAAAAGGCTCTTACTATCCACCCTATCCAATCCCTTGATCATCTTATACGCCTCAATTAGGTCACCGCGTAACCTTCTTCTCTCTAATGAAAATAACCTCAGGTCACTCAGCCTTTCCTCATAAGGCCTTCCCACCATACCAGGCAACATCCTGGTAAACCTCCTCTACACCCTTTCCAATGCTTCCACATCTTTCTTATAATGCCGCGACCAGAACTGTACGCAATACTCCAAGTGCGGCCGCACCAGAGTTTTGTACAGTTGTAACATAACCTCACGGCTCCTAAATTCAATCCCTCTACCAATAAAAGCTAACACACCGTACGCCTTCCTAACAACTTTATCAACCTGGGTGCAAACTTTCAAAGAGCTATGTACTTGTACCCCAAGATCCCTCTGCTCGACAACACTATTAAGGGTCCTTCCATTAGCCCTATATTTCATATGCCTGTTATTCCTACCAAAGTGAATCACCTCACACTTAGCCGTATTGAATTCCATTTGCCACCTCACGGCCCAGCTCTGCAACCTATCTATGTCCCTCTGCAAACTGTAACATCCATCCTCGCTGTCTACAACTCCCCCCACTTTGGTATCGTCAGCAAATTTACTAATCCGACCCTCTACACCCTCATCTAGGTCATTTAAAAAAATGACAAACAGCAGTGGCCCTAAAACAGATCCTTGAGGTACACCACTTGTAACTGCACTCCAGGTTGAATATTTCCCATCAACCACCACCCTCTGTCTTCTATCAGCTAGCCAATTCCTAATCCAAACTGCTAAATCACCTTCAATCCCATTCATCTGCACTTTCTGCAGTAGCCTACCATGGGGAACCTTATCAAACACTTTGCTAAAATCCATATACACTACATCACTGCCTTACCCTTATCTACCTCTTTGGTCACCTCCTCAAAAAACTCAATAAGGTTTGTGAGGCACGACCTACCCTTTACAAAACCGTGCTGACTATCCCTAATCAATTTATTTCTCTCTAGATGCTTAAAAATCCTATCCCTTATAATTCTTTCCAAGACTTTGCCCACAACAGAAGTCAGGCTCACCGGTCTATAATTTCCAGGATGGTCCCTACTCCCCTTTTGAACAAAGGGACAACATTTGCCATCCTCCAGTCTTCCGGCACTATACCTGTAGCCAACGACGACATGAAGATCAAAGCCAAAGGCTCTGCAATTTCCTCTCTAGCCTCCCAGAGAATCCTAGGGTAAATCCCATCTGGCCCAGGGGACTTATCAATTTTCATACCCTCAAGAGTCGCTAACACCTCCTCCGTATGAACCTCAATCCTGCCCAGTCTACAACCTGGTATCGCAGTATTCTCCCCGACAACATTGTCTTTCTCCTGCGTGAATACTGACGAAAAATACTCATTCAGTGTCTCTCCTATCTCCTCAGGCTCCACGCACAACTTTCCACTGCTATCTCTGACTGGCCCTAATCTTGCCCTAACCAATCTTTTATTATTTATATACCTGTAAAAAGCTTTAGGATTCTCCTTAATCCTATCCGCCAAAGTCTTCTCGTGTCCTCTTCTAGTTCTTCTCAACTCCCTCTTTAGCTCCTTCCTGGCTGATTTATAGCTCTCCAGTGCCCTAACTGAGCCTTCACATCTCATCATTATATAAGCCTCCTTCTTCCTCTTCACCAGAGATTCAATTTCCCTAGTACACCATGGTTCCCTCACTCGACCACTTCCTCCCTGCCCGGCAGGCACATATTTATTATGGACATGCAGAAGCTATTCCTTAAATATGCTCCACATTTCAGATGTCCCCAGCCCCTGCAATATCGTATCGTGCTCCACCCTATGCATCCTAAATCTCTCCTAATAGCTTCATAATTACCTTTCCCCCAGCTATAACTACTGTTATTCTGTATGTGCCCATCCCTTTCCATCACTACGGTAAATGTAACCGAATTGTAACCCTGACCTCTTCCCTGCAAATACTGAGGGTTCTCCAATAAAAGTATATTCAATGGACTAGAAGCTAATGGGGACATCAGATAGTTCAACAGGCTGGAGCCAACAGAATGTTCTGTAATGATCAAAGTCTGGCCACAGCCAGCAGCCCAGATGTGAGAATGGCACAGTTGGTAGCACTGCTGTCTCACAGTGGCAGGGACCAGGTTCAATTCTGGCCTTAATAGCTATCTATGCGAATTTTGCATGTTCTTCCAGTGTCTGTGCTGAGTTTCCTCAAGTGCTCCAGTTTTCTCCCACAGCCCAAGATGTGCAGGTTAGATCGATTGATCATGCTGAACTGGCCTTTTGTGTCAGGATAGACACATGAAGTTACGGGAATAGGACTTGGGTGGGATTATTGCTGGCGTAATCTCCATGGGCCTAATGGCCTCTTTTTGCACTGCAGGAATTCTTATTCTATGAACTTGGCAGGCCTCCCCATGAAATTAATTGATATTGATGTTATCCAATAAATTTCAAATGTTATTCGTGTGTGGGTTATGGGAGAAGCCATATTTAAGCCATATGGACCAAGAGCAGGCAGAATCTAGCACAGACTTGTGTGCCATATTGGCTCAACATTTTTTGGTTTTTAATTTTATTGGCCGGGAATAATCCACTAATTGAGTGAAATGACCAGCATGCCCAGCTCTCCAACATGAGCTGCCATCAAGTGAGTTCTGAGACAGCGAAGCAAAATTTCCCAAGAACCATATATAACCCAAAAAGCAGGAAAGGATGAATACTGCTTCTATTGTGACATAATGGTGTGTGGGTGAGTGAGGTGTATAAGGCTGGAGAGGGGGGTGGTGGTTGTGCATTGGTACACTCTAATGTTATGCAATTGTGTCTTTGATTCTTTCACTTGTCAAGGCAGATCAAATGTTAAGGGTAAATATACAGTTAATGGCAGAGCCCTGAATAGCATCGATGAACAGAGGGATCTTGGGGTTCAAGTCCATTGCTCTCTACAAGTGGCCACACAAGTGAATAGGATGGTAAAGAAAACGTATGGCATGCTTGCCTTTATTGGTTTAGGCATTAAGTATAGGAGTCAGGCTTGTCATGTTGCAGCTTTGGTCATGCGCACTTAGAGGATTGCCTTCAATTCAGGTTGCCACAATGCAGGAAGGATGTGAAGGATGTTGTGAGGTTTACCAGGATGCTACTTGGTTTAAAGGATATGAGCTGTAGGGAGATGCTGGACAAGTTAGTGTTGTTGAGGCAGTGGAGGCTGAGGGGAGACCTAATAGAAGTCTATAAAATTAGGAGAACATTAGATTGGGTTGACAGTCAGAATTTTTTTCCCAGAATTGAAGTGTCTAATATTAGGAGGCATGAGAGGGGGAAAGTTCAAAGGAGGTGTGAGAGGCAAGTTTTTTATACAGAGACTTGTAGGTACTTGGAACGCGCTGCCAGGGATGGTGGTGCAGTTAATGTTTAAGGGTCTTTTAGGTAAGCACATAATATGCACAGAATAGAGGAATATGGACCAAGAGCAAGCAAAAGGGATTAGTTTAATTTGGCATCATGTTCGACTCAACATTGTGGGCCAAACGGGCCTTATCCTGTGCTGTACTGTTCTATGTTCTATGTTGAGGAGCACTTACATCAACTATACATGTCAGAGCCTAATGAGTTAGCTCCATGAATGATACAGGAGCGACGGCAGATGTTATATGAATTCAGGAAGTGGTGTGAGTCCTGATAACTGAGGAATTAGTGTGCAAGTCTCAATAAAAACTGACACATGGGCAATGTGGAAAATTAATAGGAGCTGGAAAACATTCATAACATATTGAGGAAGAGAGAAATGATGTCGGCTCCTTTTCCTGCCAGTCACGGCTCTTATAGGTGATTAAGTAACAAAAATTATTTGAAAATACTGGTTACAGCCTCGGGCCATCTTCGCTTCTTGAGCAGTTCCATGTATTCAAGATCCTACAATAACTACACGCATTTGTAAGATGGTGAGAATCATATCTGTTTGCCATACTGTGTATGGGACCACTGTCACTGTGGTAGAAGGAACCAATTTGTAAAAGACACACAGCCCTGAAGTGTCAGACCAACCTGTCATATTGGTTGCAATGACTCTACATGCGACAAATTTATCCCATTAAGGTGAAGAATAGAGGCACTCTTATACTGAAGCCGTTTTGCTTTTCGAACCCAGTGACAGCACCGATCACTTCCAGGTCACTCTTGCTACAGCTCTGATGCCATGCAAAGCTTCCCTTCCAGTGCCTTAATAAAGTGCCACATTCTAAAGGAACATGTCCTTATGCTGCCCATTCCCTTCATTCATGTGGATTCTTCGTGCGAGCTTGATCAAATGGTGCCAATTACAGCGCCAAATTAAATGTCGTTTTGTTATTTGGACTCACGCCACTGGGAATTGGATCAAGATTGCCCAAGTATATTTTACTTAGGATTCTCATAAGCCATTAAAAAGAGGAGATTTCATTTTAACTGTGATGCATTCTAAGGTCCCAGAGGTGAATCAACATTTAATAAGATTTCTGATCTACTGGCAGTGATAGATTGGATGCTTGTTGTATTGTGGAAACAATCCAAGAACATAATCCAGGGCTTATCCAGGAAAGATTGTGTTCGTGCCTGATTTTAGCCTTGTTGGTCACATCTGATGCTACCTAGCAGCAGACTCATTAGCAGGCTTATTTGGTTTTAGGCATGCCAGTAGCTCCAGAGGTTGTTGTATCTTCTGCCCTCACAAGCAAAACCTTGGCCTTCACAGCCCAGGTTCCCCTTTCTCCCACTGAACTGCATTTACTTCCACAACCCCCATCTGCCTCACGCCCGTCCTGATACACTTACCTGACTGAGAGATCGGTTCCCCCAGGTTCCTGGTGGTAAATTCCCGCTGTGTTCAGCTTTCTTCCATTCTCCCACTCAGCCTCCACCTCACTCCTGCCGAATACCAGTGGGAATCAGGTCCAGTAGTGAGGAGCAGAAGCTTACAATGGATGGATGTCAAGTTGTCAAGTCGCTGAGTCAAGGCAATTCTGCCCCTTGCGCCCACCAGCCCTTCACTGATTCTATACTCAAGAGTTGAAATCGGAGAGAGGGTTGGATAGAAGGGCAATGCCTGGCCAGAGAGGAGGGAAATAGAAGGGCAATGCCTGGCAAGGGATGTTTAGCTTTTTTTTCTCACTGAATGAAAATTTCTGTTTTTAAGAATGATCTTGTCTGGCCCAACCTTCTTCCCCATGGAATTTATCTGGTGGCTAACTCTCTGCAGCTGCTGAGTTGAAATGGCAGGTGCATCTCACTAGTTTTGGATGGGTATTCCATCCTGCTTCTTGCTTGGTTGAGCAGGTTTAATATCTTTGTTTGGAGCTGGATGATTCTATCTGCTCGCCAGCCTGCTTTCTGCCCGTATGATGATCCTCTGACTCATTCTGGTGTGCAGCCTCTACCAGGAGGTCTATGTGTGA
This sequence comes from Sphyrna mokarran, assembly GCA_024679065.1. NCBI lineage: Eukaryota > Metazoa > Chordata > Chondrichthyes > Carcharhiniformes > Carcharhinidae > Sphyrna > Sphyrna mokarran. The sequence goes on from JAGIQG010000007.1 coordinate 103,047,830, forward strand.
GGCAGGGGTTGGTTAGTTTTAGCAACTGCAGGCTTTTCTGGGCTTACCATTTGACCAGCAGCTTCTGTGCTATTGAAGTTAAAGATTTCTTTTTTTTTTAAATGGTGACGTTGAAATCTGGAGTATCAATGAGCATTTTTCCAGCTGAAATGGAGCAGTAGTCTACAGTTTATGCAAAAGTTAGAGGGGGCATCTCCATCTATTTTAAATTGTTAAATTAGAAATGGGATTCTGCAGCCCAGACACCAATGGGGAGTTACTCAACTGGGGCTTACCGCTGCAGCCTATGGCCAGGCAGGCAGGGTCTTAAAGTGTTAAAGGATGAATACATGGGATTTAATGGGTTTGAGAGTTATAGATAGGCCTGGTAGATATGGATATGATTGGCGCAACTTGTGGGCTGAAGGCCCTATTTGTGCTGTAGTGTTCTATGTTCTAAGTTCTTCCTAAAGTGCTGGGAGAACATCTCCAGACAAGTAACTTAGTCCTGACAGGCTAAGTGGAAGTTTTCAGTCATACTCTTGTGGGTAGGGAGCCCTTCTGAGAAAGTGCCCCCGCGGGCACGACGACGTGAGCAAATTGGTATGCTGGCCAGCAATGCACAATACCTCACCCACCCGCTTATGCATTTGCTCCATTTGGCTCCTGAGATTTACTGCAAAAGTTGGTGGCATCAGGATCAGAAGCTGCCCACTGCATAACACTTTTACTGATTCCACCAAAATATGCAGGGTCCCAGGAAGGTCACCTAATGTCGATAAAACTAGCTTCCCTGTTAATGTTGTATCATTGATGCCTGCTCTCTCAAGGATGGTGCAAGGAAGAAGCTGTCAGTTGACTGATAAGCTGAGTGAAAATACGATCTAAGAAGATCCATTAGAGATGCCAAAATACAGCATTGGACCAAGCTGGAGTCCAAGGCTAGCCACACAGATTCCCGTCGATTATGACAAGTTCTACAAGGTCTACTGCAAGATGAAGACATGAAAACTTGCCGGTTCCAGCGTACTCCTTCCTGATAAGCTCAATGCATTCTATGCCCGTTTTGAGCAAGAGGTAAGTGAGAGCATGTTCACCACCATGAAGCTTTGGATGAATCCATATCTAGAGTCACCATTGCAGATGTCAGAGCAACTTTCTCAAGGGTCAAACCATGGAAAGCGATTGGCCTGAATGGGGTATCCGGATGAGCATCCAGATCCTGCATGGATTAGCTGGTGGGGGTATTTACAGACACCTTTAACCTCTGTTTACAACAATCTGAGGTCTCTATCTGCTTCAAGAAGGCAGCCATTATCTTAGTATCTAAGAAAAACCAAGCAGCGTGTCTTAATGATTATCGACTGGTGGCACTGACATCCGTCATTATGAAGTGATTCAAAAGACTACTCATGGCACAAATCAATTCCAGCCTCCTGGATGATCTCGATCCACTTCAGTTAGCCAATCGCTGCAACAGGTCCACAGCAGATGCCATCTCCTTGGCCCTGCATTCAACCCTGGAACACATGGGCAACAAGAACATCTATGTCAGACTCTATTTATTGACTATAGCTTAGCATTCAACAATATTATTTGCACCAAACTCATTCCAAACTGCATGGCCTGGGCCTCAGTACCTTCCTCTGGATCCTGAACTTCCTAACTCACAGACCACAATCAGAAAGGATAGGCAACTACACTCCCTCTATGATCTTGAACACCAGTGCCCCACGAGGCTGTGTTCTCAGCCCCTTACTGTACTCATTATACACTGATGATTGTGTGGCCAAATTCCACCTTCCAACTTGATTTTCAAGTTTGCTGACAACACCACGATAGTGGGTTGGATCTCAAACAATGATGAGACAGAGTTCAGGAATGAGATAGAGAATCTGGTGGACTGGTGCAGCAACAATAATCTTTCCCTCAATGTCAACAAAACAAGGGAGAATGTCGACTTCAGGAAGCGTAAAGAAGAACATGTGCCTGTATACATCAATGGGGACGAAGTAAAAAGGGTCGAGGCCTTTGGGTTTTTACGTGTCCGGATCACCAACAATCTGTCCTGGTCCTCCCATGCCAACACTATAATTAAGGAAGCTCACCAACGCTTCTACTTTCTCAGAAGACTAAGAAAATTTGGAATGTCAGCTATGACTCTTACCAGTTTTTAAGATGCACCATAGAAAATATTCTTCCTGGTTGTATCACAGCTTGGTATGACTCCTGCTCTGCCCAAGTTCACAAGGAACTACCAAAGGTTGTGAATATAGCCCAGTCCATCATATATGATGGTGAACTGGGCTTTTTGGTGAGCCTGACTTCTGTTGTGGGCAAAGTCTTGGAAAGAATTATAAGGGATAGGATTTATAAGCATCTAGAGAGAAATAAATTGATTAGGGATAGTCAGCACGGTTTTGTGAAGGGTAGGTCGTGCCTCACAAACCTTATTGAATTTTTTAAGGAGGTGACCAAAGAGGTAGATAAGGGTAAGGCAGTTGATGTAGTGTATATGGATTTTAGCAAAGCGTTTGATAAGGTTCCCCATGGTAGGCTACTGCAGAAAGTGCAGATGCATGGGATTGAAGGTGATTTAGCAGTTTGGATTAGGAATTGGCTAGCTGATAGAAGACAGAGGGTGGTGGTTGATGGGAAATATTCAACCTGGAGTGCAGTTACAAGTGGTGTACCTCAAGGATCTGTTTTAGGGCCACTGCTGTTTGTCATTTTTATAAATGACCTAGATGAGGGTGTAGAGGGTTGGATTAGTAAATTTGCTGACGATACCAAAGTGGGGGGAGTTGTAGACAGCGAGGATGGATGTTACAGTTTGCAGAGGGACATAGGTTGCAGAGCTGGGCCGTGAGGTGGCAAATGGAATTCAATACGGATAAGTGTGAGGTGATTCACTTTGGTAGGAATAACAGGCATATGAAATATAGGGCTAATGGAAGGACCCTTAATAGTGTTGTCGAGCAGAGGGATCTTGGGGTACAAGTACATAGCTCTTTGAAAGTTGGCACCCAGGTTGATAAAGTTGTTAAGAAGGCGTACGGTGTGTTAGCTTTTATTGGTAGAGGGATTGAATTTAGGAGCCGTGAGGTTATGTTACAACTGTACAAAACTCTGGTGCGGCCGCACTTGGAGTATTGCGTACAGTTCTGGTCGCCGCATTATAAGAAAGATGTGGAAGCATTGGAAAGGGTGCAGAGGAGGTTTACCAGGATGTTGCCTGGTATGGTGGGAAGGCCTTATGAGGAAAGGCTGAGGGACCTGAGGTTATTTTCATTAGAGAGAAGAAGATTACACGGTGACCTAATTGAGGCGTATAAGATGATCAAAGGACTGGACAGGGTGGATAGTGAGAGTCTTTTTCCTCGGATGGTGATGACCAACACGAGGGGACATAACTTTAAATTAAGAGGTGTAGTTATAGGACGGATGTCAGAGGCAGGTTCTTTAGACAGAGGGTGGTGAGTGCGTGGAATGCCCTGCCTGCAGCAGTTGTGGACTCGCCTACTTTGGGGGCATTCAAATGGTCGGTGGATAGGGATATGGATGATATTGGAATAGTTTAGGTTAGAGGGTCCACTGGCCGGCGCAATATCGAGGGCCGAAGGGCCTGTACTGCGCTGTAATGTTCTATGTTCTATGTTCTATATATATCATCCTCCTAACCATTGACTCTGTCTACACTTCCCTCTGCTTTGGCAAAGCAGCCAGCATAATTAAGGACCCCACACACCCAGACATTCTCTCTTCTGACTTCTCCTGTCAAGAAAAAGATACAAAAATCTGCGGTCACGTGTCAACCAACTCAAGAACAGCTTTTTTTTCCTGCTGCCATCAGACTTTTGAATGGATCTACCTTGCATTAAATTGATCTTTATCTACATGTTAACTACGACTGCAACCCTACATTCTGCATTCTCTTGTTTCCATAGAAACATACCATTTCTATGAATGGTATGTTTCCGGCATGCAAGAAATAATACTTTTCGTATTATACATGTGAGAATAATAAATCAAATCAAATCAAAAATCAAAGAAAGTCCTTTCTGTTCATGAATCTTCCTGGACTTTTCACCGGGGCCTTGAGGGCGACTTGGGTGTAGCCTATGGCCCCCTGAAAATCCTTGTATTGGCCATAACTTCTGCAGCCCAGGCTTCCTGCTGGGCCTGTTCCAGGTCAAGTTTAATATACTGGCCAACCCAGGCATACAGGGCATCTGTGAACTCCTTGACACACTTGTGAGTGAATGGCTGGGAAATGCCACAAAGTTGTCGACTGGCAGTCTGGAAGGACTTGGTGGCATAAATGTTGAAGGCGGCCATTACTTTTACAGCTAGCAGGTGTGGGTGTGTGCCCACCCCTCCCCCCACCTCACCCCAGAGTTTCAGATCCTGCAAAAAATCGCACTGTCTCCTTTCGAAGCTGGAGCCATCAGCAGCACACGAGCACACAATGTCCAATAGTTGCTTGAAGGACTTTTGTGGAATCGGCTGGGTCTGTGCTCCCTCCTTCTCCTATCCACCTTTAGACAGCCATGTTCTGTCTCCAGTCGCTGTCTCCCTCTACTCCTACGAGTGATATGGCCTGAGTCTCCTCTGCTTGCAATTTGTCCTCCTGCTCCTTCTCCTCCTCAGCTCCAGCAGTAACCAAAAGATCAATGCATTGCATCGCAAAAGTCATCTCATCAATCAGAAGTGGGTGGAATTAGGGTAGGGAGAGACAGATGGAGAGGTTAAAGAATTCTGCTTCCCCACCAGGTCAGCAACACACATCCCACACATACCTATCCCCCACAGACACCCAGCAACACACACTCCTCATACCTCTGCACAGAGTCCAGAATGGCAACAGCTCCCCCCCATTCTCCGTCCCGCTCACAGACACATATCCAGAGCTTATGCAGTAGTGACCACAGACAGTACTGTTTGACAAGTCCTGAGGGTGCAGCACTGTCACTTCAGAGAGTTTCCAGCCCATCCCCCACGAGCAAAAGCACTTGCTGCTAACAGCACTAGGACCCAGAGTCAGCACTAAGACCCAAGGTCAGCGCTCTGATCCAAGTCTATGCTGAGAGTCTGAAGTCAGATGCCATAAACAGCAGCAACCTTCCACTCCCCCCTCCACACATACTTGCAGGCTCTCTGATCCGAAATGCAACATGGCCACCATGAACAATCCCCTCTGAGCAGCACAGAGCAGCTTGAAAGCCGAGACTTCCCTCCTCGCTCACCTTCTCTGCTCAAGCACCTGAATATGACTCTTATCCATGAGGTGTTTTCCTGACCAATCTGGCTGCAGCGAGCGAGGTGGTTCAGGCAGGTGAGCTGGGACGATTGGGAATGAAGCTCAGTAATGACATTGTGATGAATGCAAAAAAATACAAATTGATGTTCTGCCTGTTTTGGACAGGCTCCCAATTATGTTGATTTTTTTTATTGGTAAAATGGGAATGGGCGTGAAAACGAGCGCCATTCCCGACAGTCACATCACTGCCAGTTTTACAACATTTTACCGTCATAAGGTGGGCGCGATGAGGTAATAAAATTTTGCCTAATATTCTGCACCCTTTCCTTTCCTTCTCCCCTATGTACTCTATAAACGCTATGCTTTACTATATGATGTGCAAGAAATAATACTTTTCATTGTATACCGATACCAACAAATCAAATTGACTCAAAATTGAATCAGTATTAGAAAGTATGGGTGGGATTCTCCTATGAGCTGCGGTTTGGGACAATGGAGTAGGTCATGGGAAGATATTTGCAAGATCTAGCATGAAATTACACTGGTATATTCCAATGTTGCCCACAAAAACAGATCAAAAATCCATTGGAAATTGGTGTGAAACTGATTTGCATCTTGATAATGGGATGCAGATAAAGGTGAAATCAGAATTCGCCAATTCTCCGCAATAACAGCTGGAAAATTTGCTGGTCAAGATTTGAACCAATGAGGCATGCAGAAATTGGATCTTAACCAAAGAAGGCTAAGGAGCTGCTTCAGGTGTTCAGGACGGGCACACCATAGTAGTGGGTGGGATGGAGGATCATCTATCAGGTGGATTTTCCAGCTTCAGTGTCTTCAAGGAATTCCGTATTCCAGCCTCAGAGTGTTAATCATAAAATCCCTACAGTGCAGAAGGAGACCATTCAGCCCATCGAGCCTGCACTGACAACAATTCCACATTGGCCCCTTTCCCTTAACCCCACATATTTACCATGTTAATCCCCTTGGCACTAAGGGGCAATTTAGTGTGGCCAACACACCTAACCCGCACATCTTTGGAATGTTCCTGGAGATCCATCTTCTTCCTTCAGGAGCTCCATCTTCATTCTTCAATGGTGGGTCAGTGGTGTCAATTTTCCTTTAAATCTTCCACCATGGAAGATGGTGCAAAATGGATGCATGTTTAATAATGTCGGGGAATGGGAAATGTGACATGGCATTCTATCAGTCTTCACAGTGGGAAATGCCCCTTATTCCTGCCCCCCACCACAGGATTTAGTCATTTTATGGGAGAATTCTATCCTGTGAGTGAAAAATAACAAAGATTGCTGGAAGTAACATGATATGAACATGAATCAGCAATGCATTGTACATATTTTGATATTGAATAAGAAATATTTTGTGAGTATAACAGCAAAAAACATTTCCTCATGATCTTTGAATATAGCATGCTGAGAAATGCATTGATGACTATGTATGTAGTTTTAAGAGAAAAATCTAGATAGGTCCTGAAATAATCAGTGGGTAGAACTGTTGTCATGGACCAGAAATGGACCGAGGTGCTGAACTAGCTCTTCACATCAATATTAACAAGATTTCAGTTAAATAAAATACCTAACAATTTTGGTTTATTCAGCGACACATAAATATGAGGGCAACATTTGCTGCGAATTAATACATGGTTAGAGAAAAATTGCACCAGATGGCTTATATTCTCAAATCAGAAATGACCTGTGTCAGTCTCAGATCAAAGAATCATAGGAGTTCTCTTAGTATTGGAGTGTATCTGAGACTTGGCACATGGTAAATGTAATTCTGATGCTAAGAAGGCATGAGTGAATTATAATTCAGCTTGCTCAACAATTAAGTACAGCTTGACAACATTCGATGGGATATTATCAATGTGTTGCTTATATAGTGCGAAGGTCATCATTCTTTCGGAAGTAAGTAATCTGTTTTAAGGCGGCTCAGTGGTACAGTGGTTAGGGCTGCTGCCTCACAGTGTCAGGGACCCATATTCAATTGTGGCCCTGGGTAACTGTCTGTGCAGAGTTTGCATATTGCCTGAAAAGGTTTCCTTTACGTGCTCTTCACACAGTCCAAGGTTAGGCAGATTGGCCATGCTAAATTGCCCATAAGTATCGCAAGATGTGTAGGTTAGATGGGTTATCCATAGTAAATGTGTGGAGTTACAGGGATTGGGTAGGGGAGAAGGTCCGAGTGAATTACTCTGTCAGAGAGTCGGTGCTAAAGGGCTGAACGCTTCTCCCAAATAGGGATTCTATGATTCTATGAAGATAAGATCCAAGAAACATAAATAAACTTTTAAAAGCACATCTTGGAGGTTTAAAAATTAAAATGTTATTCATGGATTTAATTAGCAATTAACTAATTGGGATAAAAAAGATTGGCTTAACATCTGCAAGCAGAGAGTGAAAATAAGTGGAGGAAGTTTGAACTGAGAGCAACTCACTGTCTGGTTATATTCTCTATTCTTGTTAAAATGTAATGAGGATGATTCTTCTGATGTTTGAAATGGCCAGATAATAAGTATGAGCACTGTTCATCCCACTCCATCAGCTTCGTTGTAGATTACAAATAGAACCAATGGTTCACTCTGAACTTCTTTCACCCTAAACCTAAACTGGTGTTCACATTGCTGTCAACTTAGCTTTTCACCTTTCTCAATTTTGATACAGCATTGTTTACTTGCATCATAAGCCACTAGCTCACCTAGCCCATGTGACGCAAAATCATTATTTTTCTGGGGATTTTTTTTTGTTATCGTGGAGAATTGATGGGGAGTGTTGGCTGCTGTGTGAATGGTGCCTTTAGTCAATCTAATATGGTCTGGCATTCCTGCTGCAAATGCTCTCAGCTCAAGATTTTCATTAGATATACTGGCACAAGAGCATGGTAACAATTAACAACAGCCACCTCGAGGATGCCATAGCAGAGTGTGTGTTGGGATCTACAGCTTTACTGCTGTAACCAGAAACTGTCATTTGGTCTATTTGTAATTCTGGTTGTGTTACATTAATATTTTGGTTATCAACCACAGGGATCTGTTTTATCCCCTTAATTTCCTGCATATATGCATTTTTTAATTGCTGAGCATATTTTCTATTAATTGGCATTTTTAAAAAATTTTAAAGTTTATTTATTAGTGTCACAAGTAGGCTTACATTAATATTGCAATGAAGTTACTGTGAAAATCCCAAAGGTGCCACTCTCCAACGTCTGTTCGGGTGCACTGAGGGAGAATTTAGCATGGCCAATGTATCTAACCGGTGCATTTTTCAGACTGTGGGAGGAAACCGGAGCACCCAGAGGAAACTCACGTGCAGATTCCACACAGACAGTGACCCAAGAAGGGAATCGAAGCTGGGTCACTTGTGCTGTGAGGCAGCAATGGTCGTGCAGTGCTGGTATTTGGTATATCCTGTGGCAACAGCAATGGATCATAATGCTAAGCTATTAAGAAACAGGACTGTAATAGATAATACACATGACAATAATAAATTAAATTACATCAGAAGAAACAATAATAAAAATGCATGATAAGGAAAACTAAAGCTGCTGATTAATGCTAACATAACAGATTACCCATGCATTTTTTCCTTAATAACATTTCATGCAAGCAAAGAAACAAAGTCACAGGATTATGTATCAAAAAAGTTAAGTGAGTAATGGGGAGACATTTAGTTAGTGCTTCAATTGATTCTGTGCATGTTGTTTTCTGAAATAGGATCATGTGCAAGGACTTATAGATTCAGAGAATAGTTACAGCACATAAGGAGTTCATTTGGCGCAGAGTCTGCCCCACAGGCATTTTGCAAGAGCAACTCAGCTAATCCCCCTTTTCCCATCATTTTGCAAATATTTTCTCTTCAGGTGTTTATCCAATTCTCCTCTGATTTTTATAATTGAATCTGCCTCTACCACACTCTTGGACAGTACGCTACAGATTGTAACCACTTGCTGCACAAAAGCCTTTCCTCACATCACTGTTTTGTTTTTTTGGCAATCAGTTTAAGTCTGATTTGTAATCCCTCTGCCAACATTTTCTGGAAGTTTACTTGATCACATCAGAAAGGCAGCACACCAACAGGGATTGATGCTGTTACTCTGCAAACTTGAACTAAAAGATTATTGCCATAGTCTTACATGCCATTCATGCCATGCTCGCAATGTAGTGATATCGGAGGATTTGGCGGCCGGTCAAATCTCCATTCACTGCAGTGGGATGGGAAAATCATGCCAGTGTGAACGGTGATGAGATTTCGGCCTACGTTTGCAACACCATGTCTCAGAATGCTAAAATTCTATCCACTGATGTGGTTCTGTTTTGGCATGAACTGATATTTAATGAGTGTGGATTTTACTAATTGACCCTGGTCAGATACCAAGATCAATTTGAGGCAAATGGGTCCAACCCTTCATTGGGAAATTCAACTTAAAGTGACACAAAAATATTTAGCCTAAACTTCCAAGTTCCAATGTACGTGAGGATTCACCCCAAAGAGGCACTAGTAATATCACAACCTGGAAGTTTTCAGGTAAAGATTTGCATAGCAATTGCTGGGAAATTCAAAATTGTTTTGGGCAATTATCCTGTACATCATCCGAAAATGTGCTTTAAATTGCAAACATAGGGTGGTTCAGGCACTCACAACAATATTGCCCATAAAAAAAGCTAGCAGAATTAAAACCACTTCTAATTTCTGGCTAACTATAACACTAATCCAACTTGAATCCAGAGGCTACTCCCCACCCCTGCACCTATCTTAATCCTTCACAGTCCCCCCAGACCTTCACACCCTCCACTGCTACAGCTCCATCCCTCTATCATCCCATCCCCACAGAACTTCCAACACCCCCCCCCACACCTCTCTCCTTCCTGGCAAACCTCCTTACTCCGTACAGGACTAGGTTGTGCGATAAATCCTGTCCGATGACTTTAAAAGATGCCTAAAAATACTACAATCCATTAATAATTTTCCACTCTCTATAAAAAATATACTTTTACTACAAGCCAATAAAAGTGTCAATCATTCAGATTCTTTAATGAATCAAAGGGATAAATTGAAGGCAATTGAAACCTCTTAACCTTGTGTAAATAAACGTTGTGAATTCACAAAATAGAGAGCCAGAGATGTAAATCAAGCAATGTTTCAGTGAGGCTCAGGTGTTTTACTGTTCTAATGGATGGCTCTGTTCTATTACAAGAATAAAAATGAGACTTGACTAAAAGCCCAGAAATCCATGAGGCTTTTGAAACAGTAAACCCTGAGAAAACACAAAGTCATTGACCAATCTGGTCCTTTGATATATGCTGTCAATTTCACAAGGTTTTTGCACTCTGGTAAGGAGTTTCAAGTGTTTGTGATTTCTGCAATTGAAACTTTATATTGATAATGTGTGATGTATTTACACTTGTACTAGTCTGTAGTAAAACTAAATATTTTTCAGAAAGTAGGTAGTTAACAGCAAATTTTTGTTCTAAAATTATTTTTTTATATACATTGTACACATGGTATTCATTGATTTTATGCAGTATATAATGGATGATTGGGCATAAAAAGGCTTGGCATGAGGGACCATTGGGATTATTTGGGGTGCAGATCTTGGCATAGAGGGCATGAGGTACTGTAGAAGTTGTTTGCAGGGGTGGGCGGCATTTTTTGCATGGTGGAAATGAGGTGGAGCTTTTGAAGTTACTAGCAATTGATGGTTCATGATACTTCTGTGATGCCATGAACCATAGTTCCTTGAAAAACCAACTCAGCTCCATGAATATTGCAGAGGGCTAGGACATGTCAAACTTTGCAATTGGAACCAGTCAGGTCAGGCATGCAGTGTGCCACTTTTTGAACGGAATAACCCAGACAGTATCAATATAAATTTTCAACAGCAGAAACTGCAAGCACTTGAAACTTTGTAATGATCCTTAAAAGGCATGTTAAAAATCAGAAATCATGGGAATAAGATCAAGAATATAAAAAATATGAAAAAAACTTATCATTTTTAAAGAGTTCTTGAGTCCTCTGGACTGGGTGAAAAAATGTTATGGTAGCAGAGAGCCAAAACTTGGTTATAGAAGCAAGGTTTATTAAAGAGAGGGAGGCAAGTGGTTAGTTTTAGTGGGAAGGAGAGTGGGGGGGGGGGGCATCAGTTTCAAGACGTTACCACCAGTGATAGAGCAATTACAATTGGAGATGTTCAAGAGATCAGAATTAGAGGAGTGCAATTATCTTAGAGGGTTGCAGGTTAGAGGAAAGCACAGAGATTGGGGGGGACAAGACCATGAAAATATATGCATACAAGCAAAAAAAATCAGCAAAAATAATGGTTAAGTTAATATTTAGAAAGTAATTTCCTATGCAATTTAAGAAAGCCTTGACTACAAAAATAATTACCTGGCAAACTGCCAACACAGTCAAACGACTGATTTAGAAAATATAATTGAGAAGGAAATACAAGGACAGATAATCATTCTACACCAGTCTTCACACAGCTATAACACTATGATAATTTAACAAACATCTGAGAAACAAACATATTTAATGGGGAGGCAAATTCAATTGAGCGAAAAAGAAAATACAAATAGTTGTCTATTTCAAAATACAGAACGGTACACAATTGCTTCAATTGCTGAAATATTCTTGGTTTGAAGTTACACTATACACAAACCTAGCTACACACAATGTTCTTTCTAAAGACTTCCCCTGGAACTGGCTAGGTTGTTATAGTTTCAACTCAGTTCGGGGAGTCGCAACATTTCACTTACGAATGCCCTTGACCCCCTTGTGTCAGGTTCTGTCAATGTTAAAAGCTAAAGTTCAATATATCAATTTCAAGTTATCCTAAGTCAGTACGTAACTAATTGAATATTCCTGAACTGCATTCACTGCTGTAATGGAGGGAGTACTGCAGAATATCTGTACACAGGAAAGTCACACAAACAACTGGATAATGGGCCATATCCTCTGATGAGAGTCTGAAGGAGATGTTGCACAAGTGTTGGGGGAGTCCCAAGAAATAATGTTGATGAAAGCTCAGTCCTTCACCAATAGATACCTCCGAAGGATCCTAAGGATACACTGGTCAAATACCATCAATAATATTAGGTTATGGGAGGAGGCAAAACAAAGTCCTCCAAAATTAAAAGGTGAGAGTGGAATTGGATAGGTAGTACTTCAAAGAAGCCACAGGACAACATTACACAGCAAGCTCTCTCATGGTATCCGCAAGGAAATGAAAGCAAGGCAGACCAAGAAACAAATGGAGGCAGGATGCAGAAAAAGAGATGAGAGCTCAGGGCTACACATTGCAACAACTGGAGAATTTGGCCCAAAACAGAGTGAAATAGAAAAATTCTGTTCCATGACTTATGTTCTGTCAAGCAGTGAAAAGGTTAAGAAAAACAAATCCCATATTCACTATTGATGGCCAAATCTGAACCATTCCATCTTTTGGCCCATTTGATTGTACCATTTTGTTTTGGCCTTCCTTAGTTTAAGAACATTGTTTGTACATGATGACTGCTGATAGTACATTCAGCATCCAATACAATGAAGTGAACTGCAAATTGAACACATCATAACAAAATAACACAAAAATGTTCCTGATCTTCTGTCCCAATGAAAAGTCTAAGCATCAGTTTTTTTCCTGAGCTCAGCATCTCCCACCCTTGAAGCAGCATATCAACTCTAATGCTTTAAGCATTAGTTCCATACCATTCTGCTAATAATTGCCCAATCCCTCAATAGACAACATTCCCAGCTTTCCTTCCTTCCTCCTCAACATAATTGTCAATGTCCTTCCTCCACTCAATCAGTAGCATTACTTTCCTTTGCAATTCAGTAATATGAATCCTAATGAACTCTCACTGAGACCAAAGCCTGAATTTTTGCAAAGCTGAATTGGCTTTCTGTCTTTTAACCTGCCCTTTAGGCTCCCTCCATACTTATTTTTATGTAAACGAAACCACTCATAACTTTCCACCCCACTCAGAGAAATCTAAGATTTTGGATAAAATTTTATCTCATTCGTATCCAACTCACTCTCAGAAGTGTTAATCTCCCCACCTGCCGATTACTTTCCCCATCTTTCCCCATGCTCTTATTCTTCATCTTTTACTACTGCTCACTCCCAACTTCCACCCTTTTGGCTTCTTGCCCACTCATCCTTGTTTTCTTTCCAACCAACTCTTTCCACTCTTTCTGCCCTCACTTATTCCTCTCTTACCTCACTTTTCCCACCTCCTCACTCACAGTTTTTCAGTCTGGCAGGGAATTAAGTAATATGAGGAAAGGGTAGCACAATGGAGTTGAAGCCTAAGATCAGCCACAGTTATATTGAATAGCTGGGCAGGCTCGGTCTTTCTTATGGTTAATTCATGCTCCTATTTCTGATTTTCTTTGTTCCCTTGTTGCATCCAATTATGCTACCTGGCCTTTTAGTTATATCTGAATGCTGTATTTGGTCCTGCACCCAATTGGATTTGTAATCATAAAATCGCAACTGATTTTAATTATTGCATAGAGAACATACAATTGAAACCCGAGGAACATGCCAGACAAACTTCAAGCAATATAAAGAATGATAAAGCACAAACAATCAGCAAAATGTACCAGTATAAAATGGAGGGAAGAAGTCAAATAATTCATTCCAAATATACGTTGAAAATCGATTTGTTTTTAGCTCTCAGATTTATAACATAACAAAGACATAAAATACAACATCAACAAAGAAATGGTTAAATATCAGAGCAATTTCTGTGCTTGCAAAGCTTTCAATTATGATTTACATCAAAGGTGAGTGCAAATGTGAAAAGCCTCAAACATGAATTGATGCTCAACGTGTCTTTGTGATCTTGAGAAATGTTTCAGATTGATAGATAGATGACTATTTACAGAGACCGGACCACCCATTCCCACATTCTGACGAATAAAATGGGATTGTTCATGAATTCTCTCATTGCCCCGGAGAAGCAATTAGGACAGTGAAACGATCTACATGTGTTCTGGGGATATCAAAGGTGACTTAAAACCTTAAACTTTCTGAGCTAATTGTCCTGATTTGCCAATTATGTTCGATGGGATATTTTAGCGTGCGCAGGCATGATAAATGATAAATGAAACAATGTCAAATTTCAAAGTGAAATCTTTATACTTTGTCACACATTCTGAATGGACACTGCAGGAGCTTTCCTTTTATTTCTTCGCACTAAGATCTCAGAAATCATTATATTATTGTTAAAATGTGGAGAGAGGCTGGGAATATGAATCACGCATTGAACATATTTCTGCAAGAATTCTGCTTAAATGTATGAAGCAGTGTTGCAGAGGTATCCTGCAAAAAAAGAAAACAGTGAATAGGAAAAGATTAATCTGAAGTTTTTACATTTCTTGATCTCTGCTATTAAGCTGCTTTTGCTGTCGCAAGTAAATTTTGAATATTAAAGGCCATTCATTCAAACCTGGACCCATTCTCCAGTTCTGCAGCTTAGTTTAACACAATATTTCAAGTCAATGTTTTCTGTAAAGGGTGAATTAATAGATTTAGTAAAAGTTAGATCTGACACCCCTGTATCATATGCTAGTCAAATGCTCTACCTCAATGTTCTAACGTCAGCAGAACTCACCAGCAAGGTTGTTAACTTGTTTGAAGAACAGACAGTTTCTAGTGAAGAGGTTACATACAAGCTTTTGGGTGAAAAGTTTAATAATACAAGATTGAAAATTAAACAATGTTCTGTGTACTGACTGACTGGTAAGCAGCCAGTATCTGTGACTTGGTGGAGAGAGTTGTGTTAGAAAGCTCTCTCTGGGATTGCTGTATTAGAGTTGTGTTAGAACTGAGAGTTGTATAAAAGGCAAGTGCTGTTCCAGAGGTTTCCCTAGGGTAGTGTCCTTCATGCTTAAATCATGAATACAATGTTATACCTGTCCCTGGATCTCCCATGGTTATTTGGAAGTAATCCACCACAACATCTCCATCTTGATAATCCTCCTTTATACAATCATTGCTGATATACTTCCTTTATCAATTGAAAAGCCCAAATTGTACATACTTTTCTGTATAACTTAGTTGCCTCATGCTGGTGATAAGCCTGTTGAGACTACTGTCAACTGCCTCATTTGCTTTGTTTTATCATTATGAGAACCAGACCTGACACAGTATTCAAGGTATCTGGAATAAGAAACCAGTCTCAGTAATGATAATCATGAAACTTCCAAATTGTCATAAAAACCCACTTACTTCACCAATGTCCTCCAGCCGCCCTTCCTGAGTTGTGCCAATATGAGTCCAGACCACAGCAATATATTTGATTTTTAACTGCTCTCTGAAATGACCTAGCAAGACACTCAGTTGTATCAAACTATTACAAACAGGTTGAAGAATCACTGTTGTCCATATAGTCTAGGTCTCTTTCTGTAGTATTCAGGGGAGATTTCCAAATTTTGACTCAAGGAGATTGAAGGATTGGTAATATAGTTTCAGAATAATGCGTGACTTAATGGGGAATTTGAAGTTGCTGGTGTTCTCATGTACTTGCTACCTTGGTTCTTCTTGGTGATAGATATTGGAAAGTGCCTTGAAGGAACCTTGATAAGTTGCTATAGTCTAGATGGTCCATATTGCAGTCATGATATATCAGGGATGGAGGGACTGAATGTTTAAACTAATGGATGGGCTTCCAATCAAGCAGGCTGCTTTATCCAGGATGCTGTTGAGTTTCTTCAATGTTGTCAGCATTGCATTCATACAAATAAGTGAGGAGCATTTCATTACACTTCTGACTGTGCATTCTAGATGGTCGATAGGCTTTGTGAAGTAAGGAGACAAGTATTCAGATCAGATTGCTTTGGTTCCAAAATCAGGTCAAAACCAAAATTTTTATGTAGCTGGTCCAGTTAAGTTTCTGTGCATTGATTGCCCCTAGGATGTTGATAGTGGAACATTCAGTAACAGTAATGCTGTTGAATGTCAGAGGGAGATGGCTAGATTCTCAGTTGTTGGAGATGGTTATTACCTGGCACTTGTAATACATGTTCTTCATCTATATTCACAACTCTTAATTTTATCATGACCTCTATTGACTTTTCCACTGTCATTATGTTTTCATACTACTCCTGTGACATCTAGCCTTGGACAAACAGAAAATTCTCTACCTAAATATTGAGAAAAAACAAAATCGTTGTTTTTCATCACTTCCACAAAGACTGGGCAGGATTTTACAGTACTGTCCACCCTGAGACTGGAAAATCCCACCTGAGGTTAATGAACCTTTGGCTTGTCTGCCATATCAACCATCTTATCTATGACAATTCCCAGGTGGAAGAGACCAGAAGATTTAGTCCTTTTGGTTTCGAGTCACTAATTCTATTCCTCTCTCACAAACTGCGTAAACCGGGCAGTTTTTTATCTTATGTGCCTTTGACCCTAGAATAAGCTTCCAACTACAGAAATGTTTCAACCAAAAGACTGCCTACTTCCACTCCATAATGATGCCCATCTTCGATTTTGCTTGTGTTGGAAATCTAATCCATCAATTTGTCACCTCGAGCTTTGACTATTTCAAAGTTCTCTTGGTTGCCCTTCCATCTTCTACTCTACATCAACTTTGTTCAATTAAAACTCAGCTTTCTGAACCTTTATTCACATCAGGTCTTGTTCATCATCCTGCTGACTTACATTGCCACCCTATCTTGCAACATCTTAATTTTAAAATTTCAGCTTGTCGCACAATCCTCTCAAAAATAAACCTTCTCCCCATCTCGGCCCTGAAAAGGCAATCTTAATTTTATAACAAAGCCCTTTAGTTCTTGACTGATATGTGAAGGGAAACAACTTTTCCACATCCACCTTGTCAATCATTTTCAGGATCTTATATACTTCAATCAAGCTATCCTTCATTCTTCCAAACTCAAGTGGAAACATGATTCTCTCTCCAAACCCTTCAATCTTTTCTATTTCTCATTCCTCCTTTCAGATGCTTTTTGAAACCTTTAGATTTGACTAAGCTCTTGATTACCTGTCCAGATGCCTTGTTCCATAGCTTACAACTGTGCTGTACCTTGGTGTTGAATTTTGATTGCAAACACATTTATGAAGTGCAAAGGGATGCTTTGCAACATTGAAGACACTGTTAATGTGAGTGACCATAATAATATAAGAAACAGGAAGAGGTATAGACCATTTGACCCCTCAGATCTGTTCTGCAATTCAATAGGATCATGGCTGATCTGACATTCCTCATGCCCATTTTCCTACCCTTTCCCCGTAATCCTCGATTCCCTTCTTAATCAAAAATATATCTATTTCAACTTTAAATATACACAAGGACTCTGCCCCCTCTGTCGCAAGGAGTTCCTAAGCTCTCAATTCTCTGTGAGAAAAAAATGCCTCCTCATATCATTTGTAAATTGATGTCCCTTTATCTTGAGACTATACCCTCTGGAGCTAGACTCTCCCATAAGAGGAAACATTCTCTCAGCATTTACCCTGTCAAGTTCCTTGAGGATCCGATATGCTTCAATGAGATTAATTCTCATTTTTCTAAATTCTAATGAGTGGAGTCCCAAAATCTTTAATCTTTCCTCATAAGACAATTCCTCTATACTGAGAGTCATTCTCATGAATCTTCTCTGAAATGCATCCAATGAAATAATATATTCCTTTAAATAAGGCAACCAAAACTGCTGTCAGTATTCCAGATGTGGTCTCACCATTGTCTTGTACACCATTGTCTTGCGTTGCAGCAAGATTTCCCTCCACTTATACACCAGCCCTTTTGAAATAAGGGCTAACATTCCATTGGCCTTCCTGATTACCTTCTGAACCTGTGTGCTAGCTTTCTATCTTTTGTGCACAAGTTCCTCCAAGTCTCTTTGAGTTGCACCTTTCTGCAGTTTTTGTCCAATTAAATTCTGTTCTTTTGTTCTTCCTTCCAAAATGAACGACTTCATATTTTCCATATCATACTCCATTTGTCAACGTTTTGCCCATGTACTTAACCTATCAATATCTCTTTGTAAACTGTTTGTATCCCTCTTGCAACTTAGCTTTCCACCTATTTTTGTATCTCTGCAAATTTGGTTATAGTACCTTCAGTTCCTTCCTCCAACTCAATAATATATATTGTAAACAGTTGCAGTCCTAACACTGATCCCTATGGAATCCCACTGATTACAAGTCATCAACCTGAAAAAGAACTTATTATCCCTACTTGCTGTTTCCTGCCCATTAGTCAATTCTCTATCTGTACCATTATATTACCTCCAACATCATGGTTTCTTAAAGTATAGATAGAATCCTACGGTATACAAGAAGACCATTTGGTCCCTCAAGTATACACTCACCACAATCCCATCCAGGCCCTATTCTCATAACCTCACACATTTACCCTGCTAATCCCCCTGACACTGGGGTCAATTTAGCATGGTCAATCAACCTAACCCACACATCTTTAGACTGTGGGAGGAAATTGCAGTCTCTGCAGGAAACCTAGCCAAACATGGGGAGAACGTACAAACTCCACACAGACAGTGATCCAAGCCAGGAATCGAACACGTGTCCCTGATACTGTGAGGCAGCAGTGCTAACCACTGTGCCACTGTGCCACTCTTAGTGACTTAATCTTGTAAAATACCTTGTTGAATGCTCCTGGTTCCCTTGTATTGATATTGTTTGAGACTTCCTTTAAAAGCTACTAAATTACTCAGACACAATTTTTCTTTCATGAAGCCATGCTGACTCTGCTCGAATAGATTAAGATTTTACAAATGTACTGCTGTTACTTCCTTAATCATTAATTCCAACCTTTTTCCAACAGCCAATGTTAGGCTAATGGGCCTATAGTTACCAACTTTTTGCCTTCCCCTCTTTTTGAATAGTGGTTGCTGTTGTTTACTGCCTGTAGCACTTTATAATTAAAAACATTAGATTTGTTGTTTATAGAGTTGTGCAACACTGACGGAATCCATTTGCCCCCTGTGCTGGCTCTGCTTGAAGGAACTATCCAATTAGACACAATCTCCCTGCTATTTCATCATGTAACTGCATTTCCTCCCTTTACAAATCTATATTAAATTTCATTCTGAGAGTTACCCTGGCTAAATGGGCCACCTAAAATGATGGTTTGCAAGAGCATGCTGGGATAATTGGACAAATGCTGAAACAGACAGGCTGTAGCTGGAAGAACTAGAATACACAGGATATCAGCCATTTCCAGGACAAAGGACACTTTCTGGTCAAACTGGGTTGTTTACTAGACAGAGGGGCACCTTATTTGTGAAGGAGGCATGTGACCTACGTCCCTCCAGCACCTACAGGCATGGCCGTTGGGTACACACCCAGAGATCAGGGTGCCAGCACATGATTGGAGCCTATCGATCAGGGCGATCAAGTCCTGATGGATTGATTGGAAATGGCCAAAAGGGAGCAAAAACCAATGGGGTATAAAGGATGCTGTGCAATGGAAGACTCTCTCTCTCTCTCTTCCCCAACAAATGACAACAACAGTGACTACCGCCAGCAACAACTGGCACAAGGAGAGCCACCCCACCCAACAGGGAAAGAAGGCCAGAGTATCACATCAGACCAAAGGACCGCAGAGACTAACACACAGATAAAGGCTAATATCTGCCTAGGTACTCACCAGTCACACAAAAGTCAAGGTCTATTATTGGACTTGAACTTTGATATTCTATAAAATAACATTGTTGATTGGAAGGGTGATAATTAATTTTATGTCAATAAATATCATTTTACTAACAGGAAGTCTATTTGCAATTCTTTGTCCAGCATATAAGGGTTAAAGCAGACAGTGTGGCAGGCACAGCAACATTATTATTGAATCTGATTCCACCAGTTCTTCATGCAGCACACTACGGTTCACAATGATGTGCTGTAAAAAATTCTCCACATCTCTCCAATAGTTGTTGTGGTCATTATTTTAAATCTGTGTTCTTTGGTTATTGATCTATCTTTGGGTGGAAATAGTTTCTCCCTATGCACTTTATTAAAAAAAGTAATTTAACATTCCCTAAATTTTCTCTCTTCTAACGGAGAACAATCCATACTTCTCCAGTACTTCCACATAAATAAAATGCTTTATCCTGGTATATTTCAAGTAATTCACTTCTGTATCCTCTTTACAGTCATAGCATCTTTTCTAAAACGTGGTAATTAGAACTGTACATGAACTCCAACTGATGTTTAAATAGTAATGTATAAGGGTTTAATACAATTTTTTGCTGTTGTTTTCCATGTTTTTATTTATTAAGACAAAGGTCCTATTTTATGAACATGCCCTGCAAAATTTTAGGAATTTGTTCTACGCATTGAATTATCTTGTCTAACTTGGTCTATTATTTCTGAATTGGTAAAAGAACCAAAAAATGACATGGGGTAAAGTTTATTCACTCAGGGAGTGGTTAAGTTCTGGAGTGTACTGCCTAAGAAAGTTGTGGAGGCAGGCTCAAGCAAAGCATTTGATAGGGATTTTGATTCTTATCTGAAAAGGATAAATACGTGGGAGGTCATAGGGAGAATATGGGGTACTGGCATATGGTAAATTGCTCATTCAGAGAGTTGGTGCAGACATAATGGCTGAATAGCCTTCTTCTTCTGCTCAATTACAATTCTCCCTTCTTGAAAAACAAGAGCTTTTGGATATCTGGAGGCTTGATTTTCAAGAAAATGATTTTTGGGTACTTAAAAGGGGTATTAGAAAGGCAAAAAGGGGCCACGAGGTGGCTCTGGCAGGTAGGATTAAGGAAAATCCAAAGGCATTTTACACCTATGTAAGGAGCAAAAGGATGGTTAGAGGCAAGATTGGACCTCTTAGGGACAGAGGAGGGGATCTATGCTTAGAGCCTGAGGGAATGGGGGAGATCCTGAATGAATACTTTGCGTCGGTATTCACGCAGGAGACTGGACAGATGTCTGTGCCTGATGTTGACAAAGTTGAGGATCGGTTGAGGGAAATAAGGATTACGAGGAAAGAGGTGTTGGGGCTGTTAGGCAGCTTAAAGACATATAAAGCTCCGGGGCCTGATGGCATTTACCCCAGGCTGCTAAGGGAGTTGAGGGAAGACTTGGCTGGGCCTCTGACGCAAATCTTTGTCTCTTCCTTGGACACAGGTGAGGTCCCAGAGGACTGGAGGATAGCAAACGTAGTACCGTTGTTTAAAAAAGGTCAGAGGGATCACCCAGGGAACTATAGGCCGGTGAGCTTGACTTCAGTTATAGGTAAGCTAATGGAGAGGATCCTTAGGGACAGGATGTATGAGCATCTGGAGCGCTGCGATCTGATCAGGGATACGCAGCATGGCTTCGTCAAGGGGAAGTCTTGTCTTACGAATCTGGTGGAATTTTTTGAAGAAGTGACAAAAACAGTTGATGAAGGACAGGCTGTTGATGTCGTCTACATGGATTTCAGTAAGGCGTTTGACAAGGTTCCTCATGGTAGACTGATAGAGAAGGTGAAGGCGCATGGGATACAGGGTCGGGTATGTAGATGGGTCGAGAACTGGCTCGGGAGGAGGAGACAGAGGGTAGTAGTGGAAGGCTCTTTTTCAGGCTGGAAGCCTGTCACTAGTGGAGTGCCACAAGGCTCAGTACTAGGTCCTCTTCTATTTGTGGTCTACATAAACGACTTGGAAGTAGGGGTAGGTGGTGAGATCAGCAAATTTGCTGATGACACCAAGATGCTTGGATTGGCGGGTACAG
The DNA here is from genome assembly GCA_024679065.1 of Sphyrna mokarran. NCBI lineage: Eukaryota > Metazoa > Chordata > Chondrichthyes > Carcharhiniformes > Carcharhinidae > Sphyrna > Sphyrna mokarran. Next base: position 103,069,794 of record JAGIQG010000007.1, read on the forward strand.
AAGAGCAGTGTCAGGCAATACAACAGGACATAGACAGGTTGGTAGATTGGGCAGATAGATGGCAAATGGAATTTAATCCGGAAAAATGCGAGGTGATGCATTTTGGCCGGAAAAATGTAGAAGAGAATTATAGGATAAAAGGTAAAACTATAAGGAGCATAGAGACGCAGAGAGACTTGGGGGTGCAGGTTCACAAGTCTCTGAAGGTGTCCTCACAGGTGGAGAAGGTGACAAAGAAGGCGTATAGTATGTTAGCTTTCATAGAAAAGGGTATAGAATATAAGAGTAGGAGTTTGATGTTGCAGTTGTATACAACTTTGGTTAGGCCTCACTTGGAATACTGCGCCCAGTTCTGGTCTCCGTACTATCGGAAGGATGTGGAGTCCTTGGAGAGAGTGCAGAGGAGGTTTACCAGGATGCTGCCTGGTATGGAAGGACTGTCCTATGAGGAACGATTAGATAGACTGGGGTTGTTTTCCCTTGAAAGACGTCGGCTTAGAGGGGATCTCATAGAGGTGTATAAGATTATAAGGGGTATAGATAGAGTAAATGGAGGTAAACTTTTTCCACCTTTAGAAATGGATAGGACGAGAGGTCATGGCCATAGGGTGAGGGGGGCTATGTATAGGACGAATATTAGAGGGCAGTTTTTCACACAAAGGGTAGTGGGGGTGTGGAATGCACTGCCGAGTAAGGTGGTGGGAGCAGGCACGCTGGGGCTGTTTAAGGGTCTCTTGGACAGCCACATGAGCGGTATGCAGATAGAGGGATATATTAGGACTGTTTAACTACGGCTTTTTTCCACAGGTAATTCGGTCCATAATTTGAGCACGCATTCGGCAGGTGGTGCGGGTACAGCTCTTGGATGTTGATTCATGGGTTGCCTGGTACCTCATGTCGTATATGAGTGCTTTATGTGGACCATCTGAAGGGCACCATGACAGCTCAGAGACTATCGATGTGGCTGTGCAGACACTTGGAATTGGGCCGGTGTCTGCGGGAGTTTGCGCGTTCTCCCCGTGGTTGCGTGGGTTTTCTCCGGGCACTCCGGTTTCCTCCCACAACCCAAAAATTCGCTCTTAGGCTGATTGGGTAACAAATTGTCCCTATGGTGAAAATTTTCCATATTAGGAATAATATATATATTATTATATAGGAATATTAAAATAGGATAATGTATTTGGTATGACGGCGGCGCGGGCTCGTTGGGCCGAAGGGCCTGTTTCCCGTGCTGTGTTGCTTAATAAAAAAAAAAAATAAAAAATTCAACTGCGGGCATTGAACATAGCATTCCTGGATAGCCTATCTATCCACTAAAGCCTCAGAAATGCACTGCAATTTTCAAAGCAAGGCAGTCAGCATGTGGGTGAGGGTGGTGATGGGAGCAAGTGTGTTGGGGAGCTGGCAACCCGATGGTCTCCAATTAACTGTATGTAAAACTGTTAAAGAGTGTATTAATGTGCTGGGGAGGGACAGACGGGGATTTGCAAAGCGGAAAATGGAAAGAGCAAAACTCCCCACCAGGGATGTTAGGACACAGCTGACAGGAATATTGTGGGAATCATAACTGTGATGCTGCTGGAAAATTAATGCATTGAAAATAACGGTAGAAACATAAAATCAGGAGTTGGCCATTCAGCCCATCGAGCCTGTTCCACTGTACAACATGATTATGGCTGATCTGTGGCCAAAATCCATGTACTTGCATTTGTTCCATATCCATTAATAATTTTACTTAACAAAAATATATCTATCTCAGATTTAAAGGTAACAACTGATCTAGGTGAAGTTTATTTATTAGTGTCACAAGGAGGCTGATATTAACATTGCAATGAAGTTACTGTGAAAATCCCCAAGTCGCCATACTCTGGCACCTATTCGGTGGGAGAATTTAGCATGATCGATGCACTTAAGTAGCACATCTTTCAGATTGTGAGAGGAAATCCTGGAGGAAACGCACTCGGAATCAGAAAAATGAACAGAGTCCACTCAGACAGTGATCAAACTCAGATCCCTGGCGCCGTGAGGCAGCGGTGCTAACCACTGTGTCACCGTGCCACCTAGCATCAATTGCCACTGTGGAAGAGAATTCCAAACCTCCACTACCCTTTGTGTTAGAAGTACTTCCTAACATCTCTCCTGAATGATCAGACCCTTTTTTAAGACTATGCTCCCCAGTTTTGGGATCTCCAACTAGTGGAATAGTTAACCTTGATCGACCCTGCTTTTTCCTGTTAGTATCTTGAAAACTTCAATCAGATCGCTCCTTAACCTTCTATGTTCTCAAGAAAACAGATCTAATTTGCATAAGCTCTCCTCATAATTAAAGCCCTGAAGTCCAGCATCATTCTGGCATACCTAGACTACACTCCCTCCAGGGCCAATATATCCTTCCTTAATTGTGGACCTGCTCACAGTACTCCAAGCGAGAATGTGTATAGCTGCAGCCTAACTTCTGCACCCTGAAATTCCAGTCCTCTAGATATAAAGGCCAGAATTCCATTCGCAGTTTTGATTATTTTCCACACCTGTTCATGTTATTTTAAAGATCTACGCATCTGAACCTTTAAGTCTCTTTGGACATGAAAATGAATAATGTCACACTTTCTGAGATTAAATCCATCTACCATTCACCTTGTCTATCAAAATCCCTTTATAATTGTGTGCTATCATCTACACTGCCCATAGTACCACATATGCGAACTGAAGTGCTTAAGCAGTGAATCAAAGACTTTATATTCATTGTATGTAGGTATTGCTGGCTGAACCAGCCTTTATTGGCAATCCCTAATCACCCCTAAACTTGCTAGGCTATTTCAGAGGGCAATCAAGAGTCAACCACATTACTGTGGATTTGGGGTCATTTGTGGGCCAGGATAAGTAAGGATGGCAGATTTTCTTCCCTAAAGGACACTAATTTATCAGGTGGGTTTTTATGATAATGGTTTCATGGTCTTTTAATTTAATTTTTTTAAATTGAATTGTACTACCTGTTAGATGAGATTTGAACCTAAGCCCCTAGAACATTATCCTGGGCTTTTAGATTACCAGCCTTGTGACAATACCACTACACCACCACCTCACAAAGGCCTGTGGAGGCCAGACAGAGAGGGAAGTCTATAGCTGGTGCTATTTATCAAGCGGGTACCTTCGATTTGGTCACAAGGCTGTTGGTCCTATGCTTTCCTGTCTGTTCCAATCAGCAAGACAACAGTCAACCGTGTCATTACCTCCATTCATAGAATCATCCTTACAGAAGGAGGCCATTTGGTATATTGAGCCTGTACCAATTCTCTAAATGTGTACCTTATCCAGGTCCTTTAAAGCACTTTAATTCACCTTTAAGTAACACACTCCATAGTCAGTTTCTGCCGTTAACCAGCATTCACTGCCAATAATTGGGCATCAAGCTTATTTCCAGGCTGATTAGGAGTTTGACACAGTAAAACAGTGCTATATCTATGAAGGAGATATGCAGGATGCAGGACCAGAAATGATCTATGTGGTGGCTTCAGCCTCCAAGAAGCTATGGCCTACACAGCAACAGCGTAGGGGAGGCAGTAAGATCACTGCAATGATGAAGGTGCCTTTTCTCTTGGTCTAACACTCATAGTCATCAGCATTGCACATTCCATGAAGACTAGAATAGTCTTAGGATCGGTGTACGGTGAGGGAAAACATGGCTTATTTGCCAGCTCATTAAAGCAAGAAGTGAAAGACAAGTTCTTCTGCAGAGGATTCTCCTTATATCCTTGATGGAGCAGCATGCAGGAGACTATTGAATGGGTTTGCACACTGGATTGACTGTCCTCCATACAGCATTCTGTCACAACCAGGGAACATGAAGTATCAGGCTGCAACTTAGTCGAGAGTAAAGGGCTTGTTCTCTCTGCAGCCTCTGTTCTATCTCTTTCTTACTGCAAATCCAGAGATACCAGCCTGGCTGTCCATCGCTTTTGTAATTTTTGTATGAGCAGGTCAGCTTTGTAACCCCGATTAAGATGCATCAACACACTTGAGCAACCACAGATACCCACTAAAACAACTTCAGAAATACTCTGAAAGTCTTTACAATCATAAAACTTTAAAATCATAATATAATTTACCTGCAATCTGAATATCTAGTCCTTTAAGTAATACTCCTGCTTCTTCACACTTCATTTTTTCAATATGTAACCTCTCATTCATTACGACCAATACTGCTAGATATTGTTAGGAAAATGTTGATTTAAATGTTGAAAGTGCAGTAACTTAACAATTGATTGGACTTCATGTTTTCAAGGTTTGTCAAACCTTACATGTAAAATCTGAACTCTAGACTGGTGCAAGGTAGTTAATTATCCAAATACGCATACACTTTTAGCAAGAAGGGGAACTTGTTAAGTTCAGGAAATTGCAGTTGTCAGGGAACTGTTTTCAATTTGAAGTTCATTTTAAGAAAAACTGAAATTCGACAACAAAGAGAAAGCATATTGGAATAATAATATGGAAAGAACCTTTTGCTTCAATTAGATCATGTTGGTGTTTACAGTGTAGGTTCTCTGGCGCAGTGGGTAGTGTCCCTACCTCTGAGCCAGAAGCTCTGGGTTCGAGTCCCAACCATGCCAGGACTTGGTGGTCAAGGGAGGTGTATTTGGACTGTGGCCAGACAGGTTGCATGTCAAGTCCTTCTGGCATGTCAAGTCCTTCTAACATGTCAATGGTTCATGACAAGTGTGGGGCAGATTCCTGGAGTGGCATCTCTCAAGCGATAAATATCTAGCCACAGACCAGAGATCTGTTTCAGTAATAACCAACTATGGAAACAGATGAAAGTCTGCCTTAGTGCATCACTGAATATGGGCAGAGAATTGGGATGTATATTTATCTATCAAATAAGGTGACTATTGCTTGCAATATTTCTTAACTCCCTTTCCTTACATCGTTTATAATTTGACATGAGGCAGAACTTTTCTGAAAAATGATTTCCAGCGCAATCTTACCAGCCATTCATGCCATGCTTGCATTGCAGCATAGTCAGAGAACTTGGCGCCCAGCCAAATCTCCATTCACTGCAGCAGGAGGGGAAAATCCCACTCGTGTGAACAGCCATAACATTCCAACCTAAGTTTCATTAGGTATGAGAAATCCACCTAGTTGTGCCAGATTGGTAGTGCCAGGTAGATAATGCACAGACATGTCCTCAACCACTAGGAGCTTTAACGGCTTCAGAGCCTCCTCCAGTGTGGCCATCATGTCTGGCCAATGTTTGTGGAGAATAGTTGTAATTCTTCTTGGGCTCCCACTTCATCCAAAGGTCAGAAAATCCATGGAGCTGAAAGGTCCAGCCTCAAGCAGATTCTGCCCATTTAAATGCTCAGATTACATCTAGGATGCTGTTTGGCACCAGAGTAGTCAACTCTAAACCACTCACCCACCATTTTCCAGCCCTGCTCCATTCTAATGCATTCACCACAAGGAACGATTCAGCCAGAAATTCATAGCTATTTTCTCTACTTCAAATACTAACTCCATATCATTTCAAAGAAGCATTTCTTCCATTCCCTAATCAAAAAATTTTACCTTTACTCTTAAATGTACAGCCCCTCATTTTAAACATCTCAACCGTTGGATTCCCTCCATCCACTGTGTTCTATCAATTCATTCATTTTAAAATATTCTTATCAAATTACCTCTTCTAAGTTGGATATATTGTCATCAGATGAGTACTTTGGATTGGAATTCTGAAACTTCTGGACCACAGAATAACTTCCTGGGGGTCTTATTTGAATTTAAACAACATTGAATTTGAGTGCTGTTTATTGGAATCATCACTAACACACCACTGGAAGTCACCATAGCAGCTTCACTGAACAATAAACATTTCTAGTAATTTGGTACTGTCACTGAACTGTGTCTTTGACAGCCTCAGTGGATAGAATGGAGCTACACTCACTACTGCTTCGAACCTGTAATTATTATGGAGATAACTTACAAAGTTATTTCTTACTATTACCCTCAGATTTTTTTTTAATCCCTTGTGAAATATCTCTGTACGTTAAGAAATGCTTTCTCTTGAATTTCGGTTGGCAATTCATTTGTGCTTGTATAAAATCAGTTTGAGAAAAAGGTAAATGCTGCCAGCTTTTCAGCAAATTAATTTCTTCCAGTTCATTGCCTCATCCAAAATCAAATGGATCAGGTGATTGAAGACAAAATCTGGATCACTCTGGTTACAGTATCAACAGCTAATACTTATAGGGGTGATTTTTCCAGGTACTTCAGTCTGTGTTTGGGAAAATACTTTACTATTAAGGAGTTAAATGCTGCTAGGAACAGCCACCCGGAGGGTCATTAAGGGACTGATTAATAATTACATTGCCCGTTAGCACTCATTACAGAGGCTACATGGCATTTTGGTGGGTAATGCTCCAATTAACAATCTCTCCTAACAGCGGCCAAATAACAGCAGTAAGTGAGGATTTTTGAATGGCATTTCAAGCCAGCTTTCATTTGAAATCCACTGACTAAACTGCATTTGAAGAGGACATCAGAGGTTGAGTAGTCACCTTGTGGAAAACTTTATTAAGACATCACCAACTCCCAATCAGCAAGTTTTCCTGGCAATTGTTTCAACTTCATCACAGGAATGGCATGGTGGCACAATGGTTAGCACTGCTGCCTCACAGCATCAGAGACCCGAGTTCAATTCCAGCCTCAGGCAACTGTCTGTGTGGAGTCTGCATGTTGTCCCCGTGTCTACATGAGTTTCCTCCCACAGTCCAAAGATGTGCAGGTTACATGGATTGGCCACACTACATTTCCTCTTAGCGTCAGGAGGCAAGCTAGGGTAAATGCATGGGGTGGGGATAGAGCCTGAGTGGGATTATAATGGGCTGAATGGCCTCCTTCTGTGCTGTAGGATTCTATGATATTATAAAACTGAGGGCTGTGCTAATCTGCCTTGTTGGGTACCCTATAGAAGTCACCAAGTGAATGGTAGTGCTTGGTCATTGATATCTTGTTAGGGGTCCCAGCTTGGTTTCTAGGAGAGTAGAAAGTTAGGTCAGCCAGAGCAACATTAGCTATGTAAAAGTTTAGGAACATAAGAACTGGGAACAGGGGTCAGCCATTCACCCCTTGAGCCTTTTAATTCCATCGCTGATCAAAATCTTAAACAGCAAGATTGTGGTGACTCCAGAATGGGTAAGTAACCAAGGACATTTTGACTGTGTGCCCATTTAGCTTGCCATAAGATGATAGGATTGAAATGGTTCCTCTCAGATGTGACATTCATTGTAATCAATATAGATTTGTGTGGTAAACGTTGGAAAATTCAATGTCGTCGAGCAAGAATTCAACCTAAAGGGCTTTTGATTATAAACTGAGGAAATTCAAACCCAAGATATTAAGGAGTGAATTATTCACATTTGGGATAATCATCTACAACAGTGAATATGTATTGAATCGAGTAATTGAAAAATCTCAGTTACAATAACAAAGTAGATGTATTGAAGTGCAGGATTGGAAGACTGCAGGCTTTTCAATAGGTTACAGAAATATGATGGGCAGGATTTTACAGCCTTGCTTGGGCAAGATCGGAAATTCTTTAGCTAAGGTCAATAGAGATTTCCATTGTTGGACGCTCATCCACGCTAATTCTATGGTGAGAGGTGGTGGAGTTCCAGCCATGGGGTGGGATTTAATGCCCTCACACAATTTACAATTGTCTCTGTAAATCCTTCCATTTGTCTATGACTCTCAATTTTGATACTTAAAACTCCTTTCTCGAACCAAGCTTTCAGTTACTGTCCTATCTTGTTCTTTGCTTTGATAACATTTTTTGTCTGCTCATACGATGAGGTGCAATGGGATATTTTCCTACTGTGAAAGAAAACAACATTCAAGAAGCTTGACACCATCCAGGAAAAGCAGGCCATTTGATCCACTCTCTTCACCACTAATGCTCAATAGCAACACTGTGTATTACCTACACGTTACACTGCAGCAATTCACCAAAGTTCCTTAGACAGCACCTTCCAAACCCACTTCCATCTAAAAGGACAATAGTAGCAAATGCATGGAAACACCACCATCTGCAAGTTCCCCTCCTAGCCACTCACCACCCTGACTTGAAAAAAATCAGTGTTCATTCGCAATCGCTGGGTAAAAATCCTGGAATTCCCTCCCTAATGGAACTGTGGGTCAATCCACAGCATGTGAACAGCAGTGAATGAAGAAGGCAGCTCACTATCACCTTCTCAAGGGCAACTAGGGATGGGCAATAAATGCTGAGTAAAGTTTTACAACACCAATTTTAAATCCAACCAATTTATTTGATAGTAAATCCGCGAGCTTTCGACTTTACAGCCTTCGTCAGACAAATGCAGTGTTCTGATCTGCAGAGGCACTCATATCCACACAGACAGTTACAGATTGCTGATTAGAATGCGAATCCTTACATCTAACCTGCTATTCAAGTGTTAAAGTGGCTAACAATGTGTGTGAAGGGAATCCTGAGCATTGGTTAGAGAATTGTGTATTTTCTCCAGACAGCACAGTAAGTGAGGTTTTTTGCTAACCCAGGCAAGTTGAATCTGACACACGACAGCGCAGAGTTGCTGAGCAGAGACTGATAGCCAAGTTCCGCACACATGAGGACGGTCTTAACAGGGATCTTGGCTTCATGTCACACTATCTGTAACCCCGTAACTTGCCTGGGTTAGCAAAAAACCTCACTTACTGTGCTGTCTGGAGAAAATACACAATTCTCTAACCAATGCTCAGGATTCCCTTCACACACATTGTTAGTCACTTTAACACTTGAATAGCAGGTTAGATGTAAGGATTCGCATTCTAATCAGCAATCTGTAACTGTCTGTGTGGATATGAGTGCCTCTGCAGATCAGAACACTGCATTTGCCTGACGAAGGCTGTAAATTGCGAAGCTCGCGGATTTACTATCAAATAAATTGGTTGGATTTAAAATTGGTGTTGTAAAACTTTACTGAGTTTACCCCAGTCCAACGCCGGCATCTCTACATCAATAAATGCTGGCCAGCCAGCGATGCCTATGTCCCATAATTTGAATTAAAAAAAATACAGACTCTACATAAATGCAAGCTTTCTTTTCTGTAATACAGAGTCCGAACGGCAGTGGAAAAAAAATAACTAGCATATGTTTTTTTAAAGTTTATTTAACATCACAAATAGGCTTATGTTAACACTACAATGAAAATCCTTGAACTGTCACACTCTGGCACTTGTTTGAGTAACCTGAGAGAGAATTTAGCATGGCCAAAGTCCCTAACCAGCATACCTTTTGGACTGTAGGGGGAAATCGGAGCACCTGGAGGAAACCAATGCAGACATGGGGAGAATGTGCAGATACCACACAGACAGTGACCCATGCCAGGAATCAAATCCGGTTCCCTGTCGCTATGAAGCCGCAGTGCTGACCATTGTGCTACTGTGCCACCCATGTTCAGGCAAGAGTAGCAGATTCTGTGCATTCTATGGTGTGTTTAATTTTTATAAACTGGATTAAACGTTAGTCTTGCACTATAATAGCAAAATGCTTTCTGATGATTGGTGTACATTTAACTCCTCGGAGTGAGACATTTTCAGCTACTGACCTTTTTTCTATTGTGCAGTATAATAACAAAGGCCATACTTTGTAAATGAGTTGAGATATGAGCTTCTATAAGTGATTGACCACGTCACAACTCTTAAGTGTCATGCCATCTTTCAAAGAGACAGAAATCAATACACACAAGGTTGAGGTGAAGACAAGTGGGCCATATATAAAATTCCATTGTGTTGCAAATATCTTTATGTTTTTTCAAAGAAGAAGTAGTTGGAATTCATAAAATACATGATTTCAAACTGGAAAGAATTTGCATTGCTGTCTGATCATAATGATTCATCAAAGAACATTGTTATGCCACTAAGTAGAAGGGCTTTTCTCCCTAACACTTCTTTTTAAGATATTTGAGCTTTGAGATAAAGCCTTGCAATAACTGTTTTATGAGCCTAAGATTGGCATATTATCAAGGCCCAATTTTATGTCTGGGACATCTAGAATCTTGAAGATCTCAACCATTCCCACTTCATCATTGTTGATGTAGACAAGGGCATGTCCCCACTACGCATCCTGAAGTTTATGACTTCATTTTACTGACACTGAGGGAGGGATTATTGTCTTTGCACAATTTCAGTAGGTTCTTTATCTCTTTCTGTACTTCTACATATTGCAATGTTGTGTTTGATCTTTATCCTTCAAACAAAAAGTGTGGAATAGTGCAAACAAGCGATTTTGGCTGGATAATTACCACGGTGTGTGGAAGATGTACAGCGTTGGATAGTGAGGGCTGTAGGTGCCCAGCTCACCAACAACCTATCCTAATCCCTCAGTTCTGATGCTATTGTTAAGAAAGCCCACCAAATCCTCTACTTTTTCAGGAGGCTAAGGAAATTTGTCATGTCCACCACAAAGCTCACCAATTCCTAAGATGCATGACAGAAAGCATCATTTCTGGCATCACAGCTTTGTTTCACTTCTACTCTGACTAACACCACAAGAAACTACAAAGAGTTGTGATGATAGCCTAGCCCATTTCACAAACAAGCTTCCCAACCATTGACTCCATCTACACTTCTCACTGCTTTGGAAATGCAGCATAATCAAAGACTCCATGCACCCCAGACATACCCTTTTCTATCTTCTTTCATCGGGAAATGACACAAAAGTCTGAGATCACGTACCGATCAACTCAAGAACAACTTCTCCCCTGCTGTCATCAGACTTTTGAATGGCCCTACCATATATTAAGTTGATCTTTCCTTACACTCCATCTGTGATTGCAACACTATATTCTGCACCCTCTCTGTTTCTTCTCTCCTATATATTCTATAAATGATATGTTTTGTTTGTAAAGTGTGCAAGAAATAATACTTTTCACTGTATCCCCAATAAATGTGACAACAATAAACCAAATTTGAGTGAACAATTGGAAATAGGCTATTTGACTCAACTGGTTCAAACTATGTTTTATGCCCCATAACAGCAGCCTTACACACCTCTTTATCTAAACCTACCAGCTTAACATCCACTTTATATCCTCCCACTTCAATTTCAATTTAAATGCATTGATTTAATCCATCTCCTGCAAAGGGAGACTTAACATGGTTTCATGTGAGAGGCCCTCTTTCAGAACATTTTCAACTGTGCTATCTACCGCTCACTCCATAGTGCCGCCCTTGTTGGTGAGGCACTGCCTTAGGATAACACTTTAGGAGATTGACTGCTTTTGTGAATCAGAAACATGGCAAATAAAGTAATGTAGGAATCAAAACATAATCCAAGGAATTGAGCAGTAAATTCAAGTTTGGTCTGTAATATGACTGGAACTTTTCCCACTCTCTTGTTGATCTTCCAGAAGGAAGTCTTTAAATGCAATAAAACAAAACTTACAAATCAAAAACAAAACTTTAACAAAGAAATTCCATTATTCTAATGCTTGCAGCTTCACCCTGGGCCATCACAGGCTTTTCCACCATTCCCAACAGATACTTATTTATACTGAGTCAGCTGGTCAGCTGACCACCACATTATTTTGTCATTGGTTACATAATTTATTGGGTCAGCTGACCCTTCCAGTTTGTTACCATTGGTCACACTACAGCTGATCTAGTGTTATCATTGGTTACATTCTACCATCCCTCAACATAACTCGTACTTGCTGCCATCCTTTTGTCTATGGGAGATGGTGGACAGGCAATAAAAACTCCATTTAGGTGATGGGTCTCTGCATCTGGTGCCCCTTTGCCAATGGCTATGAAGACCAATCCTCAATTCTGCCACAAATGTCACACAAGTGACACTGTCAGTGGTAATTTTCAACATTGGTGCCTTTTACCAGTCTGCTATAGTCATTGATCTTCATGGTGGTGATACCAACCTATGATGTGCCACCTTTTCACCAGTTAATGACATCTAGATGCAACAGTCGATGCTTAGGATCTTCATGTTGTACTCTCAAATATCTATAAAATAGAGTCTTGGTGCTGCCCCCACCCACCCACCCCCAGAAGTCAGCTGGCTCTGGCTAACTGACCACATAGATGGTCTTGGCTGTACGGCCATCTTCCATCCTGTAGATGTGCCTAATCCATTTAAACTGCCCCTGGTTGATTTGTGCCAATGTTCTACCTGTGAGCGAAGTGGTACATTCATGACTTTGTCCTGCTTGGATGTACCCATAATACAGTGAAGATGAAAGTTCTTGAGTTTCATTTCCTGATAGCTCCAAATTGTCCATATTTTGCAACCATAGTGCGAGATATTGAGAACATAGGCCTTGAGAACTATGAGCTCGGACCTAAAGGTCAACTTGGTATTACTCCATGTGCGATTCATGAGTTGACCAAAGCTGGTAGCCACTTTCCCAATGTTTGTGCCCAAGCAAGGGACAAATTATCTTGTCGCAGTGGACCAAGATAGCAGAATTTACTAACCATGTCCAATGTTTGACAGAAATGGCAACATTTATGATTGTGAACAGAGTTTGTTGTCACTGCACCTTCACTGAGTTTATCGACATGGTGGAACTGTAGCTGTGGAGAAACTCTAGCCATCTGGACCTTACACACTACCTGAAGAGAGACTTTTTGCAGAGAAACTTGGACAAGTTGCAGAGCTGGGCTGAGAGGTGGCAAATGGAGTTTAATGTGGAAAAGTATGAGGTAATGCACTTTGGCAGGAATAATAAATGTGTAGAGTATAGGGCTAAAGGTAGGATTCTTAATAGTGTTGATGAACAGAGGGATCTTGGTGTATTTGTGCATAGATCCCTGAAAGTAGGCAGTCAAGTCGATAAGGTTGTTAAGAAGGCATACGGAGTCTTAGCTTTTATTGGTAGGGGGATTGAATTTCGGAGCCGCAACGTCATGTTGCAACTGTACAAAACTCTAGTGCGGCCGCACTTGGAGTATTGTGTACAGTTCTGGTCCCCACATTATAAGAAAGATGTGGAGGCATTGGAGAGGGTACAGAGGAGGTTTACCAGGATGTTGCCTGGTATGGAGGGCAGGTCTTATGAAGAGAGGCTGAGGGATTTGAGGTTGTTTTCGTTAGAAAGGAGGCGGCTAAGAGGGGACCTTATTGAAACATATAAGATGATTAGAGGTTTAGATAGGGTGGACAGTGATAGCCTTTTTCCTAGGATGGAGAAAGCTAGCACGAGGGGACACAGCTTTAAATTAAGGGGTGATAGTTATAGGACGGATATCAGAGGTAGGTTCTTTACCCAGACGGTGGTTAGGGAGTGGAATGCCCTGCCTGCGTCAGTTGTAGATGCGCCAAGTTTGGTGGCGTTTAAGAGGTTAGTTAATAAGTATATAGAAGAGAAGGGAATGGTTTAGTTTGGAGGGTCATTGCTTTTTTTCATAATTGGTTGGCGCAACATCGAAGGCCAAAGGGCCTGTTCTGCGCTGTAATGTTCTATGTTCTATGTTCTATGAATACCGAGGCCTGAAGTTGATTAGCAACGAAAAGTACAACCTCTTGACTGGCCAAACTTGTGATTCTATGTGAGTTCAAGCCATTACATACAGAGCTGGCAATAGCGTAAGACTTCTGATGTGTGGCCACCACTTTTCTTTCTGCTCTTAGAGAAATGAATGAATCTATTTAATCTTTCTAAGTAGTGAACCTGTCACTTGGTAAATGCAGAAGGATCACTTGCTGAATGCAAGAGGACATAGTGAATTATGCATTACACCACAGTAGTACCCTTCAGGCATCCAGAGAAACCCTGTATGATTTGAACAAAAATACACGTTTGCTCAATATTTACAAACTTAACAAAGACAGTGGGGGTCATTGGCTTCTGCATTCGACTGAAACATATCCAACTCTGTTGGATACAAAATATCAGAATCTGGAACTGCCATTTGGCAATGGTCTGGAATTATTTTTTGTGGGCAACCTGAGCATTCTTATTAGCTGCTACTTAACACTTAGCCCATCCAGACTTTGACCTGGATAGGTTCCTAATGAGCTTCCCCTGTCTCATCTCACCCGATCCCCCTCAGGCAGAACAACAGCTGCTGTTGCTGCAGCAATGAGTGACCTTCTGCCAATGGCTTGTAACATTGCACTCACAGCTGGAAGTGAACCTGATTGCAATTAAAATGACTGCAAACACGAAGGCAAAGGCTTTGGGAAGTAACTACCATTTCATAATTCTTCAGTTAAGACATGACACGAGGAAGTTGCTGCTGCAGTAACAAAGCAGAACATGGCATTTCTGTAGTATTCTGTCACGTCCTCAGGAATCAGAGTCCCTACAGTGCAGAAGGAAGTCACTCGGCCCATCAAGCCAACACTGACCCACAATCCCTCCTGGGCACAATTTCCGTAACCCCACATATTTACCGTACTAATCCCCTTGATATTAGAGTTAATTAAGTATGATCAATGAACGTAATCTGCACATCTTTGGAGTGTGGGAGGAAACTGGAGCAGCCAAAGGGAACCCACGCACAATGAGGGAGAGTATGCAAACACCACACAGACAGTGACCGAAGCCAGAATTGAACACAGGCCCCTGGTGCTGTGGGGCAGCAGTGCTAACTACTGCGCCATTGTGCCGTCCTGACATTGGATTGATATCCAAAGTGCTTTACAGCCAATCAATTAATCTGTCACTGGTCACAAAGTATATTTGTGTAACTCTGCTTTTAGTCACCTTCTCTTGCACCGCTGGATGCTTCCCACATTCTGCATGGTGTGGGGTGACTGAACTGGTGCAAGCAACTGTGTCCCTTCCATGTGTGCAAAGAGGTTAAGAAATAACCTCAGCAACTGATGCAATGCACAAATACTAAAATTGGCCAATATGGCCAATACTATACAGAATACTATATTTAATCATCCCTGAAATAATAATTATGAGTAGGCATTTTGGACCTTGTTTTGGAATACTTAAAGAACCGTTCCATAAGTAACCACTCAGGAGTTTGTTAGTGCTCAAATAAATTTATTGGATGCCCATAAAGCGTTGATGAAGGAATTTGAACCTTGCTGGTACAACAGCCGGGAAGATAATGATTTTGTTTCGCGTGGGATTGGACTGTCACCTGACTCGAGCCCAGAACCTACAGAAAGAAAAGTAGTGAAGGAGGTCTCTTAGAAGTTCCATCTCAATCCAGGAATACCATTGGTTGCCAGGAATAGTGTCTCATTAAGCTTTGCTTCACTAAGAAGATAGTAACAGAGTTGTGTCATCTTTCTCACGATGATCTGAAACTTCAACCACTTACAACAGCACAGTGGCACAGTGGTTGGCATTGCTGTCTCACAGCGTTAGGGAGCCAGGTTTAATTCTGGCCTTAAATAACTGCTTGGAGAAAAGGTATATGCCCCACCTTTCAGACAAGACTTCTCAGACAGCACCTTCCAAACACACAATCACTATATTCTAGAAGGATAAGCACAGCAGATATCTGGGAACACCACCACCTGCCAGTTCTCCTCCAGGGCTCACACCATCCTGACTTTGAAATATATCCCTTTATTGTCATTGGGTCAAATTCCTGAAAATCCATTCCTAACAGTACTGTGGGTATCTACCACACATGCAACACAGTGGCTCAAGAAGGCAGTTCACTAACTCCTTTCCAAGGACAATTGGGGTGGCGTGGTGGCACCATGGTTAGGATTGCTGCGTTACGGAGCAACCCAGATCCAGCTCCAGCTTGGGTCACTCACTGTCTGGATTCTGCTTGTTCTCCCCGTGTCTGCGAGAGTTTTCTCCAGGTGCTCCAGTTTCCTCCCATATTCTGGAAGACATGCTGGTTAGGTGCATTGGCCATGCTAAATTCTCCCTCAGTGACTCCGAACAGGTGCCAGAGTGTGGCGCCTAAGGGCGTTTCACGGTAACTTCATTGCAGTGTGAATGTAAGCTTGCTTGTGACACTAATAAATAAATCTAAACTGAGGGGTGGGACAACAAGTGCTGGCCTAGCCAGCAATATTCACATCCCATGAATGAATGTAAATAAAAACCAATGCACACACGTGGAGTTCAAATACCCATGTGTTTTAAAGCAAACCTGCTTTATCCTGGCTTGCTTGCATACATACATAAATGGACAAATGGTCATAAGATGGTGCCATTACACTCCTCCCTTCTTAATGAAAAAGTTATACAAAGTTCAATTTCAAACATCTTTTTTTGTTTCTCATTTATTGACAACCTCAATTTAACCACTGCATTCCAATTCCAAAGAGGACAACATTTTTCTTGACCAAAACATTTGAAACTTGGAGAAGGACCTCGACCCATTTTGGCCTGAGCCTGAGAAGATGTTGTCTCAGACAAAGCCTGATTTTTCCCCAACCTTCAATGGAATTTCCCCCTGTCTTGTCTAACTCGGACACAGATCAGAACTAGGTTCAGTCACTCCTTGTGTTGAAGTAACGATTGGTACTTGACTCCCATTGAGACTATCTAATTCATCAGATTCATTTGATTCTTTCCAATTTCTTTCTTCATGAAACTCTGAAGGTAAAACATGGGCCAGAATGTTGCATCCTAGATAGATTAGAATTAGGTGGATTGGCCATGCTAAATTGCACCTTAGTGTCAGGGGAACTAGAAGAGTAAATGCTTAGGTTATGGGGCTAGAACCTGGGTGGGATTGTGATCAGTACAGACTTGATGGGTCGAATACTCTCTTTCTGCGCTGTAGGATTCTACGATTCTATAATCTGTAGAACACATGATTTGCAGAATGCATGATCTTCCAGCTCGGGAGTAGGTGTGGAATCTGTACCCAGGCGACATTGGATTTGAATCACAATTTCATGATGGCTGGCCAATTAAGGCCTACCCAGCATGAAACGTGTCAATTCGTTGGTTCGGTAGAATAGGTGGAGGGGGGAGCTGGTTGAGTGCAGTGTCTAATGGGCACTCAGTGGTGTATTCAGAGGAAGCAGAATCTATGGATCTATGGAACGATCTCTCCTGCAAGTGAAGTGAAATTTCTGAAGATATATTAGCATTAGCACTGCTGGGCTCAACAGAAGGAAGGGCGAGACTAGTGGACTCTCTGCTCCCTCCAACCCCCTCCCTACTCTGGTTTTCAAGTGTTCTTGTTGAAGTAGCCAGTGCCAGATGTGAAGATACTGTACCTTTAGGAAATGTATTTGTGTCATGTTTCTTGTGCAGGACATTTTTTTAGCTGTCAGTTTCATATATTGGTGCTGCTTTCTCAATAACCAGCAGCCTACATGTTGATGCTGTAGAAGCATAATTAGCCTTAAATGCTGGAATGTTTGTTTTGATCTGGGCTACTGTAATCTTCTGGTTTGCGTTTTCCCCTGGTGTTTTTCAGAATGGGTCTTGATTAAGTTAAATGACAGGAAAGGACATATGGCTGGGCGAGGTTAGGAAAGAGAAAACAAGCTCAGTTGCTGGTTGAGAGCTATAGACAGGGAAAATGGTTCTCTATCTCTCTCCTTTTGGATTTAGAGATTGGGAATTGCTAGAAAACTTTCTCTGAAGTTCTGCAATTTGAAGTTTGCTCTTGCTCTGGAAGCTGCTGTATGGGAATCAGAAAACCACAACCAAATTCACTCATGTCACATTCTCTCTCGGAATTAGGCTCCAGCCCAGATACTTACACATCAGTGGGCACTAGATTGTTGGCTCTGATGGTAGTGCACAGGGAAGAGGGTAAGTACATTAGCATGAGGAGTTGGAAGAGACAGGCAGTGCCCAGTATGGCAGAGGAGCTGCTGCCATCATCTGAAGCACCACAAAGGGAATCCACAGACAAGCAACTTGTCCATCGGCATGATGTTTGTGCTTGAGACTAGGTCTGCGCTAAGTGAAATGCAGATAATGAGTCTTTGGAGTCAACAATCAGGTAGCAGGTGCTGGATGTCCAACGGGATGCACAGAAGATCTGCCGGAGCTCCCTGAAGGTCTATATGACAGAGTCTCTGTCATGGAGGAGAATCCTTGCAAATTGTGAGAATTGTACTAACCCTGAGCACCAAGCATTCTGTATCCTCCATTGAGAGATTGACGATTCTCATTGAGATTCAGCTCCAGGATCAGTACCAGCGGTTTCTAGAGGCTGCGCTGTCCACACACTGACAGTGGGTTCAGGATAGATGATAGGGGCAACTAGGCTCTCCACTATGTGCCTGTTTTTCAATGGTCAGCAGGGAGGTTCAAACAAACATCATACCGATGGATTAGTTGCTTGTCTGTGGATTCCTCTCTTCAGATAAAGCAGCATCTCCTCTGCCCTTCTGCAGTAACAGTGGCATCTGGGGAGACCACAGCAACTGAGGAGTGTCCAGCTATAGTATTGGATAAACCCTCCCAGACAGCACTATGCAAGCTTGGCCAGTTAGAAGACTGTCAAAGTCTGCAGAGTCAGTAGGCACCTTCTAATGTCACTGCCAGTGAGAGTGAATTGGGTGGCATTAAGACACAACACTGGTTCAGGAACACTGTGAGCACCAATAGACACAATCCCCACTCACAGAAATGTAGATGGCACTGCCTCATATCATGAAGTGTACACTCAGCAGTAAGACTAATTTGTAAGCCAAAAAATCCTTAAAAAAAAGCTTGCACTGCCAAAACTCCAGCAGAAAATGCAGAAAATGCTGTGATCTATAAGGAATAAAGCAGCAACAAGTTGTCATGTTAGCTCCCTATCTATTCACACTGCCAAGGCTTTAGTCCACTTTGATTATATCCTGGATTGCGAAATCATTAACAAGTAGGATGGCTGCAATAAGTTTTAGAGTAACAGCCATGCCTATGCTGCCCAACACTGATTGTTAAATCACATGGGCAATATAAAATTGTGAATAGTTGGGTTTTAAGGCCTTCAATGCCACTTTAATTGTCAACAGAAGTGCTTCCGACTTTCACACAAAGCCACTGAACTGTAAAATCAGATGACGTCGCTCTGATATTATGATGCCTGTCCAATGTTATCTCACACAATTTCACACTGGGTCTGATTGGATGTGTGTCCTGTCAGAATGTAAAATTCTGCCCCGTGATCTATGTGCACAAACCTAACCTTTCCACGACCAAAATCATGACCAAATATGGGTATGTGGGCCACATATTTTTATGACTCTTCCTGATAGTCACTTCAACCATTTCTGAAGATGGTGACTTTTCGACTTAATCTTCTGGTTCACACTCAGAGGCCTTTCTCTCATTTTATGCCTATCATGATTCTCTTTCTGCCTTGATTGTTTCTGTTCAACTGACTGTGCTTAATGTGCCTTCAGCAATGGAAACCTCATTCTAGGCTGTCTTCCAAGTATCAATTCCACTGTTTGCAATGTGAGGTGTGTTACAATGAATAAACAAAGAAAAAACACCGGTTTGTGATTCAATGACAACTGACATTTCTTCCAATTCACGTCCAGCATTTGCTTAACCAGGGCTTAACTGTATGCTCTGCTACTCCATTTGAAGCAAGATGATGCCTTTGAACCCTGATGTGTTTTACACTGTTCATTCAAATTAATTTTAAAAATCTGAACAAAATTGAAGTCCCTTGTCAAGCAGAATTTCCTCTGGGAACTCATTCACGATCAACAAACAGGGCAAACGGGCTGGAATTTCACAGCCTTTCACGAAGACAGAATTCCCTGGTCATGCCGTCAGTGCACCCCCGTCATGGTTTTCCCATTGGTGTGGGGTGACATCAGTGGGAATTCCCACTGACACTGGGGGAACCAGAAAATCCTGTTGGTAGCAAACAACACAGCAGCAGGAAACAGGCAGCTGGAAGGCTGGAGAATCTCGTTGCTGGAATTTTGTTAGTTTTTGATTAATTGCAAACACCTCAACTCACTCTCTCACAACTGTCCTTTAAATTCTGAAAAACGTACGTGCAACAATCTAGCCGGCCATTTCCGCAGTTGCAAAGGTGCTGATGGTGGCTTTTCCCCCACTCTATTTGACATACTCTACATTGTTTCACTCTGCCTTCTGCCTTTACCTCACCATGGCCAACAAAGATAGATTCTCACTAGACTCTTTGTCAAACTCATCTGTAAATGTTGATCATGACGATCACATAACAACTGTGATCTGTAGATCTCAGGAATTACAACGCTACATCCCAACATAACACAATCTTTATCATCTGACAGCTCATCTTTACATGTATGAAATGGTCTGATTTTTGAATCGAATATCCGTATTGGCCACTGTCATGCTGAGAAGCCACAATGCAAAGAAAATCTAAAATAAATTTGTTTCTCTTCCACATTGTTTTGTTTGAATTTGTTTTGTTAAATGGACAATAGCTACGCTGATAAAATGGTTACAGTTGGTCACATATTGCTGGTTTGGGAAGATTCTAAGCTGTTCCAGTGGACCGAGGCTAACTCATTAGCCTCCAGGAATATGACTTGCACCTTGTAACTCCTCATCTCTGATGTTATGTTAATGGTTCCACAGTTGCTTGCTCAAAGTATGCTGAGTTTTAATGAGGGTCCTGAAAGTATATCATTAGCTGAATGGTTCAACCTGAAACAACTTTATCTACATGACCAAGGTGTAACTTGAACTGTTTCAATTATACAGTTTCTGGAGTCTGTCTTCAGTTGGGGTTTAATCTCAGAAGAGCAAATTGGGCTTCAATTTGAAATCCTTTTCTCTCAAACTCAGATGTCTAGAAAGAAAACAATATTTCACGTCTAGAATACAAGAATACTTTGCTACATTTTCATACAAGTTTCTAAGACAAGGGTCAAGAATTCTGTCAGATAAAGTGAAAAAATCATTATTGGACATAGACATTTGGAGTCTATTCACATGAATTAATACCAATACTTTTTTGTTCTTTTTTTAAGTAACTTATAGTTTGTAACTTCTTTCCCTTTTTTTCTCTGCCTTTCTACTTGCATGGTCGTAAGTGTGTCATGATCTATCCCTCGGATTTTGGATATGTTAATAAATACTAACAACATGGCCCAAAGTACAAGAGAAAGGATACTAAGGAAACCAACTAAATTAGAAATTACAGATATTGTAGTCACGGTGAGCAGGGGAAAAGTAATAATTTAATCCAACTCACCCTCATGTCTGTAACATGATGTGGAGATACCAGCATTGGACTGGGGTGGGCAAAGTAAGAAGTCTCACAACACCAAATTAAAGTTCAATATGTCTATTTAGTCCAACAGGACGTTAACCTGGTATTGTAAGACTTCTTACTGTGCCCTCTCCAGTCCAACGCCAGCAGCCCAAATCATGGCTACCATCAACACCACAAACCATCTGCTCAAAGTGGAGAGGATTTCCAAGAAGATCGCATCTATTGACACCGACATCAAGTTTTAACCTTTATTTTGTAATTGTGTCTTTGTCTGTATATGCCGTGTTTATGAAACCTACCTGTCCAATCATCCGATGAAGGAACAGCACTCCGAAAGTTTGTGATTCCAAATAAACTTGTTGGACTTTAACCTGGTTTTGTAAGACTTCTTATTGTGCCTGTAACAGCCACACATTTGTGAAATGATCATACACCCTTCCCAATAAAGTACCTCTTTTGAGTTATTCTACTTATTTTCTCAGCTGTGACTGACAGCTCACCCAAGTTTGAAAAGAAAAATACTTCTTCCCTGTTGGTCTGCACCTCCGATGGGAATGATAATTTAGACGTCACATTGGAATGACAATGATCCTCTGATTGTCTATATGTAACATCATACTGATAAGCAGACATAATCAAAGTCCATCTCTGCATTCAATCTTCTTACCCCAAAGATCAAAGACAATGCTTTATGTTCCATCTCGAGCATAACTTCACTCTGATGACGCATGAGACAAATATAATCAATCTGTCTTCACAATTATCTACCTCACGACAAATCACAGCACCTACTCTGTATGAAAAGGCACAATTTGCTGGCTTAATCTCTTTGGACACATTGTAATGTACAAGCATATCTCCATCTACCAATTTAATTTTACACAACAGAAATGCTTTTCACACATCTTTGTCCAATTCCACAGAACACCCTCAAGAGTTCATTCAATGGTTGCGATGAAGGTGCCAATTTTGCTATTAATTCACTGTAATAATTCAATAAATCCAAAAGGGATCTGAGCTCAGTGATATTCTGAGCTTGTCACACTTTTTTTATTGCTTGAATCTTACCTTTGGTAAGATGTAACCCATCTTTGTTAACCTGTGACCCAAATACTCTGCAGAATTTGAAATTGTTCACTTTTGTGGGTCTTCATCTTCTCTCTATGTGTTCCAAGTATTGCTACACCTTATCCAGAGTGTTATCATGGATCTGCCTGTTTGGACATAAGTATGTCATCCAAATAGCACATTAATCTCTGACTTGCTTACAAAATTTGGTTCATCGCCCCTTGGAACATTCTGGGGGCAGAAGAAACCCCAAATGGCAGTCTTTGAAACTGAAATAGAACCATGTGTGTATTAATATTCAAACATGACAGATTCATCATCAAGCTCAAGTTGCATTTGGGCCTTTGCCAGATCTAACCTTGAAAAAAAAATTGAACTCAACAACATTGTGAACAGATCCTCCACATTTGGCAAATTATCAGTTCAATTAGATTGCAATTTTTGAATGATGGTTATCTCATAATGGCCAACTATTCTTATATTACCATTTGACTTTGTGCTATCACTATCACAGTAGCCCAATTCTGTCCCACTTGACAGATAATGGGCCAGTTCTCCCATTGCGACCCACAACTTCTCTGGAGGATCTAGTTGGGAGAATCGTGTGTCGGCCATTTCTTTGTATCTGTCTTCATGGTAGAAAACACAGTGGGATGCCAGAGCTCCAGGAGAGTCAGGAGACATAGGTGAGTGTAGTGGCTATCACTAAGAAGGAGGTTCTGGGGAAACTGAAAGGTCTGAATGTGGATAAATCACCTGAATACTTGGAAGTGCATGATAAAGTAGAACTGAGTCAG
Organism: Sphyrna mokarran; assembly: GCA_024679065.1. Lineage (NCBI taxonomy): Eukaryota > Metazoa > Chordata > Chondrichthyes > Carcharhiniformes > Carcharhinidae > Sphyrna > Sphyrna mokarran. The sequence goes on from JAGIQG010000007.1 coordinate 103,092,791, forward strand.
CACAGCTTTATCAAGGGAAGGTCATGCCTGACAAATCTATTAAAGTTCTTTGAGCAAGTAAGAAGGAAATTAGATAAAGGAGAACCAGTGGACATGATTTATTTAGGTTTCCAGAAGGCTTTTGACACATAGGAGACTTCAATAAGTTAAGTGCCCATGGTGTTAAGGGTAAGAAACTGGCATGGATAGAGGATTGGCTGAGTGGCAGAAGGCAGCGAATGTGGCTAAAGGGGTCTTTTTCAAGATGGCAACCGGTCATTAGTAGTGATCCTCGGAGGTCAGTGCTGTAACCACAACTTTTCACAATATACATTAACGATTTGGAGGAAGGAACTAAAGAACTGTTACTAAGTTGGCAGATGAAACAAAGAGATGTTGTAGTGGAATTTTTTCCTGCTTCTTGATTGTAGTAGAGAGAGTCAACAAAATTTGTTCCAACAAAACAACTTATCATTATTTCTGAAAGACTGCATGCAGTATTGGCAAAATCTTGGAAACAGAGAGCAGTCCGCACAAACTGCTGATTCCATCCCAAAACTGCGCCAACTACAAGAATCAATTCAATAGTTATACCCTTTTCTTATCAGCTTACATGACTTCAGGAATTCAATTAGTACTACAAGCAGTAATACATCATTAATTGTATTATGATCCGGTGACCTCCAGGATCTCTCTGTCTCATCAATAATATCATTATCTTGTCCTTTGAAGGAACAAAAAGGCTCTGTGATCACTGACCATATCTTGTTTTTTGATGTAATGCAAGGTTCTGTGACTCCGACCTTATCTTATTTTGTGTATGTAGTCTCAGGAAATGTGGAGTCAACCTTATCAAGACAGGCTGAGGTCAGGCATTTGGCCTTCTCTAGCCTTATTCATGTCTTAGGTTATGCAGAGTCAGTTTTCCTTTGTGTCAAATACTTGACCAATTTTCCCATCATGCCACTACTTCATTCGTACAATATCGCAGAGAGACAGGTAGTACTGAGGAAGCAGGGGGACTGCAAAAGAACTTGGACAGGTTAAGAGAATGGGCAAAGAAGTGGCAGTTGGAATACAATATGGAGAAGTGTGAGGTTATGCACTTTGGAAGGAGGAATGGAGGCGCAGACTATTTTCCAATGGGAAATGCTTAGGAAATCAGAAGCACAAAGGGACTTGGGAATCTTTGTTCAAGATTCCCTTAAAGAAATACTCAGATGGGCACATGAACAGAATGGGAATGGAGGGGTATAGAAAACTGATCTAAAATAGGGATCATGATTCTTGGGAGTCCCTGGGAAGTGTGTAAATAGATGATGATATTGATGTACTTGTTTTTATCCTACAGGTGCTTTGGTCCACCTTGTTGTCTAACGAGGGGCATACACGCGATGGGTCGTGAGAGGGCTGCTCTTGGATTTTTTTCGAGAGTATCCTAGTGTTTCATGTCGTTAGTGTACGCTTGACCTGGACCATTTGATGGGCAACACAACAGCTCAGTGACTATCGCTGTGCTGTGCAGATACATGGATTTGGGCCTGTGTCTGTGGGAGTTTGCGCATTCTCCCCGTGCTTGCGTGGGTTTTCTCCGGGTGCTCCGGTTTCCTCCCACATCCCAAAGATGTGCTCTTAGGCTAATTGGCAAAAGAAATTCTCCCTAAATTGTCTCAAATTTGGTTTTTAATCCATAGATCTATAAACATAGACAGGGATCGCACGTAAAGGTGGGAACATGGGGATGGCGGTGTGGGCTTGTTGGGCTGAAGGGCCTATTTCCCGTGCTGTTTTGTTCTTTGATCTTTGTTGACATGCAGGTTCAGTGGGCAGTTGGGAAGGCAAATGCAATGTTAGCATTCATGTTGATAGGGCTGGAATACAAGAACTGGGATGTACTTCTGAGGCTGTATAAGGCTCCATTTTGAGTATTCTGAGCAGTTTTAGGCTCCATATCTAAGGGAAGATGTACTAGCCTTGGGAAGAGTCCAGAGGAGGTTCACAAGAATGGTCCTTGGAATGAAGAGCTTATCGTATGAGAAACGGTCAAGAACTCTGGGTTTGTGCTTTTTGGAGTTTAGAAGGATGAGGGGAGATCTTATTGAAGCTTACAGGCCTGGATAGAGTGGACATAGAGAGGATATTTCCACTAGTAGAAAAACTAAAACCAGAAGGCACAACTTCAGACTAAAGACACATCCTTTAAAACAGAGATGAGGAGGAATTTCTTCAGCCAGAGAATGAATCTGTGGAACTCTGCCACTCTGCATTGGGATCGGTCTAAAATGGAGGGAGGCCAGCGATTAGGGCAGGCTGGTGGTGTTTGCAGTGCAGGGAAGCGGTCTGCCTCCTGGGGGAAGGGGTCTGACCCCAGGACTCCCCAGGTGGGGGAGGATCTGCTGGGGTGAGAGGGTGGCATATTCGGCATGCTGTGGGGGGTGGACTGAGCATCCGGGTGCTCCAGGGTCCTAGGGGTGGGTGGGTGTGGGGGGGGTGTTGGGGGGGGGTGGGAGGTCATGCCTGGCCTGGGAATTGTTAAGGGTGCTGCAGTCGGGCTGTGGGTGCACTGGGAGGGACAGTACTGTGGAGTTCCAGGCTGGCCAATGATCGAGTTGGCCAGCAAACGGGACAACTGCCAGATCAAGACCATGCGCAGAGTTCCGGAGCTGTCAGACTTTGGTACGAATGGGCTCCGTTCCACACACCACCGGGTTTTTAATAATATTCATGATTGTGACCCATGCAGTGCACAGAATATGGAGATTCAGGTCTGAAGCTGCACTGAAAAGCCATGATGTAGAACAATTTTCACACCAATTCAGCACTTTTGGGAGAATTAATGTTTTGTACCTCAAGTCTTTTGAGCTCTTAATCTACTTTGCCCCATGGAGCATAGCATATTGAATAAAACTTGCAATAAGCTGGTCTTCCATTCATTTGAACCCATACATTGGCCTTTTAACATCAAATAGCTTTCTGAGTTGCACTAAACACCCGAGGATACTTTGCAATTACATTGTTTTGCATAGTGAATTTTGCTTCTACACAATAAAGTTTGGTCAAATTTAATGTAAGTACTCTTAGTCAGTTCCTTCTTAACAATTGTGGTTTTTCACCCTTGACGACAATGTCAGGCAATTTGCACATTGTTTCTTGTATGTGACTTAAACCAGCTCAGTTCCCATTTTTGCTCTTCCATAACTTTGTTGATTTCTTCAGTAGATGTTGGGTCAACATTTCTCAGTAGAGCAATTCAGGAATCACATAAGCGATTGTCCTCTGTGTTCAGTGGAAGTTGGGTTGCAACGCTGCAAAACCTTCCATTGGATCCTTGTGCTTCAGATCAACTGATCTCCTTATTGACCTGATGCTGTTCTTGAATTATACATAGTGATTGTCATATCCTCGAACCAATGATTGCTTTGTTTAGTCTTTCAAAATGCTTTGGCAAGATCACCCTTCTTACAGCTGTAGCAACCTGCCTTCACAAAGGCTATAATCACTAGTAATAACACTTTACCAATGCAAAGCAGTCCTGGGTTCACAGTAGTGGCACTTGGCGCTGCAGCCTAAGCCCCCATGCAGGACATGTGACATTCTTGGAATGTGTTCGACTCCTGACACCAAACAGTTGTTCCTCCAGCCCTGTAACCCCATTATGAGAATATTCAGCCTTGGCTCAATAATTTATGTTTCTCGTTAGCCCTTAATGAGCAACCTAGTGGTGTACTGGCTAGCATTGCTGCCTCACGTTGCCAGGGATCCAGGTTCGATTCACATCTTGGGTCACTGTCTATGTGGAGTCTGCACATTCTCTCCTTGCTTGCATGGGTTTCCTCTCGGTGCTCCGGTTTCCTCCCACAGCCTGAAAGACATGCTGGTTATGTGCATTGGTCATGCTAAATTCTCCCTCAGTGTACCCGAACGGGCACCAGAGTGTGATGACTAGGGGATTTTCACAGTAACTTCATTGCAGTGTTAATGTAAACCTACATGTGACACCAAGAAATAAACTTTAAACTAATGGTCCCCTGCTGCATCGGAGCTTCATTTCTCTGCCTATTTAATTTTGATCATCCTGTCATTTTTGGATAGGGCAAGCAGGTCAAAATCCATTTCACCTCAATTCTGACAGTGCAACCGGTCTTCTATGATTTCTGGCCCAACTTCTTCAAGTTTGAAGATAAAAGAAAACTGCTGGAAGGGCACTGCAGTATTTTAAAAACACAAGAGGGAGCTGACATGAACTTATTAAACTAGCTACATGTGACATCTTTCATTAAAACAAACTAGGCCAAGCTCTCTGAATCTAAGCGGGCTGAATTCAGATAAAGTTTAAAGTTGAAGTATTAGTGTCACAAGGAGGCTTACATTAACACTGCAATGAAGTTGCTGTAAAAATCCCCTTGTCAGCACACTCTGGTGCCTTTTCAGAGACACTGAGGGAGAATTTAACATGGCCAATGCACCTAACAAGTACTTCTTCCTGACTATGGGAGGAAACTGGAGCAACCAGAGGAAACCCACGTAGACAGGGGAACAACATGCAGACACTGCACAAACAGTGACCCAAACTGGGAATTGAACTTTGGTCCCAGGAGATGCTGTGAGACATCAGAGCAAGGCACTTTGCCACCATGCCTCCGATGTATACAAACGATGTTCCTTCTGAATCTTTTTTGTACTGGGTGGGCTACAAATTTTTATGAGCACTTCTTATTTAATCCATGGGCAGTTTACATCTCACAAGTTGTGGTTTATTTTGGGCTGGCGATTTCTCAGGAGAAATGGACAAATTTTCAGGAGGCCTCTCTCCCACGGGATATTTCAGATTGCTATGTGGCCGAACTTGTCAGGTAGGCGCACTGATCCAAGACAATGACTGCAAAAGGAAATATTGCTGGTGGGGAAAAAAAAACAGAATTATGTAGTGGTAAATTAATCTTATTGATAAGCAAATGAAAGTGCAACTGAAGAAAATTGAATAAAGAACTTAGGTACGGCTATTTAGATAATTGCTACTCGATGGGATTCCTAAAGCACATCTTTTGATTCTTTATCAAAACGCAGCTCCGGCAGAAATATAAAATAATGAGCAACATTAAAAAGAAGCACGGATTGACCCTGATTTGCACAATTCCCATAAATATTACAAAGCTCCTTTGGAATAAATGAACCCTGTTCATGTATCATGAATCATTTAAATTTCAAAAAACTCCAATTTGGCACATTAAATGAATGATATCCATTTCGATAACACATACCACAACGAGAATCATTAAGATTATATTGTTCAAAATGTAAACACAAAATGAAAGAGTGATTATTATCTGGCTCTTCTCAGTTCCATTATTTCTCCATCCTTTCATGTTCTGACACATTGTTATCCACTTGTGAGAAGAATTACCTCACTCTGCTGTTGATCTGCTATTTTATTCAGTTTTCGACTCAAATTGCAACACCTTCTGTGTGTTTACAGGATAAAATTATCCAAGCCCTCTGCCTGTTTGTGCTGTTTGTACCCAAGTCCTGCTGCTGTTGTTGCCTGAAGTGATTCTGGCTCTTTGTTGTTATATTGTGAGTGGGAATCTTCACAAGCACTGGAAGGTGAATTGAAGGTCATTGAGCGAAAGATGTGGGGGAATATGAAATCACGCAAGCGACGCCTTGGATGAGAAGAGGGGAGAAGCTGGGGCTGACAGTTTGGTGAATCAGGGAACATGGAATTAACATATTGGGCTCGAATCATTGGAGGTGATGTTATCAAAGAAATTCTAAGTCTTCAATGAGCGTGAAAACAGGAGAAATTAGTGACTAGTTTTTGGTGACTTAAAAATCTATTCTTACCTGACTTATTTGACTTTGTCAAAAAGATCAAGCCAAACTTGGAATCTCCCAGCAGGGGGAGTGGATGCAGCCTAAATTGCTTGAAAGCCATCTGATAGCAGCAGAGGGCGCGATTGTACCTGTGCTGTTGTCTGTGCTCTGTGAGCACAGAAACCTATCACAGATTCCCTCAGCTGTAGCCAGCCGCCATGGCCCATTAGCTTTCTCTTCCTATCATTCCGCTACTGCAGGGCTCCACAATTGATCGTCACTGCCCCCCATTCCCTCCTAATGGATTGATCATGGACAAAATTCCCCTGCCGTATTACCCCTCCGCATTGATCGCTGATGAGCCTATGAATAACTTTAGTGCTAAACTTGGGACTGGCTGTTCAGATGCTTCTGCACCTCTCAGTAAGACAAAGCTCTCCAAAAGCTTTCTCTTTCCTAACTCTTGATTCTCTCCTATTTCATCTCATGCCCTATCTAAACTTGTTTCCACTATCTATATCTCCCGCTCCATTGATCTCATCCTAAGAGGACCATCTTCCCAGTTTTTATATTGAGTCTTTTGAAATCAAGAGTGGTCTGTTGACTTTATTTACCTAGTCAATTTAATATAGGATAGGCAAACTTAAAATGAAGTGCCTGCCATGCTTCTGGCAGGAGCAATCAACTTAACTGTGGAACCTATGTCTCAACTCTCCCTTAGGGCTGAACTTTACTGAAATGAAGGTGGGTGTGGTGCATGTTGCTGTCCTAGCCACACCCACCCCGGTCACCCCACCCCAAGAGAAAAGTCGGTAACAAACCAACCGACTTTAGAAATGGCTAACCCGCAGAGATAGTAGGCCGGCCTCAACAAGGTGAGAATGAGACTTCTAGCCCTCAGAAGCTGCTAGTCAATCTGTTTGTCCCAGGGAAGAAGTGTCATCGGTGGCAGACCAAGGTCATTCAGGACTTTTTGGGTCAGGAGAGATCTGGACATTAGGGAATTTTAGGGATTGGGGGAATGAGAGAATGGGGGGAACAGGGAGGGGCAATCAAGATTGGAGGCCAAGGGGAAGGCACAAAGGTGGGGTGACTCTAAGGGGAAGGTGCCCCTGGTGCACACAGGGCACGCTAACCTCTCAAATGAGGTACCTTTCCATCTTTTCACCTTAGATAGCAAAAAATGACTTTCCTCTGCCTTCTACCATTCACCCGATAATGGCTGCAGAGGTGAATGAGGCCCTTATTTGGGCCTCAATAACCTAAAGGTGGGCAGGTTATCTGGTGCCTTCCCTGCCCAAAATACAATAGGGAACGTTATTGTAGAAAGGAAGATAGTAAGCTAGCTATGCATCAGATTTTGTAGCCTTAAACATGGCAGACAGGATGGAGGAAGGGTGTAAAAGTCTCCCCTATAAATTTGTAACAGTTTCTGTCAGGTTTGACAGCTTTTATTGGTGTTTGAACCCCGTTTCAAAATATATATTAACTCCCTTTCAGTGCAATGCTATTACCATTTTAAACAAATCTCAAGAGGCTTGTCTTTTTACATTTTTCTTTCTTTCCTTTTATTTTTGAAACAAGGCATGGATTGTTGCCAAAACAGATATTGATATATAATGGCTCTTTGCTGCAAGGTCCAATAGTTTGTTCATTTCTACTTGTTGAACCTGCTCTCTGAAAAAAATACCTTGAGACTTAAAAGGGGTAAAGAGTTATCTGGGCCTGTTTTCAGTTCCTGATTCAGCTCCGGATGTGTGACCTAACAGAGAAGGCCATGGCTGGCCTGAAACTGACCTTTGGACTTGGGCACTTGCTTGATCTAAACTGATTGTCCAGAGGAGTTCTTAAGCAGATAAATGCCTTCCAAATCAAAATACATTGGATTGAAAGGCCTAATACTGAGGGAAAGCCACTTATTCAACACAAAGAAAAAACTAGATAACTTAGTGAAGGAAAAAGGAATGGAAAGCTATGTTGATAGGATTCACTGGCCTCCTCATGGCATGTTTCTTGCGATGGGAGAAGGTCCGCCATTCATCAGCATCAGGTCTTCTGGTCTTCTGTCCGTCAATGGGGTTTCTTATTGATTACAGCCCTTGTTCAGTGGTGTAATGACGCAAGATTAGCACTGCTGCCTCACAGTGCCAGGAATCCAGATTCAATTCCTGGCTTGGGTGACTGTACAGAGTCTGCATGTTCACCCCGTGTCCATGTGGGTTGCCTCTGAATGCTCTGATTTCCTCCCACGGGCTGAAAGATTTCAACATTAACGGTACGGAACTCTCCCTTAGTGAACCCGAACAGGCGCCCGGGTGGGTATTTTCACTGTAACTTCATTGCAGTGTTAATGTAAACCTACTTGTGACATTAATAAATAAACTTTTAAAAAGGGGGACACCATAGACAGGATCAGAAGGTCTGCTGGCATAAATAGCTGGAAAACCCTGGCCAGTATAACAGGATATAGGGTGTGAGAAAGTCCATGTGAGGCATCTGCACTCTACAGAATTGTTTCTGTGCTATAAATCCTATGAAATTTTGTGTTTTAAATGACCACCAGGGAGAACAAGAAATAGGCCTGATTAATTTAAAATGGTCCTAATGAATGGGTGGATTGACAGCAAGCCATTGCACTGGTAAACCTGTCAGCATTCTCTAGTTCAAACAATCTGGACATTGTTGTTACTGGGATTACCATTTCAAAGCTTTAAATAATTCCATCAAATTGCTTTCTGCTGGGTGTTGGCCTGTGGTATTTCAAAGCCTTCATAAACTAATAGCGAAGGAAATTTGTATTGAGAATGTTAACCGTTATAATAAATAGACCAAAACTGCCACAGAATGGCAATCATTGCCGGATTACCATTCAGCTCTACTTTATTTACACAGGTCGGGAACCTCACATTTCTCACTACAGTCCCAGTGGCCTAATGGATAAGGCATTTATGTCCTAAACCACAGATTGTGGCTTCAACTCCCATCTGGAATGATGTGTATTTCTACGGGTGGCACAGTGATTACCACTGCTGCCTCACAGCACCAGAATCCTGGGTTCTATTCCTGGCTTGGGTCACTATCGATGTGGAGTTTGCATGTTCTCCCCATGTCTTTGTGGTTTTTCTCTGAGTATTCACGTTTCCTCCAACATTCCAAAGATGTGCAGGTTAGGTGTATTGGTCATGCTAAATTCTCCCTCAGTGTACCTGAGTAGGTTTCACAGTAACTTCACTTCAGTGTGAATGTAAGCTTGCTTGTGACTAATGAATAAACTTTACTTTAAAAAGATTAGATCTTCCATCCTGGCTCTGCTGAGATAAGTGCAGCACAGTAGCTACTTTATACACCACTGGCTGTCATTAAGCATGTCATACGTTTAAAGGACACAGATGTTTTGAGAAACCAGGGGTGAGGATTAGTGTAATATTGAGACGTACCCTTTTAAGGGAATGGATTGGGTGACCTGGGATGAACTATTGGGAGTTGCCCTGAGGCGACAGTCAATGTTTAGAGTGTGGAGACTGTGAACTGAATGAAGTGCCGTGTTCCCTGATACCTGGTTGTGGAGTAGCTCTTGAAGAGGTACCTAGGTACTCAGAGATTTAACACTATGGGTGAGATTTTATGGCCTCACTTGGACAAAACTGCAAATTCCCGTCTGAGGTCAATGGATATTTTCTTTGTTGGACCACCACTTACTCCAATTCCGTGGCGGTTAAGGTGGAGAGTCCCAGCCTAAGTGTTTGAGATGGGTGGTCCTGGGGGAGGAGTTAGGGTAATCGCGGGGGTGCTGTGTGGTCAGGAGTGAATGATCAGTTGATAGGAGAGCAAGTTGTGTGGTCAGCAGTTATGGGATTTGGTTGGGGTTGGGGACTATAGTTAAGGGACAGGGTGGTGTAGCTGGGAGTCAAGGGCTTAGTCAAAAGGGTAAAGCGTAGACAGGAGGATGGGAAATCAGTCGTCGTTGGAAGTCAGTGATATAGTTAGCCAAGGGTTAGAAATGGTTTTAATTCTTCTAACTTTTCCTGGGTAATTATTTATTGAAGACTATCAACCCATTATTTAAATTAGAGTATTGGATCGACCCAAGTAAAGGGTAAAGGCATTAAAATCCATGATCTCAATAGGCTGGTGACGATTTAGTCTAATGATCGCACCTCAGGTGAGGGACAACGTTGAGAAGGAGAGTCTTCATAAATATTCTTGACCAGTATAGAAATTGAACCCACAGTTGTTGGTGTTTCTCTGCATCACCAACCAGCTGTCCAGTCAACTGCACTAAACCAAACCCCTGGTACATGGACTCTGGTACAGGGTAATTGTCCATTGGAAGTTTCTGAGAAATTTCTGTGCAGTCCTAGATTGGGAATTTCAGGCAGAATGTTTTTGTGTATGTTCTGCAATATCTATGGGGCAGAACAATCCTCCAACACCTTGCCCCAAATCTTCTTGGTGAATGCAATTTCTTCTTACATATGACATTTTATTTCAGCTTACTGCTCAGGCCTACAAGCTGCATTTTTACAATGAGCTTTGTTTGATTTAGTCTTGTTCCAATGATTCAACACCTCATTTCCTGAACCATAGAATCTATATAGGGCAGAAAGAGGTCTGAATCCCACCCAGCCCTATCCCTGTAACCCCCTGCTAATCCCCCTGCCACTAAGGTGCAATTAACCATGAGTTATCAACCTAAGCTGCACATCTTAGTGGAACCAAACCAGAGCAAATTTTAGTAGCTGTGCTGTTATCAATCAGTTGGATCTGTCTTATCCCTTTAATTTCCTCTGTATTTTTTTTAATTGCTTTCTATTAATTGTCGTTTATATTTCAAGTTTATTTATTGGTGTCACAAGTAGGCTTATATTAATACTGCAGTGAAGTTACTGTAAAAATGCCCTCGTTTGCATACTGTGATGCCTATTTGGATTCACTGAAAGAGAATTTAGCATGGCCAATGCACCTAACCAGCACGTCTTTTGGACTGTGGGAGGAAACCCACGCAGACATGGGGGGAAAGAGCAGACGCAAGTGACCCAAGCTGGGAATTGAACCTGGCTCCGTGGTGCTGAGGCAGCAGTGCTAACCAGTATGCCACTTGGTATTTGGTATTTGTAACTTTAAAATCATGCAGCCTATAACATGTGTTGGTGATGACCTACAACGACTAATTTATAAAACATAAACCAACACGATTGGGAGAATTCAGCTGGCTATTGTCTTGTGTTGAATTGTGTACTTTTTTTTTGGTTTGGCAACGAGAGTGCGTTTTTATTCACCTTGGTATAAATTGTTCAAATTATAAACAGAGCTGTCCAAATTGCTGTTAAAAACAGAGTCCTGGAGATAACGGGAGATGACACTAGCTCTCTGAACAGTGGTTCTTCATGTCTATAGTTCTTTCTTCTGTAAAAGCTCATTAAAGTGAGGAATGAGAAGACTGCAAAACAGAATATTTTCCACTTTGTATTCAATAAAATTATGCTGGATCAAGAGCACAATGGATCTAGGGCAAAGCAGGGTCAAGATATCAGTCCAAAACAATTTTAAACATTGCAAAATTTGTACAATATGTAATACATGTCAAAGGAAAAACTTTCCACTAGTCTTGACCTGGTTCAACAATATAATGCACACAAGATACTAAACTTTAAACCACTGTTAATAACCTAGCAATCCTGCAATTTCTGCCGTCTGATTCAATCTACCTTCAGGTATTGTGCCATAAATCTAATAAGGCATCAGGCCCAATATCAAAAATCAGGAACATTATTTATCGAGTGCCATGCCTCACTACATTTATCTTCAGACGTGGTTGGATAACTTCAACATCAAAGGACTGGATCACTAACCAATTTGACTCACTTCACACTATATTAACAAATAGGTGAAGGCACTGGATACTAAAGATGATGGGCCTTCACAACATCCCGACAAAAGCACTAAGAATTGTGTTCCAGGGCTTGCCATACCCCATTGTCAAGCTCCAAGCTCAGTACAGCCCCAACAGTGGCATCCACCCGTCAATGTGAAAAGCTGCCCGGGTATACACAAGTGCTACAACAAGAAAGAATCCGACCATTTCTCCCCAACATTCAATGGCATTACCGTCACTAAATTCCCCACTATCATCATTATGGGTGGGTTACCATTGGCTAGAAGCTGAACAAAACTATCTACTTTAAATACTGTGGCCATAAAAGTAGGTCAAAGACTTGGAATTCTACAGCATCTCCTGACTCCCCAAAGCTTGTCCACCATCTACAAGGTGCAAGTCTGGACTGTGATGGAATACTTACTATTTGCCTGAATGCATGGAAGCCCCAGCAACAGTTAAGAAGCTCAGGGCAAAGCCGCCACTTCATCAACACCCTGTCCATCATCTTATACATTCACTCCCTTGTACAGTGACAGCATTATTTAGCATCATAGAATCATAGAATCATTGAGGGTTAGCCCTCGGCCCAACTTGTCCATGCCACCCTTTTATTTAAACCCCTAAACTAGTCCCAATTGACCGTATTTGGCCCATATCCCGCTATACCCATCTTACCCAAGTAATTGTCTAAATGCTTTTTAAAAGACAAAATTGTACCCACCTCTACTACTACCTCTGGCAGCTTGTTCCAGACACTTACTACCCTCTCTGTGAAAAAAAAAAATTGCCCCTCAATCAAATTACTTATCACATACAAGCTACACTGCAGCAACTCACCAAATCTCACTAGACCTCACTTTCCAAACTCTCAACTCTGACCATCTAGAATGACAAGGACAGTAAATGCATGGGAACCAGCAAGTTCCCCTCCAAGCCACACGAGATCCTGCTTTGGAATTATATTGTTGTTTCATATTGTCACTGGATCAAAATCCTGGAACTCCCTCATAGCACTGGGTGTATTTGTACAGATGAACTACAGTGCATCGAGAAATCAATTCAGCACCACCTTCTCAAGGACAAATACGGGTTGGGCAACAAGTGCGGGCCTTGCCTGCAATGTCCACATCCCATTAAATTGAAAAATTCAAAATAGATTCTGACATAAATCCTACAGATACATGAAATGAGAGCAGGTAAAATTAGCTGTATTTAATCCTTGCTGACAGCTGCAGGACAGTTCTTTTCTTTCTCAAATCACACCAAACACTTCAAAAACAATAACAAGTGGATCTGAAAACTTCAAATCTTGCCATTTGTGTCCAATCTAATATGAATATTTATCATAACAGCCCAATAACTGCAAGGGGCAGAAAACTGATAGAATCCCTTCAATCAAGAAGAGGCTATTCAGCCCATCAAGTCTGCACTGACTCTGTCAGATCATCTTACTCAGACCATCTCCATCATGCTATTCCCATAACTCTACACATTTACAATGGCAAATCATCTAACCTATACATCTTGGAACACTAGAGAGCAATTTAGCATGGCCAATCCAGCTAAACTCCGTACAATTCAACAAGGTCACCCCAAATGTGTTTTGGAAATGCTACTGGCCACTATCACAATCCAACTACACATCCCAGTGAGCAGCAAGTGAGGCACTGCTGCCTCACCACACCAGGGACATGTGTTCGAATTCCGGCTTGGGCAACTGTCTATGCAGAATCTGCATGTTCCCCCTGTGTCTGCATGGGATTTCTCTCGATGCTCTGTTTTTTTCCCTCAGTCCATAAGACTTGCTGTTTAAGTGCACTGGCCATGCCAAACTCTCCCTTGGTGTTGTCAAACAAGGGCTGGACTGTGGTAAGTAGGGGTTTTCACAGTAACTTCACTGCAGTGTTAATGTGAACCTACTTGTAACACTAATAAATTAACCAAAATATAAGGTCACATAATTAGATTGATTTCTAAGTGTTATTAAAATATGTAAGAGATCAAAAGATCAATATTCTGCTTGGAGCACTTTGCCTAATATGCCATAGTGCTAAGATGAATATAAAAAAAAATCACGTGGTATTATTTATAGAAGAGCAGGAAAGCTGTCCTGTTTTCTTGGTCACAAATATCCTTCAACTAACATTGCTGAAATAGAATATAAAACTGTTCTCCACTTAGAGCAGTGAATGTTGGAGGGGAGATTTAATTAAAGTGTTGAAGATCACAAAAGACATTGATTGAATGACCAAGGAGAAATTGTTTCCAGTGGCAGATGGGTTCATAACTAAATGGCAAGAGAACTCCTTCGATAACCAAGAAGCCTCCTGCCATCCCATCTCCACAATCACCGCTCCCATGGGATTCACCCCATCGCCATCCCATCCGGGACTCTTTCCCAGCCCCCCCCGCCGAACTTGACTATCATCTTCCCCTGACCTGAGACCTTATCCATCGCTTCCTCCACCAAGGCCAACACCGACTGCCTCTCCAAGGCGGTTCAGCCTCATTAACGTTTATGAGGGAAGAGGAGGAAAAGTATTGGAGTCCTCTGCTGAAAGGGTAAGAGAGTGGATGGATTGAACAGCTCTTTGAAATAACTATTCGACAAGAAAAGACAGAATGGATTGAATAACTTCTTTCTATGCTTTATCATTTCAATCTCAATGCTGTTTATGAGACTTTGCTGTGTGCAAATAAGCTGTCACATTCTCCACATTACATCATTGACTGTGGGAGGAAATTTCCATTGTTGTGACTAAGTTAGTTGGTGGGAGGGAAAGTTGGCGTGATTTTACTGGGTGGTGGGACAGGTGAACAGACACAATCTTCTGCTTTTGACGATTTAATTATACATCTGCAAGGAGCATGGCAAATTCTGTGGCAAGGCTGGCAGGAATCCCACCAGCTCCCCATGATTCCGAAGGTTTCTGGCCCATAGTTGAGTGGGCACACAGACAGCCATTTACACACTGCAGGCCAGGAGATCTGTACTGCCCCTCCAGCACTGCTTCTCCAGCTCATACCGAAGAAGCTCACAGATGTGAATAACCACATCCTGGGACATATAATGGTATGTCCACCATAACATATCGTTCAGCGCCAATAAGAGCACCACTGTCATCAATGGTTGAGCCAATATTTGACATCGCAGTTGTCCATTTTTGCCAGCCTTCCACAGCCTCTTGATGCTCAGGCCTTTGCTCCTCATAACTCTGTGCCAACCAGTGATGGATCTTCCTTCTCCTCATTTGGATGAGAGCCAGTACCAAGGCAGGATTCCCTGCAGCCTTCATCATTAATGCCTCAGCGAATGTGTGAATGAAAATAAGTGATGATGTAGTGAGCTTCCCTCATCATAAAGCCAGCAAATCAATGCTAAGCCCTTCGTCTTGCCTCAACTGGGTGTGGTGATGTCCCATTGCACTTGTTTGACCTAAAGAACATCCTGGTGAACAGTGAAGAAAGGAGTATTCCTTTTGTTCATAGCATTTAAATAGAAGAATGGTGCAATTTACTTTTCAAACTCACTCCACCACTTTCCCCTCTTCCCTTTCACTGCACCCCTCTGACAACTTCTTCCGATCACTATGTCAGCCGTTACTATTCCAATGCCACCTCTCCTATTATTTGAGCTATTTGTTTTGTCCCCTCTATGACTCATTCAATAAGACCTTCAGCTACTATACTCTCCCCCTTGACTCGACACTGTACTGCATCCCATTTTCTCATCTGACTGTAACAGCTCCCCCGCCTCATCTGTACTTCTAGACCCCACAGTCGAGACAAATGATCTTGCCCTCTAAGGTACTCTCCCTTCTTCCCCAGCCACTCTCTCTCCCATAACTTCCCTGGGCAGTCTCCCTTCTTCCTTGCCCAGATATTAGCCCCCTTCGTTGTTCTCTCTCATCATTCTTTCCCCTTAAGGCTGCATCGCCTGTCCAGCCTTCACTTCACCTTTCCACTCTATTTACCCTCACTTACAGCCTTAGTCTGCCTTCCTTGTCCAGCATTGGCACAGTGTTTGCTGACCAAAGTTGTGTGAGGTCCCCAAGAATGAGAAAGCAACATCAATGGACCTTAGACTCTTGGATGAAGTGCTAGGTGCATGCCACTTATATAACAATCATAAAACTGAATGTTTTAAGTTCTTGCTGGAAGGAATTTTAATTTGGAGGATGCACTTAATTCTGACTGTGGCCTTTTAATTAGCATGCATGAGGTGCTAATGAATGCAAATGAAGTTCCTTCAATTGCTCAACGGTACAACAAAGCTGCTTTTAACCCACCTTGAAAGTCAAGAGAATCTAATTCACAGCTTATCCTGCTTTGGGGGAAACAGATTCTTTTTCCTTCCTATCTACTTGAGTAAAATGGCTGCCTTGATTCCTGCCCCTAGTTCATTGTTTGTGAAGTTATCTTGAGATTGTCAACACCATTACAAAAATACTAGTTCTTTATTGCTTCTTTATTTTATCTTAAACTGCAATGTGGCAACCCATGTCCAAACTTATAAACCAGTAAATGATGCTGAATGGTTCAGAAGCATAGAATCCCTACAGTGTATCAGGAGGCTATTCAAGTCTGTGCTAACTCTCCAAAAAAGCATCGCATTCAGGTCCTCCCCCTGCCAGATCTCCAGATGCCACGGCGGCAACACCAGGGACCCGGTTTTATTCCTGGCTTGTCTCTGTGGAGTCTGTGAGTTCTCTCTACAATGACATGGGTTTCTTCCAGGTGCTCTGGTTTCCTCCTATGTCTGAAAGATTTGTTCGTTAGTTGTATTGGCTATGCTAAATTCTCCCTCAATGTACCCAAACAGGCACTGGAGTGTGGCAACTAGGGATTTTCACAGTAACTTCATTTCAGTGTTAATGTAAATCTACTTGTAATACTAATACTAAATAAATAAGAGTAATCCCACGCATTTACCATAGCTAATCCACCGATCCTACATATCATAGGACACAAATGGGGCAATTTGGCATGCCAACCAACCTCACCTGACCTTGTACATCTTCAGTCCCTGGTGCTGCAAGGCAGCAAGGCTACCATGTTAGCCTTAACTTGAGAAGCTATTTCTGATCCATCAAACTGAAGAGGAAATGCTATGCCGTAATGGGAGGACTATTGACTGATGCCAAATATTGCTTCAACAGCAGCTTCCAGAGTATTCGACAGTCACTTCTGATGGATTGCATGAGATAGAAACTCTTTCTACTCATAAATCCCATTGCGTCAGTGTAAGGATTCCTGGTGACCACATTGCAAAGTAGTTTTGGAACTGTGGCATACTAAAACATGGCAGCATTAACAATACCAAGGATTGAAAACTATTCTTCGCCAGTTCACCTACAAAAGCAATGAGCTTTAGATCCTCAATATTGTGTCTATGGATAGTAAATTTATTCCTATCTGTAAGTTTTTTTTATGAGTGTAATGATGAAGTCACGCCAGAGAAGTAAATCAGCAGAGATGGTATGCCCTGAGCTCATTTATATCTTTGAAATCTTTAATGAAAATTGTGAGCCCCTTGAAGTTTCTAGCTTTACCCATTCTCAGAAATTTCCAAATATCTTCAGCCCTATTCTGACTACATGCTTCTGCAGTCGGTGCAGGGTCATCATTATTATTTCTCTTTGCTTCGTCACATGTGCAATCAGCATCACCAAACCAAAGTGTTTCAAACTTTCTTCACACCAGCCTTCCAACCTCTACCTTTCATATATTCCAGATCAAAGAGATGGCTAGTCGCTGCTGATCATATAGCCCGAGATTTCGGCCCAGAATTTTGCTACCGCAGCGGGTAATTAAACTTGGGAAATTTCCCAACTCACCTCAATGTAAAGAGCCACTTTGCATTCTATTTTTACTCCAGGCCACTGGGGACAAGATACACTTAGGCCTACCACCCCAAAAGCAAATCAAAGGCAGCAATAAGTGCAACTGAGTGTCAAGGCAGACAGGTTAAGAGGCCTCCTTTAGTTCATTGGGACCAATTGTTTGGTTCCATTTTAGGCCTTCCAGCCTTCACCATTCACAACCAATCAACTCCTCCTTGGTCACGTGCCAACCTAATCCAATGTCAATCCAATGCCAGCTGATGCCTCTCAGCCACCCTCATGGCTCTTCATAGCCACCTCTGCCAAACTGTGCTCTTCTACCCATCCCCAATGGTCCCTCACACCCTCTTGCCAACTTAGGGCTCATCAATGCCCAGAACCAACAAATCCTGTAATAACAAGGTACATGTGCAACTTTTATTTTCTGAAAAAAATGCATTCATAATTTTTCATTAAAAAAAGTATTCCTACAACACTGTAAAACTGTAAACTAACTAAACTTATGAGTATCCACAACAAAAGCTTTAACAAATTTAGATTTATTCTTAATTTTGTGCAAATAAATTTTGAGATGTTGATGAAGAGAGCACAGAATAAATATAATTATTAAAGCTTCAGAGAGTTGTCAAACAAATAAAGTTAATACTTCTTTGTACCTGTGTAAACAAACTTAAAGTGTATTTTATTTATTGGTTTTGTACATGTAGTATGGAAGATAATTGAGTCATGAGTCAGCAGCGAAGGTTTTGGAACATTCAGGATAAATACAGATGCAAAAGTTGGCATTGAATTGACATGGAGCCTATAAAAGGCCATGGGAATAGATGGAGGTATGACTTGACATTGAGTTACTATGGGAGCTGTGAGGAGCTATGGGTGTGATTGGGAACTTAGATTGGCATTGATTTGGAATGGAGGGAGTATGGAGTATGGCATGAGTAAGAGCTTTTAAAATTACTTTTCAATCAGTTCCCACATCCAGACAATGGTTCATGGCTTCTCCGAATCTCTGTAAACCACAGGTCATGGAGAAAGGGCCCAACTCTATGTAAAATGTCAGGGAGCTAGGATGTGCTTATCCACACAACGGAGGGGGCCAGGATGGGAGCATACAGTGCAGATTCAGTACCTCGTACCCTTATCATTAAAAATTGGAGTGGGGAGGATGCAGGCACTGGGAATGGAGTGAACATGCCAGAATTGAATCACAAACACCACTTTTAAACGGCTTCAAAAATCCTTCCAACTCCAAAACTGGAGTTTTGGAAAACTGGATCTTCGTCTTTGTTCACTCAGCTTTGATTTCCAAGGGCATCAGATTTGTTTAATATAGTTTCGCTTATACTTGCTTTGTCTTTGAAAATCACCTGCACTGATTTTCAAAGGAATATAATTGTGGCTGAATCGTATGCTGTTTAGAGTGTAATGGATAGAAATTTCTCCAATCATAAAATGTGAATACATTTCTTTTCTGTTTAAAATTACTACTGGAATAATAAACATGTTCTTCCTGGGGATGTTCCTTCCAGAGGAAAGCTTTGCTTACATGTTTCTGGCATCACTAAAGACTTTATCCTTTGTCTTCTGCCCAGAGGTAGATTCTCACTCTCAAACCTGGCATGTACTTTTTATAAGCCACTTAATGGGGATGCATTGTTAAATCTCCTGCCAATTGTTTTCTTCATGGCTTTCATCTCCAGAGCACTTTCTGGTGGGCTTCAACCAAGGCTGAAGAGTCCCATCTACCATTATCATCAGACCTAAATACTTCCTCTGAATATCAATTTAGCATTCCGAACCATTCACCAGAAGGACTCAATTCCTCTGAATAAATATCGTAACCAGGGTAATTCATATTGTTATTGGCATATAAAGGATGTCGTTCCTACCAATGTATGTGTAGCACCCATACACTGTGCCCCAGAGCTGATTGGTTACATGGGCAAGAAATCTTTTTGACTCATGGGTAACTAGGGAAATTAGGAAGGAAATATTTCGTTCCTAATTTCAAAGGATTAGATCAGATGTCGAGAAAATTTATCAGTTGCGGATATCTAAGTAAAAGCAAGCACAGTATTAGGACACGGCTCTGATATTCAAGTAAAATAAGATGGGCTGGACTTGAACAACTTTCCTACTTTCATCAAAGTATCACCATGGAAAAGCATTTCCTTTGGGTATTCCGATTTCCTCCCACAGTCCAAAAGATGAGCTGGTTAGGTGGATTGGCCATGCTAAATTCCCCTTCAACTTACCTAAACAGGTGCAAGAATGTGGCGATTAGGGGATTTTCACAATAACTCCATTGCACTGTTAACCTAAGTCTACTTGTGACACTAATTAATAAACTTGAACTATGAATGTGTTTAAGTGGAAGTTGGTCACATGTCTGAATTAGGGGGAGGAAGGTCGGTTTCGGCGAGGAAAAATGGAAGGACGTGTTAAGGGAAACATAAACAATTCGATATACTGAATCACAGAATCACTGACCTGATATGGTGCAAAAGGAGGCCATTCAGCCCATCAAGGATGACTTTGTGCCCGCATTCGACAATTAACGATGTGGGTGCAAAATCTCGTGAAAATCGGAAAACGAGATTCTCATCAGCAAGATCCTGTTTTCCAATTTTTCCTACCCCTGCTCAATGATATAACAAGGTTCCCAACCCAGAAAGGTCAGCAAATCCATTTTAATACATTATAATAAATTTTAATATTATTAACTGGCTTCCCTGACCAAAACAGACCCCACATTTAGAATTCCCCAGGTATTTAAAACACATCTTTAAAACCATGAAGCAGTCAAAAGAAAGCCACTGGGGCAGATAAGACCCCAGGTATAGACCCCAGGGGGAGAGGGACATGTCCTGGCACTGCATCTGGCATGGTTAAGTCAGGTGGCTGTGCCAAGAGGGAAGATCCATCGGGGGGTATTCTTTTTATGTGTATGGGGTTATCCGGTGCTTGTGTGGGGAAGGACGTTCCCTTTATAGACATAAACATAGAAACATAGAACAGTACAGCACTGTACGGAACTTTTGGCCCTTGATGTTGTGCCAAATTTTGTCCAAAACCAAGATCAAGCTATCCCCTCCTTATAATTCTGGAGTGCTCCATGTGCCTATCCAGTAACTGCTTGAAAGTTCCTAAAGTGTCCGACTCCAATGTCACAGCAGGCAGTCCATTCCACACCCCACCACTCTCTGAGTGAAGAACCTACTTCGAACATCCATCCTATATCTCCCACCATGAACCTTATAATTATGCCCCCTAGTAACAGGTACATCCATCCGAGGAAATAATCTTTGAATGTCAAATAGAGGGGGTGAAGGGGATATACATGGGGTTACCCCATGCGATGGGGACTTCCCCATATCCTTGGGGAGGAGGGGAGAATTTCTTCTGTGCAGTTTGGAACACCCTTTTAATTTATGTAGAGCTGCCACAGTCAGTTCTATCTGTGACAGAGACACCTGTAGCAATTTGTTTACTCTCAATCCTGCATTACCTGGTGACAAAAGCTGGCTGGCTAGCTGAAGAACTGCATGCCAGTTTTCTCACCAGAGTCAGCACTTAGAGAAACAAATGGAAACTTTTGTCCATCATGTCTGTGCCTAGTCTCCAAAGGAGCATGATGACTTTGTGCCATTCTCCTGTTTTCTCCCCCATATCCTTGCACAATGCTTCTATTCACATAATCATCTCATGCTTCCATTGAACCTGCCTCCACCATATTTTCAGGTAGGGCATTCTAGACATTGACCACTTGCTGTGGAAGCAGGATTTTTCTAACATCACATTTGCTTCCTTTGCAAATCACTTGGGAAACTGCACCCTCTCATTCTTTTTTTTTACAATCAGGAACAGTTTCTCAGCCTACTTTGTCCAGCACCACCCCCCTGCCCCCAGCATGACTTTGAACATCTCTATCAAATCTCATTAAGCTCTCTTCTCTCCAAGAAGATCAGTCCCAATCTCTCCAATCTGTCCTCATAAGTGACGTTTTTCATAGAATTCTTACAGTGCAGAAGGAGGCCATTTGGCCCATCGAGCCTGTACTGACAATATTCCTACCCCCAGTTTCCATTCCTGTAACTCCATGCATTTACCCCACTAATTCCCCTGACATTAAAGGGCAATTTAGCATGGCCAATCAACTTAACTCGCTCGTCTTTGGATTGTGGAAGGAAACCGGAGCACCTGGACAAAACCCATGCAGACACGGGGAGAATTTGTAAGCTCCATACAGACGGCGACCTGAGGCTGGAATTGAACTCGGGTCCCTGGCACTGTGAGGCAGCAGTGCTAACAACCATGTACTATACCACCCTGGGACTATTCTTGTAAACCTCTGAGACACTCTCTCCAATGTGTTTACATCCTCCCTATTGAATCAGGGTAATTGAAATAATTTGACATTAAACATTAATATCTGTGAAGTAGACAAATGTAGTAATGAGCGTTAACAACTTTAAAAGAGAATAATTATTCAAGCCCTTTCCCAGCATGCTGGTATGGGAAAGTAGCAGTCACAAATTTAATGATGTTTACAGGATGAAAAGAAGCTCAGAATTGAGTTGTCCTCCCAATTAGGTAAAGAGAACAGATGCAATCTGTATAATTTTGCTCATTTAGTGCCATATACACCAAAACTTTGCTGCAATTCACCCACTGGGATCTTACAGTCCTGCCAACAACATGCCAACACTGCAGATTTCCCAGTGGCAAGGGGTGCGTTCAATGGAAAACACTTTTGACAATGGCAGGATGATAGGATCACATCACCAGTGAGTGGCATGCCACTTCCCACCACCACAAACACACCAGAGAGAGGGAGAAAAATCCCACCTACTGTAAGCAAAAGATTTAAATACTTCACACAGCCTTTGGAAAAGAGTGATACCGTACTTGTGACTCCCAAGTATGCTTGTGAATAATAGTTTCTGCTCTGTAACTTACTCATTTGAGTACTTTCAATGTTTTACCACAGCATTACAATATGGCAACCAAACTGTTAAACAATGCTCTATATGAGTTCTAACTAGTGTCTTGTAAATTCAATATAATCTCCTTGATCAAGTACTTTATGGCCCTGTGGCTGGGTGGCCAACAGCAACAACATCAATGGCAGTGTTAACTCTGAGGGCAATGAGAGCCAAACGTGCTGGGAACTTTGATCAAAATTTGTGTTAAACACAGATACGAGTCACTGAAGTCTTCAGTGAGTCGTGATCTGTCCTGTGAACTGTGACCTCACACTTCCTGTATTGACTAATTAAGGAGCCTTTAATTAGGCTCCTAATTAAAGCCTAATTAAGGAGCTTTTCATTGCTCAAAACTGGATGGTTTGAGCTATGTTAACCATCTTGGCACCTTGGTGAGGCTATGTAATTTACATCCAGCTTGGTATGAACATTATGGAGTTGTTTACAAGTAACTCCATTGGCTATAATTGAACATTGTGATCAGTTTCGGGCAATACAATTGGCTGACTGCCAGAGAACTTTCTGGAAGAAATGAGAAGTTTAGAATACAAAGATGTGTTTGAGTTTTTCCTCCAGTGACAACTTGAGACTGACCATCGCAAGTGTGCCTTGGAGAACATCTTCAGAGAAGACAAAGGACTACAAGGGAAGATCTATATTGAGAATCAGACCTGGCCAGTTTGCTCAAACCGGCTGGTATTTGGTTTCAGTTAAAAGCTTAGAGTTAATGTTAGAGTCAGAGGGCGAAAGTTAAATGAGTTAAAGTGTTACAACTGTTACAAATTTGTATCAACATTGGTACCTAAACTGTTGAATGAAGAGAAATATTTTGTTAACCAACTCCTGTCCTTTGGTTTATTATACTAAGTATCTGGGAAGAGGTTTGAATATACAATCAGATAACACCCCTGTTAATAAAGTCCAGGATGCTATGTGCTTTATTAACTGCTCTCTACACCTGCCCTGACACCTTCAATATTCTATGAACATATCCACCCAGGTCCTTTGGCTTCTCCACCCTCTTAAGAATTTTACATCTTATTTCAAATTGTATTTTTATGTGCTTCCTACCAAAATGCACTACCTCGAATTTCTCTGCATTTAACTTCATCTGTCCACTCCAGTTACTTGCTAATATCTTTTGAAGTTTTACATTGTCCTCCCCACAGTTTAGAATGTTTCCAAGTCTTGTGTTATCTGCAAGCTTCAAAATTGTCCCCTGTACACCTAGATCAGGAAAAGAAATGGTCCCAATAATGACCCCTGGGGAACACAACTACAAATCTTCCTCCAGCCTGAAAAATATCCATTGACCATTACTTTTTGTTCCCTATTACTCAGCTAATTTAGTATCCATGTCGTTATTGTCCTTTTTTGTTTCATGAGTTTCACTTTTCATGAAATCTGTTGTGTGGCACTGTATTAAATGCCTTTTTAAAATTCATGATCACTATATCAACAGGATTATTCTCATCAATACTTTTTGTTAGCTCTTCAAAATATTCTTTTTTTAGTTAATTAAACATGATTTACCTTAGAAATCCATGCTGGCCCTTCCTAATCATCCCACATTTTCCCACATGACGACAATTTCAATCCCAAATAATTGTTCGTAGAATTGGTTGTTTGAATCCCAATATAAGTAATTGTTGCAATGAGGATGAACACATTTAAAATGATGCTTTTTCCCAGGGTGGAAGTGTCAATTACAAAAGGGGCACAAGTTTAAGATGAGAAGGAGAAAGTTTAAGGGAGATGTGCAGGGGAAGCTTTTCATGCAGAGAGTTGTGAGAGCATGGAACATGGAGGTGGTGGAAACAGCACATTAATAAAAGTTAATAGGCACTTGAATGGGCATATGAATAGGGAGGGAATAGAGGGATATGGATTGAGTGAGGGCAGAAGGGTTTTTTTTAAGTTTAGTTAGGGCACCATGATCGGCACAGGCTTGGAGAGCCAAATGAACCTGTTTCTGTGCTGTACTTTTCTTTGTTATTTGTTCTCTTAAATATTGAGTTTTGTGTTTATTTGTGTTTTCATGTGTTTGACTGTGAGTTTGTGTGTGAGAGACTGAAGGTATATGCGTTGTGTGCATATATATGTGTGTGTGTGAGAGGAAGTGAGAGTTTGTATGCGTTTGTGTGTGTGTGTGTGTGTGTGTGTGTGTGTGTGTGAGGGAGTTTGTATAAGAACATAAGAAATAGGAGCAGGAGTAGGCCATCTAGCCCTTCGAACCGGCCCCGCCATTTAATAAGATCATGGCTGATCTGAAGTGGATCAGTTCCACTTTCCCACTTTCTCCCCATAACCCTTAATTCCCTTGTCTATCAGAACTCTATCCACCCATGACTTAAATATATTCAGTGAGGTAGCCTCCTCTGCTTCGAGGGGCAGAGAATTCCAGAGATTCACAATCCTTTGAGTAAAGAAGTTCTTCCTCAACTCCATTCTAAACTGCTCCCCCTTATTTTGAGACTGTGCCCTCTAGTCCTGCTATCCTTTCTAAACGAGACAAATCTCTCCACTTCTACCTTATCTAGCCCCTTCATTACCCTGTAAGTCTCTATAAGATCCTCCCTCAGCCTTCTAAACTCTAATGAGTACAGACCCCGTCTATTCAATCTCTTTTCGTAAGCGAACCCCCTCATCTCCGGTATCAGCCTGGTGAACCTTCTTGTACTCCGTCCAAGGACAATATATCCTTTCTCAAATACATGGAGCAAAACTACACACAGTACTCCAGTTGTGGCTTCACCAATGCCCTGTACAGTTGCAGCAAGACCTCCTTGATTTTATATTCTATCCCCCTCGCTATAAAGGCCAACATTCCATTCACCTTCTGATCACCTGCTGCACCTGCAGACTGGGTTTTTGCAATTCGTGCACAAGGACCCCCAGGTCCCTCTGCACTGTAGCATGCTGCTGCTTTTTTTCCCTTTAAATAATAATCCCTCTTACTATTATTTTTACCAAAGTGGATAACCTCACATTTGCTAAAATTATACTTCACCTGCCAAGTCCTTGCCCACTCATTCAATCTATCCAGATCTCTCTGCAGACTTTCTGCACATTTCACCCAATTTGTTTTTCCATTCATCTTCGTGTCATTAGCAAATTTTGTTACACCACACTGAGCCCCGTCCTCTAGATTGTCTATGTAAATGGTAAACAGTTGAGGCCCCAGCACTGATCCGTGCGGCACTCCACTAGTTACCAACTGTCAACCAGAAAAATATCCATTGATTCCAACTCTCTGCTTCCTGTTAGACAACCAATCCTCTCTCCAAGTTAACATCTTACCCTCAACTCTGTGCACCCTAACCTTTTGCAGCAAACTTTTGTGAGGCACCTTATCAAATGCCTTCTGGAAATCTAAAAACACCACATCCACCGGTTCCCCTCTGTCTACCTCACTAGTTATAACCTCATAGAAATCCAATAAATTTGTCAAATACAAATTCCCCTTCACGAATCCGTGCTGCGTCTGCTTGATCAAACCGTTCTTTTCTAGGTGTCGTGTTATTTCTTCTTTGATGATAGATTCTAGCATTTTACCAACTACAGATGTTTAACTAACTGGCCTATAATTGCTTGCCTTTTGTCTGCTGCCCTTTTTAAACAGCGGAGTAACATTAGCCTTTTTCCAATCTTCTGGCACTTCCCCAGTGTCCAGCGAATTTTGATAAATAATTACAAAGGCATACGCGATCACCTCTGCCATTTCTTTCAGAACCCCGGGATGCATTCCATCTGGTCCTGGGGACTTGTATACCTTCAGTCCCATTAGTCTATCAAGCACTACCTCTCTAGTGACAGTAGTTGCATTGAGGACCTCATCTCCTATCATCCTTCTGTCTTCAATAATCGGCAAGCTATTTGTGAGCTCTTCCACGAAGACTGACACAAAAAACTGATTTAAAGCCTCAGACATTTCCTTGTTACCCACTGCTAAATCCACCCTCTCGTCATCAAGGATCCAACATTCACTCTAGTCAGTCCCTTTTCTTTATATCTTTGTAAAAACTTTTACTATCATTTTTTATATTTAAAGCTAGTTTAGCTTCATATTCTATCTTTCCTTTCTTTATCGCTTTCTTAGTCATTCTTTATTTTTTTTAATCTTTCCCAATCTTCTAATTCTCCACTATTTTTCGCCGCTCTGTACGCATTGGTTTTTAATTTAATACTCTTCTTTATTTCCTTCGATAACCATGGCTGGTTATCCCTTTTCTTACAGTCCTTCTTTACCATCGGAATATACTTCTGCTGAGTATCGAAGAAGATCTCCTTATAAATCCTCCACTGTTCCTCAGCTGTCCTACCAACCAATCTGCACCTCCAATCTACATTAGCCAATTCTGCCCTCAATATATCATACTCTCCTCTGTTCAAACAGAGGACACTGGTTTGGGACCCTACTTTCTCATTCGCCATCTGTATCAGAAATTCAACCATACTGTGATCATTTGTCCCAAGAGGATCCTTCACAAGAAGATCCCTAATCCTACCTGCCTCATTACCCAGTACCAGATTTAAAATGAGTGTGTGTTTCTGTGTTTACGAATGAGGGAGTTGTGTGTATGATGTAGATGTGTGCATGTGGTATTTTGTGTTTTGGTGTAAGGTCAATGATCATTCTGTGTTTTCTTATTTTTCTACTTTCAAAATATGGTAGTGTGACGAAGCTATTTCTGTCACTGGCCATCGAATGTCTTCTGAGAGTCAATCCATCAATTACTGCTGAATTCTAAGCAGTTTTGTACTACTGAGTCTTTTGCATCAGCAATTGTTTATTCAACCGACATATAACTGTCACTTGGGACTTGTTACATAGCCAGCAGAAAGAAGTGATTTTGGTCTCATGAACTTTAACCCAGATCACAAATTGAAACTGCAATGTTTTAATATAGAATGCTGTACTGTCCTTGCTGTTTTGCATTTGTCAATCAGCCACTCATTTTAGCATTGGAACCTAAAAAAAAGCAAACAGTTGTGCCTTAAATAATATCACATTCCAATATGCATCATTGTTATTCTGAATTACGGTTTAACCTTGCACTGATGTTCATGTTTTGTCTGCTGTGTTGACTGGTATTGAAGGAATTATACTGTCACTGCAGGACTGCGATCGTGCTTTGAATTTGTCTATCAGTGGTTTGTCTCTAGCTGAGATTGTGGTTCCCTTAGATGGGAGCAAAAGAGTTATTTCCAAAAAAAGGGATACCATCCTATCTTCCAATTATAAAGGTTATATGTCAAATCTATTAACCACTAAACAAACGTAAATTGCCAATTAACACATTGTAATGTAACTGACACAGCTTCTAATCTAATCAGAAATGATCGACAGCAGCAAAGAACAATTTCATCTGAGAGCTGTGTCTTTATTCACGGAAGCTGAGGAATTACAAAATTTTTTAAGTAATGTAAGATAACGATTAGTGTGGTGCAAATCACACCTATATTAATTTGAAACAACTTTAAGATGATATAATCGTTTAAAGAGTAGATAGATAATTTAATGGAATAAGCAATAGAAAGAAGCTCCCTTTATAATTTTATCCTAAAAACCATTCGAATACATGGAATATGGAAGTTCTCTGTCTGAAATGGCTTTCCTGAGTGTCGCGCTTAATTCCTGTCATACGTTAGCTGTCACATTTTGGCTGTCACACTTCTTTCTCATCATTGTCACTGAAGGTTGACACCGCATAGGGAATAATAAAGTCTGGACAATTGATACAAGAGTTTAAACATACTCCAGAGGTTAGAATAACTCATCTGTGATTCACTTGAGAAGTTTATGGTTCTCCTGAGTGCTCAAGAGAGTATTATACCACACTCGATCACACATGGAATTGAAAAGGATTTGGTCATTGTTCAAGCTTTCTCATTCAGGTGTATCAACTGGAATTGCAGTGCGGGGTTCCTGGTGTCACTGTAAACCTCTTTTATCAGTGTGAATGTGTAGTGTAATTTGGTGGAGGGGGTGGTTACATGAGAATTACTGGCTTTTAATGCTGGACAGACTTGTGTGTTGAGCTGTGCCGCAGTGGAATACGTTGGCCGGAATTCCCAGCATAGGAATCACAGTGGACGAGGAGTGGACAATGGGAAGGTCCCTTGACCTTGGGTGGGATTTTACAGTTCTGGGACAAGTAAGACCATAAAATCCTGCCTGTTGCATCATACCTAGGCCAAAAATGGAGATTAAAGTCAATAGCTTGGCTATTGCACAAAAAACAAATTGCATTTATATGGTGTTGTTAATGTAGGTAGCCTCACATCTATGCATCATGCATGAGCTAAATACAGTTGCTGCGTAAGTTTTAGCTTCACGGCTATGGTATTTTAAAATGTTCACTTGCAATTGTGAATCCACCTTTATCTGTTTTGAAAACACATTTGAGTCCATCTACTTTCTCCACTTAAAAAAGCCAAGCAAGGGAGAAACGTACTTCATTCAAAAAGGTTTCTGTGCAGCAGCCTTGGTATAATTCTACCTAATTCTGACAAAAATAAACATAAGCATACCTTTGATTTCAAACATTTCCGTCACATATGATGCACTTGTTTCATTCACAGAGGGGTACAGGAATATCTAGGGCCGTCACAGTAAAATATGTGACGTTGCTGCCTGCTACAAGGTGGGTGAGAGTGATGAATTGTTACATTCCATCAATTATACTGCGCAAATGTGGTTTGTTCGTGCTGTCGGTGTTGCTCAAGGAGCCAGTTATTAGGTAGGAGTTGCTATAGTTACAGATACCACTCACAGCAGCTGAACACTGTGCCCAGTGAGTCACAGAAAAGCAATTCTGATCAGGTTGCTATCTCACACCTGTGAATGAAATCGGTGTCCCACGTCTGCGAAGATGAACACCACGAGGCAAATATTGACCTTGGTTCAGCATGTTAGCTAAGTGGTGTGCTGCCAATGTTTATATGAATCCAAGATTTGTGCTGAATCCACCCACATATCCAAGTTACCATAAACTGGGTTAACATCAGACACAGTTAGCGTCTGTTATTGATTGCCCTCCAGTGCATTGGGTGTGGTAGATGAGGAAGGAGATATTGGGAGAGGAGGTGAGATTTGAGATCAAAATATACCAGGAGCAAATTAGAAAGACAATTCTGCAGTTCGAGGAAGGGAAAAAAACTGAGATTTTAAATAGAAAACATGTGAGAAAACAAAGTTCTCAACAGAAATGGGAACATTTTATTGCCACACTTGAAGCAGAGAAATACTTTCCTATTAATACTAATTAGGGGCAGAGAATGGGTAAGATAGTTTGGCAGATGGACAGGAATTACATCAGTTGTAGCAACACATATATTTGACTGCAGTCTTAGACAAAATTTAATAAGCGACTCAAGATTGTTAATATAGTGGAGCGCAATATAACCTCATTGATAATTCCAAAATATGAAGTATGAACCATAGAACCTCATATGATCAGTGCAGGCTTGGAAGGACAAAGGACTGTTCTTGTGCCGTAAATTTCTTTGTTCTTTGTTGTTCTTTGAACCAGAGATGTTTGCACGCCAAACAAGGCCATTTAGTCCAATGGCTCTGATTTTTTCTGAGGGAGGGGGAGAGAGGGGGAATGAGGAGTTTATGTTCAGGAACCATGGTAAAATGGGGTTTTCCCTCAGGTCCTGTCAAATTATTGTTTCAGATTTTTTGAATGTTTCCCACCCTCAGCCGCCTGACCTGAAAGGCAGCATGACTATCAGATGGACAAACCTTTTAGCACCAAGCATCATTGTGAAAATGCAGAATGCAGAGGATAGGGATTATGAGCCCGGGGGTATTGGGATGGGCAGATTGTTACTCGAGGGGCATAGAAATCAGTAGAGAATGTATGAAGATTGTGAGAGATCAAATGAGGGAAGAAAATCTAGGAGAGGGGACAGAGGTTGGGGTGGTAGACGAAAATTCACAGGGGTTGAGAGATGAGAAGGGCAGATTGCAAATGGTTAGAGTAGTCAAAAGAGGAGGGGAGAAAAATCACTTAGGGTTCAGAGATCAGGAGAGAGGGACAGAAGATTGCAGAGAACTGCAGAATTCAGGTGAAAACGGAAGAAGATCAATTAGAATGGTAAGGGCAGAGAGATCAAGGACAGGGACAAAGAATAGATTGTAGAGGGGCTGAGGAGATTTGTGCAGCGGAGGGGAAAGCATACAGAGGGAGCTCAGAAAGATTGGGGAGGAAGGGGGAAAGTTGTGGGTGAGTCGCAGAGCTCTGAGATGGAGGGAAGATGATTACAGCAGATCTGGCAAGATCAGAGAGATGGAAAAAAGATGGCCACAGCCCTTGGAAGATACTGGATCCCAAGTTAGAATCATAGAATCCCCACAGTACAGAAGGAGGCCATTCAGACATCAAATCTGTACTGACAACAATACCATCCAGACCCAATCCTCATAACCCCAGTTATTTATCCCAGCTAATCCTTCTGACACTAAGGGGCAATTTAACATGGCCAATCAACTTAACCAGCACATCTTTGGAATGTGGAAGGTAAATGGAGCACCCAAGGGAAACACCACACAGACATGGGGAGAACATGCAAACTCATCACAGTCGGTGGCCCGAGGCCAGAGTTGAACCTGAGTTTCTGACACTGTTAGGCAGCAATATGAACCACAGTGCCACCATGAGGGTAAGGGTGGGCAGAACTGTGTCCCACTGGTAGAGATGTTAACAGGTTTCTTTGGTGGCCTGAAGGGGCAAACACTCTTTCTGCGCTTGGCTCACAATGAATCCTAGAAACACACATTCCTGTTCCATGTGGCAGTCTTCAACATCCTTTAGATGATCATCTCGAAGACCCAGTAAGCCTGAAGGGCCAGTGTTAAACATAAATGAGGAACCTACCACCTACGACTGAGTTAATTGCCTTCATCCACTATCTAGCCTTTGTTTAATTCAGAAATGGGTGGACTTTTAGGGATTTGGGTTCAGGCTTGATATTTTTTCTTACATTTTTACTTCTCATCCAACACAAACATCCAATTTTGAGGAAGCTATATTATAGTCCTCCCTGGTATGGATGAGGAATTGCGAAGACAATATTTTGGAGCAGGAAGATGTGAGCTGGAAAGTCTGTCATTTTTGCAACTCGTCTCAACTAAGTCCATGGCAAGTAAAATCAAGGGTTCTCTCGTCACCGAGAGATCAGTTGAAAGCCTTAAGTGGCACTGTGGAGAGCATGTCTATGGCCTGGTGCAAGTGTGCCTCTTTTCTGGGCACATTGTGATCGATACTAAAGGAGGGATGAACAAGAAGACATCTCCTTTACACTGATTCCCCCTGCCCTTCCTTGCTGGGGCCTCTCTTAATGGTCCTGGAAATCATCCCCCCCACCCCCACTTCTGCTGCAGTTTCACTCTATTCTCGGAGTCTTAGCCTATACTGTAAGGTTTCCACTCTCTGGTGACTGGTAACTTTCAGGGGAGAAAGTTTTCCGACAGCACCCAG
The DNA here is from genome assembly GCA_024679065.1 of Sphyrna mokarran. Classification (NCBI taxonomy): domain Eukaryota; kingdom Metazoa; phylum Chordata; class Chondrichthyes; order Carcharhiniformes; family Carcharhinidae; genus Sphyrna; species Sphyrna mokarran. Next base: position 103,124,778 of record JAGIQG010000007.1, read on the forward strand.
ACTACCAGATTGGGTTTAATCTCCCCTGGAACTTCCAGAAAAAAGCCATGGCAAGTTTGCCATGGCTATTGAGTAGATGAACAGGTCCATCACTGTGGCTATTAAATTCTGCTCCCTGTGCCTGTGCTGACCTTTTGCCGGAGCAATCTAAAACTAAATCTGAATTATTGCAACTTATTCTTATGGAAGCTCGATGGTGTTTAATATTATCTCATTACATCTGCATTCTCTTCTTGTCCTTGGCTAGCACAAAGTGGCCATGAGCCAGGAATGCAGTGGGTGTGTCTGATGTCCTCTGAACAAACTTGCATTTGTTTACTGGGGAGCTGAGTGACGCAGTATCTTAAATAAAGGCATCGTGGCTGCAGTCAACACACACAGACAAACTCACACACACAAACTTTCTCTCTCTCACTCATTCACACACACACAGACACACACACACACCTCGCACACACCAATTCACACACAAACTCACAGGTGTTCACACACACATTCACAAATGCTCACACCCACACACACCCACACACACCCACACACGCATACACCCACATGCTCACAATATTAGGATACCAGATCAGAAACCCCAAGGTATATTATGAAGCTAGACTAGACTCCAATGATTTTATATTTTGGGATTAATGTGAGGATAGGAGGTTTCATTCCAGGTGCAATTCTACTGATAAACAAGGGTGTTTTATCAAAACAAAGTTGATTTAATACCATTGTTTAATTATAACAAATGAATTAGCATAACATTTAACAACTGAACAATACTGTTCAAGAAACAATTCTTAACAGCCCCACGTATCACTATGGTTCTGATCAAGCAACATTTCTCTTATAGGCTTAAGTCCTTCTTTAAAATTAATTAGTAAATACAAGCATACATGTTTTAATTAAGATTGCCAGCTTTCAGAAATCTTTGAGGAAAGGGAGAGAAAGAGAATTTTTTTTCTGGCAGTCCAGGTAGCAACTGCTTGTACTTCAAAATGAAAATGAAGCTTTTTTCATGCAAGCTTAGTTCCTCCCATTAATCACATAACTCTACCCCTGTCAATCCACTTAAAAAACTCACATGACTTTTCATACATAATCTAAAATCCCAGAAGTTAAATAAATAAAAATTCCATTAACTCTACAAAGAAACACATATCTAGCTAAACTCAATTATTGATCTGCATTCTTATCATCTACTGGATGTTTACCAGGCTAATTGACTTCTGTCTCTTAAAGCAACCTTACCTTACAAAAAGGCACAGTATATCACAAAATACACATTCTCTCTTGTACACAAGCACACATGTACGTAATGTTCTCACACACATACATAGTCACACATGTTCATGTATGCACATGTTCACACACACACACATGCATATAAAGTCACTCACACTCATACATGCACACATTTACACATGCATACATTCACACATTCACACAGGAACACTCACAATTCTGTGAAGCAAGAACAGCTGAATTGGCCATGGATAAATGGTCTTTACAACTCACATGTGGCCCATTATTATGTGCAGCAGCAACAGAGTATAAATTCTTAACATTTCTCCAAGTAACATATAAAATCATTGAAAATGTATTTACAGATTTTTCAGATGCTTGTTTACTTCAGAAAGGTCATTTTGACCCACAGCTGTTGTTGCTTGAATTTCTCACTGGAGCAGTCAGTCTGAAGTTGAGGTTAGTTCATTCCCTTTTTGCCTGGCAATGGTGGTGTTGATTTGGAATCCCCTGTGAAGTTTGCAGCATTGAGTTTTTCTGATGAGTTGTGAAATCACAATAAGTTTAGCACGGATGAGTGAGTTGTTACAGATAAGGAAAGCTTGGGTAAGGCTAATATCCTAATGTCCCTGTGAAGCTTGGGTAAAGCTTATGGCTGACTGTTAAGTTCAAATTCAGTATCTGTTACATTGAAGGGCTGGGTGACTTTACCTCTCACTGGTTTCCATCAGGACTTATCTTATCTGATATCTCTGAGAGCTATGGAGATTCTCCAATGGAAAACATTTTCACTTTTGCTCCTGCCACCAGAATGCAACATATTTGGTCTGTATCTCTGTAATGTAGCTTGTGACCTCCACAAATGCAAAATGGTATCTGCTGTAGGCCAGTGTCCTTTGTTTAGCAGAAGTGTAATTTTCAAAAAATTTTTACATATATATAGCTGTTCAGCTGATGACACTATAGATGAATATTTTCAACATAACGTATCTTCACAATACAATGCATTGATTATGAATTAGTAGATTCAGGGAGTGCAAAGGAAAATATTTATAAAATAAATAGTTTGATAATACAGTGGTGAAGTTAGGTTCATAGAATTCCAGAAACTTTTCTGATTTGCTCATCACAGGCAGTTATATAATGTGACACATGGGTTTTTCAGTATTTGCCAACACATATAAACATTGGCACAAGGTCTTTCATACAAACAATTCTGTAAACATTAAGACATTGGCATCCAAGACTAAGCTGCCACTCTTAACATGACTGTAGAAGCTCAAGGAGGAGATAAGCAGCCTTTCCAGTGTTACTTACATTGTGAAAGGAAGCACTGTAAAACAAAGTCTGTGGCATCTGATTGTATAGTTTTGAAATACTTCAGTTAATGCAGTGATCCATTTGAACCATCCAATATTATGTCATAATAGAAGTAAGAGGTTCCAATGAGTTCTATTGCTGTAATATTAGTTTTTTTTCATTTAGGGGATGTGGATATCACTGACTAGACCAGCACTTACTGTGCATCTTCAGAAGATAGTGATGAACTGTCCTCTTTAACTGCTGCAGCCTCTGAAGTGTTGGCACACCCACAGTACTATCTGGGAGGGAATTTCAGCATTTGGATAGCAGCAGTGAAAGAACAGTGATACACTTCCAAGTCAGGATAGTGAGTGACTTGAAGGGTAACTTGCAGATGGTGGTACTCCTACGTATCTGCTTTTGTCCTTCTAGATGTTAGTGGTCATGCATTTGGAAGGTGCTGCCTAAAGAATCATTATTATGTATCATAAACATAAATATAAAGTAGTCCTAAAATCATTCTTCTGTCATCTTTATACTTCTGCCCTTCTCTCTTTTGTTAATTTATCTTTAGTTTTCTACTCTATAGATTGTGCATTTTATCACCACTGTTTTTTCTCTGTCTCAACCAAACAGCCGAACCAGAAAGATAATTAACAGTCTTGTTTCTCAACCAATTTGACCAACTTTCGCAAATTATTCAATAAGGTAACGCCCACAAGATCTAAGTAAGAGAAATAGGTGATTGTCTTGAAACAGGGTGTGGGGTCAATTATTCAGCAGAATCATCAGAGCTCAGACCTAAAACTATTGGGAACAAGCTAAAACAAAAGGGGATATCGGTCCCATCACAGCCATTAATTAATTCCATTGAAGGCAATAAGGGAATACAATTCCACCCTCAGCTGCAGATGAGATAAGAAAAATAAAAGGCAGTGCCTAATTTTATTGGGTGATCCATTCCATTCTTCGTCCAAGTCACTTGATGCAGGTCATAAATAATTTGCTTTCTATCTGCCAAGCCTACAATTTTCTATTCTCTGCAATTTAGACAAAAAAGTATTGCATTGCTACTTTTTGTCCTTCTATCATCTCCGTATTCTGTGAGTTGAGAGATATGTTGCTCTGGAAGTGTATTCATTATTTGGTAAGTTCATAGAAACCCTATGGTGCAGAAGGAGGCCATTCGACCCATTGAGTCTGCACTGACAACAAATCCCACCTAGATTCTATTCCCGTAATCACACATATTTACTCTGTTAGTCCCCCCGACACTAAGGGCACTTTAGCCTGGCCAATCAACCTAACCCACACATCTTTGGAGTGAGGGAGTAAACTGGAGCACCCTGAGGAAACCCATGAAGACACGAGGGAGAACATATAGCTCCATTCAGATAGTGACCTGAGACTGGAACTGAACCCAGGTCCCTGGTGCTGTGAGACAGCAGTGCTAACCACTGTGCCACGTTGCAGGTGGAAAAGAGATATCTCCTCAGAGGAAAAATCCTCCAGGCTTCAAAATGTTAAAACACCACTGGGGAAAAAAAAGCACAAGCTCTTTAGGTAAATGCTCTGTGCTTTTAAAAGAATACTTGTCCTCCTGGATTTCCATATGTGATCTACTTGATACTAAATGCAATACAAATGGAGACAGGCACGTACATCTTCTCATGGCAACAGATCTTCCATAGATGCACATTATTGATACTACTGGGGAAATGCAGGGTGGCTCGCATTCTGTTTTCTGTAGAATCAAGGTTTAAATTCCTCAGTCCAAATTCTCACATGCACAGCATAGCATCATCTCCCCAGTATTCCTCTGCTTGATGAAGAAAACTACAGCTTAAGGATGATGAAGCTGGTACGATTTTCAAAATGTGGTGAAAATACAATAATCTTCATGAAACGGGACTCATGAGATGTAATTAGAGGAGTAAAAGACACAACAGAAGGCAAAAGGAAAGGGCATATTAATACCTGCCTTAAATTAATGGCAACTAGGTTAAATATTAATAAATTGCAAGGTTAATACCAACAAATTGCAAGGTTAATTGTAGATTCATCGACTGCTAATGGTGATGATTGTGCTTTGACAAATTATTCTGAGCATCTGTCCTGTTTTAAATGTTTGGCCTAAACGTATCTTAGTAAGAATTTTTTTTTCCAACCATTTTGGATTGGCTGCAATAAATCAGTGACCTGCAACACCTGATCAAATACACTGTGTGACTAATATTGACATTCTCAGTTTATGTGGAAAGTGGGCATCATTTACAGGAGAATGGATGTTGTCATATTTTAGAGGAGACAGATTTGAAGCCTTGAGTTTCAATTCAATTTGCAGAAGATGAACATCTTTTATTTACTCTACATCAGGGAGACCAAATGCAGACTAGGTGACCACTCTGCAGAATACCTTTGGTCTGTTCGCAAACAAAACCAAAACTTTCCTGTCACTTCCCATTTCAACACACCATCCAGCTCTCTTGTCCAAGTACAGCCTACTGCACTGTTCCAATTAAAGCCAACATAAGTTGGAGCAACATCACCTGATCTTTCGATTTACACTTTACAGCCCTCTGGATGTAATATTGAGTTCAACAACTTCAGTGCATGAACTCTCTCATAGAATCCCTACAGAGCAGAAGGAGATAATTTGGCCCATTGAGCCTGCAGTGACAACAGTGCCACCCAGGTCCTATCCCTACATATTTACCCTTCTAATCTCCCAACACTATGGGGAAATTTAGCACGGTCAATCCTCCTAACTCACACATCTTTGGATTGCGGGAAGAACCCGGAGCACCCGGGGAAACCCACACAGACATAGGGAAAATGTGCAAACCTCATACCTACCCACTCAAAGCTGGAATAGAACTGGTGCCCCTGGTGCCATGAGGCAGTAGTGCTAACTATTATACCGTCATGCTGCCACCTTCTCCCTATTTCTATTTATTTGATTTTATTTCATTTCATTTTGTTTTTAAAAATTATTTTCATTTCTTCCATCATTTCATTTTTCTACTGCCCACGGTATCCTCTCCTCCCTCCCCACTTGGGTTATCTGTTACTTGTGTCAGCTTATCCTTTCTTCTGCCCTTTATACATTCTGATCTCTTAATGGCCACCATCAGCAGCCTTCGTAGCCACGATCAGTAACGTTTACATTCCCTTGTTTATGATAGCTTTATCAATCCACCCGCTGCATCCCCCCACCCCTCCTCTCAACCCCTGCCTCCGGGGCTGGCTTCCTTATCCTAATGGTGTAAATCCCATCCTATTTTCTATTGTTGTCAGCTGTGATGAAGGATCATCGAAGCATTAGCTCTGTTCTTTCTACACATGCTGTCACACTGGCTGAGATTTCCCAGCGTTTTCTGTTTTTGGATCTTTTATTTAATGCTCTTCATGCAATTAAAGTGGCATTACACTGATGTGATGCGGCTTCTTAAAGGAGTGTCAGGCAATTTAATAATGTGTCACCGTGATTGTGAATGTCATTTCCGACCTCATGCCGCAGCAACTATAGAACACAATGACTACAAAAATAGTTCCGTTCTGCATGTTGTCAGAGAGATCAGAAATAGCACAACATAAAATAGCTTTTGATGAAGAGCATATAAGAGTCCAAGATGTATAATTTGGAAGCAAGTCTGACAGAAAGTAAACCATTCTAGTTCCAACTAAACTAGTATGACCTTGTATTGCATGTCCTAATTATGTCCTACGATTAATGACTTTCCAATATACATGCACTATATAACTGAAGTTTAAAGAATTGTAATATTTTCCTTTATGGCATCATGTGGCCTCTCATAGCATCAAAACTTTGGCTGAGATTTTCCAGACATTCTGGTCCAGCCAATGGAGACGCCCATTGCACCCTGCCCCACCTGCCTAACCCCCATAGTGTGATGGCCGTAGAGGGTATGGGGCACGCAAAACCCCAGAGGCATTGATGGCACAGGAAGATCCCACTGTTGACCAATGACAGGCCACAAGAAAATACATTGAGGAGGTGGAAGAAGGCGGGAATTCCTGCCTTTTATTTCCTTTAATGTAATTCAATTTCTATGGGGTTATATTATTCAATAATTGTATTTGATACATTTCCATTTTCTTTGTCATTCATGCAGATTAAATGCTTTGAAATAATTTATCTTCAGGAGTTACAACATAAGTACCCATGACTCACTCTTGAATTTGTCACTGAATTGCAATGGATCACATCAATGATAATCATCCTCTCTGTAAGTAACAAAGACCAGTTCCTGTGATGTATTTTGAGTCTGGAAAACATGCAGCCAATAATGAACTAATCTATAATGAATCAATCTAACAGGTCTGAAATTTCTCTATCCTCTACATTGTAACTTAATCATAATCTGTTTAAATTAAAGTCTATCATGAAAGGTGGCCAGGTCAAATTTAGATTTGGGGATATGTTGACAGGAACAGGGTGACACCTGCCTTAATTTGCCTTAAATGCAGCAAGGGGGATGAGATGAATTTTCTATTCCCTAGTGGGCTCAAAGTGGAATGAGTTGAGGCAATCACATAACCCAGATTCGATGTGCCCTGTCTCACGACGCAAAACTAGTTACAACTGTTCATTGGCAATCTCATATTGAGAACTTGAGAAGGATGGTCAATATGGCAAAATCAAAGACAATGTCACACTGGCAAAGTTGATGTTTTTCTCCTGAGGAAAGCTTACAATGGAAGACTTTCCTTATGCCAGTGTTATAGATATATTTAAGAACTTGCAACATTGAATGCACAAACATTTTGATTCATTGGGTAGAGTTTCAGTGTCGTGGGTTTTACATCTGACCTTCCACATCTGACCTCAAACCTGACTAGCTTTTCCTGGGTCAAGTTTCGTTCTGTATGCATGACAGGCATGTGACAATATTTCTGTGATTGAGATGAAGCTTCTCAGTTTAAAAGTGCAAAAGTTTGATGTTTGAATGCCACTGCAGTTCCAGAAAAATGATCCTATGATCTTTAAGAGGCTGAAATGGCCAAAAACTAGCAACAAAGATGCTTGGTCAATATAAAAGCCTTCAACAAGTAGAAGTTTGGGGCTAATTAATGTTGGGGCAGCAGTGGAATCTCCCTCCACGGATCACATCAATGGGACCTTTCCAAGGGATAACACCATTTTCCAAATGATGGGCCTGGGTAAAGATGCTAAACAGAGCAAAAATAGACAAATCAGCCAGGGACTTGGATCTTGTTCCAGCCACAATTGCATTCAGAAAACAAAACATCTGTGCATGGGAAATCCCAGAGAGGTGGTGATGGGCAAGGTATCCACTGATATGTCCATGGAGGCAAATGAGACCCCACCCCTCTAAATGTTCTAAATATCCCCAAGTGTTTCCATAATGATGCTGAACAGCGCTAGTAGAAGAACTATGGGCGCTAAACAAAGGTTAGGTCAAAAAAGTAGGTTTTGTGGATGCTATTGAAGGAGAGAGGGGTTGAGAAAACATGCAAATAAGAGTTAATATACATCCTTCCACGGTGAAGTCTGGTCCATTGAAGCCTTTGCCAGTTGTGGAGGAACAAAGCGAGGAAGGAATGAAAAAAAGGGCAAATTCAGGTCATGAGCGGGCATGCATTGACCTGCACAGCCAACCAAGGTGACAGAAGTAGGCTTGAGCAAAGCCATGGCATATGTGTAAACCATGGTGAGGATAATAAATTCTTTCCAGTGAAGACAATGAGTTGACAGCTGCAATGGAGGATCATAACTTTGTAAAAGGCTGCAGATTTCTGGAAAAGTTAGGATTTATAAATGATGAGAAACTTATTGCCAAACAAGAAGAGTATTATTGAAATTGAGCCTGGGGTTATTTGTTTTTCATCCATTCATGGGATACGAATATTGCTGATGAGTTTGGCTATTGCTCATCCCTAATTGCACTTGAGAGGATGGTGGTACAACACCTTCTTGAACCATTACAATGCATGTGGTAAAGGTGCAGCCACAATGCTGTTGGTGATGGAATTCCAGAACTTTGGCACATCAACAGTGAAGGAGTAACAATTCAAGATGGTGTACAGCACAGAGGTGGTGTTATTTCCATGTACTGATGGCCATATTCTGCTCGTAACACAGATCAGGTTTAGAAGACATTGACGAGTTGTTACAATTCATGCTTGGATCCGTGAAAGTTGACACCCAGATTGATAGGGTTGTTAAGAAGGCATACGGTGTGTTAGCTTTTATTTGTAGAGGGATTGAGTTTCGAAGCCATGAGATCATGTTGCAGCTGTACAAAACTCTGATGCGGCCATACTTGAGTATTGCATTCAGTTCTGGTCACTGCATTATAGGAAAGATGTGGACGCATTGGAAAAGGTGCAGAGGAGATTTACCAGGATATTGCCTAATATGGTGGGAAGGTGTTATGAGGAAAGGCTGAGAGACTTGAGGTTGTTTTCGTTAGTGAGAAGAAAATTAAGAGGTGACTTAATTGAGGCATACAAGATGATCAAAGGATTAGATAACGTGGACAGTGAGAACCTTTTTCCTCAGATGGTGATGGCTAATACGAGGGGACATAGCTTTAAATTGAAGGGTGATAAATATAGAACAGATGTCAGAGGTAGGTTCTTTACTCAGAAAGAGTAAGGGTGTGGAATGTCCTGCCTGCAGCAGTCTCGAACTCACTATCTTTAAGGACATTCAAATTATCATTGTTTAGCCATATGGATAATACTGGAATAGTTTAGGTTAGAGGGTCATTAAATTGGTTCCACTGTTTGGTGCAACATCGAGGGCCGAAGGGCCTGCACTGTGCTATAATATTCTAAGTTCTATCTTGCGCCATACTGTGCAGATGTTGGAAGAGGTTAATGTTTGAGGTGATGGAATGGGTGCCATATAAGTAGATCATTTGGCCTGAATGGTATTAAAGTTGTTGCATATTGTTTAAACTGCATTCATCCAGGTAAGTGGACAGTATACCATTACATTCCTGAAATGTAGATTGTAGATGGTGAAAAAGGAGTCAGAAGGTGAGTCACTCACTCACCAAAGACTACCCAATTCTCTGACCTGTTCTTCTGTGGCTGACCCACTTAGATTTCTGGTTAAAGATGATCTCCCAGGATGCTGGTGCTGTACTATTGAGTTATGGTAATTCCACTGGGGAGATTGTTAGAGACAAATATTGCCTGACACTTACGTGGCATGATTACAATTTTCTACTTATTAGCCTAAACCTGACTGTTATCGCGATGTTTTCAGTTCAGCGCATGGACTGCTTCACTGCAGTGAAGAGTTACAAATGGAACTAAACTTTGTGCAATCATCCCATTTCTGAACTTTTGATGAAGAGGTCATTGATGAAGCAACTGAAGATGCTTGGACCTAGGACAGCACCCTGAGAAACCCCTGAGGCTCAGATGATTGGCCTCCAATATTCACAATCATCTATCTTTGTAGTAGGTTTGACTCCAATCAGTGAAAAGTTTTCCACACGATTCACACTGATTTCAATTTTGCTATGGCTTGATGCCACACTCAGTCAACTGCTGCCCTGATGTCAAGGGCAGTCATTCTCATCTCACCTGTTGAATTCAGCCTTTTTTTCGATTATGTTTGGAGGAGCCGCAACATCATGTTGCAACTGTACAAAACTCTAGTGCGGCCGCACTTGGAGTATTGTGTGCATTTCTGGTCCCCACATTATAAGAAAGATCTGGAAGCGTTGGAGAGGGTACAGAGGAGGTTTACCAGGATGTTGCCTGGTATGGAGGGCAGGTCTTACGAAGAGAGGCTGAGGGATTTGAGGTTGTTTTCGTTAGAAAGGAGGCGGCTAAGAGGGGACCTTATCGAAACATATAAGATGATTAGAGGTTTAGATAGGGTGGACAGTGATAGCCTTTTTCCTAGGATGGAGAAAGCTAGCACGAGGGGACACAGCTTTAAATTAAGGGGTGATAGTTATAGGACGGATATCAGAGGTAGGTTCTTTACCCAAAGGGTGGTTCGGGAGTGGAATGCCCTGCCTGCAGCAGTTGTAGATGCGCCAAGTTTGGTGGCGTTTAAGAGGTTAGTTGATAAGTATATGGAAGAGAAGGGAATGGTTTAGTTTGGAGGGTCATTGCTTTTTATATTGGTCGGCGCAACATCGAAGGCTGAAGGGCCTGTTCTGTGCTGTAATGTTCTATATTCTATGTTCTATAATGAGATCTTGTCCCAAACTGAACAATGGTGAGCAGGTTATCACTGAGTACAATCATCAACATTTTCCATCATTTTACTGATGACCAAGATCTCTAATGGGCAGTAATTGGTCAGATTTTATTGATCTTACTTTTTGTGGAAGGGAATTGGACAATCTTTCACTTTGTCAGGTAGGTGCCAGTGTTTTAGGTATACATGAACAACCTGGCAAGAAGAAGGTTAGACTTTGGAAACAATTCTTCGGTGTTATAGCTAGTATCTTCTCAGAGTCAATAGCCTGAGCATCGTCTAATATACTCAGCCATTTCTTCATTTTATATGGAATGAATCAAACTGAATGAAGACAGGTTTCTGTAGTGACGGAAACTTCAACAAGTGGTAGATCATTCACTCAGCACTTCTGATTGAAGATGTTTACAAATGCTAAATCTTGTATTTTGGACTCACACTACTGAGTTTCATTGTAAATGGGGAAAGAGATGAAGCTCATGGAACCTTTTTCTGTTGAATTAAAAATGTCAATTAAAAAGTCAACTATCACTCAAAGTGAGATGTGACAGGATTGCAAAATCTTTTATCGGGTCTGTTGGTAATGGTTGCTTAGTTCTGTCAATAGCAATCTGTTTCTACTATTCACCATTCATTTTATAGCTAGGGAACAAATCAAAAGCTCCAAAATATATTGTGAAATTAAGCCAAACCCCAATATTGTTTTATATTATTTTGGGAATTTGTTCCAGGTGTGGTTCCATTGACTCACTAGAAATCTTTTATTATAACAAACTTTACTTAACAACAAAATTAAAATATAACAGAGATAATTTGCACAACTTTTACCAACTAAAATGCCTATACATGACAAAGATTTCATTCTTAACTGCTTGGTCTCCCTATAGTTCCAATTTAAGCAATATCCCCACAGCCATGAGTCCCTCTTCGGAATCAGTAAGCACAAACATATAGAACATAGAACATAGAACATTACAGCGTAGAACAGGCCCTTCGGCCCTCAATGTTGTGCTGACCAATTAAGAAAAAGCAATGACTCTCTAACTTAAACCATATAGGGCCACTTGGATGCTAGATTTCCAGCCTTTCAACCACTCTGGACAGAAATATATAAAGACACCTGTCTTCTGACTTCCAAATGGCAGCTTCCAGAGAAAGATCTATCTTCAAACAATATAACTTAAGAGAAAGAGATTTATTTTCCAGCAGATCCTAGTCTCCAAACCCAGAAAGGCATACAGAAGTCTATTTGTCTCAAAATAATTTGCAGCAAAAGCTGCTTGTGTCAGCCTAGTGCCATCCAGTCACATGATTTTTCCTGTCAATCAACCTAATTAATTTCCATGATGAAAAATACCAGGGGAAAATACTCAAATAACAGAATTGCATTAGTCTACATTAAAACAAACACTTGAACAATTAGGATCAATTATGCTGCTGCAGTATTGACATGGGCTGCTGGTTGTAAATGAAAAGGCATTGGGCATATAGAAAAGACTGCTAAAAATTTCTGCACAAGAAACATGACACAAATATATTTCTCAAAGGCATAATATCATCTCACTATGTTGTAGGCTGGCACCTCCATTTTAACTACATGATGTTTTCTCCTGGTACAGTCTGCTACACTCTTTCTTGAACTGGTTTGATTCTGTAGCTTGATGATAGTGGTAGAGTGAAGGTAATGGAGTGACGGAATATAATTCTGCTGCTGATGCTGTCCTGCATGCCTCATGAACCCCATAGCTTTGAGCAACTAATCTGTTTTCAGTCCACCCCTTTTAGCAGATCAATTGTGTTGCACAACATGATGGAGGATGTGCTCAGTGTGAAGATGTAGCTCCATCTCCACAAGGAAGGTGAGGTGAGAATTCCCATTGATAGTGTCTTGTACAATATTAATGGCAGAGAGGATGCATGCTTTACAGCTGGTGACTATGAGAAAAAAAGCAAAGACAGACAATGTTGTGGAGGTGGTTCTTGCAGATTTTAGATGACTGCGATGAGAATATATTAAGTTTCTCAGCACTGGCATGTCTCAGTTTGGTAGGCAGAACAAACACTAATTAAAAAATTGTTGCTCTGCCATACGTATTAACATATGAGGGCCTGCCGCCTCCTACAACACAAAGTGGAGAATTCCTTGCTAATGACTGAATTCTAAGAAGTAAAACAATCTCTCCAAATCACTGAAAAATTGCCATTTCATTCCAATAAATACATTCAAAGGTTGATTTACTGTCTAAACCAATGAAGAGAACTCAGTAAGAATTTAGCAACACCAATTATTAATCCAACCGATTTATTTGATAGTAAAATAGCGAGCTTTCAACACTCCCGTGTCTTCATCAGACAAGTGCAGTGTTCTGGTCTGCAATAGCACACATCAGCACAGACAGTCAGAGATTGCTGATTAGAATGCGAATCCTTACATCTAACCTGCTATTCAAGTGTTAAAGTGGCTAACAATGTGTGTGAAGGGGATCCTGAGCATTGTTAGAGAATTGTGTATTTTCTCCAGACAGCACAGTAAGTGAGGTTTTTTGCTAACCCAGGCAAGTTACGGGGGTTACAGATAGTGTGTCATGAAGCCAAGATCCCTGAAGACACGGTCTTAACAGGGATCTTGGCTTCATGACACACTATCTGTAACCCCCGTAACTTGCCTGGGTTAGCAAAAAACCTCACTTACTGTGCTGTCTGGAGAAAATACACACTCCTAACATGCTCAGGATTCCCTTCACACACATTGTTAGCCACTTTAACACTTGAATAGCAGGTTAGATGTAAGGATTCGCATTCTAATCAGCAATCTCTGACTGTCTGTGCTGATGTGTGCTATTGCAGACCAGAACACTGCACTTGCCTGATGAAGACACGGGAGTGTTGAAAGCTCGCTATTTTACTATCAAATAAATCGGTTGGATTAATAATTGGTGTTGCTAAATTCTTACTGAGTTCTTACCACTCCAATCCAACGCCGGCATCTTTACATCATAAACCAATGAAACCAGTGTGGTTCTTAAAATGATAAAATGGGCCATTAACAACTATACCATTATAAAAATAGAAGAATGTTATCCAGTTTTTCTTTATCTAAGAGAAGTGCTGACACTCTGCTTATGACAGAATAAATTGAAGTAATTTTTTTTTCCCAGAATCCAGTGTTGGGAAGGTGATAATGGAACACATCTGCTTTGTCCATCTGCTCTCTGCAGATGTCCCTGAGGGATGTTGATGAGCTGGAACTTTCCAAGAGGATTGGGTAGATGGAAATATGTTACTTTAGTATGTTATTGATATAGATTGCACGAAGGGGACCCCTCAAGACATTGCTTTTACATAATTAACATTAAGTGGTAGGAGCGATTTCTCTCAAGGCTTGATCCAGATTGTTCACAGAGGAAGAAAGAAAGCAACTGGAAGCTTTTTTTTTCTCTCTCAATCCATTTCTCACTGCCTTGTGTGTAGATTCTCTCCAAATGCAAACCTTATGTGATAATGAAGCTATTTCTGCCCGGCATTTTCACAGCTCCTCCTAATACCCTAATTTACTCTGTCATTTCCATCCAGATTGAATCTAGCATGTCTACAGATTTAGCACATCTTAAGCAACAACACTGTGTGAAATGCATATCCATGCTCCGAGCAGCACTGAAAACTTCCAAATATACGATCCAGCATTCATAAAAATACTCTGAATTCATGAAGTGCTTTTAAATGAGACAACCTTGAGAAGTTGATTTTAGTGTACAAGGACTCATTGGTTGTAAGGTAAGCCACTTATTAACATCTACAAACATTTTAATGAGTTGAACCATTGCTGTGTACAAACTAAAGATGAGAGACAAAAAAAATCACACTACATTTCGTTTATGTCAGAATTGAGAAGCGATGCAGACAGTGGATTGATGGATTGTTGCAGTATTTGACATCATGTCAAGTTTGATGTTGCGAATGTAGGTAAGCATATTTGGAACTCTAGATTTGTCTCTCTCCCTTCAATACGAGTGCCACCAGCAAAGATTACTGGCCTTTGAATATCGACAATAGAATTGGAAGATGTGTGAAATTGGGGGTGGAACTTTTGTTTTAGAATAATCAAATCCCTACAGTGCTAAAGGAGATCATTCAGCCCTTCGAGCCTGCAGTGGCAACAATCTCACTCAGGGTCTATCCCCATAATCCATATATTCACACTACTAATCCTCCCTAATAGTAAAAGGCAATTTAGCTTGGCCAATCCACCTAACCTGCACATCTTTGGACTTGTGGGCCCTAATTTACCATTTTGATTCTAAGTGCTGAACGGACTTGAATCTGGGAGATCCGACTTTTAGACCCATTCTCACGCACCCCCAATACACACTCTGTCTGCAAAATTATCAACAAGTATGAATCGCACTGCACAAGCCTGTGGGGAGGGGTTTACATGCCCGAAACACTGCGGCTCTGATTAGCACCTCCAATTGTGCATACGCAGAAGAAAAATGATAGAATAACATTCCTCTACCACTTGCTCCCAGGCCAGATAATGTTTATCCCTGGCCCCAACAGTCATTTCTCTACCCCCTACAACATTACTGACCCCCTTATCTCCCCACCCACCCACGACCCAGAATGATCTGGTGTCCCTCCTCCCTTTCCCTCACTGACTGATCTCAGGCAGAGTGGAAGTGGACTTCACCACCCCCCCCTCCCCCCCCCCCCTCCCCCCCCCCCCCCCCCCCCCCCCCCCCCCCCACCCCCCCCCCCCCCCCCCCCCCCCACATTGATCTCAAGCAGAGTGGCAGCAGATCCCACTTCCCCCGACGCCACCAATCTCAGGCAGAGAGATCCATCCTCCCCCACTCCACCGTACAGATATGATGTTCCCCCTCACACCCAATCCTGGACCCTCCTGCACAAGGCCCGCCATCTCCTCTGGACTCTGATGGTTGTGTCACACTTCCCTCTCTCTCCCCTATTCCCAATCATTAAGGCATTGATCCATTGCCCGCCTCCCCCCACCTCCCATCAGCGCACCTGCATGTTCTCACATGCTTTCCCCTCAATGCTAACATACAAACTGCATGAAACTTGCTGGAATGTTCTGCCAGACTGCCTGCAGCTGATCCGACCTAACAAGGGACAACTCCATGAAAAACACAAGAATGGAGAGACTGGCAGGCATTCCTGCACAAAGTCTGCACACGACCAGCTCCCCAATATTCTGAGGCCAATCTGGGGAGGCTACTGGATGCAGCAGAGGTGAGGTGGGATACTTTCTTTACCCCAGGAGGATGCAGACCCAGGGGTTCTGATGGAAATGCAGCCTGGGAGGAAGTAGCCACCTTGGGCACTGGCCTCCCCAACCGCAAAGCAGCATGGGTAAAAAGTCAATGACCTCATCCGTGCAGCAAGGGTGAGTGCTGAACCTCCATCTTGCATCTCCCCTCAAATCTACCCCCCCGATCCTTCCATCTTCAGCACCCTGCATGCTTTCAGCTCCTGACCCCCAAGCACCTCCTTCGTATCCCTTCCAAGAGCTCCACTGCCCTTGTCCACTAAGGCCCACCACCTATACTCTGCAGGTGTCACACCATCATTTCTTTCATGGTTCCTTCTGTCTCCACAGGAGAAGACTGACCACAACACCTGTGAGAGGGTGAAGACAGAGTGTGGTGACACAGACTTCCGGGTCCTCTTTGAGGAGTGGGCGTTGGACCTCTCAAGAGAAGAGGAGATGAAGGCTGTTGGGGACAGCATGGCCGGACTGCTGTCAAGACGTGAGCACCAATCATTCCTCCACCCACTCAGTTTGAGGCAACTTCTCAGAGGCACAAATTTCAGGTGGAAGGGGTAAGGTTTAAAAATAATAGTAATAGGCGCGTTGATTTGTGCAGAGAGAGGGTAGTAGGTGCCTGGAACTCATGCCAGAGGGAGTTCGTGGATACAGATATGATAGTGACCTTTATGATAGCGTGTCTAAGCTAAACAAATGGGTTGGAAATAGGGGATATGGTCTCCAGAAGGGCAGGGGACAACAAACCAGATAGGTAGCCCAGTCGCTACAGGCTTGGAGGGCCGATGGACTGTTCCTGTGTTATAATTTGTTTGGTGCTCAATGGAGAAATGTGAATCACGTGTTTGGCATCCTGGATTCATCTCTGTCCTTCACATTTAACCTTGTGTCCTGTGTTGCAGGATACTTCTGGATGCCTTGGGGTCTACTGGACTCCAGGCCTGTATTCCAGCTCCCACCCGTCCTGGTCCAGACAGCTCCTTGGCGAATATGGGTGACGGGACCTCCGGGGCTGACACAGTTTTGGCATCAGCTTCCATCTCACAACTCACCATCCCTGATACTGACACATCAGTAGGTCCCGTTAGTTGAGAGGCTTCTGGGTCCCTCTCTGGTGCGCATGACACAACTGTTGGTGTACGTCGGGTGGAGGAGGGAATGTCTGAGGCCTCTGGCATGCGGGGGGCTGCTGGAGGCAAGGAGTCAGCTGGCCCCAGGCTACATGCTGGGCCTATGAGATCACTTCTCCCTCAGCTGCTGGAGATGCAGCAACAGAGCCAGGAAATGCAGGAGGGACTGATGGCCACACTGGACCAACTGCAAGGTTATTGGGAGGAATCCTAGAGCTTTCAGGTGGACCAGCTATTGCCCTTTCTTGTGTGCTTCCAAGGCCAATACTGAAAAGGTGATATCTGGAGTGGAAAGTTTAGGGCAGCGAATTCTCACCATGAGTGGCAGGCTCCAAACGATGGCCACGTCACAGCAGGCCACAGTTAAGGGACTGAACAGGCTTCTCGAGATCCTGTGACTCATGGCTAAGAGGCTCGAGAGCTAGCAGGAGAACCAGTGGAACAGCACTGAGGCTAAGGCAGCAATACTTGAGAATATGGCCCAGTGATAGATGGTCACGGCTGAGGGCTTGAAGAGCACAGCCCAGTCTTAGTGGGCCACAATTGAGGGGTTTGCAAAAATTGGTCCAGTCTCAGAAGGCACTTGCTGTGGCCACTGCAAGGTGGCCACTGACTCAAGTGGCCATCGCAGAGGGCTCAACTGCAATGGGTAGGACGCAGGTGGTCCTCCAGGACTGGCAGGGCCAGATAATGCCAGAGCTTCTGCAGTTCATTACAGAGGCACTGCCACCCCATGGAGTGACCCAGGGGCCCACAGGAACCCCAAAGCAGGAGGAAGAGTTCAAGCCCATGCCGGGGCCTTCTAACCAGATGACTGTGCTGTGGATGCATCTCCTGACTCCCCCCTTCCTGACATTGGGACATCTGAGGGGCAGCAGGGTGAAGTGGGTGTCATGGAAACATCCCAGACACCTGGAAGCAGGCCAAGGTCCAGGGCCACCAGAGGACACATGCCACACACATCACAGGCTCCTGGCCCTGTAACCAGCTGGCTTCCTCCATCTCCAATGTACATTCTGGTGAGTCACTGAGATGTAAGATTAGGATGTAGTAGTTACACTGAGATGGTATGGATGAAGGGCTGCAGAAGCTAGAAAGATACTTCAGCACCTTAATGTTTTCTGTTCACAAGTTTTTCTATTAGAACATCTTTGTAAACACCTTTATTGCAATTAGATATCTTTTTAACACCTACATGTGATTAACATGTCTCAGATTTTTCTCAAATAGGAATCCTCATCCGCTGATCATCGCTGGAGTGATGCTACATGTTGATGTCAGTT
This sequence comes from Sphyrna mokarran, assembly GCA_024679065.1. Taxonomy (NCBI): domain Eukaryota; kingdom Metazoa; phylum Chordata; class Chondrichthyes; order Carcharhiniformes; family Carcharhinidae; genus Sphyrna; species Sphyrna mokarran. The sequence continues at coordinate 103,143,228 of JAGIQG010000007.1, forward strand.
TGGGGAGCTTGTCAATGCTGTGTCACTGAGAAAATGAAGCTCCCCACAACTGCAGTCCCCCTATTCCCCCAGCCACATTTTCCCCACAATCACAATCCTCCCAATTCCCCCAGCCACATGCTCCTCACAATCACAGCTCCCTCCCAATTCCCCCAGCCACATGCTCCCCACTATCACAGCCCCTCAATTCCCCCAGCCGCATGCTCCTCACAATCACAGCCCCCCAATTCCCCCAGCTACATGTTCCCCACTATCACAGCACCCCCCAATTCCCCCAGACAAATGCTCCCCACAATCACAGCTCCTTGCAAAGTTGAGAGTTTGCAGCAGTGCTATTTGCAAGAGCTTTTCGCACATCCTTCAGCTGGAAGTGAGCTGAGTGCACTATGACCCAGCAGCACCACAAGACCTGAGGTCAGTGCTGAGACTCAGGCCCATGCTGCAAATTGGATATTGGAGATCCTACTGAGCAAAGCCCCCTACCCCCAAACACGGAGCCACCACTGACCTGACACAGAAAGTGGCCACAACAAAAAGGACACCCAGGAGCAGCAGAGATCCATCGGGCACTACGCACTTACCTCAGGACTAACCCTCACTGATGAAGTACCCGAACTGGACTTTTATGTTGCATGTCTATTTTGCGCCAATTTGGGGTTGGTGAATGTGGTGGTGAAGGAGAAGTGCTGGTAAAGTTGGGTGTGCATCCCACTCATTCAATTTAAATGCATTTAAATGGCTGTTACCCCTGTTTCAGGTGTAGTCCTGATTGTGGCCATTTTTGGATCTTGGTAAAGGAGGAACTGGTGGGGAGGTGGGCGTGGATCGCACTACTCACCTCACACCCGACTTTACCAAGTTTTCATTGTAACTTGAGGTAAATTCGGGCCCATAGATTTCAATTTGATGCATCACTCCCCAACCCTTCTTCATACTTGGACACGGAACAATATGTAAATACAACTCAACACCCAACTATTCATGTGTGAAAGGAGCCAGCTTTAGGTCATGCTTGGCATGTGTTGATACAAAATAAATCTACCTTCACACATATTTTACATTAGTCCCTAACTACAGGCTCAGAATAATATACTTGGTTGTGGGTAGTATTTTCAATTTCCTTCAGCCATTCCAGTTGTGGATCTGTTACAATCGGGTACTCAATGGAGACTTAATTTGTGTAGCACTCTTAGGGCCAGCTCTAAAAGGAGCTTTACATTCCACCTTCTGGTTGAGTTGAAACTCAAGGCTCCAGAGTGAGAAAGTTACATGTTAACTCAGCCAGCCCTGACAGAATAGATATTACTGCTTGCATTGCTGCAGCAGGTTAAATTGGCTCAGTTTAATCAAATATATCCTCTGATGTTCATAAGGAATGTCCCATTGTGTTTTCTGCTAGAGCAGGGATACATGGAGAGATTAGAAACGAACATTGTGCCTTACATTTTAATCAGCTCTCCATCCTGTCCTCCAGCACAAGATAAGGCAGAGCACACATTATAACTGTAACAAGTTTCATTTTGAAGGCAGAAAATATGCAGCGGGTCAGTCAGCATCTGCAACGCAACACAGACGCTGCGGCTTCAAGTCTGCATCTTTGATCAGTGTTGAAGACTGGAAAATAACTCAGCTGTCAGTCCTGATAGGTCATAAAGTCGCAGAATAATTACGGAACAGAAAGGCGACATTCAGCGCATTGAGAACACGTCAGGTTTCCATACAGCAAACCAGCCAGTTACACTCACTCACTCTGTCCACGTAAGCCTGCAGATTAACTTCCTTCAAGAGCCCATCCAATCTGTTCTTGAAGTCATTAATCACCTCTGTTTCCAACACACTCATAGATGTTGGGTTCTTGGCCATCACTACTCACTGTGTTTCCTAAACCCCTGTACTTCTTGCCTCACATTTTGAATCTGTGCTTTGAGTTATTGTATCATCAACTAATGAGAATAGATCTTCTTTGTGTACCTGTCATAATCTTCATCACCTTTTATTGATTCTCTCCTCACTCTCTTTCACACTAGGAACAACTCCAACTTCTCCTCAACCTAAATTTATAGCTAAAATCTCTCATCACTGGTTTATTTCCCCTGCCTGTTCTCAAGGACTCTCTCATACTTCCTAGCAAACTAGAGCTGGATGCCATATTTTGGTTGTAGTCCAACCAGATCTAAATAAAGTTTTAGCTTTAATTCACTGCTTTTCTTCACCATACTTCCATTTATGATTGGCCATTGCTCCTTAAATTGCCCCTTAATCCTAAGCTATGTAGTTTACGGGGATTAGTAGGGCAAATGCTTGGGGTTATGGAATAGGGTGGGATGGGCCTGGAAAAGGTGCTTTGTCGAAAATTTGGTGTATACTCAATGGGCCAAATAGCCCCCATCCGCACTGTATCTATGCATATGAGCTCCGAGCTTCCTCTGTCCCTCTGCACCTCAGAATTGTGCCATTAAGTACATATTACCTCTCGCTATTCGTACCGCCAAAATAGATCACCTTCTGCACAGGATTAAATTCCACTTCCTGTCCATGGCCTACAGATTCAAGTCAATTGGCATCACTCCCACAGTTTGCCACACCTCCACATTTGATATCTTCAGCAAATTTTAAAATTTTACGGTGCATTCCATGTCACTTAAGTGATTCTAGCACTGCAGACCGCCACTGTCAACCATCTCCCAGTCTGTAAAACAAGGCCAACTTACTGTTTTTTTATCCTTAGGTGAACTTTTTAATTCACCCCAACAATGACCCTACTATCCTTGAGCTTCAGTTTTGTTAGCTAGCCTTTTATGTGATAGTTCACCAAAAGCTTTCTTAGTAAAGGCACAACTCTCTTTGCATATGGAAAACAGGCTTTCCATTTTAAATTGGTCATCATTACTGAATTCAATGTGTTCATAAAGAACAATGTTCACTTTGTCTTGTTGTCTCCACATTCGGTCAGATATTAGTTTGGATCAATTTTAGCCAACTGCTTTAAGAAGCATTTTATTAGTTCCAACTGAATCCTTAAGCAAGGCTTCTTCAATATCACTAAACAATTTAAACTAGAGCACCAGTGCTTTGACACCTACTGCTAAAGTACTGAATTGTTATTACAAAATACAGTTTTCACATGGCTTAGTACAATTATAATATTCACCATCTTCGGAGTTTTTAGAGAGTCTTTTTTTTCTTATATTTTGATTAGTTAATTTGCATCAGCGCTGTAATCTTTCTTTGCAATTAGTTTCAGTAATTATTGCTCACAGCTGGTGCTGCTGGAAGCAACTCAGGAAACTTTTGTAAAATATTTTTCGACGCAGTGCTCGGGACAGAGGGGGCAGATCCAAGTTCTTGACGTATTCGTGCCTATTTGTTATCAGTAAATTTAAATCTACACAAAATGTGCATATTTCCTTCCAATGTTCTGCATCCACCCTTTTAAAAAACACAAGGCTCATTCTAACAGTGAGCACAGGTAGGGGACATGTTGGGGTAAATTGTTTTTCACATACTTCTTTAGCCTTCACCCATGGTGTGGCTGTCGCTGCTGCCAGGGACTCAGGTTCGATTCCTGCCTTGGATCACTGTCTGTGCAGAACCTGCACGGTCTCCTGCGTCTGTGTGTGTTTCCTCTGGGTGCTCCGGTTTCCTCCCACAATCTGAAAGACATGCCAATTAAGTGCATTGGTCATGCCTCAATCCTCCTTCAGTGTACTCAAACAGGCACTGTAGAGTGGCGACTAGGGGGTATTCACAACAACTTCATTGTAGTATTAATGTAAACCTACTTGGAAAAAGCTGGTCTGCTTTTACATGTTTTCCATCACTGTTAAGAGTTAGTCGGCTTAGCCATTTCCTCAGAGCTGTTCCTCCACTGTTGTTAGTACAGAACAAGCAAAAAATTCCTGTCTCATTTTCTATAAAGTTCCTTATCCTCTACAGGGTCAGCCTTGTCCTAGGACACTGCTTGCATATTTTGATGCTGTTCCTGGCTGTTATCGTATTTTATTTTCCATTAACTATTCCTTGTATCATAGTGGTTCTTTTTCTAATGAGGTAGCCTCAGGAAATGGCTCGGTGGCATAGCGGTTAGCACTGCTCCCTCACAACACCTGGGACACGGGTTCGATTGCTGGTTTAGGTCACTGTCTGTGTGGAGTTTGTACATTGCCGATATTGGGTTTCCTCCTACAGTTCAAAGGACATGCTGATTAGATGCTAAACTCTCCCTCAGTGTACCCAAACAGGTGCTGGAGTGTGGTGACAAGTGGATTCTCACAGTAATTTCATTGCAGTGCTAATTTAAACATACTTATAACACTAATAAAATAAACTTTAACTCAGTTCTCTCTGGACTTGAGTCACAGAAGAAGATATTTTTGGGCACTCTGAGTACCAATGTTACTATTTATAAGACTATAATGTGCCCATCAATGGTACCAGTTTCACTCTCAATGTGCTTTCAAGATAACTGCAGAAGAACATTATTTTGTGGTTGAGTGCAAAACATTTATTTCCAAAAACAGCCTTCATTCTGGTTCAAGTGTGGTTGCCAAACTAGAAGAACGTTTCATATGGGTTCGATATAACAAGCTGAGGAAACTTTCATTCCTGATTAGATGTTCACGCAAGTCTCAGAAATGAAGGGACAGATGGTCTACAGTATTCACTGCTTTCAATTCAGCCTCCTTTACACTGGGGAAACTAAATAAAGACTATGTGACTGCTTTGTGGAACACCTTCATTTCAGCCACAAAGCAGTACTCCAATCTTCTTGTCACTTGCCATTTCAATTCAGCATCTTCTTTTCATGCTTACATGTCCATCCTTGACTTGCTGCAATACACCAGTGAAGCCCAATACAAGCAGTAGGAACAACGCCTCGTCTGCTGATTAGGCATTTTATAGCCTTCTGGGCTGAACATTGAATTCAGCAAAGTAAATTGTGAACTTTCCCCTCTATCTTGATCTCTTTTACTTTTCTCTACTTCCTTGGTTCGTCAAAAAACAACTCCCATCTCTCCTCTCCCCCAAAGGTCTATCTGTTACTGTTTTTCAATTTTGCTTCCAGTAGCACTGAGGATGGCACAATGGTTAACTGCTGCCTCACAGTGCCAGAGACCCAGGTTCATTCCCAGCTTGGTCACTGTGTGTGTTGAGTCTGCACACTCTCTCCAATGCCTATGTGGGTTTCTTCCAGGTACTCTGGCTTCCTCCCAAACCAGACTCTGAAAGGCATGCTGGTTAGCTGTGTTGTCCATGCTAAATTCTCCCTCAGTGTACCCAAACAGGCCCTGGACTATGGCAATTAGGGAACTTCCACAGTAACTTCATGGCAGTGTTAGTATAAACCTACTTGTGACAATAATAAATAAATAAGCTTTGCTCTTCGATGAACACATTTTGCAGTTACTTTTATACTTCTATTGGCACTTCTTTAATCTTTATCTTGTATCTATGACATCTTTGTCGATCTCTCCTTAGCTCCAATCTATTCTTGACCTTCCATTCTGTTTCACCTCCTCCACGCTCATCTCCAATTCTAAAACCCATCATATTTGTTCCCCTATTCAGATCTGTAAAAGAGACATGCAGAATTAAAACAATTAACTCTGTCTTTTTCTCCACAGACGCTGCCAAACTTGATAAGTTTTTCCTGCATTTTCTGTTTTTATTATGATTAATCTGTGGCTCTGGAATATGATTGAAAATAAATGAATGAAGGTGCAGCTGAGGGAGACATTCGGCAGAAATTACTAAATGTGGAAGTTCTTGTCTAATTACCAGATTTACTGTTGTCCTTGTTAATCTTCATAGCAGTAGCAGCGTCTTTTCTACCTGATGCAATGTATCCATTAGATAAGCACAGCATGATGTTACCTACGTGGAAATTTCAATCTGCAAGATATACCGAACACAATAATAAACATTCTTATTCAGACTGCTGTGCTTCTCTGAAGAACTTACTTTGTCTTTGAGACAGTATAATTCTGTGATATGAATCATTGTTAAAAAAGTCAGATATCTGGAATCCTCCAAATCTTAAGTGTTCCACTTTTGGTCAGCATTTTTGACTGACAGCTGCAGAGGTGTCAAGGTGGCACTGCTGGCCCACAATATCAGGACCCAAGTTCAGTTCCTGGCTACGTCACTGTCTTGTGGAGTCTGCACGTTTTCCGGATGTCTGCGTGAGTTTCCTCCGGGTACTCCAATTTCCTTCCATAGCCCAAGGGATGTACATTAGTTAAGTGCATTGGCCATGCTAAATTCCCCCTCAGTGTATCCAAACAGGCGCCAGAGCATGGCAACTCGGGGATTTTCACAGTAATTCCATGCAGTGTTAACATAAGCCTACTTGTTACAGTAATAAATAAACCTTAAAGTTTAATAATGAGATAGCTGCTCTGCTCTTAGATATTTTCCACCACAGTTCAAAGTTAGTTCGCTCAGGCATTTCCTCACAGCTGTTGCCCTATGGTCATTAGTACAGAACAAGCAAAAGAAAACTCTCTCTTATTTTATTAGGTTTCTTTTGCTGTATGGTCAGCTTTGTCCTAGGGCACTGCTTGTATTTTTCGATGCTATTCCTAGCTGTTGTTATCCTATTTTGTTTTCCATCAACTGTTCTTTGTGTCATAGTGGTTCTTTCTCTGACGTGTTAGCATTAATTCTCTCTGGACTTGAGGCTGAGTCACAGAAGAAGATATTTTTGGGCACTCTGAGTACCAGTATTTCTATTTGTAGAAATATTGTGTGCTCCTCAATGGTATCTGTTTCACTCTCAATGTGCTTTCAAGCTAACTGCAGAAGAATATCACTTTGTGGATGAGTACAAAACATTTATTTCTAAAATCAGCCTTCTTTCTGATTGCTTCAAGTGTGGTTGCCAAACTTGAAGAGTGTTTACACCATTGGTCCACACACTCACACTAGGAACTGGACCAAGGCTGCTTGCTAACATTTCATATGGGATCCATATAATAAATTGAGGAAACTTTCAGTTCTGGTTAGATGCTCACCCAAGCCTCAGAAATGAAGAGACACATGGTCTACAGTATTCACTGCTTCCAATTCAGTTTCTTTTACATTGGGAAGACTAATGAAATGGCTGCTTCGTGGAACATCTTTGCTCCATTCACAACCACGACTGCAACCTTCCTGTCACTTGCCACTTCAACTGTGCATCTTGCACAAATGCCCACATGTCCATCATTTTTCTGTTGTAATGTCTCAATGCAGCCCAACGCAAACTTGAGGAGCAGCATCTCATCTGCCATTAGGGAAGTTACAACCTCCTGGACTCAACATTGAGTTCAACAATTTAGACTGTGAACTTTCCCTTTCATCTTGACCTTCTTTTTGTTTTTTCTATTTTCTTGATTTGTCCAAAAACAATCCCCATCTCTCTTCTCCCCACAGGTCCATATGTCACTTGTTTATCACTTGTACTTCTACAGAGCACTGAACATTGTTCTCCTATGAACACACTTTGCTATGTAACTTTTATGCCTCTATTCACAATTTTTAGACTTTAATACCACCATTAACACTCCCTTTGTCTTGTGTCTATGATATCTTTGTCAGTCTCTCCTTAGCTTTAATCTATCCCTGACTTTCCATTCTGCCCCACCTTCTCCACACTCCTTTCCAATTCTCTTATCCATCATATTTCTTCCTCTATTCAGCTTTGAAGAAAAGCCATGCAGACTTAGGACTGTCTCTTTCTCCACAGATGCTGCCAGACTTGCTGAGTTTTTCCACAATTTCTGTTTTTATTGCTATTAACCTGTGGCTCTGGAACTTGATTGAGGATGAATGAACGAAGTGCAGCTGAGGGAGATAGTTAGCAGAAATTACTAAACATGGAACTCCTGTCTAATTGCCAGATTTACTGTTGTCATAGTTAATCTTTACTGGAATAGCAGCATATTTTCTGTCTGATGCAATATCCTCATTAAATAGGCACAGCATGATGTTACCTATGTAGAGAGATTTCTTCTGCGTGATATACAGAACACAATCATAAACATTCTAATTCAGACCTTTGTGCGTCTCCAAAGAACTGATTTTGCCTTTGATAAAGTACAGTCCTGTATATGAGTCATTGTTAAAAAAAGTCATATCTCTGGTGTCCTTCAAACCGTAAATGTTTCACTGTTGGTCAGCAGTTTTGTCTAACATTTGCAGGGATGGCACAGTGCTTAGCATTGCTGATTCACAGTACCAGGGGCCCAGGTTTGATTCTGATTTTGGGTCAATGTGCCGTTATTGCCTGTTCTCCCGATGTCTGTATGGGCTTCTTCTGGGTGATCTGGTTTGCACCAACAATCCAAAAGTGCTCTGGTTAGGTGCATGGGCCATGATAAGTTCTCCCTCAGTGTACCCGAACAGGCGCCAGAGTGTTTCAGCATTAATGTAAGCCTACTAAAGACATGAGTAAATAAACTTTCAACTTAAGAACTGAATTAGAAGCCCACAGTTCCCTGGACATTGTGTTCAAGGTCCTAGTAAGGCATCACACACTGGATCCTAAAATCTTTTTGGAAAGCCACTCACACACTTCTTCCTCCGTTCATCTTACGTAATAAGATTCACATAAACTTGATAAGTTGAAGGAGTTCTTTTCCATTCCCGTCTATTCTCCTTAAGCCCACCCAATTTCCCAATACCTCGTGCCAGATAATTACTAAGGGACATAGTCATGCATTGGAATGCTTTCATACCTAAAGGATTTTCCATATGTTCCTCATACTATTGGAAGATGTTGCTGAGCGTCTGTTCGGACTTACTGCAAATGATTTAAATCTTTGCGGTTAAGAAGCCTGTACACCAACTTCAAGAAGAAATGAATAGCAGATCAAGGTGGTGAGGCTGGCTGTCTTCCATGCAACGTTCTGAAGTACAGTGTATAGCAGCAGGAATTCACAGACTAATGATTTGTATTCTCTATCGACATATGGCAAGCAAACATCCTATTTCTTCAGATGCTTGCATAAACTCTTTGAATGAACAGCTTCTAATGTTTGGATAAATCCTTTTGCCCAAGCCATCTGTTACTAATGGTATGATTAATAGCTAACAATCGCTATTTCTTTTTATTTGCCTTGGTTGAAGATGACTGTTTATCTTGGCAACTCATGGCTAGCATACAGTTACTGTGAACAGATTATAACCCTAACCCCCTTTAGGGGCTACCCTAGGTTGGGAGCAGTCCCCAATAATTACTTGAGTTTGCCTGAGTTCAAAATCATCTCTTCCCACAGACTGAGTCTGAGCAAATGAACTACCTCTCCCTTAAGGAAGATAATTGTTAAGAAATATTACCTTCTTTGAGAAAGCCTTTTGCATAATTATTAGCTAGGCTTGAATTATCCAAATAGTCCAACTATCCAAAGACATTTCTTCAGAAAATGTCATATTCCCACTTTCAGAAAGGTGAGTTCTTAAGCTGCATAGAGAAGACTGCACAAGACTTTTTTTTACTAACTTATTTGTAAGTTTGCTAAAGAACTATTTTACATGCAATATACCTTAAAGTGGATAAATACATCACACCTTGAAGATAGAAAGATGTTTAAAAAATAATCATTAAAATTAATTAATAAACTTTAGTGTTAAGTAAAATGAGGTACGCACATAGACCAGAGAGCAAGAGGGGGAAAAAAAGACAGATAAATAAGGAGGAAAGATTCTAAGAGAGGGATAAACCAACTACAGTTCACCAAGGCAGTTAATGAGAGGGTTAAGTTGAATGAAAAAGCATACAAGAAGGCAAAAGTCAGTGATAGCCCCGTAGACAGAAATAAATTCAGAATCTAGCAAAGGAGGACTAAACATATAAGAAAGAGAGAGAAAATAAGCTATGAGGGCAAACTAGTGAGGAATATAAACACTGATAATAAGGTTTTCTTTAAATATGTAAGTAAGACAGAGATCAAGGTGTACATAGGCCTCTTCGAAAATTAATTCAGGGAGATAGTTATGGGGACAAGGAAATGGAGAGGAGTTAAACATTTATTTTTCATCAGTCTTTACACTTGAAGATACTTCAAATGTCCCATTACTACTAAAGAATATGGAGAGGAATTAAGTACTATCATCATCACTAGAGAAGTAGTACTAGACAAACTAATGACACTAAAGGCAGATTAGTCCCCTAGCCCCAGTGGCTTGATTCTGAAGATCCTAAGAGAAATAACTATTGTGGATCCATTGGTTTTAATTGTTCAAACATCCTTCCATTCGAGAATGGAAGGATTGGAAAGCTGTCAATGTGATACCCTTATTCAGAAAGGGAGGCAAAATGCAGGTAACTATAGGCTGATTAGCCTAATATCTATTGATGGAAAAATATTGGAATCAATTATTAGGAAATAATTCCAATTGGGAGGGATTGGGGGAGATTGAGATTGCCAGGTGGGAATGTGGGAATCAAGGCAGCTTAGGCAGGGTTGGTGTGAGGCGTTGGGGGTGGTGGGGGATGCACCAGGGCAGGCCTAGACATATCTAGGAGCCCAGCAATTGGGATGTGTTCGGGGTCTGTGTGTCAGCAATGCAGGGTCATGTGTTTGGTCAGCAATCAGTGTTCAGCTAATGTGTATGCGCCGATCTCAGTGCTGACACATAGAAGCATGCTCAGTGCTCCCCCACCACCCCTCCCCAGCACTATGCTGCTGGCCTCCTGGGTGTAAATAGGCCCCACTGACCGATTTATAATGAGATTTATGCTGGTGATTTCTCCAGTGCACAGAGTGCAGGAGATTCATTTTGAAAATACTGCTAAAAACTAGTTTCGAACAGAATTTAACACTATTTTTTAGGAGAATCCCACCCAAGACTCTTAAGGGATTGACAGGGTAAATGCTCAGAGAATGTTTCCCTCATGGGGTGGCCTAGGGCCAGAGGGCATAGCCTCAGAATAAAGTAACACAAATTAAAGATTGAGATTTGGGAGAAGTTCTTCTCTTTGAGGGTTGTGAGCCTTTGGAACTCCTTTCCACACAGATGGGGAGAGTGGGGAAAGTGGAGGAGTGGTAGAGTCCTTATGTATATTTAAGGCTGAGATAGATGTTTGATCAGTAAGGCTTATGGGGAAAGGGCAGGAAAGCGAACAGGAAGTGAACAGTTAGAAAGGAGGCGGCTAAGAGGGGATCTTATTGAAGCATATAAGATGATTAGAGGTTTAGATAGGGTGGACAGTGATAGCCTTTTTCCTAGGATGGAGAAAGCTAGCACGAGGGGACACAGCTTTAAATTAAGGGGTATGAGTTATAGGACGGATATCAGAGGTAGGTTCTTTACTCAAAGAGTGATTAGGGAGTGGAATGCCCTGCCTGCAGCTGTTGTAGATGCGCCAAGTTTGGTGGCGTTTAAGAGGTTAGTTGATAAGTATATGGAAGAGAAGGGAATGGTTTAGTTAGGAGGGGCATTGCTTTTTATTTTGGTCGGCACAACATCGAAGGCCGAAGGGCCTGTTCTGTGCTGTATTGTTCTATGTTCTATGTTCTAATGTCAGATCAGCCATCATCCTGCTGAACAGCAGAGCAGGCTCGAAGGGCCAAACCACCAACTCCTGTTCCTATTTCTTATGGCCTCATGTCAGCTTCTTCAGGGAAAACTAATAGTAAAGTAAAACTAAGGGCCAGGTTTAGTGGGGGAGCAGGGATTTTGTTGTGGATTCCAATGTAATGCCAATTCCCCCTGGCCTTGCACCATTGACGCTTCCTAGACTCACCTCTCCATCCTGAATGACTTGCCCAGCTGGCAGGAAGCGATAGTTAACAGTGTGAGTGGAAGTGGGAAGTTTATGGTGAGCTGCTACCAACTAACAAGAGAAAGCAATCAGCAGTCACATGCGGGGGACAGGGTTTTGGGTAATGAGTAGATATCACAAACTGTCACTGCTCCTGGCTCTTTATGTTGTTTTAACAATTTTTAAAACATAAACCTGTCTGCTCGGGCCTCTCCTGGCTTTAGTTTTGACATGATAGGAAAGCCATCCATGCGCAGGCCACCAATTAAACTAACAGGCAGTATATTTCAGGAAGTACCTTGCCAGCTGCAGGGAGGCATCAAAATATTGCTTTCTCAAACAGCGGGTTACACTAGAAAATGACTGGAATGGAGAAGAATGTCAGCTAATACCATGATGACAATTCTTTTGGAAAACTTGGGAGTGCTTTAATCTTCAGCATTAGAGAGAAGCCGAACCATATCATCGCAATGCCGTGATTGAAGAACAATTGGAATCAAGATTTGTGGATGTTGTCACGACGATCTTGTAGAACAAACAAAATTCCACAGGGACATCCTCTTTCCCTCTGGCAGGATTTGAGTCTCAATTTAAGTCCATGGGAAGGAAGTGGAGGCAGACTTGCCTTCAGTACATAGCTGCAATTAACTAGACTGATAAACTTGGTTAAGATATCAATCGCATTTCCAATGTCTCCTACTCAGCATTGCATCACTCCACAGCACCTCCCCCTCCCTTGTACTTCAATTAGCAAGCTGTATACATACCTTTAGAAGTTTTTATCAAACTTCTGTGGTGCAGGCCCTCACATACAGTTTTCATTCTGCTGAATGTCAAATCAAAATCATGCCTGATAGTTGAGCCTCTGGCTGTGTGGTTGAGATACAAGATTTTCCTTCTAAACCAAACAGCTGTGTCAGAAAGCTGCTGATGTTTCCTCCAGCCAGCTATTGCATGCAGAGCTCCAAAGATCTCCTAAAGGATATTCTGCCAACTGTGTGCCTAAAATAGTTCCAATGGTCTGATAAATCAGTTCCTGCAATGGTTGGTACTTACCACCAGATGTCTTCAAACTTTGCTTAAGACGTGTTTAACTCTGGCAAGTTAAGAACTTGTTTGTCAGCTGGAAGTGTTTGAAATAATCCTTCGATCAGGCAATGAGCAGTTCCTTCAAATAATTTATTTTAAATATCAATTTTACATTATTAGGACATCCATTTGTATTTATTGTATTGATAAACAAGTGCAGTAAATTGAAAGACCTTTCATGGTTTACATTTCCCTTCATGACTATTTATCACCTATAGTATTGGTGAAAAGCCCTTCATTGCACAATTACTTTTTTCTAGAATCCCTACGCACAGATGACCCTTTGAGTCTGCAGCAATCCCACCCAGGCCCTATCCTGACACATTGACCCAGCTAATTCCTCTGACACTAAAGGGTGATTTAGCATGGCCAATACATCTAACCCACACATCTTTGGAGTACAGAAGGAAATTGGAGCACCCAGAAGAAACCCAGGCAGACATGGGGAGAGCATGCAGACTCCAGTCCAGACCCAGGACTGGAATTGAATCTGGGTTTCTGGTGTTGTGAGAGGGCAATAGTAACTGTTGTGCCACCATGTCACCCTTTTCAAAGTTGTTGATCTTAAGTGCTGAATTCAAAGAAGCATAGATTAGAGTAGAATCGAGAAAGTGGAGACCAGATCATTGAGTATTTTTAAGACAGAGATAGATAAGTTTTTCTTTAATAAGGGGGTCAAGAGTTATGAGGGAAAGACAGGAGAATGGAGATGAGAAAACTATCACCCATGATTAAATGGCGGAGCAGAATCGATGGACCAAGTGGCCTAATTCTGCTTCTTGACATTGCTGTTATCAGCTTGGATGAGGTTAGATGATTCCCTATAAGCTTCTTTATCAACTTCATAGCCAGAATTACATTCAATATAGCTGACTTTTAAACACCCTCTGAAATAGTTCAGTTGAGGGGTATTAAATGCAGGCCCAGTTGTTTTATCCTACAGGTACTTTGGTCCGCCTTGTTGTCTAACAAGGGGCATACACGCGATGGGCCGTGAGAGGGCTGCTGTTGGATTTTTTTTTGAGAATATCCTAGTGCTTCATGTTGTTAGTGTACGCTTGACCTGGACCATTTGATGGGCAACACAACAGCTCAGTGACTATCGCTGTGCTGTGCAGATACATGGATTTGGGCCTGTGTCTGTGGGAGTTTGAGCATTCTCCCCGTGCTTGCATGGGTTTTCTCCAGGTGCTCCGGTTTCCTCCCACATCCCAAAGATGTGCTCTTAGGCTGATTGGCAGAACAAATTCTCCCTAAATTGTCTCAAATTTGGTTTCATCCATAGATCTATAAACATAGACAGGGTTCACAGGTAGAAGTGGGAACATTGAGGCGGCGGCGCGGGCTCGTTGGGCCAAAGGGCCTGTTTCCTGTGTTGTTTTGTTCTTTGTTCTTTGTACATCTTATGGTCTTATGGTCTATGTCATGAAGATATTTACCGGGTGTGCTTGTGTGTAGTCAGTAAACTGTCACTTTAGAAAAACGCATGGTATTTTTGTTTTCTTTTCTATTACACCCTTAAATGCACAGCTGGATTCTTATATGACCATCATTTGGAGAGAGTTCAAAAAAAATCTTCAGTTTTATGCATGGCTGAGTGCATAATAATCCTGCCTTTGAATCAGAAGATTATGGATTTAAATCCCATTCTGGAGACTGAGGGAATGGTACAGATCAGAGTTCCTGGCACACTCTAAACTTCGGTCCCACTTTCTTCATCTGACGAATGTAAATGATTCCACTTCATTGCACTCCTTGAGATTTTTTTGTTACATTAAAGATGCTCTCAAAATGCAATTTGCTGTTATTGTTGTATTTGCCCTAGAATAGCCACACCCTTAAATTTACTGCAATGCAATGACTGGTAGTTTTCAATAAGACATAGGCAGACTTGTGCCAAGAAGGCTATAAGTTTTCACAACCATCTCGTAGTTCAGTCCTCACACATCCTTTCCTATTGTACATGACAAGCAAGAGTTTTTTTTTAACTGTGAAAATCCCCTAGTCGGAATGTTCCACCATCTACTTCAGTACACTGAAGGAGAATTTAGCATGGCCAACGAAGCTAACCAGTATGCCTTTCAGACCAGAGCATAAAGCAAAAGAGGCCATGCTCTCATCTTTAGTTCCCCACTTCCAAGGATGCTAAGTTTCACTGGATTCATTGATATCAACTAATTTAAGATGCGAGCAAAGGTGAAAAATGGGACCATCCTAGGCATGGTACATCAGCCAATTAATTTACCCACTCAACCATCAAGCAATTTCAATAAGGCACGCATTTTGGGAGCATATTTCTGGCCTTGCCTTGCAGGAAATCGGTGACAAATTGTGTTTGAGCCTGTTTTATTAAACATTATAAAGTGATAATGTTGTCATTACAAGAAGAATGTGGAAGCTATTGACAGGGTACAAAGGAGATTTACAAGGATGTTGTCTGGATTGGGTGGCATGCCTTATGAGGATAGGTTGAGGGAGATTATCCTTTTCTCCCTGGAGAGACAAAGAATGAGAGGTAACCTGATAGAGGTTTATAAGATGTTGAGAAGTGTAGATCAGGTGGATTCCCTGAGCTGAAATGATCGTTACGAGAGAACACAGGTTTGAAGTGCTGGGGAGTAGGCACGGAGATGATGTTGGGGGTAAGTTTTTCACTCAGAGGGTGGTGGGTGAGTGGAATCAGCTGCCGTCGATAGTGGTGAAGGTGAACTTGTTGGGGTCTTTTAACAGACTTCTGGATGAGTACATAGGATTTAATGGGATTGAGGATTATAGGTAGGCCTAGTAGTTAGGGATATGATCAGTGCAACTTGTGAGCCAAAGGGCCTGTTTGTGCTGTAGTTTTCTATGTTCTATGTTCTAAAGCACTCATTATATTAAAATAATTATTTAAAATCAGTGACAAATTGCATTTAATCTTGTTTTACTAAACATTGTAAAGTGATAATTGTTTGATTGTTGTGTTGAATTAAAACACTTGTTATATTACAAACCTAAAAGCTGAGTGGAGGAATACATTTTGCCTTGGCTAAGATTTTGTTACTTAATTTAGCAGATGGTGAAAGTTAAGGGGAGCAATCAGGGCTAATTGTAATTGCAGATACAAGAGGGAGCTGAAGAATTATTGATAGAAGAATATTGTGGCATATGACATATCCCAGGCACAGGGACTAGTAAGGTTTGCTGGACACTGGTGAAGTATGAACAGCTGAAGAACGCCAGCCAACATTCCCAACCAACACAAAAAATTCTAAGTCCAGGACAGGCGAGAAAACAGGAAAAGTTTCAGATCTATTTTTTGGGCGAGTTCAAAGCTGCTATTATATTCATTGAGTGCATGAAAAATGGTTCCTTGCCTCTAAGGGGAGGGGATGGAACTTACATTGCCTGAATGCTAGCTTAGATTAACAGGGGGCATCATTGCACAGGCGCTGGTCTCCAGTACCAAAGACCAGTCCCTGCGCCTCTGCTGCTCTCAACCAACCTCTCAGCCTAAAACACAGCAATCCCTCCCTCTACCTCACTGCCCAGTTAGTGTGAGGCGCAGGGCCTATTGTGACCCCCTCCACCTATCTGGACTGATCCCACCCTCAATGGCTTCCTGTTCTACTGGCGAGGTTATCACAACTGTTCCCTGTTGCTGGAGACCAACTGTGATCCCCGTCGGAAAGAACTTCTCCCAATGAAGTCACATAGGCAAGTGAGCCTGGCTGATTGTATCTTGGGCTCATTAAATCTATGCAAAAACAGCCATAATTATATTTAGATAATTTATTCAGCTTCGTACCAGAAATGGCTGTGAGGCTGACCTCACGGGATATCCGTACTGGTAAGATTGTGAGGGGTGAGAAATCAGAAGCAAACCCTGATTTCTTGGCTCTCGCACAATTTTATTGGCTTACTCCACTCATCAGCTGGCAGAGCGCAACAGTAAGATTGTTCCCTGTTGTAACGTTTTACTATGTCAGTGGCACTATATAATGCAAGTTGTTGTTGTGAGCAATGTTGCCAGTTTTAGCTATTGATTGTGCATGGTTTAAATTGTTCTCTTAAAATCTGCTTGTGAAAGAGAAACAGCAAATACACACTTTCAGAGAGACACTTAGCGCACTGATTCACATACGACATTAAAATCCAAATCGCTTCAAAGCTAGTGCGAGATTTTAATGAACAAACTGCTGTTTCACTGAGCAAATGATGTTTAATTTCTTGTCTGGTGGTTAAAATACATCCTGAAATGTCTAAAAGAGAGCCTGCTCTGAACTGCTGTGGGCTGACCAATAGCAGGCTGCAGGCCAGTTAACCTGTGGTGGATTTCCATTCAGTAGTTTTTCTACTTTGGAGCTGTGAGAAAAGAACTTCCATGTCAGATTAGCATTAATATAAAGCTTATTGTGTTGTACTTAACAAGGCTGGGACCAGTTTCATCGAGGGAAATCAAGCTGTCTGTCTTCCGCCTTCAAAAAATATTATTTGTTGAGCTCGCACCTTTCTTAGCATCAGTAACGTTTATGAGTTTCATAGCTAACGTCCCTTAGTTAAATGGATTATATACACCTCTGCTGCTTGACAATCGCCCTTCAGACAGGAATGTGTGTAACCCATTTATTTTAATTTCAGACACTGTTTGTTTCTCCTTTCTCACTTCTTTTGCCAGTTTTGTTTCTAGAATGTTCTTATTAACTTTCATAAGGGTAGTTGATAGAAGACCAATATAATAATGGCCAGAAGGGAGTTACAGGTCTGCAGTACCATGTTGCAGTAAATCAAGAGATTTGTTTGTCATCCATCTCTTGTTGATGTTAAAGTCTTTGGATACTTGCTTGATATCTGGTATTTCTTTAAATAATTGATTATTTTATTTTGTGAAGTATTAAAGTAAACTAAGTGTTGTACCACTGGTTGTGGAAACAGATGTGAAAAAAAGGCTTGCATTTCTTTCGTGCTTCAGGTACTCAAAGGGCAGAATCTTATGAGAATTTGTCTGAATCAAAAACATGAAAAGCAGAATGGTTCCCATTGATGCTGCTGACTTGATTTTGAACAGAATCTTCTAACTCATTCATATAAAATTTTTATACCCATAAGAATCACTCCACGCTCGTGGCATGCTCCCGCTGATTCGCCTGCCCTACAAAAACTGAATTGCTGCGATCACTGAGGAAGTTCCATATCAATGGCTCCCCAGCGCTTGTTCCACATCTATTCCAGGGAATGGTGGCTAAGAAGTCTGCAGCTCATGTTTCAGAGGGAGCTCTGACCATGTGTGCAGCGGAAGGGGGATGCACTCTACCCCCACTCCAGGAGAAGGTCTTCCAGCAGAATCACTATTTCACCTGGGATGCAGTGACAGCCCTCGTGGGCACCTGCTTATTACAAAATAGGATGGGACAGCAGTATCGGAAGAAGATGTGAGGTTAGGTGGATTGGCCATGATAAATTACCTCGTAGTGTCAGGGGGATTAGTTGGGTAAATACATAGGGATAGAGCCTGAGTGGGATTGTTGTTGGTGTGAACTTGATGGGCTGAATGACCTCCTTCTACACAATAGGGATTCCAAGATTCTATTTTGATGGTTCTGATAAGGTGTACGATTTTCATTCAGTGAGAGTTAGTGAGCCATCCCCAGTCTCTCTCTGGATCCTTTCACACATACTGTTCCCATCTCCAAATCTATCTCTCACCCAGCCACCTTGGGGTTGGTCAATACCAGGCCCTCCTCCCACATCCCCCCGTCACCATGTTCTCCCCTGTTAGCTGCCATACACCTCAAACTCCAGCTCCCCCTTCAAGCCCTATGCCTGCCTATACTCTCTCTATCTGAATCATTGCAGGACAAACTCAATGATGATAAGGTAACACTTCCCCCACCCCCAGAAACCCTTCCACATCCCCATTTATTGAAGAGACAATGCACTACCCCTCCGCCCCTCCCACCTGCCCCATCTCAAGGTTCAAGCAGTTCAAGAGTATATTGCACCTATGTGCCAGGGGGCAAGGAGTTATCAAAATGCTGCAAGCATGCTCACCTCAGATGAAAGCTGAAACTGGAAAGAGCAACAAGGGGCCTGCAGTATCCAACACTCATCTTAAACTTTTTGTGAAGCCTACCATTTGCCTGTTCATTGGCAAGGAATATTCAACTCTCTGTTAAGCAGGAGTTACTCATATCGCTGAGAATGAGAGAAGCATCACTCTGCCCTCACAGCAAGTCAACGTCAAAGAACAAGCCCTTCAACCCTCTAAACCTACACCAACTATGCTATCCAACTTAACTAAAACACCTACCCTTCCAAGGACCATATCTGTCTATTCCCATCCTGTTCATGTATTTGTCAAGATGTTCCTCAAAAATCACGACTATATCCGCTTCCACTATCTCCCCTGGCAATGATTTCCAGGCATCAGTACTTCCTGTGTAAAAGGTTGGCCTTGTACAGCTCCTTTAAACCTTGCTTCTCGCACCTTAAACCTGTGCCTTCTAGTAATTGACTCTTCCATCCTAGGAGAAAGCTTCTGACTATCCATCTGTCTATGCTCTCATATACTTGTAGATTTCTATCAGGTCGCACCTCAACCTCCATTGTTCCAGTAAGAACAAAACAAGTTTCTCCAACCTCTCCTCATAGCTAATGCCCTCCATACCAGGCAACATCCTGGTAAATCTTTTCTGTATCCTCTTCATGGCTACACATCTTTTTGATAGTGTGTCGACCAGAATTGAATACAATATTCCAAGTGCGGCCTATCTAAGGTTCCATAAAGCTGCAACATGACTCTCCAATGAAGGTAAGCATGCCCTTTGTCTTCTTGACTCCCTTCTCCACCTGCATTGCCACTATCAGTGACCTGTGTACCTGTACACCCACATCTGTTTGCCTATTTATACTCTTAAGGGTTCTGCCATTTACTGTATATTTTCTATCTGGCAGCGGGACCTTCCCCCTCCTCCAATTGCCCCTAATAGGCCTCCCAATAGGCCCCACTGCCCTTTGCCCAGTGGGCAGTGCCAAAGTTCCAATTTGCCCCTTGGGCTGTGTCAGGGGGCCAGGCTGGCACAGCCCGGAAACTGGCACGGAGTTAATAACATTGGAAATCTTTGCCATGGGAGATACGCAGATGCCTGGTCGCCTTCACTGATGTTTCTCGGCCTATTGCTCTGCTGGACGTGGCTGGAAGAATTGACATCCCCATGACTCTAGAATTGAAACTAAAAACAGCTGCAACTACACAATACTTGTGTGGCGTGGTTTTATTTATTGCCGTGTTTCCATTTATACAACATTGTAATTAATGCTGATTTATTTACTATGTTTTGGAATATGATCCAGCAATTAAATGTGGAAATGAAATGAAGCTCAAGCGTTGGCTGAGGTCAATTTTCAAATAATCAAACATTTTACAACACAAAGAGTTTGAGATGGGGTTCACACATCATCTTTAAATGTTGCAACTCATAATATTGGGAAAGAGACATTGTGTGTAGTTTTAGGGACAGGCAGGTATGGAAGCTCAAAATTCAGAAATCCAACACACATACAGTTACACTTCGCCTTCTGGGGTAACAGAAACACACAACCAAACTGCTCCCAGAGATGGGTCTGTCATTTCATTATTTAACAAGACTGCAATATGTCTCATATTTTGCACAGTTTGACTTTTAACCTCTGTGTTTCTCAATGGCAGCTGAAAGCCATCGTGAGAGGCTTGTTAAATGCTTACACTTGTGCACTAGAGGAACAGAAGTGCTTTCCCTCCCAACCCCCTCAGCTAATCTGCTTCTCTTAACATGACCTCTGACCCTTCCAGTCCCAACTATCATTAGACTTTACCCATTGCACCCTTACAATTGAACTTCCTCCACCCCCAACCTCATATTGGACATCCCTTTCTGCAATCAGTGCCCCCATCGCTATTTTGTGATTTCCCCCCATGTCCCATTCATCTCACCCCGATGTTCTCCCTGGAATATGAGCTTCTCCCAGATTACCCTTCACATGTCCCAGCCTGTAGAGACATACCACTCTCTAGTCATTCCTCCGGCACTAATGTTGTCCATTGTCTAGGATATCCTTGCTAACTTTTTATCCCCGACACCTCCAATGTTCTCCTCTATCCACAGTTTCTCCCTTTCTCCTTCCTACTCCCTGGCTGCGAATGACTTACATATGAACATACAAATCAGGAATGGAAGAAGGCCACTCAACCCCTCAGGCCACCTCCACCATTCAATGCTGTGACTGTAACTTCCATTCCACATTCCTACATGACGCCGATAACCTTTCAGCCTCTGGTTCATCAAAAATCTATTCGGCTTTGACTTAAAAATATTCAAAGATCCCAGGTGGAATTTTCCCAAATTGCTTCCAAGGGGCACTGAACAGCCATGCACCTGACCATCGGGGGCTTCAATGACCCCTGATCCCTCAGCATGGCCATGGTACATTCTCCCTGCTACTTCAGAGTGGTCGTAATTCTAGCCAGTGTGGCACGTCACTAGCTGGGTAGAGAGCACAAACTTGCTAAGTACATTTAAATGGAGGCAATCTTATGCAAATAGCCTTCATATCTTTTCTGGATGTGAAGCCATTCTTATCGGGAAAACAGGATTCGGAGGATAGCAATCCAATTCACATCAGGCTCGAATTAGATTTTTGGCTTCTTATGCTATCTCAGCTTGCTGGGCTGATCCAACAGCCTGGTGAGCCAGTAGTCATGCCCCCCCGCTTTCTTTTTAAGGAAGTGCATTCCAAAGACTCACAACTCTGAGAGAAAAAAAACTTCTCATCACTGCTTTAAACAGTGAGCACTAGTTCTAGATTCTCCCATAAGAAGAAACATCCTTTCCACATCTCTCTGTCAAGATTCCTCAGAATCTTAAAGATTTCAATCAAGTCACTTCTTATTTTTCTAAACTCTTATGGATGCAATCAAAACCTGTTCAAACTTTCCGCATAAGACAAATTGCCCTGCCTAGTGTTTGACTGGCACACCTGCTCCAAACTGTTTCTAATGCATTTACCTATTTCTTTAAATAGGGAGACAACACTATCCATTAGTAATACTCCAGATGGGGCAGCACAGTGGCATAGTCATTAGCAATGTTGCCTCACAATACCAAGGACATGGATTCAATTCTGGCCACACACTGTCTGTGTGGAGTTGGCACGTTTCCCCCATGTCTACATGTTTTTCCTCCGGGTGCTCTGGTTTCCTCCCACAGTCCAAAGATGTGCGGATTAGGTTCTGACAAAAGGTCATCTGGACTCAAAATGTTGGCTCTGCTGTCTCTCCAAAGGTGCTGTCAGACCTGCTGAGATTTTTCTGTTTCTGTTTCAGATTCCAGCAGCAGCAGTATTTTGTGTTTATCTGTTGGTTAGATTGTTTGGCCTTGCTAAATTAACCTTAGTGTCAGAGGGATTAGGAGGGTTAATACGTGGGGTTATGGGAATAGAGTCTGGGTGGGATTGTGGTCGGTGAAGACTTGATAGATCAAATGGTCTCCTTCTGCATTGTAGGGATTCTATGATTCTAGTTGTGGTCTCACCAATGCTCTGGAAAACAAGCATAACATCCCTACTTTTGTAATCAATTTCCTCACAATAAACAACAACATTCTACTTGCTTTCCTAATTACTTGCTTTTACAGAATACTAGTATATGTGGATCATGCTCTCGGACACCCCGATCCCTCTGAATCTCAGAACGCTGCAATCTCTCACCATTTAGTTAATGAACTTCTTTTAATTCTTCCTGCCAAAATGGATAACTTCACCTTTTCCCACATTATACTCTTTTGGCCAGATCTTTGCCTCCTCACTAAACTTATCAATGTCACTTGATAGGCTCCTTATGTCATCTTCAAACTTAATTCCTCACATACATTTGTGCCATTAGCAAACTTAGCAGCAGTGCCATCTATCCCTTCACGCAAGTTAGTTCTATCAATTGCAAAACATTAAGAACTGATCCAGCAAACTGTCTCTTTCACGGCAGCTAGGTGGCCTCTTGACATGGGAACAGAGAAAATATATAAATTATATATTGCTGTTAAATTGAGCAACTTCAAACTTCTTCTCCACCTCGACCTCCCTCATCACCATCAGCTCCAACATGGTCCAACCCTATCGCGATTGGAGCCAGAAACCCTTCCTGTTTCTTTATTACCATTTTTTGTACCTTGATATTAATTTCCTGTAATTGTGATGCCTAAATGGCTTCAAGTTCAGGGCTCAACCAGAGTTTAAAGGCATGTTCATCCTTTTTGTGTGTGTTGAGACACTTCTTAGAAGTGACAGTCTGCCCAAAGAGCTCCATTTTCATATTGGTGAAATTTTCCAATTTTGCAATTGCATTCATTGTAATATTTGTTACAATATTAACATTAGTAATCTGGTTTTAGTGAGCTCTATTAATGGTTCAAAGTATATATGTAAAACTAATTTCTCTTATAGTAACTTGATGGATTGCTTTGCATTACATTTACACATTTAAATGGCTTTGGCTATCATTTTTCAATGTAAAAAATCTCACTGAAAGATCTAGAAACCTATTATTATTGCTCCTTCTTTAGGTATTATCTTAAAATATTGTTGCATTACTCATGAAGAATCCATCTCACCTGATCCTCTCACATGCCCCATTTAGCCTCTGAGTTTTCTGCGTGGAATATAAGTTGGGACATCTCTCAAAGCATTGGCTGTACCTCTGATAGTCTGAGAGGCTTGAGATAGCTGGTGTATGAAATAGAAGTATTGCACTAGTGTAGCAAGCACATTCCTCTGAGCTTATGGTTAAGGCAAAAAGTTGCTCTAACCACATTGGAAAGAGCATTGAAAGACATTGATTTGAAATAGGAGTGCTTGACATTGCTGAGTTACATCATCTAATCCCTGAAAATAGATGTGGTGATCGCAGAATTTAATTTGGTGCTGTCTATTATGTTAAATGGTCACCGTGTGCAGGCAGTGCTCCCTGTATGTTCATTAATTGCACACATGATCAAGAGATAAATCTCATGTGTGGCTCGTGATGCTTAAAAAGACTCTGTCACTGGAATTCTACTGCCCAGCCCGTCACAGAATCGAAGCAGGTGAGGGGCAGAAAATGGAAATGTCCATTGACTTTGGATGGAAATTTCCGGTCTCGCTCCAGCAAGGCTGTGAAATTCCACCTTGTATCTCTCATATGGGACATTCATTGGAGCTGAAAGAAATGTAGGGGATTTTTATTAGAATTTGTTCTGGGATACTTTGAATAATGGCTAGAGTTTGAGATGTGAGAGTTTGAGCATCAAATTTTACAAAGCATGTTCTGGAGATCTTTACAGAGGAAATAGAAAGAAGAAGATAAATTTTGCATCTCTAGGTCATCTTGTTGGATACTTAGGAAGCAATGGGAACAATTATTTGAGGCATATTGTTCCAAGAGTGTGGGTGCAATACAAAATGGAGTTTAATGATTTGATAAGAGGTTTCAAGATTAGGGAGTTCATCTACAAATGTCATGTCCTACCAACTTCATCGCTGGCTTCATCCACTGTTAAATTGACCACATCATCATCCACCTGCCAACAACCTCAATCAGTCAAAAGTCAATGTTAAAATGCATATGTTTTACTTCACACACTTAACACTGTTCCAAACCTCACACCCACAGTTGAACATACTGGTAGCTATTCAACCATAACTGTCATACCACTCATATGTACGACACTCAATGATAGGTTTCCCTCGTCCTTGTAAGAAGAGGTGGCGCATGATGACAGGCAGTTGCAAAGAACTACGGAGGGGCAAGTATGCTGACATGTTCTAGTCCTGTTGAGGAAATATTGCTACCCAAAATGGGAAGGGGTGTCACTGAGGTCAGGGCCACAAAACATGGTTGGGGGATTGATAAAGAATGTATCTCATACCTAATCCTCCTTACCCCTCTCCTGTCTCCATCATCCCATTTTGTCTCACAAGCTGCAGATAATGTGAGTACATAGACTTCTTACCTTTTCCTCACCATGATTCCTTATCCCTTTTCCATTTCGGATAGTCAAGAATTGAAACCTTCCCAATCAGGGTAGGAAAAGACAGATGAAGAAGATGAAGATACTCTCACTTGAATTCACACTCACAACCACCAGCTCAGATACCAAAGTGGTGTTATTTTTAAGACAAGGATAGAGGGAGAATTTGCATGGAGTGAGACATGGGGTATAAATGCACTCTGGCTAGGTTATGAGAACATTATAACACAAGATCCAGTTCATCTGCTCATTGTTGGAAAGCATTGGTTTTACATTATAGCCAGTTGGTGCAGCAGAAAGCACATTACCACAAATTTTGAAACTTAGCTTAGTCTTCTGGGCTAGTCTGGAGCAAATGACATTGATTAAGTGCTTACAATGTTTCAAGTGGCAGCAAGGCTCTCAGTGTATCTGTGTTACATAACTTATAGGCTAAGTGACTTAGAGAGTGCCCTGGTTCCCTCTCACACCCCAAAGATGTGCAGGTGAGGGTTGACTGGCCATGTTAAATTGTCCCTTAGTTCAGGGAAATAAGCAGAGTGAATGTGTGAGATTATGGGGATAAGGCGTAGGTGGGATGGTTGTCAGTGTAGGCTTAATGGGCAGAATGGCCTCCTTCTGCACTGTAGTGATTTTATAGTTCTAGGATTGTAGAGTCATGAGCCATGTTGTGAATGAATAACTCTTGTCATCCAGCAGCTAACCATTGATTTGCTCTGGAGTGGTACAGCTGACATGGTACTGAGAACTGTTACAGAATGAATAAATTGCTCCTGGGATTATGAGCATTCATCAGCCTGATCCACTCACTGCCTAAGGTCACTCACCGGCTGCACATTGAGGGAATGGAATCCCTTTCAGCTGATGAAAATAGTCAGGTTCACATGAAATATGTCCAAGATAATGTGAAAGCAGTCAATGGCACCCAGCACCATGAAGAGGACTGATTTCCAGGCAAATGCTTCTATTCTGCCTGCTTGTCTCAAACAAAATGGAATAAAACAAATCAGACGCTATGTTTATAGAGAGCTTTATGAACTTTGTTAGATGTCTTTTATATCTATTCACAGCAGCAACTGGAAGAAGTCAGTCTTTTTCATGCCATTGACTGCATTCACATTATCCTGGGTATATTTCATGTGAATCTGACCATGAAATCAAGGCCAAATTTAAAAACCATTGTCATCATAACAACAAAAAGCAATACTGTCTTTGTCCTACTTTAGATTTCAGTTGTGGTTATAACATTCAAAAGCTTTAATTCACAACATCATTTGTGAACAAAGGCATCTCAAACATTGGTTGTCACTGAAAATAAGGTAAATTGTTCCCTAGAGCATCTCACTGGATATGGATCCAACTAATCATCCTTCTCTCACTCCTCCACCTCCCACTTCCAGCAGCTTGTCCTGCTTTACATGGTCTCTCTTCATTCTCCGCAGTCATGCTCAATTCCCAAAATAAGTCCTAAAAGCTGCACATGTCTTAAAGTAATTTGTTTAAGGTCAAGCTTTTAAATCAATAAAAGGCACTTTGGTATCCTGTAGGCAGATTCTGATAATAACATTAGCAATAAACATTGACTGACGCGATAACTCATCTGCTCTGCACACTGACAGCGATCGTTAGATGCATGCTCACAAAGATGTTCATTATGTTGGTGTCCAGTGCACCATCTCAAACCCAATTTTTGAGTGTTCAGAAGATGTGCAGCACCTAAAAAAAAAAAGTGCTATGGTTCAAAATTGTCCCTGATACTCAGTCCCTAAAACATGAAAGTGTTCCGAACCCAAGTATAATCATTCATTTTATGAAGATCAAAACTGACTATTTTATTAAGAAAGAAAAATATGACTGAAAGCAAACTTAAAATATGTGTTATTGAAGAAGGATAGTGATTTATGATATGTGTACTATTCAGAAGAAAAACCTCCTCAACTATGGATACACACTATCATCTTTGATTGAATTTAGCCATGAATTATTGCTGTTGCTTTGAAGGCAACATTTTCACCTCAGTAATAGTTCTTTAGGGATGTAGAACAACAAGGATGGTTTTAATACTGTGAACTGTGCAGCTACCTATGGCTGTATATGGTAATTCAGTTGTCTGCTGAATGATAATTTTTTTGCCTCACTCCAGGCACACTTGTGTGAGGTGAAGAGACTGGCATTGTAATTTAAAAGCTGAAGGCTCTAAATTCTTCCCTTTATAATCAATTCTAGTACGATCACCAGCATCCCATTACAAGACTTGTTGGCTTTACTGTCTCAGTGAACATGGCTCAGATCCTGAAGATTTACACTGTTACAGCTAAATCTGTATTTGCCAGCATTTGTAAATGTTGCATAAGGAGATAGTATTATAATTGGAGTAGCACTGCCAACACAAACCGAATGCAGAGTCATTAAAATGTGAACTCACTATACAAGGTGCTGTCTCTCTGCTTATTGGGATAAAATTGTATAAATACTGGACAATGCTCCAATAGTAATATGGAGCAATGCTTGCTCTTACTTGATGATTGAGGATTTTTTTTATTCATTCGTGGGACATGGATGTTGCTGGCTGGCCAGCATTTATAGCCCATCCCTAGTTGCCCTTGAGGTGGTGAGCTGCCTTCTTGAATTGCTGCAGTCCATGTTCTGTGCGTAGACCTACAATGCGATTAGGGAGGGAATTCCAGGATCTTGCTCCAGCGACGGTGAAGGAACAGCGATATATTTCCAAGTCAGGGTGGTGAGTGGCTTAAAGGGGAACTTGCATGTAGTGATGTTCCCATTTATCTGCTGCCCTCATCCTCTGAGATGGAAGTAGTTATGTTCCTCCTTTATCACTGGTGCCACAGTATATCCAAACAGTGTACTGGCTGTGACCAAATGGTAGATGGCCTACACCTGCTCCTATTTCTTATGTTCTTTAAGTTCTTAAATGTAATGGCCAGATGGCCCTCTGCCATGCCTTTCACCAAAGTTGTTTTGGTCCTGATATTAAGTAAAGTTCAGTTTATTAAAATTCATTTATTAATGTTGCAAGTAGGCTCACATTAACACCACAATGAAGTTACTGTGAAAATCCCCTGGGGATTTAATTGAGAGATGACTGGAAGCAGCTGGATCCAATATTGAGTGGCAAATCCGGATGTATATTGAGTGCATCTGTCAGTGGCTTTTAATCCCTCATTATTAGTTTAGTTTCTGTTTCTGTCCCAACCAGCCGGACCAAGAATGATGAGTCCTGCGTGATGGAGATCTGTGTGATGGAGACCTGTAAGATATTATCTCAAATCCAGTTTTGAAAATGTCAGTCCAAAGATGCCAGTTTGAAAGGCTTAATTTTATATATCACCTTTCATGACTTTGGGGCATTTCAAAGCACTTTACAGCCTTTGAAGTGCTTTTGAAGTGTAATCACTTTAGTGATACAGGAAATGTGGATTCCAATTCATAGCTTGCTCCCAAATCAGCAATGTGGTCATTGTTATTATCCCATTAGGGATCAGTAGCTTTATTGTTAAAGTGGACAAAATTTGATATCCCAGGTATTGCCTAGGATAATACAACCATGAAGTTCATGGCTAAAAAGATTCTATAAAGATCTTTCTTTCACTATAAAAGAGCTACCAAAGCAAATAGTTAAACTGATCTATTTTATAATCTGACACCCAGAATTAACATGAGGTAAAGATAAATGAACATGTAAACTGCACTCAAGCACACCACAAACAGCCCATTAAATGGCAGATAAATCATGGGAGATCTTATATAGTTTCTCAACTCACCCATTTGTCACTGCTCAATGTGAGTCCCAAAAATTCTATAAAAATCTCTATTCCTCATGAGAAAGAGTTAGTTCCTTCTTGATACAGTATAATTTCTGATCTTCCCCAACAGCCATTCCATATCAGATTTCCTCAATGATGGCCCATCTCCTAGTTGCTCAATCTCTTCTCCCAAGATTGTGCCTCACGGAATTCAGGAAGTTGGATCCCAGCCTCCAATCACAGACACGGTGCTAGGTTCCCAGATGTACTGAGCAGACATTCTCCAGCTCACAGTCTTTTCTTTGCCCAAACTCTCAGCTTCATGGGGCAAACAATTTCACTTTACTGAGCTGCATCCCTCTGTTCTGTTTCCCTCAGAGCTACAACATCAGTAGCCAGCAGGCTGCTGGAACTGCTGCTGGAATTGCTGCTGCTGCTTGGAATATTGTTCTGCATCAAAGGGTCAACCCTCAGCAGCCAATGTGCCCCTAGAGAGATAGAACAAACCCGAGAAATGTGAAAAGTAAACTCTCAAAACAAGTGCTATGAATGCTCCTTCCTCCTTCCCTGTACCTAGTGCTGCACAAGGCAGACTTTCATCTGTTCCTTTAGCCAAGTCTTTCCCTGGCTCAGGTAATTGCCTGTCAACAGCGGCCTATAACTTGAGGGATGCCACTCTGCTTCTACAGACTGGCATTGGTGTGTTGGAAGGATTTGCAGGTTGACACACTTAATCTGTTTAACCTTGCCATGAATACAATTTTCTTGGCCAGCAAGTCCTGGGATGGAACTTGAACCTAAAACTACTGGCTCAGAGTCAGGGACATTAGGTGCCACAAGACCTCCATAGCACCCATGAGTACTGAATATCAATTGCCCTTTTTCCAAGAGATTGATTGACCCCCCCCCTCCTTGTCACCGCCCCCAGTTGCTGCAAGTTTTACAGGCAGATATCAGGATGCTTGTGAAATCTATGGATTTGATTTTAAATTCAAATGTCCACCTAAATATCATGGTGATTGAGCAACTGGCATTTAGAAATCAGCTACCTGCCTCTCCAAACACACACGGTATGCAGCCCAAACACAACTGAAAGGCGAAAGTCAGTACTGAACTGACTTCTTGATGATTTCACCCCACTTGTACTCAAATCCATGCATTCCTCTATGTTTAAACTCCTCTCTGACATCATTCCTCCCATGTGAATCCATACTAATGCCAATATCGTTAAGGTTGGGAATACAATCCTAATCCCAGTAGTATTGCCAAGAGCACCACGATGCTATGATGTTGAATACCATAAAGCCAGAAAGAAATTTTTGTTAAGTTTATTTTAAAGATCCTTCTGGACAATCCTGTATGCCATGAATGTTTGTGGTGGATGGGGAGAAGCAGTTTGCCTCCGAACATTTTCACTGAGCTCAAATCCATAATGAAACTGCATTAATAAGGCTGGTGCTAATATATTTTATTTTTAAATATTTGCAGATTGGTTTAAATATAAGTGAAACGTTTATAAAAATATATCTGACATGGAGATTGTAATAATTGTTGACTATATCGTGTAACATAGGGCAGGATAGTAGAACATTGTACAATCCATAGGTTAATAAAACCTAAAAGCCACATATTGGGGAATACATTCACTGCAAAAATTATAGGGTACATTTTCATTGTTCGCACCTGGTGATGCTGGATCAGAATAAATAGTTCAGAATCAAAACACAAGGCAGAGATGCTTCTTGCCTGATCTCAGAAAGGAGTTTTTTATATAGAAATTAATTAGAATAACATTTACAGGAGCACATGCTATTTCTTAAACCCTTGCTGAGAGTGTGCTGTGTGCTCAATTTTACATGTGTGAAACCAGCGATTAGGGCTCAGAATTAAGTTTGATTTTAAGTCAGTCTTTTAATGAGAGATTTTGTACATTTATCTAAAATCTAAAATCACTTGGGACATTTAAAAGTGATTTGTGTCCCTATGAATCATATTTTGATTGAAGTGAATGCATATGTATGGGTACCCAAGGTTAAAGGGAGAGCCATCTCTTTCATTCATTACAAAGCCCACCCGAGTGTCATTATTATGATGTTGCATAATATGTCAGCGGGTAACAAGGATCTGATATTTCGTAGTAAGATTTAAAGGCTTAGTAGGTGAAATATACTTCTTGTCAGTATGGCTGATACTATGAAAAAAACTATTGATGTTATATATTCAAAAGTGTTGTTCTAGGAGCTGATGATATGGTTTGATAGTGATGTCATTAGAGTGTATTTTCAGGCTGCTGGGATGAATTTTACCCTACTGCCTGCCATGGAAACCAAAGTGGGCAAGAGGTGGGCCATAGAAAAGTCCGTTGACCTCAGGTAGGGATCTTTTGATTTTGGGGCGAACGTGACTGAAATCCCACCCATTATTTTATTTTCAGTTTTGTGTTTGATACAGAGAGAACAGTTCCTCAAGAAAACATGCTGCGTTGGAATTTGAATCGATGTATGCAAGCCAAGTTTTTTTTTCTTTTTTTCTGTTGAAATCCCACAACTCCTCACATATTTAGGACGTTACAGATATCATGAGTAAAAAGTTTCATCAATAAGAGCCTTCCCTTCAGACCTAGATGTACAGGCTTTCCCTTATTATCAGAGAACAGAATCGATACAGTGCAGAAGGAGGTCATTTGACCCATCAAGCCTGCACCTACCTCAATCCCACCCAGGCTCTATTGCTATAACCTTACGTATTTATCCTGCTAGTCCCCTGATACTAAGGGGCAATTTATCATGGGCAATCAACCTAACCTGCACATCTTTGGACTGTGAAAGGAAGCAGAGAACTCAGAGGAAATCCACGTAAATGTGGGGAGAATGTGCAAACTCCACACAGACAGTCACCTGAGGCTGGATTTGAACCCAGGTCTCTGGTGCTGTGAAGCTGCAATGCTAACCAGTGTGCCACCTCGGTCAACTTGTTTATCCTTTTGTTGCCTCATCCTCCAGTATGTGTTCCATTTTTATGCCTGGATAATTGCAAAGTTGGAGCAGGTGCGGCTGACTAAAATGGCCTCAGGTATGTTGGCCAGATTGTTTGGAGGATGGTCTAACCAGTCTAGAATTTGCATTGGTAGAATCGGGTGAGAACAGAGGTGAGTCACCAAGAGAAATGGCTTTGATGGCCTAGGTCTGCAGCCTTCATTCTCAGCCTGGAGAACTTTCATAAAAGTGGGAGGATGGTGAGGTGAAGGATGCGCTCACAAATTCACCCACTGCAATGATCAGGTCAATTAAGACAATTAAGCAACTCATTAGGAGTTTACCTTTGATTCTTTACAAATTTCCTTAAGTGTAGGCAGCCTTCAGGAGCTGTCTAATGCAGACTAGCTGAAGGGGACGAGAACAAGTTCGGCTGCATTTTCAGTGTCTGCTTTATGGCTGTAAATGGTGATAGGTTTAGCAAGGAAGAGTGTACCATTCTGGCCTCTGCAAAATTGATTGCCGTATTGCCTGTCTGTGCTGAGTGTGCAGGGGTCATTTCAACATTCGAGATTTCTAGACTTACATGCAGGCCTTAGGCAGCCAAACTTAGCTGGATGACATTGGACCTGGATTGTGATGTCTAATTCCCATCCACAGCTCTTCTGAATTATGGTAAGGTCCACAAATAAATTTTGGAAAGCTTTCAGGCTTCTCTGTTCTCTCATTGCAGTCTCAACATCCAGAAGCATAGGATGCTAATGAATATATCCAACTAAAGACTTCTTCTCCATATCAAGTTAAAATAAGCCCTACTTAAGCCAATATATTAACAGTTGGCCTACACAAGCTTGCTGAGCTGAGGTATATCCCATGCTTCATATGCCTGAGCAATAGTGCCTCTTCAGCCTGTCATACTGGTTAATAAATTTGTTGATTCGTATCAATCTGCGTTTCTCTCTGTTCACGCCTATATTCTATCCAAAAGTTTTCATTTGCATGGATGAAGCAATTGGTCTTTCATAAACTTCAGCTGACAAGCTCGTGGAGATATTTATCTTCAAAATTTTTGCATATCTGCAGTGCAAAACACTAAGAAAACATGCTATATCCAGTTTACCAGAACTATGCACTGTATGCAGACAAATAAAGGCGAATGGAAACTAACGATAATTAAAGTAAAATACATAATTCATATGCTGGAAACCCAAGTGGATTTCTAGTTCTGATCCCTTTCCTCCTGATGGGTAAATCACTTTTGTTTCATATATGAAAAATAGAGTTTGAATGTTATTTAAAACCTTAGCGATTTACAGACCACTGTGTACATTTGAAGTTTAGTCACTGTAGAAATAAAGGAAACATGATCAATGATGTTAGAGTGGAACAATGCTGAATATAAGTTTGCTTCTTTCTTCAATCCTCACATCACATTCAATTAAATGCATGCCTGTATCAAATACCTCTTGGGCTACTGGAAAATTACACTTAAGGCAAGGGATGGGTGGACATTTCTACAGCAACTTTCTCAAGATATCTTTCTCAAGATATCCTGAAAAGTACTCATTATGGCTTTGTTGGTCAACATGACACAATTTACTCAGGAAGATCCCAAAAGCAGCAGTGAGAAAAGAACCAAGACATAGCAGCAGGAAGAGGTTATATGACCCACTGAACCTGTTCTGCCATTCAACATAATCATATCTGATAATTGATTTAATTTTGCTTTCCTATCCTCTCTCCAAATTCTTTGATTCCCCAAGAGACACAAAATTCTGTCTATCTAAATCTTGTTAAGGACTAGAAGTTGATAGACCAGTAGCTGGAAAGATTGCACAAGTGCACTGTGTTCATCATTGCACCATACCAGCACACTTTAGTTGTTTCAACATATAATAAAAAAGTTAACGTCTACCACAATTTGCAGATGATACTAAAGTTGGTGGTGTGGTAGATAGTGAAGAGGGGTGTTTTAGTTTACAGAGTGACTTGGACAAGTTGCAGAGCTGGGCCGAGAGGTGGCAAATGGAGTTTAATGTGGAAAAGTGTGAGGTAATGCACTTTGGCAGGAACAATAAATGTGTAGAGTATAGGGCTAATGGTAGGGCTCTTAATAGTGTTGAGGAACAGAAGGATCTTGGTGTATGTGTCAATAGATCCCTGAAAGTAGGCAGTCAAGTGGATAAAGTTGTTAAGAAGGCATATGGAGTCTTAGCTTTTATTGGTAGGGGGATTGAATTTAGGAGCCGCAGCATCATGTTGCAACTGTACAAAACTCTAGTGCGGCCGCACTTGGAGTATTGTGTGCAGTTCTGGTCGCCACATTATAAGAAAGATGTGGAGGCATTGGAGAGGGTACAGAGGAGGTTTACCAGGATGTTGCCTGGTATGGAGGGCAGGTCCTATGAAGAGAGGTTGAAGGATTTGAGGTTTTTTCGTTAGAAAGGAGGCGGCTAAGAGGGGATCTTATTGAAACATATAAGATGATTAGAGGTTTAGATAGGGTGGACAGTGATAGCCTTTTTCCTAGGATGGAGAAAGCTAGCACGAGGGGACACAGCTTTAATTAAGGGGTATAGTTATAGGACGATATCAGAGGTAGGTTCTTTACTCAAAGAGTGATTAGGGAGTGGAATGCCCTGCCTGCAGCTGTTGTAGATGCGCCAAGTTTGGTGGCGTTTAAGAGGTTAGTTGATAAGTATATGGATGAGAAGGGAATGGTTTAGTTAGGAGGGGCATTGCTTTTATTTTGGTCGGCACAACATCGAAGGCCGAAGGGCCTGTTCTGTGCTGTATTGTTCTATGTTCTATGTTCTATATAAAACAATACATCAGTCATAGAATCCCTACAGCACAGAAGGCCATTTGGCCCATCAAGTCTGTACCAACCACATCCCACCCAGGCGCGATTCCCATAATTCTACACATTTGCCCTGTTAATTGCTCTGATATTAGGGCCAATTTAGCATGACAAATCAACTTAACTACACATATTGGGACTGTGGGAGGAAACCGGAACGCCCAGAGGAAACCTACGCAGGAGCAGAGAAAAACAGTGACCCAACGCTAGAATTGAACCTGGGTCCTTGTGGAGCAGCAGTAAGAACCACAATGCCACTGTGTCACCTAATTTGTTAGGCTTGCCCTGAAGTAAAGCTTAATCCTATTGTGTTCAGACCGAGATGTGAAAATACTACACTTACACCCTAATAGACAGACTTATGAATGTGACACAGCCTTGCTCACCAAAAAAAAAACATGTGCTTTCTGTTTGATAAGATGAGATGTAAAGACAAATAGCTATTCCAATAAACTGTGTTCTAGGGAGGAAGATAATGTTCAATTTTGCCAGGCAGAAGCAGGATTTTAGCGGTTATCATCCCAGTCCCGCTGCTGACCCTACTCATGCCATTTGATATGCTCCTTTGGCTAGAGGACCAATGGATTCAATAGCAGGCACAGTATGTCTCAGTTAGATATTTAAATCATTGCAGTACCAATAAGATATTAATATGATTTGACTGATCAGTGCAGAGTAGCAAAACCATACAGTAACATAATCCAGTACAGTCTGGAAATAGGTTGGCAAGATAGCATAAAGAGTGACTCAGTCACCAGTCAGTAGTCAGTCTGACAGTGACTTAGTTGTGTTTATAAAGCTTTTGGAGAATCTTTGACTTCATCAGACTTCTTACAGAAATCTTCTTACAGAAGCTCTGAGAAAATGGACGAGAGGTGTTCTCATCGCTGCTAACCATTGGCAGTGGAGAAGGAAGAAAATCTGGAAGAGCAGCAACATCTATGGGAGCAACTGAATTAAAACCAATGAGGGCCTTTCCATAAAGGAAACATAAAACGAAGATTACCATCTTAGTTAACAGATGAACAGTGCGTCCAGAGGCTGCAATTTTCAAGACAAAACAATGACAGTCCAGTTTCCTATTCCTTGCCGGTGACTATAAAGGTTATCATGCCCCTAATCACTCACCCCCTCAGGCTCCTCTCAGGCTACAGCCAGGGACATGGCTCACACCAAACAGTAAGCTACCCATGTCAGCAGCTGACCGCACACTTTATCAATGTTAATGACTACTTCAAGTCCCCTATGGACTCTTGAACTATCAGGAAAAATCTGTGAAATTTGCAGCAGTTGAAAGATTCCCCAATTACAGGCAAGCATGGATTGCACAGGTGTAACCACAAGGAGACAGCTACATGAGTCAACGCCATTCCTTATGAGGAAAAGGAACCATCCTGGACCTTTCCTGGAAGCTGCCATGAACAGTCCAACAGGCAACATGTCTCCAATCCCTCTTTTTATGTACATGAGCAGGTCATATACAGGTTATTGGATGAGAAGGCATACCCAGTATAAATGACTTAACACTCAAACCAACCCCCAAACCCCAACTACCATTGAACAACTCTGAGCCTTGGAAACTAAACAGCAATAACTGAATTGGGAATTCATGTGCCGTAGTAATGTATTCAATGTTAGATCTGGGGTGAATGAAGTGAATTTCTACTGTACAGGTCAGAAAGTGGGTTCTACATAAACCCTCCTTCAACCCCTTCCTCCACACCACCTCATTGTTATAATGTGTCGAATTCTTGTGTATTCTGTATCACAGAGGGATAAGTAACAAATTCTGGCCTTGCTATCAACACTCATCCCATGGAAAAATTAAAAGTACAATCTTGTGGCACTGAACCAATCTATTTAGGATTATGTTGTGAGCATTGGCTATTTCAGCTACATTTAAGTTATAATTTATTATCACAACTAAGTTTACATTAACACTATAATGAATTTACTGTGAAAATCTCCTGGTCACCACACTCTGGCACCTGTTCAGGTACACTTAGGATTTAGCATGGCCAATACACCTAACCAGCACGTCTTTTGGACCGTGGGAGAAAGCCAGAGCACTTGGAGGAAACCCATGCAGACGCTGGGGGGGAGGTGCAGACTCTGCACAACCAAACTCAGGTCTTTGGAGCTGTGAGGCAGAAATGCTAACCACTGTGCCACCATGCCACTTGCTGTTTTTCATTTTGGATCATCTAAGAGGAAAAAAGATGTGCCTTCTTGCCTACACTTGCTTCACTCACGATGCCACCTCTGTGTCCCTGGATACAGTGGATTCTTGCCTTGGATATCCTGCTCATACTTTAAAAAAATACATGCTATATATTGTGGGTGGTTTACCTCTCATTGTTGTGGGCCATCCAGCAATTTCAATCAATTGAAAATAGACTACTAAAATTAGCGAGAATTTCCACTCAGACATCCAATCTAATCACTTTCCCATTGACTAATTGAGTTCAATCCAAAGAAAACATTTACTCCACGATATCTCAATATTTACATCTCTAACACCTACAAATGGCTGACGAGGAATTGTGCAAGCTAGTTGACATTATTTGACTTCATTTGTGACAGCATGAGGCCCATATGACATTACACTGGAATGTGAAGGCAGTCAAGTCGATAAGGTTGTTAAGAAGGCATATGGAGTCTTAGCTTTTATTGGTAGGGGGATTGAATTTCGGAGCCGCAACATCATGTTGCAACTGTACAAAACTCTAGTGCGGCCGCACTTGGAGTATTGTGTGCAGTTCTGGTCCCCACATTATAAGAAAGATGTGGAGGCATTGGAGAGGGTACAGAGGAGGTTTACCAGGATGTTGCCTGGTATGGAGGGCAGGTCTTATGAAGAGAGGCTGAGGGATTTGAGGTTGTTTTCGTTAGAAAGGAGGCGGCTAAGAGGGGACCTTATCGAAACATATAAGATGATTAGAGGTTTAGATAGGGTGGACAGTGATAGCCTTTTTCCTAGGATG
Organism: Sphyrna mokarran; assembly: GCA_024679065.1. NCBI lineage: Eukaryota > Metazoa > Chordata > Chondrichthyes > Carcharhiniformes > Carcharhinidae > Sphyrna > Sphyrna mokarran. The sequence continues at coordinate 103,180,663 of JAGIQG010000007.1, forward strand.
GAGAAAGCTAGCACGAGGGGACACAGCTTTAAATTAAGGGGTGATAGTTATAGGACGGATATCAGAGGTAGGTTCTTTACCCAAAGGGTGTTCGGGAGTGGAATGCCCTGCCTGCAGCAGTTGTAGATGCGCCAAGTTTGGTGGCGTTTAAGAGGTTAGTTGATAAGTATATGGAAGAGAAGGGAATGGTTTAGTTTGGAGGGTCATTGCTTTTTATATTGGTCGGCGCAACATCGAAGGCCAAAGGGCCTGTTCTGTGCTGTAATGTTCTATATTCTATGTTCTAAACTTCATTACGTTATTGAACTATATAAGTAAAAACTAAAGAGAATCTATTATATTTGAATGGGTTGATTCTATGTTTACATTTAAAATATTATACCTCTTTTACACTGTCTACTGCTTCTGTGCGTTGTCTGACTACTAAATAGGTCTGTCTCTTCATTTTAGCCTTCAGGTAATGGATTTAATGTACAGGGCTAATATTCACTTCCACTGTGAGGTGGTAAACAAGCAGAATGGACTATATGGCCAATCCCATTTTAATTTGAATTGAAGTGAGTGGAAAGTGAAAATTTTGTTGTTCTAAAACCATGTGGTGAAAATGACAAACATCCCCTGTGTTTTTGAATACTTTTTACTGAATGCAACAGTATTGTGACATGATCTCTGGTGTGTCATGCAATAATTAACAGATAATTTTCAGTTCTGAGATATAATATTCACTTACACTATCTGTAAAAACACAAGTCACAGTTCATAAGATCATTATGAAAACTGCCTTTGTATCACAGCGAGTTGGTTGCATACTAATGTTAATGCATATAGGAATATGACAAGGTCAACTTGATGGAAACAGCAAGCTGTCAGTAATGAATCAGGCACCACTGAAGTTAAATTAGAATTAAACTTTGGTGGGTCCATAAGGGGCAGCCGAGTTAAAATTATTAAAATTGGCTCTGATTTAAAATGTTTTATGTGACGTGTTTGTAAATTAATGAAGTATAACCTGTTAACTTCTCACAAGGGTGATGCATCTTTAAGTTCAAATAATCCTTGTTTGTCGGGTTCATGTTGTTATTTATGGAACAGAATCAATTGAAGAGCTCCATAGTGGAGCACACAGCTGGGCTTTGTGCAGAAGTGTCAGATGGATTATACAAACCCAGCTATCTGCTTTACATCAACCTGACTTTTAGTTTGTGTTTTATGTAAGATGTGTCTCCAGTTTTGTCTCGAACACACTGCCAGAGTGGTGGTGCAGACAGATACGGAAGAGGCATTTAAGGGGCTTTTAGATAAACATATGAACATGCAAGAAATAGAGGGATACGGACTAAGGACAAGCAGAAAGGATCAGTTTAACTTGGCGTCGTGTTCAGCACAGCACCCTGGGCTGAAGGGGCTGATCCTTGCTGTACTGTTCTTTGTTTCTAATGTCCTATTTTACATAATCGGACAAAGGCAGGGGCTGCGGGAAAATCCCACCTGAGATTGATGGACTTTTGCATCTTCCTGTTCTGCCTGCTACAATCTCCGTGGCAAACAATAAAGGAAATTCTGTCCATGATGTAACTCAGTGTCTTCTTCAACAGTTGAGCTAGAAAAATTATTAGATATAGCACCATTGTAAATTTGTACTGGAATATTCCTAACCCTGTGCCTATCAAGTTTTGCCTTTTAAATTAATTCAGCTCGTTTTCAACCAGACTGCATACATTTCTCCATGTGATCATCACAGACAATATAAAGTTGGTATCATCCATTTATCATTGAGTTTTCGACATCCTGCCCAACTACCTGAGTTGTTCTACAGCTTTGCTCTGGTACGCATGATGAATTCCTGCATGGATTTCAATAGCAGGGTAAAGTCCAACAGGTTTATTTTGTAGAAATGGCCACTAGCTTTCGGAATGCTGTTGTGAGACTTCTTACTGTGTTTACCCAGAAACTCTGACATCTCCATATCATGGTTTTCAATCGAGCAGAATCGAAGTGTTAAAAGAATTGCCTATGGAAGTTGCTGATTGGAGCAGATAACGAATGATTGCTTTCATTTCCCATCAGGTTAATTGGAACCAAATGTGATTTCTCAGCATCCATTGAATCAGATTGGATAGGAAATAAAATAGTTTCTGTTGTAAAAGAACATACAAATGTAAAACATCAAACAAATTCTTCCCAAAGGCAATTTAGAAAGCAGGACCGGGAGCAAAAATAGAGACGTTCAAGCAATCTTGCTGGAGATGGCGTAAATGTCGCACCCACTACCATCCTATCACCAGTAAGACAGGGGATAGGAATTGGTTAGGATTGTGGTCAGTGTAGACTTGATGGACTGAATGGTCTTCTTCTGTCCTGTAGGTTCTATAATCTATGATCTAGTCTAATTAAGTGCTCACTGCTGACAATATTGGGGTCTCCACCAGGAGCATCCCAGTGTCAGAGCAGAGCCCAGCAGAGTGTGAAGCCTGGTAGCTCTATGGAGGCCAGAGTGGGAGATTTGGGTAGGAAGTTGGGAGTCAGAATAAAGCTCAACAAAGATGCCGTAGAGATGGAAAGGACTCATCTTCAGTTAGCATCAATCATCCAGAGAGATTTTCCCCTCTACTCTGATGTCTCAACCACTCTTAGGTCTCTTTGACATTTGATTTATTTTACCCAGTGTGCTTCCATTTCAGGCACCTTTGCATTCTCCTGGTAGAGATGCTGGTCATTCACAATTGATTTGATAGAGCCAGCAGTCACAGGAACCCACAAAACATTTTTAATTGGATTGACTTAAGATGATTAGAAGGCAGCCTCCTGGAAGGTGACTTTGGAACATGTACTGTAGACTCATGCAAGTAACTTAATGATGAAAGATTCTGCCCATAGAAATAAAAATAGGCCATTGAGATCTTTGCAACTATTCTGTCATTCAATTAGATTATGATTGATGTGTTTTCTCTTCATACTCCTTAATTTCCATACTGAACAAAATTCTATCAATTTCACTTTTGTAAGCTACAATTATCCCAATGTGATAATGTGGTCCCTTTAAAGGGTGATCTTTTGTGGGCCACATGATCTGGTCAGATTCTATGGAGTGGCTGTGTGGGAACCCAGGCCATTCAGGAATGAGGATGTGCATCTTGGAATGGGGAAGACCCTCAGTTGGAGCCAGGAGAAGAATGGAGTGGACCTGTGCATATGTTATATCTGACTTGTGTAAATACTATATTAGTATAATAAACCTTTTGTTGTTGGAGCTAGAATAAGTTGCCTCCCAATTTACCACCCAACATCCTTCCTCTTTCAGGGAATGGATTCCACATTATGGAGAGGATTTTATAGCCTTGCTCATCTCAAAACCATAAAATCCCACCTAAGGTCAATGCACCTTTTCATGGTCGACCCCTCGCCCACTCCAATTCCCTTAGCTCGTGGGGGTAAAATTCCAGCCTATAAATTATTTTCTATGTAAAGAAGTGTTCCCTGATTTCCATCCTAAATAGTTTTATTCTGAATTCCTCACCCTGGAAATAGATTTTTTTTTCATGTAAAAGGCCTTTTAACAATTTAAACATCTCAAGTTTGATCTTCTCAACACTCAAGGAAGTAGAGGAGAAGTTTATGTTATGAATCCTTGTAATTTGAGCTTCTCATTATTCTGGTTAATATGTTTTGTGCCCTTTTTAAGATATCATTCCTTAATTGCTATGTCCAAAATTGAAAAAAACAATATTCCAAAGTAGGATATTGATTGTCCAAAGCCGCTCATTCCAGGTGGGAATCCTATTGGGCAAAAGAGCCAGTCATCCAGCCCATTGCACCAGGAAGAATCAGGTTCCATGCTAGAGTGGGCAAGAACCTGGTGTCAAGTGTTTAATATAAATTTGAATGTAATTTTCAGGTTGGAAGCTGAATGATACACCCCTCTGTCAAGCTCTCAGCCCCCTGCCAGAAGTTCTGTGAGTGCCAAACAGTACAGAATCTGACCCTCGTGGATCAGTGCCTTGGACTCCAAGGGTGCACAAGCAGATAAGTTATATGCCCATGAGTGCTCTGCCACTTCAGGTTGCTGAAGGGATGTCCCCCAAGAGGTTGGGTGGGCTCAGGCTGGGGAGAAGGGGGGATCTCTGAACTCTCCCCCCGAATGGGGGTGTCATACCACATTTCCTCTTCTTGCCCTAGGAAATATAGAGATCATTCTTAGTATGATGATTTCATTTTTCTGTGAAAAATCTTTATTGTTGTCTATGTTCTGTGAAACCTTTGAAGTGGCCTGGTCACACTAATCTCCATGTCCCCTGAATGACTGGAAGCCTTCAAAATTACAGTAGCACTCCATTTTACACAAGGAATTGCCCTTCATTTATTTCAGAAGCCGCAGATGTGATCAGACTCATTGGAAGTATTCTGATTAACAGAATATGTCAATTTCACTTGTGCCATTCTATGCTCAATTTCTGAATTTTACAAGGTGATTTAACATTCAGCCCAAACCACACCAAAGTGGGGATTAGCTGGGTATGTTTACATAAGGAACAGGTGGTGTGTTTGCTGCTTAAAGCTTTTTGACCGACAGATTCAGGAGAAATCAAAGCTTGCATTGTTGATGCAATCTTCTCATGCCTGATTAATTCTGAAGTACTTCCTTTTTTTTAACCACAGCTGTTCAGTTTGAGCCCATTTTTAATATTGCAGCTTTCTTTCAATGTCTGGTTTTGCTGAGAGGCATAAATGCTTTGAGATGTTTTGTTTACATTCAATTCCACGCACCAGTATCTTTTAGGAGCCTCATAATTGATAGGTCTAGGCTATTTCACAGCAGGCAGTAGGTATGTTTCTTTTTGTATCCCTTCACAGTTGCTTAAAGCTGTAGTTCTATTTCTTTTCTAACCACAGTTATTTTTTAACAACATGTTGTTTGTTCCAAAAATCTTGGCTTTTTTTTATCAGAATGGATCATCTTTAACCTCTCATGTTGCAATGATACACCTGCACTGGAGGTAGTTTTCAACTATAAAAGAGGCTGGCACCATTCCCCTGCCATCCTGGTAATGCCCCTTTCCACCGTGGCACTGATGTCCCATATTGACACCCTGACAGTGACCGGTGAGAATTAATAATGACCTTACAAGTGAAATGAAAGGCCATTAAAGCCCTTGGGTGATTAGGGGCAGGACTGGGCAGTACCCATGGGAGACACACCAGCCAGCCCAATTTCATCCTTTATTAAAGGGCACCACTAGCTCAGAGTACAGTGAGAGGTCTCCCCCCTACTCCACCCCTCAATCCCATCCCACAGACATTGCAACTGCCCATAGGAGAAGCAAGAACCTCCAAACCTTCACCACTGCAGGGCAATCTCCTCGCCTGGCAACCTGGGGAATTGCCTAAATTTAACTAATATGCTCAATGTCAAATTTTGCTTGATAATTCTCCTGGGAAGTGCCTTGCAACATATAATGGATTATATGATTGCCAATTGTTGCTGTCATTATTGTGTCCAATGAGCAACAAGCTTTTGCCTCAAATCAAAAGGCTATACTAAAGTACGTGTGTGTTCATTTTCATAAATAATACAGTGGAACCCTGATTTTACGCATCCCAATTTAGTGCGAAATCAGATATGATGCAACATGACAGATGGACCCTTTCTTTTGCTCTTTCTGGTTTAGTGAATTAGTGCAATCCTGATTTAGTGCAATCCCGATAACATTTACGATAACATTTTATGGACCCCAACCATTGCATTACAATGGGGCTGCACTGTAGTTTGTGTGGAGGCATGTCAGATGCATCCTGGAAGGCCACTTGGATAACTTTATTGTACTCTCTTTACTACCCTATCAACCATCTCTTTAAAAATGCCAACTAGTTTGTTCAGGCATTAATAAATTTGCATGGGCACTCTGATCAGCTCACATTTGCTCGAGTGCTCAATCACTGTATTCTTGATGACAAATTCTAACAGCTTGACATTAAAATGTCAGCATTTACTTACCTATTTTTTTTTCTCCTCATTCTTTGTGATATTAACAATTTTTCAACCTGGTCCCACAATTCAAGAGAGCTTTAAAATGCTTTCAATAACACTTCTTCAATTCCCTTATCTACTTCATTTCATAATCTAGAATGAAAACCATCAGGTTATGGAACTTTATCTATCCTAATTTTCCTTACTTTCACCATTACCATTTTTCTTTTATTTGCTCATATTTTAGTGTTCATCTTACCAACAATATTATCTCATTTTCCAAAGTAAATTTGCCATGACCATGTTACTTAAGACCAAGCTATTTTCAAAAATATGAAAAAAAGGACGTATTTGTGTTGGAATGTGAAATTGCCTGCATTGTTTGTCTAGAAAAAACTCCAGAATAAGACATTCGGTATTGTCTCAGTGAAATTTATATGAAAGAAATAGTTTTGAACTTTCAGTCTGAATTATATTTTCAGCAAGGAATATCAACAGTCATTTTGATCAACGATTGATCTTTCAAGGAGTATTTTTACTCACATTTACCAAAGAGAGCCGGCACCTTGATGGAGAAATTACTCAACTGCCATGTACTATCAACCATAAACACGATGAAAATTCTGATTAGTTTGCTTTGCTAGTCTTTGTTACCAATAGGTAGGCATCTGGACTGCGATTGAGTTGTAGGCAATGAGTGAGTAGTTATGGAGTGTAGTAATAGTAGATTGGTATCTGTGTCTGTGAGTATTGGATTTTCAGGTTACTGGGAATGATTTCTTGGAAGTCTGGATGTGGTTGGAGGGAATAGTGGTGTTTCAGTGTTCGCAAATATCATGTAAATTTCTGTTTGATAAGTGGACAAAAGAGCTGAATTCCAGAGCTGAGATGAGTACAGCAGCTCAAAAAGCAACAGTCCAGATGTTACCTGAAACCAACACTATAATTGGTCTATGGTCAAGCTACGTAAATACCTGGCTGCCAGAGAGAGTCAGAGGCTGAGTATTTTGCAGCAAGAAACTCTTCCTCCTGATTCCCCAACCGTTGCCCAGATTCTACATATCACAAATCAGGTGAATGATGGACCACTCTACACTTATCTGGATGAATTTGATAATCTGGTGACTTTCTCTTGGTGATACTGCTGCTTTTTGCTGTTTAAATCCGTGATCAAATAACTTATCTGTTCTGCAGACAACAGAACTTGGCTGATTTATTTTCAAAGGTTCTGTCTGCAGCACCTGGATCAAAAGCAACAAACGGGGTTAAAAAAAAGGTAACAAGAGAGAGAACCTAGGTTTTATTCCTTCCAAATCTCAGTTGCTTGTCCCATTCTACAGAGAAAGCAGACACTTAAAAACACAAAGGGATGGTTTGTCATATTCTCTCTCTCTAACTTTTTCTCACATTCTTCTCTCTTGAATTGCCCAGTGATCCAAATATGGCCATGGCTTCTGTAGTCCAGTTGGAAATTGATTGGATCATGGGTTCCCGTTCTCTGGGGAGAGACCTACTCTCTGATAGATGTGGAGACCCACTTTGAAATATTTAAGCTTACAGTAAAATATCACTGCAAGGGAGGTGGGTTCCCAGTGGGCGACAAACTAACAACCAACGTTCTGGTTGGGGTAGGGTGAGGAATACTGCATCCTGTTAAATCCAGCGCAGGAAAAAAGTGTTTAAAACATGTGTCCTACACAAAGTATTTAGTATATTGTAGGTTGATCAATACAGTTACAGAGTGAAAGTTATCATAAGATTGCAAATTATATAGGTAACCCATTTGCTGGTTTTATTGTTGGGATAGAGAGAGATTTTAACCAGTTTAAGCTCCAGACAAAATAAATTGGTTACATGTAATGACAGACTTTTAGAGGAAATGATGATATAGCAGTTACATTACTGGACTGACAATTTATAAGTGGCAGGGTGGCACAGCAGTTAATATTGCTGCCTCACATCACCAGGGACCAGGGTTCAATTCTGGCTTCGGGTCACTTTATTGTGGAGTTTGCACATTCCCCCTGTGTGTGTGTAGGTTTTTCTCCCACCCTCCAAAGATGTGTAGGTCAGGTGGATTGGCTATGCCAAATTGCCCCTTAGGGGGCTATTTTACCATTTTGATTCTCAGTGCTGCATCTGGGCGCAATTCAAATCTATCATGTAAACCTTTTTTCTCATGCTCTCCCATATGCACTCAGCCTGAAAAAATATTGCGAGCCTGAATCATGCCGTGGGCATGATTTATTGCACCCAAAATGCTGCTGGTCTGATCGGAGCCTTCAACTGCGCATACGCAATAAAACAAATTGAAAAACTTTCCCGTGCCACATCACTCCTGGGCTACAAAAACCAGCTAAAATGGCCTGGGAGCAAAAAGTGGAAGTGATGGTCCCCACAGACATCGCCCCACCCCCACAAAGTAACTGCCTCCCTTATCCATTCACTCCCCCTACCCAGACCGATCGTGACCCCTGCCCCCCCTTACCCCCCCACTGATTGACCGCAGAGTGACAGCGGATTGCCCCTTCCTGGACCCCCCCCCCCAACCCCGCAACCCTCCCTCCCCCCTCCCCGCAGAGATCCAGCTGGCCCCCTTTCTACCAGAAAGCAATCTGGCTTCCCTCCTCCCTTGACCAGAAAATGATTGGACCTCGCTCTTCTCCCCCCACCAGGGAATACGCAGACTTCCCTTCTCCCACTAGAAATACGTCTGACTTTCTTCCTCCTCCCTTCTCCCTCTTAGAGAATGACTTGGTTTTCTTCCACCCCAAACCCCCTCCACTAGAGAATAATCTGGCCCACCTCCCTCCCTCCCCCCACAACCTACATATCATGGGACACTAAGGGCCTGATTTTACCAATGCGCCACACCCAAAATCTTGGTAAAGTGATCTGCACCCATGTCTGCACAGGTGCCCACTTTACTAAGGCCCAAAAATGGCCATGAGTGGAACCGTGCCTGAAACGGGCATGGCATCAATTTAAATGCATTTGTATGCATTTAAATTGACTTAATGAACTGGATGCTCTATCTTACCTGCATTTCCCCCTTTACCATCGTGTTCATCCATACAGATTTGGCGCAAAACGGATATGCTTGGCATTAGGTCCGTTTCAGTTATTCCAGCTTCTGAAGAGGTAAGTTCAGAACTTCCAGCAGCCCTCTAGCTCACATTGGTGAAGGGGATTAATCTAGAGGTAAATACTTAGGGTTACAGGGAACATAGAACATTACAGCGCAGAACAGGCCCTTCGGCCTTCGATGTTGCGCTGACCAATTAAGAAAAAGCAATGATCCTCTAACCTAAACCATTCCCTTTTCATCCATAAACTTATCTACTAACCTCTTAAACGCCACCAAACTTGGCGCATCTACAACTGCAGCAGGCAGGGCATTCAATACCCTTACCACCCTCTGGGTAAAGAACCTACCTCTGACATCTGTCCTATAACTACCACCCCTTAATTTAAAGCTATGTCCCCTCGTGCTAGCTTTCTCCATCCTAGAAAAAGGCTATCACTGTCCACCCTATCTAAACCTCTAATCATCTTATATGTTTCAATAAGGTCTCCTCTTAGCCGCATTCTTTCTAACGAAAACAACCTCAAATCCCTCAGCCTCTCTTCATAAGACCTGCCCTCCATACCAGGCAACATCCTGGTAAACCTCCTCTGTACCCTCTCCACTGCCTCCACATCTTTCTTATAATGTGGGGACCAGAACTGCACACAATACTCCAAGTGCGGCCGCACTAGAGTTTTGTACAGTTGCAACATGACGTTGCGGCTCCGAAATTCAATCCCCCTACCAATAAAAGCTAAGACTCCATATGCCTTCTTAACAACCTTATCGACTTGATTGCCAACTTTCAGGGATCTATGCAGATATACACCAAGATCCCTCTGTTCATCAACACTATTAAGAGTTCTACCATTAGCCCTATACTCTATACATTTGTTATTCCTGCCAAAACGAATTACCTCACACTTTTCCGCATTAAACTCCATTTGCCACCTCTCGGCCCAGCTCTGCAACTTGTCCAAGTCTCCCTGCAAACTATACCCCTCTTCACTATCTACCACTCCTCTGACTTTGGTGTCATCCGCAAATTTACTAATCCATCCTTCAATACCCTCATCCAGATCATTTATACAAATTACAAACAGCAGGGGCCCCAAAACAGATCCCTGAGGTACACCACTTGTAACCGATGAATAATTTCCATCAACCACCACCCTCTGTCTTCCATCAGCTAGCCAATTCCTAATCCAATTAGCTAGATCTGGGTGAGATTTCCCCTTCGTGAGTGAGGCATTACGTGGAATTACAAGGAGTGGGCTTGGATGGGATTGTTGTCAATACAGACTTACTGGCCTGAATGGCCTCCTACTGTAGGGTTCTATGATCCTATAGACCCATGCTTATGTTCTGGAATCACGAGTTCAAATCTCAACATGACAGATAGGGGAATTTAAATTCATTTAATAACATTAGGAATTATGAAGACAGTCTTGGTAATAGTGGCTGCAAAACTCTCATCAATTGTCATAAAAGCACATCTCATTCACTAATGCCTTTCATGGAAGGAAATCTGACTACATGTGACTCAAGAGCCAGAGCAACATGCTTGATTCTGAGCTACCCTCTGAAATGGCTGAACTAGCCAGGAATGCCCACATCCCGTGAAAGAATAAATTTATTCTGACCCTTTGTATTGCTATGCTGCTTCTTTCCTTGTTTTTCTATTATTTACCAGTTTCATATTTTTTTCCTCCAAACATGGAACTTCTCCAATGCTAGGGCAATGATTCATTTATATATTTTTGTGATAAGTGTGTTCAAAACATAAAGCATCACTATATCTTGCCACTTTGGACCCAGCTTCAGATTCAGATATTGTTGTAAAGGATAGATAAGGGATGGAATTCTCCAACCTTACCCACGGTTGTGATTCTGTAGTCCCACTACTGTGAATAGAGATTTAGCTGAGCGCTAAATCTCCCATTCCTGCTGGCAGTGGTGGTGGGAAGAATGACATCAGAGAATTCTGGCCAAGAGTTTTTGTAAAAAGCCTTCATAATATTTCTGAAATCCCTATTCAGAAGTGAGGCTTCATTGTCCTGATAAATGTGCATAATTCCCACACCATTACATATTATGGTCTCTCTTGACTGGCATTGTTGTGTTATCTCAAGTTGCACTCTGGCACTTCAGATATTAGCTGCATCTATAACAAAAAAAAGTGCCTTCTATTCATATTAGAAAACACAACTTCAACAAAGCTTGAATGCAAAACATGACTCTTCTTCTGATATTCAGGCAGCAGCATTTGATACATACGCATGCTGCAAATACATGAGTTTGTGATCTGTACCTGGTAGAGCTTTGTTGTAGAAATACATTTGTCAAAACCAATGACAGTGTTTCTACCTCAGAAATCACCATTTGCTACTGGAGGAGAACTGACTTTTTAATTGAACGATAATGGACATCTTGATCGTTCATCTAAAAATTAAAAATGATTAATACGAGGTATTTAGGACATTGTCAATGTAAAAATCAAATTCAGTAGGGGATAGATACCGAATGTGCAACAAAATCCAGCATGGACTGTGATATGTTGGTTCACTGATAATGATCATTATTATTCATTTGAGGATGTATGCATTGTTGAGAAAAACAGCATTTATTACCCATCTTTAATTGACCTCATACTTTGGTTACATCAAATATTTTATGAACACTAGTTTCTCTCCAAATCAAATATATTTGTAAGAAAAACAAGTGTTGCACATTCAATGACAGGAAGTGTATTTATGCATTTATTGTTAGCAGAGGCAACTCCTTTCAGTTTATACTTCCACATGCCACTGGAAGCGAGTATGTTGATTTCTGAGTAAATCTGAACAACAATGAACTACTTACCTTACATATAAATTGTCCATACGCAACAAGAGAACACGCTGGTTGTGGCATATTTCTCAACCAATTATGTTTACTTTCACTGACAAATTGATTTTAATTATTCAGAGAAAAACATTTGTTTTGCGAATCTAAAGTCTTCAAGTAATAGCAATGCACTGTGTTTCAGACAGAATTGATTGGTTTTTATAGGCAGCTCATAGAGAACTTTTCTACATCAGGGGTCTCCAAACTATGGCCCACGGGCAGCAGGTCACATCCAGATCAGAGTTTGGAGACCACCGCTCTAAATAAAAACTTTAAGTTAACCTGAGAAAAGTAACACAGCTTTGTTCAAAATTCCACTTGGGTGAATAACATTCACTTTGTTCTATTGTTGAAAAGGAGTCCTTGTGGTGCAGAGGTAGTGTTCCTATTTCTGGATCAGAAGCTCTATAATTAAGTCTAATATCAGGAGTTGTTGGCCGCAGAAGGAGTATTCAAGAGGCCAAGAGTCACCTTGGGAATCCTTCCATTGCTCACCATCATTATTCGCCAAAAAGAATGTGAAGATACACTTGTAAAGATGACCAATCACAGGGTTTTTAATCATTCAAAGTTAAACCATAATAATGATGGTTTAGATATAAACAAATGTATCCATTATAAAACCACTCTGCCAAGTGCCAGAAAGCTTTTGTGAATGTTCTTCGTTTCTGACGCTGAATGTGTATGTGGGGTTGGAGAGTAGTCAAACAATTTAAATATCATTGCTGAGCTATTTAAATGTTGGTAACATTGGAAATTTATACATTTAACATCTAATGTTATTATTATTAGAATGCCCATCAAAACAGAATCCATTGAATCCCTACAATAGAAAAGGAGGCCATTCAGCCTATGAATCCGCATCCATTCTACAAATGAGCAGCTTATCCAGGCTAAATTCCATCCTCCCCCTCAACCTCCAGCCCTGGCTCTATCACTTAGCCCCATTCATTTGCCATGGCTAATCCATCTAACCTGCTCATCTTAGGACACTAAGGCCAGAATTTTACTGGCACACTTGCCCCGATTCCGGGGACCAATGAGGCTCGAAGAATAGCATTCTCTGTTGTCCATGGACGGGATTTTTCAGACCTTGAGTGGATGTGCCAGCAAAATTCCGCCTCAGAATCAATCTAGCATGGCGAATCCACCTAACTTGCCCATGTGAGAACACTAAGGGTGAATTTATCATGGCCAATCCATCGAACCTGCACATCTTTGGACTGTGGGATGAAAACGTAACACCCAGAAGAAACCCATGGGCACAGAGGGCGAATGAGAAAATTCTATGCAGATAGTCATCCAAGACTGGAATCAAACCTGGGTCCCTGGCAGCAATGCTAATCACCATGCCACTGTGCCACATTGCATTGCCCAATAATACATCTAGTACAGGTATTGATACATGATCTGTTTTTCTGAGAAAGGACATATTCTAGAATGTGCAGAATGAAAATTTATTGCACTTTCTCCAATATTCTAAATTAATTAAAGAAGCTGAAATTATACACAGTCCTTCAGTGGCCTCAGCAAAGCTCCATATAATTGATGCAAGGCTTTCTTAATTGTCTGCCTTTTTTGTAACAAAGGATGAGATATACTTCACCTTCTAATTGCTTACTGAATCTTCCAAATCTCCTTGTGTGATTTGTGTACAATTGCCCCCTCTTCCCTGCCACTCAGATCCTTCTGCAGATCAAAATGTCTTGCTTTCTGCTTCTAGAACTTGCTGGCAAAAATGGTGACGTATACTAAATGCATCCATCCATGATTGAGTAAGCACAATCAGAGAAAATGTCAATGGTGGGGATATGTTATCCAATATATTATGCATCATAAATCCTTAGCAACGTGTGACAGGAATACTGCTGTATTTTTGGCATCCAATGAAACTCAGATGGGCAAGGAAAGGTTTTGAAATGAAAAGCATCATTATCTAATACAGTTGATCACGATAAAGTAAGTTTAGGATGATTTAAAACTTTATATTTTTTCCTTCATCAGCATCAGTGGGATGTGGCAACTGTTGCAATTTATTCCCCCCACAATTCCCTGAGTTCTGTTTCTGTTAGAATGGAAAGTAGCTCCTCAAATCCACCCCAAAAATGAACAATGACCCAAATGCATGAATATCTGAAATATCTGCTATTGTCAGAGTAACAAATGAATAGGTCGAGGGCTTGAACCAATCTTGACTTGTTGGCTTGTCATGTGGAAAAATCTGTGATTTAATCTTCTATAAAGAGACTCTTCCCCCAGTTCTCCACAGCAATTTCAATGAAGGATTACACCTGAAACTTCAAACTTCCCACTTTATTTCTTTTAAATTGGATCCAATGAAAATAATGAGAACAAATAGTACTTAAAATATGATATGCTCTTGGACAAAAGTCCTGGAGATAAAGTTAAATTCTCAGTGTCACAAGTAGGCACAGATTAACACTGCAATAAAGAAATTATCACAAAAATCCCCAGACACCACACTGCAGTGCCTGTTGGGGAACACGGAGGGAAAGCTTAGCACAGCCAATGCACCTAACTAGTACATCTTTCAGATTATGGGAGGAAATCAGAGCAATCAAAGCAAACCTAAGCAAACATGGGGGGAACATGCAAGGTCTGCACAGACAGTGACCTAAGCTGGGAATTGATTCTGGGTCCATGGCATTATGAGGCAGCAGTGCCAACCATTGTGCCACCACGCTGCCTAATAGCTAACAGCGTAGTGTTTCCAGCACTGTGACTTATGCAAAATGAAAATGATACATTCAGAAGACAAGAGGCATCTACAGAAATAAATAAGGTGAAATGTTGAATTTAGAAAAGCATTCATTCACATTCAAGAGCACTATGCAAGGATAGATAACAGGAAAATCAACGTATCGCAGTGACAACCATTGACATATACCATATGCTTAAATAAAACAAAGTCAGCTGAGATTTGATCTGATTATCCTTGTCTTTCTAAAATCTTTAATCGAGGGCTTGCAAGTTGGTGGAAGAGAATGTAACAGCGCTTACCACATAAAATATTTAAACTGCTTCTGTACCAAAGGACTATTTTTATATTAATGGAACTTCATCAATATTTACTTCATGTGTCTCTTGCTGCTATTTAAAACTGGATGCCATCTCATAGTTGGCTGTAGGGAAGTTTTGACTTACACAAAAATTAAGGCGTTCTCTGTATCTCACTGCAGGACCCACTTCAAGAAAATGCTAGAAAGCAGTGAAATCAAAGGCTGACGACACCATGGTAAGGTCATGTTAAACAAAAATCTTTTAAAGTTTTGGGAAAATATTGTCAGGCTCAGAGTTGAAACCACTTAATATGATCAATTAAGTTAAACACAGAAACATAAGCAGCGTATAGCTGGGGTTCCAGCACTGATCCCTGCAGTACCCCACAGCTACTGTTACTTGGAAAAAGATCTGTCTATTCCTATTCTTTATTCCTATCTGCCAACCACTTTTCTATCCATCTCAATACATTACCCCCAATCCCATGTGCTTTAACTTTACATGCTAATCTCATATGTGGAACTTTCTTGAAAATCTTCTGAAAGCGCAAATAAACCACATCCACTGGCTGCCCTTCATCAATTATGCTAGTTACATTCTCAAAGAAATCCAGTTTGTCAAGTATGATTTTCCTTTCATAAGTCTATGATGACTCTGATCTTATCACTGTTTTCTAAATGTTTTGCTACAAAACCTTTGATAATGGATCCTTCCATTTTCCTCAATAATCTCAATATCAGTCTTAATCCCCAAATAGTTTTTTTTTTAACAAACACCCTAGTGCAAGCTACATAATGCAAGCCAGCTAATATGTCTACATCTTTGTGTATATTTCTGAGGATGAGGAAAATGGGTTGGGTAGGCGTCCTCTGGGAGCTTGAGTTGATTTGATGGTACCTGATAATAGACAGTAATAAGGTTGATAGATCAGAGGGGAGAGCCTGGGTGAGATGCTCTATCAGAGAGTTGGGGAAGACTTAATGGGCTGAATGGCCTCTTTCTGCACTGTAGTGATTCCATGGTTCTTAGAGGTTAGGAATAATCAGTTGCCTCATAGTAAGAGCACCCCATGGTGGCAGTGTCCATAATATGATCAAATTTTACAATTAGTTTTAAGGCAAGAACAGTTAATCTGAAATTAGTATCTTAAACTTAAGTAAGGGCAATTATGAGAGCATGAGAGCTGGCGAAAGTGAGTTGGCAATTTAGATCAAGGAATAGTTCAGTAGATATCTGCCAATGCTGTGGCAGATATTTAGAGAAAACATTTCAGAATGCACAGAACAGATACATTTTAATGAGAAAGAAATGTTCCAAGAACAGAATTTGCCATCCATGTTTAACAAAAAAAACTTCACAATAGTAACAAGCTTAAAGAAAAAGCACATAAGTGCACAATGATGGTGGCAGAATAGAAGATTGTAGAGAATATGAAAATCAGGAAAAAATGACTAAAATGCTAATAAGTAAGGAAAATAGAGTATGAGAGAAAGCTGGCTAGAAATATAAAGACAGATAATAAGAATTTCTATGGATATTTTTAAAAAGTTAACAAAGTGAGCATTGTTTAGAAAGTGAATCTGGGGAGTTAATAAGATTTGAGATGGCAGATGAATTGAACAGAATTTTTCATCAGATTTCATTATAAAAAATGCATGCAACATCCTAAAAATAGCTATAAGTTATGGGAAAAGGGAAGGAGGATAGAACTGAAAAAAAAATACAATCACCAGACAATTGGCAGTTAGCAAACTGAGGGAACTGTGGGTTGATAAGTCCCTAGGTGCTATGAACTTCATCTTCTGATGTTAAAGTAAGTGGCTACTGAGATAGTAGATATGTTGATTTTAATTTTCCAAAGTTCACTAGATTCAGGGAAAGTTCAATTAGATTGAAAAGTAGCTAACATAGCTCTGTTATTCGAAAAAGGATAGAACAAGAAAGCTGGAAACTATAGGCAAATTAGCTTAATATCTGTCAGAGGGAAAATGTAAGAAGCTATTGTTAGACCTTACAACAGGGCATTTGGATAAATTCAAGACCATTAAACAGAGTCAATATGGTTTCTTGAAAAGGAAATCATGTTTCACAAATTTAATCGTGAAGGTGTAGCAGGTACTGTGGATAAAGGGAAATAGGTGGTACTCTGTACTGAGATTTTCAGAAGGCATTTGATAGTGTGCCATATTAAAGGATTTGCATTTCAAAGCATATTGTGCAGGGAGTAACATATTGGCATGGATAGCAGATTGGCTAGTTGACAATAAATTAAGAGGAGGCGTAAATGGATCATTTTCTGATTGGCGGGATGTGGCAAGCTGTGTGTCACAGGGATCAGTGCTGGGACCTTAACTCTTTGCAATTTATATGAATGCTTTGGATGATCGGACCAATGGTATAGTTGCTAAATTAGCTGATGACACAAAGATGGATGGGAATGTACACTTTTTAAAATTAATTTATGAAATGTGGATGTCACTGGTTAGGCCAGCATTTATTGCCCATCTCTAGTTGCCCTTAAGAAGGTGGTTTTGAGCCGTCTTATTGACCTGCTGCAGTCCCTGAGGTGTAACTACATCATAATGTTGTTATAGAAGGAGTTCTTGGATATTGACCAAGAAAAGGTAAAAATGACAATATATCTCTAAGTCAGGATAGTGAGTGACTTGGAGGAAAGCCTCCAAGTAATGATGTACCCAGGTACCAGTTGTCCTTATCCTTCGAGATGGTCATGGTCGTGGGTTTGGAAGGTGCTGCATAAGGATCTTCAGTGCATTCGTGTAGTTCATTTTTTGCATTGTATGTATCGTTGGCAGTTGGAGAGAGTGAATGATTGTGGAAGAGATAATAATCCAGTTGGCTGCTTTGTCTTGGATGGTGTTGAACCTTTTAAGTATTGTTTGAGCTGCACTCATCCAGGCAATTAGAAAATATTCCATTGCGCTACTGACTTGTGCCTTGTAGCCGGTGGACAAGCTTTGGAGAATGAGGAGTTGAGTTATGCATCATCGGATTCACAGCCTTCGACCTGCTGTGGCAGCCACAGTATTTAAATGGCTAGTCTAGTTTAGTTTCTGGTCAATGGGAATCCGCATTAATAGTGTGGGATTCAGCAATTGATTGGCAAGGGGTAATGGTTGGATTCTCTCTTGTTGGATATGATTATTGCCTCTGTGATGCGAATGCTATTTGTTCCTTGTCAATTCAAGTCAGGAAATTGTCCAGGTCTTGCTGCATCAAATCTGAGGACTTATGAATGGAGTTAAACATCTTGCAATCATTAGGGATCATTCCCATTTCTGACCTTTTGGTGAAAGAAAGGTCATTAATGAAGCAGCTGAAGATAGTTGGGCCTCAGAACTCCTGCAATGATGCCCTACAACTGAGATGATTGACTTCCAGCCACTACAACCATCTTCCATTGTGTTGGGTAAGACTCCAACCCTGTGGAGAGTTTCCCCCTGATTTCTATTGACTCCAATTTTGTATGGTCAGACGTCAAATCCAGCTTTGACATCAAAGGCAGTCACTCTCACCTTACCTCTGGCATTCAGATCTTCAGTCCTGGGTTAAACCAATACTTTAATGATGTCAAGAGCTGGGTCACCCTGGCAGAATCAAAACTGAGCATCCATGAGCAGGTTATTGCTAAGCAAGTGCTGTTTGATGATACAGTTGATGACCCCTTCCCTCACTTTACTGATGATGAAGAGTAGATCCAATGGAGCAGTAATTGTCTGGTTTGAATTTGTCCTGGTTCTTGTGTACTGACATAACTGGGCAGTTTTTCATATTGCCAGGTAGATGCCAGTATTGTAACTGGAATAGTTTGACTAAGGGCACTGCAAGTTCTGGCATATAAATCTTCAGTAATATTGCTAGAATATTGTCAGGGTCCAAAGCCTTTGCACTGTCCAGTGCCTTCAACCATTGCTTAAAAGCATGTAGAGTGAGTTGAATTGGATGAAAATTAACAGCTGTGGTGCTGGAGACATCCTGAGGAAACCGAGATGGATCATCCACTTGGCACTTCTGGCTGAAGACTGGTGCAATTGCTTCAGCCTTATTCTTTGCGCTGATGTGCTGGGCTCCCCAGTTATTGAAGATGGGAATACTTGTCGAACCTCCTCCTGCAGTGAATTGCTTAATTGTTGACTGCCATTCATAGCTGGATTTGGCAGAACTGCAGAGCTTGTATTTGGGGCAGAACACTAGCACAGTTGTTAGCAATGCTGTCTCACAGCACCAGAGATCGGGGTTCAATTCCTGGTTAAGGTCACTGTCTGTAAGGATTTTGTATATTCTCCCCTAGTCTGCGTGGGTTTCCTCCGAGCACTCCAGTTTCCTCCCACATTCCAAAGATGTGCAGTTTAGATGAATTGGCCATGATAAATTCTCCCTTAGTGTACCCGAGCAGACGTCGGAGTGTGGTGACCAGGGGATTTTCACAGTAATTTCATTGCAGTGTTAACGTAAGCCTACTTGTGATTAATAAATAAATAAACTTTATAATAAATAGACTGATCCATTGTTTGCGGGATCACTTAACTCTGTCTGTCACTTGCTGTTTATGCATTTTGGCATCCAAAAAGTCCTGTTTTGTCGGTTCACCGGGTTGACTCCTCATTTTTAGATGTGTCTGGCATTACTCCTGGCATGACCTCCGGCACTCTTCATTGGTCCATGGTTGATCCTCTGGCTTGGTGCTGGTGGCGGATGGGGGGACATGCTGGGCCATGAGATTACAGATTGTAGTTGAGTACAATTCTGCTGCTGATAATGGCTTACAGCACCTTATGGTTGCCCAGTACTGAATTGCTGAATCTGTTTGAAATCTATTCCATTTAGTATGCTGATAATGTCACGCAATACACAGTATCCTCAATGTGAAGATGGGACTTTGTATCCACAAGGACTGTGCATTGGCAATTCTGTCATGGACGAATGCATCCGTGGCAGACAATTTGCTGAGGATGAGGTCAAGTATATTTTTTTCCCTCTTGGTGGCTCTCTCACCTTTTGCTGATGACCCAGCTTTTATCCTGCAAGACCCAGCTTGGTCTATAGCGGCACTTCTGAGCAACCCTTGTTTATAGACATTGAAGTCTCCCAACCAAAATACATTGTGTGCCCTTGAAATCTTCACTGATTCCTCCATGTGGTATTTAATATGAAGGGGTACTGCTTCATCTGCTGAGGGGGGTGGGGGGCAATATGTCACAATCAGAAGAAGTTTTCCTTGTCCATGTGTGACATGGTGCAAAAAGGACATATGGAGTCTACAAAATGACACAATTAGGTTAGCTGAGTAGGTGGAGATCTGGCAAATGGAGTATAATGTGAGGAAAAATGTGAGGTTTTCCATTTCGGCAAGATAAATAAAAATGAAGCATATTATGTAAATGGTGAGAAATTGTGGAATTCTGAGATGCAGAGGAATCTGGGATGTTGTAGTACATGACTCATAAAACTTTAGTATGCAGGTTCAGTGAGTAATTAGTGAAGCTAATAGTATTATACTGTCTATTGCAAAGGCAACTGAATATGAGAGTGGAGAGGTTTTCTTTCATGAATGCCAGACATATAGTACTGTGTATAGTGTAGGTCTACTTATTTCAGGAAAAATGTAAGCACAAGGAAGCAATTCAGAGAAGGTGTACTAAAAACCTAGAATGGATTATCTTATAAGGATAGGCTGGATAGGCTTGGCTTGTATCCACTGGAGTTTTAAAGAGTAAGAGGTGACTTGATTGAAATATAAGATCCTGAGGAGCATTGACAAGGTAGATATGGAGAGAATGATTGAAAAGTTAGAGTCGTTATTTGAAAATAAGGGATCATTCATTTAAGTCAGAGGTAAGGAAAAATATTTTCTCTCAGAGGATTGTGGGAATTCAAATTTTCTTTCTCAAAAGGTGGTTGAGGCAGAGTCTTTGGTTACACGTAAGGTAGATGCAGATAGATTCTTGATTAGCAAGGGGTGAAAGTTATCGAGGCTAAGCAGAAATGTGTCGTCGAGGTCACAGTCAGATCAGGCATAATTTTATTGAAAGGCTGCCATAAGAGATGGTATTGGACTGGTTGGACACAGTAAGAAGTCTCACAATACCAGGTTAAAGTCCAATAGGTTCATTAAGATCTTATGAGCTTTTGGAGCGCTGCTCCTTCATCAGGTGACTCACTGGTGTTGTGAGATTTCTTATTGACTGGCAGAGCAGGTGTGAAGGGTTGGGTGGCCTACTCTGGTTCCTACTTCATGTGTTCATGGTGGCAAAAGTGGTGATGCCAGCAGAACATCTCGTCATACCGCTGAGCCAAGAACCTTGGTGATAAAGATCTTGGTTTCTGAATTTCTCTGC
Organism: Sphyrna mokarran; assembly: GCA_024679065.1. NCBI lineage: Eukaryota > Metazoa > Chordata > Chondrichthyes > Carcharhiniformes > Carcharhinidae > Sphyrna > Sphyrna mokarran. The sequence goes on from JAGIQG010000007.1 coordinate 103,201,961, forward strand.
TACTTCCCAGTGATGTAAATGAGGTTCCCAACCAGAAAGGGTGGGAATTAAACGGCTTCCCTGCTGCATATTACCCTCACATAAAGAATTCCCCTCTCATTGGTAATGATGTCCCTGTCTTTGCGATTTGTGAATAAGACACAGTGAAGCATCCGGGGGCACACAGGAAAGTAAAGCCTTTGGCAGAGGGAGGTACTTGGGTAGTGTGCTGTCTGTGTCACTGGCACTGCCACCTGGCCCAGCACAGCCAGAGTGCCAGTGGGTCAACTGCCATAGTTCATGGGGAAGTGCCAGGAGCAGTGCCGGGGGCCCTCCGTTTGAGAGGTTTCCCCTCATCCATGAGGGATGTTCCTTTTTCTTCTCACAGATAGGGCTGTCCTTTAACAGAGAAGCACAATATCAATGCTGGCTCTATAACGTCCCAGCATGATGGCAGTCGAGGTGCCCGCAGCATTTCTTTACTCTCAGTGTTGCAGGATCTGGCAAGAATAATTGGCTGTGACACCAGGAAGCTACGCCTCGGTTTTCTTGCCAGAGCCGGTGCTCAGAGAAACAATCGGAAAATGTTACCCCATCTGTTCAAATATTCCCTGGGGTTGAGAAGAATGAAAGGTTCATTGAATTGCATAAAGTTATTTGAAAGCCTGCATAGGTGCTCAGAAGCCACTTTCCCTGGCAAGAGAGTCTAGAGCTAGAGACCGTAATCTGAGGATAAAGGGTCAGCCATTCTGAGTGGCAACGCAACAAAGTTTCTTTACTTACAGCTTTGTGGGCTTCTCTACCTCAGGTGGTTATGGATCGATGAGTATTTTTAAGACAGAGATCGATAGATTGTTAGGCACTGAGGGAATCAAGGGATTTGCAGACAGGTTGGAAAGTGAAGTTGAGGTAGAATTTCTACCGTGACTTTATTGAATAGATAATGATTGATAAACCTCCTTAAAATCCAGGCCTCGGCACCTGAATGACCTCAGCCATGTCGTATTGAATAATCAGTCTGAATGTGTCAATCCCCGTGAAAGATTCACTCAAAATGTTAAACTCTCTTTCTTGCTCAGATCTGAACAGCGTGTTATGAATTTCGAGCATTTTTTATCTTGGTTATCTAATTTTCTTTTTTTGCAGTGCCTTTTATGCACATAACACACATGCTGTTTGGACTGAATATAATCTGCCGGTGTTCCAAAGCCTTGTCCTTCCATTTAATCTATAGCCATCTACCTAATGATGCACATTAAATTGAATTATTTTGGAACTATCCCTCCTTTCTGTTAGAATATTTTTTGAAGTTACAGTAGTTATGCAAGGTATCTTAGTTGCAATACTTTCATTTTTGCAATATGTTTGTTATATAATGGAAAGTGTTGATTTATTCTCAAAGCTCTTGTACGATTAAGAAGTAAGCATTGTGACAAATAATGCTTCTTTCAAAGCATATTGACTACAGAAATAACACAGTGCCCTGCTAATGTCTCTGTTATCAGTTTCATTGTCAATATTTATTGATTGTCATTCTGTTCTTCCTTGCAAATTTGAGCCACTCTTTATAAATATTTCATAAGCTGTCCTGGATATGACCAAATTATCGTACAAATGTTTAAAGGCGCCCACTGTTATTGTATGTGAGAAGCTCAGTTGCTTCTTTTAAATGAGTTTGTGCCCCGGGTAAAATAATGGGCCAAGGAATTACATATGAATATTTCAAACATTTGTAAACTGATGTGCATACAGTATAATTGCGAAATCCCTGTCCTATGTGAAATCTTGACAAGTAGAATACACGAGGCATTACCTCATGAGTGAAGTTTACTATATCTGACACCAACAATCCTTCAGTCAAATTGCCAATTTGCACTGAGTTGTCGGCATTTTAACACCATCTAGAAATCAAACTGGTGCTGTCTATACTTACTTTAAAAAAAACACATAGCATAGAAAGTGGCCATTAATCCCATCATGCCTGTGGTGGTTGTCTGTAAAAGCTGTTCAATTAGTTTGGCTCCCCTACTCATTCTCATCATTCTGCAAATTGTTCCTTTATACCAATTTATCCAATTCTATTTTGGAAGTTACAATTGATTCTGCTTTTGCTACCCTTTCACTGAGTGCGTTCGATACTTGAGCACAAAAAATAACCTCATCTCCCACTGGCTTTGTTGCCAATTGTTTTAAATCTGCCAGTTTATTACTGATCCATCTACCAGGATCCATTCTACCAAAATCCCACTCAATCTTTTATTAACATTCTCCTTTTTAACAGTCCCACTTGTTTCTAATCTCTCTAGGTATCTAAAATTTGTCATGTATGGTACTATTTGAATAAATTTCTTCTGTACCCTCTCCTTGATAACTGTTTTGAGTTGTGATGCTCTGAATTAGACCATACTGTTGAGGTCTAACCAATAATTCACATTTTTGTGGTGATTGTCCCTTTAAGGGCAACATAGCAGAGTATGGGTCACATGGTTTGCGTGACCCTTACCCTGTTGTGTTTCCCTACAGAGATAATCACCATATTTTTAATTTAGTGCTCAACAGATTAAAGTTTTATCTCCTCACTCGGTGCAAATCCTGAAAGGAGACAAGTGGAGGCACGTGGGGCCACAATTTTGAATTTTTTTGATGATTCCCATCAGCCATTTTCTTTGAGTCAAGAATTGTGGTGGATCATAACACAATGCTCACTTAAAGTGATTCTGGGTTAACAATTTAAATTAAAATTTCTCTGCTTTTGATATTTTTTGTATAGGTTGGAGGGTAGGGAGGGTGCAGGTTGCCAGAAAGCAATGAATCCTCAACAGATAAGATAGGGCGTTCAAATGGTGATTGGATAGGCATGAGGATAATATTGGAATAGTTTAGGTTAGAGGGTTATTAGATTGGTCCCACTGATTGGCGCAACATCGAGGGTCGAAGGGCCTGTACAACGCTGTAATGTTCCATGTTCTAAGTAAGTTTGAGAGCCTCGCATACACCTGCAGATGTGTTGAGAACCATTTGACAGGCAAGTGTAAAACCTATTGCCACTGACTCCAATATAATCCATGTCCCCTCAACAATATGCAAGTATATGGGGAAAAGTCAAAGGAATGGCAATAAGCCATCATTTAGGGAGCTGGTGCAGACATGACAGGCCAAAGGGCTTCTGTGAAAAAACAATTCTGTGATCCGATTAGAAACAATATCCCTCATGACCCTCTCATATCCCACTCATTTCCCGCCCACTGTCCCACTCCACCGCGACATGGGAAATTTCCGCCCTCGCTACCTGTTTGCTTTTGCCCTGTGAGGCCCACGGGACCAGTCTACATACCTTCGCCTGCTTCACTTGCAGCTCAGCTGCCGCCCAAGATGTTAGCGTCTTCCTGCAATGTTTCCCCAGCAGCAGCAGCACTGAGTTGAACCACGCCAGGTGATTCGGGAGCGAATTTTCTCTTCGGGCGGGATGTAGACCTGCCAGCAAATCCTGCCTTCCAACTGGACAGTTGCCTACCACCGCTGAAAGCCAGCAACCAGTGAAATCTAAATGGCTGTCAGAATGGTGAGGGACTCAGACTGATGACGGTGGGTTCTCCATCCCCCACCCGCTTGTACAGTACCTGCAGTGAGCGCCGGCCTTTTTTTTATTTTTAATCTCCGGTGGTTATTTATTACACCTCCCACCATATCAACTGCAACCTCTCCCCCGCACCACAAAAAAAGAAGCTTAACCTTCCGACTGAATCATCCAACAATTCATCACATTGCTGAAAAAGGAAGGAGGGCGTCACTACTCCACTTTAAATATTTATAGCAGTGGTTGAAAGTCAATTTCCAGCTGTGGAAAATATAATGAGAGAATCTCTGGTGTTCGGAGATGTTGAGCTAGCAACAGACGTTTGCTAACATGCTGATGATTATTCATACAATAGTGTGCTTTCCGCAGGCCACTTCAGCTTCGAGGCAGTCATTGCACGTTCCCTGTTACCCTGTTCCCAGCAGGTAGTCCACGTGAGGACTAATGAAGCACCATTACCAGAAACTTTTTCATTAACAGTTGCAATTGTAATGTCAGTCTAATTGTTAGTTTATGCCACAGGATTTGCTGAGCAAAAATAATATTGCCGGGATGATGTTCGCTGTTAATAGTGTGCAATTCATTCAGCCAGGTGGTGAGTGAGAGATATCCCGTGAATTGCTCACTGCTACAAGTTAGTGACAGATTTGCTAAACCAAGCCATTATCTTCACAAAGAAAAATATCTTGGCCTTAACGCTTTCTGAGTTGCTGTATTTGTACGTTTATGACCCATTAAACTAGCATTAAGTGCCTCTGTAGCAATGTAATAATTATCAATGACTGCCAATCGACCTCTCTTGCTCAGAAAGAGAGCAATTAAAAATGTTTTGCAGGGATCCAGATTGCTCTTTGTGATATAAATGTAAGTAACTTGGATGAAAACATAGGGCTGGTCAGTTTGCAGACAACACAAAGATTAGTAGAGCTGTGTAGAAGTTCATCAAAGGACAGAACGGGATATAGATCAGTTGCAGATGTGCGTGGAGAAAGGGCAGATGGAATTTAATCTGGGCAACTATGAGGTGCTGCACTTTGGAAGATCAAATGTTAAAAGTATACAGTTAATGGCAGGACCCAGGACAGCATTGATTTACAGAGGGGTTTTGGAGTTCAAATCCAAAGCTCCCTGAAAGTGGCCATACAAGTAAATAGGCTGGTAAAGAAGGCATAGAGCATGCTTGCTTTTATTGATCAGGACATTAAGCACAAGAGTCAGCATGTCATAATACACTTTTATAAAACTGGATATAGTGGGATATAGATCAGTTGCAGATATGTGTGGAGAAATGGCAGATGGAGTTTAATCTGGGCAACTATCAGATGCTGTACTTTGGGAGGTCAAATGTTAAAAGTATACAGTTAATGGCGGGACCCTGATTTAAAGAAGGGTCTTGGGATTCAAGTCCAAAGCTCTCTGAAAGTGGCCATGCAAGTAACTAGGCTGGTAAAGAAGACATAGTCATGATGTAGATATGCCGGCGTTGGACTGGGGTAGTAAGAACTTAGTAAGAATCTAGCAACACCAATTTTAAATCCAACCGATTTATTTGATAGTAAATTTGCGAGCTTTCGATCTTTTCGTCTTCGTCAGGCAAATGCAGTGTTAAATCGGTTGGATTTAAAATTGGTGTTGCTAGATTCTTAAGAAGACATAGGGCATGCTCGCTTTTATTGGTCGGGACATGAAGCACAAGAGTCAGGATGTCATGTTGCAGCTTTATAAAACTTTGGTTAGAGCACTGAGAGTATTGCATTCAGTTTTGGACGAGGGGCTTTGGAGACGGTGCAAAAGAGGTTTACCAGGATGCTGCCTGGATTAGAAAATAGGTGGTACAAGACAAGGCTGGACAAACTGGGATTGTTTCCTGTGGAATAGCAGAGGCTAAAGCAAGACCTGATAGAAGTCTATAAAATTATGGGAGGCACAGGTAGGATTGACAATCAGAATCTTTTTATCCCAGAGGTGAAATGTCTAATACTAGGAGACAGGCACTTGAGGTGAGAGGGAAAAGGTCTAAAGGAGAAATGGTGACAAGCTTTTTACACAGAGTGGTAGGTGTCTGGAGTGTGCTGCCAGGGGTAGTGGTGCAGTCAAATACAATAGGGGTGTTTTAAGGAGCTTTTAGATAAACACACAAATTTGTAAGGAATAGAGAGATATGGACCAAGGACAGGCAGAAGGGATTTGTTTAATTTGACATCATGTTTGACATAACATTATGGGCCAAAAGGCCTGTTCCTGAACTGTACTATTCTATATTGTCTGTTCTAAGTGGAGTCTCATTCCTTCAGGTAGTGAATTATTATTAAAGATCTTTTGAAATAATTTAAATAGCTTTTGAAAATTTTTTTTCCTTCTCTTTTTCAGGTCTTATTTCCCTCTCTCTATTTCCCTTGCTGTACCTGATTTGGTATTGAACTCACCCTCTCTAATTTCCCTTCCTTCTCAGTTCCTTCTCTGTTTATTTCTCAGTCTTTAAATCTCAGTGGCTGGGGCGATACACTGATTGTTCACAAAAATCCCAGCTACCCCGTTTTCCACATTGTTCCTTGGCAAACTTCCATTTTGAGGAGTTTGTAGGCAAACATTTTTGACCTGAAAGATGCAAGTAATTTCTGAACTTCCAGGGCTGTGAATCTGGAAGGCATTGCAAAGATGTGCGGCGAACTCCCAAACCATCACCCCACCCCATCAGACATTCCCAGATAAGTATTGCATGGTAATTGTCTGTAATGTTCAAACTTCCTTTTGGTAATTGCCCTGAGCTGGGATCCATCTGAAAATGTGATACAAATCGAAAACTTTCAAAAGTGTCCAACAATCATACAGCAATAATTACTCAGGAAACGTTAGAATACTTAAAAATCACTTCTGCGTCACTATTCTACAGACCCAATCAACATCTCACTTCCCTAACCTGCCCCTGCCCCACACGCACCACTCACCCAAAACTAAACCCCTCACCCTCCCATAGGACTCCTCCACTCCCCTTCCACACTCTGATTAACTCACAATCACATCACCCCTGCCATGAGACTCCCCCTGACTTCTTACTCATAGCCCCATGAATCACGTCTGTCTCTGGACAAACCTTACACAACCCCCCCACCGTTTACTTGATCCCCCTCCTCAAATTGAACTACACCCATTATCCTGAGACCCCCAGTGCAAGCTGTCTTTCTCCATCTCCACAGCCAACCACACCCCCACTGGGCCTGATCCCCTCTATGCCCCCAGGACCGGTCAACCCCACCCCCATTCTTCCAGGCTCTGCCCAACCTAACCCAGCCCACAGTCCAGGCTGGCTCTAATGGACCCCAACCCTCAGGCCTGATACTGCCAGATCCAACCCACCAGAACCAGTTCTACCCAAAACCTGTGGGTCTGGCCTGACACAAACCCTTCAAGCATCCTCAGCTCTGAATCAAACAAGCTCACATTGACATAAGAAGTAGGAGCAGAAAAAGGCCACTCGGTCCTTCAAGCCTACTACACCATTCAATATAATCATGGCAGAGCTTTTTGTGTTTCAAGTTCTACATTCCCATCTACCCCCAATAACCTTTGATTCCCTTGCCTAACAAGAAACCCTCCACCTCCACTTTTAAATATTCAGTAACCCTGTTTCTACCATATCCTGAGGCAGAAAGTTCCAAAGTCTCACAACCCTCTGAGAAGAATAATTTCTCCTCATTTCTGCCCTAAAATCATGATCTCCTAATTTTAAAACACAGAAGGAAATATCCTTTCTACGTCTGCATTGGCAAATACCATTCAGTCTTAGTCAAGTTACCCCTCACTTATCCAGCCTCCAATGGAAACAAGCCCAGTCTGTCCGACCTATTCTCATAAAACATCTTCTTTATTCTGGGTCTAATCCAGAAAACCTCCTCTGAACTACCTCCAACGCATTAACACCGTTCCTTGATTCAGGAGTCCAGAACTGCACACAGATATAGCCACACTAATTTGTCATATACATGAAGCACAATATCCTTACTCTGATATTCAATTTCTCTTGCAATTCACTAAGCCTGTACAATTGTTTGCTATATTCACATACCAACTTTCTGTGTCTCACCTAGATCCCCCTGCATATCAGAATTCTTCAGTCATTCTCCATTTAAGTAATTTCTATTTTTTAATTCTTCCATCAAAGTGAACAGTTTCACATTTTCCCACATTGTACATCTGCCAGATTTTCTCCTACTCATTCTCAACCTATCGATATCCACCAGCAAATTCTTATGTCTTTTTCACAGCATACTTCCCTGCCTGTCTGTATATTGTCTATAAGTTTATTACCTTGACTTTGCACCCTGCACCTAAGTCATTGATTTAAATTGAAAGAAGTTAAGACCCCAGCATAGGCTTCTGCAAGGCCTGATAAATTCTCCCTCAGTGTATCTAAACAGGTACTGAAATGTGATGACTAGATTTTCGCAGTAACTTCATTGCCGCGTTAATGGAAGCCTACTTATGACACTAATAAATAAACTTAAACTCATCACAATCTGTCAATCAAATAAATTCCCATATGTGCATGTCTCTTCTCCCAGCCAGTGAATCTTCTCTCCATGCTAAATATGTTACCCAATACATCATGAACTTACACTTTTCACAATAACCTTTGTTGTGAAACTTCACCAAATGAGTTCTGGAAATCCGAGTACACTACATCTACAGACTCTCCTTTATCCACAGCACACTATTGTTTCAAAGAACTCTAATAAATTGGTCAAATGTGATTTCTTTCTCACAAAACATTGCTGACCTTTCCCAATTAATGTGTGATTTTCTAAATTCTTTCATGATCAGTTCTAATACCATTTTCATGACAGATGTCAAGCTAACTGGCCAATAATTTCCTGTTTTCTCCATTCTTGAATAGAGGGATCATATTTTTGTCTTTCCCAGTTTGATGGAAACTTTCTGGAAAAGCAACACCAGCAACACAAAGCCACCTCATTTAAGTCTCTGGAATAGTCCATCTAGGCCCAGAGACTTTTTAGCTTGTACTCCATCAGTTTGCTTCCCTAGTGATTACGGTTTCACGAAGTTCCCCTCTCCCTTCCACCTCCTGATTTATAACTATTACTGGAGTATTTTTGCATCCTCTATAGTGGAGATAGGAATAAATATTTCTTCATATCCAGCATATTCATAATACCTATCATTAACGCCCCATTCCCATTCTTTTCCCACTTACTCCGATCCCACCCAGAGGCTTGAATTGACCTCGCCACGTCCAGGCTCAAACTGATTCCCGCATTCCCTCTTTCGGGATCATTCTCATCGGCCCTCCGAAAGAAAGCTCAACCACGCTCTACCCCGAAAGCCATCTGAACCTCCCCTAGATCAACCTTTAAGGCCTGACCTAAGTCTCTCCCCCACAATCCTTGACATCACTCCCACTAATCACCACCCAGTTGCCTCCTACATTTAGAACATAGAACATAGAACACTACAGCACGAACAGGCCCTTCAGCCCACAAGTTGTGCCGAACACATCAAAACCTACCCAGCCATAGACCTATCTATAACCCCCAAACCCATTGGATCCCATATACTCATCCAGAAGTCTTTTAAAAGACCCCAGCGAGTTTGCCTCGACCACCACCAACGGCAGCCGATTCCATTCACTCACCACCCTCTGAGTGAAAAACTTTCCCCTAGCATCCCCTCTGTACTTGCTTCCCTGCACCTTAAATCTGTGCCCTCTCGTCGCGACCATTTCAGACCTGGGAAATAGTCTCTGAGAGTCCACCCTATCTATTCCTCTCAACATCTTGTAAACCTCTATAAGGTCGCCTCTCAACCTTCGTCTCTCCAGGGAGAACAGTCCCAGCTCCCTCAACCTGTCTTCATAAGGCATGCCTCCCAATCCAGGCAACATCCTTGTAAATCTCCTCTGCACCCTTTCAATAGCTTCCACGTCCTTCCTATTGTGAGGCGACCAGAACTGCGCACAGTACTCCGAGTGTGGTCTGACAAGGGCACTCCACTGGTGACCGACCTCCATGCAGAAAAAGAGCCATCCACAACCACCCTCTGCCTTCTGCAGGCAAGCCAGTTTTGGATCCACAAGGCCAAAGCCCCTTGGATCCCATGGCCTCTCACCTTCTCAAGAAGTCTTGCATGTGGGACCTTGTCAAATGCCTTGATGAAGTCCATGTACACCACGTCCACTGCTCTTCCTTCGTCAATGTGTTCAGTCACATTTTCGAAGAACTCAATTAAGCTCGTAAGGCACGACCTGCCTTTTACAAAACCATGTTGACTATTTCTAATCAACCTAAACTTCTCCAAACGTTTGTAAATCTTGTCCCTCAGAAGCCTCTCCATCAGCTTACCAACCACTGAGGTCAGACTCACCGGTTGGTAATTTCCAGGACTATCCCTGTTCCCTTTCTTGAAAATAGGGACCATATCAGCAATCCTCCAATCCTCCGGAACCTCTCCTGTCTCCATTTCTCTTCCTTAGGTTTGTTGAAGTGGCTGTGCCTGTAAACGTACCCGGTTTACAGCAGCAGGGTTTACCTATCCTTGATTCTTGAATTGTAAGATAGTCATGGGAACTCAGTAGAGTGATTTCACCCAGCTTGAATTGAAAGATTGGGTGGGATAGGAGCATCCTCATTCTAAGGTGAGAAACTAAGAGTGGAGTGGCAATCCAACTCAAATACCGCTCCACTGGGAATTTACAGGTCCATATGTAACAGAGGAATTGGTGATGTGGACACTTCCAGCAAATTTTGTGCCATTGAACATCAATTATTCAGGAATTTAATAATGTGGATAACATGGTTGCACAGTAGTTAGCACTGCTGCTTCACAGCCCCAGGGATCTGGGATCGATTCCCAGCTTGGCTCACTATCTGTTTGGAGTTTGCACATTCTCCTCGTGTCTGCGTGGATTTCCTCCAGGTGCTCCTGTTTCCTCCTGTTCGCGCACGTGGGCGAACACAACCACTACGGACTCAGAGTTAGGTTCAACATCGGTACAACTTTATTTTAACGTCGACAGGAGTGCAGTCAGGACATACAGCCAGAACTGTCCCCAAAGCACTCTGAAGGCTCGCCGCAATGGGCTACAGTTATCCTTGAATTTTGATACGCTGTACGGTTCAAATGTTAATGTTTTGTTTACAGTGTTTGACTCTGACCATTCTGTTTCGATGTTTTCAAGTATCGTTTCGATGTTTTAAGTATGGTAATCATTTCTGTCTGATGGGTTTATCGATGGCCTAGAATCTCCAGGGTCTCTTGAACAATGGGTGTTTGGCTGATCTCAGGAAGTCTTTAAGGCCAGGAAGGCTTCCTTAGTTTTGCTAATCTTTAGGTGTCTCCATAGAGGGTTACTTGATTAGATCAGAGGTGCTGATTTGGTTGGATGGGGGTATAAATTAGTTCCTATAGGTGCCATCCTGTCTGGTTCCCTTTGTGTGCTAGCCCTCAGTTGCATTTTAAAAACATGTCTTTTGCCTGCTTGTCTGGATCTGTTCCCTTGTGATCTTTAGTAGAGAGATTCTGAGTGCAGCTTCAGTCTGCTTCTATATTATGTACCCAATTTCATAAGATTTGTTGTCCGATAACACTCCCATAGTGCAATGATGTATGAATTAGGTTGATGGGCCGTGCTAAAGAAAATTGCCCCTTAAAGTCCTGAGATGCATATGTTAGAGAGATTTGTGGGTAAATGTGTAGGGATATGGGATAGGGCCTGATTGGGATTGTAGTTGGTGCAGACTCAAAGGGCCGAATAGCCTCCTTCTGCACTGTTGAGGGGGGGGGTGTTCTATGATTCTATGAACTTTACATTAACCAAATAGCACAAACAATCACATTAGTTAGATTTGGATATTACAGGGGATTGGCCCAACTTACCTCATCTGTCCATCACAGAAACTGAGTTTTTATTTGTGTATTAGTGTTACAGATGGGATGACGATGAAGTGACCGTGAAACCCCCTAATCATCTGTTTGTGTACACTGAGGGAGAATCTAGCACGGTCAATGCACCTAACCAGCCTGTCTCTCGGACTGTGGGAGGAAACCAGAGCAGCTGGACGAAACTGACAGACATGCAGAGTCTGCACAGACAATGACCCAAATCAAATCTGGGTCCCTGGTTTATTTTGCAGGTTGCTTACAGCGGGGATCAAGAATGGACCCGATGACGGTAAAGTAGGATATGGCGGTAGAGTTGGGCACGCTGTTCATTAAGTTGATTTAAATCGTCGGGCTGTCCAATTTGGGCGTGGATCGGACCCGTGCCTGAATCGGGTATCAGTAAAGCCGCGATCTGCTCAGGTTCAGGTGCAGATCACGTTGAAGGCCCGACGCCCGAATTTACCGCGATTTTGCACCCAGAAACAGGCGCAAATTTTTGATACAATCATGCCCATTGTCCAAACTTTGCCAATGTGCCGTGTTGATCATTATCTCACAGCTTTTAGCTTATTTTGGGGATTTTTCCTCTGATTTCCACCCCCTAGTTGACAATATTTTTTCTTTATTTAACTCCTCCACAAGATCATATCTCTCTGGCTTAACTGCAGATTACTCTACTTGTACGGTCATCTCTGGTCCCAAAAGTGCTCCCGGTGCCAGAACAATCCAAAATTGACCTCTGCACAGCACCCCGCCAGACATTGAAGATTTTAACTTTTCTATCATAGAATCAGAGAGTTTTACAACATGAAAACAGCCCTTTGGGCCAATTTATCCATGCCACCCCTTTTTTTAACCACTAAGTAAGTCCCAGTTGCCCACGTTTAGTCCATATGTCTCTTTGAAATGTTTGGAGTTTATCCAGTTAACACTCAGCTAGTTCATACATGTATATTCGCTTTGCATAATCCAAGAATATGTATCATGTATGCCACATACTTCATCTTAGACTTGGATCCTACCATCCCTATTTTTATTTTTAATCTGATTGATGTTTTTAAGGTACATATTTTAAATAATTATTTCTAGTTTCTTCCTGCAATTTATTAATTTTTACTTAAAGTTTGTGCCTTCCTTCCCTTTGAAGCAACCGTATGGACAAAATGGATTATGAGAGATACATGTTTTATGCATCATTGGCAGTTTAATCAGTTCCCACGAACAATATTTTAATAATTTCATTTCTAGTTGGAACACCAAGGCTGTTGAGGTTGACACGTTATAAAATAGAGACAGTCTGCCTGTATTAAAGTCATCATTGATTCAACTTGGGAATGATTAAAATTATAGCGGGTAATCTTAGGACAATAATAAAAGAATTATGAGCTTCAGGCAGCATGATAGGTATATAGATCACTCCTGCTAATGTTGAGAGGACCAAGCATATTTTGTGTACTTGTTTTGTGCCAACTTTTGTTTTAAACCAGGAAACATAATCCTTTATAGTGAGCAAGACACCACAGATAAATGGGTGAGTATTCCCGGGCTGAAAGCCCTTCTGCAGTTTTGCGCTGACAGCAACCTTAAGCAATTATTGCAAGTTGGATAAACCAGCAGAAGTTGAAATATATTTAGCAATAGTGGTGCCTGTGAACTTTACAATACATCTTCTTTGGATACACTGCTTGAAAGCTATAAAGCGATCGAAAAATCTAAAATGACACATTATCATTTGTGCCTTTCTCTCCAAAGCTTGAGCAACCATTGATAATAATCTCTTGAACAGAAGAAGAATCATTCAAAGTTCTCCAGCACAGAAGACAGAAATTTAGAAATATGACTTATGGAAATTTTTTGATTTTCGAGAGCTCAGATCTATTATAAGATATAAAATTGTGCTTAATATTGGTAGATATCTGCACTTCGAGAAGACAATACATTGGATTACGCCAATGTGAAAGGAAATAGAAGTTACATATTCACAAAATGGATTTCTTTGTGGAACTGCTATGATTTTTTGAGAGGGGTTGGAGGAGAGTTATATCTTTGCCTTCATGCACAGGTACAGTACCATAGCATTGTATTACTGAACTAATCTAACGAACTTGAGCTCAAATCCTACAATAGCAATTTGAGAATTTGATTTCAGTTTAAGGTAAAATCCAGAAGTAAAAAGTTAGATAATATGGTGTTGCCAAATTGTCATATATAGAAAAAATCTGCTGGTCCACAGATATTCAAATGGCACGATGGCAGTGGCTAGCACTGGTAGTGTGGAATTTGCATGTTTTCCCAGTGTCTATGTGAGTTTCTTCTGGATACTCCGGTTTCCTTCCACAGTCCAAAAATACGCAGATTAGCTGGAATGGCCATACTAAATTGTCCCTTAGTTGTGTAGGTTGGGGATTAGCAGCACAAATACGCCACAATATGGAGTGGCCCTGGGTGAGATGCACTTCCAGAGAGTCAATGCAGGCTCGATGGGCCAAATGATTTCCTTCTGCACTGTAGGGATTCTATGAATATTTGGTCTGTCTGGTGTCCCAGACAAACATGACTGACTTTAATCAATACCCTCTGTATATTGCACAACCTTGAGGCCATGCCACAACATGAAGAAAGCCCCTATTTAGACCATGCACAAATTAGACTCTTAAATTTATTGGCCATTTAAACAGAAGTGCAAAAGTATTTAAAGAGACCTCACACCTCAATGAATCACCTCCACACTTCAAAAAATAATTAGGGGCACCTTTGCTTTTAATCGCACTAAACTTATCAAAGCATAACAGAACGTATAATTTGGGGTTCTCCAATCTTGCTCAATGCACCGCTACTACCAAAGAACAAAGAACAAACCAGCACAGCAAACAGGTCCTTCGGCCCAACGAGCCCGCGCCGCCACCCGATGTTCCCACCTCTACCCGTGATCTCTGTCTATGTTTATAGATCTATGGATTAAAAACCAAATTTGAGACAATTTAGGGAGAATTTGTTTTGCCAATTAGCCTAAGAGCACATCTTTGGGATGTGGGAGGAAACCGGAGCACCCGGAGAAAACCCACGCAAGCACGGGGAGAGTGTGCAAACTCCCACAGACACAGGCCCAAATCCATGTATCTGCACAGCACAGCGATAGTCACTGAGCTGTCGTGTTGCCCATCAAATGGTCCAGGTACGTTAACGACATGAAGCCCTAGGACACTCACAAAAAAAAATCCAAGAGTAGCCCTCTGATGACCCATCACGTGTATGCCCCTTGTTAGACAACAAGGTGGACCAAAGCACCTGTAGGATAACTGAGGATAACCAATGAGAACTGAGAATTTGGCACTCCATTCATTGCAACAGGACTGCAAAATCAACAGCCACGGACGAGTTTAGAGACTTGCTGCTGTGGTTCACCAAGAAGGCTCACCACTACTAAGTGCAACCAGGAATGGCAACTAATGTTAGGCTTGTCAGTGACATACACATAGCTAAAATGAATATTGACAAAAGCTTTCACATTATTGTGAATTAACTATTAGGAATAGTCTAATGATAACATGCTATTTGTATATTTTGTTTTTAAGGGAAATGTTTTAAAATTCAGCTTATTGTGCAGGCAGTCAGGGTATCTGGGAAACAAAGGTTGTGAAACAAGTTTAACAATCTGTTTAATTTAGAGTGTGTTACTTTGTGGAACTAATGGGCTGATGTTTGTACAAGACATTCTCCTGTGATTTCAGACTAAGTTGATTGACATAATAGTCCTAGGTTTTCTACAGTGGCAACTAGGAGATTTTCACATAATAATTTCATTGCAGTGTTAATGTAAGCCTACTTGTGACACTAATAAATAAATAAAATTAATATTTCAGATACCTGCTTTATATTGACAGAGTCATTTCTCAATCATGTACAAATGACAGGGGCACTCACTTAGCACTGATGCTGGAAAATCACTGGGCAACTTGCCCTCAGTTTTCGAATAAGTATTTGTAGTAAGGGAACAATCTCAGACTGCCAACATATGTTTGGATATTGTAGCACACCACATTAATGTTACAGTTTTAATGTTAATAGAGAAGGTCTCTTGATAGCTTATAGATAATTGAACAGACTGATATTATGTACAGCGCAGACCAGAACAAACTCTGTACTACATTAAGGTAATTGATTTGAGCCTGCATTTGTGGATAAGAGATGGCGGGGGAGGTGAAATTAATCAGTATTCCTGCTTTTGACTTAGCAATGATTCCTGATCAAAAGTATACGTGGGAGAAGATTAGTTTTAGCCGTCATGCTCCCTAAAGTCAAAGAACCTATCAACACTCACAGACAGGAAGAAGATTAACCAGACTCGCAGAATGGTCAGCAATTGACATCTAAGAGACCATATCCAGCACAGGTAGTGTCTTCCAGAGAGGATAGGAGAATGTTGAAAGAGAAACAAGAATTGTCATCAAGCATTAAATAGATAAAGCAAGAGATTTTAGAGTTGATTATAGCATGCTCCCACTTACTGGGAAAAGCTGTAATGGTGTCCCAGTTTCACTGGGTACAAGAAGAAAATATTTTTACAGAAAATCAAAAACTGCAAGTGCAATTCTGCCAAAACATTTGGACATGTGGTCTCCAGTGAGAAAGGCAGTGTGATTTCCATTAGGTGGATCAGTGGGATCCCCATCACATTCCACCCACACTTAGACATTCTTTTGGAAGTTGGGGTTACTTGTGTTGTGAATGAAACCCGTGGGACCTAAAAATGTTGGCAAAATTGGCTCATCAGAGATCTCAAATTAAAGTTTTAGGCCTCCCTCTCTCTCTCCCCTCCCCAACCCATGGACATTGCAACATCCTTTCCCTCTGCCTTCCAGCTCCTACAAACCAAGGGGAACACCCCAATCCTTGGTCATAAGAACTATAATTGCCAACACCACACCCCCTCCCCCCCAAACATGAGGAGTAAACTAAAATACAATTGTGGCCATGAGTTCCAGATCTGGGACATATCACATCAACCCATCTAATAAAAGGCACCATACTTCTCCATTTGTAGTCTTAGGAGCTCATCAAATGGATTGCCAAATCATACATCCCTATATAAGCTTTTCTCATCGTACAGAAGTAAAACTCATTTGTAAATGAACAAAATCAACAAGTCATCACTCTGACGGCTGCTAAAAAATCCCATTTGAAAAGAAGATGACCAGTTTCATTACAGTCCACCATGAACTATAACGCAGAGCACAAAAATGTCCTCAAACTCAAAATAGGGAAAACTGAAAAAAGATGCGTTTTGAAAAGCGGTCAATAACACAAAATTCCATGTAGAAAATAATGAAGAGCAAGTAATCATTCATAAGGCGGCCAGTCGAATAGTTCATTTGTGCAAGGATATTCTCCGAAAATTGTACCAATAACAATAAGTTTGAATCTACTTGAAGTGTTTTCAGGACATTAGAGCCAATACTGGAATAAGTGAAGATTGCTGTGAAGCTTCTAACAATCAGGGCTCAATCTTCCAGTCAGTATCGATACTGCATGCATTGGTGCTGCCTGTAAAAATTTCTGCAATGTACCCTTGAGCGATTTTTCACTGCGACTTACAATCCCAATTGAAGTGTCGAAGGGTCAGAGCAGATATTCACGGGAAAGACCTTCATGCATAAGAAAAAGTGGAAAAGGAGAGAATAGTTGCATGTCCAAGTTCAGGATTTGAATGATCTAAGTTTTCCAGTGGGTGAGTGAGTGAATGAATGAAGTGACTGGATGACAATGTGAGTAGTGGGTGAGAATATAGTGTGTGTGTGTGTGAGTAGATGAGTAATTGAGGTGGTTGAGTGGTGAGGTGGATTAAGGATATGGTTAGGTCAGGTCAGGGTATAAATGGAGGCATTGATTTTGGCCCTCAGTTCAGTTACACTGGCCAATTACTGAGACTAGATATTAATCTGTGTAACATTTCCAGAGTAAGTGCTGCAGGTTAATTATCTCAGCTCAGGACATCATTGCAGGAGCTCCTCAGCAGAGTGTTCTGGACCCAATCATCCTCAGTTTCATCAATAACCTTCTGTCCTTCATAAGGTCCAAAGTGCAGATGTTCTCTGATGATTGCACAATGTTCAGTATCATTCAGACTCCTCAGCTACTGAAGCAGTCCATTTCCAAATGCAACAAGATCTGGACAATATCCAGGCTTTGGTTGACAGTTGACAAGAAACACTTGTGCTACACAAGTAACCAGCAATGGTCACTTCCTACAAGAGAAACCCTAACCATTGCTCATTAACATCTAATAACATTACTATCACTGAATCCACAAATATCAACACTCTGGGGATTCCCATTGACCAGAAACTCAACTGGGCTAGCTATATAAACACTGTGACGACAAGAGCAGGTCAGAAGTTAGGAATCTTTGGAAGAACTTACTCACTTCCTGACTCCACAAATCCTGACCACCACCTGCAAGGCACAAGTCAGGAATGTAATGGAATAATTTTCCCATTTGCCTGGATGAGTGCAGCTCCAACAATGCTCAAGAAGCTCAAATGCATTCAAACCAAATCAGCTGGCTTGACTGGCATTCCTTCTACCAACATTCACTTCCTCCTTCACCAAAGAATAGTAACAGTCATGTGCACCACCTGCATGGTGCAATGCTAAACTTAACAATGGCTCTTAGATAGTACCTTACAGATCAATTACCTCCAGAAGGCCAGGGGCAGCAGATAATTGGGAACGCTGCCACTGCACATTCCTCTCTAAGTCACTCACCATCCTGTTTTGGAAATATATTACTATTCCATCAATGTCATTGGGTCAAAATCCTTGAACTCCTTCCCTGATAGCATGTGGATGTATTTACACTACATAGGTTGCCATAGTGGGTATAACTACATCTCAGGAACCACAGGATACGAAAAGCTCACAACAGCTTTTTCAAGGGCAATTAAAGATTGGCACTGAATGCCTGCAAAGCCCATATCCCGTGTATCTGGCCCATGTCTCAATACTGGCAAGTTTCGCGGAAGGTCCTGTGCAGCAGAAATCAGTCCATTGGAACTTTAAACTTCCCAAGCAATTTCCATTCATCTGTTGGCATTAGTTCATAGAATCCATACAGTGCAGAAGGAGACCAATTGGCCCACCAAGTCTGTGCTGACCTCAATCCCACCCAGGCCCTATTCCTGTAAACCCATATATTTATCCTGCTAATCTCCCTGACTCTATGAGCAATTAGCATGGCCAATCTACCAAACTTGCACATCATTGGACTGTGGGAGGAAACCAAAGCACTTGAAGGAAATCCATGCAGACATGGGGAGAATGTGCAAACTCCACACAGACAGTGACCTAAATGGGGAATCAAATCCAGGAGCCTGACGCTGTGAGGCAACAGTACAACCACTGTGCAATTGCGCTACCCATGAATTTCAGTGGAATCCTAATATACACCTCCGAACTTATGTCCAATCTCCATGAGGCTTGGGCCCCATGTGTACCAGGCATTACATCAGCAAAGATAATTGCTTCAAAAATCACATTGAGGAGTATTTTATTTATGATACTCTTGCCCCATTCTTAGTATCAACACTTCTTTTTAATGCTACAGGTCCACACTTTTTACTTTAACAAAAACCAAATAAATGTTTGCTTTCCTCCATAATTAACAACCGCCAAATGAAATCACTGAGCTATGCATGTTATATTATTTGAGGGCATAAAATTTCATTAGCTGATTATTAATCAAGAAGAAAAATGGTTTTCTCATTAAGGAAGGATTTCCACCTCTCTGTCGCTTCAATCATTTCAATGGTTCAAAGTGAATATTAATAAATCAACGGTCTTTTGGTATCAAGGATTTTATTGTGAAAGGGATTTCACAAAAGGATTTGTCATATCATCTAAATGCTATGTGGCAATGGCCTAGAAATTTGATAATGCTGCATCCATATTCCTCCTTCTTCTTCTGGTACCATGTATAAAAGGACACTGGTGACCATGGACTTTTCATGGGATTGGTCCATTATTTCGCTTGGCAAAGCGCTGCAGTGATTTGCCATTGTCTTCTGTGGTATAATTGACTAGGAAATTCTCCCACTCTTGCCGCCTGCCATGTTGGAAGGATTTACTGGCTGGTAAACAACATTTTTGGCTACACTATGATGAGATTTGGTTTGATTTATTATTGTCACATGTATTAGAATACAGTAGAAGGCATCGTTTATTGCGTGCCATACGGACAAAGCATGCCATTCATAGCAAAGAAGAGTGCAGAATGTAGTATTACAGTCACAGCTAGGGTGTAGAGAAAGATCAACTTAATGCAAGGTAGGTTCATTCAAAGATCTGATGGCAGCAGGGAATAAGATTTTCTTGAGCCAGTTGGTACGTGACCCCAGATTTTTATACCTTTATCCCAATG
The DNA here is from genome assembly GCA_024679065.1 of Sphyrna mokarran. Lineage (NCBI taxonomy): Eukaryota > Metazoa > Chordata > Chondrichthyes > Carcharhiniformes > Carcharhinidae > Sphyrna > Sphyrna mokarran. The sequence continues at coordinate 103,221,829 of JAGIQG010000007.1, forward strand.
GAAGAAGATGGAAGAGAGAATGTCCGAGGTGCATGAGGTCCTTAATTATGCTGGTTGCTTTGCCAAGGCAGTGAGAAGTATAGACGTAGTCAATGGATGGGAGGCTGGTTTACATGATGGATTGGGCTACATTCATGACCTTCTGTAGTTTCTTGTGGTCTTGGGCAGAGCAGAAGCCATACCAAAATGTGATACAACCAGAAAGAATGCTTTCTATGCTGCATCTATAAAAGTTGGTGAAAGTTGTAACTGACATGCCAAATTTCCTTAGTCTTCTGAGAAAGTAGAGGCATTGGTGGGCTTTCTTAACCATAGAGCCTGAATTTATCATTGCGTCTTGCCCGTTTCTCAGTACGAAAACTTAGTAAAGCTGGGCGTGGGGCGATTAGTGTGGTCCGTGCCCACATCTGCACAAATGCCCACTTTACTAAGGCCTGAAAATAGCCATGATCTGAACTGCACCCAAAACAGGTGCTACAGCAATTTAAATGCATTTGCATGTATTTAAACTGAATTAATTGGCTGCCTGCCAACATTTCCCCTTTACCATTGCATTTGCCTGTCCAGATTCGATGTTAAACAGACATGCTTGGCAAAAGTCTATTTCGGGCACTCCAGCTTCCGCAGAGATAAGATAAGAGTTTCCGGCAGCTCGCTAACTCAGGTTGGTGGTGAGCTAGTGCGTGGGGGGAGGGAGGAGAGAGGATGGTGAGGATGAGTTGGGCTAAATCATTCTCTGGTGAGGGGGAGGAGGGGAGCTGGGAGGCCCAATCATTCTTTGGTGGGGGCGGGAGGGGAGGAGAGGAGGAAGGAGGTGGCTCAGATGTTTCTCTGCTGGCCGGGGGGAGGAGGGAGGCCCGATCATTCTCTGGAGAGGGGGAGGGGAAGTTGCGAAGTCCTATCAAAGGTGGGTGCTTGAGAGCAGTTTTCCCAGTCGGAACTGAATTGTACCCAGATTCAGCACTGAGAATCAAAATGGTAAAATTGAGCCATCGTGTCAGCATGTGGGACCAGGACAGGTTGTTGGTGATCTGGCCACCTTTAAACTTGGAGCTCATGACTCTTTCTACTTCATCCCTGTTGATGTAGATAGGGGCATGTTCTCCTTTACACTTGCTGAAGTTGATGACAATCTCTTTTGTTTTGTTGACATTGAGGCAGAACATAGAACACAGAACAATACAGCACAGTACAGGCCCTTTGGCCCTTGATGTTGTGTTGGGCTATGTCTGAACCCAAGATCAAGCTATCCCACTCCTTGTTCCATGTGCCTATCCAATAACCGCTTGAAAGTTCCTGAAGTATCCAACTTCACTATCACGGCAGGCAGTGCATTCCACTCTGAGTAAAGGATGTACCTCAGACATCTCTCCTATATCTCCCACCATGAGCCTTATAGTTATGCCTCCTAGTAACAGCTACATCCACCTGAGGAAACAGAGTGGACATAATTATCCCCCTCCTCATATAAACTTCTATTAAGTCATCTCTCGTCCTCCGCCGCTCCAAAGAAAAAAAGCTCCAGCTCCCTTAACCTTTCCTCATAAGACCTAACCTCCAAACCAGGCAGCATCCTGTAAATCTCCTCTGCACTCTCTCCAATGATTCCACATCCTTCTAAAGCTTCCTAAAGTTTGTGGTATTTACTATCAAATAAACCTGTTGGACATTAACCTGGTGTTGTGAGACTTCAGTTCACCAGATTCTCTATCTTATTCCTTACTCTGTCTTGTCATTGTTTGAGATGTATCCCATTACGGTGGCATCAATGGTAAACTTGAAAATCCAATTGGAGGGGAATTTGGCCGCACAGTCTTAGGCATATAAGTAGTATAGGAGCGGGCTGCGAACACAGCCTTGTGGGGCACCAGTGTTGACGATGTGGTGGAGGTGTTGTTGTCTATTCTTACTGATTGTGATCTATGAGTTAGGAAGTTCAAGATCTAATCACAGAAGAAGGAACTGAGACCCGAACCATAGAGTTTGGAGTTGAGTTTTGTGGGAATAACGATGAATAATGGATTGAACATATTTCCGTGGCCATCAATCCTGGAATGGGACTTAAACATGGAGCTTCTGGCCCAGAGTAGGGTTGCTACTCTGTGCCATAAGACCTCTTGCTTCCATGTTGCATAAAACTGGTATGAAAATACCTGAGATGGAGAGTGCATTTATATACTTCAAGCTTTGAATATAAGAAGAAGAAATATAAGCAGACCACCTGATCACCCAAATCTGCTCCACAGTTCAGTAAAATCCTGGCTGATTGCCTTCCTCATTTACTCCATCTGGTTCCATTTGCATATCCCTTGGTCTCTTTAATATACACAAATCCATTAATCTCTCAGTTGAACTTAATGAGTGAATATGCATATTTCTCTGCAGCGGAGAATGCCAAAGATTTACAAAGCCTGGATTGGGAATTTTCTCCTCATCACAATCCAAATGGCCAACACCTTATTCAGAGCCTGCCACCACTAGTTTCAGACTCACCAGTTAAGAGAACATGCTCCCAGTATCCATCCAGTCACATCCTTTACTTTTTATTTTTTTTCAAAGAGATCATCTATCATTTTTCTGAAGTATAGATAATGTAGGCTGAATTTATCAAATCTCTCATTCCAGGAATCAATCCAGTGAATGTTTGTTGCACTTATTTTAAAGCAAATATATCCTTCCTTAGACACAGTGACCATGAATGCATCCAATTCTCCAGGTGTGGGTTTAGTTTGTTTATTAGTGTCACAAGTAGTTTTACATTAACATTGCATTGCATTAACACTGCAATGAAGTTAACTGTGAAAATTCCCTAGTCGCCACACTCTGGCGCCTGTTAGGTACACTGAGGGAGAATTTTGCTTGCTCAGTGCAGCTAACCTGCATTTTCAGAAGAAACCGGAGCACCCGGAGGAAACACCCACAGTCACGGGGAGAAGGTACAAACTCCACACAGACAGTGACCCAACTTGGGAATCGAACCCAGGTCCTTGGCACTGTGAGGCAGCAGTGCTGATCACTGTGCTACCCAGTTCATTCCGGCCCCACAATTGTAGTAAGACTGCTTTATTTTTTTCCTCCATTCCCTTTGTAACAAAGACTAACGCATGTCCAACTTTCCTAATTGTTTACTATATTTCCAAGCTGGCCTTCTGTAATTCATGTAGCAGATACCCATATCCTTCTGAACATCCCACATTCAAAAAAAATGTCTACTTTTCTATTTTTTCTTTAATTTGGATAAATTCACATTATCTCCACATTATCTTCCATCTGCCAAATTCTAGCCCACTCACTTCACCGGTCTAAGTTCTTTTGTGATCTCTTTGGATCTTTCTCACATCTTATTTTCCTACCTAACTTTTTTAACATCAGTAAACTTGAATACATTTTGCTCAATTCCCTCATCTAAAAAACTAACATAGATTGTGAATAATTGGGAGCCAATTATTGATCCTCATAACACTCTAGTGGTTACAGTATGTCAGTGCAACAAAAATACCATTTTGTTTCTGAACCATTTCTCAATACACAATAATCTGTTAACTCCAATCCTATAGTGTTCTTGGGCAACATTTTACCAAATGCTTTTGTCAAAATGCAAGTACATTTCATTTACTGATTCTCTTTTATCCACTCTATTGTTACAATCTTAAAGGAAACTCTGATTTATTAAACATGAATTTCCTTTCATTAATCTATGTTAACTATACCCAATCATATTATGCATTTCTGAGAGACTTATTATTATATCCCTAATCATAGCAACTGCCCTGTGACTGTTGCAAGGCTAATTGGCTGATCATTCTCTACTTTCTCTCTCTCTCTCTCCTTTCTTAAATAGTAGGGTTCCATTTTCCAATCCATGGAGACCATTCTACAATCTAGGGAATGCTGGAAGGTCAAAGCCAATGCATTTGTTATCTTGGTTGAAGGCTCACTCAAGTCCAGGGAATTTGATGGGTTTTAGTCCCATTACTTTCTCCAATACTGTCTTTACAAATGCTAATATCATGACCTTCTTCATTTTCAGTAGACATGTGGTAATTCCAGAATTTCTTTTATGTCTTCAACCATGGAGGTAGATTCAAATACTGGGATTTTCTGGCCTCGTTGTGGTCCGGACATTTACAGGGGATGTGTCAGGCCAGATTTTTTGACAGCACTATGGTCCTCTTTTAATCCGATACCATCTTTCATGTCTCTTTAAAGCCATGAATGGGCTACTTTCTTGTGGGGATTTAATTCTTTAAGAGACTTTCTTGTGAACTCATTCTTTAAAGTCTACTGGCTTTCAGTGGGACTGGATGATCCTGGCAATGGGCAGGGCTAGAAATTCAGTCAGAAGTATTCATTGAAAGAATTTCCCATTGCCTTGTTCCTCATTTTAATTTCACCAGTCTCCCCCTCCAAGGAACCCATATTCATTATTGGGAATCTCTTCCTTTCTTCCTACGCACAGAATCTGTATCAGTCTATTTTTATGCTTTTGAAATTGTTTACTTTCATTTACAATTTCATGTTTCCTTATTAATCTATAGGCCATGCTTGTTGAATTTTTGTTGTCTCCCAAACTTTATGTTTTTTGACAACGTGATGGGCCCCCTCTATTAATTTGACACCATCTTTTATTCTCTTTCAAGCTATGGTTGGGTTACTTTCCTGTGAGGATTCTAATTCCTTAAGGAAATATCTTATGAACTATTTTTTAATATTTTGTATCTAAGGAACTCTTCTTCCAATGAGCTAGAAGAGAGCCTCCCACCATAATGCTATTGGTATAAAGGCCACACCCAGTAAAAAGACTCCAGGCTCTTTGCATGTGCAAATTAGGGTCATTCGCTGGGATTTTACCGGCTGGCTCCACTCATCTATGGACAGAGCGAGCTGGTAAAGTCACGTGAGAGCTGAGAAATCAGGATCACTCCCGATTTCTCGGCTCTTACCATCCTAAGTGATGAGGTCAGCCTCTCACCAGAAACGAGCGAGAGGCTGAATAAATTATGGTAATTAATTATAATATTGATTTCCATGTGCTTAGTGAGCCCAGCGCTCAATTGTCCATGTTCATTTGTTTTAAGGCCTCGCCAGGAGATGTTCTCTCTGCCAACGAACCATTAAATGAGGAACAGTTTTGTTGGCCTTGCTGGTAATACCGGAGGCCATTGAGGCCCTGCCCGGGGAGGCTGAGGACAAGATTGGATGCCCCTTGAGCAGTGCCAGACTAGCATCTTAGAAATGTCCAATGGGCACCTTGGCACTGCTGTGGCAGGGGGCAGGACCTATAGGGTGGGGCCTAAAGGGGTAGCACTATCGCAGAGGGAGGGGGTCCACTGTGTGTTACGATTAGATGGGGGTAGGCAAATGTGATCAGTGTGGGCAGCGGGGGCGATGGGGGCAACATGTCCGCTGGCAATCAGTCGGAGACCCCATAGTTGTGGAAGAGTGAAATAAGATCAGAAATAGATATGTTCTTAATTGGTAAGGGAATCAACACTTAAGAGAAGAAGGCAGGAGAATGGGTAGAGAAACATATCAACCATGATTAAATGGTGGAAAAGATACGATGGGTCCATTGGCCTAATTGTTCTCCTATAGCTTATGGTCATATTAAAACATAATGTAATTAAACTAAATCAAATCTTCATCTTCAGCTCTGAAGTTAAAACATTGATGTGATTTATTATTGCTGTATGTATGAGGATACGGTGAGAAGAATTGGTCTGGACTCTGCCAAAAAAATTTCAAGTTCCTAACGTGCAGGAAAATGGGAATAAATCCCGGCAAATTTTATAATGTACTTTACCAGTGCGAATCTCCGACATTCTGAGCACTGCAGAATGCCAAAGCAGGATTCCCTCTGGTAAGCAGGAGGAAGAGTCTGGCAATTGAGCACTGAGCAGGCTATTGTGTATGCGCTAATATGTCAGCACGGAGATTGGAGCATGCACAGTGCCCCTCCCCTCCTCTCCTCTCATTGCAGGAGGGGCCTCCTGATTGCTGGCTTTCCCAATCGCTGGCCAGGCCCACAACCCACCCACCACTGGTCTTCCGACTGCCTCCACCTCCTGATCATTGACTTTCTGGACATTTGGTATGTGACCTCAGACTTTTGTATCATTCTTTCCCAATGGAAAAAAGTGGACAAGCGTATGTCCAGGGCGCGTGGTGTTCTTGAATACGCTGGCTGCTTTTCCAAGGCAGCAGGAATTGTAGGCGGAGTCAATGGATGGGAAGTTTGTTTGCATGATGGACTGGGCTTCATTCACAATACCTTGTAGTTTCTTGCATCCTTGTCAGAGCAGGAGTCATACCCAAGCTGTGATACATCCGGAAAGGATGCTCTCTATAGTGTATCTATAAAAACTGGTGAGACAAGTAATGGGTATGCAGAATTTCCTTAGCCTCCTGAGAAAGTAGAGGCATTGATGGGCTTTTTTAACTATGGTTTTGGCATGGAGGAACCAAGACAGGTTAATCTTCAGTCCTATTGAACCTCAGGCCTCACGTGCATGTATCCACTGGGAAAAAGCTGCACATGCACAGTTCAGATTTTCTTACATTGCCTAGGAACCTGCACTTGGGCCTAACGAATGTAAAGGATATGAACAATGCATGTATCGCCATTTCCTGGTCACCACATGCACATCTTCATACATGTCTTCCGCATTGTCTGGTTATGGTAAGCTTTATTCATAGAATCATAGACTCCCCACAGTGCCGAAGGAGGCCATTCAGCCCATCAAGTCTGCACTGATTTTCTGACAGAGTATCTTACTCATAACCCCACAAATTTACCATGGCTGATCCATCTAACTTAGACATCTTTAGACACTAAGGGGCAATTTAGTATGGTCAATTCACCTATCCAAAACATCTTTGGATCGTAGGTGGAAACTGGAGCATTGGAAGGAAAAGAACACAGTGATAAGGGGAATGTACAAACTCTCCACAGACAGTCAGCTGGGATTGAACCTGGATCCATGGCATTTTCCTTCGATCTAGTCTGTCTCTGAATTCTGTTGGGGCTTGTCTGACAGTTATTTCTTTCTGCTTTTACTTGCCGTTGGGTTCTTTACTTGGTACTTTTTCCATAATCTTTTCCACTATCGCTGTCTGTTATCATAATTTTGGGTCTTAGCTGAAGTTGTTCTTAATCAGGATTGATAGATATTGATGTAGGCAAGATGTTTGTAGACTTTACTATTTAAATTGTATAGTAACTATGTATGTTAAATGGGTGAACACATTGGGCAAATTTTATTGACACATCCCGCCCAAGTTTCGCATGATCCTGCCCGAGGCCAACGGAGAATGCCATTCTCCAATTCGAATCCGTCCCCGGGATCAGGGCTGGCATGCCAGTAAAATTCCAGCCATTGTTTCATATCTCTCAGCATACTCTGTCATGTGATCTTACATAGCTGATGATGTAGCCTATTTACATTTTTAACATTAGCCCTTTGTATTACACAAGTCTTTAATAGGCGGCATGGTAGCACTGCTACCAGAGATCCGGATTCAATTCCCAGCTTGTGGCAATGACTGTGTGGAGTTTGCATGTTCTCCCTGTGTCTGCATGGGTTTCTTCCAGGTGCTCCAGTTTCGCTCCACAGTCCCAAAGGCACTTTGGTTAGCTGCTAAATTTTCCCTCAATGTACCCAAACAGGCACTGGAGCATGGAACCAAGGGAATTTTCACAGTAATTTAAATGCAGTGTTAATGTAAGCTTACTTGTGTCACTAAGACATTAAACTTTAATCTTTGGTCTGTGGATCTAATGAACATCACATACATGCACCTAATAGAGGACCGAAGGATTGAATTAAAGTAAATGCAGAGTGAAACAGGAAATTCAGAGCTACACCACTAAAGCCATATGATAAAGCGGTCATGAAACCTGAAGGCACAGCAAACAACCCCCCTATCACATCCAGCCATTTATTGTGATGAACATAAAATGATCAAAAATCACTGCGAAATGCAGTTTGTAAATCAGCACGCAAAATGTATAATTTTTCAAAGTACTGCAAAAACCACACATTGAACTAATCCAGTTCTGACATCAACATCTCAGATGGAGTGAGACCATTGCTGATATCAGATGATACTCTACAAAGAGAGAAAATGCCACTGATTCTTAAGTGATTAAATTGCGAAGTGAACAATTTTCAGTTGGTGAACAAAGTCCTCATCTCATTGTTGACTAAATGCATTGTTAAATGAATACAGAAGTTTGCCTATGTAATAGTTTTACTGAAGAAGTTGAATGGTGAATTTGCGTTTAAGTTTGTTGTTTACACTTTCAAAACAAACAACTGAAATACGTTATATCTCTCACTTATGATGAAGGAAGGAATTAATGTATTGAAAATTGTATTGGGTATTTTATCCACTTCAGGTTACCATACACATGTACCAGCACAGGGAGTCTAGAAAGAGAATAAAGGAATCCATAATTGGCCAGCATATGCAGTTCTATTTCAAAATAAATCTTGCTGATTCTTCCCAAGAATTTCACAATCAGCAACCAATGAAAGTTCCCTCAGTTTCTCTAGATAGGTTTGAATGAGGAAAATGAGAGGCAAATTATTGTTGGAAATTTACAACACAGCACAGGTGAATGGTTATTATTTCATAGACAAGTGAGGAAAAACATCCAACAAAGGATTATTACATCAGGGGATTTTAATGGATACTGAATACAATGTTCAGAATAAAACAAGTCTGGAATTCTGGCTTTACTTACAAAAAGCTGACCAATAATCCAGATATTTGAACATGGGTTAAAAAAAAGGATTCAAGCTGTGCAATGGTGATCCTTGGATCCTAAATTTCAGGGCAAGGTAAGGTATACTTAATGAGTAACAATAACTTTAAACCATTGAACTTTAGGGTCTCAGGATCTAGAAGGTACATATAGAAGTATGGGGATACAATGGACTAAAAGGAAAGAGGTGGTACATTAATTAACTGGAATAGGTTTTAAGTGGTATTTATGAGACAAGAGACAGAACATGGAAGGTGGAATTGTTGGAGGAAAAGTGAATAAAATGAGCCAGCTTGGATGACAGGAAAGGGAAGGTAATGTAAATGATTAGGGATAAAATAGACATTACAATGGAGTAAATTGCCTGCAACAGAGAATCAATATCAGGAAAAGCTCAGAGAGACAAATCTTGACTTTTGTGATGGTACAAATAGACGATAGTAACTTGGCAATCCATTTTATATCTTTCTTGATTGACTTCAGGGAAAGTTAAAAGCAACTGCCGACAGTGCAAAACAACCAGGGAAGAACTAAACAAGTGAAAGCAATTAAAACAAATTGGCTAGATCATCCAGAGCAAAGGGAAAGAAAGGCAAAAGAATATAGAACTGTTGACTTATAAAACAAAAGTCAGAATTGGTGAAAATGTGGACAATGTTGGAAAACTAAATCAGCTCCTTTGAAGAAAAAAGGCTCAGAGAGAGATAATAGCAAGAGCAAAATGTAAGATCCAATGTAGCCAGAGAAAGCAACATAACACAATTTAAAGTTGTTGTTTAGACAGTTAAACAGAACTGTTTTTCTATTGTTAGTTTCTGTCAGCCACTGAAACCAGGTGAGTTTTTATTTAAATCCCATTTATGGGTGTCACTGGCTAGGCCAATATTTATCCCCATTCCTAATTGCCCTTGAGAAGGTTCAGTTATGGGCTCAGAGATAATCGAAAAAGGACATAAGAACTAGCAAATAGTAAAACTTTAGTGTTGTTAGTTATAAAAGGATTGGTGGAGGAGGGGAGACATTAGTCGTTGTGGGAGTGGCGATGGAATTCACGTAGTTATGGATGAGTTAACCTCACATTGGTTCAAGGGAAAATTCTGGAATTATTTATCAAGGAGAAGGTCATGAAAGACTTCTAGCAAGAGTCAGCATGGAGTTTGACACAGAGAGTCATGTTAGGGAGATTCAATAGAATGTTTTGTAAAGAATAACAGAAAGGGTTAGGATGTTGGCCTGAAGATCAAGTCCTTATTCCTGTGCCTTTGGGACAGTAACCATTGGAATTCAGTGCATAACAATATTTTTTTTTTAAAGACAGCATTGCACATGTGGTGGCCTCAAACCTTCAAGAATATTATGGAGAATTTCCTTAGCAAGTGAATTATTGAGAATTTCTAGTGCCAACCTGTGTCAGAGAAGTGCAGAGGGCAGTGGCCAGTCACACCTCCCTCCCCTCAGAGCTATAGTGACCTTGGTGCCCCTGGCGATATACCCTTGACCGTTTCCCATCTTCAAAAAGCTGTTGTGAACCTTACCAACATGGGGTTCGAATATTCAGTGAGGAGGATGGGGGTGTGAGTCGTGTGGCATGTAGGCCCTTTAAGAATATATAATTTAAGAATGTATTTAAATGAATTTCCCACCTTTGTGAACAGGAATCTTTCTCTGTCACAGATGAGGGACAGGAAATCGGGAAGTACTATCTCGCCAGCAAAAATCTTGTTCATCACCTCTCACGGGATTTTGTGTCTGTGTCGCTATTCTCTCTGATGGAGAATGTGGACATAAAATCATCCCCAAACTTGGAGAGGAAAAAATGCGGTGTTGTGAGGAAAGAACAGAGACTAAATGAGTCATTCTTTTAAGGAGCTCCCATCATAGTCACATAGAGATAATAGTAGGCCATTTGGCCCTTTGAGATTCATTATGATTCTGACTGGTTATCAAATTCAATACCCTGATGCCCTCTTCCCCTATATCCCTCGATCCCTTTAGCCTCCAAGAGCTATATCTAATTTCCTCTTGAAATCACAATCTTCTGGCTTCACCTACTTTCTGTGATAGTGAATTCCGCACATTCATATCCCTCTGAATGAACAAATCTCTCATCACTTCAGTCCTAAAACGTTTACCCCTTATCCTCAAACTATGACCCCACATTCTGGATTCCCCCACCATTGGGAACATTCTGTCAAAATCAAGTCTGTCTTATCCTGTTTGAATCTTAGAAGTTCCTATGAAGGTGGCCTAGTCTCTCCTCATATGACAGACCTGTCATCCAAGGAATCAGCCTGGTAACTCTTCGCTGCACTCCCTCTATAGCAAGGAGATACTTCCTCAGATAAGGACATCAAAGCTGCATACAATACTCCACGTGTGGCCTCACTAATTATGAGCCAAATGACCTTCTTGTGTACTCCTTGACTCAAAGAAATGACTGACTTAGTTATTGTCTTGATCGTTATTCAATTATTTATCATAACACTGTAGCATAGAACATAGAATATAGAACATAGGACACTACAGCATATACAGGTCCTTTGGCCCATCAGTTGCACTGATCATATCTCTACCTACCAGTCCTATCTATAACTCTCAATCCCATTAAATCCCACGCACTCATCCAGAATTCTCTTAAAAGACTCCAACGAGTTCACCTCCATTACCACCAACAATACCGATTCCTCTCACTCACCACCCTCTGAGTGAAAAACTTACCCCTGACATCTCCTCTGTACCTATTCCCCAGCACCTTAAACTTGTGTCCTCTTGTAGTGACCATTTCAGCCCTGGGAAATAGCCTCCGAGCATCCACCTTATCTATATCTCTCAGCATCTGATAAACCTCTATCAGGTCGCCTCTCAACCTTCATCTCTCCAGGGAGAAGAGACCTAGCTCTCTCAATCTATCTTCATAAGGCATGCCTCCCAATCCAGGCAACATCCTTGTAAATCTCCTCTGCACCTTTTCAATAGCTTCCACATCCTCCTTGTAGTGCGGCGACCAGAACTGCTCACAGTACTCCAAGTGGGGTCTGACAAGGGTCTTATAAACTTGCAGCATTATCTCCTGACTTCTAAACTCAATCCCTTGATTAATGAAGGCTAGTACGCCATACTCCTTCTTGACCACATTCTCCACCTGCAAGACTGATTTAAGAGTCCTATGGACACAGACCCCAAGGTCCTTCTAATCCTCTACACTGCTAAGAGTCCTACCCTTGTGCATGTTAAGCACAAAAATAAATTTTGTACCATAAAGGCATTGGGTAGGAATAAATCCTTTTTTTCAAACTATCTACCTGCATTACATGAGGAGGACAATTTATTTATGCACTCAATGTGTTATAACTTTAATCAATGAGCAACACCACACAATATCCACTGATATTAGATAATAAAACATCAGTGGAGTGGGAATGCATTCTGGTTGTCACATTTTTATTATGAATTAATGTCGCAGCATTGGCTATTTTTCTACAAAACACTTTATCACATTCTTCCATTATTAGCTTTTGTTTATAATGCTGCTCCTTATTCTTTATTTCTTCCTTTTTCTTTGGAAAATTATGAGTTTCTTTCCACCTGGGTAGATTTTTGACTCTCTGCAATCGGAGATCTCACAAAAAAAATCATATGACTTGGCCCTTCAGATTGAATTTCTGTAAAGGGAAGCTTTATAGAGGAGATTTGTGTGGCTATTGCAATGAGGGAAGATAGGAAAAGCTGAGGTTGAAAGAGAGAAGATTTGATTAAGATTTAGAGGAATTGTGAGGGGCCTGGATAGCATGCATGGGAAGGGGTTACTTCTTTTAGTGGAGAGGTCAGTGACCAGGAGGCATGGAGTTTAAGTGATTGGTAGAAGGAATAGAGAGGAGATGAGGAAATGATTTTTTTCCACTAAGAAGGTTATGTGGGTCTGGAACTCATTGTACAGAATCTTCCCATCCCATCTACCACAGGATTCGTAGCAAGCTGACATGGACCATGCAAAGGTCCTTTGACCTTGGGCAGAATTTTCTTGTTTTGGGATGAGTGCAGTAGGAAAATCCCTCCCATTGTGTGAAAGAGTAGTAGAAGCAAAAGTCCTCAACTGGTATTTGAATATACATGTGTCAGCCGATGGATCATTTAAAACAATATTATTCCATCAAGGGATATGAGCTTTTCTGGCTAGGATGTGAGATTAGACTGATAGTGGCTTGGCCAGTGTAGTCACAATGAGCCAAGTGGCCTTTTTCTTTATTGTAATCTTTTTACAATTCTGTTTCGATAATTATGATTGTGAAGTTGAGCCCTCAGATTTTTTGTTTCCCTTACTGGCATATTTAACCTGTACAGTGCATAATACTCCAAAGAGAAAACTGGAATGCTGCAACATATTAATTAGAGCTGATTCTTTAGTAATCCAAAAGTGCGCAATATAGTTGTGGTGTTATTGGTTATCTATTTCTCAGAAACATTAAAGCAATAAACTATTCAATGTTTTAGAGTACACTGGAATTCTTCCTGCAGACAACTCCTGCAGAACAGTAAATTACTATCCATTCATTTAATGAGGACCATTTTAATGGCACTGTGATCCCACAAGTCCAATTACTGTTCAGATTTCATAATTGCACATGCTCTCAATGGTTTTGTAAATACAAAATTGGACAGGGCCCAAAAATAGATACTGATTCACGATTGCTCTGTTCTTGTTACTTCCAATACTGGCAACAGGCAAGATTTCCTTAACTATAGGCAGAAAAAGATGTAGGCATTATTGGAGTGAGTAGTTCTGAGATTCTGGTGGTTGGCAGGTCAGAAACCATCGAAGATAACAATCTCCTCATCCCTAAACCTTCTTCACACTTCCCACTTTTCCATCATCTCATAACATGTCTGATTTACACATCACAAATCACCTTGTTGTTACCAGTGAGTGTGTCCCAATTTGAAATGTATAGTTTTTTTTTGGAATATGGTGAGGAATCATGTGATACCCTAGTGGTAAACCAGTCCAGTTGTCATATAATAATTTGTTAAATAATATTTAAATAATAATTAAAAGCAAAGAAAAATATTCAACAGAAAGGACTATAATATTTCAAGACATTTAAGTACATGAAGAATTAAACACACAATTTATATTGAAATTACTCCTTGTTTCAAAATACATTCATGATCCCTGAACTCATTAAGATTTCCCTTTCCCAAAGAACATTCAAATCAATTAATCCTATAAGTCAAATTCAGCTTATGGTTCCCATACAACGCAGGGCTAATGATCACATCTGGAAATGTTTTTTCATAAAAACATAAGAAATAGGGGCAGGAAAGAAGGCCATCTAGCCCTTCGAGCCTGCCCCGCCATTCAACAAGATCATGGCTGATCTGAAATGGATCAGTTCCACTTTCCTGCTTTCTCCCCATAACCCTTAATTCCTTTGTCTATCAGAAATCTATCTACCCGTGACTTAAATATATCCAACGAGGTAGCCTCCACCACTTCAATTGGCAGAGAATTCCAGAGATTCACCAGCCTTTAAGTGAAGAAGTTCATCCTCAACTCTGATCTAAATTCCTCCCTCACCACCCCCCCCCCTTTATTTTGAGGCTGTGGCCTCTAGTTCTGCTATCCTTTCTTAGCGGGAAGAATCTCTCTATTTCTACCCTATCCCCTTCATTATCTTATATATCTCTATAAGATCACCCCTCAGACTTCTAAACTCCAACGAGTACAGACCAAGTCTATTCAGTCTCTCCTCATAGGCTAATCCCCTCATCTCTGGTATCAGCCTGGCGAGCCTTCTCACTCCCTCCAAAGCCAATATATCCTTTTGTAAATGCGGCAACCAAAACTGCACACAGTACTCCAGTTGCGGCCTCACTAGTGCTCTCTACAGTGCAGCAAGACCTCTTTGCTTTTATATTCTATCCCCCTTACTCTAAAGGCCAACATTCCATTCGCCTTCTTGATCACCTGCTGCATCTGCAGATGGGGATTTTGCGATTTGTGCACAAGGACCCACAGATCCCTCTGCACCATAACATGCTATAGTTTTTTGCCCTTTAAATAATAATCCCTCCTACTATTATTTCTACAAAAGTGGATAACCTCACATTTGCTAACATTATACTCCATCTGCCAGGTCCTCGCCCACTCACTCAGCCTATCCAGATCTCTCTGTAGACTTTCCGCGCCTTCCACGCAATTTGCTTTTCCACTCATCTTCGTGTCATCAGCAAATTTCGTTACCCTGCACTCAGCCCCCTCCTCCAGATCATCTATGCAAATGGTAAACAGTTGAGGCCCCAGCACCGATCCCTGCGGCACTCCACTAGTCACCAACTGCCAACCAGAGTAGCACCCATTGATTCCAATTTTCCTGATCCAGTGAAGATATTTGAACTACCTTTACAAAGATTTCTTGCAATGCCTTGGCTCTGAGACTTTGATGCAACATTACAGTATCTCTGAGAAGTAGAGGATATTGTAGGACTCCTTGACTACCAAATGGCTCCTGGCCTCTTGGCTGTGAGGTGTAGGCTGTCTTCTGGCTATGAGCTGTGGATTTGTCTGACTGCTTCTGACAGTGTTAACAACTCTACTGTTTCTCCTTTTATTATTTCAAACTAGATAGTCAATTATCTGCATAGCTCAAGTTCATTCCTTTCTTGAAGTTTAGCATTTCTATAACCTTGAATTACTAAATCATTTCGATAAATTATTTCTGTATATGGTACTTAATATTTCTATAGCAGTCATCTAAGTTGCTACTACTAGAGCAATTCATACTTGATCATTTTTGGATAGTCTCATGCATTTAGATAACTTTTAGATGCTTGTTTACCCTTGCTGGCTATTACTATTGCTAAGCAAATTTCTACTTTTCTCCGTTTAATTTCTTGTTATTGTTGCTGCTACGCAAATCTCTGACACAGATGCACCTCTAGCTTTTCTCTCCACACTCCATTCACCACAATTGTGCCCTTGCTCCTTTCTCCTTATAGATATCCAAAAGCTGCCACCTGGCCAGGCAGTAGTGGAAGAGCAAGAGGCAAAATGTAGAAGTGTAAGAAGACAGTGATAAAGAGAAAACACCATAACTCACTCTCACACATGTAATCTGCAGTTCAGATGCACACATTGCACAACAGTACAAGACATCTTAGAGGGAGGATTTACATGTGTTAAGATATCGAGCATATGTGGCCTGCAGCTGGGGAAGGGGACAAGGATACTGCAGGTGTTGTCTCGCTGGAATGCAAGGTTGCACATGGATTCTCATTGAATCATAGAGTATGTACAGTGCAGGAAGAAGCCATTTGGTCCATCGAGTCTGCTCCGACCATAATACTATCCAGGCCCTATCCCTACCAACACTAAAGGGTAATTTAGCACAGCCAATCAACCTAACCCACACACCTTTGGAGTGTGGGAGGAAACCAGAGTACCCAAAGAAAACCCATGAACCTGTAGACTCCACATAGTGACCTGAGACGGGAATTGAACCTGGGCCCTTAGCATTATGAGGGGCAATGCTAACTACTGTGCCATCGTGCCACCCATTCTGCAGCAGAGGGCTCAGTTAAGCACTTTGACAGAGCAGGGTACAGAAGAAAGCTAATATGTATTCACATTGACATGCTAGAAGGAAGGTCTACTGGAAAACCTGAGGTCAATATCATGGAACATGGAGATTTCTGCCACAGATCATTCCTCAGAACTTGGAGATTATGCCTTGCAATGTGAAAATGGTGGCCAACACATTAGAACGCAAGGAATCAATTGGTTGCTGCACATTTGATCCTCCAAGCTCTGAGCCATTGTGAACACTGCATTTGCCTGACGAAGGCCATAGAGTTGAAAGCTCGCAAATTTACTATCAAATAAATTGGTTGGATTTAAAATCGGTGTTGTAAAACTTTATTGAGTTTACCCCAGTCCAACGCCGACATCTCTACATCATTGTGCACTCTGGCAGGCTTCCCTGTATCCCAAGCCTTTTCTGGTGTTTGAGTATCAGCCTTATTCAACAAACAAATCTTAAAGGCAATATTTGAGCTATCAGCTGTAGAGCTGGTCTATAAAATGCCATCCAGTGAGCTAGTATCTGTGGTATTCTACTTGGGTGCTCCCTTTCCTGTACATTTGTAACTATTGAATCACCATATAAAGAACCTCTGAAGTTCATATGATGCCCAGTCTCTGAACAAACAGTTGGTGGGGTTGTATCTACAGGCAGTGGACATCAGAAAGGCCGGTATCCTTCTCCTGAAGTGGCAGCAAATTATCCACAACTTAGTACCTGAAATGATGGAAGGACAAATGCGATGGTAAAGCAGAGTAAGAAGTGGCTTGTGAAAGCAGCTTCAGCTTGTCATGCAGAATGTGTAGGCTGAGATAGGAAGGAAGATAAGGTTTGAAGAAACCTTACAACAGCCACTGTATGGACAAAGACCCCTAACTTGGCGCTTAGCACCCTCTCTTGGCTTCAATCAACCATGTTCCTCATCTAGCAAGGTTCTGTATTATTTGTAGTCACAGTATGTCTCTCTGCAAAGAGACAATGGATTTTTCCACACGAGTGTGCTGGTCGAGTAGGCTAATTCAAACATTAATGACATGTCACTAAAGAGCCCAGAATGCAATTTTCCAAACTGACTTACCTTTTCCACTTCACTGGTCGAGGTCCTCACTGGCAAGATCATAGATGGTCTTCACCAGTGAGGTCTGATAAGACAGAGATAGATGAGGGGAAGGTCAATAGGAGGGGAGGAAAGAGGGAATTCTGCATCAGGAGTTGGGACTGGTGATCGGGGGTTGGTGGCTGACCAGGGGGCCAGTGATCGGGGGGGTGAGAGGTGATCTGAGGAGTGTGCAGCAGTGGGGTAGGCAACCAAGGTGGGGGGGGGGGGGGGGAGGGGTGGGTGGCAGAGTGGTTTGTAGAGGGTGTTAGAAAGGTGACATCCATGGAACAGTGTGACAGGTCTACTAGCACATTATACACACTGTAGCATGGCTAATCCATCTGCACATCTTTGAACACCAAAGATCAATTTACCAATCAAGTTAGAGAAGATCCTTCCTAAGCCCACTTTAGTAATGCTCAAAATAATAAATTTGAAGATATATCTTCTCATTTATTAATGTGGAGATGCAGATGTTGGACTTTAACCTGGTTTTGTGAGACTTCTTATTGTTCTCATTTATTGGTACTCCAATAATTGGAAGATGTCAAGTATTTCAGGAATGATAGCTAAGGCTGATCCTCCTCTGGTTACTAATTTTAAAATATATTTGTCTTCCTGTAACAGTCTTCTCTGAATGACAAAGAGTCTGAGTTTGTGGCCGTACTTCAGTGCTTAAGTACAAAAGTCAAGGGTAACACTTCCAGTAATGAAGAGGGAGCACCACATTTTTGCAGGTGATGGGTGGGATTTTCCATACAATCCACTGCAAACAGAAGTTTGCCATTGGTCTGTAGTGGTACCTCTTGATCCTGCCATTGTGAATAGGGTTTCCTGTTGAATTCACCCCTTGCTGCCATGAAGTCTGTGGCGCAGTGCACCATTGGTGGGACCAGAAGATCCCACCGGTGTGAATGGCCTGAAATTTCTGGATTTAGTCTTTTAGATGAGACGTTAAATCAAAGCCCCCTGTCCCTGCTCCGATGGAAGTAGAAGATCCTCTTTCAAAGAGCAGGGAAATTATCTCTCAGTGTCCAGATTTCTATGTATTCCAACATTCCCCAAAATAAAGATCATCTGGTCTTTATCAAATCGCTGTTAGTAGGAGTTTGCTAGATGCATTTTTGTTGCAGTCTTTCCTACATTACAAGTGATTACATTTCAAAGGCTACAAAGTACTTTGAGATGCCCAGCAATTGTGAAAGTTACGGCATAGATGTACATCTTTCTTTCAGTAAAATAAAGTGTCAATGAAATGTTGACCCATAATTGTAAGCTAGCTTTGTGACAACTTATTAAAAACTGATGGCTTCATCTGAACAAGCAGTTAGGATTGAGTTGAGCATCAGAAAGTAGACTCAAGCCCTTTCAAGCTGATTAGATAATGCAGTGACGACAAAAGCGCATTCTACCAAATATGCTTCCTGTACTTGTGGTATAAATAATAATTAAAACTCCTTGTCAATTGTAGGGAAAAAGTATGTTTTTATCAAGGCAGAATACAATGAATGGCAGTTGTTGGACAATCTTTTACACATGCAATCCTTTAAACTTTCAGTCTGCTAAGTCTCTAGCAGAAGTTTGAAGTGTTCAATTATCAGTGAAATAAGACTTGAAAAGAATTCCCTAAGTATCTGGGGGAAATAAAAATCAGAAATGTGTAATTCTGTAATTGGGCTGTGCATTTTTTCTCTGCGCTAATAGAAACTTTTAAAATTTATTTATTAGTACAATAAATAGGCTTACATGAACATGCAATGAAATTACTGTGAAAATCCCCTAGTTGCCATACTCTGGCATCTGTTCAATACACAGAGAGAATTTTGTATGGCCAATGCACCTAACCAGCCCTCTTTTTGGAAGAAGCTAGAGCACCCGGAGGAAACCCTTGCAGACATGGAGAGAACATGCAGAAGTTAGGCTGGCAGATTTTTCAACATTTCCTTCCAGCTTCCTATTGAAATAATCCATGATTCAGTGGTACAATACATGCACACACTAATATAATTGCTCCCAGTAATTGCTGTTGGAGGTGAAGTAAAGCAGTGAGATCAAAGAATTCAGCCCAGTTCTCTCTTTCTCCCACGTTAGCCATCAGATTAGCCCTGAACAGATAACATGGTGATCAAACAGCCTGCTTTTTTCTCATCACCACGGCTTGTCTTTTGGTGAAAGTAACCTTTTCCACACCTGCTCTGCACTTTTTATGATTTGGGAGTGTTAATCACTCAGCTTTTTGAAACCTTCCATTAACAGCAAAGCATATCTCTAAATTTAAGCCAAATTTCAGTTCCAGTCTCCCCTAGGCAGTTTGAAATCGGCAGAAGTTGATCATATTAAGTCACCAGAATCCTTCAAGTAGCTTTTTAATAAATGACCATTAAACTTCATCACTGAGGCTTCAGTTACAGTTAGGGTATTTAAATGATAAACTGTTATCCTTGGGGTGGCATGGTGGAACAATGGTTAGCACTGCTGCCTCACAACACCAGGAGCCCGGGCTTGATTCCTGGGTTGCGTCACTGTCTATGTGGAGTCTCACGTTCTCCCCCTGTCTGCTTGGGTTTCTTCTAGGTACTCCAGCTTCATTCCACAGTCCAAAAAATGTGCTGGTTAGTTGCATTGGCCATGCTAAATTCTCCTTCAGTATGCCCAAACAGGCGCCAGAGTCTGGCAACCAGAAGATTTTCACAGTAACTTCATTGCAGTGTTAATGTAAGCCTAATAAATCAACTTGAAAAGTTAAACTTAAACTCTCTTTATTTGACTGATTTAAAAAGTTTAAATCATCATCACCTTAAACAAACTTTGTGCCTTTCTAAAATTCTTAAAGGAAGAGAATGCATAATTCTCCTTTCCTGAAATCATTGAATAGATGATGGCTTTCAAAGAATCAGCAATCTATTTACACATCTCCATGCAAACATGCTGACATATGTAAATACATTGAAATGTTTTTCTTCCATATTCTGAGCTAAATATAGAACAAGATTTGACAAAATCATCAGAAAGACTTAATAGACCTCTTTTTCAAATATTAACTGTTGATTATGAGATGTAAAATATCTGACTTTTTTGAGGTTGATAAAAGACAGACGTGCAGCCTCAGTTGCAGCTCTACAATTGCAATAATCAATGTATTTATGATTGGTGCAGCTACTCCCTTACCTGGATTTCAGAAGGGCACATGTTTCATATTCTCTGTTTTCTATTTCTTTATTCTCTCATGGATTTGGGTGTTGCTAGCAAGGCCAGCATTTATTGTCCTTCCTTACATGCCCTTGGATTGAATGGCTTGCTAAGTCATTTCGGAGTGCAGTTGAGAAGGAATCACATTGTTGTGCACTTGGAATCACATGCAGACCAGACCAGGTAAGGACAGCAGAATTTTTTCTCTAAGGGATATTAGTGAACAAGTATTTGAGAAGAGAAACAGACAAACTCAGTTGTCTCTCCCCTCACTTGGGTGGTGTGCACCGTGAAAGGTCCGAGTCAGCCTTTATTTGGTGCACATCTAGCTTTGGTTCACTGATATCCCCCTGAGTCCAAGGCATCATGAGGCAGCAGTGCTAGTCATCATGCCACCAAGCCAAAGGAGGATAACAAATTTGGGGACCTCACCCAGGGACTAATCCTAACACAGTGCAAGCTAGTTTCAAGTAGTCCGAGCCTTTCACAAATTAGGGACAGGTGCTGTGTTGAACAACTATTTTATGATGAATTTACCACTGGGCTGCAAGCTACAATAAATTAAAATCAGCACGCAGCATGAAATTTGCATGGGACTTGCACGGGAAGCGTACACATGGGGTTAATCGTGCGTTGCAGTTCCTGTGCCTATTTTTAGAGGTTGTTGAATTTTGACACCCGGTTTGTTAATCGCTTGTTTACAAGTGTGACTGTTGATTTCTTGCTTCATGAGGGCACAGGAGTGCATCAAAACACACCATAATTTCACTGGTGGCTGAGCCAATTCTGTTCAACTGCAGATGACAATATTTCATGTTTAGTCTAATTAATTCATAACTTGTACAGGCAGCTACTTGAGAGCTCAACAGCCAGATAAACACTTTTCCCCAAAACGTGGAGTGGCATTTGGTTCAGTGGCACATGAAGGGCTCTCGTTTAAATTGTTTCGTCAATTTCATTCATTCGCAATCGCGAATTCCTCCATCCAATTAATAACACCTTCTTTTAGGTGACTGTATTTTATCTTTACCTTTTGCAGGCTCTTGCTTTTAGTTTTACATTGTCCCTTGCCTCTTTAGTAATCATGGCGGCTGCTCTTGACAAGTGGAGCTCTTGTCTCCGAGGGGTAATAAACTGGCTCATCGAACATCAAGGGATGATTCTCCCAGCCCGTTGCACTGTTCTAGCAGTCACTGCAAGCTGGGAGACATGTATCAGGTTTCCCACTAGGCACCATAGCCTCTGCGCATCTCCGACCACCGGATTTCCAGCATTGTCAGCTCTTCACCAGAAATCAGCTGAATAAATAATGTAAATCCTGATTTACACCTGATTTGCAAGTCCAGTACGGACATCTCCAAGCCCGCTAGCAACTCCCCCTTGCCAAATGTGTTTCACTCCAGCAGGCTTGACAACACTTCTCCACTAGCGAGAAGCTGGCAGCACGACCCTACTGGAGTGAAAGAGGCCATGGGTGTCTCTTAGGAATTTGGGCGGTGGGGTAAGGAAAGGTTACTCCAGGGGCATTGGAAGCTTGGCAGTACCTGCCTGGCCCGATCACACTGCCCAAGGGGCAAAGCTGCAATGTTCAGGAAGTACCTCGGCACTGCCCGTAGGGCATCGGGCAGTACCAAGGGGTGGTGCCAGGGGTGGGGGGGGGAAGATTGGACCTATGGGTGGGGCAGGGCCTCTAGGGGAAGATGGTGGGGGTGGGGGAATCCTGCTGGCAATCTGTACTTTGGATCATTGACAGACGGAGGGAAGGGCTGATTGGGGCTGGTCGTCGGGATGGGGTCAGCACTGCACAGCAGTTGAGGGGAAGGGGATGGAGTCAGGGTTGGCCTGAAGAGATCACAGATCCGGGGATTGGAGGGGCAGCGATGCTGTGTCACGGGACTGGCCAGCAATCGAGCTAGCTAGTCACTGGGAGGCCGGCAATGCGGGGCTACTGCACTTGTGCTGGTCTCACCACTGACAGATTGGGGCACACACAGTCGTTATGCCGTCGGCCTCTCAACCGGGAATAAGATCCACCTATGATTTTTTAGCGTGATTCATGCTAAGACTCTCCGTGATGCACAGAGTCAGGGAGATAAATCCTGCTGAAAATTTTGCAGGATTTATTCCAGTATTTACACAAATTTGGCATTTAGAATTTTTGGGGGAGAATTCCACCCTAAGTTCTTTTTTGAACATCTTTCCCTGATTTTCTGCCATTTTCCTCTTTATCAGGTTGCACAGTTTACTGTGGACCATCTCTGTCTCTCCATATCGTAGTCACCCTGACCTAAAGCTTGAATTTAATCATTGTTTTGTTTTTCTCCTTTCAATTGAATTTGATCCTATTATAATAGTCATTGTTTAAATGTCCACAAACTGTTGCACTGTTCAGTAAATCTCATTCATTACCCATGACTAGATCTAATATTGCATGTCTGATTGTTGGTTCTGGGGTATATTAGAGGAAGATATTATGGTACCCACTTTTCTGTATATGATTTCGGGGGAAGCTTTTAATGTCCTCTGCAATCTATTGCAACCTGATAAACTAGGCACCAAAATGTACAGGCAAATTGTCAATATTTTGCAAGCTTTTTTTTGCTAAAAGAATAGAAAAATATTGAATTTAACCTATTTGCAGACATGTTTACAGCTGGAAACGTTGAGAGAATACAGTGTGCATGACAAAGCCAGTATTCTAGGTAGACATCGAGAGCAGAAGATCTGTCAGTGGAAGATGCAATGTTGTGATAGGGTGACATCTGAAAGCTGTGGGCAGCTTGACTTCTCACTCGCTCCCAATGAGCTTGTGACAAGAAAGGATGGTGAGGTATTTATCTCCAGAGCACTGACCTGACATGAGGTTTGATTAGCAACATTGAGGACAGCATGCCTGTATAATTATAGTTCAACCCGAAACAGATTCTCTTCCACTCGTGGCTTTGACCTGTTTACATCCTCTCCCCACCTTTCTCTATCATTGACGAAGTAATAGTTAGTGGTGCATAGCTGTGTCAGCTCAGAGCGCATGTATTGATATCAGGCTCAATTACATGAAACCTCCTTAACAAGTAGCATGCTTGGCACTAAAGGAAGATATTTATGTGTGTCAAACAGAAGTGTTTATTTGATTCAGTTTGCTATGGTAAGCTAAGTATACAAAGTGGAAGCAGCTGAGACTGAGTTAATTATGTGTATTATTATTGAGATTGCTTCCAGCATGGCATGTTGCCTGACTGTAGTATCTGATAAACTCTTCTCTCTGTCAGCAGGCTGCTTTTAATTTAATCCGTGCCCAGCACTGAAACTGAACTTGTTAGTAGAAAAGGAATCAGGTCATGCTCTCAGGAGTGTTTCACATGAGATTCCCAAATGATTATCACTACATTGTACTCAAGCTCTTATCAGTATGAACTGCACAAGTAAGAAAGGCTGTGAAGCAGAGATTTGAGGTTTTGTTAAGTAGCACTTTGTATTTTAAATAGCATAACAGCTGTAGAAAACCTAAAGGAATACAAAGTTGGCCCTGCTTATTGCTGAGAAACATAAGCCTGAACGCCCACCATCCTGGGAGTCAGCAGGGAATGTGTTATATATTTAACTAGTCGCATGGTGGCTTTAAGAGCTGATCACATGATTTGAAGGTGATGTCATTAGGGTGTTTCACAGGCTGCTGTTGAATTTCATTTTCTCCTCTGCACAGACAAAAAGCTCAAACAATAAACCAGTTGTCCATTATTTTGACAGACTGTGTATTTTTCTTTTTGTTTAAAACCTATGACCCCTAACATAGTTTGGACATTGCAAAAAGAAAATTGGCAATGAGTCAGGATTTTGTTTAATCGATAATGGCGCGGTGGCACAGTGGTTAACACTTCTGCCTCACAGTGCCAAGGACCCTGGTTTGATTCCTGTATATGTAGAGTTTGCAGTTTCTCCCCATATCTGTGTGGGTTTCCTCTGGGTAGTCCAGTTTCCTCCCACAGTCTAAAGATGTGTGGATTAGGTGGATTGACCATGCTAAGTTGTCTATTAGTGACAGATGGACTAGCTAGGGTGAATGCATGGGGTTATGAGGATAAGGCATGGGTCAGTGCAGACTTTATGAGTTAAATGGCCTTCTTCTGCACTGTAGGATTCTATGATAAATTTGAAAAGGAAATAAACATGGAAAGAAGATCAAAAGTAGTCAAAAAAAACGTTGCCAATTCTCACACTTTGAATATTAGAAGGTTGGGAAAAATCAACAAGAGGATTAAAGAGCCAGTGAAGGAAGACACTTAAGGAAGTAAGAACAAAAAAAAAATGTGTGGTGTTGTTTTAAAAGAGGGGTTTTCTGATCAGTGAAGCATGAAATTCCCGGCAGTATCTAGCATATTTGAAAAGAAGAGATGCTTTGCTATATGGATGGGGCCTTTTAAGAATACAAACGTCAGCAGTTTTCAGAGTAAAATGAGAAGCACTGGGAAAATGTAAAATGGAAAGAATATATACCGAGTAGTCTTGAGTTATTTGTGCTTAATGGAGAAGAGGGTGGTGAATAAGGTTTCATGGTTACTTTCAATGAAGAAAATGAATTATGGAATTCCTTTGCAGAATGTTTTCAGTACTTTGCTCAAGAAATTGAAATTGAGTTTCTTATATCAGCTTTTCTCAGTATAAGAGGAAGTAACATCTACAATTTGCTCTGTAACTTAGTTCATCCAGGAAAGCCAGGAACAAACACTTACGATAACTTGAGAAAGATTCCTAAAGAACATTAATAGAACATAAAACATAGAAAAACTACAGCACAAACAGGCCCTTTGGCCCACAGGTTACACTGGTCATATCCCTACCTACCAGGCCTACCTATAACCCTCAATCCTATTAAATCCCACGTACTCATCCAGAAGTCTCTTAAAAGACCTAACAAATTCGCCTCCACCACCACCGATGGCAGCCGATTCCACTCACCCACCACCCGCTGAGTGAAAAACGTACCCCTGACATCTCTTCTTACCTACTTCCCAGCACCTTAAACCTATGTCCTCTTGTAGCGACTATTTCAGTCCTGGGAAATAGTCTCTGAGAATCCACTATACACTGTTTATCCTGCTAATCCCTCTAACCTACACATCCTGGGTCACTTAGGTGCAATTTAGCATGACCATGAATCTAACCTGTGTATTTTGGACTGTGGGAGGAAACCAGAGCATCCGGATAAAACCTGCACAGATATGGGGAGCATGTGCAATCTCCATATAGACAATAACCCAAGCCAGGTATCAAACTCAGGTGCCTGGAGCTGTGAGGCAGCAGTGCTAACTACTGTGCCACTCGTGTTGCATTAACGATTGATTCAAGAGACTCATCAAGCTAGTTCAACATTGTAGACGATCCTAAATGAGGATAGGGTTGGACCTGCAAGGTAGTCAAGGGTCATTTGGGTGATCTGAGAGTTTAGCAGTTTGGAAGTGGACAGAATCATGAGTAGTGAAACTTAAATGGACAAGTGTAAAGTACTACAATAGGGAAAAAGGCTGGCGCTTTTTTGTGCTCTGCTGATACTTGAATAGTTAAGAATATAATTCAAAAGTATTCGTACCCAAAGCAAAATTAACATAGATTGACAATTAAAGAACTAAATAGTATGCTGAGCAGAATCTCCAAATTAAGCACAAATGATCCTTCAAGCGTGTAGTGCTCTGATGAGAGCAAACTTTGAATGCTACTTGATGCTGGTCACCAAGACACAAGGAGTATTTTGGAATAATGTTGGGACTGCAGAGAAGAAGCACAAGACTGATTGGGGGACTCAGTGCTGAAGCAAGTAGAAACATTTTGGGCTATTCTTCTATGAAATTAGGCAACTGATGCTTGACACGGGTGCCCGACATTTATGTTGGGATTAAATGGATAGAAAAAGTCAATCATTATTTCATATTAAACATGCCTGTATGTCAAATGGTCAGTGATTAAAGTAGCAATGAAGGATGACTATGCATGGAGTGAATTATTAATTGGGGCCAGTGAAGATAAAAATCAGAATTCTCCAGCTGTTCATGCCCACCATTTCTCTTAGCAAGGATGGAAAATGTGGTGCTTAGCCAAATCTCTGTTCACTGTAACTGAACCAAGGAATCTCACTGGCATAAGCCAGAGAATCCCAAGTGATCTAAAAGATAAATTGGGTCAGATTTTCCAGCTACCTTTATCCCAAGGCCGGAAATTCATGCCCAAAGTCAATGGACATTTGCATGGTCTGCCCTCGCCTGCTACAATTCCCATGATAGGCAGGATGAGAAAATTCTGCTCTGGATTTTGTAATTAGGGAATTTAATCCTATCATTTTAATATATTTGATTTGTGATAATAAAGCCTCCAATTATACTGGGAAAAGCTTCTTTTTCTAATGAAACATGAACAAGCTGGTGTAAGGATTAAAAAGCTGACTCCTATCTGTGATCAATGATGAATTATTGTAACTCAGGCATGTTACAGATAGGATGGACTTTTTTCCTTTTTTCAGATATCAGTAAGCAGAAAGTGTTTTGAATTCTTTTTAAAGTATGGGGTGGTATATATTCTCAAACCCACAGTTTGTATCATCCAATTTACTAAGAGTAAAAGGAAATATATTGCGAAAATAAACATGGGATTCATTGCATGCAGAGTCAGAAGAATTTATAGTGAGGAAGTTACAAGAAATCTCCAAGGATTATGATGAATTGAAGGAAATTAGTCTGAGTAAGAAAGTTGGAAAAAATAATGGGGTTGAAGGTTGATAAGTGTCCAGGACTTTGGAGATATGGGTGCATCTTCCAACTTCTATAGATTCTGGAATAGTTCTGAAGATTGGAAGATAGCAAATATCACTCTACTATTTAAGAAGGAAGAGAGAGAGAAAGCAAGGATCTGTGGACCTGTTAGCCTTACATCAGTGGTATGTGAAATGCTCGATCCTTTCATAAAAGATGTGATAAATGGACATTTTAGTAATAATGACTTGATTCTGCATAGACTACATGGACTTATGAATGGGAAATCATGTTTGGTGAAACTGTCGGACTTTTTTTGAGGGTGTTTCTAATCAAATTGATAGTGTAGGTGACATAGTGTGTTTGGATTTTCAGAATGTTTTTGATTAAGTCTCTCATAGGAGGCTCTTTAACAAAATTAATGCACATGGGACAGCAGATAATATGACGGTATGAGTTAAGGATTGGTTAGCATGGAGAAAATAGAGAGTAAGAATAAATGGATCATTTTTGCATTGGCAGATTGTAACTGGAGGGGTACCGCAAGGATCAGTATTGGGCCCAATATGTTTAAACTTTTGGATGGTCCTCCCTTCTATTAAATTGACCTTGCTCCACAGCCTAGCTATAACTGTAATAGTACATTCTGCATTATCTCTTTCTCTTCTCTATATGCGGTATGTTATGTCTATATAGAGTGCAAAAAACAATATTTTCCACTGCATATTAATATATGTGACAATAATAAATCAAATCAAATCAAATACAAAACAACTCCAAAGGGATTCTGACAGATTTACTGAGTGGGCTAGAACATGGCAGATGGAATATAATGTGAAAAATGTGAAGTTATCCACATGGTAGGAGGAACAGATGTTTGTTAAATGAAGAGGGATTAGTAAGTGTAGGTGTACAAAAAGACTTGGGTGTCCTCGTTAAATAAGTCACTGAAAATTAACATACTGGTACAGCAAAAAATTAGCGAGGCTAATGGTATGTTAACATTTATTGCAAAAGGATTTGAGTACAGGAGTACTGAAGTCTTGCTTAAATTGTATAGAATCTTGGTTAGATTGTATCTAGAGTACTGTGTGCAGCTTTGGTCCCAATATCTTAGGAAGGGTATTATTGCCATAGAGAGAGTGCAACAAAGATTCACCAGGACTTCCCTTACTGGGAATGGTGAGACTGTCCTCTGAAAAACAATTGGAGAAATTAGGCTTGTGGTTCTCTAGAGTTTTGAAGAATAAGAAGTCATCTGATTGAAACCTATTAAGTTCTTAAATGAATAGAACGTGTAGATGCAGGTGAGATGTTTCCCTTAGCTGGGGAGTCTAGAACATTTTCAAAATATGGGGAAAGCCACTTAGGCAGGGAATGAGGAGAACTCTTCTTACTCGGAGTATTGTGAAGCTTTGAAATTCTCTACTGCAGAGGGCTGTGGAAGTTCAACAATTAGTATGTTTAAAATAGAGATTGACAGATTTCTAAATACCAATGACATAAAGAAATATGGGATAGTATGGGAAAAAAGACATTAGAGTGAATGATTAACCGTGATTGTATTGAACGGAAGAGCAGGTTTGATGGGCTGAATGGACTACTCCTGCTCCCGTGTTCCAAATAACGCTCAGCAAACTCACACGATAATTAACTCAGACAGTTAGTTTATTCCACACTCAAAACCCAGTGGAGGAATGCTCAGAACTTCCCATTGCATGACACAGCGTAAGGTGGCAGGTGCGAGTGGCGGGGGGATGAAAGACAAATTTTACGACTACAGATAATAGTGCAAGGGCCACCAAAATGAATATTAGTTTGTGTGATTTCCAGAGTTTGAAAAGTCAAAGTCCAGAAGGCGATTCCTTCTGGTGCAGTTCAGACTAGATGTGCTTCTGATTGATTCATAGAATGTACAGTACAGAAAGAGGCCCTTCAGCCCATCGAATCTATACCGACCTCAATCACACCCATGCCCTACCCCCATATCCCGACACATATATCTGCTAATCCCTCTAACCTACGCATGCCAGGACACTAAAGGGCAATTTTAGCATGGCCAATCAACCTAACCCGCACATATTTGGACTGTGGGAGGAAACCGGAGCATCCAGAGGAAACCCACGCAGACACAAAGAGAACGTGCAAACTCCACACAAACAGTGACCCGAGCCGGGAATCGAACCCAGGTTCCTGGAGCTGTGGAGCAGCAGTGCTAACCACTGTGCTATCAGGCCGCCACAGTAGCACATAGAGATGACAACATGATAACCCTGAAACACGATGGGCTTAGACCATATGATAGGCATTGATCAAATACTTTTAAGATCAAGCAGACTTCAAGGGCTCCCAGAGGGATTGCTGGAATCCTTTCCAGCTCATGTTAGAACAGTAGTCTGCCACTGAGGCTACATATGTATGTTCAAAACTTTCTAAAAGATTGGTGTTTTGGGTCATGTGACACAGCCCATTAATGGTTAATTGCAGTTTCTGTGCTTCAGGCCAGAATTCCATTGTTTCTCAATGCTTTCCATCTATGAAAAGGACCTGGACAGTCCTAAGTGTGCAATGAGTCTGTTAGCATACACAATGGGAGTGATTCTTCCAGCTGGCTGTGCGCAGTTGATTTCCATATTTAAATCATTATTTTAATATCATTAGCAGCATGGGACTTCAGTCTTCAGGCCAGCTAGCTTCTCCCCCAGATAGGAGTAGCTTAATCCAATAGGGTTTACAGTAACTCCCCACTAACGGGGAGCTGGTGGCCCCACCCCCCTGGAGTGAAGGGAGGACATTGAGATCCTCCCAAAAGACTGAGGGTAAGGGGGTGCTCCATGTGTATTGATAGCCTGGTAATGCCAGCCTGTGCCCCCAGCACTGCCCAGGGCTTTGGAAAGGGCCGGAGTGGGGCAGTGCCTACTGGGGGGGCTGGGCCTTTGGGAGGTTGGAGATCAGTTGGGGTGAGGGTTCTCCTTTGCCACTCTGTAGTTGGGATCACAGGCAGAGGGAGGGAAGGAGCAGTTTGGGACTGGCCTTCAGGTGGGGTGGGAGGGAAGGGGGTGATGGGGGTAGGAAGCAGCCAGAATGGGAGGGTTGGGTCTGCTGGGGGGGGGGGGGGGGGCAGGGCTGCCAGCAGAATAGGGTCAGTGAGATCATGTCTGCTGGGGGGTGCAGAGGGAGCTTCCGGGCTAGCCCAGAGATAGCCAGGAGGCCAGTGATCGGTGGGTGGCGCTGGCCAGCATTCAGTCAGCTCCATCTGAATGGGGCTACTGCGTATGTGACCATCTCTACTCTGAAACATTGGGCCACTGTGCATGTGCCACTCTGTTATGCTGCTGGCCTCACCAGCATTTTCAAGATTTCCTTTCAATCTTATATGGACCCACAAGTGTAAGGATGATATGCAGAAGCTGAGAAAAAGATTGCAGTGCCTGCACAAATGGTAAAGCACTCCTCAGGCCAGGACACTTTAACTCTAATCATCTATGGTTAACTCCAGGCCAAACCTAGTGGAGACAAGGAGAAGCTGAGTGGTCAGGAGTAGTATTTTGCACTGAATTAAGCTTCCTTTGGGGACCTAAGGCAATGGTTTCAACATCACAATAAGTGGTCATAGAATTCACAAAAGCCCTGCAATGCAGAAGGACACCTTCAGCCTATCAAGTCTGCACTGACAGCAATCCTACCCCCGTAACGCCATGTATTTACCCTACTAATCCCCTGGCATTAAAGGTCAATTTAGCATGGCCAAACCTCCTAACATGCATATCTTTGGAGGAAACCAGAACACACAAAGGGAATCGATGCAGACATGCCAGAATTGAACGCACATCCTTGATGCAGCGGTGTTAATCACTGTGCTACTGTGCCATCCCATTTCCTCGATTTGTGCTTCCAGTCGAGATCAATACATCACATCTCCAGCTTTTCTCCTACGTGCTGCTACGCAGGGGCAACTTTCACATGTGCGTTGCAGCATTTCTTTCCTCAGTGTTGCAAGATTCTTTTTCTCTCCCTTGAAAAGAATCCCCTCTGCTTCACAAAGTTCCTTACAAACGTTCCAGCACTCTTGTACAGCAGAAGGGATTCTGACGTGTGGACCAGTTTGCACAATTTGCTGTAGTTGTCTCAGGGTGGTGTCTTTCTTGGTCACTTTCCTGATCTTATCCAGTTTGGTTACAGCCAATGGTAAGTTATTTTTCAGCGTATGAACCTGCACTTCTGTTTCTTTGTCTTCTTCAGAGATGGGTAGGTACACACATACAAAGTGTCTGCAATCTCTGCCTGGTTTGTATTTAACTCTGAGCTGGTACTTCTGAAGATGCATTAGTAATTGTTGGATTCTTGGTGATGCTCAGTTCAGGGACTTCTTAAGTATAGCTTTCAAACGCTTATGATAAGACTGTAGCTCCACAAATGGGTCATAGAGAAACTGGTGGAAGGGTTATAGGCCAAACAAGATTGTAGCATTTCTTTCTCTATTTAGGGATAACACTACTGTATTCTGCCATTGTCATTATTTCTTCATTATGCATCTGGACAGCTCCCAGGCCAGTCATACAACATATTGTGCCTCATCATGCACCTATCTATTCTAATCCTTGATCTGTCTGGTATGGCGTTTCAAGTGTTCATTTAGATGCTTGTTAGATGTTGTGATGATTCTTACCTTCCAAGTACTGAGTTCTAGATTTCTACCCCCTCTGAGTGAAAATATTTACCTATAAATTCCCTCTTTATTGCCTGCCCATTATCTCAAATTCATGTGCCCTCATTACTAACTTGCATCCATTGTTATCTTGACCAACCTACTGACTATGTATAGGTTAGCACAGTTGTCTGGGTCAGTTTCTTGGTGATTTTGTTCCCAGTGCCCTTCCAGATCATTTTGCAGAAGTTGAGAGCTACCATCAGATTTGACATGTTCAGAATAAATTTCCCAAGATAGGTCATCATGCCCACAATCTTCTGCAAGTCATTCTCACATTCTGGGAGTTAGCACTTGTCCCAAATATTTAATTTTGTACCAACCTATTTTGACTTTTTCTTCTATAGCATAAAGTTTATTTCTCTCATGCTTGCCAGCATCTGCCTCAGTCTGTGATCACATTCTTCTCCTGTGATTCCACAGACCAGCACCTCGTCAAACTCACATCCAGGACTGAATAGTGTTGAACATCAACTAGCTGACACATAGGAAATGATTTTACCATTGCGTCACACCCATTTTCGGGCGCGAAAACCTGGTAAAGTCGGGTGTGAGGCCATTAATGTGATCCCTGTTCGCGTCCGCACAGATGACCACTTTACTGAGTCTTGGGAATGGTCATGAGCCAATTCGCGCCTGAAATGGGCGCAACGCAATGGGCCCATATGTCAGCTAGTTGATGCTCAATACTATTCAGTTTTGGATGCGATTTAAATTGCATGCATTTAAATTGAATTAATGAACTTGCCGCCCAACTTTATCAGCAATTCCATCTTTACTATCGCATTCTGGAATCGGCCAAAATGGACATGCAGAATAAAAGACTGAATCAGATGCTCCAGCTGCTGAAGAGGAGAGTTCAGATCTTCCAATAGCTCTCTGACTCAGATGGGTAGTGAAGGGGGAGGGGAGGAAAGCGAGCCAGATTACTCTCTGGTGGGAGCAAGAGGAAGGAGGGAGCTCGATCATTGTCAGGTTAGAGGTGGGGGAATGGATTGGGGGTTGGTGAAGGAGGGACATCCAATCTTTGTCTGATTGGGGGGATGGGGGAAGGAGGACTAATCATTGGCTGGTCAGGGTGGGGAGGGGGAGGTGGGTAAGGTCACTGTTTGGTTGGGTGGGGAGAGGGAGGAGGGAGGCCTGATCGTTGTCTGGTCGGGAGGATGGGGGCAGGGGAGAGGAAGGCAGATCATTGTCTGGTTGGTGGGAGAGGGCAGATCATTTTCTGGGTTGGAGGGTGTGAGGTCAAATTCTCCAAAAACAAACCACCCCACAAACACCAACAACACACGATCAGTGAGAGGGAAAAGACAGCGGGTCATGTTCGGTCTGGGGAGCAGGGGGAAGGTGGGTGGATAAAGAGGACACTGATGTCTATGGCGGGGGAGGACATCACTCCTGCTTTTCGCTCCCAGGCCACTTTCTCCACTTTCTGCGGGCCGGCAGCAACCTGACATGGGTGTGCTTTTTCAAATTGTTTTCTAACTGTGCGTGTGCATCTCAGAATTCTGATTGTTTTGGGTGCCCCGCCCACAGCGTGATCCAGACCGGTGATTCTTTTTCAAGCTAAGTGCGTATGCGGTAGATTTCCAAGTCTGATCTGAATTGCGCCCAGATTCAATGCTTAGAATGAAAATGGTAAAATCAGGCCCACAATCTCTTTGACCGTAGACAACTGGTAATGCAGTCTTTGTGCTGCCTGGTTTAGATCTCTGGGGTCCTGATAAATCCGCAAATTCCCATCTGATTTTTCTACAATTACAACTGGACTAACCCCCTTTGCTGGTTCTTCAGTATTCTTGATGATGTGAAGTTTCTTCATTCTGCTCAACTCTGCTTTCAGTCGATCTCTCAGCATTACTGCTACTTTGCTGGGTTGGTATATTTTTTGGTGTCACAATTTTGTTGATCTTGATGGTGTGTCCTCCTTTTAAGCGGCCAATTCTCTGGAGTACATCTTTCTACTCACTCAGGATGTCATCAGAGATGATTGTCATTATTTTCTTGATTAACTTCAGATTAGTATAAGCTTCGATTCCAAGAATTGCTTTTGCATCATTTTTAACCACTATGAATGGAAGATAAATGGAGACTGTTCTTTGTGGTTCACTTTAAGCGTTTGTTGGCTTGCTACAGCAATTACTTCACCTGTTCAAATAGACAGCTTGACTTCTGTTTTTGTTAGCTGTTTTCTTTTATTTATCATATGATACAGGCTTATAGGAATGACATTTGCTTGTGCACCTGTGTTAAGCTTGAAATTCAACAAGATCTTGGCAATTTTTAAATTATTTGCCATTTTTTCCAATTTGTCGTTATTGCAATACGGAACAGTTCAAATTCCACGTGCGCTTCACCATCTGCAATTGTGTGTACTTTCTGCAATTTATACATCTTAGCAAAGTGATTTAGTTTATTACCGTTCTGGCACTGTTGTCCATAAGCTGGACAACACTTTGCAAATGCTGTGTTTGATTGTATTTACATGTTTTAACTGCAGTTTTATTCTTTTTACCTTCAGGCTGTCTATTTGTTTCACCCTTTCTGTTTAACTGCATCTAGCTGCTTGACTGAGCGGTGTAACAGCATTTGTCATCCATTTGATCTGGCGTTTCGTTGTCTTATTATGCTGCAGATATTTATTGTTTTCTCCCATCTGAAATCCATTGTCTTCAATAGCTATTCTCTCAGAAATTCATTTGCTATCCCACATATTATTCTACCTCACACGAAAGATTCTTCATGTTTTCCAAATTCTCAAGATTCAACTCATTTTCTCAACTCAGTTACATGCTGACCAATATTATCGCTGCCTTACCTGCACATAAACCATTTATATCCTTCATGTGTGAAGTATTTCTTAGGGCTGTAGTAAGCTTCAAATTTTTCCATGTATTTCTTCCAAGTCATCTCCTTTCTCAATACTTTCAATGTGAATGTGTTATAAACTTCAAGGGCGTCTACTGCTACTACCTGAAGAAAGATGGAAGACTGTATCTCTGGGTCTTTCTTATCTCAGCCCATCACTGAGAGGTACAGTTTGAAGTGCTGACAGAATCTCCTCCAGTTTTCAGAGAGATTGCCTTCCAAACTAAACTCTGTTGATGGTTTCACAACCTCCATTGTTCTTTTTAATTCACTTCAGGCATGTTATTTAGTGTTGCAGGGTGACCAATATCATCATTGTGAACTAACTTCATTACTAACAGACATGAGCACAGTTGCAAGGACATTGCAGCCTGGTTACAACTTAGATTTACATGTGCTCACTGGCTTTCTGCCCCAGGTGACACCATGAAGTGTGCCAGATTATATCTAATACTGAAATCTAATACTACAACTCTAATATTATTACATGGAGTGATTCAGAACTGTCATTGAAACTTAGGAGGAGGAATGGCCGTTCCATCCCTAAAGTCTGTTCAGTCTTTCAACTAAGTCATAGCTGGTCTGTAGCTCAATCCCATTTTTTTGCTTTTGCTCCCTCACCAAACAAAAACCTAGTAATCACAATCTAGTAAGCTTCCATTGATTCTGCAGACACATCCTTTAGAGGGAATACTTTGGATAAGAGATATAGGCAAAAGACCCATTCACCATGTTCTCTACAATCTTAAAGTATTGCACCCAATAGAGGATTCATTGCTTTGCATCCACCAATATTTTATCTTTGGGCCATACAATGAATCATTGAATTCCTGCAATGCAGAAGAAGGCCATTCAGCCCATCAAGCCTGCACTCTCAGCAATCCCAACCAGGCCCTACCCCTGTAACCTTACGTATTTACCCTGCTAATCCCCCTGACATTAAAGAGCAATTTAGCATCGTCAGTTATCTTTGGAGTGTGGGAGGAAACCGGAGCACGCAGGTAGAGGGAGAATGAGCAAACTCCACACAGACACGTGGGGCTGGAATTGAACATAGGTCCCTGGCCTTGTGAGGGCAGCAGTGCTGACCACTGTGCCATTATGCCACCCATGAGGTATAGCAAATGCGATCAATGGATTCTTGCACAATTTTCTGATTATTGCTAAACAATACTCTCACTAAGGTAAGGCCCAGAGCCTGCATGACATTTTGAATTCCACGAGAGCTGCTAAGGGTGGTGACACTAACAACTCATATGAAGCCAAGCTGCAGGTAGACACCCACTCCAAGGTTAACTGCAGACTACTGACAGAAACTAAAATGCTGCAGAAATGCAGCAGGTCCGCAGCATCTGTGGAGAGAGAATCGGTTAACCTTTTGAACGCCTGGATTGGAAATTGTGCCGAAAATGTGTAGCAATCCAGGATGGGAATCATAGAATCTCTACAGCGATATAGAGATCCCCACAGTGCAGAGATCATTTGGTCCAACAGTTCTGCACTGACTTTCTATCAGGGTGTCATATTCAGTCTCACCTCTGCTCTATTCCCAACCCAATTTTTCTCTGCACAGATGCTTCTGCGGAGTGGGTGTCCACCTGCAGCTCAGCTTGATACAAGTTGTTAGTGTCACCAGCCTTAGCAGCTTTAGTGGAATTCAAAATGTCATGCAGGCTCTGGGCCTCACCTTAGCGAGAGTATTGTTTAGCAGTAATCAGAAAACCATGCAAGAATCCATCGATCACATTCTGCTGAGCTTACCCAGCATTTTCTGTTTACTTTTCAGACTTCCAACATCTGCCGCATTTTGCTTTTCTCTTGCTGCAGGCTACTGACGCTATGCAAGGTGGCACAACACAGGTTGGAATCAGACTCCTTCACACATACCGAATGTCAATCTAACTACTCGATGTGACAAATTCATGCCGGTAAGACAATGTTGTTGTTGAACGGTGTGAATTAAGAAAAAGTAAAAAAAAGTGTCTTTGGAGTCAAAAGGTGAAATGGAGCATTGTATCCCTGTAAATGTAGGGGAAGGGAGAAAGGAATGTCACCGACCTAGCTGCTTATGAAATCATTAAACTCATTCTATTTTCCAGATCCTGGCATTGCTGCTGCTCCTGGCATTAACCTACTCAGCCGCCTTTGCCCAGACCTTTTGTGTAGTCAGTTCTGATGAAAGGTCAGCAACCTGAAATGTCAAATCTGTTTCTCCTTTCTCAAATCAATAGAGTATTTCCTGCATTTGCACTATTTTGCTTTTTTATTCGTCACTCCAGGTATCATAGAGTCGGAGAATCCTACAATGCACAAGGAGGCCATTTGGCCCATTGAGTTTCCATCAACCTCAAACCCATCTAGGGCCTATCCCCATAACCTCTTGTATTTACCTTAGCTAGTCTCCTTGACATCAAGGGGCAACTTAGCATGACCAATCCACCTAAGCCGCACATCTTTGGAATGTGGGAGGAAACTGGAGCATCCGAAGGAAACGCAAGGAGAATGTGCAAACTCCACACAGACAGTGACCCAAGCCAGGAAGTGAACTGTGCTCCTGTGTGTCTCAGAGTTCCCCTCACTCTTGCTTTGGCCTTGCCCTCTCCCGCCATTCCCTCCAAAACCTCCACTGCTGCATCTGAAACTCATTGATGAAGTCTCACGGTTCTTTACAGCATTAGCAATTCAGTCCATAAGGAATTCAACAGCATCAAATTTGCATTTAAAGATGTGTTTCTGCTTTAAGAATTTCTTAGGTGCCCCACCAGATATTTGGCAGTGGATGTAGCCTTCCGATTTCCCGAGATGGTAAGACATGATGAGGCGGATGAGGCACCAATCCTATTAAAATGAGCCCTCAGAGTTACTATTGCCTGGGTTCATTTCTGTGCCACATCTGATCCAAATACTGACCCGAGTTCAAGGCAAGCTTTTGAGATTCGACTTGACTGTCAAAGACTAAGGAAAAGGATTAAGAGTTCCAGCTCCAAGTGTGGTGATACAAAGGAGAGAAATAATTATATAATGGTGCCCGATATGGTTTTGATATCCATGAAGCAAGCCAGAGGTAAAATCAGCCCAGTTTCCTGGCATGATGGCACAGTAGTTAGCATTGTTGTCTCACAGTGCCAAGGACCTGGATTTGATTCCAGCCTTGGTGACTATCTGAATGGAGCTGTGTGTTCTCCCCGTAACTGCACATGTTTCCTCCAGGTACTCCTGTTGCCCTTTAGTGACCCAAGGGATCACTAAAGGGGATTGGTGGGGTAAATACCTGAGTTGGGAAGAGAGCAGGGGTAAGCATGGGTAAGATACCCTGGTGGAGAGCCAGTGCAGATCTGATGGACCAAATGATCGTTGCATTATAAGGATCACTATTTCACTGTAGAGATGCTATGATTCCCTTCCTGGATTGCTACAAATTTTTGCCACATTTTCCAGAAAATGTGCCGCTTTACACGTTATTTGCAGATTATCTTGTTCAGCTATATTGTTCCTATCATTAAACCGACTGCAAGTGCTCAACAAACTGAAGTTTCTCCATGAAAGATAGCGACTTGGATCAAATACAAAGAGTCTTGAGTGGAATTATAAGTATTATCCTACAATTCCAGTGATAAACCTGCAGTTAAATATGGCAGAGACTAGCAACAGGGCTGTAATATTACAGCTCTCAATCTCCAAAACACGCCTCCAATGCTTGTGCTTCTCAAGTGGAAATGTGAAATCTAATCTTATATCCCAATGTGAATCACCAATTCCAGGGAAGAAAGGGAGAACAATAGATAACAGAGCAGGAATCATTATATACATAGTAATAGGAGATGTTAAATACTGTCACAAAACCATAGTTTTCACATTATATTTCCATAATATTTCTCTGGAATAGTCAGGATCTTTTAGCATTGATTGACTTCACTTCCTAGCTAAAAAAATACCATGAATGCAAATGTACCTGATACTTTGGAATTAATTATTATGCAGCAGTATGTTTACAACCTGCAGCTATGGAATCAGCTATTTTATCTGAGCTATGAGGCAAATTCATCTGGTGCAGTAATATAGAAACATAAGCTTTAGGTATTCAACATTTGATAACATTGTTCAAGTCCATCTAACTAGGAGAGTCTTGCAGAGCACAATGAGACATTTCAGACAGTAAAATAAACCACAAGTCCAGATAGTTTATCTACATTACATGATCCTGCTGCCTGTAACTTCCTCTCAGATTGCTATTACTTTCCACAATAAAACACAAAATGCAATTTAGTTTTGTGTGACAACTTTAAACTCCCAGTGATTTAGTGTTGTCAGACTTCTCTGCTTCATGACGCTGGTGTTTCTCGGTGTGAGTGCTCTGCTCTATGTAAAACCAGTGTCTGGGGCAGGAATTGGGTCAGGTATTTTTATTTTCCAACCAACTGTTGGAATATTTGTGACTTGTACACATTTTAAATATTCATGTGCTATACCTCACCTATTTGTCATGTAATGCAAATGCATAAATCAATAAAAATATCAAAGACCTCACTTTCATACTTTTCCTAGGTTTTCATCAAAAATGTGAATTCACTACACTGAATAACATCTGAGACTTAAATATATAATGAAATATGTTGGATCACAGTTGGAAAGTGGGATAACATTATCTGCACAACTCTGTGGCAAGCCATCTATTTCATTAGTGCTTTCTAATATATTTCTAGATGGCAAAATGCATGAACAATATCCTTGACTCACAATGAGCACAAACTATTTGCTGCAACTGTTTTGGCCCCTTCTCAAAATTCATAGAAAAACAAAATTACTTCAGTTTAAGTTGGAATGTGTTCTTATATTCACTATCAATCACTGCCAAACTGGTAAGCAGAAATGTGCTCCCACATTCTTGTCCATGGGATGCTATTACATCATTAGTAATGGCTGTGGTATTTTCTTTAGCAAATTTTATTAATAAAAATCTGGAAATGCATCTGGACCATTTTCACAGCAACTTTTACATTGCATCTGCTGCTCCATCCACCAATCCTAGCACCAAATATGAAACTGTAAAATTTAATCTTCTGAGGACTAAAAGTGCTCATTTTACACCTCTCATGATTTTTCAGATCCAAGGCCACAAATTTCATTCATATTAAGCAATGCCACGCCGGTGCTGTAAGGCAGGCAAGACCACAGACCCACATTAATATGGGTGCATAACATGTATCTGCAGGAATCTTTCACATTGATGCTATCCTTAACATCAAACAGTCCGAATGTGATACCAAAATCAAACATTGATGGCAATGTCGGCTCCTGAGTCAAGAAGCACAAAGCAGTAAGATGCGCCTTGCCATTGTGTTATTTGAGGGGGGCCTGGCTACCTGCTTTGCAGGTAGAAAATATCCATGGAACTTTTTCTACTCTGAAGTTACTCTGGAGTGTTTTTGGCCGGACTGTTCCCTGATGCATTCTCCATGGTAATGGCTCTATCAATGAGAGGCCACATTCAAAAAAAATAAGCAATCTTCCTATGCAGTATAAGACTTTTCCCTCTTTGCAATTTGATATTCTTGTGAATTTGCCCTAATGAGTCAAATTGAAAAGTTTTAACAACATATCTATTTTTTCAATAATACACATGTTCTGTACTGGCAAGTGACTGTTCATAAATTATTCCAAAAAAATTCTACAATAGCAACACGATGGCATAGCGGTTAGCATTGCTGCCTCACAATGCCAGGGACCCAGATTTGATTCCAGCCTTGGGTCACTTTGCATCGGTTTCCTCCAAGTGCTCTGGTTTCTCCTAACAGTCCAAAGATATGAAGTTAGGTGAATTGGCCGTACTTAGCTGTGTAGGGGAGTAGTGGGGTAAATGATGGTCCGGTTTCCTTCCACACTCCAGAGAAGAGCAGGTT
The DNA here is from genome assembly GCA_024679065.1 of Sphyrna mokarran. Lineage (NCBI taxonomy): Eukaryota > Metazoa > Chordata > Chondrichthyes > Carcharhiniformes > Carcharhinidae > Sphyrna > Sphyrna mokarran. The sequence continues at coordinate 103,262,677 of JAGIQG010000007.1, forward strand.
TGTTGAATTGGCTACAGTAAATGCATAGGATTACAGGGCTAGGGTGAAAGAGTGAGTCTAGGTTCTCCTTCAGAGGGTTTGGAGGGATGGACAAAATGCCCCCCGTCTGTACTATAGGGATTCTATGAACAAGCAAAAGCTAGAAGTAGCAAGGTTTATGCACCAACACTGATACTGCGACTTTGACCCTGTGTATTTCCAGTGAGGTCTTCTAATCCACTCAGTTCCTTCCAGAATGACCCTTTGATGTTCAATTTTTCACAGGCCAAAGACTCCCTTGAGCAGGAAATATTTGAGTTATTCAGGAATACATTGAGGACATCCCTAAATTGTATCCACTGTCTTCCTGGGGGTGTCTTGCCATGTTCAAGTCAGGCATGCAAATAACATGTCCTTCCCAATGGACCCCATTTTGAGTGAATAGCACCTTAATGGTGAGAATGTTGCTTTGGGGGAAGATGTTGCACTTTGACCACCTTTCCTGTATCTGAATTTGAAGGATGTTACGGAGACGCAGAATGGTTCATTTCCAGTGCTTTGATGTGCTCATGACAGGTTGTCCAGGTTTCCAAAGCATGTAGGAGCACAAGGATTGCTGCTTCCTGACAAGACATGATCTTAGTCTTGGGTTTGCGATCCTGATCCTCTGTAAGCCCAAAGCTGGGCTGACATATTGATAAATATAGTAATATATGTCTGTTGGGTGGAGAGGACATTAAGATTTTAAAAATAGTCCACATTTTCCAGGATTTCACCATTGGCCCTTGTGCTACTATTTGATATATTTCACTCAAAAATCCACAATGTGCCCATCTCAGAATACCAATCAGTTTAAGTCTGTGGGAACCTCCACCTATGGTCCAGTTGATGGTTTTTTGGGTTTCCACAGCAAGAAGATCTGTCCGCCTCTACAACTTCCTGTTGGAAAATAAACTTGGAGTTCTAAGTCTTGTGCTTGGCCTGCATGCCAAAGCACAGTGCATTTCTACTCTGGCAGCATTGTGGTTATACCTGATCAAAATATGCCTCCACTGATCATACTTTGGATCCCATTGAAACTTGGGAACTCTCAATGACAGAGAAACTCTATTTCAGGCCCCTCTCATCTCTATGTCAATGGTGATGTTTGAGGCAGGTATCTCTGTTGGAATTCCAGATCATGTTGGAATGCCTGGTGTAAGGCTTGGATCTGGTTTTGCCGCTGTCACTTCCAATACCTCAGTCAATTCCGTTTTATTCTTTTGTATTTTCTATGTAGCAGGTATATACAACTGAGTGATTTGCTAGGCCATTTTAGAGGGTGTTTAAGAGTCAACTACACATTGCTGTAGGTCTGGAGTCACATGTAGGCCAGACTAGATAAGGATGGCAGTTTCCTTCCCTAAAGGACATTAAGTGAACCTAATTTTGTTTTAACAACATTCAACAATAATTCCTCGGTCACCGTTAGAATTTTAATTTTAAAAGATTTATTGGGTGTATATTCTACCACCTGACGTGGTGAGATTCAAACCTCTGTCCCTTGGGATTACTCTGGATCTCTCCATCACTAGTCCAGTGACAATATCACTAAGCCATTACCTCCCCTCTAAAATAACAATAACCATTCTTTGCAAAGCAGACAGAGCAAAGATTAAGGAATTAACATTCATTGCAAGGGAAAACTTCGGTACACTTGACTTACAGAAAATACTTTTTAACCAAAGTAATAAAATTTAACACCGTAACACAATTAAAGAGTTTTGGTTGCTATGGAGATTGAAACAATGCCACCGTTGGAAATATAAAAAGCGCTTACCTCTCGTTTTGACTATTCTTTTACCATACAAAGCCTGTCATTTTCAAGGATGATGCATTTTCCATGGCCTTTGCAACTGTATTCAATATTTATTAATTTTTTAATACTGTAATGCCAATCTGTCAATACACTTCCTCAGATGATGTCTCCCATTCATGCGAACAATAAGCATTGAATTGGAAAGGGAAGGAAGCTGTAAAAACAGATTCCTCAGAAAATTCTTCTTTGATGGTCAGATAATTGCAAAGCACTACAGTTCTTCACTTGATAGCAGACAGCCCATAATAATTTGCTTTGCTATAATATTTGGAAATACCATATCAACCAACGAAGTATTCGCTTCTGAATTATATGACAATCATCCACTTTTAGTTACAGTCTATCACTACTTTTAAGTTGAGGAGTGATGGTAGCATTTAATGAAATGTCTGTCTACTTTGCTGGTGGTGTTATCCTACACAGCAGTGTTTTTTTTTTCTGGATCAGGAGAATCATGAACCTGTCACACAATTCGACACTCCTATGCAGTATGGGAGTGAATGAAGGGGGGCAAATGTGATGACTTGAGGGAGTGAGAGAGGACAATTTAGAGCCTGAAACTTGTGGAGTAGGTGACTAGTACATATAGACTCCAAGATTAAACCAGGAGCTGATTGGGATCAGGAATAGGGTCTCAAGCATATACTGAATAGTGCAACAATTTTAAACAAAAAAACTGAATACATCAGACACTAAAGTAAGTAACTTCCTAGCATTTTTCAATGCAATTTGCTGAGCTACTTGACAGTTTTGAAAGTGCACATGGTTTTGGCATGAGTTAAATGATGGTTTTGGGTTTGCCAGATAGCTTTGAGTGCACTGGATGGCTCTAAATGCATAGGGACATATTTTAAGTACATTAGATAGCTTTGAGTGTGCTGGATAATGCTAAATGCACAGGGATATGGCTTTGAGTACATTGGATAGCTTTGAATGTATTGGATAGCTTAAGTGCGCTCGATATCTTTCAGTACACATGAATACAGTTTGGAATACACACAATAGGTTTGAATCCACAATCAAACTAGGTACCAAATACATTCAAAATTAGAAATATTGATATCAAGTTGTAATTGGAAGCATTGCATATACTGGAAAGCAAAAATGATATTAACATTTTTGGGCAGGGCACATTCTTCTGTTTGGAGAGGGAAGGTGCCTGCATATGAAATTTCTATCAAGCAAAGCAAACCATATTGTGATCCTGACTGGTAATCTTAAATTAGTATTTAGTATAATTTCTAGCGCACTTAAGATTGTCCAGTAAGTGCTGTCCACATGCCATATTACACAATATGCTCTTGGTTTTACAAGCATATACTAGTTGTGTACAGTTAGTGTAATGACTTTAATCAGGCCACTGAAGTTGGTATATTGGAGTATGAACTCCCTGATCAAGAATCTAATTGATGGGCCAATCAGGGAATATTTTTCTTGTACTTAACTGGGTGTGTCAGTTCCTCTGGCACTCCTGGAGATAGAATGCAGACTGCTAGCACTCTACAAATTGCTAAAAGAGTTGTAAATGAAGGGATTTTGATGAAGGGACTTCTGCCTCTGCAGACTGCTGAAGGGATGTATTATTTGATATAACCCACTAGTTTTGGTCCTGTACTTGCCATCACCCTGGCACTGAAAGCCATATGCCATATTACTCATTCGGAAGGGTCAGAAAATCCTGCCCTCTGAATACCTTCTCTGATAGGTGCAAGAGGCCCATGGTGTTATTGAACAAAAGTAAAGGAATTATTTTACAGTAGCTGGACCAACATTTATTTCTCAGCCAACAGCTAAACACAAATTTATCATATTGTATTTCTCACATTGTATTTATCACGCTGTATTTGTGCACAAATTGGATGGCACATTTCCTGCTTTACAAAGTAACTACACTCAAAAACATAATGCACCAGTTGTAAAACACTTTGAGCATTCTAAGGTCGTGAAAGGTGCCATTTAAATTGGAATTTTTCTTTCTTCTCTGCGGGTTCCTTCTTTCCATTATCTCCCCACTTGTACTGCATAGACGGCATCGGTAAATAAATCATTTTTACCAGTGCTGACAGCAAACCTTTGTCAAAGTACCCTAACTTGACGTCTCCATTGTTTCTATAGTGCCACATGAGATCCAATAATACCACATTCAGCAAAATGCCACTCCTTTCATTTGAACTCACTTGGCCAGGGCGTGATGTCTGGATGGTATGGAAGTTGTTTAGCATCTATGAATTGTATGCAGGAGCCTGTGGAATTGTGAACAGATGCACATTTGCAAGAAATTAGTTATCATTTGAAATACATATAATATTGAGCTGTCAGGGAAGTCTGATTTAGATAAGCCACGTCTCCAGCTTGCCTTAGGCTGCATGATTGAATGCTCACTCATACAAAGGAAGGATTTCTCTGTGGCCCTGTGGAGAAGATATTAATTAGCCAGCTTGCTACTCCAGCTTAACTACCCTTCTCGTTAGGCATCAGTTTTCATCATATTGTAACATTCAGGTTCAAAGTTCTTCACAGGAAGTCAATATTGAAAAACTGAAACACATTTGTTATATTGTAGTATCAGAAAAATCAGAGCTACCAGGAATTCTTTCTCAGCTAACTTCAAAACCACTCGTACTAAATGAGATGTAGTCTCGGTGAGTGGCTATGAAATTAATCACAAGGTTGGGCTAACTAGATTCATCTAATTATTTTGTAAAAGAACAGGCAAGGAAAGAGTGATATAGCTTTTCATGTGGCTCAATCACTGATTATTGGTCCTTTGTCCCTGTTGTGTGATAGTGAGCGGCACAGTGGCACAATGGCTGGAACAGCAACATCAGCACCAAGGACTCGGGTTTAATTCAAGCCTTGGGTCACTGTCTGTGCTGATTCTGCATGTGTCTGCGTCAGTTTCCCTCCCACAGTCCAAAAGATGTCCTTTGACCATGTTAAATTCTCCCTCAGTGTACCTGAACAGATGCCGAAGTGTGGCGACTAGTGGATTCTCACAGTAACTTCATTACAATGTTAATATAAGCCTATTTGTGACGCTAATAAAAGATGTGAAGGTTAGGAGATTAGCCCTGCTAAAATTGCCCCTTAGTGTCCCAAGATGCGTAGGCTGGGAGGATTAGCCGTGGGAAATGTATGGTGTTACCGGTATAGAATGGAGTGAAGGGTCTGGATAAGACAGTCTGTCAGAGAAACAATGCTGATTCAATGAGCTGAATACCTCCTTCTGCACTGTAAGGATTCTATGATCTACGTATAGAGTTCTATAAGACTAAAATAGATCATACTATAATGCTCTTATAGAGCTGAAGAGTGAGACTGTTATCCAAATTGCAATGAGTATAATCACAGATTCAGTAGTAAAATTTGAAATGCAAGCTAATTTTATTTGACTTTTGATTGAAAGGAAATGACAGGTAGAGAGGTGAAATTCATTAATTTCCTTTTTGTTTTCTTCAGTAGGTTATTCCTTCAAACACAATTACAATCAAATAAATGTCACACACAGACACACTCTGATAACAATGCAGTGATTCGATTTTGTACTAGCTTCAAAGATGTTTCTTTATATTAATTACCAACCACAGAAGTTCTTAAAAAGAACTGGTCACAGTCAAAATCTTATCCCAAGCTTAACAAATGTTGTCTGTTATTTGAGTGACTATGCGACCTGAAGGAGGAGCCAAGATGCATTCAAATGAATGAGTTCAGTTGTAAGAATGTAAGTCTGTGAAAACAGAAGTAGAAGGATGCCATAGGGCACTGTGATTATTGAATAAAATAATAAGATTACAACAACTTCTACCTCAACTTCACTTTATTGCCTTTACCCAATGTCCATTCATTTCCTTATTGTTCAAAAATCTAGTTATCCGTGTCTTGAATATTTGATTTGATTTATTATTGTCACATGTATTAGCATGCAGTGAAAAGCATTGTTTCTTGCACGCTATATAGACAAAATATATTCTCATAGAGAAGAAAACAAATGTAGTGTTACAGTCATAGCTAGTGTAGAGAAAGATCAACTTAATGCAAGGTAAGTCCATTCAAAAGCCTGACAGCAGCAGGAAAGAAGCTGTTTTTAGTTGATTGGTACGTGACTTCAGACTTTTGTACCTTTTTCCTGATGAAGAAAATAGAAGAGAGAATGTCCAGAGTACGTGGGACTTTAATTATTCTGGCTGCTTTGTTGAGGCAGTGGGAAGTGTAGACAGAGTCAATGGAGAGAAGGCCAGTTTGCATGATGGATGGAGCTACATTCAGGACCTTTTGAGGTTCCTTGCAGTCTTGGGCAGGGCAGGAGCCATAACAAGCTGTGATACAACTAGAAAGAATGCTTTCTGTTTGATTCCTGCAGCCATGGCAGCAATAGTTTGTGCTTGTCTGGCAGCAAGTTCAGCTTGTATAACTTCAGCCTGAGCTTACACTGTAAGGTTCTGTAGCATCTTGTGCCAGGTGACTTTCACTTGTACTGCAATGGAAGCTGAGATATTGTCCATCATGCTTAGATTCACAGGAGTGAGAATGGAGCTGACCACCACTACAGGACAGAATGCACCTTTTCCTATCCAGGTGTGCCAAAGATGTATGGGTTAGATGGATTGGCCATGCTAAATTGAGAAAGTAGATGCTTTGGTGGGCTTTCTTAACTATAGTATCAGTATGTTGCACAGATTGTTAGTGATCTGACAACTAAAAACTTGAAGGTCTTGACCCACTCTTCTTCCTCTCTGTTGTTGTAGACGGACATGTTCTATTTTCCGCTTCTTATATATTCCCTGACTGAGCATTCACGACCCTCTAAGACATGAATCATAGAATCCTTGTTAAGGCCATTCAGCCGATTAAACCTGTACCAACAGCAACCCCACCCAGGTTCTATCCCCATAGCCTTATGTAATTCCATTGCTAATTCCCCATACAATAATGGGCAATTTAGCATGGCCAGTCAACCTAACCCACACATCTTTGGGTAGAGAATGCCAAAGACTCACAATGAAGAAATTTCTCCTTACCTCAGTCCTAAGTGGCCAACCTTCATGCTGAGACTGTGAAGAAACAATCTATCAATATCAGCCTGTTAGTATCTCCAGTATTTTACACACTTCCATGAGATCATCTCTAATTCTTCCAAATTCTAGAAAATATAGGCCTATTCTTGATTTTGTAGAACAATGCTCAAATTTCAGGAGTCAATCTCGTGAGCATTTGTTCTACCCACTAAAACAAGTGCATCCTTCCTTCGGTAAGGAAGCCAAAATTGTGCACGGCTAGATCTAGCTGCATCAAAGTTTTCTAAAAGTGGGGGAATACCTCTTTTCTTTTATATTCAAAAAAACACTAACATATCAATATCTTCCTTGTCGCTTTCTGTAGCTATCTGCAGATTAAAATTGTATGATTCATGCATTAAGTCAACCAAACCCTTTTCATATAAACATAGAATTAGAGAAGCAAGAAGAATAAGAAAAGTTATGGTGCAGAAAGAGGCAAATCCATCCATTGTGTTATCAAAAAAGAGAGTAAAGGTACTAACACTCGATTGTCCCCCAGAGGGTCAGATGTCAAGGGAGTGCCCCTTGGGCATTACCACTTAGCAGTGCCAACTTTTGCCCTCTGACACTGTTCAAGGGGCAATGTGCCAATGCCCAGGGGACACCTTGGCAGTGCCCATTAGGCATCAGGCAGTGCAAAGGGACAGGCCCTAATGGGGCATGGCATGACGGGGGGATGCAGGAGTCTAAGAGCAAGCGGTGTGGGTGGGATCGTGGGGTGGGGGAGGGGTACGGGTCCTCTGCCAATCTGCACTTGGGCTGAGAGACAGAGGTAAGGAGGCCAATGTTGTGGGGGGGGGGGTGATGCAGGAGAACGGTGATCAGGAGTATCAGAAGATCGTGAATGCAGGAAGGTGGAGGGGGCAAGTCTGGGCCTGGGCATGTTCAGGGAGCAAGCAATCAGCTGGTCGGTCAGAGATCGCACAGCTGGTGATGCGTGGATCACAAGGTTGGCCGGTGATCGGGAGGCGAGCAAATACGGGGACACTGCGCGTGCGCTGATCTTAGCACTGACAGATCAGCAGATACACAGTGGCCTATTCAGCACGATGCTGCTAGCTTCTGCAGTGGCAATAGATCCCATCCTCTGCTTTTTTGACTGATTCACATCAGTGGACTCTGCAATGCAAAGAGTGTGGGAGATTGTTTTGAAACTCACGTGGAAAAAAAAAGTATGATTTACTCTAGTTTTTATTTACATTCGACTCTTAAAATTTTGGAGGGAAAATCGCCTCCCCCACATCTTTTTATTTTTGTTTAAAACCCACGACCACTAATATAGTGAGGACATTACAAAAAGGAAATTGGTGATAAGTTAGGATTTTATTTCAGCAAGGGCATTGAGAAAAGATCCTTAGCAGAAAAAAGTAAAACATTGTGGGTTCTCACACTTTGAGTATGAAAGGGCTGAGGTAAATGCATAACATGGCTAAAGATGGAGCTGCCAGTGAAGGGAGACAAAATAAGAAAAGTGAAAGGGAAAATAATTGTGTTTCTGATCAGCAAAACAAATAGGGTAGACTTGTCTAATCTCGAGGGTATGTTCACATGTCACAGTAAGTAATGGCAGAGCAAGATTCTCACCGTGCAGTTGAAAAATGGTGGAAGTTCGCTGTGTGGTTTCAAAAGAGGGTGTTTTTTTCCAATTGGTGAAGGGTGAGATTCCGGGCGATATGTGGCATATTTGAAAACAAGGATAGTCTGTTGTGTAGCTGGGGCCATTTGAAAAAAAAAATATCAAGTCAACAGTCCCCAAGGGAAAAGGGACGGTATGGTGGCACAGTGATTAGCAGCGCTAGGGTCCCAGGTTCAATTCTGGCATTGGGTCACTATTTGTGTGGCGTTTGCACTTTCTTCCATGTCTGCGTGGGGTTTGTCTCTGGGTGCTTCAGTTTCCTCCCACAGTTCAAAGGTGTGCGGGTTAGGTTGATTCACCGTGCTAAGTTGACCCTATGTTAGGTGGTTTAACAAGTAAATGTGTGGGGTTGCAGAAATAGGGCTTGGGTGAAATGTGGTCCTTTCAGACTCAATGGGATGAATGACATCTTTCCGTACAGTAAGGATTCAATGATTCTGACTCAAAAAGTATATACTTGGCAGCTTCAAGTTGCTAGTGCCTGAAAGAGGAATGGTGGGTCAATTAGGATCCACGGGGCTTTCAATGAAGAAAATGAATAATGGCATTTCTATGCAGAGTGGTTTCAGTACTTTGTATAAGCGAATAAAATTGCAAACAAGTTGCTCGCACCAGCTTTTCACAGTACAATAGGAAGTGAAACCTTCCAATTTGTTCTGGAGCTTGGTTCATCCAATGAAGTCAGGAACCAAATCTTAGATGACATGACGAAGATTCTTGAAGAGCATTACTCTCAAAAGCTACTGATCATCAACGGTTTCAGGTTCACCAAAGGAATCAGTAGGAAAGTAAAAGTATTGTTCAGTTTGTGGTAAACTTAAAAAGCTGACACAACATTCTCAGTTTGGTGAGTCAACAGAAGATGCTCTTTCAGATTATCTAGTTTGCGGACTACAAAACAAGGCTATCCAAAAAAAAGATTGCTCATCAAAAATGCTTTGATTTTGAAGACAGCCGTAGAAATTGAAACGTCAACAGAAATGGCTGCAAAGAGGCTTAACAATTTGATGCTACAATGAAGACCTAAAACTGGGAACTGCCTGTGAGAAGTCAATAAGCATGTCACTGATGTGCTAAAATGGACTATTCAGCAACTGAATGCTGGAACAAAGATAGTCACTGCAAGAATTGTGGCAAAAGGGGTCACTTGCAAAAGTTTGTTGGGCTAAACCAGCTTCCATTAAGAAGAATATTCAGAAGAAAATTCTGTGTATCTTCAAGAAGAAGAAGTTGCATTCTACAAAACTAATTTACAGCATAGGAGGAAAGAAATATGACTGTAAAAGAGAGAATATCCAATGTCTCCTCTCGAGTTTGCATGGTTTTCCTTCGGTACGCCAGTTTCCTCCCACAGTCTGCAAGATGTGCTGGTTAGATGCATTGGCCATGCTAAATTCTCCCCTAGTGTACCCAAACAGGCGCCAGAGTGTGGCGATTAGGAGATTGTTACAGTAATTTCATTGCAGTGTTAATGTAAACCTACATGTTACACTAATAAATAAAATTTAGAACATAGAACAATACAGCACAAACAGGCCCTTCGGCCCACGAGTTGCGCCGATCACATCTACCAATCCACAGACCTGTGACCTATCACAGACCTATTTAAACCTTAATAAATAAAATGATATGTAATAAAGAGCTCTAACTAAACGCTTTATCCAGACAGGGTGAATCAAATTAATTCTGGGTGATATCAAAGTTTAGTGGACAATCTATTTGGATGGATATTGATACAAGTGCTGCTACACCTTTAATCCCTGAGGCTGCATTATCTTCCTTTAAAACCAGTTGGTGTGATTTTAAGCACATACATGGAAGAGATTGTACAGTTAAAAAGTTACATCATGGTCAATGTCTCTATTTCATCACCTGACTTTGCCATTGCCTCAGCTGTGATTGCCAGTTGCAAAGTGCGCAACATTGCTCTGCCTCTCAGCCCATCTCTTCAGGGCCCCCCCTCACAGTTGGCATCGACTTTCTCAGGTCCTGGCCCCTTGGCACTGCCTGGTGCACTTGGGACACATCCCCTGGAGGGTGCGGCAAGAGGGATGGGGAAGGGTTCAATGGCATCTGGTCCCATCAACAAAGCCATCACATTTGTCCCCATTGATGTGGATCATATGTGATCCTCATCAGTAGGAACTGCAGAGGCAATGGGTCTGGACAACAGCATCCTGGGCTCACTTGTAATTTTTAATTTCTACTTTGAATAGAAGTTAAATGGGCGTGAGGTTGAACTCACCTGATATCCAATGCCAGTAAGATCGTGAAAGGGAAGAAATGGGACGCCAACCCAAATTCGTAGCTCTCTTGTCATGTTACTGGCTCACCCCACCCAATGCCCAGCAGAACAAAATTGTAGGAATGCAGACTATGTATTGGTTATTCTTTGTTGATTTGTAACATCTTCACAACCCTCTTCCCTTCTAATCACTGGGACAACATGATAAGCCTTTTCTTTTAAACTAATTCTATCCTAGATATTCCCAGTTAGCCACTTTTCTCATGGAGTACTTCTTCCTCAAGGGAATGTATGGTTATTGAGTTATGAATGGTTTCTTTAAATATTCACTCCTGCTCAGCGACCATCTTGCCTTTTGTGTGTGGCAGCAAGTCATTTTCAAATGTGGTTGACAGCAACTCAAAATCAACAACACCCAGTAATCGCTGCTGGGATATTTAAGGAGCTGTAATAGCTTGAGTCTCAATCAATCAATTTGAAACTCCCAATGGATAGAGATTAGACAAGCACACTTCCTGCATAGTGAAGAAATGCAAGAGAAGCAACACTGTGTTCTAAACGTTATTTACAATTGAATAGCTTAGCATTCAAATCATGACCTTTCATTGTCTCTCATTCCAGAAGTTACACAGGATTTCCCCGGTAAATAGATGTATGCATTACATTATTCATGTTCACTTGTTTATCTTTTGCCAGTAAAACTTGTTTAAAGTTTTACACGCAAGCTAATGTTTGTTGTTGTCATATTTTACTATTTTTTGAAGATTGAAAAGTGAGCCGATGCAGACACAATGCTAACTCCAGGAGTTAAAATAATGAATGGTTTAATCTATAGCTGTTTACCTTTGCAGGAAAGCAAAGGAAAATACATTTGAAGATGCCATGAATTAGGACTTGCCAATCAAAATGATCTTAAGTCATACAATCCTTAGAGTGCAGAAGAAGACTATTTGGTCCATTGAACCCACATTGGCAACAAATCCACTTGGCTCTTACCCTGTAATTACCCCCCCCCTTGGCAATAACGGATAATTTACTATGGTCAATCCACGTAAACCACACATCTTTGGACTGTGGGAGGAAACCAGAGCACCCGGAAGAAATCCACGCAGACATGGGGAGAATGTGAAAGCTCCACACAGACAGTGACCCAAGGACAGAATTGAACCCAGGTCCCTGGCACTGTAAGGTAGAAGTGCTAACCATTGTGCCACCATGCTGCCCAAATGTAAGGGAATGAAAAAGCTCGATATCATAATTTTTCTTTGTGACATATTCTAGCAAAGAGTAATTTACCCATTGTAGTTTTTTTGTCATGTGCTGTTTTTGATCACACTCATACCGCTTTGTGACCCATTTTGCCTTAAATCTCTTCTAAATTCAGATGAATCTATTACTTATTACTGTCAAAAGAGACATGCTGTTGAAGTTTTTGATCCCGCACTCATCAGGACAGATTCATAAGAATCATAAATCTCAAAGGAGCAATAATTTAAGCAGCACGAGAAGAGGCACTGATTTGTTGTCAAGTCGGCTCTGATTGGTAGAGGCATCACCATGGAGAATGCATTATCAAACAGTAAATTGCCAAGCTGTTGTTGAAATTCAAACTGGGCAGGTCGACTCTGATTGGTTAAGACAGGGACTGGCTGTCCATCAAGACTGTACTCAGTTGAAAAAGACATAATTCACGGACACATTCTTTCTGTTTGCAAAGGAGAAGGCCCTGTGTATGAACATAAGTAGCTCCAGCACTCGTAAGTGAGCCATACCTTGAACCAGCATAACCCCTACATCACATCCCTTTGGGAAGTCCTGATGGATTAAATGCCAATCGGGCACTTAACTGGGCAGTGGTGGATGTTGCCCTGCTGGCAAATCAAGGTTGGCAGTTATGCATTGTTCATAAATGCCACTGGAGGAGCAATTGCTGCTGTCAGTAATGCACTTACCTGAGGCCCAGGTTCAGTAAAGGACCCTACTAGCCATAGTTGAGTGTAGGTGGGAAGGGATTCACAGGGTCGGGGTGGGGAAGGGGGAATGGTCACAGGGTGGGAGGTGTGATATGGACAGTCCATGCAAGTGGTGGAAGGAGATGGCACACAGAGGGCTTTTTCTTCTAGGTCCATCAATCAGGCACTTAGATTGAATGAGAGAGCGACCCTTTCCCCTCCAGAAGCTAATCACAACCTCGACAGTTTGTTATTCAGGCTTCTTCCTTGGTGAGATCTGACATGTTCTTGGCGAATAACAGTGGCAATGGCAATTGAGATAAGGCTGTTAAGTGAGTGTTAATTGTGAATCAAAGTGCCTCAATCAGCAGTGGTGCAGGAAGGTATCCAGCAGCCTTCTAAATAAATAGCGGAGACAGGAAAGTGGTGAGCTCGCCAATTGTCATTCTCCCCCCTGACTCACTGACCCATTTTCACCAACCCTACCACGTGAGAGAGCATTCAATGCTCTCTGTGGCAGGAATTCAAGTTACTTCTCCAGTCTAAGGCAGTGCAAACTTCATCACCCTAGCACACTCCTTGGAAAAAAGCTAAGAGAGATCAAGATAAGTCATGATGTTCATGCTAACATGTATCCTCAACCACTAATGGTGCCCTGAGTCAACCCTGATGCTTTCATTCTCTTTCTCTCCCAGTGTGTGGATGTCTTTTAGAAACCACACATTTAACCAACATCCACAGTCACCAGTAATTTTCCCAAGTCACTTTGTTTGCTAAAAGAACTACCACTGAGCTTCAAGGACACTCCACTTAAAAAGGAACAACATCTTCTAATTTTCATGATGATTTTTGCTGCAGCTCAACGGGAGTCATGGCGGGAGTAGGGGGTGCAATTGGTGAGTAATTTTCCATCATTTGCCTCCAAAGAAAAAAGATGTCCTCCCAGAGATTGAAAAGTGGCAGCTCACAAATTGAAAAAAGGATTATCAATAATTCTTGGTGTCTGGAAATTCTACCAGTACTTATTTGGTTGGCACTTTACCATCATTTCTAACTACAAACTACGCTCGGATCCTTTTAAAGAAGACAAGGTTATTCCGCCAATCATGTCGGCAAGAAGTTAATACTGGGCGTTTATTCTGTCTGCCTACAAATGTACGTTCAAGCTCCCACCTGGAACGTACATAGTGAATGAAGATGCACTCAGCTGCCTATCTTTACAGGTAAGTTATAGCTGCTCCAGTACCACAGGAAATTGTCATGGTGTTTTTTTTTTGATATGTTGTCAGTCTCAATAAAACAAATCAGGTACTGCGTCAGTCAAGATCCACTTCTGCCCAATGTGAGACTCAAAATACTTAAAGGTCAGGCCATTGAGCCAGTTTCTGAAGAAATGAAACCATTTGTTACACACAAGGATGAATCGAGTTGCCAGGCTGGCATCATACTCTGGGAAGGAAGAGTAGTCATCCCTATACCAGGCAGAGAGCCATTTCTGATGGAATGACACCATGCTCATCTGGGTATCACAAAGATGAAGTTGCTCAGCAAACGTTTATGTGTGCTGGTCTGGCATTGATGTCGACATCAAGAGTCTAGTCAAGAATTGTGAACAGTGCCAGTTGCAACAAAGGTTGCCTGCTGCAGCCCCACTGCACCCTTGCAACAGCTTGGCCGTGCATGGGTACGGACCTATATTGATAATATTGATCTATTCATGGGCACATTGCTTCTGCTCATTGGTGATGCACACTCTAAGTTGATGGATGTTTTTGAGGTGAAGTCTCCTACATAGGATGTTACTGTTGAAAGATTATGCTAATGTTTTTCCATCCACTGAATACCTGAAGTCACAGTGTCTGACAATAGAACAGTACTTACAAATGCTGAGCTTCAAAATTTCACCACACTCGATTTATAAAGCACATAGAATTGCAACCTTCCACCCAATGGACTAGCTGAGTGAACAGCTCTAACTTTGAAGTGTGACCTAAAGAAGCAGTTGGGAGAAACCCTGGAGACTAGAATTTCATGCTTCTTTCTTGGCTACTGGACCACTGCACATGAAACAGCAAACATTCTGTCAACAGAGTTGTCAATAAGCCATCATCTCAGAACAAGACTGAGCCTCGTGTTTCCAAACTTACCAATGAGGGTAGAAGGTCATCCAAAGCAGTAGGAAAGCAAGGAATGACTCCTGTCAGTCAAAACAGTCATTTATGATGGACGATGCTGTGCATGTGAGGATTTTTGGTAGTGGATTGTGTGGGGTCTCTGGAATTGTTGTATCCAAAACTAGACACCTGCCTTATCAAACAGAGAAGGAATAATTGTCCAAAAAGTCACTGACCACTTGAGAAGAGAGACACACCAGCAGCCAGTTTTGCTATTTGGATGTATATTGCTATCAGGAAATGTTGTCGACAGTTTTAGCAGTGAAGTACCTGGTGGGCCTGTAGCAGGCACAACCTACGTCCCCATGGAAACAGATAGAACTGAACAGGCCTGAAGAGGCACCTGTCACTGTGGTTCTGGCCGACAGCAATCTTGTGGAAGCACCCCAGAGGAGTTACGCCACTCCACAAGAATAGGAAAACCCACTTAATTCATAATTGACTAACTGCATATAATAAATGTTTAATTATCAGTGCCTGTCCAAATTGAGTATTGATATTTAGAATCTCATAGAACCCTACAGTGCAGAAAGAGGCCATTCGGCCCATTGCGTCTACACAGATCACAATCCCAGCCAGGCCCTATCCCCATATCCATCCATATTTTACCACTACTCCCTCTAACCTATGCACCTCAGGACTCTAAGTGGCAATTTTAACATGGCCAGTCAACCTAACTCGCACATCTTTGAACTGTGGGTGGAAACTGGATTACCTGGAGGAAACCCACTCATTTGTATTAAAGGACTTAGACGTGGGGGGAAGAATGTGGTGATTGTCTTTCTAAGGATCAATCTGCAGAGTAAGGACCTGGGAACCAAATGGCGAGCTGGGTATGAGATCACCCTGGTAAACGTGGGCTTCTGTACTCGGAGTCATCTCACTAGCTGATAACAGCCATGGGGCTGCAAACCTCTGAAAATCATAATGCAGAATTTTCCAGTCCTGCCCACAGTGGGAATCGTAGTGGACAAAGACGTGTACCATGCAACGGTCTGTAGGCCTCGGGTGGGATTTTCCGGCTTTGGGGCGAGTGTGGCCAGAAAATCCTACTCATAAAATCTTGTCCCTGGAAAAGGAGTAAGGGCCATTAACATAGGGAGGACTCGACCTGGGAGTTGCAATTGGTAGGCACCACAGTGCCACCTAGGGACTGGAGAGCTAAAAGGAAAGCATGACACTCAGTATTGCCGACCCAAAAGTGAGTAATGCTGACCCAAACACACAGAGCAACACTGAGGATGACAAAACCGTGACACAGAAAGTAAATGTAACAAAGGGGAAATGCATTCCAGGTAAAAGGTTTTCTTATATGAATTTATTGAGGATAGAAGTCAATAGCATTACAAAGGGTGAAAAGTGAGTTTTACCGGTTAAATCTCAGCTGTACTGTTAAATTGCAGAAAAGATGCAGACTTATTTCATTATTTCTATTTTTAGGCATTGTACAGCTCTTGACATTCTTGCACTTTGGAATACCAGAGTAATGACCAAATGGTTTTGAAGGGTGCCCAGCCCCAAACCTCAGGTTTACTGCTTTCAAGATGCAACCTGCTAAAACAGTCCAATTCTACTCTAAACAAGGCTCCAGCATCATTAAAAAAAAGCTCCATCATATTGTTCAAATGGTAATGGCAGCTCTTTCGCTCTGCCTTCCACTTCTCTGATTCCCGTGAGTTCACGGAGATGCTGCAAATCCACACAGGATGTATGCTCCGTCGCTATGGCATTGCCACTTACTCCGTGCACGCTCACACCATTCCTTAATAACATCTCCAGCATTGAGAATAATAGGGGAAGATAGGGACATCACACACAGTTAGTAAAGGTTCGGTTTTGCATTTCTTTGTAATTTGACACCTCTTATTCCCTCTGTGGGCAAGCACATATTCAGCAGCTGTCAATAGCACAGGCAGTAATTACAACTTGCTTACCAGCTCATTTCAAGAATGAAGCAAGTATGTCAGTGAAAAGATTTCACTGTCATCAAAGCTGAGAAGCTGCAAACAAAGCCAACTTTAAATACAACATAATATAATTGTATCCACTTATTCTGAAGAGCAAAAACATCCCTGCAGTAATGGAGGAAAGATGGAGTGCTTCCATTAATTCTGTTCCAGTAAGGGAAGATTATACAATGACCTTTACCTCGGCCATCCCATTTTTTTCCATTTATAATCATTACGCAAGAGACGGTCGGAATTTTTACTGACACTCACTTCCTCGGGGGAGCAATTAAGCAACAGAAAATTCACTTGCAAATCTCTAATGTTCTATAGATGCCTAAAACAACAGAGCCAGAAGACGATCCCGGTGCTATTGTGATTTTTTACTGCTTGATCTGTGTCAAACAGTCTTTTGATTTCACAAAAACCCTGGTGAAATGTCAGTTTACTAGAGAGCAGAGAGAGTAACCAGTTTATAACACAAATCTCCTAACAGCTTTCTTAATAGACTTTCAGCAGGTGCTTGGAATGCTGAGCTTGGTTATTGTCGACACGGCGACTGCAGCACAGCCCTAACTAGGGATCCGGTAATGCGCAATGCTTCTCATAATTGCTCACGCATCTGTGAATTATGCAACAGCCTGCTTTCCTTGAGGAACAGTCAGACCAGGTAACGTATTTTTCAGTGATGTGCATTATTTCCAGGAGAGAGCACACACACACACACACACAGCTAATATACTGATACCTGCAAAGACTTGCTGAAGACAGCATTTCCTGAAGAAGAATTGTGCAGCACTGGGATAAAATCAAAACATGACCTTCCGCCCTGGGTTTCCCTGATGTACTGCACACGTTAATATATTTTTCCCAAAACTGAAATAAATGAACCCACAGAATTTATGGAGAATAACAGATACTCCAAAGGGTTCAGCAAGCAATTCCTTCCATAATATACAAGTATAGAAACTATAGTGACTGAACATTAAGGATGAGGCAGAATTTAGATTTATAACTGGCTATTTTCCTTACTTATCCTTTTACAGCATGAGGGTCTTGCTGGCTAGGCTTCCGTTTGTAGCCCATACCTATTTGCTTTTGAGAAGAAGTTGATGAGCTGCTTTCCTGAGTCATAGAATCCCTTTTTAAAGTTTATTGATTTATTACTGGCACGAGTAGGCTTGCATTAACACTGCAATTAGGTTACTGTGAAAATCTCCTAGTCGCCACAGTCCGGTGACTGTTTGGGTACACTGAGGGAGAATTTAGCTTGGCCAACGCAGCTATAGTGCAGAAGGAGGCCATTCGGCCCATTAACCTTGCACCGATGACAATCCTACCCAGAGCCTATTCTGGTAATTCCACATCCTTACCCTGCTAAATCCCCCGACACTAAGGGACAATTGAGCATGGCAAACAACCTAACTCCCCACACTTTGGACTATGGGTGGAAACTGGAGAATTCAAAGAAAATTCACGTAGATATGGAGAGAACTTGCAAACTCAACACAGTAACCCGAGATTGGAATTTAACCTGGGTCCCTGGCACTGTGAGGCAGCAGCGCTAACCACTGTGCCATCGTGCCATCCAGTTCTCTAGTGCTGTTTGGAAGGGAGTTCCAGGATTTTGTTACAGTCAAGGAACAATGATTTGTTCCAAACCAGAATGATGTGTAGTCTGGAGGGGAACTTGCAAGCCATGATGTCCCCAAGCATCTGCTACCTTGTCACTCTTAACTGAAAGAAAATAGTTGACTAACTGATGCTTGTCAAATGGAATTAAAGTTAATTAAAGTTATGTTTGGCTCTTGGAATCTTTACTGGGACAATGGCTGATACTGATTTTGGTGAATCATCTGGATTTGCAATTTCAATATAAGTTTGTGGATTTCAGGTCAGAAGAATGGGATCTCAGACTCCAAAGAACATCTTAAAAGGGGAGATAATCAGGATTTGCACCAAGACTGATCAAGAAGCCGCTGAAGTTCCACAATGGCAAAGGCCTATGGTGGCTGGAATTTTACCATCCCATGCACCACAGGAATGAGAGTAAACCATGGAAAGGTTTATTGATCTCAGGTGTGGTTTTATTGTTTTGGGACAAACAAGGCTATTAAATCCCACCCGGTGTGACTGGCCCTTTAAGGGGAGAGCATCTGAAACGATCACATGACCTGGGCTCACCAAGTTGGGGCTTCACTCCAACTTTGTGAGGGAGTGCAGAGGAGGTTTACCAGGATGCTGTCTGGTATGGAAGGTCTGAGGTACGAGGAGAGGTTAGGCAAATTGGGACTGTTTTCCTTAGAAAGACGTAGACTTAGAGGAGACCTAATAGAGGTGTACAAGATTATGAGGGGTATAGATAGAGTAAACAGGGTTAAGCTTCTTCCTAGGATGGACTAGAATAGCACGGGTGAGGGGGGTAAGGTATAATTTGGATGCTAGAGGGAGTTTTTTCACACAGAGGGTGGTGGGTGTATGGAATGCGTTGCCAAGTGAAGTGGTGGAGGCAGGTAGTCTGGAGTTATTTAAGAAATACTTAGATGGGCACATGAACAGAATGGGAATGGAGGGGTATAGAAAACTGATTTAAAACAGGGATCATGAGCCTTGGGAGTCCCTGGGAAGTGTGTAAATAGACGATGATATTGATGTACTTGTTTTTATCCTACAAGTGCTTTGGTTCATCTCGTTGTCTAACGAGGGGCATGCACGTGATGGGTCGTGAGAGGGCCGCTCTTGGATATTTTTCAAGAGTATCCCAGTGCTTCACATCGTTAGTGTACGCTTGACCTGGACCATTTGATGGGCAACGCGACAGCTCAGTGACTATCGCTGTGCTGTGCAGATACATGGATTTGGGCCTGTGACTGTGGGAGTTTGCGCATTCTCCCCGTGCTTGCGTGGGTTTTCTCCAGGTGCTCCGGTTTCCACCCACATCCCAAAAATGTGCTCTTAGGCTAATTGGCAAAACAAATTCTTCCTAAATTGTCTCAAATTTGGTTTTTAATCCATAGATCTATAAGCATAGACAGGGATCACGGGTAGAGGTGGGAACATTGGGGTGGTAGGGCGGGTTTGTTGGGCCGAAGAGCCTGTTTCCCATGCTGTTTTTGTTCTTTGTCCGGGCTTGTCCCAGCAGTTAGGTCCTGCAGGCAAAACTGGATGCATGCAATGTGCTTGCTCTGGATATAGTTGTTACTGTTAATAAATGTTCTTTGCTAATAACTGCTGGAGCCAAGTTACTACAGCATACATGGAAAATAAAAAGAGGACATTCCTGCAATCCATGGGTGGGCGAGAAGTTGCCAGAGGCAGAGTTGAAGGTATTAGTGATTCATCATTAATCCTATCAGAAACAGTGTCAGGCAGCAATGAACAAGAACTGGACTATTATATCCAATCGAATGCTGAAACAGTGCCCTGAACAGACTCCATTTGACAAAAGACTGGATGCAGCAATGAAAAGATCAGTGAAGTGGTGTCCTTAAAAAATGAAATAAGTGAACTGAAGGGTCATTAATACCTATTTTGAGACTGTGTTCTGGCACTACAAACTGTGAAAATAAATTCCTTAACAGTTGTAACCTTTATTTACAGTCTAAAATGAGATTGTCGGTTTGAAATAAGCCCTATATTGAAGTTAGAATTTAATGTCCATGATAATGCTATACCTTCTCACATCAGACAAAAAAGGGTTAGGAAAGGAACGCCACTAACAGTCAAAGATCTTTGCTGGAAATTTTCTTCAGGTTACAGTCAGCAAAACTTCACCTTAAATCCTGTTCACACACGTGAGTGGGAGTTATACTGTAGTTACCATTGATAAGCGAGAAAAGCTCTAGGAGATTCCTGATGTAAATCTACTTTCATCTCCTTTCACTTAACTACCTGAGTAAAAGAAGAGAGAGAATTATAAGAAACATCTATTCTGACCAGGATTTTCCTGACGCATTTCAGTGAACCGAGATTTGGTTTGTTGCCAAATTCTGCATTGTTGCTGCAGTGGGAATGTGTTGTCAACAGATCGTACCCAATATCAGTAGCCAGCCATTGCTCGAGTGGCTGTAGAAGTTTTTTTCAGAAGCTATGTATTGATTTTAGCTAACACAATGACTCAGAACTGCAGTATCCTAGTGAAAAACTGTCTTTATTGACCAATGTATACTGCGAGAGAAAGGATTAGGAAGACCAAAATTATGTGAAGTTTCGTCAAAATGGCAGTACAATTAAACATCTTCTAAAAGACATTTTGTCTGCCCCTGGCTCATCTCAGTCAGAAATGAACAAATCATCATTATTATAGGTCAATCATTATTACTTAATGTTATATAGTTTGGCCAATTATAGATATTCTCTGACAGCATGGGAACAATAAATTCTAGTGGTTTCTGCCTGACTTTCCCGGGGCCACCTATTGCCTGTTGCAGATTTGCTTATGTGGATGAAGGCTTTGTCTATCATTAGACCATCTGAGTTCACTAGTTTTGCCCTTGATGTCTAAATTTTCTATTCATAAGGATTGTCTAGAGTCCATGCCAATAAGAGCTATACTTCTATGGGTATATTGATATAAGGAATATAGTTCACTTTACTGGCCTAGTTCCCAAGATGTTTTAGAACTATACGCCTTTAGCCAAGATGAATGCCTTTTCAATAATATAATTTCAAATATACATGTGTAAATTCTCTAACTGTGGTTATCTGTGTTTCTATACAGACAGTACCTCTGTGATATACACATAAGGCAGTCTGTGATTCTTATCCTAAGCCAATCCACTCTGTTCTAATAGTCTTTATTAGTATTTTAAATCCCAGGGTATTTCAAATTCCTCTAACAGTGGACATTTTTCTTCCTTTTACACACAATGCCAGTGAATGATTCCATTTAAAAATAATCCATCGCTAAAGAAGTTTGGGATATTTTAAGTGTTGAAATATTGAAGCAAGAACATTTTCCTGTAGACTAACACAGTGGCTGTATGTGTAAACTTTGTTATTGTGTATTTTCCCAAGTTAAATTTAAAAAGTTATATTCCACAGAGGACCACATTTCAGGACTGTATGGCAGGAGAAAGGTATATTAATTCACTTACTTAAAACAAAATGCCAAAATAAGGTAATGTATAGCTGACTTCAATAACCCTATCCTTCTCCTTTAATGTTAGTATTCTACTGTTAGCTTTTTTAAGCAAGTTGTTATCTTCTGAAGATTTCCCTTTATCTGTAGGCACTGATTCATGTTGAGAAATGTCAGATGTGACATGTATAATGATGATTTCATAACCGAGGCATAGATTTAAGGGACAGGAGACTTAGAGGAGATTTGAATAAAAACTGTCTGAAAGGGTGGGTAGAGATGGGAATCTTTACAATATTTAAGAAGTATTTAGATGAGCACTTGAAATACTAAAGCATCTCAGACCACAAGTGCTGGAAAATGGGATTAGAATAGATAGGGCACAAAATAGAAAATGCTGGAAAATCCCCATAGATCTAGACAGCATCTGTGAAGAGAGAAGAGAGCGAACGTTTCAAGTCTGGATGATTTTTATCAGATAGGTGCTTGATAGCCGTGCAGACATGATGGGCAGAAGGGTCTCTGGCTATGGAGAGAAATTCTATGAATCTATGACTGTGATATTTGCTGAGATCTGATGAGGCCATTTCTGTGCATCAGTTTTGGCAAAAACTTGACTAATCAATGGGAGAAGGGGCATTAAAGTAGAGCTCGATCTTTCCTTCACACAATACTCACACAGTTCAGTTTCAGCAGGGATCACTGGGTGCTGATCAACCGCATGAATCCTTTCTCCTTTCAACCTGAAGCGACTGACACTTTCAATGCCACCTTGGCAGCATTCGGTTAAACCTGCACTCACAACTGCACAGGCTGGGAAAAAAAGTTGCTTTGCCCATTGGAACTGTTATGTATGTTGGGGCATGTCTCTTTAAGAGAAGGGGTCAAGTGACCCTGGGACTCAAGTCCCATTTTGGATGGAGCTCTCCTGAGTGTGCTGTTCCATTAATTTATTACTACTGACCTCATGGTCTTTATTCGTCTTCAATATCAGACCTCCAAACATAATTGGAACCTAAAAAAGGCCTCAAAATTCTGGTGCTTATTGATATTTAGCGTAAAACTAGAGAGAAGCCTATATCATAGTTTTTGCCATGGGGCCTGAATGTTTCCAGTCAGTGGAATTGTGAAAATCTACTCTCAACAAAGAACAAAGAACAAAACGGCACGGGAAACAGGCCCTTCGGCCCAACGAGCCCGCCTCGATGTTCCCACTTCTACTCGTGATCCCTGCCTATGTTTATAGATCTATGCATTGAAACTAAATTTGAAATGTTGATATGGATATAAAAGAAGGGGGGCAGTGAACAAAGAACAAAATCAGTTACTCATGTAACTGCTGTTGTCTTTTCCCTGGTTTAGGCCAGCAACATAACGGATAAATGGCCACTGGAAATGAAAACAAATCAGCCATTTTGTTGACTTTAAAGTTCATTTGCCATTGGCACCTCAGATAGTTTTCCCTCAGTGAACAGTTTTTAGTGGAAGTTTCACACATTTTCCGCAGGCTGGGGCATACGCTTGGCTGCACTCTTTCATTTTATCTGTTATCTGAGATCCCTACTTTCAATCTCTCCATCAGCAGCTGCAAGTCAACTTGTCACGGCTACATTTCAGAAGATGGGCAGACTTGTCAATTTGCTTGTTTTGGATCCAGATGAGAAGGATTGGAAGACAGATGAGAGGGAGGTTTGTTTATACCCAAGACGTCTTCCTTTAACAGTCCTATTTGTTAAAACTAAACACTTCACTTGCTGCAAATCAAATGATTCACAATACCAGAGTTCGAGTGGGAAGGGAAAGGATGCTGAAAGTAGATTGTGCTGCCCTCGGAGTGAGAATAGCAAGGTCTGTCAGTCATGAGCCTTATACAAGATGGGAAAACCTCGAGTCTATCGGCAATGTTTTCCGGAAAAAAATGACAAAGTATCAGGCTCTGATTGAAAACCAGTGTATTTCTCTCCAAAAAGCTAGATTTTCTCATCAGATTCTCTGACACTGTTTGTTCTGTCACTTTCGTGGCTCAGGGCCTAATAGAGCCAGCAAGGTCGGACCCACAGAAATTGGGGGGGGCCATTTAAAAAGAGAGTCCCAATCTACAAAAATACTAAACTCTCTTTCAGCTCTACACAGCTATGGAGTGACTCCCCTCACAGAAGTATTGGGGCATGGCAGGAGGGAGGCAATCTTCCCCTCTCACTCCACACTGTCGTCAGACATTCTATCCCCACCACGGAAAAGGGCAACACATTAAAGAAGGGTTACTACCACACCTCAACCCTGGCAGTAACCAAATCAATGCCCATTACAGGGTTCTCAGTACTACCCTCTGGAACAGCTCCTGGGAGTGCTGGAGGGCACTAACAGGAAGAGGGGGCAATGTCCAGCCCTGGCTCTCAATTGAAGGGGCATCTTGGCACTTCTGTGTGGCTTTCAAAGCTGGTTTTCACTTTTGAAAAGTAATAGTGAATCACAACAGCATGACATTATACTGCTAGGGAGAGCAGTCCCAAGGGCTGGACAATACAGCGTGAACCTTTTAGTAAGATTTAAATTGATTTAAATTTATGCACTTCAGGTTCACAGCTTCTCTGGTTTTGAACATGATTATGTTGCTTGCAGGACAGTAGAGAGAATCTCACATTGAGATCATGCCAGCGCATAATCCCTTTCGTGGGATGTGGCAGCCAAAATGGGATTTGCATTTTTGGCAAATGTGCCCATGAAATTTTGCCCTATATATGTGTTCTTACTTACATGCCATTCTTGAGGCAGAGTGGCCAGGAATACCCCGGTTACACAGGCCCTACGCCCACTGCCAGCAAGGGAATTTGGTGCTCAGCCAAACCTTCATTCATTGCAACAGTCCTGGAGAATCCCAGCTGCGGGTGAAGTTGGAGAATTCTGGCCAAAGGACATTCAGGCACTAAAGAAAGACATTCTCCCGGCATGAACTCCAATGACTGTGGTGTGTTAGTAACAGAATTTGTATTTGGAAATTTTGTAAAATATCACAAGTCACAAATATCACAAATATCACTTTGCTTCCGAGTTGCAAAATGACCAAAGCATTGCCAAAATATCAGTCTTTGAGGGGGCCTTTAACAGGATGAAGAGAATAGCAGCAAGTTGGAAGGATTTCAGGAGAATTTCAGACTGTAAAGCCAAGATGGCTGAAAACTTTCTGCCGAAGGCGGAATGGAGCGTAGAAGAAAGAGATATAAACCAACGGCAAGAAAATGATGTTGAATAGTCTCCCCGCAATTCATTCACATTTAGGAAGGTGAATAATAATTTTACCCAGCTGAACATATCATTGGCTAGTAATCTGTGTTACTTAGCAGCAACAGGAATAAGAGAAAGAATCCAATCCTGGAAAAGGGAAGTGAATTATGTATAACTTTATGAAGCAAATTGTGATTGGGCGTGGGTGGCATGATGACAGAGTGATCAGCATTGCTGCCTCATTGTTCCAGGGTTCGATTCCTGGCTTGGGACACGGTCTGTGTGGAGTTTGCACGCTCTTCCCGTCCCTGCATCAGTTTCCTCCGGGTATTCGGGTTTCTTCCCATAGTCCAAAGATGTGCGGATTTGGTGGATTGGCCATGCTAAATTGCCCCTTAGTAGCAGGAGAACTAGCAGGGTAAATGAGATTATAGAGATAG
This sequence comes from Sphyrna mokarran, assembly GCA_024679065.1. Taxonomy (NCBI): domain Eukaryota; kingdom Metazoa; phylum Chordata; class Chondrichthyes; order Carcharhiniformes; family Carcharhinidae; genus Sphyrna; species Sphyrna mokarran. The sequence goes on from JAGIQG010000007.1 coordinate 103,288,269, forward strand.
GGCTTGGGTAAGATTGTGGTGCGTGGAATGGGCCGAATGGCCTCCTCCTGCACGATAAGGTATCTATAATTCTATGCTACGTGACAAAGAGACACCGTTAAGTAAAACAGTAATTTAAAACCATTACAGACCATTTGCCAATAAAATTATTCTGAAACCAGATTGCAACTATACTGTTTCGAATCAATAGGTATTGAGCAATAACAATAGGTACATAAAAAGTAAGGGAATTTGAGAGTGTACTGTAACCTTGACTACAATGGAGAAAATAATTTTGATTGAAGGCATTTCCTGCAGCTCATGATTCAGTAGATAGACTGGTTGCTAAGCACCTCCATGGATGGGATTAGCTCTTGAATTTAATACTCCTTGAGTTCGGGGCAAATAGGTGCTTTACTTTGCCTGGGGGCAGTTAGTATGAACATGAGGGAGACTTCTATAAATTATTCATCCTTACTGTGTCTTAGTTGCAAAATGACATATGTTGCAGCTGTAATGCTCACAAGCGTGTCTACCCTTCCTAGAGATAGAGCAGGACTAATGTTCTTGGGATTTAAATAATTTCTAAATGCTTAAGAACAGGTTCAAATCCCATCTGAAAGGTTAACTGAAAATTGTACTCATTTGCATTCTATTAACAATGCTAAATAGAACTCTGGTAGATTTAGTAGTGGAAAAGGGAAATCTTATGGAAGTCAAAATTTAAAGGGATGGAGAGGATTAAAGAGGATTGTTAGCAGTAAATACAGCAAGCTTCCGGCAAATTTAGAAAGGCCCCCGAACAGATTAGCAGCCTTTGCTAAGTTTGAAACCAAATGCAACTATATGACATGTCTGAGCGAAGAATATTCCCCTCTGCCACTTCATGCTGTCTCTCCCAATTGGTTAACAATACAACAAAGCAATTAAGTCAAGTTTAGGATCACTTGAGTTGGCCACTGATATGAATAGATGTTTCAACCCCTCAATTCATTCTCACTTTGCAGCATAGCGGCATAGTGGTTAGCACCTGCTGCCTCACAGCGCCAGGGACACGTTCAATTCTCGGCTTAGGTCATTGTGCGGAATCTGCACGTCCTCTCCATGTCTACCTGGGTTTCCTCTGGGTGCTCAGGTTTCCTCCTACAGTCCAAAAGATATGCTGGTTAAGTGCATTGGCCAAGCTAAATTCTCCTTAATATATCTGAAACAGACACAGAAGTGTGGCAACCAGGGGATCTTCACTGTAAAGTTCATTGCAATGTTAATATAAGCTTATTTGTGGCACTAATAAATAAACTTTAAACTTTTGGTGTTCTGTAGCAGATGCGTAAACTTGCATACAAGGGGATAGAACTAGAGGAGTGCAGATAACTTTGAGAATCGTGGAGCTGAAGGAGATTACAAGAATAAATGTTAATCAGGACCTTTGCCCTTTTTAACTGAGACACAAAAATGTTATCTTTGAACCAAATCATGTCTTTATTAGGACAATGTAAAAAAACCTTCAATACTTATGACTTCTACAAGACTAATTCGCTTACACTATATCACAAGTAAATGTTTCTATTCCCCTAGAAATCTGCTATAATAAATTTATAAACATAGATTTTAACTACTAATGCTTATCTAATAGACCAGTAGGGCTGTCTCTGTTCACTGTGCTAGTCAGGCATGGAGAGGGATCAGACTTGACCAACCTTACAGCTTGAGGTTCTTTTTTCTTGCTTCTGTTTTTCCCTTCTGATGCTCGTCTTTAATATTCTTCAATATTGAATATTAAGCTTCAATATTTATTCATTCAAACCTAGCTGAAGCATGTGTAATTCTACACTGACATTTTGGTATATCATTTATTGCAGCTGCCTGACCTTAGGGCAATTTTCCTTAGCCTCTTTGGCTTCATTTGTATCTGGTTCTTGATCATTTGATTAATTAGAATGACTTTATTACCCATCATAAAATCAAAGATATTTGTCGCAAATAAATGTGGATAATTTCTTCTTGCAGCTACACTCTTTCAGCATAAAGTTAAAATCTTTTGTCCTGAAGTTAGCCATATTTCCCATCAGGCCACAGTAGTGTCCTTTCTTTGCTTGGTCATTTTATATTAGACGATAGCTCACCAGCCACACATGGGTGGGCGAGGCCGGGGAAAGATTTGAAGACACGGACATGAATGTTAAAATCTAAGGTTTTGTCAGTCAGCAAGTACAGAGAGCTTGCTGCAGGTTATAACACAAATTGCTAAGTTTACTAAGTTTTAGTAAACTTAGGTTTGCAAAATTTGTCCTCCACAAATGAAAATTGATGCTAGATCAAGTGTCAACTTTAAATCTAAGATTGATGGATTTCTGTTAACAGTAGTATAAAAGGATATAATCATACCTATAATATGGAAGGATACTATTCAGCCCTTTGAGCCTGCACCAAGAACAATCTCAGCCAGGCCCTATCCCATAGCCGAATATATTCACCCTTCTGGTCTCCCTGACACTGTAGAGCAATTTAGCATGGCCAATCAACCTAGCCGACGCATCTTTGGATTGTGGGAGGAAACCAGAGCACCAGGAGGAAATCCACACAGACATGGGGAGAATATGCAGACTCCGCATAGACAGTCACCCAAGGCTGGGATTGAAGCTGGGTCCTGGCACTGTGAGCCAGTCGTGCTGACCACTGTGTCACCATGCTTATGGCATTGCTGCACTGGTGGGATGAGTGCAGTGTGCAACTTGACACAACGCAATGTGAATAAATTTTAAGTCAACAAGCTTAAATAAATGTCTAATTTTGATCTAGGAACAGTCAAAATGCCACAGGCTAGTTTGGTTTTAGTTCACTTCACCTGCAACCCTGACTGCGAGTTGATTATAAACCGTTATTAATTGACCCTTAAAATCTTGAGCCTAACTTCATATTCAGAACTTTTCTTTCTAGCTCACAATTTTTGTAAAGATAGTCATTTGTGTCCAAATCAAACATTCCTCTGTTTGTTTCATATCCTTGCTATTTTTAATCTCTTTGATCTGCTCTTTATTACTTTCTTGATTTGTTGTCTCTCCTCTACTCTTTATACATATTAATTTCCTGTCTGCTTTATCACCTAGGTTTTATCCCATTTCTTTTGCACTTGTTAATTTAGACTCTCCTCAGAGCAGATATTCCACATGATTGGATCTTAACAGCTAGTCTTCCAGGTATGACTGACCTGAGAATAGGACTGCTCAACCTCATCTGGTCTTTATCACAAGGCAATGTTCTGGTGGAATTTTCCAGACACGCCTGTCACAGAAGTCATCACAAAGGGAGCATGGACCGTGCAAAGATCTGTTGACCTCGGGTGGGATTTTCCAGCTTGGGGAGAGCGTGGCTGGAAAATTTCGCCCTCTGTCATCTCTGTAGGTACAGCATTCCTCTTTCGTCTTTCACTCCAAAAGCAGCCTTATGTTTATTCAACTTTTTTACCAAGAGAGTACTCTGTCTGAAGTTTGCACCATCTCCCCACATCTACAAGGGTTTCCTATAGTTGCTGCCACATTTCTTCCCACAGTCTAAAAATGTGTGGGTTGCCCATGCTAAATTGCCTGTCAGTGTCCCAAGATGCATGGGTTAGATGGATTAGCCATGGGAAATGTGTGGGGTTATGGGAAGAAGGCCTGGGTAGGCTACTCTATCAGAGAATCAGTGCCGATTCATTGGGTTAAATGGCCTCTTCTGCACTGTAGGGATTGATCTATGATCTAGAATGGGTCAAATGCCACCACAGGAGTCAAAATAAGTAGAACAGATGTATTCAAGGGGAAGCTGGATAAACATGCAAAGGAGAAAGGAAGAGAAGGTTCTTCTGATAGGTTTAGATAAATATAAGTGGCATGAGATAGATTCAATATTCCTTAAAATCATTGTCACTGTTCAAATTCAAATCATATAGTCTGACTGAAGATCTTCCCAATGAAAAATATTCTCCCACATGCTTTGAGTACATTTCTCCGTCCTCTCAAAGAAAGTCTGTTGAACATTTCAGTGAGGTGAGACTAGATACAAATCGACAAGCTGCGGTCAACTTACCATGTGAACCAACAGAATAAAAATTGCAGGGAATTCTAACCAGATTTGCAGCACAGAATATAAGAACACACTGTTCTTATTAGCAGGCTAACCACAACATTTATAATTCATGTTGTCAATGTATCTAATCAGCCCTGGGTTTAAGAGTTGTTTTTCTCCTTGGGCTGGAATTTCATCAAGGAGATGAATATCAGGAGTTTAGAATTTTCTCCATTCTGTGTTCCTATCTCCATCCAAAAGGAGCGGGTCCATATTATTTAATGTAGGGGGAAAAGGGATAAGGTGGAGATGGGCCAGCCACTTCTCCAGGCATGTCTAAGGCACAGGAGCCAGCAGATGATAAAGCAAGTAGGCTTGAAGGCCCATCTCCATTGCTGAAACATTTGCTCAGCTATTATCTTCACTAACTTTTAAAACTCACCCCTGCAACCCCCATTTCCCTATCATATTCCAGCTGTCTCCTCCACGGCTCCATCATCTCTCTATGTTCCCTCATAACCTCCATATCCCCTCATACATTCCATGTCCCTCCACACCTCCTCATTTCTCTTATTCATCTTTCTACCTCCCATACCCTTCACGTTCCTTCATATTTCCATGTCCCCCTCCATACCGCCTTAATTCCCTCTTGCCCCTATGTTTCTCATGCCCCCTCCATTTTGCCTCATAGTGCCAATGCTCTCTCATTTCCCCCTTTCACGCTGCATATTCCTTCATATCTCCCATCCTCTCTCCTTGCCCTTTCATATCTACCCATATCTCATACATGGCCCCGTATCTCCCATGCCCCTATATCCCTTTACATCTCTTACTGCAAAAAGATGTAAAATCATCCATGGCTTAATAAAGCAATCAAGGATAACATCGGGGCAAAAACAAGGGCATATCATTTGCAAAAGTTAGTGGCAACATGGAGGATTGAAAGAATTTCAAATTCCAGCAGAAGGTGACTAAATACAAAATCAAAGATGCTAAAATGGATGAAAGGAAGCTAGCTGAAAGCATAAACACTGACACCAAAGGTTCTTATAAATACGTAAAGAGGAAGAAATTAGTGAAAGTAGATGTTGGCCTTTTAGAGAATGGAAATGATGGGATAATAATGGGAAACTCAGAGATGGCAGAGGCACTAAACCAATGCTTTGATGGCAATAATCCCCCAAAAATTCAAAGTGCCGATTCACATAAAAATTGGAGTAAATCTTGTTGGTTTTGTCAGTGGGATTTTTCAAAATGGATCTCCCAGATTCTGTGTATTGCAGAGTGCACTAACGTGAAGCACATAAAAAAAAAAATCAGGGGAAGGAGCCTACTCCGCTGGAGAGGCCAGCAGCATAGCACTATGTGGACCATTGTGCATGAGCTAATCTGTCAGAGTGGAAATCGGCGCATGCGCAATGGCCCTGTACTGCCTCCTGATCGCTAGCCAGCTTGATCATTAGTCAGCCCTTCAACCGCGAAATGCTGCTCCTCCAACTCTCCAATGGCCTGGCCCACCTTGTCCTCCCCCCCCCACCCATATTCGGCAGTCCCAATCTCCCCTCCAGTCCTTCCCACAGGACCACCAGCCCTCATCTCTCTGCTGAGCTCTATCGCTGGTCTGCCTCCCATGGTCAGTGATCCCAGTGCAAAGCAGCAGCTGGATCCCCATTCCCACTGATCTCACCCTCAGAGGTTCCCACATTAGGCCCCTCCCCTCGGCTGTGTCCTGGTGGGTATTGCTAAGGTGCCCCCTGAGCCACCTTGCTCCTTGGGCAGTACCTGGGGCTGAGGCTGGTACTGCCAATCTGGAAATGCCTAGGCAGAACCCCCCCCATTACCTGCAACACTTGATGGCCCCTGTCATTCCAGCAGGGTCTGGAACAGTCTACGACAAGAAGTCATATTTGTAGGCTAAGAGGGGAAGTTCCAGACAGTGATGAGGAGCAGCAACTGCTCACAGAGAGTTGTGAATCTATGGAATCACTGCCCCAAGGTGCAGTCGATGCAGAATCAATGAATCTAGAGAAAGGGAAGTGGAGTTAGGACAAGATGGAGATCAGCCATGGTCATATAGAGTGGTGGAGCAGGCTCAAAGGCTTGAATTGCCTATTCTTGCTTCTGATTCCTATTTCCTCTGCTCTAGGTTATGCTCTTTCATACCCCCATGTCCCATTATATGCCCATGATACATTCCCCTGCACTTCATCTGTTCCATGACCCCTCTATGCCCTCTCATATCCCCATGTCTCTTCTTGGCCACCTCAGCCTCCATAACCCATGTCTCTTCATCCCCATTCCGCTCAAAATAATCATTCCAAGCCTCAATTAGGATTGGATATTCTGTTTACAATGCTGATGCCATTGACGTGTTCCCGGTACTGCATTGCCACACCTATAAACAAATAAATACAAGGCCCGTAAGTTCACACAATTCAGTGGCACTCCATGTGTTTCCATTGATTAACTGGGAGTGCCAGGACTACAATGCTGAGCATTAGCTGGCAGTGAAAGGGTATGGGCAACCTACTTTGTGCCAAGCCGTCATGTAGCCTCAGAGAAGGGATGTTTGGAGCATTCTAAGTAGCAGGTAGGGTTTAGAGTTGCCAGCAGGAACAACCTGCTACGGCCACCTGCCCTTCCAAACCCATTTGATTCGAACACCATCCAGTTTGGTAGCCACAGCAAGGGATGGTATCTCAATTTTGCATTAGGGAAAACAGCTCAAGAAAACTAGCACATACTCCCAAACCTCTTTGCACTTGCTGACTTCATTAAGGAGTATCTTTATGGGCAACGATTGAACTAGTTCAATCTCTACTCATTGAAGTTTAGAAAATTGAGAGGTGTCCTTACTGCAACTTATAAGATTTGGAGGGACTTGACGGGATGGGTGCTGAGAGGATGTTTACCCTCATGGGGGAAATCTATAGAATGGTAGAGGAAAATTTCAAAGGAATGGATTTCCCATTTTAGACAAGGATGAAGGGGAATTTCTTCTCTGAGAGTTTTTAGTATTTGGAGTTCTTGCCTTCAGTGAGTAGTGGAGGTTACGTCATTGAATAGACCCAATGTAGTATTTTGATCGACAATGGAGTCAAACCTTTTGAGGAAGGCAGATAGGAACGTGGACTTGAGACCACAATCAGATCAGCCACGATCTTATTAAATGATAGAACAATCTCGATGGGCCAAATGGAGTTAATATTCTTATGTTTTGCCCGATGTTGCATCTGAGAAAGCAGAACACCACTTCTCAGCACATTGCTAGGGCATGTGGAATCCTAAGTATTTGTAATATATTCCTTGTCACTCAGTAGTGAGCATTTTAAAAAGTCGCACAACTTCAGGTTAAAATCCAACAGGTTTGTTTGGAATTATGCGCTCTGAAAGCGCTCCAAATAAACCTGTTGGAATTTAAGCTGGTGTTGTGATTCTCCTTACTGTGCCTACCCAAGCCCAATGCCAGCATGTGGCTGGGTGAAAGATCTGACCCACATTGAATAGGCAGACTTTTTCTTTAGAAAACTGTTCACTACGCTTATTTATTAGTGTACAAGTAGGCTTAACACTGCAACAAAATTACTGTGAAAATCCTCTAGTCACTACACTCCAGCACCTGTTTGGGTTCACTGAGGGGGAATTTAGTGTGCCAATACACCTAACCAGCACACCTTTCAGGAGGAAGGTGGGAGGAAATTGGAGCACCCAGAGGGGAGCCACACACAGACACAGAGAGAAGGTGCCAACTGTACACAGGCAGTGACCCAAGCCAGGAATCGAACCTGGGACCCTGGTGTTCTGAGACAGCAGTGCTAACCATGCTGCCACTGTGATGGATATTTGCATAACAGTGGGATGTTTAATGCTGTTATGGTTCACAGTGATCCAGGAAGACAGCAAACTTAGGAGCAGACCTTCAGCACAATGTTAAATTGAAGTTTTATTTAAAATAAATGTTACCTCAATATGCTTACAATAGTGAGTAGCACACAATACACTTGCGATAACCTGCCTATGGTGCACCAGTTTAAACTGAACAATCCCAGTATTTTACTCCTCACATTATGATATCATACCCCTGTTATAATTAAATTCACAATGTCTATAATGAAAGTTGCAATGAATGGATAAGATAAAGTAATGAACACCAATGTCTCATTTCACAAGGCATCGAATCCCCATTCCTGCTCTGACACTTTGGTCAGGATTTTCCAGCTGCATTTGCCCCCAAGATTGGAAAATCCCACCTGAGATTAACAGACTTTTGCATTAGAACATAGAACATTACAGTGCAGTACAAGCCCTTCGGCCCTCGATGTTGCGCCGGCCAGTGGACCCTCTAACCTAAACTATTCCAATATCATCCATATGCCTATCCACCGAACATTTGAATGCCCCCAAAGTAGGCGAGTCCACAACTGCTGCAGGCAGGGCATTCCACGCTCTCACCACCCTCTGTGTAAAGAGCCTGCCTCTGACATCCGTCCTATAACTACCACCTCTTAATTTAAAGTTATGTCCCCTCGTGTTGGTCATCACCATCCGAGGAAAAAGGCTCTCACTATCCACCCTATCCAATCCCTTGATCATCTTATACGCCTCAATTAGGTCACCGCGTAACCTTCTTCTCTCTAATGAAAATAACCTCAGGTCCCTCAGCCTTTCCTCATAAGGCCTTCCCACCATACCAGGCAACATCCTGGTAAACCTCCTCTGCACCCTTTCCAATGCTTCCACATCTTTCTTATAATGCGGCGACCAGAACTGTACGCAATACTCCAAGTGCGGCCGCCCCAGAGTTTTGTACAGTTGTAACATAACCTCACGGCTCCTAAATTCAATCCCTCTACCAATAAAAGCTAACACACCGTACGCCTTCTTAACAACTTTATCAACCTGGGTGCCAACTTTCAAAGAGCTATGTACTTGTACCCCAAGATCCCTCTGCTCGACAACACTATTAAGGGTCCTTCCATTAGCCCTATATTTCATATGCCTGTTATTCCTACCAAAGTGAATCACCTCACACTTATCCGTATTGAATTCCATTTGCCACCTCACGGCCCAGCTCTGCAACCTATCTATGTCCCTCTGCAAACTGTAACATCCATCCTCGCTGTCTACAACTCCCCCCACTTTGGTATCATCAGCAAATTTACTAATCCAACCCTCTACACCCTCATCTAGGTCATTTATAAAAATGACAAACAGCAGTGGCCCTAAAACAGATCCTTGAGGTACACCACTTGTAACTGCACTCCAGGTTGAATATTTCCCATCAACCACCACCCTCTGTCTTCTATCAGCTAGCCAATTCCTAATCCAAACTGCTAAATCACCTTCAATCCCATGCATCTGCACTTTCTGCAGTAGCCTACCATGGGGAACCTTATCAAATGCTTTGCTAAAATCCATATACACTACATCAACTGCCTTACCCTTATCTACCTCTTTGGTCACCTCCTCAAAAAACTCAATAAGGTTTGTGAGGCACGACCTACCCTTCACAAAACCGTGCTGACTATCCCTAATCAATTTATTTCTCTCTAGATGCTTATAAATCCTATCCCTTATAATTCTTTCCAAGACTTTGCCCACAACAGAAGTCAGGCTCACCGGTCTATAATTTCCAGGATGGTCCCTACTCCCCTTTTTGAACAAAAGGACAACATTTGCCATCCTCCAGTCTTCCGGCACTATACCTGTAGCCAACGATGACATGAAGATCAAAGCCAAAGGCTCTGCAATCTCCTCTCTAGCCCCCCAGAGAATCCTGGGGTAAATCCCATCTGGCCCAGGGGACTTATCAATTTTCATACCCTCAAGATTCGCTAACACCTCCTCCTTATGAACCTCAATCCTGCCCAGTCCACAACCTGGTATCGCAGTATTCTCCCTGACAACATTATCTTTCTCCTGCGTGAATACTGACGAAAAATACTCAGTGTCTCTCCTAACTCCTCAGGCTCCACGCACAACTTCCCACTGCTATCTCTGACTGGCCCTAATCTTGTCCTAACCAATCTTTTGTTATTTATATACCTGTAAAAAGCTTTAGGATTCTCCTTAATCCTATCCGCCAAAGTCTTCTCGTGTCCTCTTCTAGCTCTTCTCAACTCCCTCTTTAGCTTCTTCCTGGCTAATTTGTAGCTCTCCAGTGCCCTAACTGAGCCTTCACATCTCATCATTATATAAGCCTCCTTCTTCCTCTTCACCAGAGATTCAACTTTCCTAGTACACCATGGTTCCCTCACTCGACCACTTCCTCCCTGCCTGGCAGGTACATATTTATTACGGACATGCAGAAGCTGTTCCTTAAATATGCTCCACATTTCAGATGTCCCCAGCCCCTGCAATATCTTGCTCCACCCTATGCATCCTAAATCTCTCCTAATAGCCTCATAATTACCTTTCCCCCAGCTATAACTACTGTTATTCTGTATGTGCCCATCCCTTTCCATCACTAAGGTAAACGTAACCGAATTGTGGTCACTATTACCAAAGTGCTCACCCACCTCCAAGTCTAACACCTGGTCTGGTTCATTACCCAGTACCAAATCCAATATAGCCTCACCTCTTGTTGGCCTATCTACATACAGAGTCATGAAACCTTCCTGCACTCATTAAACAAAAACTGACCCCTCTAACGCACTTGAACTATAGCTTTTCCAATCGATATTAGAAAAGTTAAAGTCCCCCATTACAACTACCCTGTTACTTTCACACCTATCCTGGATCAACTTTGCAATCCCTTCCTCTACTTCTCTGGAACTTTTTGGAGGCCTACAAAAAACTCCCAACAGTGTGACCTCTCCTTTCTTGTTTCTAATCTCAGCCCACACTACCTCAGCAGACAAGTCCACATCAAACATCTTTTCTGCCACCGTAATGCTGTCCTTAACTAACAATGCCAATCCTCCCCCTCTTCTACCACCACCTCTGCTCTGACTGAAACATTTGAACCCCGGAAACTGCAACAACCATTCCTGCCCCTGCTCTATCCACGTCTCTGAAATGGCCACAACATCAAAGTCCCAAGCACCAATCCAGGCTGCAAGTTCATCCACCTTATTGCGTATGCTCCTCGCATTAAAGTATACACACTTCAAACCACCCTCCCGTTTGCCACTATACTGCTGCTACCTAGAAACCTTATCCGTGACCTCCCTATTCACATCCTCCTGTATACTGGCACAACAATTCAGGTTCCCATCCCCCCCGAATCAGTTTAAACCCCCCCCAATAGCACTGGCAAATTTACCTCCCAAGATATTGGTACCTCTCCGGTTCAGATGCAGACCATCCCTCTTTGTAGAGGTCCCACCTTCCCCAGAATGAGCCCCAATTGTCCAAATACCTAAACCCTTCCCTCCTGCACCATCCCTTTAGCCACGAGTTCAAATGTTCTCTCTCCCTATCCTTTTCTATGCTATCCCGCGGCACAGGTAACAAACCAGAGATAACCACTCCGTTTGTTTTAGCCCTAAGTTTCCACCCTAACTCTCAGAATTTCTGCTTTATATCCCCATCCCTTTTCCTACCTATGTCATGGGTACCTACATGCACCACAACTTGGGGCTGGTTCCCCTCCCCCTTAAGGATTCCTAACACTCGGTCAGAGATATCACTGATCCCAGCACCCGGGAGGCAACATACCAACCGCGAGTCCCGCTCCTTCCCACAGACTCTCCTATCTATCCTCTTAACTAGGGAGTCCCCAGTCACTAATCCAGATCTTTTCTTCCCCCTTCCCACCTGAGCATCAAGGACAGGCTCAACTCCCGAGACCTGTACTCCATGGCTTACCCCGGTTGTATCTTCATCCCCAACAGCATCCAAAGCAGGGTACTTATTACGTAGAGGAACAGCCTCAGGGGAACTCTACACTGACTGCTTCTTACCCCTTCTAACAGTCACCCATGTATCACATTTAGGAGTAACTATCTCCCTGTAGTTTTTAATCAATAGCCATCTCTGCTTCCCTAATAATTCTTAGTTCCTCCAGTTCCAGCTCCAGGTCCCTAACACGGTCCTCAAGATCCGTGTCTGTATTTGTCGCTACAATTCCCCTGGCGTGGCAGTTCATCAGACATCAGTTCACAATAATTTATTGCCAGTAACATACATCTAGTTTCAGGTCAAACTTGCAAGCTGACAATGTAATATTGTCTTTGGTTCATGTAGATATTGAATCAATCCTTTAGAATGAGCAAATGTCAAGTTAAATCAGGCCCGGTAACAGTTTGAAATCAGCACTGTGTTGGTGGACATAATTAAATGACTTGACCGCCCCCCTTCTCCCCCTGCTGCTCCCCCCACTCCCACATTGCAAACCTCCGAATGTGCTGCCATTTTGCTACACGGTATTTTTTCTTTATTCAGTGGGTGAAGACAGTTCGTGTATTGACAGCATTCCACACAATCTCTGATCTGTAACGCTTTGCTTTCTGCACCTGTCCAGGTATAAGCAGATATTCACCATAAAACAACAGGCACAGATTGCAGAGGAGGGCTGACTGTAGCACTGGGTGGCAGATCCAGTAACTTCCTTTCCACATCCACCAAAAGTCTTTTCAAAAATGTTCTGATATCTAATATGGAAGGAACAATAATTTACCTCATTGTACACAAAGGAGCAGTTAATAAACTCTTCTGCAACATTGTCTAACATTTCCTTAATTGGCAGTGATAAGAATTTTTATATTTTCTTTTGAAGACCAATCTTTGGCTTACGCAGAAACAAAATGAGGACTGGAAGAGTGTATGGATTTATTTGTGGGTGGGATGCTCCACACAAACTGAGGATTGGACCCACAGGTGGATCAAGGCACAGAGCATAACTTATCCATGGATTATTCCAAAGTAGAGGAGGAAGGTGATTATGGCAATGCAGCACTGGCTGCCCACATTGTCCTCATTAATGCAACTTCCACACATGCAGCAATGAAACAGTCAGAAACCCACAGGATGACCATTCTTCCCACTCCTTCCCATTGCCACCAACAGATGTGCGGATTAAGTTGATTGGCTATGCTAAGATTGCCTCTTAGTGTCCTGGGATGTGTAGGTTGGAGAGATTAGTGGGTAAAATATGTAGGGATATGGGGGTAGGGCCTGGGTGGGATTGTAGTCAGTGCAGACTCAATGGGCCAAATGGCCTGTTTCTGCACTGTGGTGATTCTAACATATAGCCTCATACAAACAACCAAGTCCAGTGTGTTTGTCGCTATCACTCAACTTGTTGATAAATGAGGATATATAAGTCGATATTGCCACACAGTAATCAAGAATGGGCATTAAGGGAACAATATAAAGTATGTGATTCTACTAAAAGAACAGAAACTTCTCAATACATCATTTTGTCAGGCACATATATCCATGTAGAGCCATAAGCTTTATTTCCCTTTTTCTATCACTCCTGTGTGATTAGCTCCTTTGGTTTTAAGCATCGTTAGAGGCTGTCTACTCAGACTTCTGCTCCGACTTTCGAGATGCTCTGGGTTTCAGAGCCCATGAAGGCCTGACCAAAGACGTGCCCACATGCACCTGTGCAGGTACACACTTGGGCATCAAGACAAGAGGCAGCCTGCGGTGAACGGGATCAAAAGGTTATGGGGAGAAAGCAGGAATAATGTATTGAGTTGGATGATCAGCCATGATCATTATAAATGGCGGAGCAAGCTCGAAGGGCTGAATGGCAACTCATCTCCCAATCTTCTATATTGCTACGCAGTTACTGATTTGGGAGTGGGGTTGTGTGTGTGGACCTATGCAACACATGACAAGTGGCTATCTTCAGCTGCTCTTCAATTCGAGGATGATGCCTACTCAGTCTTCGTGAGAGAGAACAGGTCAATTCTTAACTTTCAAATCTTTGGGAAAATGAGACTGGACATCTCACAATGTATCAGTAGGAATTGCTTCCTTTTCTGTCTCCACTCAGACTCAAAATGTGATGAAGCTCAATGAACAAGTTTGGTGCCTTTTTGGATGATTGATAATAAACCCCTTCCTGTTATTAATGTCAATGTCACTATACTTCCTATTGCAGAGTGTGCAGTGGGTCTCCCCCACCACCACCCACTGGCCTCCCCAGTAAGCTCTGGCCCCACCTCTTGGGCAGTGCCAGGCAGACAGTGCCAGACTGGCAATGCCCAAAGGACACCCATCCCCTGCCCCCAAACTCCCAAAGGGCCTCACTGGCTTCTGTCCCACAAGTGGGGTGATCACATCTGGTCCCCTGGTGGTGAGGAGAGGCACTAACAAGCCCAGAGACTAGCATTCCAGACTCACGAATGATATTCAAATGGTAATTTCAATATTATAATCAGTGTTGCACTGATTTCCGGTGCAGTACTGTCTATGTCAATAAACATTGCCAGGGAAACTTGTAATCAGTCAGATGCTAGTCTTGAGTCCTGCTACAACACCCTGCTGATGTCTCCCATCCTTCTGCACTATTTGAACAGAGCAAAGGACCAGAAGCATCTCCCCTCGACAATCTAGGTCTCACTGAAGTACAGGGCTGAGGCAATGACAGCTGCTCTTTACACTGGGAATTTTGTATCTCTTTCAGCATCATTTGTTTGTGGGTTAGCCACACTGCATTGCTCACCACCCTGCTAGAGAGAACTTTAATACAATATTCTAAGGCTATGCCTAAGTAATCTGCCATCCAATTAAAAGTGATAGGCACATTAACATCCAGAATGACTCATGTGATTGTTCAGTTGATGTTCTGCAGCCTTGGAATTCCTGCAGCAGGACACCAGCACAATACCTTGTGACACCAACAGCCTCCTGAATAAGGCAGATTCCTCTCTGTATTCATACTCAGTGTGTGTGGAAGTTCACCAGTAATAGAAACATAGAGTTAAGATCAGGATGAGGCCATTCGGCCCTCCCAGCCTGCTCCACCATTCATTCTGAACATGGCTGATCTTCCAACTCTATAATAGAAACATAGGCAATAGGGGCGAAACATAGATAATAGGAGCATTGCATAATCTTTCCTCCTTCCCTCAAAAAAAAATACTCTCACTGATGGTACCCTGGGTCAGGCATTCATGTTTGGCTTAGCAGAGCTTGGAAAGGCTTGCACCTTTCAATGTGGGCTCTCTCCATAACTGTCCCTGCTATTACCATCTGCTCTTGCTCATTTGTGAAGTATGAGTCACCAAGTGAAAAAAAAACAACCATCTGTCTAACAGGTCCCACCAAAGTATGAGTATGTGAGCTGGAGTAAGATAAGTATGAGACCTGTGAGAGTGCACTCTCGTGGCGAATCAGCATCTCTGAGGATTTGTAACCCACGAGGTCCATATTTGTCCATATACATGAGAAGGGTCTGTTCGAGAGTAAAGACATAAATATGTACCAGCAAGGTAAGCAGGGTTACACGGCATGTGAATTGATGATATTTAATTGTGTCACCAAGCAACCTGGAGATTCCCATCTCCTCACCAACAGCCAGGAATCTCCAATGTCTCCTCCTTACTAGCGAGAAAGTCTGTAAAGGACTATCTCTGATTCTCTTTCTCTCCCACATGTACGAGCTCTCTTTTCCTGCAACAATGAGGAAAAGTATGTGTCAGCCTGATGGAAACCTTGCATTTATCTGCGGAGGACCATCTGGGTTAGACATGAAATTGCTTCAAGATGAAGGGAATACGAGTGATGGATAGATGAGATTTTGAGGAAATGAATAGAAAAAGAAGGATAGTAGTGTTGGCAAGGTAAGTGGTTACGAGGAGATTTGTGATGGGCCTGACAAGCCAAAGTAAGGCGTTGAGATAATGCTCACCGCAGGATGTAGGTGTCACTTTCCTTGCTTGACTAGGTCATCTTACCATGTCTTGCACTATAACCAGAATCAAGGTACATTGTTCCTGCTGCTAATATCCTGCACCATCTCCAATATATGTTTTTTGTAAGAGCAATAACTTTTCTCCTCCCATTACCAGAACAAAGCATCTGTTTTTCTAGATCCTCATACCTTCCATCAATACAGGAAAGGAAACCAAATATTTGGAACTTATTCTCCATGGGGTGTGGGCATCACTGGAAAGGCCAAAACGTACTGGCCATTCCCCAATCACCCAGACAATACAGCAGAATATAGATAGGCTGGTATATTGGGCAGAGAAATGGCAGATGGAATTTAATCCAGATAAATGTGAGGTGATGCATTTTGGAAGAAATAATGTAGGGCGCAGTTATACAATAAATGGTAGGACTACTAAGAGTATAGAAACACAGAGAGACCTAGGGATGCAAGTACACAAGTTCTTGAAGATGGCAGTACAGGTGGATAAAGGTGATGAAGAAGGCTTATGGTATGCTTGCCTTTATAGGAAGGAGTATAGAGTATAAAAGCTGGCTTCTAATGTTGCATTTGTATAGAACGTTGGTTCGACCGCATTTGGAGTACTGCGTCCAGTTCTGGTCGCCGTACTACCGGAAGGACATGGAACCCTGGAGAGAGTGCAGAGGAGCTTTATCAGGGTGCTGTCTGGTATGGAAGGACTTATCTATGAGGACAGATTGGGCAAATTGAGGCTGTTCTCCTTAGAAAGATGGAGAATGTGGGGAGATCTAATAGAGGTGTATAAGATTATGAAGGGTATAGATAGAGTGAACGGTGCTAAGCTTTGTCCCAGGTTGGATACAAAAACTACGAGGGGCCACGGGCTTAGGGTGAGAGGCGCGAGGTATAATTTAGGTGTTAGAGGAGGCTTTTCCTCACAGAGGGTTGTGGGGGCTTGGAATGTACTGCCAAGTAGGGTAGTGGAGGCAGGCACGCTAGAGTTGTTTAAGGTTTATCTAGATAGGCAATGGAGGGATACTAAAGATTGTTCTAAATAAGGATCAAGAGCCTCAAGCCATTCCTGGGAATCATTCCTATGGACTGTCCAGCATATTTTATGGCTCACCTGTCTTACATTTGAGCTTCTGGGGATTCCGTGAACGTCTGTATAAGTGGTGTGTGTTGATTTATGTCTTTTCTTTCTTACTTCCACAGGTAATTTGGTCCGCCTTGTTGTCCAACAAGGGGCATACACGTGGTGGGTCATGCGAGGGCTGCTCTTGAATGTTATTTTGAGAATTGCCTAGTACTTCATGTCGTTAGTGTACGCTTAAACTGGACCATCTGATGAGCAACATGACAGCTCAGTGACTATCACTGTTTGCTGTGCAAATACCTGAATTTGGGCCAGTGTCTGTGGGAGTTTGCACATTCTCCCTGTGATTGCGTGGGTTTTCCCTGGGTGCTCCGGTTGCCTCCTACACCCCAAAAATGTGGTCTTAGGCTGATTGGTGTTAACAAATTGTCCTTAAATTAGGCATCCCTCAATGGTTATAATTCCTTTATTGTGGAGTCCAAAAGGCATAGACAAAAGTCATGTGTAGGAGAGGGCACTCACAATGTTAAAATGGCAGCACGGGCTTGTTGGGCTGAAGGGCCTGTTTACTGTGCTGTGTTGTTCTTTAAATGGCAAAATGTCTAAGCCATTTCACAGGACAGTTAACAGTTAATCACATTACTGTTGATCAGGAGTCACAGGTAGGTCATACCAGATAAGAGTGGCAGAGTTCCTTCCTTAAAGAGACACAAGAGAATTAGATAGGCTTTTAATAACAATTGATGATAGCTTCATGGTCACCATCATTGAGAGGAGCTTTATATTCCAGATTTTATTAATTGAATAAAAATTTCCCCACCTTTCCGAGTAGATCTGAACTTGTGGATGGGTTTAGTTTGGATTTACTGGATTACTAGTCCAATAATATTACCACTATGCTATTCTCTGTCCTAATAGGGACACAGCCTTCTGTGTCATGAGTCCATAGTCACACTTTGCCTTCCCTTTCATCCAACTATGCCAAATTCTATCTTTAAATAATAGAACGAAAATCACATTGTGCCGGTCATTGTTATAGTACAGGTACACAATCAATACAAAATCAAGATTTAAAATGATAACAAAATGACGTGCATTAAAAAGCCGCAGGCAAACGCTCTGTACCTACTTCTGGATATGTTGGAGCTAATACTAAGGTCAAATATGTTCACAGTAGTGAAATAATTTCACTTGAGGAGTAACGAAAACAAAAAATGATGGAAAATCTCAGCAGGTCTGACAGCATTAGTGACGGGAAAACAGAATGGAATTCTCTAATCTTGTTTGTCTCGCCATTGCTGTCAGTGAGAATGGAGAATTTCCATTCTCCATTCTTGCCAAATCTGAGCCAAATCTCCATTCACAGTAGCGGGACTGGAGAATCCCAGCTATGGCTGAGGTCAGAGATTCCCAGCCAACATTTTGAGTCTTGATGGTTCTTCATTAGAGACATCAGTCATCCAGACTCATTCAAGTCCAGCCTCAAAAAGTCGGTTGTATTGTCTCTCTAAAGATGCTGTCACATCTGCTGAGATTTTCCAGCATGTTTCTGTTTTCAGGTTGCAGCGTCTGCCATAATTTGCTTTTACTCCAGAACCTTTAGTTCTTCTACCATTCGTTTTAAGTCAGTGTCACCTGATTCTCAATACTTTTATCAATAGGAACATCTCTCTATCTATTAAAGAACAAAGAACAAAGAAATTTACAGTACTGGAACAGGCCTTTTGGCTTTTCAAGCTTGCATCAACCATGCTGCCTGGCTTAACAAAACCCCTTTCCCTTCTGGGGAAAATATCCCTCTATTCCCATCCTATTCATGTACTTGTCAAGATGTCCTTTAAAAGTCACTACCATATCTGTTTCCACTACCTCCCCTGGCAACAAGTTCCAGGCACTCACTACTCTCTATGTAAAAAATCTGCTTCGTACATCCTCTTTAAACCTTGCTCCTTGCACCTTAAACCTATGCCCCCTAGTAATTGATTCTTCCAGCTTGGGAAAAAGCTTCTGACTATCCATTCTGTCCATGCCTCTCGTGATCTTGTCAACTTCTATCAGGTGTCCCCTCAACCTCTGTTGCTCCAGTTCCCTTGAAATTTTGAACACCTCTGTCAAAACTCTTTCAACCTTTGCTTCTCAAAGGAGAAGCCCCAGTTTCTGCAATACATCCATGCTCATTCCTCAAAGTATTCTCATAAACCTTGTGCACTCTCTCCAATTCCTTCCACTTTTTCTTCAGTGTGGTGATAGGAACTGGGCACTATGCTCCAGCTGAGGCCAAACCAGTGTTTTATAAAGATACATCATAACGTGCTTGCTTTTGTAATCTACTCCACTATTTCAAACATGCCTTTGTTAATCACTTTCTCAGCCATTCCTTCCACTTCCAGTGATATGTATACATAACCTACAGGTCTCTCTGCTTCTGCAACATTTTTACTATTGTACTTTTGCAAAGCTGAGTTTAAGAAATTGGAATTTGATGTTGATAAGGATATTAAAAAATATTAAACATCAAGCCAAAGTCCAAACTGAAATATTTGTATCAAAAAGTCAGGCAATAGTCTTGAAAAAGACCATCAATTTAAAGTAGGCATTCAGTCAACAAGAACCTATAAGATTTGAATTTGACGATGTTGCAAAAAATCAGCCCAATCTTACTGTAGGAAAACTGTTATGTCATCACAGGTATAAAAGAGAGTGTGAGAAGGAAAACAAATAAGCAACTGCCTCTCTCAAGCCTGGAGAGGAATAGGACAAATGCCCGTTGTCAAGAGCTAAGAGTTCTCAACTCTCAACCCTACCAGCTTTATATATTTTTTAAGAGAACGTACCATCTAACCAGCAAAAGGTACCAAATCAAAAAAGGAACTTAAGGACTGAGAAACTTCAGAAGACACAAAACTTGGTGATTTTTTTTTTGAGTGACTAAGTTTTGTTATTACTTTTATGGTTAACAAATAAATATTGTATTTATTTGAACAGTATTTCAGTCAAATCTTATTTGGTATGTTACTGGTTTAGCTGAAGTTCCTTATTAAATAAATAAATTGTTTAGTGTTCATCTTAAATTGGGCATCAGGGGTTTCTATTAGTTAACTACTAACTGTTCATTACTGAAGGACAGTTCAGCTTCCCAAACACTTTTAGTAGATTACAAGATGAGGTATTCCTCTTTGGGGGACTCAACATTACTATTAAAAAAGGGATCTGCATTGTTATAGTATCATTTATTTTGTATTGCAATTCCTAATTCTTACCATTAAAATATATCATTTAATATTCTTCTGTGTTAAATTTTATCTTCTATGTATCCACCCCAAACCAGCTGTCTTTCTATGTTCTCTTGATTTCAATCATTTTCTGTCTCACAGGTTCACTGGCTATCCTGGTAGCTGATAAAATGTCTGTCACTGGAGGGTCATCCTCAACCCTCCCTCCATTCCCTCTCATCTAAGGTCTCCTTCCAACTCTGAGGTTGCTGTAACCTAAAAATTGCTGGTGCAATCAAATCCTTATAATCTATTCTGTGGTCCATCAATTAGAAATTCTTCCTTTCATAGAACACATGCACCATTTTGCCGGCACCCATTAACCTGTTAGGGAGCTCCAGGGTAGGATACTAATGCCTCTTAAAAAGAACCTTGGCTAAGCCTGTCAATTAGTAAATTGAGTTTCCAGCCCACAACTAGTCCATCATCCCAGCGGGATCTGGAATGCAGTTAACTCCCCGCTATTATCTAATGAATAGTTAAGCCACTGGCATCAAGCCCTTCTTCCTTTGGATAGTTTCGTAGCCAGGATTGATCACAAATAGTGGATAGATTTTCTGCCTGATTACTGTCTGACTTGTGGCAAATTCTCAGCAGTTGGTGGAGGAGCAGAGGCCCATTGCTCAATGCTTTTTAGTCCAAAGCCCTAAAGCAGTTCTTCTCTGCCCCCACAGTGCCTGTGAAAATCCTGACTGTGAAAGTGAGATTTAAATGATTTTGTAATGGACTTTTCCAAAAATTTCATGATTGCATGAAGGAAGGATTCCTGGTTGCTAGGTGACAATAGGCAGAGATTGCGGAAAACACCTTACCAGGATAATGGCTTGGGCCAAATTATGCCGTTGATTTCCTTTTTCTTTGAAGATGACCACTCTTTCTGATTCTACATGGAATCATGGGGCTGTAGCTTCACTCTCAAAAATGGGTTGGGTGTGATAATTTCCCTGGTTAAAATACTAAAACTTTAAAACAGGAAAGCAATATGCCTCAACATCACCCACACCCCCCATATCCCCCACTTTCATTTTTAACAGAGGTAGGATGAGGTATATGAGACCAATCCACTCATAGGAAGTGGGTTGATCATTTAAGTAAAATAATGAGGCTATATGAGTTCATTTTAAGAGTATTAATAAGTCTACAGAGGCCAAAGTCCCTTCACCAAAATCCCTTTATTTGCAAACTCTAACAGCAGTACACAGAATGCGACTGGTTAACAATGTATTTTGAGAGGCATCGGAGAAACAGACATTCCCAGTTATGTATAAGGCAAAGACTCCCTGATTGGCTCATCAACTGGGTCCTTAATCAGGGAGTTCATACTCCTGTAATCCAACCTCAAATGGCCTAATTGAGGCCATTTCAACTGGGTTTCCCAGACTTCAGGGAAAGCTAGCAGGTGGAAGGGACAGAATCCATGAGATAAATATCTTTACAGCTCTGCTTGCGGACCAGGATGAACAATAATATTTCCTCCAGGTTCAACAGGCTATCTAGTAAACCCAAACACCACCAACAATCTCTACTTTTCTCACTTACCACTGAACACCAGTGACCATTTTCAGACCACTCCCTGAAGACCAGTGGACCATCCCCAATCATCATTGGACCATTGCTCCACCAATGTTGGACCTACATAGAACATTATAGCGCAGAACAGGCCCTTCGGCCCTCGATGTTGCGCTGACCAATTAAGAAAAAGCAATGACTCTCTAACCTAAACCATTCCCTTATCATCCATAAACCTATCCACGGACCTCTTAAACACCCCCAAACTTGGCGCATCTACAACTGCAGCAGGCAGGGCATTCCATACCCTTACCACCCTCTGGGTAAAGAACCTACCTCTGACATCCGTCCTATAACTACCACCCCTTAATTTAAAGCTATGTCCCCTCGTGCTAGCTTTCTCCATCCTAGGAAAAAAGCTATCACTGTCCACCCTATCTAAACCTCTAATCATCTTGTATGTTTCAATAAGGTCTCCTCTTAGCCGCCTTCTTTCTCATGAAAACAACCTCAAATCCCTCAGCCTCTCCTCATCAACATTTGCTCCCCTGACAAAACAAGGCCAACACAGTAAGAAGTCTCACAACATTGGCTTAAAGTCCAATAGATTTATTTGGTAGCAAAAGCCACTAGCTTTCAGAGAGCTGGCTACCCCTCAGAAAGGTTGTGTTTAAACCAGCATGTCCACATCAAAATGAGGCCATGCAGTTAATCATTCCTTATTGAAAGAGCTATCAATTTTACTCCCACACTCTGTTTTTCTCACCATTTTGCACATTGTCTTTTGTAAATTTATTCAGCCTCACTGCTGGAGCCATGAAGATGAACTTGAACCTCAAACCTGTTGCACGTTCAACATGAGTGTCACCATTATGGATTCACCCCAAGTCCATTACACAAGGTAAAAGACGAGAAATGTTTTGAAGGGCAGCCAAGTCTGTACTTCTGGAAGAGGTTACACAAGACAGCATATTTCTGCCAAGCACCTGTGGATGAGGTTCTTAAGCAAAATATCTCTTTAATTAATGTCGGGTGCAATTGCAATATTCATCCAGCCTTCATTGTCTCGTTTTAGCAATGACATCAACTCATTAATTTACTGGCACACAGCTCTCTTCTCAAACTGGCAGGGATACTTTCAGGAAAAGATTCTGCTACTCTTTTTCTCAGGCATTCTTTCAACTTGCCTCAAATCATTCTGTACAAATGCAGGCACTGATGAAAGTGAGAGCAAATGTGTGTCTTCTTAGCGTATTTTACCACACCGTCTCCTCTTCATTTTTTTTTAATTGAGTGTTCTTTCAATCCTAACCTCCTACATCGTCCCAGTAAAGTCACCTAATTTGCAATGATCAAATTGCTCATTTTCACTAGTTAAGGTGACATGTTTGAATAAATTCAATTAACATTCTCCCAGCAGACTGAACTTAGGTAGGTGTTATTTTAGTACTCAGCAGACCTATAAATGGTGCATCATCAGCCTGGAAGCAACTCTGCAGTTATTTCCATAACTCTCAAAGAATTTTTACACTCTATTGTCCAGTTATTAGATTCCAATGTTTCAGAGTGATCAAGTTGGCGTCTATCATTCAGTGTAGTGGCTATCTTTCTGGATTATGTCTTTTGCACACAAGCACAGATGTATATCCAGACTTATACATACAGACAGAAATATATATGTGCACTAGCAAGTCCTCAAACATGTTCCTCACTCATCCCCATATTCCCAGCAATGTGACAATTGCAAGTGTGGTGTATTTGTATTTTACACACATATGAAACTTTTATTGCTTCCTAGTTTGGTGATATGTTGGTGGAGGCTCAATTTGAACGTATAAAAGGTGGCTAAGGCCATGATTGGAGGGATGGGGGAACTGGAAGCAGGGCTGGATTCTACAGGGCATTGTATTCCTTGCTCCCTCAACTAAAAAGTCTGGGGGGAACCCACTCATTAAAAGGTTAGCTGCCCAGCAACCATTTTCTGCTCAGAGGAACCATCAATTGGCTTTGGATGAGATTTCCACCCTTTTCTGAGAGTGAATTCTTACCGAGATGCTAGCCAATTCAGCAGTCATGGCAGTGCCAGGATTGAGCAGTGATCACTGTTGGAGGTACAACATCAGGTAATTCTAAGGTATTGGTGGAGCTTGGTTGGAAGACACAAGCAAAAAGGGTACTGAGAGCTAGGTTTGAGAGGCTGATGAGATGGGCTTAGGGTACGTTGTGCTTGTGAGGGCTAAAATGGGATGGTGATAACAAACTATGGACTCGGTAAACTGTAAAGAAAGTTGCAGGTGATTGTAGCAGGTTGTAAGTATCTTAACGTGGAGGACAGCTATGGCAAAGAAATGTGAAGTTGTTAATTTGGATAAAATAAAATAACAAAGTAGTGCCAACAATGGCTTACTTGAAGCATTCTTACTTTAAAATCAGAATTTTTAAATTTCAAGTCACTCCAGAACAATACAGAGATGCTGTCTTTTTTTTTGAGGAAATGTTAAACCAATGTCCAGCTTGTCCTCTTAACTGGATGCAAACTTCCATGGCATGAATATAAAGAGGAGCAGGGAGGTTATCCCTGGTATCCTGGCCAATATTTATCTCTTAATTAATACCAGAAAAATAGATAACTCCATTGTGCATAAAACTGACTGCTGCCATTCCTACATTATAGCAGTGACTAACCTTCAAAAACTACTTAAAGTGTTTAGAAATGTTTACTGGTTTTGAAGCGTGCCATACAAAATGCATGTTCTCTTGGTCTTGTAATAACTGTTCTGTGGGCATTAAATGGCCTCCTAAATCTCCAACGTAACGACCACTCTTCCTCTTTTCTCTTCCATGACAATGGCTTCACAAGATTTTCCTGAACAAAATATGATACTTGCTATCAGGAAGCTCTCAATGTGAGTGGAGGTGGTCAGAACCTCCTCAGGGGACTTGTCAGTCAAAGACAAGTCCAAAACTGTGAATGGACAGGCAGAATGTCTCATGATAGTAATAGTCAGTTCAGTCCTTTATATCCTCAAAAAATTCCATACTTGCACAATAATAAGCAAAGTGGTATTTTGTAGTCTGATTCAAATGAATGTATTGTAAGCATAAAAGATCATTAGTCCATATTTACACATATTCAAGTTAGTTGTGAGGCAGATCATATTGTGCTTACAATTCATAGGGATTGATTTTGTATTGAAAACTCAACAGAAATGGCTTTCATCAGTTGCTCAGGAAAGGTTCTTGCTCTGAAATATTTCACCAGAAGCTGCTGGTCAGATAGAGACAATTATTTAAAATTGAATTTGAATTTGAATAGTCAAATATAACAAGAATGGAACAGGGAGCGGGGATTAATACAGATGAACGAGCTGAAGAGCTAAGGTCAACTGAGATGTCCAAATGGTCTGTAACATTTACAAGTTCATAAATGATGATTTGATTTATTTTTGTTACATATATTAGTATACACTGAAAAGTATTATTCCTTGCATGCTAGCATAACGTACATAGAGAAGTAAAGGAAGGAGTGCAAAATGTAATGTTACATTCATAGAGTGAAGACAAAGATCAACTTAGTGCAAGGTAGGTCCATTCAAAAGTCTGATTTTCTCCCGAATTACTAACTTGATGGATATCTTTAATCTCAGTGGGAAGTCTCACAACACCAGATTAAAGTCCAACAGGTTTATTTGGTAGTACAAGCCACAAGCTTTCAGAGCGCTGTCCCTTCATTAGGTGAGTGGCAGTTCTGTTCACAAACAGGGCATATAAAGACACAAACTAAATTTACAAAATAATGGTTGGAATGCGATTCTTTACAGATAATCAAATCTTAAAGGCCGAAGAGAGAACAGTTAATGGGAGGGCCCTTCAGCCCTCCAAGCCTGTACCGATCATGCTGTCTGACTGAACTCAGCCAATATTGTCTACCCGATACGCTGCAGGAAAAGATGTCCCGAGGCATTGTACATTGGGAAATCCATGTAGACACTACGACAATTGATGAATGAACACTGCTCGACAATCAATAGGCAGGACTGTTCTCTTTCTGTTGGGGAACATTTCAGCAGTTATAGGCATTCAGCCTCTGATCTTTGGGTAAGTGTTCTCCAAGGCAGCCTTCATGACATATGATAATGCAGAATTGCTGAGCAGAAACTGATAGCCAAATACTGCACACATGATGACGGCCTCAACTGGGTTCTTGTCACACTATGTGTAACTCCCATGACTTATCTGGGCTTGCAAAATCTCACTGACTGTCCTAGCTGGAGACAACACACATTTCTTTAACCTGTACTTAACTCTCTCGCCACTCACATTATCTGTACCTTTAAGACTTGATTACCTGTAAAGACTCGCATGCCAACCATTATTTTGTAAATTGTGTTTGTGTCTTTAGATGCCCTGTTTGTGAACAGAACTCCCACTGATGAAGGAGCAGAGATCTGAAAGTTGTGATTTGTGCTACCAAATAAACCTGTTGGACTTTAACCTGGTGTTGTGAGACTAGTTACTGTGCTTACCCCAGTCCAATGCTGACATCTTCACATCTATCTTTAACCTACCATGAGGTGTCATTTGTTAAATTTATGTGACATATTTCCACTTGCCATTAAAGCAAACTCCACTTCTCACCCAATATAAACTCAATCTCAGTACTCAGAAAACAGAGGCCCTCCAACTTATGCTTTTTTTTTCCGTTGTTATTAATTTTGAAACTGGAGAGGCGAGAGGTGGTTTGTGCGGTTCTGACAATGCGGATGATAGTGGAACCCTGCAAGATAAACTGAAGAAAGTCATATAAATACCAGAAGAAGTTATTTACAAAGCAACTCAATTACATTAAAGTTATCAGGAAGCAATTGCAGCTTAGATACTTGCCGAGAAGACAACATGAAAACTCAGCATCTGATCCCACTTGCTACTTTGGTATCAAGAAACATTTGCAATGACAGAATTAGGTTCAGTGCGTTTTCTGATGATTCAAAGCAAAAATTCATCAGTTCCATTTTCTGTAAGTTATAGCTCCTAGGCAGGTTTATTGGCTAAAGTACTGTTTTTCAAGAGTGAACACATGTAAGTTTTGAAATGAAAGTGTGCAAAACTGAATGTATGAAACTTCAGTGCATTCCAAATGGTTATCTTAAAATAGATATAAAATGATAAAGGATCCTAATGCCAATCTGGTAATTATTCATATAGCAATTCTCCAACTGCAAAATCTCGACACGTTGGATGAATTTTAAGGTTCTTCTACCAGCAACCACATATTGAGCTGTATCACCAGCTAGAAGGACAGGTGGTCAATTTGCTTCCAGCTCTCTGTTAATCATTATTGCTGAAAGATTTGCAATTGAATCAGACAGTGAATTGACTCACTCTACATTTTCCCGTCTTCATGTGCAGAAAATATGCCAATTCCCTTGGCAGATTATTTAAGAATGACATTTCATTTTGTGTCAAGTTAGGACTCAGCAACTGAAAAATCCATGCAAAGGGTAGAGGCTAAAGAATAGTCGTTAAGTTTTGGGCAAGGTATCTGGAGTATCACCAATACTTCTACCTGAAAATAGACCACAATGAACAGAGAATTATGGAATGATTGAATCCTTACAGTGCAGAAGAAGGCCATTTGGCCCACTGAGCCTGCACCATCAACAAACCTGCCCAGGTCCCTTCCCTGTAACCCCATGTATTTACTCCACCATTCCCTGATGCTGAGGGGCAATTTATTATGGCCAAACCTAACCCACACATCTTTTGAATGTGGGGAGAACCCGGACCATCTGGAGGAAACCCACACAGACATGGGAAGAAAGTGCAAACTTAACACTGACAGTCACCCAAGATTGGAATTGAATTCATGTCCCTGTGAGGCACCCGTGCTAACCACTGTTTTATATGTGACTGAATGAAAAGTGCAGTACATTGGTACAGTGTTCAGTACTGCTGCCTCACAGCACCAGGGACCCTGGTTTTCATTCCTGGCTTGGAATGGGCCACTGTCTGCGTGGAATTTGCACATTCTCCTCATGTCTGCCTGAGTTTCATCCGAGTGCTCCAGTTTCCTCCCACAGTCTGAAAGATGTACTGATTAGGTGCATTGGCCTTGCTAAATTCTCCCTCGGTGTACCTGAACAGGTACAGGAGTGTGGTGACTGGGGGATTTTCACAGTAACTACATTGCGGTGTTAATGTAAGGCTACTTGTACTACTAATAAATAAACTTTGAACTTTTTTTACTTGTGGCACCAACAAATAAATAAATAAGTAATGCTTTGTACCTTACTGCTTACATTTCTTGGTATTAAGCTAATCATAATTGGCAAAATATTTTATCAAAATATGCACGAAAAAAACTTGAAGATTTGACACAAACTGTCTATAAGAAGAGATCAAAGTTCCAGCAGTAAATCAATGCCTCTGGCAGGTAGGTGTGATGTGACACAGACATCCTCATGAAGCCCATTTCTCACCTGCATTAAGTATGAATTGTTCCTTAATGGGATTGCTCTCATTTATAATCTCTCGCTTATATGACTAAAAATAACGCAGGCTGAATAAAGATCATTATTTTGTTGAAACACCTTCTCCAAAGAGCCCGATTTATACTATTAATTGTATTTCCTATCATTTCATCTAAACAAGCAAGCATTGAATAGAACTTTGATTTTTTTGCTCTTTACCACCATTTGTTGGCAAATGTCATTAACTGTGGGGAACTTCATTGGAAATCTGATTGTCTGGCTTTTATAATGACAGGCAATTTGTTGCTGTTTATACAGGTCATTGGGGAAACTGATTAATTTATCAACACCAAAACATTATTAGTCTTTTCTTTTGAAGGACTAGCATCTGCAGAAATGGAATTTTGCCCATGGCACTCTACTTGCATTTAAAAAAACACTCATGATAGGAGATGTTATGGGCTCTGTTGTGTGATGGTTATAGGATGAAAGACATGGTGCCCCAATCTCAGTGTAGCTGAGTTTTACTGGCATGTTGAGGCCCCATTTCCCCACCCATGATGGTGGGAAACATAGCCAGCTGTTTTTTTTTGCAACAGAGCGTAGCAAGTTCTGGAAAGAAAACTGCCGTGTTCTCTGGGGAGAATCACGCTGTTTGTCTCGTTGAAACCAACACCATGCCATTTCTTGGCAAGTTTCCCCCTATAGTTTTTAGTCCTATAACTATCATCTTGGATTTGTCTCACGTCCATCCCCCTCGACCAAGGCTATTTTTCGCACCCTCTGTCCCCACCACTTTGATCGGAACCTATTGTAGAAAATATGGTAGGGGCTCAATATCTGACACTGAGTGCGGGGTGGTCTTTAACAATATGGAAATATATTAAAATACATGTAAGTCCGATTCTCGTCCATTTATGTTGATTGTCGTAAAGGCCCAAGGGGTTCGCTAACATGCTTCGGGGAAGAAAAACTGTTGCCCTTGCTTGGTCCGGCCTACATGTGACTCCAGACCCACAGCAATGTGGTTGACTCTCAAATGCTCTCTGAAATGGTCTGGCAAGCCACTCACTTCAAGGCTATTATGGATAGGCAACAAATATTGGCCCAGCCAGTGACACCTACATCCTATGAATGAATAAAAGTAAATAAATTAAAGCTGTAATGGTAAGTGCAATAAGACATCACAGAGTGCCATATATTATATGTTGTGATGTATGCCTGCGTGCCATTGTAACTTAAAAGGTGTTCAGCAAAGCAAGCATGAATGAAAGACTGGAGAACAACATTGTCAATAGTACGATGCACAGAGTCACATGGTAAGGGACTCTGAAAGAATACTTAGAAACAGGATTCTGTAGTTCCATGCATGACCGTACCTTGGATTCCAAGGGTGAAAGACAAATGTAGTGAAAAAAGCTGTAACCAAAGCAGGTAGAGCAGAATAAAACCTGCAGAAAACAAGATTGATAGAGTTAAATACAAAAACTTGCAGAGCACAATTTGAATAGGGAAAGTTCCTACAAAATTACAACACACTCTGAATACATCATTTCTACGCATTTCAGAAATGCTTAAATCTTCATTTTGAAGACCACTCTAGATTGAAGGAAAATGGCTTCAAACACTCACATTTTAAAACAAGCAAAACCATTCTCATTTTGATACAAGGAAAACATATTTTGTCCCAAGCCAAAGCAAGGGCGTAACCAAGTTCCATGCCCAGAGTTGGGATACTCAGTACGTTCATTGATACATTTGTTGCAAAACACAACACCTGCAAAGTTTTATGCAATAAGACTTGCAAAAGGAACAGAGGAAACCCAAATGTATCCCAGCAATGACAGTCTGTGTGAAAAAAGAGTTACTATATTTCAAAGAAGTAACACAATTTAAAAAGAAAAACGGCATTGGCCAGAAAGTTCCAAGAGGCCCCTGAGAGAAGGAAAAGCTCAATAGAAATAGAATCCCTGTAGCGCAGAAAAATAATTTGGCCCATCAAGTCCATAAGGATTCTCGGACAGAGCAACTTATCCAGGCCTACCCCCTGCCTTATTCCCACAACCCCACATGCTGACCTGGCTAATCCCCTTAAACTACACATCTTGGGATACAGAGGGGAAATTTAGCATGGTGAATCCACCCTAATCTGCGCATGTTTGAACGTGAAGGGTAACTGGAGCATCCAGAGGAAACCCACACAGACCCGGGGAGAAGGTACTAATTCTGCACAGTCACCCAAGGCCTGAACAGAACCCAGATCCCTAACACTGCGAGACAGCAGTACTAACTACTGTGCCACCATGCACCCAATATGGTTGGGCTTAAAGTTTCACTACTGCACCTTCAATTGGAAGACTATTATGTCAATTTCATGGAAATTTCTTTAGGTCATTCTTTATATTAAAATTACTAAGCAAATGGAAGTTTTTGTCATAATTGCCATGGATCCTGCCATGGAAGTTTCATAAATATATTTTTATATTCATAAGATCATACGGCGCAGAAGAGGCCCTTTGGCCCATCTAGTTTGCACCAACACGTGAGAAACAGTTTTACTAGTCCTTACCTCTTGAATGTTATGATGTGCTAAGTGATCATCCAGGTACTTTTTAAGGGATGTGAGGCAACTTGCCTCAACCCATCCTCCCAGGCAGCACGTTCCAGACTGACACCATTCCAGTCTTTCTTTATTGCGGATGGGCATCAAGTTGCACTGGAACAATTGTAGAAACTTCACTGCGGAAAGCCGCAGAGTTTTTATTTCCCTTGTGTGGCTGACTCCATAAAACCTAAGGATCAATGTCGTGAGTTTGTAATATCGGTCATCCACAACAGTGAAATATAAAATCAATATTACAAGTTCTTTTCTATAACAGATTCGATTGATGTGGCAGATTTGATGGTGCCATATACTTTTGAAGTATATATTACCTCTGTAAATGACAGCAACTGAGAAATCAGATACAATTTCTGACGTGGAACACGTCTTAAGAATATCATTGACTACGAAACAAGGAAATGTTCGTCAACTCACCACATGCATTCCACATAAACTCGTGCAAAATTTACACTGTTATGGAATCTAAAGGAGATCTTGTGGTGCAGTGGGTAGCGTCCTACCTCTGAGCCAGAGGCTGCAGGTTCAAATCCCACCCCAGGACTTGAATACCAAGAACAGTGCATTCATAAACAGGTTGAGTATCAAACTATGAATCCTTCTAACAAATCCCGGACTGACATGTGATAACAAAGAACAAAGAAAATTACAGCACGGGAACAGATGTTTGGTCCTCCAAGCCTGCACTGACCATGGTGCTCGACTGAACTAAAACCCCTACTCTTCCGGGGATCATATCCCTCTATTCCCATCCTATTCATGTATTTGTCCAATCGCCCCTTAAAACTCACTACCATATCTGCTTCCACTACTACTTCCAGCAGTGGGTTCCAAGCTTTCACCATCCTCTGTGAAAAAATGGAAAGAAAGTTGAAGCTTTTCCTATCACTATTCATAGCTCCAGGCTACAAGTACATGTTGTCACAACAGGTATAGGCCGGATGGTGTGGCTCAGATCGATGCCAACGTAGAATTTGATCGCTGTTCTGCCTGCGGTGGATTCAGCACCAGCGTCCTTGCTCTGCCTTGTGATGGAGATTGCAATAGTGTGTAATGGACTTGCTTTTGGGCAGGTATGGAGAGAAATCAGCAGCACTCACACAAAGCAAAGTTGTGCCATACATCCTTTATCACACAATATTGAGTGAAATGACAGGAGATAAATCTATTTTATATTATTTCAATGCCAATTATTAACACTCCTGTTCCTTAATTAGAAATCTGATAGATACTCTGTTGTGTTAGATGACATATTTATTATTATGCACTAAGGTTCATTACAATTTACTTCTCAACAGCAAACAACACCAATATTATGTGATGGAAAATAAACAGAACAAAATGTATTTTTTATTTGTGCACTATTAATGAGCATTGGTTGTGAGCTTTTCTCACAGAGCAGAGCATCAGTCACAACCACTAGCATCTAGAAGGACAAGAGCCTGGGAACGTCAAAACCTGGAGTTCCCCTTCAAGTGATTCGCCATCCTAACTTGAAACAAAATCACCATTCTTTCACTGTCGCTGGATTAAAATCCTGGAACTCCCTCCCTAACAGCATCATGGTTGTGCCTACACCTCAGTGACTGCAATGGTTAACAAAGGCAGATCACCATCATTTTCTGAAGGGTAACGAGACATGGGCAATAAGAATTGGCTAGTGACACACATATCTGGTAACATGAATAAAAAGTTGATGTTTCCCACTGACATACTTTCCTTCTTGTGTCACAGCCTGCCACTTCCTTTTCTGGTTTTGTTTTAGAGATGGATGTCAGTATTGTTGCTTGATTTAAATGTAGTCTTTTTGGGAGCAATTTTAGCAGAGCTACTTCCATTGAGGAAGTGCTCAAATCACTGCAAGACTTGGAATAGTTCCTTCCCATAAGCTGTCAATTTAACCGCAGGTTGTTTTTTAATATCTATTTTCAAAGTGGTCTCCAGATGCACCTGGGACCTCAAATTCATGAAAATCAGATTCCTTTGATGCATATTTACAGAACTCTTGCCCAGTGCTCACCTTGCTGTTAAAATCTGGAGAGATTGGTATATAAAGGTGGCACTCAGCTAAGAATAATTGGACTGTACGATTTGCTCGCTATTGTGCTGTTGGATTATTAGAAGAATTTCCAGCTCCCAGATCACTAGTTATTCATAGGAGACCATATAACCCACTGTGTTCTTGCCAACTTTTTGAAGGAACTTCTAACTATTCCTACTCCCCTACTCTTCCTTCATGGCACTGCAGATTTCTCATTTTTATGGATACACTTAATCCCCAATAAAAGTGACAGGCAGTGGGTTCCAGATCAAAACAAGTCACTATGTTAAGAAAAGACTGATTTCCCCCTGAATTATTTGTCAATATCTTAAATCTGTGTCAACTTGATTTTTTTTTCATTGCTCTTACATGGGATATTAGCATCGTTGACAAAGCTAACATGTGCCAGCTCTCCCTAATTGCCATTGAACTGAATGGTTTGCTCAGCCATTTCAGAAGGCAGTTAAGACACAACCGCATTACTGTGGATCTTGAGCTGCATGTAGGCCAGACCAGGTAAGAATGGCAGGCTTTCTTAGAGCATTAGTGAACTAGATGAGTTTTTATAACAATCGGTGATGGTTTCATGGTCATCATTGCTAACCATGACTTCCAATTCCGTATTTATTAACTTAATTCAAATTCCACTGGTTGCCATTGTGGGATTCAAAACCACTGTACCCCTAAAATTCACCCGGGCCTCTGGATTACTAGTCCAGTGACATTATCACAACACTCCCATCAACCCCCCTCTTCCCCTGCCCCCTCATATGTCTTTGTATCTATTTATTAAAAAAGCCCCATCATTTAAAACATGTCTCTTACATCTCACCTGTGCAGGTATAGTGGCCAACAATTCAATCTCTCAGCAGTTATTTTCTGAAAAGAACAATCCAAGTTTCTCAAGTCTTTCAATAAAACTGAAGTTCTTGATCCCTGGAATCATTTCAGTTCAATTCAACTACAACCCCTTTGAATCATTGGGTGGGTGCTGCTGTGGACAAAAATTTATTTGCATAGTGCCACTTCTAACGGTGCTGTGCAGACGTGCTATGAGTCTCCAGCTGTAATTAAGTACAATTCACTTAGCCACAGCAACGCCCAATTCATTGTCTTGCGGAGTTTGCATGTTCTCCCAGTGTCTGTGTGGGTTTCCTCTGGATGCTCCGGTTTCCTCCCAAAGTCCAAATGACATGTTAGTTAGTTGCATTGGCCGCGCTAAATTCTCCCTCGGTGTACCTGAACAGGCATTGCAAGTGTGGAAACTAAAGGATTTTCACAGTAACTTCATTGAAGTATTAATGTAAGTCTACTTGTGACACTAACAAAATAAACTGTAGCTAAGAGAGATAATGAAGATTTAAAACTAGCAATCAGTGCGTGGATTCAGGATGGAGAAATCATTTTTCTATTTGTGACACTAGAAGATAAATAAGCGAACATATAAATATATCAACGCTGCAGGACAAAGGAGCCCACTATTTCAGTTTTCCCTGCTCAATGTGATTGCAGAGAGCACCATCTATAAGGTACAATGCAACAACTCACCAATGCTTATTCACCAATACCTCACAGAAACAGCGCAGCTGATGCCAGCCACAGCAGTAAACTTCAGAATCCTTTAGGGCAATGGCACGATCGTTAGCACTGTTGCCTCACAGCGCCAAGTGCCCGGGTTCAATTCCAGCCTTGGGTTACTGTCTGTTTGCAGTTTTCATGTCTGCATGTGTTTCCTCCAGGCTCTCTGGTTTCCTCCCACTGTCCTCCCATGCATCTACAAAGATGTGGAAGGTGAGGTGGATTAGCCACGGTAAATATGCAGGGTTAGGCAAGGTGTTGGGCCTGGGTGAGATGCAAACTGGATGGATTGAACGGCCTCCTTCTGCACTACAGGGATTGCTTATAATCCTTGTGACCTTGATTTGCACTAATATTTGAAAATAATTTTGTATCATTCAAAATCTTTACAAACAAATGCAAAGCATTCAAGTATCACTTCGAAAGCTCTTTTGTTTTTCTCTAACTGTTATTTTTTGTTTTTATCTTTTTGAACTGTTTTTAATGGATGCATAGATGCACAACAGGGTCAGGCTCCCTTTGGTTAATATTCTCGACTGCTGAGAGATTGAATTGTTGGCCACTATACCTGCACAGTATGTCCTGTTGGCAATCACACAGAACCAAAAGTAAACATTAAGGTCAGTTTTTTTTTGCTTGACCACTTTGCCTGATCAATCACAGCAATGCACCCTTTTTTCTTGATTTTGTAGGCAATTTGCTGAAGTGTGTAATCCCTTTAACTGCTTCTGCATGGCTGCACACAATGTATATAAAAGTGGCCAACCTGTGCGCGGCCTGTGGAGCGACTTTTGGGTTGATGCATGGCGGAACACTGACTCATTACGGAGAGATCACAAACCACTCTGACTCGCCCATCTTCCTTTGTTGTCCGATCAGCTTGCCGTCTGAGATTGTTAAAAGGTGGCCTCTTGACAAAGAAGATAACAATTTTCCATCAAAGCCAATCACTGGAACGGGAAAACAATTGCTGTACCAATCTGAACCTGTGGTGATGTTCGGTGTTTGATGAACCTTGGAAACAGCATTGCTACCTGAGAGATTTGAAAACTCTACGGCTAATGGAGAAGTGGACTATTAAGAAAAACCCATGCAGACACACATCTACAGTTTGAAAGTTTTCCAGTGCCTGACAATATGCAACATCAGAGGAATATGTTCACTGCACATAAGAAAATATGTGTATTTTGATAAAATAATTTGGCTGTTATGACTAGCTTAATTCTAAGGAATACAAACAAAAAGATATAAGGGGCGGCATAATAGCACGGTGGTTAGCACCGCTGCTTCACAGCTCCAGGGTCCTGGGTTCAATTACCAGCTCAGCTCACTGTCTGTGTGGAGTTTGCATGTTCTCCTCATGACTGCATGGATTTCCTCCGGGTACTCCAGTTTTCTCCCACAATCCAAAGATGTGCAAGTTAGGTTGATTTGCCATGCTAAGAAATTGCCCCTTAGTATCCAGGGATGTGTAGGTTAGAGGGATGAGTGGGTGTAATATGTGGGGATATGGGGGTAAGGCCTGGCTGGGATTGTGTTCGGTGCAGACTCAAAGGGCCAGAGGGCCTCTTTCTGCACTGTAGGGTTCTATGATTCCAATATTTATTTATTAGTGCGAAAAGTAAGTTTATATTAATACTGCAATGAATATACTGTGAAAATCCCCTAGTCGCCACACTCTGGCACCTGTTCCAGTACGCTGAAGGTGAATTTAGCACGGCCAATGCACCTAACCAGCACGTCTTTCTGACTGCGGGAGGAAACTAGAGCACCCGGAAGAAACCCCCGCAAATATGGAGAGAACGTGCAGATGCACAGATAGTGACCCAGGCCAGGAATCGAACCCAGGTCCCTGGCAGTGTGAGGCGGCAGTGTCAACCACTATACCACCATATCTTAACGCCGCCCAAAATGCACAAAAACTCAAATTGTGATTTAGCACCTGCCAATATGGCACAGTTTCAGTAGAATTTTATGTCTTCCCAAACAAAATAGTAAACTTTTATTTTATAGAAATAAAGATTTATTTACCTTGGCGTCTGTTCTCTTAAAGATGCCACACTGCAAAGTGTCACATATTCAAACTTCATGTTACAAATGATCATTTCAGGATATAAATGACTTGAATGATTGAGTGCTCAAATTAATAAAAGCCAGAAATATCCGTCTAATACAGAGACCTCGGTAATGACAAGCAGGAAGCTGCTATGAAAGGTTCCAACCAAGATGTGTCAATGAGGGATCAGAACTACCAAACAGGAATCAGGCATTTACCACAGAAACAACTCACGTTTACGCAGAGTGATTGCATTAAAAATATTTCAAAGTGCTACATAGAGGAATCTGGGGGGAAAAAAAAACTGGATGTGATCTTACAGGCTGTTTGTATCATGCTCTGGCTGCAGTGAGGTTGGAGAATTTGGCACCCAGCCAAATCTCCATTCACCGGAGCAGAATGGGAAAATCCCACCGGATTGAAAGGCTGTAACATTTGGGCCAATGTCAAGCTAAGAAAACATAGATTAGGAGGAATGATCAAATGTTTGGCTAAGAAAACTTTTAGGAAATCTGCAAGAGATGTAGGCTCTGGGTTGCATGTCAGGAAGAATATGATATGTAATTTGTGACAAAGTAGAGGAACACCTCTCCGAGATCTAAGGAATAAGCACAAGATCTCATGATGTCAAGTCCTGTCCTCTGCTCCCGCCTACTTCAAAACTGAAGTTAGGCTTCCCTACCAGGAGCAGTTTATAAAATAATAAATGGATAAAATAAATATAACCAACAACTCCCCAAGTCTGAATGGATTTCGTCTGGGTGCTCCAGTTTCCTCCTGCCGTTCAAAGGTATGCAGGTTAGATGGATTAGCCATGTTAAATTACCACTTCGTATTCCAAGATGTGCGGGTTAGATGGATTAACCATGGTAAATATGTGGATTAACAGGGAGAGGACACGGGAGAGATGCTTTGTCAGAGAGTCAGTGCAGATTCATTGAGTTAAATGGCCTCTTTTACACTGTGGGGATGCTATAATTCTATGAACTTAGCTAAAAGCAAAACACTGAGGATACTGGAATCTGGAACAAAAATAGAAAATGCTCGAAAATCTCAGCAGGTCTGACAACATCTGTAGGCAGAGAATAGAGCCAACACTTCAAGTCTAGATGACCCTTTGTCAGAGCTGAGGACAAAGAAAATCAGACAGGATTTATACTATGAGGGTTGTAATTTGACAAATAGAATGAGAATGAAGATGAAGGAGGCTGAGAAAGATGCTAAAAGTGCCCATTAAGTGATCAGAATGTGTGAATGGCAGCACAGAGGAACAGGTGGTTAAGGGACTGTCTGTGGATTATGGCAATAAAAGGAGGGGAGGAAGTGAGAGAGGGGCAAGAAGGCGAGCAAGAATGGAGAAATGGAAAAATGGAATTAGAAGAAGGATTATGGTGAGTCGATGGAATTCTTTACTTAATTCTTTCTTTAATTCTTTGGGAATGTTCAAAGCTCGGATTAAAGATTTTTAATCAGTAAATCAATCAAGAGTTATGGGGATAAGGCAGGAAAGTATAGTTGAGGATTCTCATATCAGATAACCTTGAGGCCAGTTCTCCCATTTTCCACGTGCATGAAAATGTGAGGGTTTTACACTGGTGATGAGAATGTCACCCCCCTGATGGATGCAAGTTCATGCATCCCTTAAAATTGTGCCAGCCCCATTGTTCGGAGATCTGAGCACCATATTTAAAGGACACCCCAATCTCCATGTTTGGGAACAGCTCAACTTTCATCCAAAAACAGAACTAGTGTCCCCTCACCTCTTCCCCTCTCTGTTGACCAGTGGAGCACCACCAACCCCTCAGCAAGTAAGGGCGTTCTCTCCCCTTCCCCCAAAATACAGCTCATCCCACCCCTCCAGCCCGCACTACACAGTCACGAGGGTGACCTGACTCTCCCTCTCAGGCTCCCTTCAGCCCCTCCTCCCCTCAGCTCCCACAACTCAGACCCCCAGACAGACTCTCCTCCCCCTGCTTCAGGCCATGCATCTTGTATGCCAACCGTGCACTGCCACCTGGACCTCAGGCACTGACACTCTTCACAGTGGAAGACACAAGTGGGATGCCAGAGCTCCAAGGAAGTCAGGGGGCACAGAATGAGTGTAGTGGCAATCACTAAGGAGACAGTTCTGGGGAAACAGAAAAGTCTGAAGGTGGATAAATCATTTGGATTGGATGGACTACACTCCAGGGTTCTACAAGAGATAGCTAAGGAAATTTTGGAGGCATTGCTGGTGATTTTTCAGCTATCACTGGAGGCAGGGAGGGTACCAGAGAATTGGAAAGTAGCTACTGTAAAATTGCTGTTTAAGAAGGGAAGGAGGCAGCAGATGAGGAATTATAGGCTGATTAGCCTGACTTCAGTCATTGGCAAGATTTTAGAGTCCATTATTAAAGATAAGATTGCAAAGTACCTGGCATAACAAAGCAGAATAAAGTAGAACAGAGTCTGCAAGGCTTTGTGAAGGAGAGGCCATGTCAGACAAATCTATTAGAATCACTTGAGAAGATAACAAGGAAGATAGATAAAGGAGAACCAGTGGATGTGGTTTATTTAGATTTCCAGACGGTCTTTGACAAGATGTTGCATAGAAGACTTTTAATAAGTTAAGAGTCCATGGTTTTAAGGGTATGATCCTGGCATGGATAGGGGATTGGTTGACTGGCAAAAAGGCAAAAAGTGGGATAAAGGTGAATTTTTCAGGATGGCAACTGGTGACTAGTGGTGTGCCTCATGGGTCAGCGCTGGGACTACAACTTTTGTGTCAACGATTTGGAGGAAGGAACAGAAAGCACTGTTGCCAGGTTTGCAGATGATGCAAAAGATATACAGATGGACAGGTAATATCGAGGAAGCAGAGAGGGCTGCAGAAGGACTTGGACAGATTAGCAGGGTGGGCAAAGAAGTAGCAGATGGAATACAATACGGAAAAAGTTGAAGTTATGCACTTCGAAAGGAGAAATGGAAGCATAGACTATTTCTAAATAGAAAAATGCTTAGGAAATCAGAAACACAAAGGAATTTGGGAGACATTGTTCAAGATTCTCTTAAGGTTAACGTACAGGTTCAGTTGGCAGTTAAGAAGGCAAATGCAATGTTAATATTCATCAAATCACAGCAACATAAGAAACCCTACAATGCAGAAGGAGGCCTTTTGGCCCATTGAGTTTGCACCATCCACAGACCTACTCCCATACCCCTACACACTTAACCACTAATCCCTCTAACCTCCACATCTTACAACTCCAACGAGCAATTTTTAGCATGGCCAATCAACCTAGCCTGTGCATCTTTGGACACAGACAGTGACCTGAGCTTGGAATTGAATTCAGATCCCTGGAGCTGTGAAGCAGCAGTGCTAACCACTGTGCAGTCCACATTCATCTTGAGAGGGCAAGAAATTAAGAGCAGGGATGAACTTCTGAGACTGTATAAGGCTCTGGTTAGACCCCATTGAAGTATTGTGAACAGTTTTGGGCCCCATATCTAAAGGAGGATGTGCTGATCTTGTAAAGGGTGCAGAGATCACAAGAATGATCCCTGGAATAAAGAGCTTATTGTGTCAGGAACGGTTGAGGACTCTGACTCTGATAGGATCCTGCGAGGCTTGGATAGAGTGGACGTGGAGAGGATGTTTCCACTAGTACAAAAAACTAGAACCAGAGGTCACAACCTCAGGTGAAAGGGATAATTCTTTAAACAGAAATGAGGAGGAATTTCTTCAGCCAGAGAGTGGTGAATCTGGGGAACTCTTTGCCTCAGCAGGCTGAAGAGGCCAGGTCATTGAGTGTCTTTAAGACAGAGATAGATAAGTTCTTGATTAATAAGGGGATCAGGGATTACGGGGAAAAAAGAGGAGAATGGAGATGAGAAAAATATCAGGCATGATTAAATGGCAAAGTAGACTCGATGGGCCAAGTGGCCAAATTCTTCTCCTATGTTTTATGGTCGTATGGACTGTCTGTGTGGAGTTTGCATATTCTCCCCATGCCTGTGTGGGTTTCCTTTTGATGCTCCAGTTTTCTCCCACAGTCCAAAGATATGTAGGTTAAGTGGTTTGGCCATACTAGATTGACCCTAGTGTCCCAAGATGAATTGGTTAGAGGAATTGGCAGGGTAAATACACAGGGTCATGAGGATAAGGTCTGGGTGGGAGGCTTTATAGGAGAGTTGGTTCAGAATCAATGGGCCAAATGACCTCTTTCTACACTGTACAGATTCTATGATTCAATGAATAGCAGAGTAGACTTGATGGGCTGAATGGCCTACTTCTTTTCCTTTGTCTTATGGTAACACCAAATGGTTGGACAAATTCCTTATATTGACAATCTTTTAAACTAAATAATCCATCTGAAGACATCAGAAAGAGAGAGAGAGAGACGGAGAGTGATGAATAGGCCTGAGGGTCAACAGATCAAAGATAGTTTAGGTTGTGATTTGGTTTGAAGTTTAGGAGAGCATACAGGCTGTTTAACATTTTTTATAAATATCTAACTAAGATGGTATCCGTTATGTCATTTCTATTATTCACTTATCCATTTATTATTTAATAAATCTATTTGGTAACTACAGTCTATTTCACAGTCTAGCAACATTTATTTTCCTGTCTTCCAAAATTAAAAAAGATCATGGAGTCAATGTTATACCCAGTAAGTTAATGTACATTATTGAGGGATTTTCTTTTGATTTCTTGGCATGCTTTTAAATTACTTAGAATAATTGGATAGATAAAGGTTCAGCCAAGGCCATAAGGAACAAATTTGATCTGAAGGATTGATCTCAGCCATTAATTATTTAAAATAACAATGCAAAAACTTGCCAAGTCTCCGCTCTTGGTCTTAAGTCAGAAATAGCCTTGCTGCCAGAAAGGTTTAACCCTCCAGGATTGGCCTAGAGTCTCCAGGAATTGAGGAACGTGGTCCCGGGATACAATGGAAGTTCCCCCGTGCAAATCTATTAGGTGTGCCCCGCACACAATTTTTTGACATTCAGTGCAATGACCGCACCTCCACGTGAATCACACCAGCGTGGAGCCTTCAGGCACCTAACGTACCAGATGGCCACAAACTGCGCACTGTTAACATGGGAGAGCCACATTTAAACTCTATTGATAGACTCACAGCTAGTGATGCCAGGTAGATGGCACCTTATTCAGCAGCTCCACAGTTCACAGAGGGGATGTTGGCATGACTGCCAGATGCCACGGAGGAAAGCAGGGCCACCTTCTTCTTCTGTGATCGGCTTCTCATCCATGGCCACTCTGTACAAGGGCCCCCCCTGGTGATGCTCCCCGGAGCTGCAGCCTGGGCTTTCTGTTGAGACTGGCTTGCCTTTAGTTGATAAGTATATGGAAGAGAAGGGAATGGTTTAGTTTGGAGGGGCATTGCTTTTCATATTGGTCGGCGCAACATCGAAGGCCGAAGGGCCTGTTCTGTGCTGTAATGTTCTATGTTCTATGTTCAAGTAGATGTATTTGCCTGCCAGGCATTCAGGACTTCTGTTACCTCATGGATCCACTTGTGTGCAGAGGACTGGGAGATGCTACAGAGGTCACCGTTAGAGGCCTGGAAGGACCTTGTAGTGGAGATGTTGAGGGTGACTGTAACCTTCACTGCTCCAGGGAGTAGGTGTCCTCCGGTCCCATGAGGTGCCAGGTTGCGAGGAGCTGACACAGTTGACATACTGTCTCCTTGCTGAGATGTAGTCTGCAGTGGCGCATGGTATTTGGAAGCCCATCAAAGGACATGTAGGCCCTGTACACCACAGTTCTCTATCTCAGCCATCCTTCAGTTCCCTCCCCTCCCCACCCTCTCAGTTTGATGGGCAGTGTCCTCTGGCCCTGACATGCAACCCCTTGTCCTCCTGCTGCAGCCTCTGGGATAGGCTGGCCATGGAGTGCATGGACATCTCCCTCATCCTCCTCAGAAACCACAAGAAGCATTGTTGGGTTTATTGGCTCTATTGCTGATCTGGAGGAGTGGTGGGATATAGGGCAAGGAAAGGGGAGAGTCAGAGAGAGAGGATCCAAAAAATTACCCTTTTCTCAATCCTTCCCAGCAACCAGTGTCTCAATGAATCTAGATGCTGGCTACCCTACAACATCCCTGGTGCCATGCATCATCACAATGGGTTGCCGACTCTTGCCACATCCTCTCCGTGGTGGGCAAGGGGAACATTAGGGTGGCTGGAAGGAAGTCCCCATTGGGATCCCTTGAAGCAAGATCATGAACGCAACCACCTGAGCAAGTGGTGCAGTGGCTCCAGGATTGCTTTGAAGTTCAGGCAGACGGTGGGGAAGCACTGTGACTTTCATACGATGGGGACTATTGTAGGGAGCACTGCAGTGTCCATGCTGCGTGAGGACTGAGTTAACACCTGCAGAACTCCCTTGACTGAGGCAAAAGCTGCCAGATCTGGTAGCTGTCACCGTAAACGCAGCATAGACGGAATGTTGGTAGAAACCACAGAGCCTGCCCAACAAACAGACGGCAGGATAACCAGGGCGATATTAGTGCATTGGAACCCAAGTGCATATGCCACCTTCAAGTGTTGTACAATAGCCAGGGGAAATGCATGGAATGTGAGCCTCAGGCCAGTGGCAATCCACAGACTGGCACAAGCGCTCCCCCCTCAATGACCCCTGAACTCATACAAGCCCCCTCCCCACTCTACAGCACGGCAGTGCCTATGACCCACCCATCTCAGCTAGCTCCCTGGAGGCGTGTGTTCAGTGGTACTCACCTCATAACACCACTCACCCCATAACACCCCCTATACCTCTTAGCTCCCTGCTTCACTGTACATGAGCCACATTTTCATTCGGGCCGATGTGATGTCTTGCCAAAGAAGAGGGAAGCAACCGGGAGTGATGCTTTAATTAAGTTTGAGTGGAAGCTCGTGCCAAACTTGCAAATGATATTAAAATCCAGCTAAATTCATGCAATCAAGCTTCTGACCCAAAATGGGTGCAAAGCTGTTCACAGCATGAAAGAGGGTCTGGAAAGATATCAAACCATGCAGCACAAATCGGACTTTTAGCATGGCACACTATTTACCTGGCTCACTAAGCTGAGAAAGTTGTGCCCATAATCTTTGTTTGGTGTAAAAGGAGGGGAATAAAAGGAACGAGGGAGAACACATTGCATTTTGTTGTTTAAATAAAATGATTTACAGGAGTCATGATTGACATATTTTTTTAATAAGCAAATGTGCGGTCCTGTCTCTTTTCCCTTCAGGCCATTCCAGTTTATCACTGAAGGGAGTGCAATTCTCATCCCGAAGCAGCTCCATAAGAAATAATGGGAATTATAAATTCAAACTAGTCTGAGAGACAGTCCTGAGGGACAATACTGTGGGAAACTATACTACTAGCTGCCAATACAGCGAGTGAATAAGAATGTGCTGTGTGAAGTATGCAAGCTAAAAATAACATGGCAAATTTTATGTGTGTGGTCTAAAACATGTATTACCAATTGCCTAATTAAGTGAAAAAGGGGGTCAAATAACCTTCATTATTCACTCGCGGAACGGTAAAAGGGTAGAATTGCTGGCACGATTAGGCGTAATGATATCTTGCAGATAAGAACTCTATATCTCTAAAGTTGCACCCCAAGGTAAACAATTCTTAATACGTGCATATTACCACACTTTGGAAATGTGTTCTTGATATCTAATGTAAGTACTACATCAGTACGTCCCTTTCGAAAAATTAAAGCGAGTTGTCTTGTACACTGTTGTAAGCAGCATCATTACCAGTAACTCTCTTTCCCCTCACTGCCTTTGCTCGAGATATTTCCTGCTCCCAGCAGTATTTTT
Source organism: Sphyrna mokarran (assembly GCA_024679065.1). Lineage (NCBI taxonomy): Eukaryota > Metazoa > Chordata > Chondrichthyes > Carcharhiniformes > Carcharhinidae > Sphyrna > Sphyrna mokarran. The sequence goes on from JAGIQG010000007.1 coordinate 103,332,564, forward strand.
AAGTGAGCCAGCTTGAGTAGTCACTTTAATTAGCACATTCACATTCTGAAGCAACCCACCTCCCGTCTTGGTTTTGGAAATAGCAACAAAAAAAATCCATACATTATAATAAATTTGCATATCTTACAATCCACAACCCGAATCCACTCAAATTTAATTAAAGCATCTGCCAATACAAATCTCACTGCACAATCTGAAATCACTTTAACCATCTGTTCGTAAAGGGGACATTGTTTGGGTGGCAGCATGTTTGGCGAACCATCTCCCATTTGTTTATAAACAAATGAACCTTACTTGACATAAATCGAATCACATCAGTATGTATCATGTTGAAATGGCTGAATGACACCTCTCCTGCCACAACCTTAAAGTAGGCACACAAGAGACATTATTTTATGAAGACAGTAACCCTTCAGTTGTAATCGTCTTGATAAAAACCAGTCTGTGACACACAAATGGGACCATGGGGGCCGATGGTTTTGCTCGAGTTAAGCTGCTAACACATCTCACTGCAAGTCAATGAGAAAACCTTAACCCAAAAAATTCAATTCACACATAAATTGCATTAATCTTATACCTCTCCAAATCAGCAAGATGGTTAAACATGTATTTGACGCATATGCATTTTGCAACATCAACACAGTACATCAATGACAATTATTCATTTCTTTATCAGAATGTTATCTGACAGTCCATTTAGAAGAATGTTATAATCACAGTGAGAAATGGAATGTAAATAAAATTTGAGTTGATTTTTTATTATTCTCACATGTATTAGCATACAGTCAAAAGTATTGCTTCTTGCACACAATACAGACAAAGCATACCATTCACGGAGAAGGAAAGGAGACAGTGTAGGAAGTAGCATTACAATCGTAGCTAGAGTGTAGAAAAAGATCAACTTAATGCAAGGTAGATCCATTCAAAAGTCTGATGGCTGCAGGGAAAAAGCTGTTCTTGAGTCAGTTGGTACGTGACCTCACACTTTTGTACCTTTTTCCTGATGAAAGAAGGTGGAAGAGAGAATGTCCGGGTTGCGTGGGGCCCTTAATTATGTTGGCTGCTTTGCCGAGGCACTGGGAAGTGTAGACAGAGTCAATGGATGGGACACTGGTTTGTGTGATAGATTGGGCAACATTCATGACTTTTTATATAGTTCCTTGGGCAGAGCAGGAGCCATACCAAGGTGTGATACAAACCAGAAAAAATGCTTTCTATGGTGCATCTGTAAAAGTTGCTGAGAGTTGTAGCTGAAATGCCAATTTCCTTGGTCTTCTGAGAAAGTAGAGGCATTGATGAGCTTTCTTAACTTTAGTGTCGGCATTGAGGACCAGGAGAAGTTATTGGTGATCTAGACATCTAAAAACTTGAAGCTCTTGACCCTTTCTACTTTGTCCCCATTGATGTAGGTATGTTCTCCTTTACGCTTCCTGAAGTTGATGACAATCTCCTTTGTTTTATTGACACTAAGGGAGAGATTATTATTGCCAGTTCACCAGATACTCTATTCCATTCCTGTACTCTGTCTCATCATTGTTTGAGATCTGACCCACCATGGTGGTGTTGTCAGCAACCTTGTAAGTTGAGTTGGAGAGGAATTTGGCCACAGAGTCATAAGTATATAGAAATATAGTAGAAGTTGAGAACACAGCCTTGTGGCACCAGTGTTGAGGATATTCATCGAGAAGGAGTTGTTGCCTATCCTTACTGATTACAATCTTTCGATTAGGAAGTTCGGGATCCTTCACAGAAGTAGGAGCCGAGGCCCAGGCCACCAAAATTGAAGATGAGTTTCGTAGAAATAATGCTGTTGAAAGCTGAGTTGTAGTCAATAAATAGGAGTCTGACATAGGTGTCTTTGTTATCTAGGTGTTCTAGGGTTGAGTGCAGGGGCAGAGACACAGTGTCTGGTGATAAGACAATAACGGTAGATGAATTGTAGTAGACCCATCAGTCTTAGAGGCTGGAATTTATTTGTGACATGATAAGCCTTTCAAAGCACTTTGTAATGATGGATGTCAGAGCCATTAGACAATCGTCATTGAGGCACACTGCCTGTCTTTTCTTTGGTACTGGGATGATGGTCACCTTCTTGAAGCAGATAGGGATTTCAGATTGTTGTAAAGAGTCTACAAATATGCTTGCCAGCTGAACTGTGCTCATCTGGGTACTTGATCTGGGCCTATTGCTTTCCATGAGTTGACTTTTGAGAAAGCTGTTCTAACATCTGCAATGATGACCTCAAGTGCATGTTCATCCTGGGCTTCCAGGGTAGTCTCACTGACCTCTTGCTCAAAAGGGGCATAGAATGCATTGAACTCAACAGGGAAGGGTCCTTTGGAGCAGGCAATTTTACAAACCTTCATCTGTAGCCTGTTATGTCTTGCAGTCCTCACCCTAGTTGGCGGGGGTCAGTGTGGTTAACCTGGAACTCAAGGTTTCTGTACTTTGTCATCTGACAAAGGAACAGCATTCCAAAAGCTAGTGGCATTTACTAGCAAATAAACCGGTTGCACTTTAACCTGGTATTGTGAGACTTCTTACTTTCTTATATAGGTCAGGGTCATCTGACTTGAATGCCTAAGATCTGGAATTCAGCCAGCAGTGGATATTCATGTTCTTCCATGATTTCTGGTTGGGAAACATGCGGATTTGCTTCTTTGGCACACAGTCTTCTACACACTTACTAATGAAGTCAGATGAAAAAAAACTTGTGTCCCATGAGTATACCCAATGGCTGTAGGGACTTAAACCTTCATTGCACATTTACTAAACAAAAGAACAAAGAACAAAGATCAGTACAGCACGGGAAACAGGCCCTTCGGCCTTCCAAGCCTTTGCTGCTTATTCGTACTAGACGATTTGTTTGTATCCCTCCATTCCCAGTCATGTGACTATCTAGGTAAGTCTTAAACGATCCCAGCGTGTCCACCTCCAATGCCCTACTTAGCAATGCATTCCAGGCCCCTACCACCCTCTGTGTAAAAAACATCTCTCTGATATCTGGGTTAAACATCACCCCTCTCACCTTGAGCCTGTAACCTCTCGTGATCGTCACCTCCGACTTGGGAAAAAGCTTCCCACTCTTCACCCTATGTATTCCTTCATAATTTTGTACATCTCTATCAGGTCTCGTCTCATTCTCTGTTTTTTTTCAGGGAGAACAACCCCTGTTACCCAATCTCTCGATGTAAAGATGCCGGCGTTGGATTGGAGTGGTAAGAACTCAGTAAGAATTTAGCAACACCAATTATTAATCCAACCGATTTATTTGATAGTAAAAAAGCGAGCTTTCAACACTCCCGTGTCTTCATCAGGCAAGTGCAGTGTTCTGGTCTGCAATAGCACACATCAGCACAGACAGTCAGAGATTGCTGATTAGAATGCGAATCCTTACATCTAACCTGCTATTCAAGTGTTAAAGTGGCTAACAATGTGTGTGAAGGGAATCCTGAGCATTGTTAGAGAATTGTGTATTTTCTCCAGACAGCACAGTAAGTGAGGTTTTTTGCTAACCCAGGCAAGTTACGGGGGTTACAGATAGTGTGTCATGAAGCCAAGATCCCTGTTAAGACCGTCCTCATGTGTGCGGAGCTTGGCTATCAGTCTCTGTTCAGCGACTCTGCGCTGTCGTGTATCACGAAAGCCCCCTTGAAGAACATTTACCCGCAGGTCGGAGGCCGAATGCCCATGACTGCTGAAGTGTTCGCCCACAGGAAGGGAACTGTTTTGCCTGGTGATTGTTGAGCGATGCTCATTCATCCGCTGTCGTAGTGTTTGCATGGTCTCCCCAATATACCATGCTTCTCTGACTGTCTGTGCTGATGTGTGCTATTGCAGACCAGAACACTGCACTTGCCTGATGAAGACACGGGAGTGTTGAAAGCTCGCTTTTTTACTATCAAATAAATCGGTTGGATTAATAATTGGTGTTGCTAAATTCTTACTGAGTTCCCACCCAATCTCTCCTCATAGCTAAGACCCTCCATACCAGGCAATGTCCTAGTAAACCTCCTCTGCACTCTCTCTCCAAAACCTCCATATCCTGGTAGTGTGGCAACCAGAATTGGATGCAGTACTCCAAATGTGGCCTAACCAATGTTCTATACAGCTGCAACATCAGACTCCAGCTTTTATACTCTATAAATAGTTTGAATTTTTGCCTGTTACGGTCATTCAATCACACACAGCAGATAACATTATTTACACAGCAAGATCCCATAAGCAGTGAATGGCGACCAATCAGAATACTGGGATACCTTGCTTCTATTCAAACAGTCAACAATGGGACCTTAAACATAGATGTGAATAGGTGAGGGAAACATTACTCATGCACTAACACAGGGCAAATGGGCAGGATGCTGAGTCATGAGTGCTGAGATCCATAATGTCAGCAAGAACCAGATTAAAAAGGTTCACTCAAAGGATGTTACCACATGCAGTGCTCCCTCACTATTGCAATGAAGGACGGCATCTTATTATTTTAAATTTTCTTTCACATAGCCATTGGGATCATTTCCAGGTATCAACCACACATGAGAATGCAATGTGCTTATCTGGAAAGTTGGAAAGTAACATGCTGCTCACATCCACTGTTCCATCAAGGATGGTGGGCAGGTAGTGAAGGCTCCAAATCCAATTGGAGGGCCTGAAACTTGAAATGGCCCAGGGACCCCACTAGGAAAGGAAGGTGCAGCTTAGACAGGAAAGAAAACATGAAGCTCCTCAAAATGGAGACGCCCTCAGGCGCACCAATGCATTTCCAAACATAAAAAGGGCTAAAACTAATAGTGCCTTTGAAATACAGAGGGGGGAATTGTTTCAGCTGTAGCTGTTCATCCACTTGACTCTATCATTGGCATATGGAGCCTTTGGCTCTGATGACCCTCTGGCTTACTGTTGGGAGTCCCTCTCCATGGAGGTGCCAGGCTTGACACTCAGAGGGGTGCTGACCCAATGCCCCTATTCTCTGCCTTACTCCCGGCTTAATCTTCAAACCCAGTGCCGTAAGACCAGGAAAATTCCACCTGAAATGATAATTTTGATTGTCTGCTCAAGTCCTGGGAGTGGCTTTTGAAATGTGATTATTTTCCCCTTCTTTCCTTGGAGTGTCCCCCTGGAAGTCAATAATCAATGCAGAATGGACCAAGACCTCACCATCAGGGTGTTCATTATTCAAGACTGAGATTTGGGCAATAAACCCTACAGTTTATTTGATGGTGTGGAGTATCACAGCTGAGCCCAGCTTTCCATCCATGTATCTGTGATCCAGCAGATTTCATGAAAAAGTAATCAACTCAGCTATTTTTTTATCCTCCTTGTTACTCAAGTCTTCCCATTGCTCCACATGAGGTTAGGTGAACCTTCCCTGGGCCCTTCCTATGCCTTTAGCTCAATTACACCCTCCATGATTTAGCTATTTATTTCTTATCAGAGAGAGAGTTTTTGAAATCTTCTGGTCCTTTTTATAAATAACACCAACAAATTGCACAGATTAGATCTCTCACATTCAAATATAGATTTATGGCAGAACAAAAACTTATCATCATACTTAATGTTCTTTGACCAAGGTATTTCTCCTTGTCTGACCTTGTAGGACGTATTCCATTTACATGTGCACAGGGACACTGCTGGTTCAATTAGCAGTCACACAGTTTACCAATATAGAAGATGGTATGGTTCTGACTGCTATTCAGACCATAAGATATGGGCACAGAAGTAAGTCACTTGGCCAATCAGAGTCATACAATGCAGAAGGAAACCATTTAGCCCATTGAGTCTGCACCCACCACAGTCCTACCCAGGCCGTATCCCAATAACTCATTGCATTTACTCTAGCTAATCCCCCGACACTAAGGGGTAACTTAGCATAGCCAGTTCATCTAATCTGCACATCTTTGGGCTAAAGGGAGAAAACTGGAGCATCCAAAGAAAACCCGCCCAGACATGGGGTGAATTGGATCTATTTTGCCATTCAATTCGATCATAACTGATCTGACGTGATAAACTTCAACACCACTCTCCCCACTTTATCCTGAGAATCCTTGATTCCCTGTTTGATATAAATCTGTCTATTGCGTTCTGGTTTTGGTTTTCTGAGTTCAGCTAAGCAAAATCATCTTTCAGGTTTCACACAACAGCCAAACAGAAAGTTCAATCTTCGGCTGTGCCCTAAGATTCTATTTTCTTCTGGTATTAGATTTCAGAGTTCACCACAGAAGGCAATGCTCTGTTCAAGATTCCTACCTGACCATTCTGGTTCATTTTGACCCAAGGAGCAGAATGAACAATGGAACAATGGTAAGTGAATAGAGTAGAATTCAGGGATAAGTAATGTTCATTCATGGTGTGCATTGCTCATCCCAACTCTCCTTGAACTGTGTGGTATTTGAGAGAGCATTTAAGGGTCAACTACATTGCTGTAGGTTCACATGTGGGCAAGACTGGGCAAGGACAGCAGATTTTCTTCCCTAAAGGGCATATTGAACCAAAAGGGTTTTTAACAACATGGCCATGACTTGACTTTTAATTCCAAATATCCTCTCAAATACCACACAGTTTGAAGGAGAGTTGGGATGGGCAATGCACCTCGTGAATGAGCATTACTCATCCCTGAATTCTACTCTATTCAAATAACAGCTTATTCCATTGTTCATTCTGCTCCATGGGTCAATTCCAAATTGGATTTAATTCAAATTTCACCATTGCCATGGTGGGGTTTGAATCCTCATTCCCTAAAGAACTACCTCAGGAGTAGGATTTTCCAACTGCACTGGACCCAAAAATTGATCTTGCCAAAGTCAATGGACCTTAGCATTGTCTATTCCCCACTGCAATTCCTGTGGGGAAATACACCCCTTCTGCAGTCTCCACATTACTAGTGCAGTGATCACACCACTACATCTCCCAAAGCAATTGATTGCTCAGAACACCTTCTGTCCCCCAAATGCCCGTGGCTGAACTTCAGAGCCATATTTGTGCTGCTGTAATGGATTAGCAGTTAAGAGGTAAGGGAAAATCATTAGTCATTGGCTATGTGTTAATTAATATACTGTGCAACTTGGGCAGACTGAATTGTGGCTTGATTGGATTGGATTAAGAAAGACAGGAGGTAACGAGGGCATATCAGTTTGAGCAGAATTCACACTGCAGAGTGAGCTCGTATAGTATTGGGAACAATGTGAGAACAACTCACCCATAATGGAAATTGGAATACATTGGAATCTAGCAGGGTAGAGAGCACTGTGCTTTTATTCAGATTCAAGAAGATAAGAATGTATACCTAAAAATTCCTGTTGGATGTAGGAGTTTTAAACAGCACATGTTATCTTGAATAAGCACACCTAACAGAGTGGTTTTCAAATGATGGAACATTCAGAGGTTGGGTTGGAGATAATCCACCAGCTCTGTGAGTGAAGGAGCCATCCCACTCTGATAGGAAAAGAGTTAAGATAGGATAGTAACTTTATGCATCTTCCAGGGGAAGAGATGAACAAGAGTGAGTTGATCAAAATTACCCTCTCTAATAATTTTGAGGTGCTGTTTTCCTGTGGAGAGGATGAAGGGAGTTGGGCAGAATCATCAAATGAATTAAAATGGCAGAAAAGTCATGAGATAGTTCAAGCTGGGTTTGGGAGGATGGGGTTGTGGGTGGTGAAGATTAGCAATTCAGTTAGGAATGTAGTAACAATCATGGATTTGATAGCCTGAATCCAAAAGAGAAAATGCAAAGGGTCATCCGGACTTGAAATTTCAGCTCTTTTCTCTCCTTGCTGATACTGCCACACCTGCTGAGATTTTTCCAGTATTTTCTCTTTTGCTTTCAAATTTTTTGGCTTCAAATTCCAGCATCCAAAATGTATATCCCTCAATTTTGATCATCTCAATCAGGTTTCTCCTTCGACTTCTCTAAGGAAATCAGCCTTAGCCTATCCAAACTCTCTTGATAACTGAAATGCTCAAGCCCAGGCAGCGTCCGGAATCTCCTCTGCATCTTCTCTACTGCAACCATATCCTTCCTATAATGTGGTAACGAGAACTGCACACAGTACTCCAGATGTGGCCTAACAAGCATTTTATACACCTCCAAGGTAATCTCCTTGTTCTTGTATAAAATGTGAAAGATATAGGATAGGAAATTCTAAACTTTTGCAAAAACAGTTTAATCATTTTGGAAACTGGTGTAGGAGCAGGACAGCAAGAATGGTCATCTCTGGAATGTTCCTCATTAATTTGAAGGATGGAAAAATTCATGTGCACAATGGGGATGTGCATGAGTCCCCATTCAAATTAGGAGGTAGGAGATATTTGATGAGGGCTGGCTATATAAGATGAGGTATTATCAATGGACAAGTAATCTGGTAACCTGGATTCAAATCCTACCACAGCAGAAAATATAAAAATCTGGAATTAAAAGCCTGATGATTATGATCATGAAACCATTGCCAATTATTGTTAAAAATCTATCTGGTTCACTAACGCCCTTTAGGGAAGGATATCTGTTCTCTTTATCCAGTCTGGCCTACATGTTACTCCAGAGCTACAGCAATGTGGTTGACCTTTAAATGCCCTCTGAAATGGCCTAAGAAGCCACTCACTTCAAGGATAATGGAATGAACAACACATGCTGGCCCAGCCTGTGACATTCACATCCCAAAAATGAATATAAAGTAAGTGCCTGCACAGGAAGGGAGCTGGTCAATACAATGGATCAATAAGGAATTGGGGAATCTCTTAATGAAGGAAGGAAGCTGGGGGGAAACATTAAAAATACAAAACAAGTCAAGAAGATGAAAACCAGATACAAAATTGAGACAATAGAATTTGATACTAGCATGGATAAAATAAATGGGGAAAGGTAACAATGGTTACTCTGAACAAAACAGAAAAACTATAAAAGATGATGTAGTGCTTTGTGCCAAATCATAGAATTCTTACAGTGCAGAAAGACACCATTTGACCCATCAAGCCAATAGTGATTCTTAACAGAGCATTTTACCCATGGCCTTTTCTCATAACCTCACAGATTTACCCGACTAATCTCCCTACCTTACACATCTTTGAACATGAAGGGACAATTTAGCATGGCCATTCCAACTAACCCGCACATCTTTGGAGTGTGGGAGGAAACCAGAACACCCACAGGGAAGCCATGCAGGAACATGCACTCCATAGTCACCCAAGGCCAGAATTGAACCCAGTTTCTGGTGCTTTGAGGCAGTTGTGCTAAACACTGTGCCGTTGTACCACCTCAAGTAAACTGAGAAATTAGAAGCAACCCTATTACAGTTGGCTGGGAGTTGAGGGAGGGGGGGCTGAGAGAGATGCGGAATGGTCCGGAGTAGAAACCAATATGCGTTGTGCTGATTTTGCTAGTGCAAAACAGGCATATTTTTGCTTAACAGTAAATTGGCCTTCGTTCATGCGTAGGGGTGCTTTCCCACTCCTACCAATTCATCCATCTTATGATTGCCTGTTTCCTGCTGGATCACTGTTTGTGCACAGTCTGCACATTTTCCCTGTGTCTGCATGGGTTTCCTCCGGTTGCTCTGGATTCCTCTCAAAGTCCAAAAGACGTACTGATTAGGTGCATTGGCCATGCTAAATTCTCCCTATGAACCTGAATAGGCCAGAGCGTGGCGAGTAGGAGATTTTCAGAGTAATTTCATTGCAGTGTTGATGTAAGCCTACCTGTGACACTAATAAATATACTTTAAAACTTTACTGGATAGACCACTAGCACAAAATTAGATTTTTCGATTCAGCCATTCTCTATCTTTGGCTTCAGGGATCATTCCTTACGCTCATTTATCAGACTAAAGAAAGAAAGAAAAAGCAGGAATTTAATTTAAATATCACTTTTCAGGACAGTCCAAACCAATCCATAACCAATCCAACACTTCTGACCACTGTATTGTTGAGAACATGACAGGAAAGATGAGTGGGTTAGAGGGATTTGCGGGTAAATATGTAAGATTATAGGGGTAGGGCCTGGGTGGGATTGTGCAGACTCAGTGAGCCAAATGACCTCTTTCTGCACTATAGGGTTTCTATGATTTTACGAAAGATGTTGAGGCAGTGAAAAATATCCAACACAAACTCACTGAGATACCACCGCTGTTTGATAAGCCAATAAAGTTACAAAGGACATCTTGAAAAATGGGCGGTTGCTTTCATCCGGATATTCAGAAGTATTATTAATAATTCAAGTTGAGGGACTGAGATAAGAATTTGTTTATTGCTCAGCTCAAACACATTATTAAAATTTTAGAACAAAATCCTTTAGATTTCCTCCCAATGATTTGTTCTTTCATTCAGAATCAAATAGGGACTTTACTGTCGGTCACTGTTTGATATCTGAAGCGAACTGTTAAGATTTGTGATATGTTCCAAGGAGCAGAATGGTACTTTATTGAGGTAATCTAGGCCGAATTATTCACTTCAATCTGGTGCTGGCAGATTGAGTATCACTCACAGTAGTATTTTAGTGTTTGTATGAAGTAGTTTGGCTGATAATCCACTTTTTTTAAAAAGTGGCGTTGTTGGCAGATAGCTATTGACCCCGGCTACTGAAATAACTCTTCTTCGAGAAGTGTCGGAGGATCTTTGGGCCACAGTTTAAGATTTCATTTGGAAGAACATAATCTTTTCTGGTGCAGTAATCCCTCAGTAGCGCACTGCAATGCCAGCCTAGACTATGAACTCAAGGCCATGGAGAGCGGGTTAATTCACAGGCAAGAGTGCCACCACTGATCCATGCCTGACACAAAAGCTGATAAACATTACACAATCTATTTCTGTTTTTCTCTCTCCCCGGAATTCACAGACAATTTGCCATGTTCTAGCAAGTACATTTTGAAGACTGTTACAAAAGATAAGGGAACTGAGGTGACTGTCCCCCGCAATGATATTAAAAATACTTAAAAGTTAGAAAGCTAAGCTTTTGATGTCGATGTTAGCCCTTCACACATAAAGTCACAGCAGCCATACAGTGCAGAATGAGCTCATTCGGCCCATTAGGCCTTGCATCCCTACAATCCCACCCAGACACTACTCCCATAACCCCACATATTTACCCTGCTAATCCTTCTGACAGTAAAAGGCAATTTGACAAGGCCAAACAAACTAACCTGCACATCTTTGGAGTGTGGGAATAATGGAGAGAAGTTGCAGACTCCGTACAGGCAGTCATCCGAGGCCAGAATTGAAACCGGGTCTCTGGTGCTGTGAAGCAGTAGTGTTAACCAGGGTTGACCACTGTGTCACCAACATGACTAATGGCACTTTAGATAATCCATTCATTGGTCTCAGAGCTAAGTAATGATGGTGCCATGAATGAACAGAAGTGCAATTATTTTAAAGAAATAACTTATATTTACACAGCGCCTTTCATAATCTCAGGATATTCCATGATGCTTTCCTGCCAGTGAAGTCTTCTGAAATATAGGATTAGACTGTCATCCTCAAGCGAGGTAGTGGGAGTTAGAAAAAATCCCAGCCCGGTCCGGGCCGGCCTATAAATCTCTGGAGAAAGCAATCACAAAGGAGATGTTTTTATTGTGGGAGGGTTGTGGAGCAGACTGCAATGGCAGGAAATATTTCAAATGCTGATATAAGAGCTGCTGGGTGCAGAAGCAATCAGTTTAAAAGGTCTGTCCTGGTGTTGAGGTCCTTTGTTGCAATGAAAATAAAAGCAGAAAGGCCCTCAACGTGTGCACCAAATTCCTCACACACCCTGCAGGCCCCATCCACACTCTATGGTCTCTCATGCCTCCACCTCTGTCAATAATCCCTACGGTTCCTCTTCATGTCCCTCATGGGCACGGAAAGTCTGCAGAGATCTGGATAGGCTGAGTGAGTGGGCAAGGACCTGGCAGATGGAGTATAACTTTAGCAAATGTGAGGGTATCCACTTTGGTGGAAATAATAGTAAGAAGGATTATTATTTAAAGGATGAAAAGCTGCAGCATGCTACTGTGCAGAGGGATCTGGGTGTCCTTGTGCACGAATTGCCAAAACTCAGTCTGCAGGTGCAGCAGGTGATCAAGAAGGTGAATGGTATATTGGCCTTTATAGCGAGGGGGATAGAATATAAAAGCAGGGAGGACTTGCTGCAATTGTAGAGGGCACTGGTGAGGCCACAAGTGGAGTACTGCACGCAGTTTTGGTCCCCTTATTTGCAAAAGGATATATCGGCCTTGGAGGGAGTACAGAGAAGGTTCACCAGGGTGATACTGGAGATGAAGGCATTGGCTTACGAGGAGAGATTGAATAGACTGGGCCTGTACTTGTTAGAGTTTAGAAGGCTGAGGGGGGATCTTGTAGAGACTTACAAGATAATGAAGGGGCTAGATAGGGTAGAGGTAGAGAGATCCTTTTCACTTAGAAAGGAAAACAGAACTAAAGGGCACAGCCTCAAAATAAGGGGGGGGGGTACGGTTTACAACGGAGTTGAAGGGAAACTTCTTCACACAAAGGCTGGTGAATCTCTGGAATTCCCTGCCCATTGAAATGGTGGAGGCTACCTCGTTGAATATATTTAAATCGGGGTAGATAGATTTTTGATAGACAAGGGAATTAAAGATTATGGGGAAAAAGCGGGAAAGTGGAACTGATCCACTTCAGATCAGCCATGATCTTATTGAATGGTGGGGCAGGCTCGAAGGGTTAGATGGCCTACTCCTGTTCCTATTTCTTATGTTCTTCTGTTCTTATGATAAACTATGCCTCCACAGCCCCACAGCCAACTCATGCCCTTCATACCAACCAATCACACTTTCATGTTCATCCACCCGCTCTGCACTGGAGCAGACCATCCTTAATGAGATGGCAGGCCCAGCCTCTGACCATTAATTGACCAATGCTATCCATAGAATGCTAACTTCTGACCTCCCTTTGATCCTGACATTAAGGATCTTGAAGCCCAAAGGGGAAAATTTTGTCTTGAGTGTTTTAATTTTTGTGGATTAGATTTCCTAATTTTTTTGGAATTCTTGCTCTGCACCCAGTAATAACTTAATGGTTTAATTAACCATTACTGTCCTGCACCGCCCCTCCCCAACTCCTGACATTTATCTGTCAGCATAAGAGCAGCTGGATTTCCTGACAAACCCCCTCCCTCCCCCCAACAATGAACTCTAACTGCATACCTTGATAGTCATGATTAAATGAAGCCTGAAGTTGCACTTGGATCAGGGAGTAGATGGTTCTGTCCTTGATTTGTGCTGAGCAGTTTAATATTGACTCTATTAAGATTGGAAAGACTCGAGATGATAAGTGACAAAATCAGCCAGAATCCATTCTGCTGAACTCATAACTTAGCAAACCCTGCTGAAATGTGTGCATCTGTTCATGTGGACTGAACTTGACTGAGGCCACATGATTCACGTACAATCAATGCCTCCCTTATGTGAAGAATTCCCACTTGATGAGATATTGGAGAGTAGCCCCCTCCATCAGTTAAGGATTTCCACATTCCTAACACCATGATATCACGATTATGATAACCTATTATTCATCCACAGTTACGTTATCCCATTTCTGTCCTCATATTTAATTAGTTTCAATGATTTGACATCATTTTTCCCATCACTTCAGAACCAATACAAGTGTTTCCAAACAGAGTATACATTTGTTTCCTCATCCATCTGTAATGTCTCCAGCAATGATTTGATGTGATTTACCCTGCAGAGCGATTGCCATTTTTCTCACATATCTGTCGCTCTCAAATTAATATTTCACAGCACACTAGAAATCAGAATGACACAAGTGTGAAAATAAGAAGGAGAGAGGCTAATTCAATGTATGTAGATACTCATGTTGTTATGTGCTTGCCCATAGATCTCTTCCATGTTTTTGGAACTTATTTTCCAGAGGTTTTTATCTTGCAATCTTTTTTTCCTGTGTGTGTGCATGTGCATGTCCACATGCGTGGGTGTGTGCATGTGTGCGTGCGCGGGTGCCTGTGTGTGTGTGTGTGTGTGTGTGTGTGTGTGCATGTGTTCACAGAACAGTTACAGAAGCCATTTGGTTCATCATGTCTGTGCTCTGGCTCCCAAAAGGAGCAATTGACCTCTTGCCACTCCCCTACCTAATACTGTCACTCTGTACAAACTTTATTTTCAGAAAAAAAAACCCAACTCCCTGTTGTGTGCTTTGATTGAGCATGCCCATGACATTTTCAGGCAGTGCATTCCAAAATATAACCACTTACTATGTGTAATAAGTTTTTCCTCATTTCAACATTTCTTTTGCTTTCATTTCATTTGTTTTCTTTTGCTAATTATGATAAATCTGTGCCTTCTTGTTCTAGATCCTTCCATTAATGGGGACAGTTGTTCCTTATTTAGTCTGTTCTGACCCATCATGATTTTGAATATATCTCCCTCTCAACCCTTCTCTTCTCCAAGAAAAATAATCTCAACTTCTCCAATTTATCTGGAGTTCGTTATCCTCGGAACCATGTGAATCTTTTCTATATTCCTTCAAATGGTCTTGCAATCCTTCTTAAAATGCAATGCTCAGAATTGGACACAATCATTGGAATTCTACCACCCTGTCTGCCAGGAACCGGAGCGGGCCAGGGACGAACAAAGAAAATGTTTATTGACCTTGGGCAGGAATTTTGGTCCAGCTCAAACAAGACTGTAAAATTCTGCCTAATATTCCAATTGAGGCCAAACCAGTGTTTTATGCAGGTTTAACATAATCTCCTTACAATTGTACTCTATCTCTCCTAATGTAGCCTAGGATATTGTGTGCCTTATTGACAATACGCTCCACCTATCCTCTCGCCTTCAATGATTTACACATATATATACCCGGGTCCCTCTGCTCCTGCACCCCTTTGAGAATTGCATGCTTTCTATGGTAGCTCTACATTCTTCCTCACAAAATGAATTGCTTCACTGTTCTCTGCATTAAATTGTATCTGTCACTAACAGTAGTTAATGTGGATGTCCGACACAGGTGAGCTTTAGTAATTCAAGAAAGCAGTTCACCTTCAACTTCATTTTGAGTTTTTTGAAGGTAAAGGGCATTTTGAAGGGTGAGGGGGCCAAGGCGGATGTGATTATTCATGTAGGAGAGAAGGATGTAGGAAGGAAGAGCAGGGAGGATATAAGAAGGCAGTTCAGGGAGTTGGGGGTAGGCTGAAGAACAGGGCCTCGGGGGTGGCGATCTCAGGGCTGCTTCCTGGTGTGAGTAATAGCGGAGCCAGGAGAAATGAGATCCTACAGCTGAATGCGTGGCTGAAGGACTGGTGTAGGGAAGAGGGTTTCATATTTGTGGATAACTGGGAAGTCTTTGTGAAAGAAGGGCACCTGTATAGAAGGGATGGGGAACACTTGAATGGGAAGGGTGTGAATATCTTAGCTGGGAGGTTAGCTGGAGTGTTTCGGCAGGATTTAAACTAATATGGAGGGGGGGAGGGGATGAGACCGATCTCTCGGTAGAGAGCGAGATGGGAGATAGAGTAAGCTTGGACGAGAAGAGATGCACCGGGGAGAAGGAGGTTCCGAGTGGTCTTGGAGGTCTGGAGTGTGTCTGTTTCAATGCGAAGAGCGTAACGGGAAAAACGGATGAACTTAGGGCCTTAATGTTTGCGAGGAATGATATTGATGTACTTGTTTTTATCCTACAGGTGCTTTGGTCCAACTTGTTGTCTAACGAGGGGCATACACGCAATGGGTCGTGAGACGACTGCTCTTGGACCTTTCTCAAGAGTATCCTACTGCTTCACATCGTTAGTGTATGCTTGACCTGGACAATCTGATGGGCAACACGATAGCGCAGTGACTATAGCTGCGCTGTGCAGATACATGGATTTGCGCCTATGTCTGTGGGAGTTTGTGCATTCTCCCCGTGCTTTCACGGGTTTTCTCCAGGAGCTCTGGTTTCCTCCCACATCCCAAAGATGTGCTCTTAGGCTAATTGGCAAAACAAATTCTCCCTAAATTGTCTCAAATTTGGTTTTTAATCCATAGATCTATAAACATGGACAGGGATCGTGTGTAGAAGTGGGAACATCGAGGTGGCGGCGCATGCTCGTTGGGCCGAAGGGCCTGTTTCCTGTGCTGTTTTGTTCTTTGTTCTTTGTTCACAAGGGAAATTTAATGCTGCTCGCAAGTCTTTTTTATCAAATGGATTTTGGATGTCCATTTCATCATCATCATGGAATCCCTACAGTACAGAAGAGGCCATTTGACCCATTGAGCCTGCACTGACAGCAACCCCACCCTATTCCCGTAATCCTACACATTTACCCTGCTAATCCCCCCAAAACTAAGGTTAATTTAGCATGGCCAATTAATTTAACCCATACATCTTTGGACTGTGGGAGGAAACTTGAGCATTCGAAGAAACCCTTGCAGACACTGGGAGAACATGCAAATTCCATACTGACAGTAACTGAGCCGGGAATCGAACCTTGGTACCCGGTGCTGTGAGATAGCGGTGTTAACCACTGTGCCACCATGCTGTCCAATTTATACCACACCAATAGCATTGCCCTAATCAACTCCCTCTCTCACCTCATTCAAAAAGGAACTCCAATAAGTTAGTTAAGCATGATTTACCCTTGACAAATGCATGCTGGCGTTCTTTAGTGAACCTGCACCGACCTAGTGATTATTAATTTTGTCCCAAACAATTGTTTCTAGAATCTTTCCCTACATTGAAATTAAAGCCTGTAGTTGCTAGGCTTATCTTTACATCCTTTTTTGAATAAAGGTGTGCCATTTGCAGCTCTCTAGTTTTCTGGCATCTCCCCTGCATCTAAGACTGGACAATGATGGTCAGGGTATCTTCAGTTTCTACTCACACTCCCCTCAGTATCCTTGGATGCATCTCATCCGGTTCTGGTGCCTTACCAATTCACACAACCCATCCAATACCTCCCCCTTATCAATTTTAAACTGTTTGATTGCACTCAATGAGTGCACCACCATTGAGTGGTGATCTTATTTTTTTACCACAACTTGAATAACACCATCTTTCTCATAAAGCCAGGTGTCAAGTATTCAGTTTGTACCTTAACCATGCCCCCTACCTCCGTGTGTAAGCCCCTTTTTGGTTCCTAATCGACTCCATTCCTCCTTTGACTACTTATTTGTGTATAGAAAACATTGGAATCATCTTTATGTTAGCTGCCAATCACTTCTCATACTCTCTCTCTTTGCTTCTCTGATTTACCTTTTCAATTTGCCTCCAAACCTTCCACATTCAGCCTGGTTCTCAGTTACATTATTCACTTGACATCTGTCATAAGCACACATTTTCTTCTTCATCTTAATCCTGATATATTTTGTCATCCAGGGAGCTCTGGATTTGTTTACCCTGGAGACATAACATCCTTGGGTTTTTTGGCCCGTGGTTCATTATTTCCTAGTTGTGTTATTCCTGACTACAGTTTAGTGATGTTTTCCTGTAAAACGATCAAGTCTTTTCAAACATTGTCAAGCTCAAAATGCGATGGCAATCACTCATTCAAATATATGATGAATAATTTATACAGTCCCATGAGAGCTCGGCACAATATAATAGGCAATGAACTGGATAACAGTGGCTTTCCATATGATCTGCACATTCTTATTTCAAATTCAATGCCCAGTGCCTAAGGTGTGAATCAGAAACAAATGTTGCTTCGTGCAAGAGTTCATGAACTTCTACAATCCGCCAAGTTCTCCAAGATTGTCAAACCACTTTGTCATAACTCTTATTTTCAACATGGGCTTTAAATAATTCTGATCAGATAATCCTTCAAAGATTATTGGATCTAAATTATTTAATGTCCCAAACCGTGTCCAATTTAATGATGGTGAATTGGAATAGAAAGACCCAAAGACTGGAATAATTTTATCCTTAAGCTTTACTCTGCCAGAATCCTGCTGGAATTTAAAATCCATCCAACATTATTTATTTTTTTAAAACAAAAGACAAAATGTTGTAAACACTCTGCAGGACAGCTGTATCTGTGTGCGAGATCAGCAATGTAATATTTTAGATTTGTGCTATTAACTCATTGCTTGTTGTTCAGTACCGAAGAAACCACTTTCATTTGTCATACAGTCATTGAGCTATGTGGATGTGAAGGTAGCTGATAAGTTCTGTCTTAGCCACGAAAAATTCTAGTGTAGTGAGGACAGGAGAATGGTGCTGGAAGGTAGTTAGTGCACTGTTTTTATGGTTTTTACATGCCTTTTGCATGTTTTGGGCTGACACTATCCATTGCTCTTCATGTGCTGCTGCGTCTTTGGCAATTGCACTCTCCAGACTGAGTCATTCAGGGCAAGAGCCATCTGTAATGCAGCGGCAATTTTAAAATCCTTGAGGAAGGCTTTCAGGGTATCCTTAAAGTGTTTCTTCTGGCTGCCATGATTGCATGCTCAGTTCTGCAGTTCACCGTAGAAGATTCACTTAAGGAGTCAGTTATCAGGCATTCGGGTAACATGTCCAGCCCAATGGAACATTTTTTGTCAGAACATTATGAAGAAGCTGACTTAGCCTGATGTCTTGAGAATGTCTGTGTCTGGGACTTTGCATTGACACTTCATGTTGAGAAACTTGCGGAGGCAGCAAGATGGAAGCAATTGACTTTCTTTGCGTGTCTCTGGTACACAGTCTAGGTCTCACTCATGTAAGGAGTGGAGAGGAAGACTGCTAGGTGGACCTTGAGCTTGGGTTTTGGTTCACCCCTCTACGATCCCATACTGAATAGCAAAGTATTTCAAAGGTCACACCAGCCTTGGCTATTCTGAATTAATATGAGCACAACATAAGAGAGCGCTGCCTGGGTGAATTTGTCCATAGTGATCAGTTTTTGGTTATTTACTTTCATTGTCTTGAGAAAGCTCTCCTGGAGCAGGTTTGAACATGATTTCCATCCTCTTTGTGCTGATGGTGAGGCCAAAGTTATCATTGGATGTGAAGAATAGGTCCTGAATGTGCAATATGTCCACCTCTGTTCCAGCCTTGAGTGCACTGTCATCAGCAAATGGAAAGTCATGCAGTCTATCAATAAGGATCTTGGTCTTGGCCTGGAGGCATCGCAGGTTGAAGAGTTTTCTCTCTATTCGATAGTTGATGTCTATACCTGGGCTGTCATCCCAGAAGGCATGGCTGAGAGCATAAGACTGAAGAGGACTAGAGCTAGTACGCAATCCTAATTCATTCCTGGTGGCGGGGAAGTGGGCCAAAGAGTCATCTTCATCAAGGTTGTGGGCTTTGTCTAGACACCCAAGCTTGCTCATGATCTTCCAGAGCCCTTCACAGCTGCCAGTACCATTGGCCTTGGTAAGGATCTTACGAGCCTTGGGTGGGCATGCTGGTAAAATTCCACCTTTGGCTGTGAAGTAAAGAATATAGAACAGAGCATGTGCATTCAGTCACCCTGCTGTACTGCAGATCTCTTGGGTCTTCTGGGAAATAGAATCTTTGGCTTCTGCCAGAACAAGATAACCGTAATGTGGAGCTGCCGGCGTTGGACTTGGATGGGCACAGTAAGAAGACTCACTACGCCAGATTAAAGTCCAACAGATCTATTTGGAATCATGACCCTTCAGAGCGTTGCTCTTTCTTTACCTGATGAAAGAGCAGTATTCAGAAGGCTTTGAATCCAAATAAACTTTAACCTGGTATTGTGAGACTCCTTACAAACCAGGTAAGTTTACATTTTGCTAGAAATTGGGTATATAATTGAAAAGAAAACACTTGCAGGGATATGGAACAGGAGCTTGGGAGGGGCACTGATTGGACAACTGTTTCAAAGAGCTAGTAAAGGTAAAATGGGCTGGATGGCCTTTTTCTGTGTTTAAAGTTCTGTGGGGCATTTGCTGGACTAATGGGAAGTTTTTTGCTAAAAGCCTTCAAACTTGGTCATGGCTTGGATTCTCCTTTGCTGTTGCAGTGAAAGAAGTTTTCGCTGAATGTCAAAATCTGCGTTCTCACTTGCAATGGGAAGGGTACATATGAGAATGGAGAATCGCGCCCCTTATTTTTATTCCATAGCAATTCATAGGAGGAATTGCCACTTTGTTCCACTGACAAAAATAACCCACTGTAAAATAGCAATGAAATGGCATAGTGGCACAGCTGCCTCATAGCACCAGGGATTCAGGTTCAAATCCGGCCTCGGGTCCCAAGAACGATTCAGTTCTGTCACCCAAAGAAAGATCAACCCTTCAATTATTCACCAAACAAAATAATACCACACACTAATGGAATTGTTGCATTTCTATCTCTAAGTGGAAGGTCCTGTGGTATGGTGGATAGTGTCCCTGCTTCAAATGTAGACAAGTCCTGGGTTCAAGTTCCACTCTGGAGCCACATGTTCTTCAGTGGCGGAGGGTATGGGACAGTGGGAAAGCTGATTGACTGTGGCGGGACTGGGAGACTCAAAACACATCATGGCCAGAGGTTTGTGATTTGAAAAATCCAGCCCAATGACTTGATAATGGAAGGTAATGATCGATCAATAGATCTGTACAGGTGGTTAGCATGGGAGAATCTCCTGGCCATTCATGCTTAATGCGGAATGGCTCCTATCAAACTGTTGGCTCTTATAACAGGCTAGTGACAAAAATCTAGTTCAAGAACAGATGTAAGCATACTCTTTGCCTGCCTCAAACATTGTTAGTTGTAAAAGAAATGAAAAAGAAAGAAGTGATCCCAAAAGCAAATTAACCCCTTTTCCTATTAAGCAGAAACACTTGTTATCACTTAGCTGGAGCACATTGTTATTAATTCACTAGTGGGACATTTAGCCAGCATTTATAATCCATCCCTAGTCACCCTTAAACTGAATGACTTGCTAAGGCTATTTCAGAAGGTGAGCCAACAGCAATGCTATGCATTTGGCATCATATGTAGGCCAGACCAAGTAAGGATAGCAGATTTTCCTCCCTAAATGGCGTACATGAATCAGATGGGTTTTTTTGACAATCGAAAGTGGTTCCACAGTCATCAGTAGACACTTAATTCCAGATTATTTTTATTGAATTCAAATTCCATCTTCTGTCATGGTGGGATTCAAACCTGGCTTCCCAGAACATTAGCTGAGTTTCTAGAATCATTGTTTAGTGATAATGCCACTAGACCATTACCTTTATCTTTGAAATGGGCTGCTACCATTCAGTACCCTTGTTATATATTTAAAGGGATGCAGGTGGCTTTAAGAGCTGATCACATGACTTAATGGTGATGTAATTAGGGTATTTGTAGAGGCTGCTGTTCTATTTTTAGTTTTATATACTGTGCAGAGCACAGAACATTTCTTTCAATAAATCTGTTGTATGTTACTTTGAACATGTGTGCGAACTAAATTTTTTCTTTCTGTATAAAACCAACAAACTGTAACATTACACCCCTGGTCAAAGTTCTTTTTAAAATCAGAGGTAAAGAATCTCATTTCATGGACAGATTGTGTGACCCAGCAAATTGACAGAGTGAAATTAATATAATGGTACCATCACCCAAATGAAAGAACAGCAATTATGGTACATAAAGTTCAAGTCACCAACTTTGGAATCAAATCCTAAAATTATAGTCTGCACTTTGCTCTGAATGTTATTGTAATATGAAGATTATATCAAATTCCTTTCTTTATTTTGGCTGACGTAGTAATCCATTTACTTAAACATTTTCACAGTAATTTGCAGGCGTACATTATTAGAAGCATTAGAAATGATATTTTGAGTATCCTGAGGGATTTCTCATTTTCTGCTGGAACAAATATTAAATCTTTTCAACACAGTCTCTGCTAATGTTTTACTGAAGTTACAACAAGACGAAAACTAACAGCATGACTTGATAAAACCATGTAGGACACAAGCAAACAATCGTAATGCCTTCTGAGTAGAAAAGTGTGTCAGAGGAGACACAATTTTAGTACAATAAAATATCCGGGCTGTCTGAGATGATAAAATTACTTCTTACTGTGCCCACTCCAGTCCAACGTCAACATCTCCACATCAAAGATAAGGAGGTCATTTGATTTAATTTAATTTAATTTATTACTGTCACATGTATTGGGATACAATGAAAAGTATTGTTTCTTGCATGCTACAAAGACAAAACACACTGTTCATGGAGTACATAGGGGAGAAAGGAAAGAAGAGAATGCATAATATAGTGTTACAGTCACAGTAAGATGTAGAAAAAGATCAGCCTAATTCATGGTAGATTTATTCAAAAGATTGATGGCAGCAAGGAAGAAGCTGTTCTTGATTTGGTTTATTCTCACACTTTTCATAGAATCATAGAATTCTACAGTGCAGAAGGAGGCCATTTGGCCCATCAAGTCTGCAACGATCACAATCCCACACAGGCCCTATCCCCATAACTCCATGCATTTACCCAACCTAGTCCCCCTAACACTAAGGGGCAATTTAGCATGGCCAATCCACCTAACCCACACATTTTTGGAGTGTGGGAGGAAACAGGAGCAGAAACAAATGCAGAAGAAAATGCAAACTCCACGCAATGATCCAAGCTGGGAATCAAACATGGATCCCTGGCACTGTGAGGCAGCAGTGCTGACCAGTGTGTCACCATGCTGCCTACATCTTTTTCTATGTTTTGTATTTTTTTTTCTTTTTCATATTAACTTTTATACAGAACAACAAAGCTTGGAGTATTCTGCGTGAAATCGTGTGCCGATCATGAGCAAATTTGTGCAGGAAGCTGAAAATGACGGCAGGATAAAACTAAGCTATTAAGTTGAGGGGAATTTGAATGCAGATCAAGCTCCTGAATAGCAAGAGTCAGGAACTGATTTTGTATACATCTGCATAGGAACATGTGAACAGTGGAGAAGGAGTCGACCATTTGGCCCATTAATCAGCTCCAGCATGCAGTTAGATCATGGCTGATCATCTACTCTCCATCATTTTCCTTTGCTATCCCCAAATCCCTTGATGTCATTTGTAGCCAGAGATATATTGATCTTTGTTTTGAACATACTCAAAGGGTGAGCTCGCCCTAAGACCGGTAAATCCTGCCTTAGATCAACAGACCTTTGCATGTTCTGTGTCCCACCCACCCCAAATGCCAAGGTGGACAGGCTTGTAAAATTCTGCCCAATGACTGAGCCCATACCAGTCTCTGGGATAGAGAATTCCAAAGATTTACCACCCTCTGAGTGAAAAATTCCTCCTCACCTCAGTCTTAAATGTCCCTTATTCTAAAATGGTGTCTCCTGGTTCTAGACTCATCAATCTGGGATAACATCCTTTCAACACCTACCCTGTAATGGCATGTAAGAATATTGTAAGTTTCAATCAGATTACCTCTGATTCTTTGAAACTCTAGAGAATACAGTCTGTTTCCTCAATCTTTCCTCCATTCACATTATGCCATCAGAGGAATTAACCTTGTGAAATTCCATGGCATTCCCCCTAAGGCAGTATATCCTTACTTAGATAAGGAGACTGGAACTGTGCACAATAGTCCAGATATTCTATCACTAGGCTCTGTACGACTATAGCAAGATCTCTTTATTCTCATACTCAAATTTCTTTACAGTCAAGATCAACATATCTGCTCTTTCCCAATTATTTACTGCACCTGCATGCTAGTTTTTAGTGGCTCATTAACAAGGACACCCAGGTTCCTTTGGACATCAGCACTATCCCACCTCTTACCACTATCTTTTATGTTTTTTTCTACCAAAGTAGATAACTCCACACTAATTAACATTAGATCCCATCTTTTATGTTCTTGACTATTCACTTCATCAGTCATTGCCCCCTTGAAGCCTCCTTGCATTTTCCTCACTACTTACATTCCTATCTAGTTTTGTGTCATCAGCAAATTTGGTAATATTGGTCTATACATACTAACATTTTTTTATTCATTTGCGGACTGGCTAACATTTATTGTCCATCCCTAGTTTGGGTTGACCCCATAATGCCATTAGAAGGGCATTTCCAGGATTTTGACCCAGCAACTGTGAAAGAACAGCGATTTATTTCCAAGTCAGCATGGTGAGTGACTTGGAGGGGAACCTACAGGTGGTGATGTTCCCCTGTATCTGCTGCCCTTATTCTTCTAGATGGAAGTGGTCATGAGTTTGGAAAGTGCTGTTGAAAGATCTTTGGTGAATTTCTGTGCTGCATCTTGTAGATAGTACACACTGCTGCTACTTAACATCAGTGATGGAGGGATTGTGAACAGCTGGAGCCCAGCACTGATCCTTGCACTGCCCCACCAGTAACAGCCTGCCATTCTGAGAAAGATCTGTTTATGCCAACTCCATCCTCTATCTGTTAATCAATCCATACCAGTATGTTACCCCCTATCCCAAAATTTTTTGCTATTTACTAACTTTTTGTGTACAATCTTATTGAAAGCCTTCTGAAAGTCCAAAAACACCATAATCTTTTGTTCTTCTTTAGTTATGCTAAGAGTAACATCCTCAAAAAATACCAATAGTTTGTAAAAACAGATTGACCTTTCATAAATTCATGCTAGCTTTGCTCAATCATATCTACATGCCACATTAGAAGCCACCACATTAAACTCTCTGGGATGTAGCTCCACAGGTCCAGGGGATTTATCAACCAGCAATACAGTTACATTTTTGTGTCCTTCCTTTTTATTCATATCAATGTCTTTCAGTTTTCTATTTGCACAAGCCCCTTGGTTCCCTTATGTTACTGAGGGATTTTCTGTGTTTACCTATATGTAGGTAGAAATAGGTAGTTTCTTCACCATTTGCCTATTCTCCATTATAAATTCTCCAGCCTCTGCCTGCAGAGGACCCATATTGATCTTGCTTTTTTTTCTCCTTTCCAGATATCTCATGAACTTTTTTACCATCTGCCTTTATCTTTCTCACTAGTTTGCACTTTTTCCCTTTTTTTATCAGTTTCTTGGTCCTCTTTCATTGGAGTCTAAATTTCTCCCAGTCCACGGGGTTACCAATTTCTCTGACAACATTATGATCTATTTTTGACTTAATGCAATCTTAAATATTTTTGTTATCCAGGGTGATTCACCTTTCCTCATAGAGTCATAGAGATCTACAGCACAGAAAAAAGCCCTTTGATCCATTGCATCTGTGCTGGTCAAAGACAAACTGCACAATTACCTAATTCCATTTTATAGTAAATAGTCCACAGCCTAGTATGCCTTGGCATCATAAGTGCACTTCTAAATACTTTTTAAATGCTGTGAAGGTCTCTACCTCTTCCATCCTTTCAAGCAATGAATTTCAGCTTTTGAACGAAAACCATTTTTTCTCACATGCCCTCTAAACCTCTTACCCCTTTAATCTATGTCCCACAATTATTGATTCCTCTACTAAGGAGAAAGTTATTCCTGTCTACTCTGTTTATGCACCTCATTATCTCATACATCTCAATCATGTCCTCCTTCAGCCTTCTTTGCTCCAAGGAAAACATCCCCAGTTGACCTGATCTTTCTTCATAACTAAAACTCGCCAGCCCAACCAACATCCTGGTAAATCTTCTCCGCACCCTTTCCAGTTCCGTCACATGCTTCCTATAATGTGGGTTTTAAAATTGCACACAATACTCTAGCTATGGCCTACCTAATGTTTTATACATTCCTAGCATAACCTCTCTCCTCCTGAACTCTATGCCTCAACTAATAAAGATAAGTATATCATACTCAATAAAAACAGAAAATGCTAGAAAATCTCAGCAGATGTGATAGCATCAGTGGAGATAGTATAGAGTTAACATTTTGAGTCTGGATGACCCTTTGTCAGAGCTCAAGTGTAACACATGCCTTCTTAGCCACTTTATCCACCTGTCCTATTATCTTAAGGACCAATGTACTGTACACCAAGGCCTCTCTAAGTTTTGGTGCTTCCCAGAGTCCTGGTATTCATCATGTACTCCCTTGCTTTGTTTGCCCTGCCCAAGTCCATCACTCTTTTTGTGTCTTAGAGAATGTGTATTTATTGTGGACCATGGACTTTTTTAAATACTAACCACTGCCTGTCTACTATCGTTTCTTTGTACCTCTTCATAATCTATCATCACTAACTTGTCCCTTTTATCTTCATAGTTACCTTTGTTCAAACTTAAGATCCTAGTTTCAGACTGAACTATATCACTTTCAACTTCATGAAAATGTCTATCACATTATAGTCACTGCTTTTGACAGGCTTCTTTATAGCAAGGTTGTTATTAGTCCTTTCTCACAACATAATACTAAATCTAAAATAGCCCGATTCATAGTCGTTCTTCAATGTGCTGTCTCAAAAACCTATTTCCTCACATTTCAAAAATGTATTGATTCATGTTGATTAGGTTTAACTAGTCTAAATTCAAGTCTGCCATCACTACTGTGTCAAGCACGTAGTACATATGTCTCAAAATTCCTGATTTATATTATGCCCAATGTCACCACAGTGGCCTACAACAGCTGCCCCTTGCTGTTTATTAGATTCACTCAAACTGATTTGACATTCCTGATCCTTTGATCTAAGATTATTCTTTTTCTGTATTAACTGTGTTATAACATCTCCTTTATCTTTCAGCCTATCCTACCTAAATGACAAAAATCCTTGAATATTCACTTCCCAATCTCAATCACCCTGCAACAAAGTCTTTATAAAAGCAATTAAAACAAAGGCATTTAACTCTCTCTATTTGAATGTGAAAAGCATCTACTTTATTGTAAATGTTACTTGATTCAGAACTCACTTTTTTAAAATATTTTTCCACATCCTACTTCTATTTGATACTTCCTTTTGCTATGTCTACCTTCTAAATACATTTACTGCTGTTTTACTTGCTTCCCCTTCAGTCTGAGCTCCCTCTCAGGTTCCCATCTGGCCAACAGGACTAACATGTGATGGTGTTAGTCAAGGGCCTGGTGAGGTACTAACTGTCCTGTCTGGAGACAATACGTATCCCTTTAAGTTGTGCTAAATGCTCTCTCCACTTACATTGTCTATACCTTTAAGGACATAAGAACAGAAGAAATAGAAGCAGGAGTAGGCCATCCAGCCCCTCGAACCTGCCCCGCCATTCAATAAGATTATGGCTGATCTTAGTGGTTCAGTACTACTTTCCCGCTTTTCCCCATGACCCTTAATTCCCTTGTCAATCAAAAAACTATCCACTCTTGACTTAAATATATTCAGCGAGGAAGCCTCCATCACTTCAACAGGTGGAGAATACCAAAGATTCACCACCCTTTGTGTGAAGAAATTCCTCCCCAACTCCGATCTGAACCGCTTCCCCCCCACCCCTGCCCACCAATCTTGAGGCTGTGCCCTCTAGTCCTGCTATCTTTGTTAAGTGGGAAGAGTCTCTCTACCTCTATGCTATCCATCCCCTTCATTATCTTATACATCTCCATAAGATCCCCTCTCAGCCTTCTAAACTCCAACAAGGACAAACCTGGCCTATTCAGTCTCTCGTCATAATCCAATGCCCTTATCTCCAGTATCAGCCTAATGAACCTTTTTTGCATCCCCTCCAAGGCCAATATATCCTTCCTCGAATGCGGCGACCAAAACTGCACACAGTACTCCAGCTGCTGCCTCACCAGTACCCGATACAACTGTAAAAGCGCCTCCCTACTTTTATATTCTATCCCCCTCGCTATAAAGGCCAACGTTGCATTCGCCTTCTTAATCACCTGCTGCACCTGCAGACTGGGTTTTTGCGATTCATGCACAAGGACCCCCAGGTCCCTCTGCACCGTTGTATTCTGCAGCTTTTTGCCATTTAAATAGTAATCCTTCCTACCATTATTCCTACCAAAGTGGATAACGTCAAACTTGCTAACATTTTACTCCATCTGCCAGGTCCTCACCCACTCACTCAACCTATCCAGATCCCTCTGCAGGTTTTCCATAACGTCCATGCATTTTGCTTTTCCACTCAAGTCGTCAGCAAATTTCATCACTCCGCACTCAGCCCCTTCCTCCAGATCATCTAAGTAAATGGTAAATAGTTGAGGCCCCAGCACCAAACCTTGGGGCACTCCACTAGTCACTAACTGCTATTCAGAAGAGCACCCATTAATACCTACTCTCTGCTTCCTATTAGACAACCAATCCTCTAACCAGTCTAACACTCTACCCCCGACTCCTGCACCCTAACCTTCTGCAGCAACCTTTTGTGAGACACCTTATCAAACGCCTTTTGGCATCCAAAAACACCACATTCATTGGTTCCCCTCTATCTACCACACTAGTCACTTCCTCATAGAACTCCAATACATTTGTCAAGCATGACTTCCCCTTCACGAATCTGTGCTGCGTCTGCCTGATCAAACCGTTCGTATCCAGGTGCCTCGTTATTTCTGCTTTGATGACAGATTCAAGCATTTTTCCTACTACAGACGTTAAACTAATTCCCTGCCTTCTGTCTCCTACCCTTTTTAAACAGCGGCGTAACTATGCGTTACTATGTGTTACAGCGGCGTTACTATGGACTTTAGTAAGGCGTTATGGACTTTAGTAAGGCGTTTGATAAGGTGGCCCATGGAAGACTTCTACAGAAAATGCAGATGTGTGGAATAGAGGGTGATTTAGCTAATTGGATTAGGAATTGGCTGGCAGATAGAAGACAGAGGGTGGTGGTTGATGGGAGATATTCATCGTGGAGTTCGGTGACGAGTGGTGTGCCTCAGGGGTCTGTTTTGGGGCCCCTGCTGTTTGTAATTTTTATAAATGATCTGGATGAGGGTATTGAGGGATGGATCAGTAAATTTGCAGATGACACTAAAGTCGGTGGAGTGGTAGATAGTGAAGAGGGGTGTTATAGTTTACAGAGTGACTTGGACAAGTTGCAGAGCTGGGCCGAGAGGTGGCAAATGGAGTTTAATGTGGAAAAGTGTGAGGTAATGCACTTTGGCAGGAACAATAAATGTGTAGAGTATAGGGCTAATGGTAGGGCTCTTAATAGTGTTGAGGAACAGAAGGATCTTGGTGTATGTGTCAATAGATCCCTGAAAGTAGGCAGTCAAGTGGATAAAGTTGTTAAGAAGGCATATGGAGTCTTAGCTTTTATTGGTAGGGGGATTGAATTTAGGAGCCGCAGCATCATGTTGCAACTGTACAAAACTCTAGTGCGGCCGCACTTGGAGTATTGTGTGCAGTTCTGGTCGCCACATTATAAGAAAGATGTGGAGGCATTGGAGAGGGTACAGAGGAGGTTTACCAGGATGTTGCCTGGTATGGAGGGCAGGTCCTATGAAGAGAGGTTGAAGGATTTGAGGTTGTTTTCGTTAGAAAGGAGGCGGCTAAGAGGGGATCTTATTGAAGCATATAAGATGATTAGAGGTTTAGATAGGGTGGACAGTGATAGCCTTTTTCCTAGGATGGAGAAAGCTAGCACGAGGGGACACAGCTTTAAATTAAGGGGTATGAGTTATAGGACGGATATCAGAGGTAGGTTCTTTACTCAAAGAGTGATTAGGGAGTGGAATGCCCTGCCTGCAGCTGTTGTAGATGCGCCAAGTTTGGTGGCGTTTAAGAGGTTAATTGATAAGTATATGGAAGAGAAGGGAATGGTTTAGTTTGGAGGGGCATTGCTTTTTATTTTGGTCGGCACAACATCGAAGGCCGAAGGGCCTGTTCTGTGCTGTATTGTTCTATGTTCTATGTTCTATGTAACATTAGCCGTTTTCCAATCTTCCGGCACTTTTTCAGAGTCCAGCGAATTCTGAAAGATAATTACTAGGGCATCCACTATCACCTCTGCCATTTCCTTGAGAACCCTGGGATGCATTCCATCCAGTTCCAGGGACTTATCTACCCTCAGCCCCATTAGCCTATCAAGCACCACTTCTCCAGTGACTGCAATCTCATCAAGGAACTCATCTCCTACCACCCTTCTATTCTTAATTTTGGGCAAGCTATTTACATCCTCCTCCGTAAAGACCAAGTATTTAAGTATTGATTAGCAGTAAAGATTTGCATTTCAATCATTATTCTGTAAATTAAGTTTGTGCACTTACATGCCCTGTTTGTGAAAAGATCTCCCACTCATCTGACGAAGGAGCAACAAGCACTCTGAAAACTGGTGGTGCTTGCTACCAAATAAACCTGTTAGACTTTAACCTGGTGTTATAAGACTTCTTATAAGGTAAAAGGTACAACCTTTTACAAGTTACCCCTGCCCCAGGGTAGTTCCAGTGTCACAGAAATCTGATATCCTCCCTCTTCACCAATTTTCCAGCACCCGTTCAATCATTCATTCTCCCATTCCTATGCATGGTGCTGGGAATAATCCTGAGATTGCTGCTTTTGATGACTGCATGTCATGCCTGCTAATTAAAAGGTAATCGCACCAGAATTAAATCTCCCTTCACAATTAGATTATTTGTGCTTGAGCAATAAGTGCTTTCAGATTTGTGGCTGTATGTTATGTGGCTTGCAGCAGACTTGGGAGCCAAGTTTCTGGAGCTGGAGACAGTAACTGATTTTTTACCTTTTTTGGGAGGAAAATTAAGTGATGGTTGAGATTGGGTAGTAGCAGTCTAAGCGGAAAGGGGCAGCAAGATTGGCTAAGGGAGGAAGTCTGGTTCAGGGAAGGAGCCAGAGAAAGAGGGAATCTGGAGCAGTAAAGCAAAGGGAGGCAAGCACCTAGGCAGGAAGCTCTCAAAGTCACCTGTAAACAGTCAATGCCTTTGTTCAAGTGGAAATCCTGCATTTGTAGCAAATACCAGGCTCTAGTTGCCTGACTCCCAGCGATGATACTAATTTTACAAGGTTATTTCCTTTTCTAAAGAGGGTATCCATTACTTCTTGATTGCGCTTTTGCATGGAAGACATTCTGATGGAGCTCACAAAAGAGTCACTTCTAACATTTATGAACATTAACTTACCTTCTAGTCCTCAAAAACACAGGACTTCATGAAGCAACTGCACGTATGCAGTACCAGATCCCATGACATCCAAAACCTCCTTTGGTATTGCCTTTCAGCTACCTGCCTCTGGTAAGTATAATTGCCTGGTTTCCAACCACATTGGAAAACACATGAACTCTTAATATAGCTGAAAAGCACTCGTGTTTCATTGATAGATTCTCCAAGCGGGGGAAAAGCCTCACAAAGAACCTTGTTATGCAGACACCAGGACACAATATAATCAGACAATGCAAATCCAGCAGCCTTACGGGGACAACAACCTGGTGAGTGATGCCCAAGGTTTAATCCTGTACATGGCATGATGGTCAGAGATGTCACTAACAATGACAAAGGTGGCAAAGTGGTTAGCACTTCTGACTCACAGTCCCAGGGATCCAAGTTCAATTCTGGCCTCGGGTGACTGTCTTGTATGGAGTTGGCTCCATGTCTTTGTGAATTTCCTCCAAGGTCCCTCAATGCAGATTGGTACAGAAGGTGAAGTTGCATGGGATCAGAGGTGAGCTGGCAAGGTGGGTACAAAACTGGCTTGACCAAAGAAGATAGAGAAGAACAGTGGAAGGATGTGTTTCTGAATAGAGGGCTGTGACAAGTGGCATTCCTCATAGATCAGTGCTGGGACCTTTGCTGGTTGTAATATATATAACTGATTTGGAGGAAAATGTAACTGGTCTGATTAATAAATTTGTGGATGACGCAAAGGTTGGTGGGTTTGCAAATAACAATGAGGATATAGCAGGATATAGATCACTTGGAGACTTGGGCGGAGAAATGGCAGATGGAGTTTCACCCGGACAAATGTGATGTAATGCATTCTGGAAGATCTAATATAGATAGGCAATATACAGTAAATGGCAGAACCCTTAAGACTATTGATAGACAAAGGGATCTGGGTGTACAGGTACACAGGTTACTGAAAATGGCAATGCGGGTGGAGAAGGTAGTCAAGAAGAAAAATGGCATGCTTGCCTTCATTGGCCGGTGCATTGAGTTTAAAAATTGGCAAGTCATGTTGCAGTTTTTATAAACTTATTAAAGTTTATAAAAAACTTTATAAAAGTTTATAAAAGCTTTATAAACCTTTATAAACCTAACTCCAAGAGTTAGACTGCACTTGGAAAATAGTGCATAATTTTAGTCGCCACACTACCAGAAGGATGTGGAGACTTTGAAGAGGGTATAAAAAAGATTTACCAGGATGTTGCTTGGTATGGAGGGCAGTAGCTATGAGGAGAGTTTGGAGAAACTTGGTTTGTTCTCACTGGAACAATGGAGGTTGAGGGGCGACCTGATAGAAATCTACAAGTTTATGAGATACATGGATAGAGCGGATAGTCAGAAGCTTTTTCCCAGGGTGGAAGGGTCAATTACTAAGGGGCACAGGTTTAAGGTGCGAGGAGCAAGGTTTAAAGGAGATGTATGAGGCAGATTTTTTACTCAGAGAGTAGTGGGTACCTGGAGCTCATTGCTGGGGGAGGTAGTGGAAATGGATACAGTAGTGATTTTTAAGGGGTATCTTGACTACTACATGAATAGGATGAGAATAGAGAGATATGGTCCTCGGAAGAGTAGGGGGTTTTAATTTAGTTGATGCAGGCTCAGAGGGCCTGTTCCTGTGCTATAATTTTCTTTGATCTTTGTCCTCTCACAGTTCAAATAAGTGTGAATTAGGTATTGGGCACACTAAAAAATTGTCCCTTTAGTGTCAGGGCAATTAGCAGGATGGACAAGTGGGGTTATAGGGATGGAGCCTGGATGGGATTGTTATCAGTGCAGGCTCTTAGGCCAAATAGCCTCCTAGAACTGTGGGAATTCTATGATAGTCTATGGTCTTTTATTCTGTTTCACAATAACCAAAATATCCGCAGGCGCACACCATCCAATACTGATCTGGAACAAAGTGCAATGCCTTTAAATGCATGTAACAATCATAGAAACCAACAGCATAATGAAAATGCACGAACACAATATGATTAAATATAAATTTACAAGTGTGATCATGTAGACCATGATGAGGCACCTGTGGCACTTTTGTGCCCTTTTAAGTTTTTAATCTTTCTTTTCCTACCACTCTGTTTAGGTGCAGTCCCAAAATCCATATTGTCACCACTCAGTGGGGAAACTGTTATTCATTTTGACTCTTTTTATGGGTAATTTTTTTTCATTTTGAGGCAATTTACAATCAAATGCTGAGTCTGATCCCTGAACCTAGGAGTTTGCATTATTGCTGCAAATCTCTTGTGAGGGAGATTATGAAGGCCTTCTGAAAATCAAGATACATTAAATTAACCTTATAACTGTCATCCATTAACTTTGTTGCATCCTCAAAGATATTCCAATAAATTCACTGGATTTGACATACCTTATACAAACTCATAAAACTGTGTTGACGTGGATTTATTACTTTTATTTATAATCTTGCATTGTTTCTGTTCAAAATGACTCCAATATTTCTTGCAATGCAGAGGTCAATGCGCAGGATTATGTTTCAGACTTTTCTGAAATAATTTAAATAACATTAGCTTCTATCTTTTGTTATCGCTCTCTTAAATGTTTTACCAGATTGGTTTTAAAATAGAGATTTATTTTTACCATGCTGGGTAAAGTGTGTGCTGAAATGATGTTAATTGGACTGCAAATTGTGAATTCTTTTGCAATGCATTATCTGAACCATGTTAATGGTTAAAAAATAAATAAATTGCAAAATTAGCACATAAGCGCGTATATTCCTTTAATATTTTCATCAAGAAATGGTAATCGGCTACACAGCCAGAGGTCCATCAGGAGTAAAGATGCAGAATGTCAAGATTAAATTAATCTTTAATCCATTAACCTTCTTATCATAGATTCCCTACAGTGCAGAAGAAGCCATTTAGCCCATCGAATCCGTACCGACTCTCTGACAGAGTTAGCTTACCCGGGGTTGTTTCCCTGCCCTATCCCAATGAACCACACATTTTGCATAGCTAATCCACATGACCTGCACATCTTTGCACTGTGGAAGGAAACCAGAACATCCAGAAGAATCTCATGCAAACACTGGCAGAAAGTGCAAGCTCACACAGATGGTCACCCGAGGCCAAAGTTGAACCTTGGTCCCTGTGCTGTGAGGCAGCAGTGATAACCATTGTGCCCCCTTGTTGGCTAGTACTCATTCTAGAGTACATATTGTCAGCATGCATAATACTCTCCCTCTGCATGGCCCCATGATAGGTGAGAGAGTGTGGATGCAGAAGGCTAAAATGTGCAATACTTACACACATTCTCAACCTGTCGTACATGAGCAATCTGCTATTTTATGTTGGTAGATATTGGATGCTGAGTATCCTGCAGTGTAATTGGGAGTCAGATTTTAAGTTTACTGCTGTTGTGCAGAATCCCATTGGCTCTGAATCTTGTAGCTACTGGCCCCACAAGTTAAGTATCTCTATCAGCATTCCTCAGCCCTAACTGATGACATTATCCAAGTTCTGATCTCAACTGGAGCCTAATTTTGATTTGATTTGATTTTTTATTATTGTCACATGTATTAGCATACAATGAAAAGTACTATTTCTTATGCGCTATATAGACAAACATACCATTCATAGAGAAGGAAATGAAAGCCGTGCAGCATGTCGTATTACAGTCATTCTAGGATGTAGAGAAAGATCAATTTAATGTAAGGTTGGTCCATTTCAAAAGTTTGATGGCATTCAGGAAGAAATTGTTCTTGAGTCAGTTGTTGCATGACCTCAGGATCTTTTTCCCAAAGAAAGAAGGTGGAAGAGAGAATGTCCAGAGTGCATGGGGTCCTTCATTACGCTGGCTGCTTTGATGAGGCAACAGGAAGTGCAGACAGAGTCAATGGATGGGAGACCGGCTTGTGTGATGGACTAGGTTATATTCACAACGTTTTGTAGTTTCTGGCTGTCTTGGACAGAGCAGGAACCATACCAAGTGTGATGGTGGTGCATCTTTAAAAGTTGGTGAAACTCACAGCTGGCAAATTTACTTAGTCTTCTGAGCAAGTAGATGTGTTGGCTAGCTACCTTGACTGTAGTGTCAGCATGGGGGGACCCAAGACAAGTTGTTCGTAATTTAGACACTAAAAACTTGAGCTTTCGACCATTTCTACATTGTCCCCCCTAATATAGACAGGGACATGACAATCTCCTTCATTTCATTGACATTGAGGGAGAGATTATTATCTTACACCAGTTCACCAGATTGTCTATCTCTTTTGTGTACTCAGTCTTGTCATTGTTTGAGATCCTCAAATTGAACAATTTATTTTGAAACCTAATATACTTCACTGATCCCCCTAACCCTCATATCTTTGGACGCTTAGGGACAATTTACCAATCCATATTCTGCACATCTTTGGACTATGGAAGGAAAACTGAGGAAACACAAGCAAACACGGGGAGAACATACAAAAGCCACTTTGACAGTGACCCAAGGCTGGAATTGAGCTTGGGCCCCTAGTGCTGTGAAGCAGCAGTGCTAACCTCTTTGCCACCATTCTGACCCTGTAGGAAGAAAATTTCTCTCTCTTATCTCTGTTTTCCATCAAATACATTGGATAGAATTTTTTGATTTCTTTTTCAAAGTAGTGTCTCCGTTGGGAAAAGCAGAGGATCGCCTACCAGTTGTCTTGCTTTTTCTGCTATATTTTTAAACATTTTGATAAAAACAACTTTGAAGGCAGGTTCCACAATGTCATGTGGCAGGACAGGCTCTAAATGAATCTGCCCCACCAGCAACCTCAGATCCTAACAGGTTATTGTTTATTACACATTTAACAGGTTACTAACAGTTATCGAACAGATTACAAGCAGATAATTAAGAAAATAATTTTTAAAAAGGAACCACTCCCACCCAAGGACACTGAAGTTCCCACTCCCTGAGGGAACAGTCCCCTATCCCCAAGGACACAGGACCCCCCCATTATCACTCTGAACCTCTCCAACAGAAGCCCACTTCCGCCACTCCATTCCAGCAGCTTCTCCTCCTTCTGTGTTCAGTTTACTTTCCTAATAGAATGAACATATTGTTACACTTCAGTATACTGAACCAGCATTAGTGAGGTTAATCCAATCTTCTCCGCGTATTTTACATCTTGCCAGTCAGCCAGAAGCTAGCGAACACCACATGACAACACCTGTGAAAGTGCAAGACTTTTCAGCAGCAAGAGATCAGCACCAAAAAAGTGTTTTTTTTTAATTAGACTTTTTTTTTAATTTGAGGATACTAATGGATGTTAGACAACAGATGTTTAGTTTATATTGGTGATTTGTGCCCTCACCAAGCCATCTTTTGTTCAGATCATTATAACAGGAGTAAAAATTTTTTTTTGCAAACCATCTGCTCTTGATGAGGAAGCAAATTAATCTTGTTCCTCTTAAATCACATAGATTATGCATTGCATTCAGTTTTGACTAATCCAATGTCTTTGGATTATCGTCTTCATTTTCAATCATTTCTTCAAATGACTGTGCAAGGCTTACAAGGGGTGGGCCTATTTTTGGGTGGACCAATCCTTATCAC
This sequence comes from Sphyrna mokarran, assembly GCA_024679065.1. Classification (NCBI taxonomy): domain Eukaryota; kingdom Metazoa; phylum Chordata; class Chondrichthyes; order Carcharhiniformes; family Carcharhinidae; genus Sphyrna; species Sphyrna mokarran. The sequence continues at coordinate 103,368,942 of JAGIQG010000007.1, forward strand.
AGTCATGTTAACAATATTAAGGGACATCTTCATTTGCAGGTGTTCAACCAAAGGCCCAGCACCACTTTCTCATTGGTACCTGGAAGAGGAAAATTTTTGTTGCAGCCTTGTCAATGACATTAACACTCTAAGGGAGGAATTTGTTTGTCCTACCCAATAAAGGAATCTTAGTGAGTGAGGGGCAGATCAGAGGCTGGATTTCCCGGTTTTGGGGCAAGCGTGACCAGAAGGTCCTGTTCTTAGAGTGAGAAGGGTTAGATCGGAAGTAGACAGATTCTTGATAAACAAGGGGTGGAAGATTAATGTAAACATATGAGAAGTTGCAATCTGAACAGCCATGATATAATTGAATGGCAGAGCAGGCTGGAGGGGTAGAATAGCCTACTCCTGCACTTAATTCACATGTTCATATGCAGGAATGAATTTTTAAATGGTCTGAAATCTCAGTGTGCTATCAGAGGGAGACCATCAGCTTGTGAAGCTTTATATGTGTGGTCCTGCTCCACAGAGTGGAAAATTCAGAAGTTTCTGATAAGAATAGTGATCCCTTGAATTCCTTTTTAGCAATCTCTCACTGATAACAGAGTACACTCAGGAGATGCAGATGGAGAACAAAGAATAATAAGTTTTGTCAGTCATCTAGAACTAAATAATTCCTGGGAGCCTTGCTTATTAGTCTTATCCTACCTCCCCAAAATAAATTATTAGAAAATTAATGATTTGTGTGGTTTGTGTTTTGAAGAAAACTTTCAGTTTCTCTTATGGGTATTCAGGCCAAGCATTGGAAATCTTTAATGCTCTAGTATTGAGATTGCAATACATTATTATTTTGTCAATCTACCCTATAATTAAAATTTGGATTTTCTCATTTGGTTGCATGTTCTTTAAAGGCTTCTTTCACAATAGGATCAACTGACTGTTTTCCCATTTGCCTTCTTCCAGTCAGAAAAAACCAAGCAACTTATTTCAGCTCTTAATTGTCGTCAGTTTGGAACAATGCAGTTTTTGTTTTGATTTGATTTGATTAATTATTGTCACATGTATTCGGATATAGTACTGACCTGTTATCTCTGGTCTGAAATGCCAGGTTAAGTTGATTATGAGCAGGACATGCACATAGGACATCAAGGAATTCCTGATGCATGCGCATTTTCGCTGAAAGAGTGCCAATTTTAAATCTCCAATCAAGGTTCGGAAAGTTGCTTCCTTCTGCACTGTAGAGGCTGCATGATTCTCACAGCTTGGTATGTCTCCTACTCTGCCCAATATCACAGGAAACTACCAAAGGTCGTGAATGTAGCCCAATCCGTCACACAAACCAGCCTCTCGTCCACTGACTCTGTCTGCACTTCCCGCTGCCTCGGCAAAGCAGCCAGCATAACTAAGGACCCCACGCACCCCGGATATTTTCTCTTCCACCTCCTTCCATCGGGAAAAAGATACAAAAGGCCCAAGTCACTACCAACTGACTCAAGAACAACTTCTTCCCTGCTGTCATCAGACTTTTAAGTGGACTTGCCATGCATTAAGTTGATCTTTCTCTACGCTCTACCTATGACTGTAATATTACATTCTGCACTCTCTCATTTCCTTCTCTATGAATGGTATGCTTTGTCCACAGCATGCACAAGAAACAATACTTTTCACTGTATACTAATACATATGATAATAATAAATCAAATCAAATCAAATCAAATCAAATCAAATCCTGTCGGCACTTACTTTATCAAACCCCGTAAGGATCCTTTAATGTTTCGATGAGATCACTTCTCATTGTGCCCATTTTTGGTCCATCTAATGTATTCATCTCCATTTACGTCAAATTTCCACCATTCATATTCCCTGGCCAGAATTTTCCAAGTGTCTGCTCTAGTGGGAAAAGTGGAGTGTAGCCTGTTGGTTGTACTGTCAGCTTTTCCTGTCATATTTTTAGAACACTGTGGAAAAAGAAATCTGAAGGGGCAGTCATACTGACAGAGTAGGCACTGATTGAATCCGCCATTTCAGCAACTTAGACTCTTGAAAGATCCTGAGTAGAAATAAATCAAAATAAGAAAAAACTCTGTCCCCCCTCAGCACCAAAGCACCTTTCCACTGAGAATGCCATTCTCCCCCCATGTCTCTCCACTACCTGCACACCTCATTAGCTTCTATTTCAGTTTAGTGTTTCATCAACAATTGATTATCCACTTTAAGAAGCAATGTCATAAGGACATAAGAAGTAGAAACAGGAGTAGACCATTTGCCATTAGAGCCTGTTCCAGCCATTCAGTGAGATCATGGTTGATCTCTTTGTGGACTCAGCTCCATTTACCCCCAATCACCATAATCCTTAATTCCTTTACTTAGCAATTCTTTAATTTAGCATTGAATGTTTCTAAGACAGGATAAATACATTTTTGAACAATAAAGGAATTAAGCGTAATGGTGAACAGGCAGGTAAGTGGGGCTGAGTCCAGAAAAAAAATCAGCCATGATCTCATTGGAAGGGGGAGCAGGTTCCAGGAACCAGCTGGCCTACTCCTGCTCCTAGTTCTTATAACCCCACATATTTACCTTGCTAATCCCACTGATATTTAGAGGCAATTTAGCATGGCAGTCAATATAACCCACACATGTTTGGATCGTGGGAGGAAACCAGAGCACCTGGAGGAAACCACACAGGGGATAATGTGCAAACTCCACACAGACGGTCACCCAAAGCTGGAATTGAACCCAGATCCTTCGTGTCATTAGGCCGCAATGCTGGATTTGTTTCCGAATGTGATAATCTCACTTAGAGAGAACAGAAGGAATAGCTGATAAGGGAGATGGAGAGAGAAAAGTCACAGCAGTGCAATAGAGCTGGAATACTATGGCGGATCATGCTGGTAAGATCTTCCAGTCCCACCGACAGGGCACCATCATTATAGATTTCCTGCTGGCAAGAGGTGCATTCAATGGGACACTCCATTGACAAATCTGGGACCTATGTTCCCACCGCTGATCAATGGCTGGCCACATCCTACTGTGAAATATATGAAAAATCCCATGCAGAATGTTTATTTGAAAGAAGAGTAGAAAGGGACACTGTATTTGTCTGTTTGCAGGTTGTGAAAGGCAATATGTAATGACAAGTTCTTTTCTTCAGCCTATACTTGATCTGGAAGTGCTTATTTCTGACACTGATGCCTAAAAAGAGTTGCACAAGCAAATAGAGAAAATATACAAAATAACAGAAATCAGTTCTTTCTTCCAATTTTCTTCTCCTGATATAGCCTGGTTATTCTTGTAATGCAACAGAAAAGGAGGTGAGAATGGAATGTAAGTGAAAACTTCAAGTCTGGAAACACATTGATGTTAAGCAGGAATGTACCTGCAAACATATCTCAATTACACTCGTTTCAGCGTAATTAGTATTGCATTTTGCTTTCACAGCTACAGGAGAAGTGCCACGAACAGTGCTGATAAATGTCTCTATATTGTCTTCACAGACCTCACCAAGGCTTTCACATTGGCAGAAACAGACTGTTCAAATGTACCCTATTATTTCTACTTTCCATGAAACTATTTTACCAATTGAAGTCAGAAGCTTTTAAGATCACCAACACAGTTATGTGACGTTGCACTCTAACATCAACTTTCCTTGGCATGTTTATCTCAATGCTGCCATCGTACACTTTCAGCAACTCTGCTGAGGGTGCTGACACGCATGCCAGAACTGACGTCCAGATATTCAAGACATTGACAAGACTTCACGCCATGATCAAAGTGCATCAAGTGCTCAGCCGTGTGTTTCTGTTTGCTGATGATGCTATGCTGACACCCCACGTTGAAGCTCACCTGCGACTGTTTGTAGATCAGTTCTCCCAGGCCTGCAAAGAGTTTGTACTGACATTAGTGGTAGGAATTAGTGTGAGAACAGTATGCAGACACTCCATCAACATTGATGACCTTACTCTTGAGGTTATCAACAGTTTCACACACTTTGGATTAACAGTTATCAGCAACCTATTCTCTGCTGTCAAAATCAGCACCAGGACTGGTGCAGTAGTGTCAAAGATTTTTAGATTAATTAGCTGAAAATATAAAGCTTTGTGTTTTCAGCATCTTCCTTAACAGCAACGAATGGATAACTTATGCAAGCCAAAAAAGTGACAGAACTGTTTGGATACCTGCAGTCTTAGATGAATATTGGGCATAGAATCCTACAGTGAAGAAGGAGGTCATTCGGCCCATCCAGTTTGTACAGACCACAGTCCCACCCAGGCCCTATCCCCATAACCCCATGCATATACCCAACTCGTCCCCTGACACTGAGGGGCAATTAAGCCTGGCCAATCCACCTGACCCCGTACATCTTTAGACTGTGGGAAAAAAACTGGAGTGTCCGAAGGAGATCCATGCAGACACGAGGAGAATTCTGGCAGAATGGAGAATGCAAAAGTATATCCATGTTACAAAGAGGAGGGAGTTTAATTTAAGCCACAATGATTGCTCCTCTCACCACCGAAAATTATTTTGATTTTCTTCCTGCTTTAGAAACAGCTGCATATTTCCCACCCTCTCAGTTTTGATGTGAGCCAATTTTTACTAATAATTCTATAGCAAGCTCATGCCAGGATGAAATCAAAGGATCAGTTTATTTTCACAGACAAAATTCACCATAATCCCCTTTGCATTCATAGAGTAAAATCGTGACAGACAAAAGAAAGAATTATAATGCAGAGTCTATAGAGAAAAGATATATAGGGGGAGTTTTCCCACCATGGGAATCATAATAGATGAGGTTGGGGGGGGACATTATTGATCAAAATTAATCTCAGATGAGATCTCCTGGCCTTGAGATGAGTGTAGCTGAAAACCCCCACTCTCCCCATGCTCTGCTATTGTTTTATGAGGGCTACAGAGTCCAAAATTGAACATCAATGAGACATTCCTTCACAGAGGATGGCAGGATGGAAACCAGTGCTGTATAATTTACTTTTCCGATGGTGTTGACTTCACCCAATGAGATAAGAATGCAGAGTTTGATCAGTCTTGTCAATAATGGTATATAATTTCCAGTAGAAACAGTGTAAGTGGGATCAGGCTGTCAATCTGGGCAGAATCCCTCTTCTCTGAGGTTGTTTGTCAGAGGGATTCTCGAGCAGTAAAGCAGACTGGGGGAATCCTATCCATTGTCTGATGGCTCCTGGTTTGGTTGATTATAATCTGCTCTCACAGTGAGAGATGTAGCTTTCCACAAGACTGGTGATTAAGTTTGTGTTCTCCAACTGTTGTTCGAAATTTTCAGCACCTGTAGACAATTTGTAAAACATGTGACCTGCAGCAGCCATCTTTTCATTCAGCAAAGTCCAGAAAAGCGAAAAAAAGATGATTTGATTTTTGAGTTTGACTAGAGACATACAATCTGCTTGTTAAGCAGCAACTAACTCAGTAATGGACAATGTCAAATGATCCTTAATTTCTGGGCTTTGTAAAGTTTCAATATTTCATTTCCAAACTCAGTCTGCTATTTAAATTCCAGTCTGCTACATTACAATCAACTTTAAAGAAATTTTGCTAAATCCTAGTCAGCAAACACTTACTGGGCTCTAACAATCACATTAAATGATACCCATTTCTCTGGTACTTTTTCTTTATTTATGCTTGTAAGAGCTCTGCTTTCTTATTGCATTCATGTTGCGTATGAAGTTGTGACCTTTCCCTGGATTTGAATGTGTGAATTAACTATACTTCTGATTTCACACTGAACCAAGTTTGCTGTGAGTCAATTGACCTTACAAACAGTGGGTTTGGAGAAACATCCCTACAGCCTATTTCAAAAATTAAAACACCTCTGCTTACCGACAGACTGTAAGAAAATAAAGGTGTCCAGTTTTGTTACCCTGACCCAATGTAACACATCTCCCTCATTCTACATTTTGTAAAGAGTCCCTGAAGGAAAGAATATGCCATATTGAGTAAATCCTAAATAGTGACCAAAGCTGGGAATCGAACCCAGTTCCCTGGCGCTGTGAGGCAGCCCTCCTAACTACTGTGCCACCCTTTGAATAATGAATGAGGTGAGGTAGCAAGGGAAAGGAGAGGAAAACAAAATCATTTTGTTATTTGTTTATGAGTTGATCTGGTTAGTTCCCATATAGCAGTGATGAGCAGCACTTTATCATTTGTTTTGAAGTGTTTGCTAGACAGACAGGCTTGATTATTTTGACACACGATTAAAGTCATGAAACAAATTGAATTACAACCCGGTGAAGTTGCGCTGTATTTAGTCTGTATGCTAATTCCACTACCAACTGAATACTGCAGCTTCAGGCGCAATTATTTCCTTTAACTCTTTGATGACCAATGCTATTGCTCGCAAGGAAAGAACCATAGACTTCACAGAGGCAGTGTGATCTTTATCTTGCACGGTGGCACAGTGGTTAGCACTGCTGCCTCACAGTGCCAGAGTCCTGGCTTGGGTCACTGTCTGCGTAGAGTCTGCACATTCTCCCCATGTCTGCATGGGTTTTTCTGGGTGCTCTGGTTTCCCTCCACAGTCCAAAGATGTGGAGGTTAGGTGCATTGGCCATGCTAAATTTCCCCTTGGTGTTAGGGGGGTCTAGCTGATGCAAATACATGGGGATGGGGCCTGAGTGGAATTGTGGATGCTGTAGACTTGATGGGCTGAATGGCCTCCTTTTGTGCTTATGATTGTATTTAGAAGAATGGTACCAGAATTTAAAAGGAATGATTGCACATGATTTGATTGTTCTGAATGATTGCTCTGACTTTTTTTCAATAATAAGTGAAGGCTGAGAGATAGTTCTATCCTTTAAGAAAATAAATATGCCTGATAGGATAGGAAGAATGTAACATTTACCCAAAGAATGGTAGGAATGTGTAATGTGCTGTCAGTAATAATTGCAGCAAATGGCACTGAGATATTAGAAGAAGAAAGGAAAGGTGGAAATGTTGATAGAGTTAAAGGGAGAGGGATGAAATGGGGCTGTATGAAGCATAAATGCCAGAATTGAAAAGTTGGTCTGTTTCTGTGCTGTAGACATACCTGAACTTCCACACAATGGCAATCTGAGCTAAATTGCCACTCTATGCTTACTTTCTTACTCAAAAACTTCTTTGCTCTCGTCTCCCTGAACTTCTGACTCAGACTGAGCAAGATCTGGGCAGGATGCAGCACAATCTTAGGGTCTAACATCAAGTTTGGTGTAGTTGGATGTCACACCCCCTTTTTTTCAGCACCAGCTGCTATGAAAGGAGTAAACTAAAGGCCCGGCCAAGTTTAAAGGTCTTTGACAGGTCACTGAGAAGGCAAAAATCTGAGGTAAGTAGATAGGACTTGAGGAAAAATGGGGTGTTTTCAGGGGGTGGGGGATGGATTGCCTCATTGAGGGCAGAATTCAGGTCGTGGGAGGGGAGGCATTGGGTCGGGCCTCAGGAGGTGGAAGTGCTGGGAGAAGGTAGTCTGGGATGGGTGTGTTTGCACACAGATTAGGGAAGGTCAGGCCAAGCCTTAGTGGGGTTGGTATAGATCAGGAATTGGCAGACAATATTGGAGACAGTTCTGATTGTTGGTAGAGTAAATTCTATGTTATTGACAGAGGATTTTTCATGGTTGGGTTGGGGTGGGTGGTGAGTTGACGTAAATGGTGAGGGCGTGGGATGGGTGGTTGGGGGGTAGTTACATGGAGAATGCAATCCCATAAGGGTGAAATTCCCTAGGGAGGACTCCATAGGAAGGAAGGGTGAAGTCCTTTGATGTTTGCAGGAGTGGGGAATCCTGTGAGGATAGGAAGTCATTCTAGGGGGTAGTTACTGTGATGGGGGCAGTTCAATGGGATGGGGATGTGGTCGGTGTAGGTCTGTACAAAAGTTACTTGGAGGTTAGAAACAGTTTTAATCTTTGTACTCTTTTCTGAATAACTATTGATGTAATCCAGTTGGAACCATCTGAAATTTGTGTTTTGAAATGCATTTTTGGATTGTTCCCAATGCAGGACAGTTGGCCAGGGGAAGTTTACATTTCTGGACAATCTTACCCGGAAGTCTCATGGGGCTGGGGGAGGTGGGCATCCTCCAGCACATCTTTGGAGTATTCCCCAGTTACACTTTCCTGCAGTTTTGAGGTACAACTAATTTGTAACTAAACAAAACAGTCTGCATTTAATGTATTTCTCCTTTTATTTGTCCATTTTTAAGAATAATTTGTTGCCTCACTATGTTGACATTTGGCCTCATCTTCGCCCCTTCACTCCATGTTTGGGAGATAATTGAAATCAGTGTAGAAGCCCAAGTAACATTGCAACACCTACTTCATAGAACAAGAGGTTCCATTATTCAAGTTCTATGTCATACTATTGTAAGTTAGGAATCCATGCAGCAAGGTGAAATAACAAGGTTCCCTGTTCTACAAACTACTGTGATGACGGACTCTAGAAAGCATCTAATTTGCAGCCAAAATATGTAACACCCTTAAGTCAGGATTGCATTTGCATCAATGAAATGGGTAGCTTGTGATGAGAAATTTTCCAACCCGGAAGACCTCTTGATTAAAGAAACCCAGTTACACGTGGAAGGCAGGAGTGGGAGACAACTGGACCGGGTGACCCCAGAAGAGGCCAAGGAGGTGGTCAGTGCCAAGATGAGCTGGTGAGAAGATTTGTCTTGCTTCTCTAGGATTTTACCCCATTTATGTCAGTAAAGATGAGTCCTTCTAGCCCTCATCCCTCACATATTCTGCCATCCAATCCTTAATACCTCTCCCAGACTCTTTGTCACCTCTATGGCCTCCATCCCACTTTAATAGCCCCAGTGCCAACTTCATGTGCCTAATGCCACCTCTATGGCCTGCATGCCAACTCCATGGCCCCATGCCACTTCCATATTTTTTAGTGGAGAGTCTCCCGTTCAGAACCACTTCGTGCCCATTTGAGGGTCGCAGCATTGGGACGAGGGGTGACCACTACCCCTCTGCCCGTGCCTCCAACCTGCCTGCCCTCCTTCCATTGTGATCCCCACCCACTGCTCCCATATTTCCCTCACTCACCTGAATCCGGGGATCCCACCACAGTCACTGGTGAATACTGCTGTGGCACTGCTGGCACTGGATGGTTGCCAGCCCCTGATTGTTCTGTAGCTCTGAATCAGCAAGATTCCTACTTCCCGAGTTCCTCAACTCCAGGAAGTCCCAGTGCTGGCCATGAACACACTTGACAGGCACTTAATTCTGTTGGGCCACCCCTTCAGAAGGGACGTGAGTTTCTCTTTGCTTTTCAATGGGCTTGAACTGGTTACACATCAGCTACATAAAATTCTACCCACTCCCGTTACCGACAGGAATCTTAATTTCCTAATGTTTCTGATTTGGTCAAACTATTGAAACATCCTTGGTGTTCAATTCGCTGAATTGGGGCAGGACAGTAACTCAGAAACAACACATCCAGACAGTGCCAGAAATGGTGAGACATGAATGTATGTCTTCACAATTGTGAATTGCCAATTATAACCATACTGTTTTAGCAATTGCAAGAACGTCAACCCCAGCTCTCATTTGCATCTTAACAGGTGAATTTATAATGATTTTGGCAATGTTCCCAGAATGGATGAACCATTTTCCCTCTCAGCTGCAAATGGCGAACAGCCCAGAGATTAGTAAATAAATATAGGGTTTGTAATGATCGAACCCTATTGATTTAAAGTGACCTTCAAATGAAAACCAAGTTCATTCAGTTGAAATTTTTTGTCCTTGAAACATAAAGCAGCGAAGCCATCTACTATAATAGAAAAGTTTAGAATTTGGTCTGCCTCACAGATTCAGGGAGCCGGGTTCAATTCCGGCCTTCTGTCACTGTCTGTGTGGAATTTGCACATTCTCTCCGTGATTGCATGGGTTTCCGCTGGGAGCACTGGTTTCCTCCCACAGTCCAAAGATATGTAGGATAGACTGGCCACGCTAAATTGTGCCCTAGTGTCCTGAGGTATGCAAGTTAGAGGGATTAGCAGGGTAAATATATGGGATTTCAGGAATAGGGCCTGAGTGGGGTTGTTGTCAATGTAGACTCAATGGGCTAATCCATAGATCTATAAACATGGACAGGGATCGCGGGTAGAGATGGGAACATCGGGGTGGCGGCGCGGGCTCGTTGGGCCGAAGGGCCTGTTTCCCGTGCTGTTTTGTTCTTTGTTCTTTGTTCATGCGCTGTTCCAAATATAAGTGCTGCAGCCACAGCATTGAGTTAAGAGGTAATACCCTTGTCGGGGATGCATTCCAATAGCATTCAAAATTAAAATGAATGAATGCTGATAAAGGGTCCTGTGCTTCTTGCAGAACTCAATTTCCAGTATGGACTACCCCACTGACATTGTGCAGCAAAACAGGACTATTTAGAGCAAAGCCTGATGTCAAGGGTTTGCCTCACAACAACAGTAACACAAATTAAAAAAAAAGGCCTAAAAGATTGAAATTTGCCAAGCTACAGATAGGGTATGGCAGTGGATGTTGGCTATATGGACTTTAACAAGGCCTTTGATACAGACGGTGAAAGTTCATGGGATTGTGGTGATGGATACAGAACTGGCTTGGTCATAGAAGACAGAGAGTAGCAGTGGAAGGGTGATTTTTAGATTGGAGATCTGTGATCAATGGTGTTCCACATGGAGCAGTGCTGGGACCTATGTTGTTTGTAATATATATAAATGATTTGGAGAAGAAAGTAGATGGTCTGATTAGTAAGTTTGTGGACAGCACAAAGATTGGGGGGATGCTGCATATAATGAGAACGATTGCCAGAGCATATAGATAGGCTGGAGGCTTGGGCAGAGAAATGGAAGATGGAATTTAATCCATTTTCCATGTAATCCATCTTCCATCTAGATGTGAGGTGAAGCATTTTTGAAGGCCTAATGCAGGTTGGAAGCATACAGTAAATGACAGAATCCTTAGAAGTATTAACATACAGAAGGGCCTAGGCATGCAGATTCACAGTTTCCTTAAAGTGGTAACACAAGTGCATAAGGCGATCAAGAAAATGTATGGTATGCTTTTCTGAAGTGGTTGAGGCACAGTGTAAAAATTGGCCAGTCATGTTGCAGCTGGATAGAAATTTAGTTAGGCCACATTTGTAATATTGCACACAGTTCTTGTCACCATGCTACCAGAAAGTTGTGGAGATTTTGGAGAGAGTACAGAAAGGATTTACTAGGATGTTGTCTGGTTTGGAAATTATTAACTGTGAGAAGAGATTGGACAAACTTAGTTTGTTTTCATTTGAATAGTGGAGGTTGAGGCACAACCTGATAGCAGATTACAAAATTATGAGAGACATGGATAAAATGGATAGTCAGCGTCTTTTTCACAAGTTAGAAATGTCAATTACTAAGGGACATAAGTTTCAGGTAAAAGGGAGAAAGTTCAAAGGAAATGAGACAGGCAAGTCTTTTTTACACAGAGGGTGATAAGTGCCTGGAAAGTACTGACAGAGGACGTGGAACAAGTAGGTACAATAGTAATATTTAAGAGTTATCTTCGCTGATTCATGATTAGGCAGGGAATAGAAGGATATGTTACGCATAGTGCCAAAAGGTCTTTAGTCTAGAAAGGCTTGGTGGGCATAGGGGTTGGTTTCGTTCTTAGTTCTCAGTAATAATCTGCATTTGGGGCAGGCAAACCTCACATTCTAAAGACATGAGAGCATCTAAGGATGGTCAGGTGTGAATTAACCTTGGAGAAGTGACAGATTACTTAGAAGACTGCTGTAGAACTGTTAAGTTCCCCAAGTTCCCCAAGTAGAAACAATTTGTTTGTTTAAACTTTGTTTCAAAGTTTTGGGAATGCTAAGCTCCACAGAAGGAAGGAATTTGAGATTTGTAGGGGGCAGCTTCTTCAGTTTGAAATGACAAAAGTTACCTGTTACTCCCTAAAATGCAGAGAGGCCAATCCACTCCCTGCAACCAAGACCCAGTCCATGTCTCACAGCCAGGAACCAGTCCACGTCTCCCAGCCAGGAGACTCAGACCCATTTCATAGTCAGGGAATCCTGTAACATCTTTTACTTCTTAGAGATGCTATGGTTTTGCATCTAAGTCTCAGCACCAAGATATTGCAAAAAAACCTTTTCTTAAGGCAGTTAAAATATCTTTGCTGGGCCAGGCTTGATCATCAGCCTGTATTCTGGAAAAACTGTAAGCTAAATTTGATTTATAAGGCCCTATTTTGCCATTTTCATTTGAAATGTCAAGCAGATTTGAAACTGGGAGTGTTTCAGATCTGACTTTTAGACCTGTTCTCAGGTGCTCCCATATGCACTCTGCCTGAAAAAAAGCAGCAAAACTGAATCATACTGCACAAGCTTGTGAGCAGGGCTTAACACACCCGAAGTCCTGCAGTTTTGATTAGTGCCTCCAACTGTGCATGCTCAGTAAAAGAAATAGAGAAACGTTCCCCTGTCACATCCTTCCTTGGTTAGATGATATCTCCCTTTGGCCCCCACAGACATTGTCCCACTCCCACAACATTATTGACACCCTTATTTTCCTAAAATCCCTACCACCCAGACCAATTGCGAGCAACCCCTTTCCCCGGTCACATGCAGGATAGTACTGGACCACCCCCCCCCCCCCCGGCCCCCACCGATCACATGCAGAGTGGCAGCGGAGCCCTCTTCCTCCACCCCCTGCAACTCCTGCCTCCTCCGAGTAGTTAGCTATGTGACCCACCTCCCTTCCCCCTTCTGATCAGAGAGCTGTCTGATCCCTTCGCAATCCCTCACTCACCAACCCCCTCACCTGCACCACCCACCCACCCACCCATCTGAAGCAGACAGCTGACGGAAACTCTGAACTTACTTCCTCGGAAGTTGGAGCAGCCGAATCTGACCCTTGCAGACCGTATGTGTTTTGTGCCGAATCTAGATGGGCGAACAGGGTGGTAAAGGGGGAAGTACCAGTAAGTTTGGGCATCCAACCCATTAAATCAACTTAAATGCATGCAAATGCATTTAAATTGACGCTGTGCCTGTTTTGGGCGCAGTCCCGATGGCGGTCATTTTTGCCCCTTGTTAAAGGCACAGAAGTAGGCACTGATTGCACTACTCGTCTCACATCCCATTTTACTAAGTTTTCGTGCCCAAAAATGGGTGCAACTTGGTAGTAAAATCAGACTCATGGTATATGACTCATGGTAATTTGGGCATAATGGTAATCAGACTCATGGTAATTTGGGCATAATTTGGGAAAGGAAAGTTTCAGCGAGTTCAGGAATCATAGGTATTTTTTGGAACAAGGAGTAATTTCTACATGAACAACGTGTGTTTATTTATTCATGTATTTAAGTGTCTTAGAGTATTGCAGTCCTCTTCATTGCATATTTTTCTTCTCTTTTAAGTTAATAAATATTCTTTATTAATAGTTATACAACAACCGGACTGGTTCCTCACTGGATTTTGGTTCCTCACAATATTCCAAAAATAAAAGTACACCACTACAAATAAATGTTTGAAATTGGGACAGTCTCATAGGTAAGATCAGTGTGGTTCATGTTACTGATCAACGGTATAATTTGAAAGGACCATGCAGCACCTATTGGTTAGATTCTGGTTAACGATTTCTCGCTTGTCTTTAACTTCCAGAAGATTTTTTTTTGTTGAATTCTAAAATTTGTTCTGGCTGCTCAGTTATGGGGTTGTATTGCTTGAGTACTGTTGCTATACTTTGCCTCATAAACTTTCTAGTTCAAAATGTGAGTCATTCAACAGGGTTACCATGGGAATCGATGATGGCTGAGGACAACAAGGAAGACATCACAACGAAGGGCAAGTTGCTTGTAGAGGGAGGAGGAGAAGGGCAATTAGCACAAAGTCATGTCCATCAGAGATCTTCAGGAAGCAATTCTTCTACATGAGCTTCCCAGCTGCCAATGTCACAGTCACACTGAACTTCTATGCCATACAGACAAATGTACAAGTTAGAAGAAGGAGTAGATCTACTTGGCTCCTGAAGCTTGCTCTGCCATTCAATAAAATCATTTCTGACCTGATTGTAATCTTTCCAGCCTACCCACCAATAACCTTTCACCCCATCATGGGGTCTTCCCTGTTGCGGCACGTAACATTAGTAAAACCTTTGCATTGGAATTGCATCAGAGCATCAGGCAGGTCACCAAAACTTAGTACACCAGCATGTGAGTTTTAGTGTCACCACTGCTTAACGCAGTGGTGGGCAGGAGGGTTCACTATGTGAGGAGTACTACAGGCTAGGCCTGGTGGCAAAGCCTGTCATGCTTGCTTATGGGCTACTGAAGGGGATGGGTGAGGGGAAAGGGAGGGGGGGGGGGGGGGGGGGGGTGGGGAGCAGGGTAAGGTTTTGGGGGATTGTCCGGAAGAGTCTGCTAGGGAGCTCATTCAAAGGCACTCAGTGCCTGATTGAGAGACCCATCTTTTTTTTATTTATTCATGAGACATATACTTTTTAGTTGATAAGTATATGGAAGAGAAGGGAACGGTTTAGTTTGGAGGGTCATTGCTTTTTATATTGGTCGGCACAACATCGAAGGCCGAAGGTCCTGTTCTGTGCTGTAACGTTCTATGTTCTATGTTCATGGGCATCGCTGGCTTGCCAGCATTTATTGCCCATCTCTAGTTTCCCTTGAGGAGTTGGTGGTGAGCTGCATCCTGAAATACATTGGGAGGGGTGAGGGGAACATCCTCTATCCTTACTGCCATCAGACCTCACCTCTCCGATTCACGAACCTCACTCTTGCTACCATTCACCTGTGCCTGGGTCGCTCCTTGATACTTGACCTACTACCAAAATTGGCCACCACATCCCTGGTGATTCTCCTGAGTACAAAAGTGCTGCCTCTGATTGGCCAGGAACTCTCAAGAAGTAGGACTAGGTTCCAAGTGAATGGCCTGCCAAGTGGCAGAAGATGTGATGGACCTTTTCAAGATGAAATAACATTGGTTCTCAACAGCTCCCTAGCCAATAGCAAAAACCACATCGCATCCACAATGATTCTGTCCAGTATATAAGAAGTCAACAAGACAGGATTCATTGCTCGATCCAGTAATGGGAAATAAACAAGATGAAGTAAGACAAGCAAATGTTTGAGAACATCTGGGCAACAGTGAACACAACATAATAAAATTGAAGATGAAGATTGAGAAATCTATAAGTAAGTCAATGACTAAAATAATGGACTGCAATAAACCTGACTTTATGGGGATAAGAATACAACTAGGGAGATAAATTAGAAAATAACATTGACAAACAGAAAGATAACACAGTGGTGGGATATATTTAAAACAATGATCAATGGAGTCCAGGAAAAATATATTCTTCCAAAAAGTGAGAAAAAGCTAATCAATAATGAGACAGCTGTGGATGATTGAGATCACAAAGACAAAATAATATTATATAGATGGACCAGATTTTCATCAGGTGGGAAGGTGGTGGTTGGGGACCCTATTATTTTCTCACCTTCATCTTGATTGGATTCAGGGCAGGAAGGCCTTCCAACCCACCAGCAATTAAGGATCTTATGTGAGTTTTAGTGTCACCACTGCTACTAATGCAGAGGTGAGCAGGAGGGTTCACCATGTGGGGAGTACTACAGGTTAGGCCTGGTGGCAAAGCCTGTCATGTTTGTTTATGGGCTACTGAAGGGGATGGGTGAGGGTAATGTGGGGGAGGGGGTGCGGTTTTGGGAGATGGTGCAGAAGAGTCAGCTATTCCAAAATAGTCCACACTACTATTGTAGGAATCAGTGAGACTGCAGAAACAAAAATTTAAATTTTCCCCTTAAAATGAGTAACACACAAACTTAGGTTTATTGTGGGGGCGGAGGTAGGGTGGGGGGTGTCTGCTTGCAGGAGAATCGGCACTTTCTAAGGGGCGGGGGAAGTGTGGAGAGAGAGTAGGAGCTGGAGGCGGGGGTGGTCTAGGATGGGGAGATGGCTGCGGTTGATCCAGGAATAGTCAGGAGAAGGCCGCGAATGGGCCATGGGCCAGCAATCGTGCTGGACAACAAACAGGAGGCTGACAGCTTGGGACCACTGTGCATGCAACTCCAAATGGTTGGGTATCCAATTAGTGAAGACTATAATGGCCACAGCACATTAAGAAGTTGAGGCAGATGCTTGCTGTCAATGGCATCCCAGCAGTCTGAACGTGAGAAAATGGCACAGTAATTACAGTGGAGGAATTTTGTTTGTTATGGTCAAAGTTCTGGCTATGGAAACATTCAAAGCATCAACGAAAAACTAAACAAATAAGCCATTGCCTTTATGTTTAGCAAGTTTCTTGTTTTCATACAATAGTACATCAAATGCAACCACAGGAATGTCACCAGCTGAATTACTAATGAGATTTTGTTTGTGGACCCATTTGGATTTAGTACTTCCTGATTTTGCGGGGAGGTTAGAGGCTAGGCAAGCTTTCCAAAAGGTAAACCATGTCTTGAGGAAAAAGGATAGAATTTTCCAAGTTGATGATCCAGTCCCAGCCAGGAACTTTGCAATTCCTGAGTGCCATGCAATCAGGCCAAGCTAATCGGGTGCAAGGGAGCGTGTCCTGGATCAGGGAGGAACCTTAGTTGGAACCAGGGAGAGGAAGAGAATAGATAGATATTGTAGTTCTGTTGATCATCGCTGTACATAAATATTGTTGATAATAAACCCTTTATAACTTGAAGCCACTTGCATTCCAACCATTAAGTTGGGTTTGTGTCTTTATATGCCCTGTTTATGAACAGAACTCCCACTTAACGGATGAAGGAGCAGCTTGCCGAAAGCTAGTGACTTTTTGCTACCAAATAAACCTGTTAGACTTTAACCTGGTGTTGTGGAACTTCTTACTGTGTTTACCTGAATCCAATGCCAGCATCTCCACATCAGGAACTTTGCAGCAGGATCGATGTGGGTAGCTGGTAAAATTATGGAAAGAACAGGACCGGTTTCCTATGTTGTAGAGGTACAAGGTCACTCTGTAAAAAAACATTGATCATCTGAGGAAGCGATTGGGCCTGGTACGAGGCAAAACAGGCATCCCCTGTAGTAGAATACAGGAATCAGTATGGAGCCAGGGCATCCAGCGATTTCTGAAACTGAGGTGACTGTAATTACCGAACAGAATCTCGATCCCGGATTGATTTAGCAACAGCTGAGATTCTTTACTTATCAAAGATCCAGGATCTGGAAGTCTCCTGTCAGACTGAACTTGTGATGAATATTTCCTGATGTGTCTCTGATGTCTTGTTAAGTTGTGAATGCCTAAGTTTAATGAGGTTTCTTTTGTTTCATTCATTTATGAACTCAGGTATTGCGGGGGCAGGGTGGATGGAAGAAGTGGGGTAGCAAGACCCCTTTAAGGCAGCGATCCCTAAAGACCATGCAATCAGGCCAAAAGCCAATTGAGTGCAAGGGAGCATGTTCTGGGTCAGGGATGAACCTCAGTTGGAACCAGGGAAGGGAAGAGACTAGACGTGTATTGCAATTCTATTGACCATTGCTATACATAAATATTGTTGATAATAAACCCTTCATAACTTGAAACCACAATGAGTCACCTTCAAAGTTATTACAGTTATTTCCAGGAAGTATGTGCCACAATCTATACGTTTTCAAAGTTTATTCATTATTTTCACGAGTCGGCTTGCATTAACATTGCAATGAAATTACTGTGAAAAACCCCCAATTGCAACATTCCAGCATCTGAGAGAGAATTTAGCGTGGCCAATGCATCTAGCCAGCACATTTTTCACACGGTGGGAGAAAACCAGAGCACCCGGAGGAAACCCACGCACACATGGGGAGAACGTGCAAACTCTGCACAGTGACCCAAGCCAGGAATTAAACCCAGCTCCCTGGCTCTGTGAGGCAGCAGCAGTGACCACTGTGTCACCCATAGTATCTTGGCTGATACAGGGTATTATTCACTCCAGCAGACATTGTTTTGTGCAGTGCCACAATAAACATGCAATACTGGCTCAATATTTACTCAAGATTGGGGAGGGAGTGGGGCCAAATGTTGCTGCTCGCCACAGGAATTGTAACTGGTGGGACAGGATCATGCAAAGTCCGTTGACCTTGAGCAGGATTATTCTGCCTTGGGGTGAGTGTGACCGGAAAATCCCACTCAGAGGCTTCAATCTATTATCAATATTTGTGTGGTCTAGAGGCAGTATGTAAGATATTAACTATTTTCAGACATGTCCTGCCTTTCTGTCCTCCCACAAAAAAATCACAACCCCCACTTATTTTGTATTATTACAGCCCAATTAATAGGTGATCAATGAAGAAAATCCACTCCTTTGGATGACGTTTCAAATCTGATACAGTGTAAGCATTATAGTAAATGTGTTTTTACTGAAAATATCCACTTAATCAATATTCAGTGACCAGTAGAAATAGTTTATAGTATATTATAAATTCTTAATGAATACACTACGGCATTGCAAGTTACATTCAGTCCAGGCTTCAATGCATACAACCAGAGTAAAATAAATGATAAGATCTGCTGATCACTTTCCACTTGCCATTGAAGTCATGGTTTAAATTGTTGGAGCAATTATGTAAGAAAATCATGAAGATACATGCTGGGAGATTCTGTGTAGTTTATGCTGGAAATTGGGGTAGCAGTTATAATTAATAACTCTCCTCAATCAATAGATTGATAGCTCTGAGCAAAATATCAATTCAAACCCCAGGCTTCTCACAAAGACTGAGTACTCAGAGTAAATGTGATAATGAATGTACTTAAAGATGATTTTATAATATAATGAAACACTCATCAATATGCTTTGTCAAGAAGTTTGATACATTTATAGATCACTAGTGTGCAGATCATCTCTCCTTTAAAGACGAGGCCCTGAAAGTCTTAAAACCAGAGCTAGGAGGTGAACAGATTTAAGGTGAGCTGTTCTTTCCACTTATTATTTGCTCCTCTGTTCTTCGTGCAGACAGTGGCATTGTGTGACGTTACTGGAATAGTAATCCTGAGGGCCAAGCTAATTTGGAGCAACACAATGGCATACTGGTTAGCACTGCTGCCTCACAGTGCCAGGGACCTGTGTTCAATTCCGACCTCGGGTCACTGTCTATGCAGAGTTTGCACATTCTCCCCATGTCTGCGTGTGTTTCCTCCAGGGTGCTCCGGTTTCTTCCCACACTCCAGAGATGTGCAGGTTAGGTTGATTGGCCATGCAAAATTGCCCCTTAGTGCCAAGGGTACTAGCAGGTAAATATGTGAGGTTATGGGGATAGGGTGAGATTGTTGGTGGTGCAGATGCAATGGGCTGAATGGTCTCATTCTGCACAATAGGGATTCTTTATTTCTATGAGGTCACTAGTTCAAATCCCACTATGGCAACTGGTAGATTATAAACTTAATTAATAAGAAAAAAATTGGAATATGAAGCTAGTTGCAGTAATGGTGACCACAAAATGATCATTGACTGGCATAAAAATCCATCTGGTTCAGTGCTTACCCTCAGGAATAAAGAACAAAGAACAAAACAGCATAGGAAACAGGCCCTTTGGCCCAAAGAACCCACGCCGCCACCCTGATGTTCCCACTTCCACCCATGATCCCTGTCTATAGATCTATGCATTGGAACCAAATTTGCGAGACAATTTAGGGAGAATTTGTTTTGCCAATCAGCCTAAGAGCACATCTTTGGGATGTGGGAAGAAACCGGAGTACCCAGAGAAAACCTACGCAAGCACGGGGAGAATGTGCAAACTCCCACAGTCATAGGCCCAAATCCATGTATCTGCACAGCACAGTGATAGTCACTGAACTGTCGTGTTGCTCATGCTTATTTAACCTGGCCTAAACATGACTCCTGACCCACAGCAATTTGGTGACTCTTAACTTAGCTGATAAACACTCAATTCACTGGCCACTAGGGATGGGAAAAACCTTGCCAGTAACAATCATATTGAAACAATTTTAGAATCTATCATTAACTCCCCTCAATTGTTCCTTATATTGGACAGGATCTAACTTTCTGAGTTGCAGCCTGAAAGATGATACTAAATGATGGTACATCTACAAGAAGAATCTTTCCAACCAACCCCACCAGCCAACTATCATCCACCCTCCCCCATCACCCACCACCATTCCATCTGCAAGATCAGGGTCATTTAACAGACCATGAAGAAGATGACTAGAGTTCACAAATAGTGACAAGGACTCACAGAAATGTGTGAATGTCAGTGCAATGCACCACCAAATTCTTATGCCAGTGAGTGAGTGAGCGAGTCAGCCTGTCAAAGAGAAAGAGTTAAAGATGAGTAGATGCCCAGACATTCTATTATGCCTGGCATTCAGCCTGGCTATCCCTGATACTGTGCGACCAATCTTTGCCAATGATCTCAATGGTAACCTTTCCCATTGATGTGAAGGAAAGGCCTCCTCCTGTTCTTGTACTCTCCCTCCTGTGTGAAGAGTTGGTCGTGAGTTAATGTTTATCCCGATTAAGGGCTTTCAAAATAGATGAGACGGCTTAACATAACATGCATGGTGACAGGAAGAAGCAGCATGTGTGACCAAGAGTTGCGAGGGCAGCAGGAGGTTTCGATGGTGTGATTTCAAGATGAAGAAGGTGCGTGTTGTATGCTGATGTGAAGAAAGACATGGAGGAAGAGAATGTGACCGATTCACGTACTGGCCTAAATGAAGATATACAAGGCTGTGCAACGTGTGAAGTAAAAATAGGAGACCTTGGCAGTCTTGGTCGGATCATGAAATTATTCCTGAACTACAGCCAGCTCCTTGGGACAACGCTGATGACATTTAAATGCCCTGCTCCTCTCTCTTAATAATTTCTCTCCTGCTGCCTAATTTAGCTTGGCTCCTATCATCTATCAGAGGAAATGTGTCTCTCTTTCCCCTGCCCTCATTTACACAGTGTGCACCTTCTCCACTGCATCCAAAAATCTCAAGGCACTAGTTCAAGTTATTCTGCCTGCTGCCCCACAATATTTCTGCCGACTCTCAAACACCAAGAAAGCACCAACATTATAAGGTTTTGCAAGTCTCCATAAGGTTCTGTCTGACCTATTAATTTCTCACCTTCTCAAGCTGTGAATGTCCTTACTGGGAAGACAGTTTATGCCAGCAGCTTGCTGATCTAATTCAAATAAACCAGGCTACAAAGCTGGCACAGGCCTGAGACAAAGGTTGCACAGTTATCCCAGTCTAGAGATTTGCACACAGAATTCTCACTGACGCTCCAACGCAGGGCTGAGGGAGTGCTGTACTGTCTCAAGTTCCTTCTCCTAGGGTGAAATGGTAAAATAAGGCTGCATGTGTTGTCTCAGGTTGATGCAAAAGATCCCTTGGCACTATTCTGAAAAGCACAGAATGAGTTATCTCCGTGTCCTGGTTATTGCTTTGTGGCATTATCACTAGACTAGTAATCTGCAGGCCCAGGGAATGCTCTGGAGACCAAAGTTGAATTCCCACTGTGGCAGATGGTGAACTTTGAATTCAATAAAAACCTGGAATTGAAAGTCTAAAGATGACCATGTGACCAATGTCAATTATCGTAAAAACCCATCTGGTTCACTAATGTCCTTAGGGAAGAAAATCTGCCATCCTTGTCTGGTCTGGCTGACAATGACTCCTCTCAAAGGCAATTAAAGATGGGCAATAAATACTGGCCCACTCAGTAATGCCCACACCCTCTGAAAGAATGAAAAATAACAATTATCTATCAATCAGCAACACTAGAAGGTGTATCAGATCATTATTTTGTTGCTTTTCGTAGGAACATGTTATATTCACAATTTTCTGAATTACAGTAGTGACTATTCTTCCACAGTCCTTAAGAGACTGTCTTGAGGGAGACTGAGGTCGTGAAAGATGCATTATAAGTACAAGTCTTTTCTTTAAGCAGGTTGTGGAGTTTGGGACAGTTGCAAATGTCCAAAGAAAAACTTGACACTAAGTTCAAAGGCCTATAACTGAGTGACCAAATTCCCCTCCAATTCAATTTTCAAGTTTGCTGACGACACTACCGCAGTGGGTTGGATCTCAAACAATGAGACAGATTACAAGAATGAGATGCAGAATCTGGTGAACTTGTGCAGCAACAATCATCTCTCCCTCAATGTCAACAAATTGCCATCGACTTCAGGAAGCGTAAAGGAGAACATGCCCTTGTCTACATCAATGGAGATGAAGTAGAAAAGGTTGATAGCTTCAAGTTTTTAGGTGTCCAGATCACCAACAACTTGGTTCCCTCATGCTGACACTATAGTTAAGAAAGACCACCAATGCCTCTACTTTCTCAAAAGACTAAGGAAATTTGGCATGTCAGCTATGATTCTCAGCAACTTTTACAAATGCAGTATAGAAAGCATTATTTTTTGGTTGTATCGTTACTTGGTATGGCTCCTGCTCTGCCCAAGATAGCAAGGAACTACAAAAGGTCCTGAATGTAGCTCAATCTATCATGCAAACCAGCCTTCCATCCCTTGATTATGTCTACACTTCCCACTGCCTGGCAGAACAGCTAGCATAATTAACCACCCCATGCACCCTGGATATTCTCTTTTCCACCTTCTTCTTTTGGAAAAAAAGATACAAAAGTCTAAGGTTACGTACCAACCGACTCAAGAATAGCTTGTTCCCTGCGGTTATCAGATTTTTGAATGGACTTACCTACATTAAGTTGATCTTTCTCTGCCCCCTAGCTGTGACTGTAACATTACATTCTGCACTCTTTTCCTTCTCTATGAATGATATGTTTTGTCTGTGTAGCATGCAAGAAGCAATACTTTTCATTGTATGTTAATACATGTGACAATAATAAATCAAATCAAATCATGCAATTCATTTGTTATATTAAAAAAAACCTGTGGCAATTTAACAAAAACAATGGGACATTCCTTTCCAATCCAAGGACAGGTGGGTTATGCCAGTTCTTTAGATTCTGGGGATTAGCAGAATAAATAAATAGGTTTGAGGGGATAGGGTCTGGATGAGATTGTTATTGGAGCAGACTCAATGGGCTGAATGGTCTCCTTACTGCACTATAGGGATTCTGTGATTCTATGAGGAGCTCCTGCAGGAGATTGCGGCGAGTCAAATTATTCTTGAGATGTTTTAAAGTAAAAGTTTAAAGTTTGTTTATTTATTAATGGCATAAGTAGACTTACATTAACACTGCGATGAAGTTACTGGGAAAGTCCCCGAGTCGCCACACACCAGCATCTGTTCGGATACACTGAGGGAGAATTTAGCATGGCCAAACAACCTAACCAGCATGTCTTTCAGATAATGGAAGGAAACCGGAGCACCCGGAGGAAACCCATGTAAATATGGGGAGAATGTACAAACTCCACACAGTCAGTGACTCAAGGCTGGAATTGAACGCAGGTCCCTGCTGTGGGCAGCAATTACAGTGCCACCGTGATGCCGCCTTCCTCACTCTGCAATTTGAGCAGCCCTTTTCCTTCATATTAATTCCCTTTCAGCTGCAGGAAGTTAATATGAACAGCATCCTTCAATGGAGAGTAGCAGCTCTAAGGATTTTAACATATCTGACTTGGACCTTCCATGACTAAAAATCATTTTAACTCAGCAGTAAAAAATACAAACATGGATAATAGTTGTCTTGTGATGTCCATATTGAGCACTAATTTTGCCTTAAATGGTCAGCCAAAACCAAACCTCTCTTCAACAGCTCATGAGAAGTTTAACATTCATCCTCCCTTGCTCTCAAATTATTTAGGAGAAGAACTATCTCATAAATATTGATTGAGTCAAATGAAAGAAATATTGTATGTTTCCCACTGAGAAACGTCCATATTTATATGGAAACTGAATCTTGCAAATTCGCAGAATAGGCCAAATAAGATTGGGGGGGGGGGGGGGGGGTTGACTTTCACTTTTGGCAGAATGGGGATTGTGTGCTGACACTATGCTATTGATAAATGTTGGGCAGGATCTTCCAGTCATGCTTGCCCCAAAACCGGAATATCTCATCCAAGGTCAATGGAACTTTACATGTTTGCCAACTCATGTTGTTTATACATGGAGATTTCTCATTTTTTTTAAGTTAAAGGTTTTGTTTAGGTATATAGTGTAATGTTAAGATGTGGTTAATGAGAGGACCTTGGTTTGGAGCAATGAAATAGCTTTCTGTTTTGGTTTAGAGTTCAGTTGCTGACTGGAGCTGGTCTCTCTCTCTCTGCCTCTCTCTCACTCCACAAAATCTCTTTGGAAACTCCAAGGCTGTTAACTCATGTTAGAGCTGTGATTACTATGTATATTAAACACATGTGTATGTGTGTTTAAGTTTATTGGAAGGATGTCGCTTATTTGGAACTGGAATAGTGATGAGTTAGAAATTAAGAGTTGTTTATTTTCATGGTTAAATATTGTTCAACTGTTAAGATTTAAATTGTTTCACTTTGTTGGAGTTGTACTTGAACTGTGTTATGAATAAAGTTTGTTTTGACAAAAGAAAATCCTTAATTTGTCAATGGAATTGCCCTTGGAGCGAAGCATCCTTTCCCCACATTTATGCTAAAATGGTAAAATTATTGTGGTCAAATCTAACTTCATAATATACCTTGGGGATCTGATCAAGTAGCCTAACAATTAACATAAACAGATCAGTTGCTAATGATTATAGCACAGTAGAGGCCATTCAGCCCATTGTGTCCTTGCAAGCTCTCTATGAGAGCAAATCAGGTATTCCCACCGGCTGGCCTTTCCCCATAGCACAGAATTTTTTTATTTCCCTGTAGAGATTTTATACAATTACCTTTTAAAAGCTGCAATCAATTCTGCCTCCACTCTACTTTCAGCAGTGCGTGCCATATCCTGACCACTCGCTGTGTAAAATAATTTGTCCTCATGTTGTCTTTACTACTTTTGTAAATCACCTTGAATCATAAAGTGAAAGGCAGAATCTCGACGAGAATTTGATAGAATGTTGGTTCTGGTGCAAAAAAATGGAATGTTTCCTGCTGACATCACCGGCACGATTTCAGGCCAAATCTTATGCCTCATTATTAAAAATTTTTATGCACATGAGAATCACACACTCATTTGCCTGCCTTGCAACAACTTAATCACTGCAATCACTGGGGAGCTCCATATACATGACTTCCCAGCACTTGTTCACATCTAACCCAAGGGATGCTAGCCAACAAGTCTGCAGTTTGCTTTTCAGAGGAAGGCCTGACCAGACTGCTGGATGGTGTGTAGCAGAAGTGGGATGCACACCACCTCTGCTCCAGGAGAAAGCCTCCAGGGATGCAATGACAGCCCTGGTAAGTGCCAACTCACTGCAGAAAAGGACAGGACTGCAGAGTCAGAAGAAAATGAAAGATCTTCTTCACTCTCCAGTGAGCCACTCCAGTCTCTCTGGACCACCTTCTGCTCCTGGACAATTACAAGGCTCTGGTCCTGTGCACGTGTAGCAGCATATCATTATCGCTGTTGCTGGTCAATAGCAATTAGCAGAAAAGCCAGCTCCACAGGCTCCAGGATTCTCCTGAATCATGAACTGAAAGAGTGAGAACATAACGAGCTATGAGGAGTCCTATCTTAGCCCTGACTCATCTCTCCATGTCTCTGACTTCCACCTCAGTGCTTCACATTCACTGAGTTAATACAGAACGATAGAATAGAGTCATAGAAACCCAACAGTGCAAAGAAGGCCATTTAGTCCATCAAGCCTACACTGACAGCAATCCCACCCAGGCCCTATCCCCATAACTCTACATCTTTACACTGCTAATCATCCTTACACTAAGAGATAATTTATCTGCTCACTCTTCCAATATTCCCTTGAACAAAACTGCCACACCTCCCTATTATTTCCATAAGGATAAATACCTCTGAGCATCCAATTTCTCATGGCATCTGATCCACCATTGCATCCTCCACCACTGGCCCTGAGCTGGGCACTGATGTGTGTCTCCAGTATTCTCCCTGATGACCCTTGAATGTTGGACAGACTGAAGTGAAATGGCTGCCTGAGTGCTCACCTCTGATATCCCCCTTAGAATTAAAGGCATTTAGTTCACGCTTATGTAAAACTGTTGTAAATGGCACCCCTGTGACGACACATTGGCATTGACTGAATATTGTGTGTGAGGTCAATATCTGGAGTGAGTGCTCACTAATGAGACGTAATCTATTAAATTAAGTGTCTCTACTCTAGATTGCTCCTTGCCCTTTTCCATTGCTAAGCTAAACTTAATGACACTATGATCAATGTTGCCTCAGTGCTCTCCTAGTCAGATTTGATGCACTTCATCCAATTCATGGCCCAAAATAAGACCCAGCAATGCATCCTTCCACATTGCATCAGAAACTTAAACTTCTCCTAAAATCACTATCAAAACTCTGCCCTTTCTCTTCTCTTTACAATACAACCATCCCTGTTAGGGTAATTGAAATATTATATTATCACAAATTTCCCTGCAAATCTGTACCTGTGTATCTTTCTCATCAGCTAATAGCCTAGAGAATGCACCCTGTAGTGTAATGATAGCTCAAATGTTTCTTAACTCTAAATAAATAGATTGTATCCCTGATCTCTCTAGAATATACTCTCATGCCAGTACTTCGGCACTCTCTGTTACTCCAAAACCTGCCTTTTCTGTTCTTTCCTGTATTTCTTTATGATCTTGCAACAAGGAACATATGGAACCCAATGCAGTCCTTTTTTGAACCAGTCTCTGTTGTTGCCACAGTATTATATTTCCATATGGCTATCTGCATCTGCAGCTCATCCAATTTATTTACTGTTCCTCATGCACTCGCATACATACTGATAAATCTAATTGAGATCTTATTGCATTCCCTCTTTATACTTTACACCTCACCAATTCTTTCTCTTGTGTTATCTCCCTTGTCTAATTCTTCATGCACCTTATTCCTCCTTTCTAATGGTACATTTTGAGGCTCACCTATGTCATGATCATTTAAATTCTCCCCAATGGCACAAAAAAACTGATATGGAACAGAATCTCTGGCTGGACTCCCTCCCACCTCAGAGTGCTTTCAAATGCTCGTTGACATCCTGGACCTCAGCAATGGGAAGAAACAGAGCATCCTGGATTCATATCTGTGGTCACAGGAATCTGTCCCTCACAAAGGTAATGATATTCCACAAGTTGACCAACAGAAAACTTGGGCAGAACTTTCCCTTCTTTATGCAGAGTACGGCACTGGGTGGAAAAATGTGCTGTGGGTTTCACCAATATATTGTTCAAGAGATTGAAAAAAATAAAAAGTGGATTCTACAACACCATGATCCTTGCCAGCAACTTATTTTTAAAGACTGGGGCACTATTTTTAAAGTTGTCTTGGACACAATAGTAAGAAAGGCCAGTGAGAATGGCCAGAAAAATTTAGCCACAGAGAAAGAAGTTATTAAAAAAGTGAATGAATGTTTGGGAGAGCATATCAAATGTTATGATTCAGGCTTTACAAGATTTTACTGGGATGTTTGCCTCATTCACATATTTACTGAATTATGTTTTTTTTCTGTTTTATTAACAGAGTGTGATGACAGGTCTGGTTGCCAGCATGTGTGAAATCTGAAGTCCAACAGATTGGTAGTGTGAACAAATGTCTAACTTTTAATATCAGTGATATCCTATGTTTTATTCATGATGATATCTGTTTTAGAAGTACAAGAAAATAATGACCAATGACTTATTTTTTAAAACACATTCCCCGCCATCAGCAACCAGTCCCTTGGGATCAGAGGTGAACTTACTCTGAACTTGATCCTCTCCTTACCTGGCCCATCGCAACCCTCCTGCCCCACGCAATCCCTTGGCAAAACATACTAGCAGTACCCTAGGAACTGTCCCCTGGCATTGAGAGTACGATGTAAAGATGCCAGCGTTGGATTGGGGTAAACA
Organism: Sphyrna mokarran; assembly: GCA_024679065.1. Classification (NCBI taxonomy): domain Eukaryota; kingdom Metazoa; phylum Chordata; class Chondrichthyes; order Carcharhiniformes; family Carcharhinidae; genus Sphyrna; species Sphyrna mokarran. Next base: position 103,396,823 of record JAGIQG010000007.1, read on the forward strand.
CAATAAAAAGTCTCACAACGCCAGTTTAAAGTCCAACCAGTTTATTTGATCGTAATCCCACAAGCTTTTGGAAATGCTGTTTCCTAGGATGATCAGGCATAGTAGCCTGATAATTAGATTCAAATTAATTATCATTGGGTTCAATGTCAGAATTCCTGTTACATCATTGGGGAGGCTATCACAGCGAGAAATGGGTTTCTCCTGAGATTTTCTACTTCCATCACCATTCAAGTTCGAACAGTTTGGAAATGGACAATCTGGGTCGCTGTTAAGAACATTACTTCCACTGGACGGTCAAATTTGATTGTCTTCTCAGCCCTCCACCAGGTACATCACCAAATCTTCCTTGTGTGCCTAAGTATCGTCTTATCAAAGAGCTTTTGAAAAAAAAAACTTGATACAAAACTTCTCTATTTGTAGATCTTTTCAACATTTCTGTGGATTGTCACAACTTTACAAAGTGAAAATATGAACCAGTTATGTATTGGAATGCTCATGTGTAAAATGCCTACATCAAGTGCAAAGCCCAGTATGTATGTTAACATGTGAAAGAGATATGTGACATGGGATGTGGATTGGAAGGTGCACTGTGCAACACTTTCGGTGGTGGTGAAAATACTGTTGCCAACAGGGTTTCCCATTGCTCTCACCATCTGCTGCCAGGGATGGGGGGCAACGTTGGTGTTGATGAGACCAGTAGATCCTGCCAGTGAGAATGGCCAGAAAAATTTAGCCACAGAGAAAGAAGCTATTAAAAAAGTGAATGGATATTTGGGAGAGCATATCAAATGTTATGATTCAGGCTTTACAAGATTTTACTGGGATGTTTGCCTCATGTCACATATTTACTGAATTATGTCTTTTTTTTCTGTTTTATTGACAGAGTGTGATGACAGGTCCGGTTGCCAGCATATGTGAAATCTGAAGTCCAACAGATTGGTAGTGAGAACAAATGTCTAATTTTTAATATCAGTGATATCCTATGTTTTATTCATGGTGATATCTGCTTTAGAAGTACAAGAAAATAATGAATAATAACTTATTTTTTAAAACACGTTCCCCCCCCATCAGCAGCCAGTCCCTTGGGATCGGAGATGAACTTACTCTGAACTTGATTCTCTCCCCACCTTACGCCACTGGACCTAAAACCTTTATTTGTACACCTCAAGCTCTGCTTGTTGAAATCTGCACATCAGCTTCTTGATTTCAGCAGTTTTTCCAAGCAAAAAAGGGGCAGCATGGTGGTTAGCACTGCTGCCTCACAGAGCCAGGGATTTGGGTTAGTAGAATCATTGAATTCCTACCATTCAGATGAAGGCCGTTCAGCCCATCAAGTCTGCACCAACCACATCCCACCCAGATCCTATTCCCATAACGCCACATATTTACCCTACTAAACTCCTGACACTCGGGTCAATTTAATATCACAATCAACCTGACCCACATACATCTTTGCGTGTGGAAGGAAACCGGAGCCCCTGGAAGAAACCCACAAAGACACGGGGAGAATGTGCAAATTTCACACAGAAAGTGACCTGAGGCAGGAATTGAACCCGGGTCCCTGGCGCTGTGGGGCAGCAGTGTTCACCACTGTGCCACGATGCAACCCATCAATTCTGGTCTTGGATGACTGTCTGTGTAGAGTTTGTACATTCTCTTTGTGTCTGTGTGGATTTCCTCTGGATGCTTCAGTTTCCTCCCACAGTTTAAAGATGCACAGGTTAGGCGGATTGGCCTGTTAAATTGCTCCTTCGTGCCAGAGAAGTTTGCAGGGTAAATACGTGGGGTCATGGGGCTAGAGCCTGGACGGACTGTTATTGGTGCAGACTCATTGGGTCAAATGGCATTATTCTGCACTGCAGGTATTCTAGGATTCCAGGAAAAGTTGATGGACATCCCAACTCTAGAAACTCTTTTTGACGGTTGAGTGCCTTCTGCGGCTAAGATCTGCCAATTCTGACCACTCTTCTGGAAACACTGAAGTCTGGATGAGTGCTCATGTGTTGCTGACTCACTGACGATTTTGCATTTGCGTGGGTGCCTCAGAACCTGTACTGTTGCCCAGAACAAATGTGTTGGTTGGCTGCGGGAGTGTTTTGAACTATACTGATGGACTTCAGCATATTCCAAGACAGGCAGCTGCATCTCTTTATTATATGCCGCAGCAAATTGCTTAATATCCGAGTTATCCAGGAATAGATTTTCTGATCGGGCCTGGTAGTTGAGTTCTTCCACATCATGGGACTGTTATTCATCTTCCCATTCAATCCTTTTGTTTAGAAAGATTGTGTTTGATTGACTGGAGAACGGTTTATCAGGCCTCTATCTGCTTTAGTTGATTATGAGTGAGGCACAGCCTAATACTGAATATCGCCAACAACCTGACCAAGCTGGCTCTCATGTTAAACATTATTTCCTGTTGAAAACATTGCAGTCTTGTTGGGTTTCCAGGCCAAAATCTGTCTGGTAAGAGGCACACCTTTTGTTGCTTGCTTGTTTAGGTGCTACTCTCTATGATTATTTTATTTGCATTTTGGTTAGGCAATTTAAATTGCTGCAACTGGGAGTTGAAATTCCATTCAGAATGTTTCTTTCTGCAAAAAAACAGACTTGTAGAAATTTATTGCCACACATTGCAACATCATTTGCCAACACTCTTTACAACTCACTACATCCTGCAGTGTATACAAAGACAGGTTTAAATCTTTATCCTTGACAGCATTAGAATCTAAAGCCAGAAAAAATTGAGCTCCAGTGTTTCATGAGGCAGTGTAACTCACTGAATTTGACTTGAAATGGACCTTACCACGTCAGTAAAAATATTGAGTTCTTTCTTCTCAGATGCAGAACATAGGGCACCTAGTGGCATGGTGGTATTGTCACTAGACTATTAACCTAGAGATCCTGGATATGCTCTGAGGACCAGGGTTCAAATCTCACCCTTCCCTCTGGTGTCACGGTGGCAAGCTGCTTAGCACTGCTGCCTTGTAGTGCCAGGGATCTGGGTTTGGATTCCAGGCTTGGGTCACTCTCTGTGTGGAGTTTGCACATTTTCCCCATGTCTACATGGGTCTCGCCTGAATGCTCCAGTTTCCTCTCACAGTCTGAAAGACTTGCTGGTTAAATGCATTGAGTAAGAAGTCTGACAACATCAATTTTAAATCCAACTGATTTATTTGATAGTAAAATTGCTAGCTTTCGCACAAACTAGCAAGTTTACGATCAAATAAATCGGTTGGATTTAAAATTGGTGTTGTCAGACCTCTTACTGAGTTTACCCCAGTCCAACGCCAGTACCTCAGGGATCTGTTTTGGGGCTCCTGCTGTTTGTAATTTTTATAAATGATCCTTTATTGAAGGATAGATTAGTAAATTTGTGGATGACACCAAAGTCGGAGGAGTGGTAGATAGTGAAGAGGGGTGTTGTAGTTTGCAGAGAGACTTGGACAAGTAGCAGAGCTGGGCCGAGAGGTGGCAAATGGAGTTTAATGTGGAAAAGTGTGAGGTAATGCACTTTGGCAGGAATAATAAATGTGTAGAGTATAGGGCTAATGGTAGGACTCTTAATAGTGTTATGAACAGAGGGATCTTGGTGTATATGTGCATAGATCCCTGAAAGTAGGCAGTCAAGTCGATAAGGTTGTTAAGAAGGCATATGGAGTCTTAGCTTTTATTGGTAGGAGGATTGAATTTCGGAGCCGCAACGTCATGTTGCAACTGTACAAAACTCTAGTGCGGCCGCACTTGGAGTATTGTGTGCAGTTCTGGTCCCCACATTATAAGAAAGATGTGAGGCATTGGAGAGGGTACAGAGGAGGTTTACCAGGATGTTGCCTGGTATGGAGGGCAGGTCTTATGAAGAGAGGCTGAGGGATTTGAGGTTGTTTTCGTTAGAAAGGAGGCGGCTAAGAGGGGACCTAATCGAAACATATAAGATGATTAGAGGTTTAGATAGGGTGGACAGTGATAGCCTTTTCCTAGGATGGAGAAAGCTAGCACGAGGGGACACAGCTTTAAATTAAGGGGTGATAGTTATAGGACGGATGTCAGAGGTAGGTTCTTTACCCAGAGGGTGGTAAGGGTATGGAATGCCTTGCCTGCGGCAGTTGTAGATGCGCCAAGTTTGGTGGCGTTTAAGAGGTTAGTAGATAAGTTTATGGACGAAAAGGGAATGGTTTAGTTTGGAGGGTCATTGCTTTTTTCGTAATTGGTCGGCGCAACATCGAAGGCCGAAGGGTCTGTTCTGCGCTGTAATGTTCTATGTTCTATGTTTTATCTCTACATTATAGATGCATTGACCCAAACAGGTACCAGAGTGTGGTAGCTAGGGGGACTTTCACAATAACTTCATTGCAGTGTTAATGTAAGCCTTACTTGTGACTAATAAATAAACTTTATAACTTTTAGATAGTGATATTTGTATTCAATGAAAAGATGAAGTTGAAAATCTAATTATGATCACAAAACTATTGTTGGTTGTCATAGAAACCCATCTAATTCACTATTGTTCTTTAAGGAAGGAAATCTGCTGTCCTTACCTGGTCTGGCTTCCATATAGCTCCAGACCCACAGCAATGCGGTTGATTCTTAATTGCTACTCAGTTCAGGCGCAATTAGGGTTGGGTAACAAATGCCGACCTTGCCACTGATGCCCAGATCCCATGAAAGAGCAAAAAAGAATTGATGAGAAATGATGGAGTGTTGGGATTGAGCTTTGGAAATTTTTGATTAACATTGGAAAAATGTTGACTGAAAGGCAACTTGACAAAACTTCTTTAAAAATAGGTGAGCCTTGTTTTCAAAATAATAATCTTTGGTGGTATCCCGTCCCATCAGGACATTGATAAATAATGTGATGATGCAGAGATGCTGGCATTGGACTTGTGGCGGGGGGGTGCACAGTAAGAAGTCTCACAACACCAGATTACAATCCGACAGGTTTATTTGGAATCATGAGGTTTCAGAGTGCTGCTCCTTCATCAGGTGAAATAATGTGTTCAAAACGAACTGTACACTGCCGGCATCGATTCAAGGGAAATAAGACAAAAGAGAAAGAGACCACTTAAGTGTGCAAAATGGCCAGACGCTTCTGTTCAGCCAAGAAAAGAAAATATTTGCTGTGCACGTATTAAGTGGCAAGTGACTCAACAATAGCAGGAGACATTGTGAGCCCTTCCTAAATAGAGTAGACATCACAATGCCAGCCATTCCCTTATTTCCTGCAGAAAATTGACCATAATACTTGCTGCAGCTGTCCACCAGCAGGGAAGATAAATGACAAAGGAAGTAAGAGGACACAGCACAATAATGTCATTAAATTAGACACCACGCCTAAGTCATGCACTTTGCTGTTAACAGGCTTGAGTGTTCAGTAATGAGAAAAACTCCTTTCACATCTGTTGCATGTTTAAGGCATTTAACCAGTAATAGATAGCCAAAGCTCTGGAAAAATGCGTCAATTCAGCTGCACTGCTGACTTGTGTGCGGCAGTTATCTCACATGCTTTATTGCTTGGCGGGGTTTGCTGATTGCTTGTGAAAGGAAACGACAGCCGATAAAGACAATGTACACCGATCGCTACATATTCATTTGCTGTGACTAATGCCCTGGATCGCTCTTGCCAGCTAGGGTGTATAAATGAAAGCCGCTCAGAAATAGACGAGCACAGTTAATTAGACTGATGCCATTGGATTCAACAGCAATGCTATAACACCACTGTATGGCCAGAAGGGATGAAGATAGAAATGCAATTGGCAGAGTAAAACATAGGGTCTATTATAGCGAAAGAAAGATTTGAACTACTTCTCCCATACACCTTAGGTTACTTACAATGGCAGGGATAGTGCTAGAATAAACTCTGTAATACAGACAATCAAATTTAATTTGGCAGGCATCACATGGTATGCTACAGCGAATTGGCTTTGCATTTTAGATGCTTCTTTATTTTTCTTTCTATTGCATTTCAATGAATATAAAAGGGTGCCCTAACCTCTAACGCATCCCACCAGTTGAAATCTACGGACTGTTTCTCTTGCCACTTGCCAGAACATTGGGTTGGGTGCACTAACAAGAACACTTATTAAAAGTACTGGAGTAATTATTAATTAATCACCTTAATTCCTCAGTGTGGAAATATTTCTATGCCTCAGATGACTGAATCTGGATGGCCAAACTGCTTTACACTAACTAATTTGGATTGGATTAAGGGGGCACAGAGCACAGTGATTAGTACTGCTGCCGCCTGACAGTGCTAGGGAGCTGGGTTTGATTCTGACCTTGTGCGACTGTCTATGTAGTGTTTGCATGTTCTTTTCATGTCTGTGTAGGTTTTCTCCGAGGTGTTCCGATTTCCTCCCATAGTCCAAAAGACATGTGGGTAAGGTGGATCAGCCATGCTTTTGCCCCTTAGTACCAAAATGTGTAGGTTAAGTGGATTGGCCATAATAAATGCTCAGGGTTATGGGAATAGGACAGAGGGAAGTTCATGTCTGGGATACACTTTTGGAAGGTCAGTTTAGAATCAATGGGTTGGATGGACTCTACAGTAATTCAATGAATTCTGTGGATTAACATTAACACTCTGAACCTTTCATTTAGATATTCATTATTTTTTCAGTGAATGAATTAGTCAATGCTTATCAAATTATTAAAAAGAAGAATCTAAGTCATGAAATTATGAAATAACATTTCTTTATTCATCTCAGAACCACATTTAGCAACATTTAATCATAGAAGCGATTCTTTAGTAGAGAGGTTTAACTGATAAAATGAATAACATCAAACATTGCAAAGACAATTCAGTTACATCACAGTAATTCAGCATTAACTGCTTATTATAAATTTATAGTTGAAGGCAATGTCTGAGATTAATATAATTTGATGTGATTAATTTATGATTACACCCCTAAAAAAGCTGACAAATTAAAAGCATTAGATAACCAGTCTATTGGATAGATTAGTAATGATATGCACATTGTTAGTAATTTTCCAGCACTTAAACACTCTGTTCTTATGAATTGACCAATTTGGTTTCCTTGCTGTCCTCTGGAATTATTGCATTAGCTTTCTGAGATCCAGAATCATAATGTGCTGTCCATAGAGGTGATAACTGATCCTTCTAGGATAAATTCAGCATCAGTATTACTTTATTAACTCTCATTTCCCTTCATTCTAAAAATGTATTTATTATTCTCACAAGTAAGCCTCAAGTAATATTGAAGTAAGTTACTGTGAAAATCCCCCCTACTGACCACACTCCAATTTGGTTACATGAGGGAAAACTTAGCATGGCTATTGCACCGAACTAGCACTTCTTTCAGACTGCAGGAAGAAGCCGCAGCACCCAGAGGAAACTCACACAGACAATGTGTAAATTCCACTTTATGGACAGTGACCCAAGGCAGGAATCAAAATCAGGTCCCCGGCCCCAGGAGGCAGCAGTGCTAACCACTGTGCCACCGATCATGTTGACCTATTTAAGTGTACACAAATCTAACAAACCCAGTAGCAGGTTTGTAACTCATCTCTCTTTCTTCCCTTCTCCCACCCAGACCTTTGAAACATGAGGTCTGACTTTCCAGAGATATACTTTAGCTACCATTCCGTTTATCATGATGTACAGATTAATCTTTGAAGCTTCGAAAAAACCTTCCAAGTTCAGGAGTACAATTATCAGCTGAGTATAAAATGTGAACAGCCAGTATTGGCATATGTGGTCACTATTTGCAATTAGGAAAAAAAAAACTATGCCAGCAATTCAAATTAAATTAATAACTGGTTTATTGAATGAATTAATTCTATTCTATAAGGATATCTTCAACCAAAATCACATTTAAAAACTATCAAATGCATTGTCTTCTGCATCAGATTAATGCTGAGTCACTTTTGGATCATGTTAAGAATCCCACTCTCGATCCGATGTGGCACTTTCGCAGTTCCTCCATAACAAATCATCTTCCTCTCCATCTATTGAACTGAATATCTCTCATTGTTTGAATGACTTGGTGATAGTTTTTGCATTATTTGTATCCCACAATGTGACAAACTACAGAAAACATTAAAGCAGATACGGTTGTGCCACCATGCAGGTGGAAGTGTGGTATAACAGTTAGCGCTGCTGCCTCACAGCATCAGAAACACAGATTCGATTTTCAGTTGGGGTCATTGTCTGTGTGGAGTTTGGACATTCTGCCCCGAATCTGTGTAGGTTTCCTCTGGCGCTCCGGTTTCCTCCCACAGACTGAGAAACGTGCTGGTTAGATGCATTGGTCATGCTAAATTCTTCCTCAATGTGCCCAAACAGGTGGCAGATCGGGGATTTTCACAGTAACTTAATTGCAGTGTTAATGTAATCCTATTGGTGATACTAATCAATAAATTTATATCATTCCACTTATTGTGAAGCTTTTTTCTCAACCACCCACCTGTTCCATTCAGTGTGAACACAATATTTGAATGTTGTGGCACATATACAAACATTGAACTCAGGACATTAAAACCAGCCTCCAAATTGCCCACACTCCCTCATTCTGTTGAACCAACGTCTGCTTCTACTTCTCTAACCCCTCGGTTACTTTTCACCTGCCATCATTGAACCTGCCCCCTTTAACCCTTACCATCTCTTCCTATTATCAATATCCTGATATGCCTCCCAGAACTCCTCAATTGACACCATAGACCTCAGAATCCCTTTTCCTTCTTCCCCCATCCCATAACATTCATATCTGCACACACTGCCATGCTCAATCACACCTGCACCCTCTCTGACCTTGAGCACACTCCACAATGGCCTTCCGATGCCCTGCTCCATACTAGCTCCCCCATAGCTCACAGTGCCTCTCTTACCTCTGCCAACTCCCACATCCCCTGCCCCACTCTATGCCTCAACACTACCTCACCCCTCATTCCTCTCCTCCCCATCTAATTCCACCTTCCATTCAGCAAAGACCATCATCACCCAACTCACCATCCTGAAGGGCCACCTCCTGGTTGTTTTGGTAGTTAGAGGAACCAGATAGATATGCACCACCCACCCACTGTTGCATGTAGAGTTCCAGGCCCATGTTCAAGAGTGCACATCATTTCACATCAGCAGAAGACCGTGTTTTCAGCTCCAGCTTAGGAACCTGCAATGCAGAGGGAGGCCATTCGGCCCACTAATTCTGCACCGCCAACAATCCCATTTAGGCCCTATCCCCATACACCCACGTATTTACCCCATTAATCCCTCTAACCTATGCATCCAGAGACACTGAAGGCCAATTTAATCAATGTATCTAATGAGCAAACCTTTGGACTGTGGGAAGAAACTGGAACATCTGGAGAAAACACACGCAGACATGGGGAGAATGTGCCAACTCCACACAGACAGCTACCCAAGCTGGAAATTGAAGACAGGCCCCTGGAGCTGTGAAGCAGCAATGCTAATCACTGTGCCACTGTGCCATGCTTCATTGTCTCTCTCTCTCTCTCTACCTGCTACTAAATCCACCATGAAAGAGGGTGAGGAGGGAAAGGAAAATTCCATCCCTTAACTTATATTCGACTTTTTAATGAGGGAATGTTTTAGAGGAGATAAGGAGTGATTAAAACCACAATCGTCTTGTTACTCTAGGTCCCTAAAATGAATTCAACACTTAACATTATACCTCATCATATGTATTACATGGGTCTTTGTGCCATTATTGAGACTGGCATGGATTTGTAAGGCTGAATGTAATGTAATTAATCCATTATTCTATGATTCACCTGTTAACAATACTCTTTTTTCTAGAATTCAATCAAAATGCTGTGATTTTTAAGCTCCTGCTCTTAATAAGATATATGAACGTACGAACAAGGGGCAAGAATAAGCCATTCAGTCCCTCGAGCCTGCATTATTATTTAATAAGATCATGGTTGATTTGATAGTAATTTCAAACCCACATCCCGTCTACCCCAATAACCAATCACCCCCTTGCTCACTAAGAATCTATCCATCTCTGTCCTAAAAATATTCAAAAACCATTCTGCTTCCGCCATCTTTTGAGGAAGAGACTTAGGATCCTGTGAAATAAAACGTTTAGTATCAATTCTGTTCTAAATGGGTAACCAATTATTTTGAAACCAATAGTTCTAGAATTTCCTTTCCTTTTAGCTTTTGACATAACCAATAAGATTATTTCTGTCCATCTAACTGATCCTGTTGGATTAATGGAGATGTTATGTTAAGGATTAAATGCAATTTTGTTAATTATGAATCAGGAAGATAATAGACAAAGATAGTGAGATTTTTGCACCCCCTTCCCTTCCATGGTGTTTTCTCGTGGTAAGGCCAGTTCACCAGTGGCCAGGCATGGTATTTTCTTGTCCCACTGATATCATGACCATTTTCTTTGATGGCTGAGGTAACTTATCAACAAGGTCACCGTCGATGGCACTGGAAGATCCCACTGGTAGGAAGGGCTGGAAAATTCAACCCTTTATCTTTCCATTTGTGAATTAGTTACGTAATGATATAGAAACAAGCTTAAGCCTTTTGGATTTTGGCAAGCAGCGGGACCAAAGCTGCACTGTCTAAAGGTTATTAATTATTGAGATAAAGAACTATTACGGCAGAATTGAATTTAATTGGAAAATTGGTAAAGTTCCGTACTTCAGTCAACAATAATCCTCGGACATGCTTTGAGCATCTTTCTAGAGAACATTAGATCGTGATGCAGGACTTTTCCAAAGTGACAGAATGCCTCCTTCCTGCAATAACCTCTAAAAAAAAATCCTTCTTAATTAAAGAAGAGCCTGTCTCCCTCAGAATACATTAAACATAAAGTGGTATTAACTCATCTCCTGGGATCATCTCGCCTCTTGTCCTACTTGTTAAAACCTCTAAGTTGGCAGGGGAGGAAATGCAACAAGAGAGTAATTAAACAGGGACATCACTGGGACAGTAATTCATTTGAGTATACTCTGCCCGAAGGCAGCACTTCATTTCTGCTGATGTTTTATCCTGAGCCATTTCTTTAATATATTTTTCCCCTCTCATTTTCTTCCACTCTAGTGGCAAGTGACGAAGCAGGTCCCAAATCTACATCAGTCAGAACAAGGATCCAATCAATGCGGTTGCCGTTATTCTGAACCACACATGGACCATGTGGGTAATTGAACTAAATGGCTCCTCAATCCACTTTAACAAGAATTGAGTGATCATTATATGAGTGCATGTAAAATGAAATTGTAAAAATGTAAATTGTAAAATTGGGGCAACATGGCAACACAGTGGTTTGCATTGCTGCCTCACAGCACAGGGAAACGGGTTCAATTCTGGTCTCAGGTCACTGTCTGGGTGGAGTTTACACATTTGCCCCGTGTCTGCATGGGTTACCTCCAGGTGCTCTAATTTTCTTCCACAGTCCAAAGATGTGTGGGTTGAGTGGATTGGCCATGCTAAATTGCCCCTTAGTTCAGGGTGACTAGATAAAATAAATACTTGGGTTATGGGAAAGGGCCTGGATGGGACTGTTGTCAGTGCAGGCTCAATGGACTGACTGGCCTCCTTCTGCACTGCAGGGATTCTACAGATTCTATATTTAAAAATCCCTAAATTCCTAATGACATATTGGGGTAGAAGCTCTGCGAAGGTTAGTTGGTGACGGGTCAGGAACTGAGGATTAGACTGCATATACAAGTTCCTTATTACATTTCATTACCTGTTACACTTTTTTATGAAAAGTGAGGAATTAGGCAACAAATTAATTTGCTGTATCAAATGTATGTCCTTATACTTGAAATGTTTAGCACAGGATGATGTTATCCAATTCAAACTTCACTATTTTCACCTTGGGGTTGGAGCACCTAAGGCAATATAAAAGCAATATAAAACTAGGGCATTGTGGAAGTGGCACTGAGAACAAACTGTAGTTTGATTCTCTCCATCCTAGTAAGCTCTTGCTATGAGCTATTCAGTTTGGGGCATGAACGAATTAGATCTTAATGCTACTTGTTGGCATCTTTCAGAAAATAGGGAGACTGGAGAAGTATTTGTTTTCTTGTGGTAGCTATTTACTGTTCATTCAAATATTTTATGTAAATAAGCCAGTTATTTATCTGAACATGCCTTGTCACAGTAGAGTGCTTTTCAGTCTGTGCTCAGTAAGGGTGAGGTGGAAATCATGTCATGGCACACATCATTTATTGTTGTCACATAGTTTTTGCACCTCAAGCACATTGTCAAATGCATTTTCCGTGTCAGCATTATCCCTACAAGAGCTTCAAGAAATTGTTTAATCATGATTTCCCTTTGACAAACTGAAGATTCTGAATCACAGATCATAGCACAGGTTACAGCATAGATGGAGGCAATTTTGCCCACCATGCTTGTACCAGCGGTTGGCAGAAGCAATTTACCATCTGACATTCCCCTGCAGCCCTGTACTATCTTCCATTTTAGATAACACTCCAGTTCCCTCTTGACTCCCTCAGTTGAACTACCTAAAAGCACCTAAAAGAACCTCCCTCAGTTGAACTTGTCTCCACCATACTCCCAGACAGTGCATTCCAGGCTCTAACTGCTCATTGTGTGGAAAACTTTGGTCAGTCTGCTTTGTCCTCTTCCCCTGCTCTGTTTTCATGACAACATAAAAACATTCATTTGAAACATTCTCAGCTGTCGGTGTTAATTTGCCACTTGCTGCATGTCCCTCAGCTCTCTATCTTGCCCTTTTGAAAAGTGGTTTGAATATACCTCAAACTGTGCTGGATATGACTCTCTTTGTGATAGAGCTGAGGAGGGGAGGTGGGTGCTGATGGTCGACATGACTCCCTTTACGGGGAAAGACTTTTGTTAAAATCCACAATTAACTGTTCAAATTGATTCCAAGTTTCTTTCTTTCCCCTTCCTGTGTCAGTATTAAAACCTTTCAGTGTACATGGGCCTTGTGAGCAGCACAGTGGCTAGCACTGCTGCCTCGCAGTGCCAGAGATCCAGGTTCGATTCCCAGTTTGGGTCACTGTGTGTGAGGAGTGTGCACATTCTCCCACATCTCTGTGGGTTTCCTCTGGGTACTCCAGTTTTCCTCCCACAGTTTGAAAGACGTGCTGGTTAGGGTGCATTAGCCACACTAAATTCTCCCTCAGTGTATCCGAACAGGCATCAGACTGTGGTGACAAGGCGATTTTCATCGTAACTTCAATGCTGTGTTAATGTAAGCCTAATTGTGGCACTAATAAATGAAATGTTAAACTTCTTTACTCTGCGGAGCTCCACAATTACAATTCCTTCTGGAAACTCAAGCATATTATATGCAATTTCCATGTGAGTATTACCTTCACCAAAAAAAAATCTACCAGACTATAGCCATTATTGAAATTATACTTCCTTCTCCACACTGTTTTAAATATATCCACAAGCTTGCTCCTTTCAAATTAGTGAATCTATTTTGAGTTTCCACAGTGACAGGATTGCATCTACAATCTATGTAATGAAACTGAAACCTCCAAAAATTGTTCGCCAAATAAAAGAAAAGGACATGAAATAGTAATTATAATAGAATATAACTTAGAATGGAAGTTACAAACTATCATTTTCAGCTATGCAGGGAACTAGTAATTTGATTATTTTATTCTTACTTTAGAGGGGATAGTGACAGAGTGGTAAAGTTAGAATCCAGAGGTACACACAGAAACCCTGAGGGAGTTGGGTTTGAATTTCACCCTTGCATGCGGTGGAATTTCCATCTGATTAATAAAATCTGGATTTTGTTTGATTTTCTTTTTAGATTTCACTTATCATTGTCACATGTATTGGTATATAGTGAAAAATATTGTTCCTCACATGTTATAGAAAGCATACTGTACATAGCGAAGGAGAGGATGCAGAATGTAGTGTTATGATCATAGTTAGGGCAGAGAGAAAGATAAGATTAATTAAAGGTAGTGCATTCAAAAATCTGCTTGCAGCAGGGAAGAAGCTGTTCTTGAGCTGGCTGGTATGTGAGCTCGGACTTTTGTACCTCTTTCCCAACACAAAAAGAAGAGAGAATGTCCGGCGTGTATGGGATTCTTGATAACGCTGGCTACTTTTTCGAGGTAGCGGGAATTGTAGACAGTGTCAATGGATGGGAGGCTGTTTTTAGTGATGGACTGGGCTTCGTTCACAATCATTTGTAGTTTCTTGCAGTTTTAGTCAGAGCAGGATGTGCCAAACTGTGGTACATCTAAAAAGGATACTTTCTTTGGTGCTTCACTAAAAGTTGGTGTGAGTCAAAGCAGCCATGGTAAATGTGTGGGATTATAGGGATACGGCTGAGGATGCGGGTGGGAAAGATGCTCTTTCAGGGAGTCAGCACAGACTTCATGGATCGAATGGAATCCCTTTGCACTGCAAGGACTCTATGGTTCCAGGGAAGGAAATCAGCTGTCCAAATCTGGTCCTGCTTATGAGTGACTCCAGACCCACAGTCTATGGTTGAATGTTAACTGCCTTCTGAAATGGCCTGTGCAAACCTTTTAGTTCAAGGGCAATGAGGGATGGGAAACAAGTGCTGGCCTTTCCAGTAACGCCCAGAAATCATGAAGGAATTTTTAAAAATCTGTTTGCTTACTGTAACCTAAAACAAAACATAGCATAGCGTTATTGTCCCAGTCTCCACACATAAGAAAGTATGAGGTTGAATTGATAGCTGAACTAATCCATAAGGGATTCTATTCTAGGAATACTACAACATTTTACCGATGTTCCAAAACATGAAAATTTTGGATGTAAAGCAGATAAAAGAGAAGCACAAATTAACATTCGCCCTCCTGAATCTATGTCAACTGTCCTTGAACAAGTTATACTTTCTTGATGCCCAGGACACGGTTGTGTTTTCTGATCACGGTACAGTGTTATTGAAATGTAAATATGTTGGAAAATCGGTCTGAGATTTTGCATCTCATCATGCGTTCTAGCAATAGCCCGAACATCATACAGATAAGTGATGAAAGAACTGAACATGTTGTCCAGTACATTAGTAACTAGTTTGATACATGCATTGGCTGTGTATCTCAATCAATCTCTATACTGGCCTGAAAGGAGTTGCAAACGTGGATGTTAAGGGAATCAGTGACCTTTCTTTAATGGCCTAACCAGTCAATGTGGGGTGCAGAATCACTACATTAGCCTTGCATGCAAGGCATAATGCTGCAATTGATGCTTGGCCCATATGGCGCCTGTGTAGCAGGTTCCTCTCTGTCAATGTCATGTAACTATAACTTATCTTGCAGATAGATAGGTTGACATAACACACAGGAAGCCCAACTCTGGTACTTGTTTTTCAGGAGTAATTTCCATCAACTTAAACAACAACCAAAAAGTACTATATATGTGTGTATAATGTATAGAACACATATGATTCCAGGCAGTTTTATATAGAAATAATTCCTTTCTTTAGTGCCATTTTTTCAACATTCCTGTTCTGTCAGCATTAGTAAGCTTCATTTGCAGTCCTTTTTTTTGGTTTGTTTTGAAGGGTTTCCTTTGCGATTCGTGAGGGATATATCCTATAATCTGTTTGAGGATTTCAATGTAACTTGGAGGTCTTGTGGCGCAATGGGTAGCATCCCTGCTTCTGAGCTAGAAGCTCTAGGTTTGAGTCCCACCCCAGCACTTGATGGCCAAAGAAGATGCATTCATACCGTGGCCAAAATAGATTGTGTATCAACCTGCAAATCCTTCAAATATGCAAATGACTGGTCGTAAGAGCGAGAGTGACTCCTGGTCAGTCGCACTTGATGTGGAGTGGTGTCCCTCAAGCTATAAATCTTTGGTGAAGATTCATGACCTGTTCAGGGAATCACTAGCTATGGAAATAGACAAAAGTTTGGCTTAGTGCACCACTAGGTCCTGGAAGAGAGTTGGAATGGAATATAACATGGGGCCAAATTTTCAACTGATTGTCCTTTCCAAAATAACCAGACCTGGAACAGGTTGGAAATCTATTGATGGTTTCAGCAGGCTTTAGATGAGTTACAGCAATAGTGTCACAACTTCTGAATTCCTCGCCAGTTAATTAGGAGGAATATTACTCAGGGATTATGCAGTGAATCGGGCAAGAAAGAATCTCTGACTAAAAGCATCCCGACATGAATCAGAACAGGAACTGTTGATAAAATGGCACTAAAGAAAGAAATTATTTCTATATAAAACTGCCTGGAATCATATGTATTATATACAAATATACTATATATCTAATATTTTATGGTTGTTGTTCAAGTTGACAGAAATTATTCCTGAGAAAACAAGTACCAGAGTTGGGCTTCCTATAGAACATAGAACATAGAACAATACAGCACAGAACAGGCCCTTCGGCCTTCGATGTTGTGCCGACCAAAATAAAAAGCAATGCCCCTCCAAACTAAACCATTCCCTTCTCTTCCATATACTTATCAATTAACCTCTTAAACGCCACCAAACTTGGCTATCTATCAGCAAGATAAAGTTTTTCTGATTACAAAACCACATTTTAGAAATTTCATGACAGAAAAATATTTCCCAGAGTAATGCTTTGACCAATCAGTGTCAATCTACCTGGTTTAAATATTCAAACAATACTTGGCAGTTAACTTCAGTCACTATTAACTGGTGCATTTTCTGTGGTAACACCGACATCAGCAGAGTCCACTCATCAACTAATCGGCACCTCTTTCCATGCAGTAGAAAGTTGTTGTTTCCCCTGACATTGGTACTCTTGTGATTGTCCTGATGAGTGCAAGATGAAAAGCTTCAACAAAATGTATTTTTTCAGCAACACTGATGTACTATAACTACAAAAAATTAAAGTTTGTACAGATTGAATGTTCCTATTTTCCTATCTTAATCAAAACGATTAGACTAAAAATGTTATGTTTAAAATTTGTAATTGAAATTTTGGCTCTGATTCTCCCAAAAGCACTGAATTAACAGGAAAAATGTTCTAGATCCTGACTGTTTTGTCAATTTAGATTCCCACCCAAATTTCCCCACTCTGTGCAGTGCAGAGATTCCAATTGTGCATCTTATTAAAAACTCGGGAGATGGGCACCGGGGGGCCATTCATACTGGCCCCAATCTGTTAGATAAGCTCGGTCACTGGCCAGCCCGAGACCCCCACAGTGCTGTCCCTCCAGCTCCCCCACCCTCACGGCCCCATCACAGCCTCCACAACAATTCCAGGGCCAGCCCTCACTGTTCCCCTGCCCCAGAGCACCTGGATGGCCAGCCCACTCCCCCTAAAGAGTGCCGATCTCCCCATCCACGTCCCCCTGCAGGCCTCCCCTTTCCTCTGATCCTTCCTTGGGTCAGATCCTACCCCTTCCTGGGAGGCAAACGCCCCCAGCAGTGGTCCTCCCAGCCTGCCCCAATCACTGCCTTCCCTCTACCCCAGATCAATCCTGTCTACCACCAGGCCCACCTACAATAGATCCCACCTCCTTGGGACTGCTCACTGCCCAATGGGCAGTGCCAAGGTGCCTCCTGAGCATGGGCATTTTGCCCCTTGGTGAGTGTCAGGAGACACAAGCTGAGTATCCATGCCCATGGGGCATCCCCCCCCCCCCCCCCCCCCCCCCGCCCAACCTCCTTGGAGCACACTGATTGCCCCTCCTTTATTCCGGTGGTTTTCCCACTAGTTCTCAGAATGCAGGGAGCTGGAAAACTCCGCCAGAATGAAATACTTCCGGTGAGTGGGAAATTTAATCTGGATTGGTAACTTCCTGATAATTAGATTTAAACATTTAAAGCACATTAAAGAAAATTCAAATTATTTACCTGAGTAACCACTGGTATCCAGCGTGGTTCACCAGTGGCTCTGGGAGATGCGCATACATTCCTGGCACATGAGTAAATCCTGGAACAAGGCCGATGACATGTATCTCCCACCGCGACCTGCCAGGAAAGTTGCACGTCACGATGAGAGAATCGCAGCCTTTATTTCAATTGGATAAAAATGTTCAAATTCATAAATACAAGGAGAAAGTGCTGGGTGAATTCAGCATGCCTAACAGCATTAGTGGAGAGAGGAACAGGGTCATGTCTGACTCAAGATGTTAACTCTGGGCAGGGTTTTCCATCCCCACACTGGGATTGTCCAGTCCTGCCAAAAGTCAATAGTCTTTTGTCTTGGTCTCGTGGCAGGTCCTGCCATACCTGGGCTGGAAGATCCTGACCTATATTTCTCTCTTCACTGATGCTGCCTGGCATGCTTCATTTTCCAGCATTGTCTATTTTTACACCAGGGTTGTACCAACTGTACCTGCTGAGAACCCCCTGTGAGTTTGTGCACAGCACTTCAAACACACCTATTGCACCGGAGCATCCCCTCAAGACTGGCATTTAACACAACTGTACCAAGAGATCAGAAAAAATAAATACTTGACCATTTACAAGGAAATTCAATTTTTGATGCTTAGCAGACAGCGGAGGGAATCAGTGAACCATCTTTGTTTGCCATGGCTTGTAATTTCCTCATTCTGAATCCTGAAATTTCCCCCGGTGTTGCCTCCAGTCCTTTATTGATGGCTGCAGCATGTCCAGCAGCAAGGTTATTTCCACCGAAGCTTTACGTTCATTTGGCAGCTCCTGAAGCTTACATGAGTCATTTCTGAAGAATGAGTCCCCGAGTGTTTTTCGTGAATCACAACTCCCTCCTGGCTCGGTACTCAATAAGCTGTGCCGCAATTGCAATTTATTACTTTGAAACCTTACTGTATGGGATGACAGGATTGAATTATTGAGTCAATATTGCAGAGTTGCCTTTTGTCATGAATACATCTGATGGGATGAAATAATGTAATGAGCTATTTATCATGTGTTTACCACTGATGCATTGCAACACGGGCCACAAGGCCATTTGCTTGTACACTGGCAACATTGTTTAATGTTGGACTTTTGAAATGTAAAATAAAGATTCACAGGGTCCATATATCACGCATATTTTCAAAAGGTGTTCAGGAAAATGAGCTGTAAAAATATTTTCCTGCTAATATTTTGGACATAGCTTCGATGGGATGGATAATATTTTAGAATGAGGTTATACAAAATAAAACAATGCTGAAACAGTGTGACAGCAAAATTCAGAGGACAGATAAAAGTTCAGAAAACAGAAGCAATAATAAATTCAAGTTCCTCACCATTTAGTAGTTCCAATTTTAAACAAATAAATTAATATTGCTTTTTATTAAATGCAGATGTCAATCTAATAAAATCTAAGCAATTTTAATCAATGCGTATCTTCCCTATCACATGTACCTACGAAGATGTAATCTCAGAATACGAGTATGGTTTTGTATATTGTCAATACAATTTTGAGTGGGACTACAACAAATAGCTTCACATATGATGGCTGAACATAAATTACAGAAGAATACTCACGCTATTCATCAAACATGCAGATATGTGCTCAGTTTAACAATAATTCATCATTAAATATATGAGTCTGCCTCTGTAATTGCTTCCCCTTCTTTGTGTATTGATGCCTGGTGTCAGTCACATCAGTTCTCTTATAAATTATCAAATATTTACTGCTGAACCATCTGCCATTGACTTTTTATTTTGTACGATGCATGACTTTTTATCAGCCTTGCCAAAGAACTATTACCGAGCTTAGCAGAGCTGCTTCTGAAATTTGATTATTTGCTCTGTAACACTATATGTTTTAGATTCTGCAATGTGTGCGGCTAAGCTTTGAAAAGACTAATGTACGATATGTTTTGCATGTTACATTACTGCTGATTAAACGTAAGGATAGGGATTTTAGAATTCTTTCCGAAAGGAGGTGAATGGGGGCAAATTTTCCTGTTCCGTCCACCACGTGAATCGTAGCAGGCAAGGGATGGACCAAGGAAAGGTCCGTTGACCTGAGGTGGGATTTTCTGGTTTTGGGGAGAGCATAGCCAGAAAATTCCACCCAGCATCTTTTCCTGAAGATCAGTGTACAGTATCAGTCTCCTTATTTAAGGGAAACGGTAAATGCATCAGAAGTAGATTATAGAAGGTTTACTAAACTAATACTACAAATGGGCAGGTTGTGTTATGAGGGAATGTTGGAGAGGTTAGGTTTGTATCCATTAGAATTTAGGAGAGTAAGAGACAACTTGATCAAAATCTTTATGATCTCGAGAGGTCATAAAGTTATGACTGGATAGACATGATCTTTCCTCTTGTCAGAGAATCTAGAATTAGGGTCGCTGTTTAACAATAGAGGATTGCTCACGTAATTCAGAGATGAGGAGAAATGTTTTCTCTCTGAGGCATATGAGCCTCTGGGACTCTCTTCCTCAAAAGACATGAATATTTTTGAGACAGAACTAGGTAGATTGTTGATCAACAATGAGTTGAAAGGTTAAGGGAGATAGGCATATAATTAGGAATAAAGGGATAAAGTTACTATCAGATCAGCCATGGTTTTATTGAATTGTGAGCTTGGGCCCGAGGGACTGAGTGGCCTGCTGTAGTTCCTAATTCATATATTTGTACACACATTTGTATCTAATGGTGGTAGATAGATAAGGGAGGAGGGGCAATGTTTCCATTCTGCCTGATATTATTGATGGGTTCAATCCAATACACATCTGCCAAGCATTAGTCAACTCTATTCATAACCTTGCTGAAAACAAATATCAATGCCTGCCATTAATGAACAACTGTTTCCTGAGAAAGGAGAGCGTTGATGTAGTTTCCTGAGAAATATTAATTTGAGTTTTCTGTTCAAAGAACACGAAATTGAAAACAGTAAAATGGCAATCACTTTCCACTGATGATGCATGAAGGAAAATTGTAATGTAGGAAATGCGGGTCACAGCTTACACATAGTTATTTGGTCATGCAGAACTTGAGTATTATTGAAAAAGAGAGACATTAATGTCAAAGTTTTCCATTGGCACTCATCAGGACACTTTGCAAGAATCTAAATCCAAGAAAGGCAACAATTTTATATTGTATGATATGAGAGTGCTGATTGGTTGGTGAGTGGGAGGCATTACTATGAAGAATGCACCATTATAAATCATAGAACAATACTTGCCATTGGTACGGGTGAGGAAAAGAAGAAAAGCCGCAAAAAAATTGCTCTTTTCTCAGAGAAACACAAATTTGCACACAGCAAGATCACACTAACTGTGGTGTGTTAATGTCAAGATTAACTGCTTCATGGGTGGTATTTTTGTTGAGAGAAAATATTGCAGAAGACTACGGGTGTATTTTCTCAGGGCGGGGAAAGCAGTGCGTGATCAGTCAGACTAATTTTTGAACACCCTGAATAAATAAATCCTGGAGACAGGACCTCTCTCACAATGTCATGCTCAGAACCTGTCCTGCTGGCAACTCTGATTCCTGACAAAATATTTTTAAAGGGTGTCCCAATCATAGAAGCCTTACAGTGCAGAAGGAGGCCATTCAGCCTATCAAGTCTACATTGACAACAACCCATCCAGGCCCTAACCCTGCAATCTCACGTATTTGCCCCACTAATTCCTCTAACACTAGGGATAATTTAGCACAGCCGATCCACCTAACCTGCACACTTTTTGGAATGTAGGAGGAAACTGGAACAGCCAGAGGAAACCTACGCAGCCAGGAGGAAAATGTACAAACTCTGCACAGATAGTCACCCAAGGCTGGAATTGAGCCCAGGTCCTTGGCACTATGAGGCAGCAGCGCTAATCACTGTTCCACCCCTACAAAAGTAATAAAAATAAAATAGATAGCCTCCCCCCCTCCCATGGACGCAGAAACCACACCCTCATGAATATGGCATCTCCTCCCCCACAGGAATCCTTACGAACTCTGGAGAGAGTGCAGAGGAGGTTTACCAGGATGCTGCCTGGTATGGAAGGTCTGAGTTACGAGGAGAGATGAGGCAAATTGGGACTGTTTTCCTTAGAAAGACCACTGCCAAGTAAAGTGGTGGAGGCAGGTAGTCTGGAGTTATTTAAGAAATACTTAGATGGGCACATGAATAGAATAGGAATGGAGGGGTATAGAAAACTGATTTCAAATAGGGATCATGAGCCTTGGGAGTCCCTGAGAAGTGTGTAAATAGATGATGATATTGATGTACTTGTTTTTATCCTACAAGTGCTTTGGTCCACCTTGTTGTCTAACGAGGGGCATACACGCGATGGGTCGTGAGAGGACTGCTCTTGGATCTTTTTCAAGAGTATCCTAGTGCTTCACGTCATTAGTGTATGCTTGACCTGGACCATTTGATGGGCAACACGACAGCTCAGTGACTATCTCTGTGCTGTGCAGATACATGGATTTGGGCCTGTGTCTGTGGGAGTTTGCGCATTCTCCCCGTGCTTGCGTGGGTTTTCTCCGGGCGCTCCGGTTTCCTCCCACATCCCAAAGATGTGCTCTTAGGCTAATTGGCAAAATAAATTCTCTCTAAATTGTCTCAAATTTGGTCTTTAATCCATAGATCTATAAACATGGACAGGGATCGCAGGTAGAGGTGGGGACATCGGGGTGGCGGTGCAGGCTCGTTGGGCCGAGGGGCCTATTTCCTGTGCTGTTTTGTTCTTTGTTCTTTGTTCTTTGAACCACCACCACTCCCTTTCCTCTCCTCCATATAGAAATATCACCCACTCCAAACCTTCTCAAAAGAAGCCCCCTTTCCAGCTCTCCCCCCACCACTGTCCCTACACTTTGGAATTGCCAGTAAGCAGTGCCAGGACCAGGCCCAAGGAACAATGCCAGGATTACTATCCGGGCGTGACTCTCTTCCCATGATAGCTATACTTACCTGTTCACCAGTTCTCCACTTGTAAAGATCTTTCGGGAAAGCCCAGCAGTGTGATGCCACATTGCCAGTGAGGGAGGGCTTTCAAACATGGGAGTATTTTCAGGGGACACGCTAAATATATTTAAATGGGATCCCCATCATTACATGGAGGGAATCCTGTCATGTCACCGGTGGGGGCAGGGACAACTGAGTGGGGTCATCCCACTGATGTAAAAGCCATTTTGGAATGCAATCCCCCTCAAACACCCCAGATGCTCCACCGCCACTACCATTCCCGCCTGCTGAAAATTGGCTTGGAAAATCCCCCATCTCACTGCTCTTCTTCAAAATATGCAATAGCACCTTGAAAATCTGTCTCCTTGAAAGGGCAGTTAGAAACTTGGTTCAATGTCTCGTCTAAAAGATAATGTAACAATCCCTCCTTACACACTGGAGCATCAGTTTACATTTTATACCCATGTCTCTGAAGTGGGATTTTAACCCACGGCCTTATAACAAAGTCAAGTGTGTCATCATTGAGCCATAACCAATTTATAGACCTCACATTATTATGAGTTCTACATTACTTAAATGAATAGAAAAAATGTTGAAATTCACTTTAAACTAGGGAAAAATTAAGTAATGTTTTGAGTATTAAAAGGCACTATTCAATTTTTTTTATCCTATTTGCAACTCTCAGTATTCCTTTTCATTTCAAAATTCCGGAGGGCAGTTTCTCAACCATCTCTGTCCCTACTTAATTCACCTTCCAAAAGAAAATCTTGAAAGTTTTTCCCCTGATATCTGAAGAAATTCAAGCACATTTCACAATGTAATCTAGGTTTACAGAATCATGAGATTAAAAGTGCAAAATACTGGAGATAATACCCGAGATTTATCGTTCCTATTCACCAAGATTCCAAATGCCTGATTATATTCATACTGCAAATAGTAGAACCATAGAATTCCTACAGTGCACAAGAAAGTCATTTGGTCCATCAAGCCTGCACTGATAACAATCTCACCCAATCACTATCCCTTTAACTTCATGTATTTACCTTGCTAATCCCCTTGCCGCTAAGGATTCATTTAACATTAATCCACCTAACATGCGCCTCTTTGGACGGTGGGAGGAAACTGGAATACCCGGAGGAAACCCACGCAGACACGGGGAGAATTTGCAAATTCCACACTGACAGTCACCCAGGAATGGAATTGAACCTGAGTCCCTGGCACTGTGAGGCAGCAGTGTTAACCACTGTACCACTGTGCCACTCAATACGATCAATATTCTTAGAGAGGAAACATATTGAAAAAAGGTTTAACTTAAACTGCATCATGTGAGACACCCTGTTCCAGTAAGATTTGGCTCAATAGAAATGAGATATCTCTTCCATATATCTGTTATTCTGTGTTGCAGTGGAGCAAAGGATCTTCTCTTGTTGCGTCTCTTTAGAGGCTTGTCAGTTTTATATCAATGCCCACAATAAAAGTTAACTCCCTTTCTTTTTTGTATATTTCCTTATCAGCAATGTGCAAACCTGGATGGTCAGTGGAATTTTCCAGCCTCACTCGCACCTGAAACTGGAAAATCCCACGTGAGGTCTATGGATTTTTCCATGGTCTGCCCCTTGCCTGCTCCAATTCCTGTTGTGAGTCGGACAATAGAATTCACCCTTTACGATCCTTTCTTCTCCATCGAAAAGTATTTTGTTTTGTGGCTCTCCTTTTGCAACTTAGCAGTTGTATTATTTTGGTCCATTGTGTGATGCTTTGGTTTTGAAACCCTTGCTGCAATATTTTTAGTTCATTTAGTTTATGCCTTCATTACCAAATTCCTCTTGGTGTTACATTTTGTATATTGGGTGTATGTGATCCCGTTAAATTCCTTGGTGCACTATTTTAACAAATCTATTAACTGATTTATTTTTATAGTGGACATTGAAATTTCAACTCCATGAAGAAGAATAAAAAAGTGAACATTTAAAATGTGTTTTGAGTGTTAAAAATAGAATAATCTAGGGAGTTCAGCTATGAAATAAAACCTTCTTGCCCAGCAATAAACTATCCTATTACTGACTCACATCTGAAGTGCTTAGGAGTTATTAAATAACTCACAGGGGAAGATTCTCACCAATCTAACATTTCTCTATATTAAGATTTCATGTAGCTCAATTCAAGATCACACAATGATTGATAGAGTTCAATGTGGATAAATGCAATATAGGTCGAGAAGAGGTGGGGGAGTGGTATTGTTAGTTAGGGAGCACATCACAGCAGTACAGGGGGAGGAGTTAGGAGTTGAGTCGCTGTGGGTAGAGTTGAGGAATAGTAAGGAGTCAATTACTATGCTAGGGGTGTATTATAGGCCACCCAACAGTCCACAGGCAGTGGAAGAAGATATATGTAAAGACATTTTGGATAGGGGCAGAAAGAATAGAGTTGCTATAGTCGGAGATTTTAATGCCCCTGGGGTGAATTGGAAGAGCTGGGGGTTCGGACAGGGAGGAATTTGTGAAATATTTAATAGAAGGATCATTGGAGCAGTATGTAGGTGGCCCGACTAGAGAGGGGCTATGTTGTATTTAGTTCTGAGTAATGAGCCAGGGCAAATGGTTGAGGTGGCAGTAGGGGAACATGTGGCTAACAGTGACCACAATTCTGTCTACTTTCAGATACAAATGGAAAAAGGTGCTTGTTGCTCTAAGGGGAGGGTGCTAAATTGGGAGAAGGCTACCTACAATCGGATTAGACAAGAACTTATGGAACTGATTGCGAATGGTTGTTCGAGGCTCAGTCCATGTTTGGCATATGGGATTCTTTCAAGGGAATATTGAAAGGGTTGCAGGAAAGATATGTGCCGGCTTAGAGGAAGCATGGGAAAGGTAGGATTAGAGAGCCGTGGATTACTAGGGATATTGAGGACATGGTTAGGAGGAAAGGAGAGACGTATGTTAGGTCTAAGCAACTGGGAATGGAGAGAGCGTTAGAGGAATATAGAGAGAGTAGGGGTGAGCACAAATGGGGAGTTAGAAGGGCAAAAAGGGGCATGAAATGGTTTTGGCTGAGAGGATTAAGGAAAATCCAAAGGTTTTTTACTCCTATATTAGGAATAAAAGAGTGGTTAGAGGAAAAATCGTTCCTCTTAGGGACAGAGGAGGGGAACGGTGCTTAGAGTCCGAGGGAATAGGGGAGATCCTGAATGAACACTTTGCGTCAGTATTCACAAAGGAGAGAGGCTTGTTGACCAGTCCTATATTTGAGGGAGCTGTAGACCAGTTAAGGGAAATATCCATTACGAGGGAGGAAGTGTTTGAGCTTCTAGGTAGCATTAAAAATGATAAATCTCCGGGGCCTGATGGCATTCATCTCAGGCCGCTTAGGGAGGTGCGAGGTGAAATTGTAACCTTGGAAATAATAGGCCGATGAGTTTGACGTCAATGGTAGGGAAGCTGTTGGAGAGGATTCTTAGAGATAGGATGTATACGCACTTAGAGCGTTGCGATCTGATTAGGGATACGCAGCCTGACTTTGTTAAGGGGAGGTCATGCCTTACGAATCTGGTAGAATTTTTTGAGGAGGTGGCAAAAACGGTCGATGAAGGACGAGCTGTTAATGTCGTCTATATGGATTTCAGTAAGGCGTTTGACAAAGTTCCTCATGGGAGGTTACTTGAAAAGGTCAAGGCTAATGGAATACAAGGACAGGTATCTACTTGGATAAGTAACTGGCTTGGTAATAGGAGACAGAGAGTAAGAGTGGAAGGGTGTTTTTCTAGCTGGAAGTCAGTCACTAATGGTGTGCCTCAGGGCTCAGGACTGGGACCTCTTCTATTTGTAATATATATAAATGACTTGGAAGAGAGAGTAAGTGAAATGATCAGCAAGTTTGCAGACGATACAAAGATGGCTGGATTTGCAATCAGTGAGGAGCATTGTCAGGCGATGCAGTAGGACATAGATAGCCTGGTAAATTGGGCAGATAAATGGCAGATGGAATTCAATCCTGATAAATGCGAGGTGATGCATTTTGGGAGAAAGAATGTAGGGGGAGGTATATGATAAAAGGTAGACCTATATCATATGGGCAAAGTATTGGAGAGAATTATTAGGGATAGGATTTATAGTTATTTAGAGAGAAATGAATTGATTGGGGATAGTCAGCATGGGGTTTTGTGAAGGGTAGGTCGTGCCTTACTAACCTTATTGAGTTTTTTGAAAAAGTGACCAAAGAGGTGGATGGGGGTAAGGCGGTTGATGTGGTATATATGGACTTTAATAAGGCGTTCGATAAGGTGTCCCATGGAAGGCTTCTGCAGAAAATGCAGATGTAAGGGATAGAGGGTGATTTAGCTAATGGGATTAGGAATTGGCTAGCAGATAGAAGACAGAGGGTGGTGGTTGATGGGAGATATTCATCGTGGAGTTCGGTTACAAGTGGTGTACCTCAGGGGTCTGTTTTGGGGCCCTTGCTGTTTGTAATTTTTATAAATGATCTGGATGAGGGTATTGAAGGATGGATTAGTAAATTTGCAGATGACACTAAAGTCGGTGGAGCGGTAGATAGTGAAGAGGGGTGTTATAGTTTACAGAGAGACTTGGACAAGTTGCAGAGCTGGGCCAAGAGGTGGCAAATGGAGTTTAATGTGGAAAAGTGTGAGGTAATGCACTTTGGCAGGAATAATAAATGTGTAGAGTATAGGGCTAATGGTAGGATTCTTAATAGTGTTGATGAACAAAGGGATCTTGGTGTATTTGTGCATAGATCCCTGAAAGTAGGCAATCAAGTCGATAAGGTTGTTAAGAAGGCATACGGAGTCTTAGCTTTTATTGGTAGGGAGATTGAATTTCGGAGCCACAACGTCATGTTGCAACTGTACAAACCCTAGTGCAGCCGCACTTGGAGTATTGTGTGCAGTTCTGGTCCCCGCATTATAAGAAAGATGTGGAGGCATTGGAGAGGGTACAGAGAGGTTTACCAGGATGTTGCCTGGTATGGAGGGCAGGTCTTATGAAGAGAGGCTGAGGGATTTGAGGTTGTTTTCGTTAGAAAGGAGGCGGCTAAGAGGAGACCTTATCGAAACATATAAGATGATTAGAGGTTTAGATAGGGTGGACAGTGATAGCCTTTTTCCTAGGATGGAGAAAGCTAGCACGAGGGACACAGCTTTAAATTAAGGGGTGATAGTTATAGGACGGATATCAGAGGTAGGTTCTTTACCCAGAGGGTGGTTAGGGAGTGGAATGCCCTGCCTGCGGCAGTTGTAGATGCGCCAAGTTTGGTGGCGTTTAAGAGGTTAGTTGATAAGTTTATGGAAGAGAAGGGAATGGTTTAGTTTGGAGGGTCATTGCTTTTTTCGTAATTGGTCGGCGCAACATCGAAGGTCAAAGGGCCTGTTCTGCGCTGTAATGTTCTATGTTCTATGTTCTATGTTCTATGTTCTATTAAGAGTATAGAAACGCAGAGGGACCTGGGGGTGCAGGCGCACAAGTCTCCGAAGGTGGCAGGTCAGGTGGAGAAGGTTGTAAAGAAAGCATATGGTATGCTAGCCTTTATAGGAAGGTTTATAGAATACAAGAGCTGGCCTTTAATGTTGCAGTTGGATATAAAACATTGGTTAGACCTCATTTGAAATACTACATCCAGTTCTGGTCGCCTTACTACCGGAAAGATGTGAAGACTCTGGAGAGAGTGCAGAGAGGTTTACCGGGATGCTGCCTGGTATGGAAGGTCTGGGTTATGAGGAGAGGTTAGGCAAATTGGGGCTGTTTTCTTTAGAAAGACATCGACTGAAAGGTGATCTAATAGAGGTGTACAAGATTATGAAGGGTATAGATAAACAGTGGTAAGCTTTTTCCTATGTTAGAATCAAATATCACGACAGGTCCTGGGTTTAGGTGAGGAGTAAGGTATAATTTGGATGCTAGAGGGAGTTTTTTCACACAGAGGGTTGTGGGGGTATGGAACACACTGCCAAGTAAGGTGGTGGAGGCAGGTACGCTGGAGTTATTTAAAAGATACTTAGATGGGCACATGAGCAGAATGGGGATGGAGGGGTATAGAAAACTGATTTAAAATAGGGATCACGAGCCTTGGGAGTCCCTGGGAATTGCGTAAGTTGTGCATGACATTGATGTATTTCTGTTTTATCCTACAGGTGCTTTGGTCCGCCTTGTTGTCTAACAAGGGGCATACACGTGATGGGTCGTGAGAGGGCTGCTCTTGGATTTTTCGAGAGTATCCTAGAGCTTCACATTGTTAGTGTACGCTTGACCTGGACCTGTTGATGGTCAACACGACAGCTCAGTGGCTATCGCTGTGCTGTGCAGATACATGGAATTGAGCCTGTGTCTGTGGGAGTTTGCACATTCTCCCCGTGCTTGTGTGCGTTTTTTCCGGATGCTCAGGTTTCCTCCCACACCCCAAAGATGTGCTCTTAGGCTGATTGGCAAAACAAATTCTCTCTAAATTGTCTCACTAATTTGTTTCCAATGCAGATTTCTATACCAATGCAGATTTTAATAAACATAGACAGAGATCACGGGTGGAAGTGGGAATGTCGAAGTGGCAGTGTGGGCTTGTTGGGCTGAATAGCCTTTTTCCTGTGATGTGTTGTTCTTTGTTCTTTGAAAGAAATTCGGGATCAAACTGCAGAATTCTCCTGCCAAAACAGTATTGCAACCATTGTGCACAGAAAATAATCGCAGGAGATAATCACAGGAGAAGCTAATGGCTTCGTGCTGAGTGTTACTCCATTCAGG
This sequence comes from Sphyrna mokarran, assembly GCA_024679065.1. NCBI lineage: Eukaryota > Metazoa > Chordata > Chondrichthyes > Carcharhiniformes > Carcharhinidae > Sphyrna > Sphyrna mokarran. The sequence continues at coordinate 103,426,293 of JAGIQG010000007.1, forward strand.
CCCTAACATAAATACACCTCCATCCACTAATTAAATCACCCCGAATACTTATATAGATACAGACACAGAATGATCCAAAGACTGAAAACAGATTTAATGGAAAATACTTTAGGAGGACAGAAATATCGAAACGAGAAGCCATAGCTTCTCTCCGTCCAGTCTGATCACTGCTTTCAGCTCTGGAAATGCCTGAACTGTGCACTATTCTGATTGAACAGAAAAAAATCAGAAAAAAAAATACTTAATGAGGCCCCTGGGAAAATGAATAACTCAATTTCAGAATGGCAACAGACTGGTTTGGGAAAATGGGCAGTGGAGTCTGACGACAGATTTACGAAAGGTTGAAGATAGCAACACGCATAGCGACAGGATACTCTCTTAATTACTTTGGAGAGATAAGCAGTTGGAGGATAGATGTAAATTTCATGACCTGTGAATTTGTGGGGGAACCAGAAAATTCAGAAGGCGGGGACTTTATCCAATGGGTTGAACACTTCCTCGAGGGGACCTACTTAAACTCCTGGTCCACTGTCCACTACAAACTTGAGTGGGTTCACAGGTTACTGCAGCAAAAATTGTTCAATGCTAACACACCCCCGAGACCATTCATTGTGAAATTTCTCAGCTTCTGCACAAAACAGTAGATTCTCGCCATGGCAAGAGTATGTGGAGATGCAAATATGAAGAAGCAGTGAAGGGAAAGGAATGTAAGATTTTCAGCACCTTACCCAGCGATGCTGCGAGTCCACCTGGAGGATAGAAGCCAAGCATTTTCAATGGCATGGGAGGCTGCAAAGGATCTGAAACATCTTGGCAAGCTTCTCAGAGAAAGAGTGGCTGGAGAGACACATGCACTCCATCAGATGGTATGCTGCTGGTAGAAAGCAATGTCAAGGCGGTTCCCTGCTTTCCCAGTTTCAGATGTGCAGGGTCTGCTTCAGGGATTAATAAGGGAAGATGGTATTAAGAATGTGGGAAATGAGTCCCAGAGATCAATAGGAACAAAATTAAGTTTCTCTCTCTTCATTTATGTGTTACTCACTAACCAGGTTAGCTAATGAAAACTTAGTTGTGGTCAGCTTGATAGCTACTGCTCAGCTAATCTAGCTGCTAACTGGCTGAAATGCAATTTCTTTGAGCAGTATGGTGGCACAGTAGTTAACACTGCTGCCTCACAGCTCCAGGGACCTAGATTCGATTCCCGACTTGAGTGAATCTCTGTGTGGAGTTTGCACATTCTCCCTACGTCTGTGTGGATTTCCTCCAGATGCTCCAGTTTCCTCCCACATTCCAAAGATGTGCAGGTTAGGTGGATTGACTAAATTGCCCCTTAGAGTGTAGATTGTGCAGGTTAGAGGAATTAGTGCGGTAAATGTGTGGGGATAGGATCTGGGGTGGAATTGTTGTCAGTGCAGGTTCGATGAGCTGAATGGCTTCCTTCTGCACTGCTGGGTTTTTTTGATTCTATGATCTGATAGTGTTCTTTAGGAGTAATAAATGACTGAGATTTCTTTTCTTTTCCACATGTAATTTTTTTTGTTTATTGGGAAATGTCAGAAATGTTTCAGCTAGTTCTAACAGCGAGTGGACGTGAGGACAGTTGGTTGAAGGGAGCAGAGTGGTTTTAGCAAGCCAAGTGCAGATGGCTGTGTTTGTTTAGAAAGGAAAGTTCGCTGAGTTGTCCTGTCACCAATATAGTTGAAGGCCTGAGTCCTGGAAAGTCTGCTCTGGAGATTCCTTGTTATTATACACATGACATACTTAACATGTTGGATTGTGAGAAGCCAAACCTTGCTTTTGTTGGTTTAAACCATTTTTGTCTTTGGTCCTGCCCTACTTCGAATTGGGTCAAATTTGCAGTTAAACCTTTCATAGTTTCTACCTCACTGTAGTCTCAAGGGAACAATGTTAAAGCTACTGTATAACTGACACTATCTTTCTTCCTTTACATCCTTAACACCCCCCCCCCCCCCCCCCCCCCCCCCCAACCGGCCTCCCCACACACCTCAATGCTCAATTCTCAATTCTCTGATATTAGGCTGTTTGACAAGCTAGATACACTGGTCAAGTCAATTGAATATAGATTATTATGCATGCATTAAAGGTCATTAGCTGTAATGTGAAAGGCCTATTAAGCCTATTAAGAGGAAAAAGATAATGGGGAGAAATTTCCCATCTCACCCGCCACAGGAATTGTAGCAGGCAAGGGAACACGGACCATGAAAAGTTTCATTGGCCTTGCGCAGGATGGTTTAGTTTTGGGGTGAGCACGGCTGGAAAATCTCACCCACTCTGTCAGTTGAACATCTAAGTTGCAAAATTGCCCTTTTATAACAAATGCATTTTGTGATGGGAGATATTCATCTTGGAGTTTGGTGACAAGTGGTGTACCTCAGGGGTCTGTTTTGGGGCCCCTGCTGTTTGTAATTTTTATAAATGATCTGGATGAGGGTATTGAGGGATGGATTAGTAAATTTGCAGATGACACTAAAGTCGGTGGAGTGGTAGATAGTGAAGAGGGGTGTTATAGTTTGCAGAGAGACTTGGACAAGTTGCAGAGCTGGGCCGAGAGGTGGCAAATGGAGTTTAATGTGGAAAAGTGTGAGGTAATGCACTTTGGCAGGAATAATAAATGTGTAGAGTATAGGGCTAATGGTAGGATTCTTAGTAGTCTTGATGAACAGAGGGATCTTGGTGTATATGTGCATAGATCCCTGAAAGTAGGCAGTCAAGTCGATAAGGTTGTTAAGAAGGCATATGGAGTCTTGGCTTTTATTGGTAGAGGGATTGAATTTCGGAGCCGCAACGTCATGTTGCAACTGTACAAAACTCTAGTGCGGCCGCACTTGGAGTATTGTGTGCAGTTCTGGTCCCCACATTATAAGAAAGATGTGGAGGCATTGGAGAGGGTACAGAGGAGGTTTACCAGGATGTTGCCTGGTATGGAGGGCAGGTCTTATGAAGAGAGGCTGAGGGATTTGAGGTTGTTTTCGTTAGAAAGGAGGAGGCTAAGAGGGGACCTGATCGAAACATATAAGATGATTAGAGGTTTAGATAGGGTGGACAGTGATAGCCTTTTTCCTAGGATGGAGAAAGCTAGCACGAGGGGACACAGCTTTAAATTAAGGGGTGATAGTTATAGGACGGATATCAGAGGTAGGTTCTTTACCCAAAGGGTGGTTCGGGAGTGGAATGCCCTGCCTGCAGCAGTTGTAGATGCGCCAAGTTTGGTGGCGTTTAAGAGGTTAGTTGATAAGTATATGGAAGAGAAGGGAATGGTTTAGTTTGGAGGGGCATTGCTTTTTATATTGGTTGGCGCAACATCGAAGGCCGAAGGGCCTGTTCTGTGCTGTAATGTTCTATGTTCTATGTTCATTTGTCGTTTATGGGGGTGATTCTCCCAAAGGAATTCTAAGTGTTGAATTCATGTAAAAAATAGTGTAAATCATGATTGTCTTTCCACTGGGAGTTTAGACTCGAATTTCCCTACTCTGTGTAATGCGGAGGTCACAATCGTGAATATTCTTAAAAGTTCGGGGGGCAGTGGTGAGGACCATTCATGCCAGACAGTTCCACCATTCTGTGCAGCGGCCCCGATTTGTCAGCCTCTGGTTTGCTGGCCAGCTCGATTGGGAGCCCTGAGGGACTGCCATCTCAGAGATTCTTACGGCCTGATCTCAGCCCCCACAAGTATTCCCATGCCAGCTCCAACCTCTCCCTTCACCATCCCATACTACAGCAACCTGATCTCCAGTCACCACCCCCACCTATCCCCAGCAGTGACAATTCCCAGGCAGATCCTCCCCCATGGGAGGCAGATTCCCCCCCTCTCCCCTACCCAGGAGGCAGATCCTCCTATCCAGGGAGACATCCCCCCTACCCACACCCCACCATCATCCTCGATCGCTGGCTTCCCTCCAGTCTGATTGGTCCAAATGGCAGAATGGCAGCCACTCCCAATTGCCCCTAAGTCCCTCTTCTACGCCTGCCCATTGAGCCACACCCCTAATCCCTGCCCCCAATAGATACCATTGGCACTGCCCCATGCTGGTGGGTAGAGCCAAGGTGCCCCTGGGCAGGGGCACTTTGTCCCTTGGCAAGTGCCAGGGGCAGAGGCTAGCACTGTCAGAATGCACACGCCTGGGGAGCACCCCTCACACTGCATGACCCTATGGAGGGCTCTGATTGCCCCCTTCACTCCTGCGAGGTCTCCTGCCACTTATCTGAAAGTGGGTTGCTACTCTAAACCCTGCTGGAGTGAATTTGTACTGGCAGAGTGGGAGATACTACTGGGCCCGTGGAATTCAGTTGCGAACTTGATAATGACATTCAAATAACATTAAAAATAGATTAAAATTATTCACCTGGCCTTCCCGCCAATTTCCTGTATGGTCCTGACCGCGTTGAATGGAGACACGCATATGTGGGGAATGCATGCACAAATCCCGCAAATCAACGTATGCGTGCATCTCTCGATCCAACCCACTCAAAAATTAGCAGGTCAGAATGGGAGAACTACTGAGCAGATCTTGAGCAAACCAAGTGCTCTTTTCCTCTTATGCATCCAATTGGAAAATGGGTGTAGCAATCTTATTCCACAGACTGACGAATTCCACTCACAACATAAATACAATGAAGACCGTTTCATATTGCTCAATGGAAAAGTGGTTAGGACAGTGGTATCATTGATAAATGTAGAAGTCCTGAATGAGGATGACCCACAATTTATTAACAAGATCTTCAATCTTAGATAAGAGTGCAGGATTACACTTATTGGGTGGGGATGTTAATTGTGTTATGTCCTAAATGGCAGACAAGGATGTTGACATCATCAAATGCTTGGTCCAAGATGAGCAAATCATTGAGAAGCCATGTTATGGAAGTTGGGCTAGTAAAGACATGGTGGCGTCTGTACCCGAGACTTTATATTTTATTCCAACAGGCACTAATCTTATTTCTGCATTGTCTATTTCTTTATAGCTAGTCAGAGGCACATAGAATAATTGACAGCAACATCCCACAAATAACCCTCTCTGATCATGGGCCTATAGCTAAGACTTGGGATCTGGAATAGAATTCTACATTAGGGAGGTACCGTTTGAATGGATCTCTTTGAAATGATGAAGAATTTGTGAGAAGAGAACTATAATTCTATCTAGATCTCAACGCAGTGCCAAATCGTTTAGTAGTTACCTTATGGTCTGCGCAAAGGCCTATTTAAGAGATTGCATCATCTCGATTTGCTTGTGCTAAAGGGAGAGGAATGTTTAAAATGGATTGAATAAAAACAGGAAATTCAAAATTTAGAACAGCAACACAAAAAGCAGGACCCACCAGCTTTGATGGCTTCCCTTAAAAAGGTTCACAGAACTCTCGAACGTTTGCTTTCAGAACAACCTGAAGTGCATTTATGATTTGCAAAACAGAGATATTATGAACATGGCAACAAGTGAGTCATTTACTGGCGTTTCAATTAAGAAAACATTTTATACCATTTTCTTTCATAAATCTCTTCTGCTTTTGCAGATTTTGATAGGAAATTGTAGAAGGATTCTAGTGCCTGTTGAAATAGGGAAAAACTAATGAACTTTTGCGAAGCATCAACATGACAAGGCTGTCAGAAAATAACACTAAGGAATTGGACAAATCTATCACTGATTTGGAAATTGATGAAGCAATAGATGCCCTTAAAAATAACACAACCCTAGACCTGATGGCTACATAAATAAATTTTATAAGATCTTTAAAGACATACTTACACCTTTACTTCAGCAGGCTTATCAACACTCACTAGAAATTGGATCATTGGTTCCTTCATAGAGAGATGCGATCATAATTGTCATTCATTAGGAGTGTAGAGACTCAACAGAGTGTGCATCCTATCATCCCATACCAATACTTAATTGCAATCTGAAAATTCTAACGTACGCCCGTAGGGTAAATAGAATAGTAACTGAGCTATACACTCAGACCAAACTGGATTTATAACGGGGCATTATCCTGGAGGCAACCTCTGTGGGCTCCCGGATATCGTGACTCATGCCAAAAGTAGTGGAATTAAGGCCATGATCTTTTGATGTTGAAAATGTGTTTGATTGAGTATTGTGGGTGTATCTATTTCAGACCTCATTTGAGGTTTGGATCCAGCTTTGTGGAATACATCTAGATCCTTTATTTAAATCCATAGACCTCTGTTAGAATGAATTATCATATATCTAAAACCCCTTCTGTTTGCAATGTGTATAGAGTCCTTAGCACAAATGGTGAGAGAGAATATAGACATAAAGGTTATTAACACTGGAAAAGAGGAACACAAATTGTCATTATATGCTGATAAAATCCTACTATGCTTAGCAGATTTATGGCATGCATTTTTTTACCTGAAGGAGAACATTAAAAAGTTTGGTTATTACTCAGATTACAAAGTTAATGTTGTTGAAATTGAAACGATGGAAATAAGTGGATGGACATGTTGCTGCAAAAATGAAGAATAGAAATGACAGGGTTTGAGTACTGTGGATGGCAAGAGAAATTGTAAGCTTAGTCAAAAGGAAAAAGGAAGTATACAATAGGTTGAGACATCTAAAAACTGATGAAGCTCTTGAGGTATATAGTGAAAGTGGGAAGGAAATTAAACATGGAATTAGGAAAGCTAAATGGGGCTGTGAAGTGTCTTTAGCAAACAGGGTCAAGGAGAACCCTAAATGCATATGTAGGGTAGCAAAGGAAAGAGTAGGCACACTTAAGGACAATGAAGGGAAGTTATGTATGGAGCCACAGGAAGTGACTGAGATCCTTAATGAGTAATTTATATCAGCATTCACAAAGGAGAAGGACACAACAGATGTTGAGGTCAGTGAATGCTCCACAGAATGTCAATGAATGAAGGAGGAAGTGTTGAGTATCGTAAATTGCATTCTGATAGACAAGTCCCCAGGGCCGGACCGGATCTATCCCAGGTTACTGTGCGAAATAAGGGAAGAAATAGCTGGGATATCTTCACATCCTCTTTGACTACAGGCAAAGTTCCAGAGGATTGGTGATAAGCCAATGTTTTTTCCTTGTTAAAGAAAGGAAGTAGGGATAATCCAGGAAATTATAGGTCAGAGAGCCTGACATCGGGAAGCTTTTAGAAATGATACTGAGGGATTGAATATATGAACATTTGCAAGAAAATGAATTAGTTAGTGACAGGCATCATGATGTTCGGTCCGCAAATTATATTTAAATTGTAGTAAAAATAAGTTTTTAAATAAATTATACAGCTCTCACCGATTTCCGGTGCAGAGTTGATGGTGCCGGAAATCCGGCTGCCAGAGATTTACAGGAGTCTGGGAGTCCGTAAAACAGCCTCTGCTCAAGTCTCCAGGGATGGGAGAATCGCCCCCATATTGCCTAAGTCTCATCACCGTAGAGGAGTGCGCTGTGAACTTGTATCTTGCAGTTTGATGCTCTCAGTCAGATGCTGTTGTTCCCCACTCACTCAACTTGGGCACAACAGCAATTGTAATACATGTGATTTCAGCATCATGACAGAACTGGCTTGATTATTGAAGGTAGTCATGATGTAAAGATGCCGGCATTGGACTGGGGTAAACACAGTAAGAAGTCTCACAACACCAAGTTAAAGTCCTACAGGTTTATTTGGTAGCAAACGCCATTGATGAAATCACCTGACGAAGGGACAAAGCCCTGAAGTGGTGTTTGCTATCAAATAAACCTGTTGGACTTTAACCTGGTGTTATGAGACTTCTCACTGTACTTGATTATTGAAGACAGTGTAGGGGTAGAAGAGTATTTTTCGGAATATAGATCTGTAGCTAATGGCATTGCACAGGGATCAGTGCTGAGGCTTCTGTTGTTTGTAGCATATATAAATAATCTGGTGGAAAATGTGTGGGGTCTGATTAGTAAGTTTGCGGATGTCACGAAGATTAGTGGAACTGATGAGAGTGCCAGGAATTCCCATTGATGTGGCAGGACCACAGAATCCCGTCATGTGCGAACAACACACCACCTTCAATCAATTGAAAACACACGGCTGAGAATCTTGCCCATTGATATTTTGAAATACCTACTGAAAAAACACTTTCTTTTAAAACATGAAGACCGAAACAAAGCAAAATGTCCATCCCCAATAGTCATAAGGTGAAGTTGCTGGCATTGAATCATACATTTGGGAGAAAGGGGTATGTATCAAACATTACTCTCTATGGTGACTAGCAATTCTTGATGCATCAAAAAAGAAATGAGAGATTGAACTACAGTAAGAGATGCCTGTGGAAGACTAGAATGAAATCTGTTCTGAGGCCTATCTTGTCAGTTACTTAAATATCTAGAGAGAATATAATTGGAAGCTCGGCACTTCAGAACACCACATATTATTCTATGACATGGCTTCTCATTCACAAGTAGTTGCTAGAGAGACTGTGGGAAACCAGTTGGTCATTATTTACCCACATTCAGGTCATGCCCAAAGTTAAGGGAGTATTGGAATAAGATATTCAAAACATTTACAGAGGTATTGAATATTGATAACCGACACTAACTACTCTAGTAGGTACAATTCTAGAAGAGATGAAAGAAAGTAAACATAATTGTCTTTTACAAATTTTGCTTATAGCTGCCATTAGGCACAGGGTGGCACAGTGGTTAGCACTGCTGCCTCACAGCACCAGGGACCTGGGTTCTATTCCCAACTTGGGTTATTGTCTCTGTGGAATCTGCATGTTCTCCCCTGTGTCTGTCTCCCTCTTCAATGCTCCGGTTTCCTCCCACAATCCGAAAGACATGCTGGTTAGGTGCATTGGCCATGCTAAATTCTCATTCAGTGTACCCAAACAGTGCCGAGTGTGATGACAAAGGGATTTTCACAGTAACTTCATTACGGTGTTAATGTGAACCTACTTGTGACACCAATAAATGTGACACAAATAAACTCTAAACTTTAACATAAAGGCACAGTGGTGACATAAATAAAAAAAAAACTTTTAAAAAAATTAAGGATTCTGCCCTCCATTGGAATAAACCTATATGCCCGACCCATGAATCTAGATTATCCAAGGTCAGATAGCTAATTGAGATGTGAAGAATCACCAATGTATCACGCTTACAGAACAAAGAATTCTTTCAAAGATGAACCCTAGTAATGGGAATATTGTTTGTATGAACACAACTACCCTAGAAAGGTTAGGGGGAGGGAATAATGATGTGGAGACTGGGAGCAAGGAAGTTAGCTCCCAGGTAGGGAAGGACTCTAGGCAGGATGAGAGGCAGGTTAGACGAGTGGGGGAGAAGGGAAATGTCCAGTCTGAGGGACTGAGCTGTGTCTATTTTAATGCCAGGAGTGTAGTAAATAAGGTGGATGAACTTAGGGCGTGGATTGCTGCTTGGGATTGTGATGTGGTGGCCATTACAGAGACTTGGATGTCTCAGGGACAGGACTGGGTACTACAGGTCCCGGGATTCAGATCCTTCAGGAAGGACAGGGAGGGAGGCAAAAGAGGTGGTGGAGTGGCACTGTTGATCAGGGACAGTGTCATGGCTGCAGAGAAGGTGGATACCGAGGAGGGAATGTCTACGGAGTCTCTGTGGGTGGAAGTTAGGAATAGCAAAGGGTCGGTGACGTTGCTGGGTGTATTCTATAGGCCGCCCAATAGTGACAGGGAAGTTGAGGTGCAGATAGGGAAACAGATACTGGAGAGATGTAGAAATAACAGAGTTGTTGTGATGGGAGACTTCAATTTCCCAAACATCGACTGGAATATCCCAAGGGTAAGGGGTTTGGATGGGGAGGAGTTTGTTAGGTGTGTTCAGGAGGGTTTCCTGACACAGCACGTGGACAAGCCTACGAGAGGAGAGGCTGTACTGGACCTGGTACTAGCTAATGAACCAGGACAGGTGATGGATCTCTCGGTAGGAGAGCATCTTGGGGATGGAGATCATAATTCTATCTCCTTCACCCTTGCATTGGAAAAGGATAGGATCAGGCAGGCTAGGAAGGTGTTTGTCTGGAATAAGGGGAAATATGAAGACATCAGGCAGATGTTGGGGCGAATAAACTGGAAGGAGGTGTTCTTGGGGAAAAGCACAGAAGGAAGGTGGCAGATATTCAAGGAATGCTTGTCTGGAGCTTTGCACGACAACGTTCCGGTGAGACAAGGAGGTTTTGGTAGGATGCGGGAACCGTGGTGCACGAAGGCTGTGGTGAACATAGTCAGGAAGAAAAGAAAGGTGTATAAAAGGTTCAAAGAGCTAGGAGATGTTGGGGATCTAGAGAAGTATAAGGCTTATAGAAGAGAGCTTAAAAAGGAAATTAGGAGAGCCAGAAGGGGTCATGAGAAGGCCTTGGCTGGTAGGATTAAGGAGAATCCCAAGGCCTTCTACAAATATGTGAAAAGTAAAAGGATGAGAAGAGAAGGGATAGGACCTATAAAAGGTGAAGGGGGAAAAGTCTGTATGGAACCGGAAGAAATGGCAGAGGTGCTTAATGAGTACTTTGCCTCAGTATTCATGGTGGAAAGTGATCTGGGAGGATGCACTACAAGTTTGCGGCAGACTGAAAAGATTGAGTATGTAGATATTAAGGAAGCGGATGTGTTAGAACTTTTAAATGCTATCAAGATAGACAAGTCTCCGGGACCAGATGGGATGTACCCCAGGTTATTGTGGGAGGTGAGGGATGTCATTGCAGAGCCCCTGGCGATGATCTTTGCGTTGTCGATGGAAACGGGAGAGGTTCCAGAGGATTGGACAATTGCGGATGTGGTCTCTATTTTCAAGAAAGGGAACAGGGATAGTCCTGGAAATTACCGACTGGTGAGTCTGACCTCAGTGGTTGGTAAGCTGATGGAGAGGCTTCTGAGGGACAAGATTTACGAGCATTTGGAGAAGTTTAGGTTGATTAGAAATAGTCAACATGGTTTTGTAAAAGGCAGGTCGTGCCTTACGAGCTTAATTGAGTTCTTCGAAAATGTGACTGAACACATTGATGAAGGAAGAGCAGTGGACATGGTGTACATGGACTTCAGCAAGGCATTTGACAAGGTCCCACATGCAAGGCTTCTTGAGAAGGTGAGAGGGCATGGGATCCAAGGGGCTTTGGCCTTGTGGATCTAGAACTGGCTTGCCTGCAGAAGGCAGAGGGTGGTTGTGGATGGCTCTTTTTCTGCATGGAGGTCGGTCACCAGTGGAGTGCCCCAGGGATCTGTTCTAGGACCCTTGCTGTTTGTCATTTTCATAAATGACCTGGATGAGGAAGTGGAGGGATGGGTGAGTAAGTTCGCTGATGACACGAAGGTCGGTGGTGTTGTGGATGGTCTGGAGGGATGTCAGAAGTTGCAGCATGACATCGACAGGATGCAAGACTGGGCGGAGAAGTGGCAGATGGACTTCAACGCGGATAAATGTGTTGTGGTCCATTTTGGCAGATCCAACGGGATGAATGAGTACACTATCAAAGGTAGGAGTCTTAGTTATGTGGAAGAGCAGAGGGATCTTGGGGTCCGTGTCCATAAGACTCTCAAATCAGCCTCCCAGGTGGAGGATGTAGTTAAGAAAGCTTAAGGTGTACTGGCCTTCATTCATCGAGGGATTGAGTTCAGGAGTCAGGAGGTAATGCTGCAGCTTTATAGGACCCTTGTCAGACCACACTTGGAGTACTGTGCGCAGTTCTGGTCGCCTCACTATAGGAAGGACGTGGAAGCTATTGAAAGGGTGCAGAGGAGATTTACAAGGATGTTGCCTGGATTGGGAGGCATGCCTTATGAAGACAGGTTGAGGGAGCTGGGACTGTTCTCCCTGGAGAGACGAAGGTTGAGAGGCGACCTGATAGAGGTTTACAAGATGTTGAGAGGAATAGATAGGGTGGACTCTCAGAGACTATTTCCCAGGGCTGAAATGGTCGCGACGAGAGGGCACAGATTTAAGGTGCAGGGAAGCAAGTACAGAGGGGATGCTAGGGGAAAGTTTTTCACTCAGAGGGTGGTGAGTGAATGGAATCGGCTGCCGTCGGTGGTGGTCGAGGCGAACTCGCTGGGGTCTTTTAAAAGACTTCTGGATGAGTATATGGGATCCAATGGGATTGGGGGTTATAGATAGGTCTATGGCTGGGTAGGTTTTGATGTGTTCGGCACAACTTGTGGGCCGAAGGGCCTGTTTGTGCTGTAGTGTTCTATGTTCTATGTACCCTCTGAAATGGCTACCAGTAAGGACAACGAGGGATGGGCAATAAATGCAAGCCTTGCTATTGATGCCCATGTCCCATAAATGAATAAAAAGCAAGAAAAAAAAACACAGATAGTACCCAACTCAACATTATGTATACTTTATTTGTTTTTTACTGTGTTTTCCGCTATATTTTCTATACACATTTTTCACTGATGTCAGGAACCAACTTTTAGACAGAACAGTTATCATCACCAAATTCTTGTTCGTCTGTTATATCAACATAGTCAGGATATGTAACTTGATTCTCTAAACTGGAAGTGCTTTTATAACACTATTTCTTTTATGTTTCTGTCAACAGCACTGATGATTAATGTGATGTACAATTCCAACTCTTTTACCATTTCAATCTTTTATTTCTGCGTGCTGTGAGACAAGTACAAACAATAAGTTCCAATAAAAACAAAACCACAAGGCCAGTCTCTAGCATTAAAAGCCCTGAGTTAGGAGGAAAGACTGACAAATGTGAGATAATCATTTTGGAAATAAAGGCATGGATTTTAATCTTTTTAACTTTATGGCAATGGTCAGCTCTCAAATCACTCACCAATACATCCATCGTTAAATAATGAAAACATACAAGCTGGTTGAAAAGATCTGCAATACACCTCACTCAGGACTCCACAATGACATATTCAATGCACCTAATGTTCACCTTCCATCACAGAATATTTAAATTGCTGCATGTGGAGTAATCTCAGTAAGAAGTCTCACAAACACCAGGTTAAAGTCCAATAGGTTTATTTGGTAGCAAACACCACTAGCTTTTGCAGTGCTGCTCCTTCATTAGGTGAGTGAGAATTCTGTTCAGAAACTAGGATATATAAAGACACAAACTCAATTTACAGAATAATGATTGGAATGTGAGTCTTTACAGCTAATCAAGTCTTAAAGGTACAGACATGTGAGTGGAGAGAGCATTAAGCACAGGTTAAAGAGATGTGTATTGTCTCCAGCCAGGACAGTTAGTGAGATTTTGCAAGGCCAGGCAAGTCATGGGGATTACAAACAGTGTGACATGAATCTAAGGCCCCAGTTGACTCCATCATCATATGTGCAAAACTTGGCTATTAGTTTCTGCTCAGCGATTCTGCTTTGTTGTATGTTTTGAAGGCCACTTTGGAGAACGCTTACCCGAAGATCAGAGGCTGAATGTCCGTGACTGCTGAAATGTTCCTCAACAGGAAGAGAACACCTTTGCCTGGTGATTGTTCAATCGTGTTCATTCTTCCATTGTTGTAGTGTTTGCATGGTCCTTGTAATGTACCATGCCTTGGGACATCCTTTCCTGCAGCATATCAGGTAGACAACATTGGCCTAGTTGCAAGAGTATGTACTTAGTACCTGGTGGATGGTGTTCTCACATATGATGATTGCATCCATGTTGATGATCCGGCGTGTCTTGCAGAGGGTTTTGTAGCAGGGTTGTGTGGTGTTGTGGTCACTGTTCTCCTGAAGGCTTGGTAGTTTGTTGTGGACAATGGTCTGTTTAAGGCTGTGCATTTGTTTGAAGGCAAGAAGTGGGTGTGTGGGGATGGCGAGATGTCCATCTTCACTGATGACATGGTGAAGGATCCGGAGCAGATGTCGCAGCTTGTCCACTCCAGGGAAGTACTAAATGACTAAAGGTAATCTGTCTACCTTGTCCCATGTTTGTCTTCTGAGAAGGTTGGTGCGGTTTTTCGCTGTGGCGCAGTGGAACTGTTGATCGATGAGCTGAGTGCCATATCCTGTTCTTATGAAGGCATCTTTCAGAATCTGGAGATGTCTGTTGCGACCTGCCTTATCCAAGCAGATACTATGGACATGGAGGGCTTGTCCATAGCGGGTGGCTTCTTTAACGTGTTTAGGGTGGAAGCTGGAGAAGTGGAGCATTGTGAAGTTATCCATGGGTTTGCGGTACAGTGAAATGCTGAGGTGACTGTCCTTGATGGAGGTGCGTGTGTCCACGAATGCAACCGATTTCGGAGAGTAGTTCACGGTGAGTTTGATAGTCGGACGGAACTTATTGATGTCCGCATATAGTTGTTTCAGTGATTGTTCACCATGAGTCCAAAGGAAGAAAATGTTATTGATGTATCTAGTGTATAGCATCGGTTGAAAGTCCTGTGCGGTGAAAAAGTTTTGTTCAGGCCTGTGTGTGAAGATGTTGGCATATTGAGGTATGAATTTGGTTCCCATGGCTGTTCTGTGTATCTGGATGAAGAACTGGTTAACATAGAACATAGAACAATACAGCACAAACAGGCTGTTCGACCCACGAGTTCCGCCGATCACATCTACCAATCCACAGACCTATCTATAACTCCCTATCCTATTCTTTTCCATATACTCATCCAGAAGTCTCTTAAAAGACCCCAGTGAGTTTGCCTCAACAACCTCCAACGGCAGTCGGTTCCATTCACTCATCACCCTCTGAGTGAAAAACCTACTCCTGACATCTCCTTTGTATTTGCTTCCCCGCACCTTAAATCTGTGTCCTCTCGTAGTGACTATTTCAGCTTGGGGAAATAGTCCCTGAGAGTCCACCCTATCTATTCCTCTCAACATTTTATAAACCTCTATCAGGTCGCAACTCAACCTATGTCTCTCCAGTGAGAAGAGTCCCAGCTCCCTCGATCTATCTTCATAAGGCCTGCCTCCCAATCCAGGCAGCATCCTTGTAAATCTCCTCTGAACCCTCTCAATAGCCTCTACCTCCTTCCTATAATGAGGCGACCAGAACTGCACACAATACTCCAAGTGGGGTCTGACAAGAGTCTTATAGAGCTGCATCATTACCTCCTGACTCCTAAACTCTATTCCTCGATTAATGAAGGCCAGTAAACCGTACGCCTTCTTGACCACTTCCTCCATCTGCGAGGCTGATTTAAGAGTCCTATGGACCCGGACCCCAAGATCCTTCTGCTCTAAACACAACTAAGACTCCTACCCCTTATATTGTACTTCTTCATCCCATTATTCCTGCTAAAATGGACCACTACACATTTATCTGCGTTAAAGTCCATCTGCCACTTCTCCGCCCAGTCTTGCATCCTGTCTATGTCCCGCTGCAGTGAAAGGAATTTTTCATTGGTTGTTGAAGGTGAAGACGTTATGGTCCAGGATGAAATGGATGAGTTATAAAATCACATCTGGAGATTGGTTGTTGTTGGCGAAGTATATTGAGGCAGTTGCAGCAATGCTATTGCCATGGGGATGCCAGTGCAGAGCGCCAAGACATCCATTGTGAAGAGGAGTGCTCCTGCAACTGCTCCATGTGTGCTGAGTTTCTACAGGAAGTCCGTAATGTCATGACAAAAGCTTGGGGTTTTTTGCATATGGGTTTTGGAATGCCCTCACCGTAGCCAGAGAGGTTCTTGCACAGGGTCCTATTATCTGATACGATGGGAAGGCCAGGTATGTTTGCTTATTGCATCTTTGGGGTGCAGTAGAGATCTCCAACAGCGGGAGTGCGCGGGATGAGAGCATGGAGGATACTCCGAAGGTCCGGATCAAAGATTTTGATCAGTTTGTTGAGTTGCCGGGTGCGTTCTTTGGTCCGACCTGCGGGTAACTGCCTGTGGTTTTCCTTGTTGTTCAAATTTCCTTTGTCTTCCGAGAAAGTAGAACATTGCTGGGCTTTCATATGTATAGTGTCAGTATGGGGGGACCAGGACATGTTTTGGCGATCTGGACACCTAAAAACATGAAGCTTTTGACCATTTCTACTTCATCCTCATTGATATAGACAGGGGCATGTTCTCCAATATGCTTCCTGAAGTCGATGATTATCACCTCTGCAGTTGTCAGTACACTTCTTTGCAATATTCTGTTCTGTTCAGTGTGACGGTGGCCCCTTCTTGCTTACCAATCACATAATCAACGTAATATAAAATGTGACTGAAGCACACTGACCGCACAATGGTTAAAAAAACAAGAGATGAGATTTTCCAGCTCGAAACCGGAGAATCCCGCCTGAGGTCAATGGACCATTGTGTAGTTACCCCACCTGCTAGTACTCCTGTGATGGGTAGCATGGGAGAATTCCCTCCAAAATTCCTTTATTCCACTATCATTAGAACTGTATAAATTGTCAAAGGAAATTTTTACTCCAAGAAAAGAAATCACAGAGAATATTCACCATTGAAACTCCAGATCTTGTTCATAGCTCCTGAACAGAGCACAAACCAGGTATGTTCAGATTTATCTTGTTGTCCAGTCCCTGGCTTCTATCCTGTTCTCCTTTCTTTCCATGAGGCTTCTCGGACCTCAAAATGCTGCCTGTCAGTCTAACTGGGTTGCCAATTCCCGCTTCCAACTCTTTCACCTTTCTCAGGAGTTTCAACTTACCCGAGGCTCTTGCCTGACTGCTGATGATATGCCCCGGCTTTGTCCTGGCTGCTTTCTTTTTTGCCTCACAGGATCTGGCCCTATTCCTTGGATTGTCAAAGACACTGCTCCCTGCAGAGAGAAACCCGCAGGGGCTGACCAGTTCCCCTGCTCAGTGCTCTATCTCATCATTGTCATCTGCTGCCAGAGGCCCTGCTGGATTAAGAAAGGCAGGATCTTGTAGATACAATCAGGGGCTATGTCATGGATTGTATGTTCTGATGTACCATGTAACTGTCAAATGACCAGCAAATATATATATCTGGGTCAAGACTATGGCTGAAAGCAGGATAACATGGCTCAATAAAAAATGATATCAAAACCAATCCAAAGCAGTCAATTGTGAGCGTATATCTGAATTTGGTTTACTTTGGCCATTTTTTCTTTTAAGCAGTCTGCTTTTTCCTTATACATGTAGGAACACAGAGATAGGGATATCCAATTAGAGATTCTGTTCAGAAAATCCCAGTTGGGGGCTGTGGGATTTGTACATCAGGAATCTAAAGTGCAGAATTATGGACAATATTTTCCTTTGCACATATATATTGACATCATATTTGCTATCGATAGTTATCTCTATGTAGTGGCTGATCATCTGCATCAACAAATGGATATTAGCTTTTCTATTTGAGCTCTTCCAGTTCTTCCTTTCTCTCCTGAAGGTGCTGATTTCTTCCAGGGCTATGGTTCTGCTTTTATCTTATCAATACAGTAAATGGGTCAGCAGACTACTTGGGCAAGGTGATTGTAGCCAAGCTTATTCCTTTTCTTTGCCAGGCCCCGACTTCCCGCAGTTTAAGATGCAGAGGTGATAGTCATTGACTTCGGGAAGCATATTGGAGAACATGCCCCTGTCTACATCAATGAAGATGAAGTAGAAATAGAACATAGAACATTACAATGCAGTCCAGGCCCTTTGGCCCTCGATGTTGCGCTGATCAGTGGAACCAATCTAATAACCCTCTAACCTAAATTATTCCAATGTTTTCCATATGCCTATCCACTGACCATTTGAATGCCCTTAAAGTTAGCGAGTCCACAACTGCTGCAAGCAGGACATTCCATGCTTTTACTACCCTCTGAGTAAAGAACCTATCTCTGATATCCGTCCTATAACTACCACCCCTCAATTTAAAGCTATGTCCCCTCGTATTAGCCATCACTATCTGAGGAAAAAGCCGGCACTGTCTAACCCTCTGATCATCTTGTATGCCTCAAATGGTCAAAAGCTTCATGTTTTTAGGTGTCCAGATTACCAACAATATGTCCTGGTCCTCCCATGCCGACACTATCGTTAAGAAAGCTCACCAACGCTTCTATTTTCTCAGAAGACAAAGGAAATTTGACATCTCCATTGCAACTCTCACTAATTTTTACAGATGCACCATAGAAAACATTTTTTTTCTGATTGTATCACAGTTTGGTATGGCTCCTGCTCTGCCCAAGAAACCACAAAGGGTCGTGAATAAAGCTCAGTCTATCATGCAAACCGGCCTCCCATCCATTGACATTTCTACATTTTCCGCTGTCTTGGAAAAGTAGCCATCATAATTAAGGACCCATGCGCTTGAACATTCTCTCTTCCACCTTCTTCCATTGGGAAAGAAAAACATAAAATTCTGAGGCTAAGACCAACCGCCTCAAGAAAAGTTACTTCCCTGCTACCATCAGACTTTTGAATTGACCTATTCTGCACTAAGTGAATCTTTCTCTGCATCCAAGTTATGACTGAAACATTCTGCGATCTCTTCTTTCCTTCTCTCTGAATGGTATGCTTTGCCTGTATAGCACGCAAGAAACAAAACTTTTCACTGTATTCTAATACATGTGACAATAACACATCAAATCAAAAACATCCTGAACACAAGGAAAGTAAGATTACCTTTTTGCAAATCTCTAACGCCACTGTATTGTTTGCAACCTCCCGCTCGAGCACCTGCCACAACAGACAGTCCTCAATCTACACCTGTATCAAAAAAATGTTTTTTTTTTATGTTTTCAGTACTTTGTAGAAAGGAGGCATTAGCTTATCATTGAGATTTCCCTCAGTCATAAGTTGGCTTAAATGACACTCAAGTGGGCACCTGAACTCTTCGTATCAATTCCATGACTTGAATGAGTAGAAACTAATTGCACTCAAGTGATGTTCCAGCTGTGGTTGATTACAGAATCACAGTTGGTAGCACATAGAATCAGAAAGTGTAATTTCAGGCCTCACTACAGGGACCTGAATGAGCACATAATCACGCCAGCATAGCACTTGAAGTGCCACCTTTCAGCTAGGACCCATAACCAAAATCCCACATGCTCTCTCAAATGGATGTAAAAGATCTCAGAGTACTTATTCAAAGAAGAGTAAGGAATCTCCTCCCGGTGTCCCAGCCAAAATCTATCTTTCAATCAGTGTTCTGATTGACTGACTCTGGAGAGTCAGCTGGCAAAGGTTGGAATTAGAGTCAATCTTCACACACTTTTATGCGCATTTATTTACAGAGATGCACATTACAAACATGCACCTTGTAAACCAAGAACCGTATCTTGGGTGTGTGCCTATTCATCAGTGCACGAGTGAATCCCCAATTAATGCCCACCACCTGCATGCAATTAGAAACTAACATATATGTAACAACAGTGAAACCGATTATTTAGTCATTATCACATTGCTGTTTATGGCAGCTTGAAGTGCCTACAAGTGACTGCTGCATTTCCCAATCTTACAACAGTAACTTACCTTGTTGAATAGTGTTTTTGAACATTCTGAGATTATAGAATGGATTATCAGAAGCAAGATTTATTTTTCGTTCTGCATTTCTATGATTAAGCCTTAATGGTGCTGTGATGGCTCATAGAGAATCTGCACAACAAAAGTAGGAAAAACATTGGGAGATTTGTTGTCAGCATGCAAGGCTGACAACAAATGGACTCCAAGTCCATTTGCTGACACTGTTCAGCTAATCTCCTTCAGGTAGAGACCATCTTGATGAGGAAGCAGTTTGCCATTCTTCTGGTGTTGAGTCCATCTCCATCAGGAATCTGCTGCTTCTGCACAATGCTTGAAATCCTACCTCCAATGAGCAATCTCTAACTGGTTTGATACACGTAGAATAGAGTCCCTATGATGCTGTAGGAGGCTGTTCAGCTCATCAGATATACACCAACTCGTCCACCCAGGCTCTATCTCCCTAATCCCTATAATTACCCTGCTAATCCTCTTAACCTACACTAACGGTCGATTTAGGGTGGCCAATTCATCTAGTTTGCACATCTTTGAACTGTGGGAGGATATTGGAACATCCGGAGGAAACCCACGCAGACATGGGGAAAACGTGGAAGTTCCACACAGACAATCACTCCAAGCCTGGAATCGAACCCAGGTCCCTGGCACTGTAAGGCAGCAGTGCTAACCACTGAGTGACCATACGTCTTGTACCATGACTGTTGAGCCCCATAAATTTGAGAGTTAAATTCAAGAAGACTTCCATTTTTTTGAATGACGCTGGCAAAGCTTGTTCTTGTTTGGAATCACTTATTGGGGTTTGAAGGGAATGCACTATCGATAGCCTTCCTATCAGTAGCTTATCTCCGCATTGTAACTGAAAGATGGCCTTAGTTCCCAAATACGGTCTGCACAAGCCAGATCTCTAATCCGATACCCACATGTCTCACCTTCATCAATTTGATCAATTTGTTAAATGTGCTATCACTGTTCCAATGTACTTTTAACAATAAAAATAAGCTGCAGACTTTTAAGAGCCTAGCTAGCAAAGCATTCCATAAGCCAAGTCCCCTGAATAAACTTTTCTGCGCCAATGAGGAAAGTGTGTCCCATCAGAATATTCAATGTGGCCAAACCCCCTGGGCCATTAGCTCAACAAATACACTTGTATTATTGGACCAGATCAGCTTCTTTTTATCCATTAATGAAACAGAACAATGTCTCTGCAGGATCTGAGTCCAGAAGGCGGGGAAGGAGTTGCCAGGATAGGAAACATTGATTTTTCTCTTTCCTTGCTGAGGCTGTTTGTTATACTTAGCCAAGATGAGCTAGCCCAGCATTGACCCGAGATTGAACTTGAGTTCTTTCTGGTGGTAGCAGTGTTTAAATGTGTTTTCCTAAAAACAAATGAAATGTTTGCTTGGGAATCTTAGTTGGTCAGATGTATTTTCTGTCTCAGTTGGGCAGTGCAATGTATTGGGCCCAGTTTTACAATCACGTGATGCCCATTTGAAAACTTGGTAAAGTCAGGCATGAGGTGAATAGCTCCATCCATGATCTCCTTTGTACCAGTTCCCCTTCAATAAAGCCTGAAAATGGCCACAATTGGGATAACACCCAAAACAGGCGCAATGGCTATTTAAATGCATTTGAATGCATTAAACTTTACAGGCACTCCCCCTTTACCACTACATTTGCCACCCAGAATCAGCACAAAACAGATGTGCTGCATAGAAGTTCTATTCGGGTGCTCCAGTTAGTGAGGAGTAAGTTGCCTAGCATCCGATGGGCTTTCTGCTTGAGATCAGTGGGGGCTGGGGGAGGGAAGGAGCATCCACCGGCACTTTGCCTGAAATTGATGGGGAAGGTCCTCGCAATCGGTCTGAGTGGCGGGGGTTGAGGGACAAGAGGGTCAGTAATACTGTGGGAGGATGGGGCAATGTCTGTAGTAGTCCAGGGGAAGGCAATATACGGTCCAGGAGGGATGTGGCAGGGACCTTCATTCTATCATTTTTTTCCCTGCGCATGCGCAGTTGGACGTGCTGACTGGAACGGCAAGATTTTGGGCACGTTAAGTCTCACCCCACAGGCTTCCGTGGCGCGATTCAAAATCATTGATTTGCAGGCAGAGTGTGTGTGGTGGCACCTCAGAATGGATCTGAAACACTCCCAGTTTCAAGCCTGTCCAGCACTTAGAAACAAAATGGTAAAATAGGGCCCATTAAGTTCCAAGCCCAAATAGGGTTAATTAATCACATATCACGATGGTGTTGATGTGAAATAGTAGGTGGGATTTTATAGCCTAGTACATCCTGAAACTGTAAAATCCCGCCCAAGGTCAATGGGTCTTTCCATGGTGTTGCCCGTTCTGATCCTTGTGGCAGGCAATGGGCTGTAAAATTCTGGCCAGCAAGGGGGGAAATGCTCCTCTGTGGAAAAGAACTTAAAATCTCTATCCTTTGGACTCACAGATATCTGGTCAGTACTGTCACCCAGCTATAAAAGAAAAACACATTTCCAACGTGGATATTGACCTTTTGGTAGATCAATAGCTCTTATGCTGTCATCGTTCAATTTAATAAGCACCAGAACTTTACATTAGAATGTAATTATCCCTTTCTATCTCTGCAATACAAAACAATTATATTGGATTTCCTATTTAAAGTCCTGGAATATATGAAACATTATTTTTTTATATGTCAATAACTGCAGACTAGTTTGAATCAGCAGGAATTCTTTATCTCTGACTTCTCTTCATTTGTTATTAAAGGACAAATTGATAGCAAATTAAGTGTTGGAAACATGCTTATGTGAGGTAAGATGATGGCATAATCCCCAGCTGGTTGTCACCAGTGCAAAGCAAACTGAATTGTAAGGATTGCCTTACAGCACGGACTCATATTTCTCATGTAAAAAGTCGAAATTCAACATTGCACAGTGTTAAACTGTTCAATTACTTTCTAAGGGTTATTTTCTGATGTTGCACTGCAAGGCCATTGTCAATGCAGTACAAGGAGTGAGATTAAGTGATGGGAAAATTATAATAAGTATTGTTTAAGTTTACAAAATTTGCTTCTGATACTGTAGCTTATATTTCATAATTACTGACTGAATTGCCTTTCTTTAGTATTGCATGGATTAAGATCTTTTTTATAAAATTTCTTTCAGTAATATTTTCATGCAGTTATATCACATAGAAAGGGATGAAAAGATTAAGTGGCGTGCTATCAGAAGAAATTAAATTCTTTAGTATGCACTGCATACATTCCTTGCAACTCAGTGCTTTTGTGGCAACCAATTGATGATTCTTCTGAGAAAAAACAAGCATTTAAATTCATAGCCTTTGAAATATCTAGCGGAAGGATCATAGTGCAGGAGAGACAATAGGATCGTATTGCTATTCACCTCAAAAGTTCGAAGATCACTCGCCTTTAGGAAACTTGTCCAGGGTTTATTTCCATTGAAATCTGTCAATTTGCAGCTTTTACTGTGACGGCAAAAATCACTTCCCACATTACTTATCTGAATAGCAGAATATCTTGCTACTCATTAAGAACCTAGACAAAAAAAACACTAGATGCTTTTGATGGAGTTGAAAAAAGTAGATGAAAGCTTTACTCCCACGTATTGAGCATTATGGAATCTTCACTTCTCAAGTACTGGCAGCTTGCTGAATTTATTGTAATGAAACTCAAATTAAAAATCTTCATTCGTCTCTTGACCTTTCTCCTTGACCCTGGATTCATAGCAATGATCAGGAAATATGGAATGAACGTGTGTATATAAATCTAGAACGTACAAATGGCAAAGATGCATTAGAAGCTTCTTATTTCAGTATTGTACAAAAGATTGATAACACAATACTTACGTTTGTGCTTTAATGCAATTACTCACAGATGAGCAATTGAATATTTATCTTAAATGGATGGTTAACTTACAAGAATGAAGTCGGTTGAAGTGTCTCCACATACACATTCTTGGTGAGATAGAATTCATAGGCTTACAGTCGAACTATTATTCTAAACTAATAGAAACCAATACTGTATTTTTTTTCAAATAAAAGAGTCCTTTTAGCAAAGGTCTGTTGTCCTTTGCTGATCATAACTAAACTGCAGGTGGGACCAATAAAAAGGCAACTCATAACAGACTTTGTGCATTGAAGCTTGAGTACACAATGGAGACAATGGTGCAGAGACCCAGTGAAAATACTGCACTGGCATTGTATAATGTCAAAGTTCATTATTCACAACTTCTTCACTAACCATTTACTTCAATTCAGGGCCATGGGGAGTCAGAGCCTATCCTGACAGAGGCTGGGCTCTAAGTAGGATGCACCAGGACAGGCTGCTAGTCTATCATAGGGCACATGCTCACAGACAACCTGAGGGGCAACTTATCTTGGCCAATCCATCCAACATCTTTGGGCAGTGGGGGGAAGCAGGAACACCCAGTGAAAACCTGTGCAGACACAGGGAGAACATACAAACTGTAACAGTCAGTCATCAGAATTGTACCTTGGTCCCTGGAGTTGTGAGGCATCAGTGCTAACCACTGTGCCACCTTGTTACCTTTTGTTTATGACTATTAAACCAATTATTTTTAACCCTTATAGGTGTTGTTGCAACTATACAGGGCCTTGGTGAGGTCACATCTGGAATATTGTGTGCAATTTTGATCTCCTTTTCTGTAGAAGGATGTTTTTTGCGCTTGAGGAAGAGCAACAAAGGTTTACCAGGCTGATTCCAGGGATGGCGGGACTGATGTATGAGAAGAGATTGACAATTGTTAGGACTATTTTCACTGGAGGTTAGTTGAATGAAAGCGGATCTCACAGAGACTTATAAAATTCCAACAGGACTAAACAGGATACCTACAGGGAGGATGTTCCTGACGGTGGGGTAACACAGAACTAGGTTCACAATCTGTAGATTCGAGGTTGACCATATAGGACGGAAATGAGGAAACATTTCTTCACCCAAAGAGTGATGAGGCTGTAGAATTCATTACCACAGGAAGTAGCTGATACCAAAACATGTGTTCAAGAGGCGGCTAGATCTGGCATTTGGGGTGAATGGGATCAAAGGTTATGAGGAGAAAGCAGAATTTGGTTATTGAGTTGGATGATCAGCCATGATTGTAATGAATGGCGGAGCAGGCTCGAAGGGACAAATAGCCCCTTCTGCTTCTACCTTCTATGTTTCTATGTTTCTATGCTATATTTCTTTTTAATACTTAAAGCATTTTAGAATTTATTTTTCAGATAGATTAGGAATTAAAATGGCATCACTTTATTTTAATCGTCAGAATTCCGATTTAAAAATTATAAGCAAAAATGCATTTCAGGCAATGTTGTCCTTCATTATAGGATGATGATTGCAACATTTCTGGCCAGCAAGGTGATAAGAAGATAAGCCAATCTTTTCGCTTTGTGTCCATTGCACTTGTCATAGAGATCCGGAGAAGGAAAACCCTGGGGTAAATTTCCATCTGCATGCCTGGTGTAAAAATAACATCGAGGGGAATTTACTATGACGAAAAACTGGTCAGGGAGAGTTGAGCACCCATTGTTGAACCTACCAGGGAAATGTGGTCTATCTTCACTCAGTGATAAGGTGCCACAAGGAAACAGCTTGATTCATATCTTCGCCCTTTTAACTGCAACTAGTCTAAGGCAGAATGATAGGATGTTACTACTGTAATGCACCGTGCTGTGGATTGATAGGATTCGAGTCAGTATATAATTCTCCAGTCTCCTGCAGAGAAGCTGTGAAAATTACAAACTGAGCTATTTGGAGCTGTTTTCATGTTACGGGTCACAAAGTGGGAGAGAGGGAGTGGAGCAGATCATCATCTGCTCCTTCAGCTGTAAGGGAGTGCATTCAATAGAAAAAAACCTGAACGATGGAAAAGTAGAGAAGTTGCAAATTAACTTAACTGACACCTTGTCCAGTTGGGTTAACGATTGAAATAGCACCTAATCATTCCAAAAGGTTTGTTGAGACCACATTGTCTGGAGCTGTTTAGCTGTTTGATAACTGCTTTCAGTTCCACAAAACGTCAGTCTCATTTATTCTCTGCTAAGTTTGTGCTGTAGGGGTGGCACAATAGCATAGCGGTAAGCACTACTTCTTCACAACACCAGGAATTTGGGTTTGATTCCTGGCTCGGGTCACTGTCTGTATGTTTGCATGTTCTCCCATGTCTGCATGCATTTCCTCCAGGTCCCCTCGTTCCCTCCCACATTCTGAAAGTCATGCTGGTTATGTGCATTGACCCGAACTGGTGCCAGATTGTGACAACTCAGGGAATTTCAAAGTAACTTCATGTTAATGTAAGCTTGTGACTAATAAATAGACTTTAAGTCACTTTCTATGATTTTTTTTTTCTCTGCTATCTGATTCATCAGGACACAATCATATGATGATAAATGTATTGTTTATGTTCCATTGCAAGTTACATTCTTCTGTTGTTGCAACTTGGAATACTGGATCATATAGGTGCATTACATCATTACGTAGGTTGTATATTTGCACAACCTACAATCTGATTTGCTTCCCATTAATTTAAATAGACAGGAAGTTGAGTGGGTTTCCTTGGTGCATACACTCATCCTACAAGGATTCCTCAATGTGATGGTACCAGAAACTTGACCAGAAATATCAATCTGAATTTAGCATTACTATAAAATGGTGTTGGCTTCAAATTGACACCATGATGAGGTAAATTATTTGATTGCAATGGGGTGTCTGTGTGTATATATATATATATAAAGAGTGTTTTAAACTTTGAGTGTTTTGACTTTGAAGAACAGATATGAACAGACTTTCTGGTAGGGTGA
Source organism: Sphyrna mokarran (assembly GCA_024679065.1). NCBI lineage: Eukaryota > Metazoa > Chordata > Chondrichthyes > Carcharhiniformes > Carcharhinidae > Sphyrna > Sphyrna mokarran. The sequence goes on from JAGIQG010000007.1 coordinate 103,452,443, forward strand.
AATCTAAAGAAAGGATGAACATTTATTCACCCAGCACCCAAAAAGTAAATGCAACCAATCTCCTTCAAATACTCAGACATACATTGACATAAGAGAAGATGAGAACTAGAGATGAAACAGGCACTTAGATTGCTAACAGAATAACAAAAAACAAGTCATGTTTTCTCAACCAGTCCTATAAGATGAAAGGCATTGCATGACTGAAGGATTCCTCTCTCTTGACTCTACGGAATCAATGTAGGTTGGAAATGTCTGTTTTCTTTCATAAGAAGTTTCAGTCAGTACTGTAAAGTACAGGAAGTATAATCTTGAGATTGAAAACAAATTTCAACCTCTATTCATGGCCTGGGATAACTGTCTGTTTATGGTAGGGTTCTTTAAGAGTGATGATCTATCTGTCCTGCTGGTCACCAATCTGCCTTGGTGGGCTTACTTGTGGAGTCAGGTTTCAACCATATCGCCAGCTGATTTTGATCATGTGATGGTAGTTTTGATGTGTTCCTTTGTTCACATAATGGGTTGGAGCCAAGATGGTTGATACACAATGCAGGGGAGATTGATATCCGGTAATATACGAGTTACGATTAGCTCAGTGAAAGCTCTGATCTGATATTTTATCTTTATGGTGCTGACAGTTTTGATAAACATTGTCCTTAAAATTCTTTCTATTGGAATGGTAAGTGTCAGTCAACCTGCACCTGGAAGCCACTGCTGCATTTTTAACTTGCCAGATATTTTGGGCTCTATTTTCATCCTTGACGGAATTGTGAAGAATCAGGAAAATTCCAGGCATAGTCCATCTATCTTGGGGGAAAGTTCACATGATGACAGAATTTTCAATGCAGGGGGAACAAAAGAGGTGATGTGGGGATTTGCAAGCTGCAGTTGAGCCAGCCAACTTAGGTAAACGTCGGAGGCATCCACAGCGGTGCCAAGTGGCAAGATAGATGTTTAAAAGGCCCATCTCTGTGATGTGGGATTTCACCCCCCAATTTCAATAAAAACTGAAATGTCTTCCTGTATTCACTCATCAGAGCCCCTGTTTTTCCTGGGTTCTCAGCCAAATCTTATTATATATTATTGGCTGTGAGTCTAGGCATCCTTTAGAATACTCAAATAACTGAATCTCAGGCGAAGTATTACTTGATTGATAGCTCGGATCTATGCTCACATTTGCATAATGCTTACTTATACAAGATAAAGACATTTCAAGTGCTTGCGGTTTTTGCTATTGATATTTTAAATCGTCTGGACGATTGACACTTTTAAGGTTTATAGTAAAAATGGTATTTTTTATAAAGAAAATGGAAAGTTATCAATGAATGATAGGTTTTATAAAGCATTTTTAACACAGCCTTCTGCCATAACAATATTCATTGGTTCCATACAATATATAATGCGTGACTGAGATAGAAAACTATGACATGGTGGAGGGGGCGGGGGGGCATGAGGGATCATGGGGTGGGGAGTGCACACACTTCAGGATGGATGGCATATCTTGTCTTGGTGTTCAAGAGGAGGACCTCTTTAACTGACATTTGAAAAGGTTCTCTTACACAGACGAGGACATGCATATCCCCACAAAGGAATAAGCCAGGTTGGAAATGCAGCATGTAGGTTTGCAACACAAACTAGCCTACGCCTTTAAAACACCCTGGCGAAAATCAAAAGCCCTAGCAATGTACTTGGTCTATCAGTACATCAATGTACTGGCAAATCTCAGAAACAGGTCCACGCTGTCCTTTGGAAAGCTCCCTGGAGTCGCCATAATTCCACAAAAATCTTTCTCTCTGTCCAGCAACAACAAATGGAAGTCACCTGATTTTTCAGAAACAATTTTGAAAGAGTGCTGAGTCTTTTATTCCAACTGCATCCTTTCTTTCAATAAGGCAGCATCCACTGCCCAATCATATTTACATGCCTGATGTGACCATCATGGATAATAGTGCAAAACTATTATCATAAACAAAAATAACCAGTCATGTGGGACTGGATTAGCCACTATTACTCATGGAATCCCTACAGTCCAGAAAGAGGCCATTCAGCCCATCAGGTCTGCATCAACTCTTTGACAGAGTCCATTACCCAGGCCGTCTCTCTGTACACTGACCCGGGCTAATCCATCTAACCCGGATATCTTTGGAGGAAACTGGAGCACCCGGAGGAAACCCATGCAGACACGGGGAGATTGTGCAAACTCCACACAGACCCAAGGCTGGAATTGAATCTGTGTGCCTTGGCGCAATGAGGTAACAGTGCTAACCACTGTGTTACCGTGTCCCATCTTTCCCAATTTTCATTCTATTAACTTCAATCAAAGTTAACATTGGAAGAAATGCAGTTAGTTCAACATTGTCCATTTTACATTGCAGCCCAATCTCAAGATGAGCCCGTGAGGATCATTCAACTTTCAAGGCTGAGATGATTCCAGAGTGAAGTAGGGCTAGACCACCCTCTGCAGAATGAGCATCTCCCTGCGCTGTGGCACCACGAGCAACACTTTCCAAGCTCCTGCATCCCAACCAATACGTCTCTTCACTTGTCCAATGATCTGTCCAGTGGTTGCTAATTGCTTGCAGCAATAGTACTGAAAACATGCTTCACTAGTCCACAATATGTACGTGCCTCAGAGGTTTTAGAAGTTCATAAGATAGAGGAGGAGAATTAGACCACTCAGTCCATCAAGACTACTCCACCATTTGATCATGGCTGATATGCTCCTCATTCCCACTTTTCTGCCCTCTCCCCATAACCCTCCAACCCATTACCAATTAAAAATCTAAGTGGCTTTCTTGTAAATACTGTGTGCAGTTTTTAGCACTGTTCCCCTTAGTTACACACCTTGCTAAGTACACGTTCCATTCATTTGTTTTCCCTCGTGAATCTGTTGATAAAATTAAAAATTAAACTATTTGTTCTCAGGATTTACTTGAAGCTTCTGTGTGTGCCACAGGTTAACACATCGAACATGACTGTGTTCGATTCCAGTGTGAGATATTTTAATTAAGACCTGTGGCGATTTGAGTCTCAGAGCTCTCTTGGCTTGCCTTTCTCTTAACAGAAGCACTGGAACTGAAAGATGCCATTCCATCTCTTAAGTATGTTCTGCTGCCATTCAAGTAGATTGTGTTTTATCTGTACATCATGTTTATTTATCAGCCGTTGGACCCTACCCCTTGATTCACTTCCCTGACAAAAAAAAAAACTATTGATCAACAGTTTTAATGATCCTGCATCCAGTCCTAATTATATAAGAGGAATGAAAGATTCCGCACTGTATAACACAGAGAGCGATTTTGAGCTCACACTCTTCATCTGCGGGAAGAGAGGAGGGTGAATAAAATCCTGAAAGTGGGATTTGTACTGATGAGTTTCTGAGTTCCGTCTCGCTGGCAGAGTTGGGCAAAATGCACCTTGTGGCCATAGAAAGCTCATTTTACTACATTACTGTGTCATTTGCGAGCACGGTCTTTGGGACTTCCCCCCTCCACTGGATATTCAGCGAATGCTGGTGTGACATTGCGCTGGCGCTGTTTACAACAGCTCTACATAAACATGAACCTGGCATCTTCACCTCCGAATGGGATTGCGGAGTTGAACACTCAGGCAGCCAACACCCTCCATGGTGTGCAGTATTCAGGGGGCATCAGAGAGTTAGTAGGGAACATGGATAAGTGCAACTCAGGGTCAGAAGTGGGGAGTGCCACAATCACCATATCACGTACAGCCTTCCCCTCTCTTGTTTTAATCCTTGCTTTAACGAGGTTGTGAAGACTGGTATGCAAGCAGTGCTTCCCATTGTCCTCCTTATTGGGGCTGGCCAGAAGGTAGAAGGGCTTGAAAACAAAAAGCTCAGCACTGTGGCCAAAAGTGAGTTACTGAATGAGGTGCCATGACAGGCTGGGCTCATTCCAGCACAGCAAATAGATCTCCCACATACGGACGAGCATCTATCCAGTTATGTGGTGCCAGCAGTGTAGTCCCTTACGAGGTGTCATTGCCAAGGTGCTGAAGCTATTGGTTGCACTCTATGGGAGAATGATATGACTTGCATTGAGGATAGAGCAAGCTCCTCGCATCCTCAGCAACACGTCTGACTCCAGCCTGGCAGACAGCTTCAAGGTCCTTCCATTAAAAGGCTAATCACAGGGCTCAGAAACACTGGATGAACAGTGTCAACTAATACAGGCTCCACCCATGTCAGGGGTCTTGGTGTTCACCTCCATCTTACAGCTGAGGTGAACAGCCTGGCAACAGCTCAACAGCCTTTGGCCTTGTGATCACGAGTAAACACTACAAAACATGAAGGAGGCCTGATGGAAGGAGGGCTGAGGAAGTTCACCCTTCCTTTGATGGAGATTGGGGATGGGATAGGCTCCAAGACTGGGGGAGGATGCATGCCAATAGCAACACTTCCTTATTGCATTGCCAGATGAAGGGCCAGTGCTCTGAAAACTTGTGGCTAGTGCTACCAAATAAACCTGTTGGACTTTAACATGGTGTTGTGAGACTTCTTACTATTCTCACACTTCACAGTGTTGAGGCGTCATGTGAATGCATTTGTTCCGCCACACTTGGTGGCATGAGTAGGCAGCAAGTAGACACAGTGGGTGAGCAAAGTGACATTAAATGCCAAACAAAATGGTGACCTATCCACACTCATACCTATCCACACTCATACCTATATTCATCAATGCTCAGTAAGCGCCTGTGGTTTCTTTATCTTTCTCACGCTCATGCTATGTCTTTGTAAATCTCCACAATCCATAGCTGAGGTTGAGGTGGCCTGCTGACTTCTACACAATGTTGCCTGAGATGACCATGGCGAATGTCCCTTGGGGGAGGTCGAGACCTTGAGGGTTGATGCTTGCTTTCGGGCAGCACATATGTTTGACTGCTTCCCTCCTCGTTGTCACGGGCTGGAGGTATGTCGGTCACAGGGAGGAGGGTATCAGATGATTTGGAAACACTGAGCATCCCTTGGCTGGAGTGCCCTGGGTAATAGTCCTGCTGATTCTCTTCTCTTCAGCACTCAGGGGCCCCAGTGCTCCTCCATGTGATAGAGGGACAGCAGGAGTGAGATCCAGAAGACACACCATCCCCTGGCTCAGACACTTGTGAATTCCCAGCAGCGATGGTCAAGGTAATTGACTTTTTAAATGTCTCAGTAGTCACCTTGAATTGCTCGTATTTCGGGTTTGGTGAAATAAGGAACGAGCTATTGCATGTGGCGATGCTTTATTATTGTCATTGGTAGGATTTTCCATCCTCTCCTTTAGTGGGTGAATGTTTCATGTAAGTGGGATTTTCTGTTTCCCCGTCAATGAATGGAGATTTGGCTGAGCGCCAAATTCCCTGTCCTTGTTGGTAGCAGTGGTGGGTGCAAACAGCTGGAAAATGCCAGCCTGTATATTTTGTGGTGGTGAAGGCAACTGATCACTGGTTGGTAATGGGATCTTCTGGTCCTGCCACTGTCAGTGGGGTTTCTGTTGTTTGCACCCCCTGTCTTTGGGAACCTGCAACTGGGATTTTGCCATTGGCGAGACTGCCTAGTGAGCTTCTGTATCACTTTGTGGAAATATGTTTTGAATTTCAGACATTGTTTGAGTGTGTCTATTTGCAATCTAGTTGCAGCATTTGATAAATTTGCAGCCGAATGTGATCAGGTGATATGTTAATATATACTCTTAAGGCTTTAAAAAAATTTAAAAAAAATCAAGATCTTTAATAGCATAAAAGCACGTTCATGACTGTTGAGAGTTGTACATTGCTTCTTCTGATGTCTAACAGAAGTTAATTGCAAAGAGTAAACTTACATGTTTCTTGCAGGGACAGCAAGGTGACACAAGGTAGCATTGATGTCTCACAACACCAAGAGTCCAGGTTCAATTCCCACTTTGGATGACTGATTGCATGGAGTTTGCATGTTCTCCCTGGGCCTGTGTGGGTTTTTCTGTGAAGGGTGCTCTGGTTTCTCCTCACAGTCCAAAAACGTGCAAGTTAGTGAATAGGCCATGCTAAATTGTCCCTTAGTGTCCAAAGACGTGAAGGTTAGGTGGAATTAGCAGGGTAGATATGTGGGGTTACAGATTTAGAGTTTGGGTGGGATTGAAACTCAGTGCAGATTCCATGGTCCAAACAGCCTGCTTCTGCACTGTAGGGATTCTATTTTGGTGGGGGCTTCTATTGATTCCCCTAAGGTGTCCTCATTTGCCTACTGCAAAAACAGAAGTTATAAAACAGAGCGAGATCTACTCTGAATGAAGGCAAATTACTGTGGTTGCTGGATGTTGAAACAAAAAACAGAAAATGCTGGGAAATTTCAGCAGGCCTGTCAGCAACTGTGGGGAGAGAATAGAGCTGCAATTAAAGTCAATTTTTCACAAAACCACTGCTGTAAGTTACTTAAACTGTAAGTAATTTTGGGCCGAGTTCTCTGAACTCGTCCATAGCTAGAATTCTTCGGATTCGCCGCAGTGAACAGAAATTTGGCTAAACTCCAAAATTTCCTCTGACAAAGTGAAATCTTGACTCAAAACATTGGCTTATTCTTTCACCACCGATACTGTCACCACAGACACTGCAATTATCCAGCATTTTCTCCTCAGAGTAAATCAGTTTCTGAGTGGGAACCTTAAACCGGCGTTAGGCCAATATTTAAAGTTCCTAATGACTTTAAACTGACTGCCAGGAATACCTGCATTATGTCTGAAGTAAAATGATATTGTGTATAATTAAGGAGCCTTTAAGACATGCACAGCAGCACCATGAAATTTGGGTATTTTATCATTGTTTTGCAGCTGATAAACAGGCAAAATAAAGTACAATTCCTCCCTTTTTTTGTTTCAATCATGAAACAACATTCCCATTAAATTATAAAAAGCTCTCGCTATAAAACGGAATGCAAAATGCCAGCTTTTTGAGATAAATGATTACCATTAGGAAATTGAAAGCATTTTACTCCAGAGATTTTGGAATTGAGTGCATGTTGCCAACTAAGCTCGGAAAATACCTGGAGATGCTGGCATTGGACTAGAGTGGACACAGGAAGAAGCCTCACAACACCAAGTTGAAGTCTGACAGATCTAGTTGGCAGTACGAGCTTTCGAAGCACTGCCTCTTCATCAAGTGAGTGGAGGATTTGTTTCACAAACACAATTACAAGGTAATGGTTGGAATGTGAGTCTTTACAAGTAATCAAATCTTCACAGATGCAGATAATGTGAGTGGAGAGAGGGTTAAGCACAGGTTAAAAATGTGTGAATTATTTCAAGCCAGGACAATTAGTGAGATTTTCAAGCCTAGTGGGTTACAGATAGTGTGACGTGAACCCAAGAATTAGTTGAGGCCATCCTCATGTGTATGGAACTTGGCCATCAATTTTTGCTTGGGGATTCTGCATTGTCATGTATCTTGAAGGCTGCCTTGGAGAATGCTTACCTAAAGATCAGAGGCTGAATGCCCGTATCAACTGAAATGTTCCCCAACAGGAAGGGAACACTCCTACCTGTGTTGTCGAGCAGTGTCCATTCAGCCATTATCATAACATGGTCTCCCCGATGTACTATGCCTTGGGACATCCTTTCCTGCAGCGTATCAGGTAGACAACATTGGCCAAGTCACAAGACTATGTACCGTGTACCTGATAGATCATGTTCTCACTGAGATGATGGCATGTATGTGGATGATCTGGACGTCTTGCAGAGATTGTTGTAGCAAGGTTGTGTAGTATCGCGGTCACTGTTCTCCTGAAGGCTGGATAGTTTGCTATGGACAATGGTCTATTTGAGATTGTGCAGTTGTTTGAATGCAAGTAGTGGGGGTATGGCATTGGCTTTGGCGAGATGTTCATCTTCATTAATGACATGTTGAAAGACTCTGGAAAAGATGTCGTAGCTTCTCCGCTCTGGGGAAGTGCTGGACAATGAAGGGTATTTTGTCTGCCATGATCTGTATTTGTCTTCTGAGGATGTCGGTGCAGTTTTTAGCCGTGGCGTGTCGGAACTATCAATCAATGAGTTGAGCTCTATATCTTGTTCTTACGAGGGCATCTTTCAGTCTCTGTAGATGTCTGTTGCAATTCTCCATTTCTGAGTGGATCCTGTGTACATGGAGAGCTTGTCCATAGGGGAAGACTTCTTCAACATGTTTAGGGTGGAAGCTGGAGAACTGGAGCATTGTGAGGTTATCTGTAGGCTTGCAGTACAGAAGTGCTGAGGTGACCAGCCTTGATGGAGATACATGTGTCCAAGAATGCAACTGATTTTGGGAAGTAACCCATGGTGAGTCTGCTGGTGGGATGGAACTTGTTGATGTCGTCATATAGTTGTTTCAGTGATTGTTCACCTTCCAAAGGAAGAAAATATCATCAATCTATTTGTGTATAGCATCAATTGAAGGTTCTGTGTGGTGAAGAAGTCTTGTTCAAACCTATGCATGAAGATGTTGGCATATTGAGGTGTGAATTTGGTCCCCATGGCTGTTCCGTGTATCTGGATGAAGAATTGGTTGTTGAAGGTGAAGACATTGTCATTCAAGATAAAACATATGAGTTGTAGAATTGTGCCTGGAGATTGGCAGTTGTCGGCATTGAGTACTGAGGCAGTTGCAGCAATGCTGTCATCGTGGGAGATACTGTGTAGAGTGCCGAGGCATCCATTGTGACGAAGAGTGCCCCTGATTCAACTGCCCTACCTGTGCTGACTTTCAGTAGGAAGTCTGTAGGGTCACAACAGAAGCTGCAGGTTCTCTGAAAAAGTTCTCAATGTAACTCGAGACATTCTCACACAGATCCCATTGCCCGATAAGATGGGACGGCCAGGTGTGTTGGCCTTGTGTATCTTTGGGAGGTAGTAGAGATCCCCAACATAGGAAGTATGTGGGATGTGAGCATGAAGGGTGCTCTGAAGGTCTGGATCAAAGGTCTTGATCAATCTGTTAAGTTAATGACTGTTTTCTTTGGTCGGATCTGCAGTTAACTCAGTAGTTTTCTTCTTTGTTCAGTTGTTGGTTAACTTCTTTGCATTAATCCGTTCTGTTCAGTGTGACAGTGGCACCTCCTTTGTCTGCTGGTTTGATGATAATGTTGCAGTTGGTCTTGAGAGCATGGAATGATGTTTAGAACAAAGCCATTTTGTATTCTATTCTCTAAGGAATGAGAAATTTGTGCATTAAAGAATTAGCAAAGTAAGCAACACCTCTTTTCAAAGAGCTGCTATTAGTACTCTAGAAGTCAAAGTTGGAGAAATACCATAGAATAAGACATCTCAATTTCAATGGGAAACATACACTGAAGAGATTGGTACATTTAGGGGATGGCACATCCTTTCAAGTCTAGCAATGAGTCCAACACAAAAAGAGTCCCAGAGCACAGTGGTACAGTGGTTAGCAACTGCTGACTCACAGAGCCAAGGATCCGGCTTTGATTCCCAGCTTGGGTCACTGTCTATGTGGAGTCTTCACATTCTCCCCATGTCTGTGGATTTTCCTCTGGGTGTTCCGATTTCCTTCCAAAGTCTGAAAGAAATGCTGGTTAGTTGCACTAGCCAAGCTAAATTCTCCCTGAGTCTACCCAAATAGGCGCCAGAATGTGGTGACTAGGGGATTTTCACAGTAACTTCATTGCATTATTGATTTAAGATACTTGGTACACTAATCAATAAAGTTAAAAAATGGAATGCTGACATAATATGTCACAACCTTACAAAGCACATGAGACAACAGATGATGAGAATCTATTTCTTTACAAGCTGCAGTGAGTACTTTGGCAGCTTACTTCAAGAAAGATTAGATAGTGAAGGACGTTTTGGTAGTGCTGCTACTAGATTCAACTTAGAATAATAGAATAATAGACAATGCAGAAGTCATTCAGTCCATCGAGTCTCCACTGATCACAACCCCACCCAAACCTATTCCCATAACCCCATATCTTTACCCTAGCTTTACATTAAAGCAATTTAGCATATCCAATCTTGCAACTGAAGAATTGAGTTCAGGGGAAATAATGTCCAGATATAGTTTTGCAGCAAGTTGAAGAGCAAAATTCAGTTTGGCATCAAATGAGTCCACATACATTGGATTGAATTTCCCACTAGTGGGATCTCCCACAAAGTCAACTTGCCACATTTTCCAATGCCAGCCCTGATGTTTTTCATCCAGCTTGTTGTGGAACCAAATGTATTTCAGTATCACCTCATACATGCTTGGTTCCACCTGTGGCATGGCATGGCTGGAATAGAAGATATTCTTAATAGGTCGTTGTTTTTAATTTCATTTGATTTGATTTATTATTGTCACATATTCGGATACAGTGAAAAGTATTGTTTCTTGTGCGCTACACAAACAAAACATACCATTCGTTGAATATATAGTGGAGAAGGAAAAGAGAGGGTGCAGAATGTAGTGCTACAATTGTAGCTAAGGTGTAGAGAAAGATTAGCTTAATATATGGTAGGTCCAATCAAAAGTCTGATGACAGCAGGGAAGAAACCATTTTTGAATCCGTTGGTACGTGATCTCAGACTTTTGCATCTTTTTCCCAGTGGAAGAAAGTGCAAGATAGTATGTCCTGAGTGTGTGGGGTCCTTGATTATGCTGGATGCTTTTCCGAGGCAGTGGGACGTGTAGACAGAGTCAGCTTTTCCCTCAAAGGTCACCAGTCTTCCAGTCTAACCTTTGCAGTCTTATATCAGATTAACTGTTGCCACAGTTAGAAAGGTCTCATTCTCTTTTTAAAGGATGGAGCTGGCGTTCTACATTTTTTGAATTAGCAGTGCCCAACACTGAGAAGCATTTTGCTCCAAATTGAAAGATAAAGAGTTTATTCTAGTCATGCTGCTGATGGTGAGCACTTCAAGTCATGCTTATTGAAGCACTCTGTCTTTTTAAGTCTCACATTCAGCAAGCAGAGCATGGAGTTCTAATTCCCTATCACACAATTGAATCAGAAGGCTCAGCAAAGGCGAAGACCTTTAGTGGTAGGTCGCATTATTAACAGCACCTAAAGAGATTTTAAATTGGTGTTGCATCTTTTGCGCAAGCTAGCAAAGTGGAATGTCCATTCCCTTTGTAAACTCACATCCACCTGAACAAATTTAATCTATTACTACAAGGAGAAAACAACTTGCTGTCTTCACGGATGAACTGGAATTGTTTCTTCTAACGTAAAGGTGCATTCAGGTTATATCTGCAGCACTGATGTAAAGTGATTTCACCTGGGGTCAGCTTTCAGCCACAGTGCCGATGTAGCCTGTATCTGGTGAGAAAGACCAAATTGGTTTCAGGGAAAAGAGAAATGAAATTCTTCCTGTTGTTGTAATATGCTTTAAAGCGATAGCATGCTGTGAGTCATGTGATCCAGCCCCAGTTCAAATTTTGGCCTGGAGCAGAGCCCACGCACACAAACTCTGCAAATCTGGTGCCCTTCGTGCCCATGTATATCTGTTCACATGTGCCTAGAAATAATAAATGAACCCACAACGTGTTTGCATAATTTCCTATGAGTGATTGGCACCTTGATATCGTTTTAGCACACTCAAACTGGCTTACAACAATTCCTTCTGAACAATATAGCACTCATCCAAACAGCAGGACTACGTGCAGATTTGAGATGATGAACAGTTTTAGATCATGCTACATGACATTAAACGACTCTCAATATTCTGGTCAGACTGCAATGAAGCCACAGCATCGGGGAGTGTTGAAATGGCAGCATGGTGACTGCACAGAAAGACTTTCAGATTATTCTGGTGGAACAGTATTCAGATAAAATGATAATAAGCAGCAGGATCCCTTTTGATGAGTAGGACAACACATCAAGGGAGCAGCACTGAGTGAGATCAGTTGGGAAACGAGGGTGATCATGATGTGGACTGGGTCGATAGTAAGGGAAAGTAAACCAAGAGAACACAAATCATAAAAGTCAGGCCAGAGACATTTGTGATTATAAAGAGTGGACTTTCAGAAAAGCCTCAAAATTATAGAATCATCATAGGATCCCAACAGTGCAGAAGGAGGCCATTCAGCCCAGCGAGTCTGCACTGACAACAATTCCATCCAGTTTCTATCCCCTTATCCCATTGTGTTTATCCTGTTAATTCTTCGAATCTAAGGATCAATTTATCCTGGCCAATCCACCTAACCAGCAGGTCTTTCGGACTTGGGGAGGAAGTTGGTCAAGAAATCACACAAATTTGAGTGATATTTGTTTTTTGTAGCATTGAGGTGCCTCCTCAAGAACTATTCCACAGCCAGGTGTCAGGGAGCACAGATCTCTATTCAATCTACTCAATCCACACTTCAAATGTTGACTGCCCACTCAGGATGGTTTCCAACCAGCTCACTCCACACCCCAAGTCGCATGACCCATTCCCTTAAAGGGATTACGCCCCTACATACATACATGCAATGATTTTGATTAGCTTACATAGATCTCACAACTCCAAATAACTCATTGAGAAAGTATGACATTGTTCTAATGTTGTGATGCAATGGCGGTTTGCACATGCGATTCCAAAATCTGAGATCTTACAGGTACCGAGAGGAGGCCAAGCATCACCTTGTTGAAAGAGGAAAATCAAATAAATGTCGCAGAAGCAAGCATGATTGTACAGCGGTTAGCACTGCTGCTTCACATTGCTAAGGTCTCAGGTTTGATTCCGACCTCGGGTCACTGTGTGTGTGGAGTTTGCAAATTCTCCCTATGTCTGTGTGGGTTTCCTCCAGGTGCTCTGGTTTCTCCCATATTCCAAAAATGTGCAGCATAGGTTGATTGGCCATGCTAAATTTCCCCTTAGTGTCAGCGGGATTAGTAGGGTAAATACAAGGATATATAAGGGTAGTGCTTGTGTGAATTGTTGTCAGTGCAGGCTCAAAGGGCTGAATGGTCTCTTTCTGCACTGTAGAGATTCTAAGATTCTCCTTCTGATGATCAATAGCAGAAAAGCAGTAGCAACAAGTATGAAGTTGATCACTGTGCCATTGTGCCTAACAGCATATTGTGCATTTGGTATCAGGAACTAGGTGAGCAGCAGTTAGGTCATCATGAGTTATAAAATGTGACAGCTCCCTGTTCACTTCATTCTATGCAGAAGATCCCTGCCCTGTTGTTGTTCCTGCCCCTGTGGCATTCTCTTCAGACAGAATTTGTGAGAAGCTTGCAAGTGAGCCAAATGTTATTCAACACTGTGCATAATGAGACAGCCTATAATTTTCCCATTGCTCAGCCGATAAAGTTAACCTTTAACAGTCAAAGTTAGTTCCAATCAGGTGTCTATCTTTGTGAGACAGGACAGCTCTGTCCACCCTAACAGGACTTTAGTTAGGAGGGTGAAAATAAGCAACAAAGGCGTGTCAGGGAGTTCAGAAATTGACTATCTCACAAAGGGCCAGGTTTGGACTATCACTCCTACCATTATTATCCCATATATCATATCTACAGGTACTGGAGCAATTATCTAGCAAGGAACGGCATGATGGAATAATGGTTTGTACTGCTGCTTCTCAACACCAGGGACCTGGGTTCAATTCCTGGCTTGGCTCACTGTCAGAGCAGAGTCTGCATGTATGTTTTCCTGTGTTTGCGTGGGTTTCCTCTGATTTCCTCTCATGATCTGAAAGGTTAGGTGCATTGGCCAGGCTAAATTCTCCCTCAGCGTTCTCAAATAGGCACAGGCTGGACTATGACGATTCAGAGATTTCCACAGTAACTTCGCTGCAGTGTTAATGTCAGCCTATTTGTGACACTAATAGATATTCATTAGGAAGGGAGACTGGTGTGCCTTATAAATAGTTTCAGCAATTCTTTAAAACCCTTGCATAATGGCCGAAGTGAAGAGACCAGAAAGAAAAACATTAAAATGTTCCAACTGCAGGAGTTGGATAAATTTCATGGACCAGGAATCAGGAACGTAGGGCTGGAAAAGGGCAGCACTGTGGATTATTAGATTAGATTTGTTCTGAGTACTTGATTGAATGGAGAAAGAGACTGGATTTTGGGTGAAAGATTAAGGCAAGAATTTGGTCTAAACCTCCACTTCCAACTGGGCTGGAGCAGAGCCTCTGCTCTATTCCAGTTGGAAGTAAATGTTTATGGAACTGATCATCAGTTGTCAGATAGGGAATTTGAAGAAGGAGGTGTGAAAGGATGCTGATTGTTACTAGCACATATGAAGACTGATCCGGCACATCCAGCTAACATCAATCATTTGTAGATATTGGACCTTGAGAGAGTAAACAGTGTTATTCAATGTAGTATCTATAGTGTGACAGGTTGGAACTAGAGGAGAGCAATGTCATTGCGGAGGATAGTGGTGGAAAAATGACCGAGGGATACAAAATTGTGAACAGCGTAGAAACACTGCAGAAAGATAGAGTAGAAAAGTAGGAACAAAAAAGATCACAGTTAAAATCACTAAAGATGTCACTTGTAACTGTGATTTGTGGTATTTTGTTACTAAAGAACATTCAGTGTACATTCATTGGAGGACTTTGAACAGAATTTTCACTTGTTCCTCCTGTTCCAAATCACATATTTCTTAGTATCTTTTTCAGCAACTTTTGGGTAAATTGGTTGATGCAATTCCCAGTTTTTCAAATTTGACTGGATGCAAAGTACTAGGGAGAATGGACACGTCAATTTTCCCACATGGGGAGGAATTTTCCTTCCCGCCTGCTACAGGAATTGTAGCAGGTTGGAGCAAAACATGCAAAGGCCAGTTGAGCTTGGGGGCTTGTGGGTGGTTTCTGGTCTTGGAGTAAATGTGGCCAAAGAATCCCACCCATGATTCCTATTTGAAATCATGTTGGAGCAGGGAAGTCATGTTGGAATTAAATAGAACATTTGGGGTGAGCCCCAGCTGGAGTAGTGTATGCAGTCCAGGTTACCACATTATCGCAACAATGTGATTGTACTTGAGAGGGTGCAGAGAAGATGCTTCCTGGAATGGAACATTTAAGTTTTGAAGAGAGGTTGTTAGGGCTTGCGTTGTTTCTTGCTGGATGAGATATGACAGAGAGGTGACCTGACCGAGGTGTACAAGATTATGAGGGTCACGGACACAGTGGATATGGAGCAGCTGTTCCCCTTAGTTCAAGGGTTATGACCTGACATAGGTTCAAGGTGAAGGGCAGGAGGTTTAGCGAGATGTGAGAAGAAAATGTTCAGCAAGAGGATGGTGACAATTTGGAATGCACTGACTGGGAGAGGGATGGGGGGATGTGGGGGGGGTTTCCTCACATCTTTTAAAAAGGACTTGGATGAGCCCTTGGCACATCATAACAATCAAGGCTATGGACCAAGTGCTACCAGATTGGATTAGGTGGAAGGTCAAGTGTCTCTCACGTGTTGTTAGAACATAGAACATAGAACATTACAGCGCAGAACAGGCCCTTCGGCCCTCGATGTTGCGCCGACCAATTAGGAACAAGCAGTGACCCTCTAACCTAAACCATTCCCTTTTCATCCATAAACTTATTTACTAACCTCTTAAACGCCACCAAACCTGGCGCATCTACAACTGATGCAGACAAGGCATTCCATACCCTTACCACCCTCTGGGTAAAGAACCTACCTCTGACATCTGTCCTAAAACCACCACCCCTTAATTTAAAGCTATGTCCCCTCGTGCTAGCTTTCTCCATCCTAGGAAAGGCTATCACTGTCCACCCTATCTAAACCTCTAATCATCTTATATGTTTCAATAAGGTCTCCTCTTAGCCGCCTTCTTTCTAATGAAAACAACCTCAAATCCCTCAGCCTTCTTCATCATAGACTTGCCTTCCATACCAGGCAACATCCTGGTAAACCTCCTTTGTACCTTCTCCAATGCCTCCACATCTTTCTTATAATGCGGGGACCAGAACTGTACACAATACTCCAAGTGCGGCCGCACTAGAGTTTTGTACAGTTGCAACATGACGTTGCGGCTCCGAAATTCAATCCCCCTACCAATAAAAGCTAAGACTTCGTATGCCTTCTTAACAACCTTATCGACCATTGTTGCTGACTCAATGGGCTGAAGGGCCTCTTCTGCACTGTATGAGTCTATGATCCAATCCTCAAATAAACCAAATGGTTTATATGAAAATTAGATAAGCCAGCCTGATCTCACATCACATACCAGCCACCCAAAAGCCACAAGTGGCCTACATCTAATTGGATCATCAAGAAGTTTGGAACAAACATGGGAGCTTGCATAGAAACCAGCACAATTATGTACACATAGCAAGTCAAAATGTTCAAGGAATACCAAAATAACAGGTTAAAATTATCAAACAATTAGTTTGGCAAGTCGTATATTGTATTATTTGTGCAAGGAAAGTGATGCTACATTGAAAAAACTTTTGCTACATGAAGGTTTTGTGTAACTCAATTCTTAGTACTGTCCAATGCAATGCAGTAATGGAATCAGGTAACAAATCATCACCAAAGCACTTTGCTATGAATCCTTTAACATGGGATGCTGTTTGACAGGACACAGAACCACTTTTATCAGATATAATTACTGCTGCTATTCCCAAGCTACTCCTTCCAACAGATAAGCATAACTTGACAGACTCCTGGGTGGAGCAGAGGCATGAATATTGCATAAGCTTACCGTCTGAATGGCAAAAATGTTTCATTTCCTCATCGGTAACATACTTGCTTGGTTAACCCTCAATGATGGTCATGATTGAATGAAGGAAGATATAAATCCATTGGTTAATCAATAGCCTCATCAAAGTAAGATTTAACATGTTTATTTTTCTATGTGCAAATTTTCACAAAGTGCGTTGAACCAAAATTACAAGACTAAAATCATGTGCATCTGGCCTATTGTCAGGATTTGATGTGACTGTGTGAGATGGAGCAGAATTTTACTCTAAAATGGCAAAAGGTGGGATTTCTATCCCTTTTCGCAGAATCTTTCACATTAGTAGGAGGTGGTGCATGCCTTCCACCAATGAGACCCTGGAGGTATCCAGCCTATTTGAGTTATCCCTTGCTATGAGAGACATTCTTCCAGCCCCATACGTTGATGGGAGCAGTAACTGTGCTGCCTGAAAGCAAGTCAGAGTTCTCGAGATCCAGCTCCTTCCTTCCGAGTATACCCATCATAGTCATCTCAGGCAACAGGACATGGAAGTCAACAGGTCTCCTCAATGTCTGCTGAAGATCCTGGGAAAGCACCTAGATGTAGTGGGAGGGTGAGAAAAATTAGGAAATAATAGGTATCCAGTTGGCATGGGTAAAAGTAGGAGAGAGATTACCACTGTATTCTACTGACAAATAATATATCACAGTGGTGGACAGTGCTGATTGCCTGTCCACCACGGTATGAGATGAAAGTGAAAACCTAGAACAAATATTTAGAGGGGCTTGCAGTGTCTGTGACTATTTATTCCAGCTTTCATGAATCTTATAATGTGCCCTTGCATTGGCAGGCACATATAGCTCTCTGTTAGGTAGGAATAGACATATCACTGAGGATGAGAGAAAATCAGTTTGTCCTACTGCAAGTAAGGAGAAGGAGGAAGAGAGTGCCTGTGCTGTTAGTGATGTAGGAGAAGCAGACAAATATGGGATTCTTCAAGACATATTGTCATTCTGCAAGTCCCTAATGAGTAATCAACGTTCTTTCCTTTATCCAGTCGAACACACTATACCATTTCCCTTCTCTTGCAGCAACATCAGCCAAATATTCCGGATCACTCTTGTGCCCCTGGATTCACTGGAATGCATCAGTCCCAAGGGAGTCTTTCCCAACCCCACTGTCGGTTCCTGTTTGACAGCTATGGCGCCAGGGTGACTTTAGAGCAACGTGGGAGCTGCCTCTTGGACAATCCACACAGATATTCCCACTAGGCAGGTGAAGGATATGGCCCTGGTATCCTGGCTCACCTGGTCACGGTCAAAATTGATAAATATACCAGCCCTGGCAGAAAGGGCATCTGTTAACTCCCTAACACATTTGTGAGTGCCAGACTGGGAGGTGCCACTGATGTTCCCTGTAATGCCCTGGAACGAACCACTAGCAGTGGTAACTTTAAGGGCCATAGTGTCCTCCTGTGCCATCGGGTGTCAGCGGAGGTGGCAGAGGTGGCCCACAGTCCACTTGGACAGATGCAGTCTTCTCCAGCACTAAAACGCGGATAACGGAAGGTAGAAACTTTGACGTGGGAAGATTCTTTGCCGCCACTGTCTCTGACCTTGTTCCTCCATGTATGATCCTGCTCCCTGAGCAACTGCAGGTCTCCGGCCCTCGCCACGTGCAGTATCGTATCATTGTTTCTGCTGCTGGTCAATCCCCATCACTAGCAAGGTCAACTCAACTGGCTCCAGGATTCTCCTGCATTATAGAGTGAAAACACCACTGTGAGTGCTGAGAGGTCATCACTGAGCTCTGACCCTCATCGCTCCGTACGCCTGTGATTTCCATCCCAGTGCTTCCCATTGTGTAAATTTATGCTCTCCCTCACACCACCCCCTTTGACACTACAGCCACATCCCCACAAAACTTCCTCTGTATTCCAGTGGGATGAATCATGATGAGTCTCTATTGTCTCAAAGCATCTGACCTACACATTCTCCACCACCCCCTCCACCACCCACAAAGTAATATAAATACTGACCCTGCATCATGCTAAAGTGAGATAATAGAATCATCAGAGGGCATTTGGCTCATTGAGTCTGTACTGTCTCTCCATCGAAGCATTCCACAAGGTGCTACCCCTGTAACCCCGTACTAATCCCCCTAGCTTACACATCTTGGGACACTAGAGGCCAATTTTGCATGGTCAATCCATCTAACCTGCACATCTTAGGACCTGTGAGAGGAAACCAGGGCACTTGCAGGAAAGACATGGCTTGAATGTGCAAACTCCACACAGCCAGTCACCAAAGGCCAGAAGTGAACTTGGATTTTGGCGATATGAGACTTCCACAATAGTTTTGGCTATGTTGCATCATCAGTAGGTTGTCCTTTTGATACAACTCCCCCTCCCTCCCCCGCTTATCCTGTAGCACTGAAAATTGCTAGCATTAGGAATGGAAAAGGAAATTCCAAAGTTGAGTCCCAGTTGCCATTTTTAATGTCCAGCCCAATGCAGCCCCACATCAAGATGGGAAAATCCAGTCTGGGTCAGACCCACATACTTAGCCAGAGTTTAAGGTTTGGACGATCCAAATTTTCTTAATTTTTAAAAATGGATGTGAAGTTTGCTAGCCAGGCTAGCATTTATTATACATCCCTAATTTTGCACTTGAACTAAATGGCTTGGTAGACAATTTCAGAAAGCATTTTAAGAGTTAATCCCATTGCTGTGGGTTTGGAGTCACTGCAACCACATTTCCTTCCCTCAAGGACATTCATGAACTAGATGGGTTTTTAGAATAATTGATTCATGGTTGTCATCAGTATTTTGATTTCAGATTTTTATTGAATTCACTATCCACTGTGGTAGAACTCAAACCTGGGTCCTTGAGTATTAACTGGGCTGTCTGAATTATTAACCAAGTTGCAATAGAACTATGTTACTATTACCTCTCCCACCCCACCCCTATTTAACATGCAAACTTGACCAGCTTACAATATCATTGGCACAGTGATTGGCATTGCTGCCACGCAGTGCCAGGGACCCAGATTTGATTTCTAGCTTGGGTCTCTGTCTGTACAAAGTTTGCAAGCTTCTCCCCATGTCTACTTGGGGTTCCTCTGAATGCTCCGGTTTCCTTCCACAGTCTGAAAAATGTGCTGGCTAGGTACTTTGGCCATGCTAAATTCTACCTTTGTACAAACATAGATGAACTTTGCATGAGTCAATGGCAACATTATGATGCTACGGCCTGATCTGAGGTCGATCCCAATTTGGCCTTTTTGAATTCAATGTTTTCCGGTATGATGTAGGATTGCACCTGAATTTCCACAGATGTTTGAGTGTTTCAGTCATTTTCCATTTTGGTTTCAGATTTCTAGCACATATTCTTTTGCTCCACACTTTCTGAACAAACAACTTGGAGATAATATTCCCAAAAGTTTTCATTCTCAGTTTTTAGATGACTCAGAACTGAAGTGTAAATGATTTTTTTGTTAGAAATTCAGCATTGGCTGGTTCTGACACCTTGTATCTTTGATTCAGCAGTTGTACCCCTACATAACTAAAGTGTTCCTGTCACAGGATGGCTAGCATGTGTATCAATTTCTTCACGTTTTGAAAAAAAATACAATTCAATCACCCAAATTTAGTTCTCCGCCCAGGTGCATTTTCATTGTTAAGCATAGAAACAAGAAACAGAAGCAGGCCAATCAGCCCTTCGAGCCCGCTCCACCATTTATTTTGATCATGGCTGATCATCAAATTCAATATTCTGATTCTCTCTCCTCCCCCATGTCCCTTAATAGACTCAAGGGCTATATCAAACTACTTCTTGAAACGACATCATGTTTTGGCATCAACTACTTTCTGCTATAGTGAATTCTACACATTCGCCACTCTCTGGGTGAAGAAATTTCTCTATACCTCAGTTCGAAAAGGTTTACCGCTAGTACTCAAACTATGACCCCTAGTTTTGGACTCTCCCAACACTTTCTGAATCTACTCTTTCTAACCCTGTTAGAATTTTATAAGTTTTTATGAGATCCCATCTCACTCTTCCAAATTTCAGTGACTATAATCCTAACCAACCTAGTCTCTCCTTGACAGGTCTGCCATCCTAGGAATCAGTCTGGTAAATCTTTGCTGTATTCCCTCTGTAGCAAGGACATCCTTCCCTAGATAAGGACACCAAAACTGTACATAATACTCCAGGTTTGGCTTCATCAACATTGGTCCAATTGCAGTAAAATATCCTATTCCTGTAGTCATATCCTCCCTCCATGAAGGCCAACATATGATTTGTCTTCTGCAAAATGCACTTTCTCAAAACGTTGCCTGGAGTCTAATGTTTCTCCATCAAGGCAGCTCACTCTGACTATTTGTCTTGTACTACTTCCCCTCGTCTGTTTGTGAATCAGAGTCCAATGGCCACTCATTTTGCCACCAATTTCTCAAGGTACCTGTGCTCTATGCACATTTCAACACAATATCCAAATGGATGTATATCTCATAACCTTGTTCACCGAAGATTTTTTTTTACAGGTCTTGATGGCTTGAGCATGCATAACACAACTTATTCCTCATATTTAATTGAATGAAATGTCGACAAGGCAGAATGTCTTCAAGCCAAATTAAAGTTGATTCGGATACGCAAAAAGTTGCTATTCTTGTCCTTTAAGTGAATAACAATGAAAAGGTTGACATTTAATTTGAAAATATTTTCAAAGGAACCTTAGTGGCGCTGTCACTTTTATCAAAGCTATGAAGTGTGCTTGACGTACCATTCAGTGTCTTACTTTGAGGGGTTTATTTTCATTCTTCTCTTCCCTGCTTATTAAGATGACAGCTGACAGTTCATAAGCTTCATAACTACGAGGAAGGGGATGGAGCAATTACAAATTGTTGATCGTTATTAATAATATAAGTACTGTTCATTTTTAATGGGCTCAAAGTTTTCCAATTAGTGTCCCTTGCGCTCAACCATATTGACACCATTAGAGGAGCAAATTATTTATGTGAATTTGATGCGCAGGTTCCAGAATAGCAACAATTTGAATAAAATAATATGGGCCATTGGCTAGTGTACCATGTGCCTCTATTTGGCATCCAGTTGTAATCAGGTATTGTTTCGTGGAAGCTAATCGTTGATCCTTTTGCAAAATGAAATTATACTTTTTTGCAGATGTTCCAAAGAGATTAATCATCTCACCACATCTTTTTTATGACAGAGAAGGAGTGTTGGAGGTGTGGGTGTGATGTTGAAATTATGCTGTTCACCATTTGATCCTCAGAGTCCAGCCAAAGCTCACATCAGTCATCATATGGTAGACTACGTTGTTGAATATTTTCAGGAGTCTCTGCGTGAATGTGTGGTGACCTATATGCGGACAGTTACTCAACCAAAAAGCAGCAGCTCCAGTGAATGTTACATCTTTACATGTCTACCAAGTTTCATGTCACTATATCAAACAATCCCTGTCAGCTTATCCCCTGACAGATATGTTCCCTGATGTTTGCAAAGTTATTTTTGGCCTATTTCTCTCTCAAATCATTGATTGCAGTGCTCAGCCTTCTTTATGTCGGTTCATGGAAGATGTAACCAATAACAGGATCATAAGTAGGCCATTCGGCCCATTGGGTCTGCTCCACCATTCAATTAAATCAAACTTGATCATCTATCTCTAAATTCTTTTCTCCCCATCCATATCTCTTGATGTTATGGTATCCAGAAATCTACCAATTCCTGTTTTGAACATGCTCAATGATTGAGCCCTCTGAAGAAGAAAAGTCTGAAGATTCATCACACTCTGAGTGAAGAAATTCATTCTATCTCAGTCTTAAATATGTCTGCTGTGTTCCCAGGTGCTGGATTCACCAGCCAGGGAAAACATCTTTCCTACAACTAGCCTGTCGGTCCTGGAAGAATTTTCTAAATTATGATGTGATCATCTCTCTTTCATTGAAACTCTAGAGAAGACGAGCCCAAATTCCTCAATCTTTCTTCTTAAGATGATCCTCTCCTCCTCCCCAGGGAATAGTTTGGCAAATTTTTGTTGCACTCCCTCCATGATATGCATCCACTTCCCTTGATAAGGAGAAGAAAGCTGCACACAATATTTTGGGCTCACCAAGGAAATCTCACTGCAATGAAGTGCAACATACCATTTGCCTTCCTAACAGATTGCTGCGTGTATATTTTAGGTTTTAGTGACTCATGAACAAGGTCACACAAATCTCTTTGGACATTAGCACTTCTTAATCTCTACCCAATTTGAAATACTCTGCCTTCATTGTTACCAAAGTAGATACATTCATATGTATTCACATTACATTTCATCTATCATGTTTTTGCCCATTCGTTTAGTCTGTCCAAACCACTTGAAGTCTCCTTGTACCCTCCTCACAACGTACATTC
Organism: Sphyrna mokarran; assembly: GCA_024679065.1. NCBI lineage: Eukaryota > Metazoa > Chordata > Chondrichthyes > Carcharhiniformes > Carcharhinidae > Sphyrna > Sphyrna mokarran. The sequence goes on from JAGIQG010000007.1 coordinate 103,475,430, forward strand.
CTAACTAATTTTGTGTCATCAGCAAGTTTGGAAAAATTACATTTGGTCCCATATTGTTAACAGCTGTGGCCCAATCACTGACCCTTGAATTACTCCATTAATAACTGCCTACCATCTCGTGAATAACCCATTTATTTCTAGTCTCTGTTTCCTGTTCACCAATTCTCAATCCATGCCAATCTATTACCCCAAATTCCACCTGCTTTAATTTTGTTTACTAATCTCCAGCAGACACCTCATCAAAACCCTTCTGTAAATCCAAATACAACATGTCCACTGGTTTATGTTACAAGTAACATCCTCACAAAAAAATCCAATGGGTTTGTCTTTTATACATCTCCTCTGTCCAAGCAGATCATGAGTTGTCAAGTGTCCAGTTAACATCTAAGATTCATTTTGCAAAAGGATCAAAAGATTCTAATCTTTTCCCTAAAACGGATGTTTTTTTTTTGAAGTTTATTTATTGGCATCAGAAATAGGCTTACATAAACACTGCAGGGAGTTGTTGTGAAAATCCCGAGTTGCCACGCTCTGGCACCTGTTCGGGCACACTGGGAGAGAATTTAGCATGACCAACCCACCTATGCAGCATGTCTTTGGACGGTGGGAGGAAATTGAAGCACCCGGAGGAAACCTGGGGAGCATGTGCAGACTCTGCACAAACAAAAAACAATTATTTATTAGTGTCACAAGAAGGCATACATTAACACTGCAATGAAGTCACTGAAAATCCCCTAGTCGCCACACTCCGCTGCCTGTTTGGGGACACTGAGGGAGAATTTAGCATGACCAGTGCACCTAACCAGCACATTTTTTGGACTCTGGGAGGAAGCTGGAGGAAAACCACCCTGACAGCAAGCAGACTCGACAAAAACCGTGGCCCAAGCCGGAAATTGAAACCAAGTCCCTGCAGCTGTGAAGGAGCGGTGCTAACCACTGTGCCACCATGATGTCAAACTAACAGGTCTGTAGTACTGGGTTCTCTCTCCCAACCTTTTTAAAAAGTGGTATTACATTTGCGATTTATGCCTGCGGGAAACCTTTCCAGTATATATGGCTTTTGAAAAATAATCATTTGTGCTCACGGTATCTCTATAACCACCCCCTTCAGCACTCCGGGATATAGGATAAAAACATAACCTGGGCAATCTGAATCAGCTAAATCACATTGATCTAATCCAAAGCACATCGCTAGGGCAATTCAGAATGAACGTACTCTCTGTAGTGAGAACGTTTGATGCTGTGAGCATCTGTAGGAAATTTAGACCAACAGACCAGGGAGAGTGCAGGATCTTCCATTCAATAACTTCAATGGAAAACGTTGCAGGACACACTGACTTCTAAGCTCATGTTTCTGACAGGCCTCCTCCCACTTTGAGCAATTGAAGTTCAATGCAAGGAACACAGATCTGCAGCCTCAGATTTCCAGCACAGATTCTGCTATTTTTACCTTTTGAGCCACCACGCTGATACTTATATCATTCTAATGAACTAATTTCCATCACATTATTCTTCTAACTCCATCATTTGAGCAAAGCTTTCTCCTCCTAACAGCATATGGCTTCATTATGACATACATTTCGGATAACTCTGGCTCAGTTCTTAATAATTGTGAAACTAATAAAACCCTACAGTATAGGAAACCATCAGCCCATCGAGTCTGAACCAACCACAATTCCATCCGGTTCCTATCCTCGTAACGCCACGTTCTTACCCTGCTAGTCCCACAACACTTAGTAGTAATTTAGTATAGCCAATCAACCTAACCCTCACATCTTTGGATTGTGGGCGGAAACCAGAGCATCAAGAGAAAATCCATGCAGACATGGGGAGAATATGCAAACTCCACACAGACAGTGACCCAAGCCAGGATTGAACCCGGATCCCTAGCATTGTGAGGCAGAAGTGCTAGCCACTGTGCCACCATGCCACCTCTCCAGAATCTCCTCCAGAACTCCAGAAGAACACCCAGGAATATTATGGACCTCTGGTTATGTTTCTACTGTTTCATAGAGATTCCTCAAAAATTTACATGTTGTGTTCTTTGTCCTTTGAGGCGAAGATGATTAATATCTAGGGTGTTTGGTGAGGTTCCAGTTCTATGTAGGCGACTGCTAAGATTGATCTGTGTCTGGTAGTTTCTGTTGTAAATAGGACAGGGCAGGGCAGCTTAACAGCACAATGATTAACACTGCTGTGTCACAGTGCAAAGGATCCAGGGTCAAATCCATCCTTGGGTGACTGTTTGGAGTTTGCACATAGAGCGGAGTCGATTGGAATATTGTTCTGTAGACTTTCAATTTGATAGATGTACTTGCTGCCCTTCATTTTCAGACTGAAGTTCAAAGCCTGCTGAAGAATTTAGCAATTGTTACACGACATCGATGTTTCCTCCGGGTGCTATGGTTTCCTTCCACAGTCCAAAAGTGGGCAGGTTAGATGGGTTAGTCATGTTAAATTGCTCTGAGGTATCAGGGGGATTAGCAGGGTGAATATGTGGGGTTATAGAGATAGAGCCTGGGTGGATTTGTTGTCAGTGCAGTCTTGATGGTCCAAATGGCTTTCTTCTGCACTGTACAGACTCTGTTAGTTAGCTGCTGACTCTGGATTTCCTTTCCTTAATGTTTTGTCCCTGTCTTTGATATGAGCTTATTTTAAAGGGCCAGGTCGTTTTTTTTTTAAATTTGATTGTGTCAGATGTTGTGGTTTTCAATTTGAAAGATAACCATTAGTGCACTAGTTATCGCTACAGCCATTTCCTTCAATAATAAAGAACAAAGAACAAAACAGCACAGGAAACAGGCCCTTTGGCCCAACGAACCCGCGCCGCCACCCCGATCTTCCCACCTCTACCTGTGATCCCTGTCTATGTTTATAGATCTATGGATTAAAAACAATAATCTGGGAGGTGGGCTAGCATCTGCTCTGGTTAGAAGATAACATCAAATTCCCAAGTTAAACATTCGTAATGTCCTCGTAATGAAAACATTCACTTTGGTTCGCAAGTGTATCATTATTTGTAGTAATGTTGCTGAAACTTGCAACATTCTTACAGGGTTTGATATGCAGATGAGATGTTTCCCCATCAGGTGAGTCTAAAACCAGGGGAAATGATCAGAAGAGGAAGATTAGGCCATTTACAAATAGAGGAGGAGGAATTTCTTCATTTAAAAGGTGGAGAATTTTTGGTATTTTGTACCCCACAGTGGCTGTGGAAACTCAAGCATTGAGCTTGTTCAAAATGGAAATTGATAGATTTCTGTTGACTAATGATAGGGCTTTGGAAATAATGAGGAAAGTAGAATTGAGTGAATGATCAGCCATGGGCTAAATGAATGGTGTAGCAGACCCAACAGATAAATGACATAAATGAAACCTATAAACGTTCCTAATATAGTGTAGTTGCTAGAGCGAGCACCTCAGTGTCAGGTATTTTGTCCTGTCACCTGTTCTTCAGAATTTTCCAAAAGCATATCAAGTGGAAGTGGTTGAATTTCTTGGTGTCACACTGGTACACCGTTCAAGTCTTGCATGTACAGAGCAGAGTGGGTTGAAATATTGTTGCTTAGACTTTCAATTTGATAGATGTACTTGCTGCTGTCCATTCTCAGACTGAAGTTCAAAGCCTGCTGAAGACTACACTTCTTTTGGCAATTGTTACATGTCATCGATATGGGCAAAGTACGAGATTATGTTGGTGAGGTAATTGAACATATCCACTGCTGTTGGGTTCTGATCATGTACTGAAACCTTGGAATCAAGACTGAGCTTTTCTGGAATGTTTTTTAAGGAATCAAACAACCTTGCACCATTTACCATGAAAATGATTGTAGAATCAGATTCTGGAGTGGGGACCCCATTCGGTAGAAAAATCCATTTATTTTTGTTAGTTGTAAAACAGTAGTTAGCACTGCAGCATCACATCATCGGGGACTTGGGTTTGATTCCTGGCTTGGGTCACTGAGTGTGTGGGGTTTGTATGTTCTCCTCGTGTCTGCATGCGTTTCCTCCAGGGGTTCTGGTTTTCTCTCACACTCTGAAAGACGTGTTGGTTAGGTGTGGTGATCCAAACAGGTGCTAAACTGTGGTGACTAGACAAATTTCATAGTAACTATATTGCAATATTAACGTGATCCTTACTTGCGACTAATAAATAAAATTTTACTTTAGTCTCCTGCACTGCAGAAACATAAGGAAGTTTAGTGATATCCATTGTGTGTATCTGTGTATAAGTGGTGATTAGCCAAGGCAAAACGTTTGGATCCCTGATCACCAGCCAGAATTTATATTTCATGATTTGGAAATTTGGCTTTCTCAGTCAAGGGGCTGAAAATGTAATTGAACAGGACAATGTTTTGCACAGGTGGCGGCCTGACATCTAAGTTTTAGGTTGCACCAAAGTAGCGCTTGAGACCATCTACCATACAAATCAGACATCCACCAGCTGGCATTAACTCTGTTGGGGTCAGTGCTGGAGAGAATAACGAAGTGTGTTCCCATTGTGACAATCCACATTTGCACATTGGGAGTTGGGGTTAGGGAGTTTTATTAGATCAATGGAAACAGGGACATTTTGTTACCCTTGATTAATGCTACGCTCAATATCAAAGTTTTTAGCATCACAATAAAGATTCCTGCTGCATCTGTGGCAAAGTTACAATGGAAAAGTTTCATAATATTTTCTGACATTTAAATTCCATCTATTTTAATCCATAGTTGATAACCTAAGGAATGGGGAAGAAATAACTATGAATTTAATACCTCGCTAGTCCAATTACTCCAGACCTAACACTAAAGTGAACGGAAAAAAAATTGGCCATAGAGAAATCTAATTGCAGGATTTACTTTTCCACCTTATGAAAAGTGATTTAATTGTGCTTCGATTAAACCCATTCCAGTGAAAACAAATACTACAGGGACAGAATTAATGAAAGCTGACACCTTAAGTCTTCTTTTAACTCATTGTATGGATTATAAAACGTTCACTTATTAAACCGAAATCCACAAAAACAATCGGTATCGAATCACTCAATAAAATTTAATATGATGGCTCAAAATCCTAAGGGATGCCTCCTGTTTTCCATATTGTCTGTCCTGCTAAAACCTCTCAAGTCATTCTGAAATCAGAAAACAGAACCGCATCAGCTTCTGTGTGATACTTCAATTTGTAATTTACTCTATTGCAAAGCAAATTAAAGTTTGGCTTTGCAAAAGGAAATGTTAGCATTAATTTTCCTTAATAGAATTGCCATCAGAGCTGAAGAGGCTTATTTGCATCAATTCAAAAATATGCTGGCAAATAGCGTACTTAGAAAGCAACGTGGTTTTATATTAAACTGAGCCAGGTTTGTATCAAATGCCTGACACAATCATCCCTTATTTATCTTTCCTGGAATTGCTGTGACAATGAATTGTGGATTCGTCCCAACTGCTATTTAATATAAATGTTAGCACGCTGTGAAAATGACAAAAGAATCAGTTGTTGGAATGCACTGAGGGAAAGGTGGGAGCAGAGTCAGTAGAAACTATCAAAAGTAAACTATAGTATTTGTGTTACATATAGACGTACATTAACATTGCAATGAAGCTACTGTGAAAATCCCCCATTTACCACACTCTGGTGACACTGAGGGAGAATTTAGCATGGTTGATGTACCTAGTCTTTTGGACTGTGGGAGGAAATCGGAGCACGTGGAGGAAATCCACACAGACACAGGGATAATATGTAGACTCCACACAGACAGTGACCTGAGCCTGGAACTGAACCCGGATCTCTGATGCTATGAGGCAGCAGTGTTAAATGCTCTAACAATTTGAGACATGCTTGCAAATGAAAATCTTCAAAGAATACGGGATAAAAGGGCCTAATTGGATCACGTTTTCTAAAAGCCGGCGTATTGTTATGAAGGTGTGTTACATAGAATATTTCATTAATGGTGTCGTTAAATGTTTATTTATTAATCACAATGTAATGTAATGAGGTGGGTAGAATTAGGGATATTCATGTGAGGGATCCTCTAGGGACAAGTGATCATAGTATGGTAGAATTTATGATGCAGATGGAGGATGAGGTAGTAGAGTCCAGACCTGTGTACTAAGCTTGAACAGAGAGGACTATGATAGGATGAGAGAGGAATTGGCGATTGTGGATTGGAGGAGTGCGCTGGTTGGTAGGACGGCTGAGGAACAGTGGGGGATTTTTAAAGAAATCTTTTCGGTACTCAGCATAAATATATTCCGATGGTGAAGAAGGACTGTAGGAGAAGGGAAAATCAGCCGTGGTTCTCCAAGGAAATTAGGGGGAGTATTAAATCTAAAGCTGAGGCGTTCAGAACAGCTAAAAATAGTGGGCGATCGGAGGATTGGGAAAGTTTTAAACAACAGCAGAGAGTGACTAAAAAGGTGATTAAAAAAGGAAAGATGGAATATGAGGCTAAACTAGCTCGAAATATCAAAAAGGACAGTAAGAGTTTTTATAAATATATAAAGAATAGGAGGATGGCCAGAGTTAATGCAGGACCCTTGGAGGATGAGAGGGATGGTTTAATGGTGGATGACAGGGATATGGCGGAGACCTTGAATAAGCTTTTTGTGTTGGTCTTTATGGAGAAGGATGTAAACAGCTTTCCCAAACTCAAGGAAAGAAGGGTGGTAGGAAATGAGGTCCTTGATGAGATTACAATCACTAGAGAGGTGGTGCTTGACAGGCTAATGGGGCTGAGGGCAGATAAGTCCCCGGGATTGGGTGGAATGCATCTCAGTGTCCTCAAGGAAATGGCAGAGGTGATAACAGATGTACTGGTAATTATCTTTCAAAATTCGCTGGACTCCAGAAAAGTGCTGGAAGATTGGAAAACGGCTAATGTTATGCCACTGTTTAAAAAGGGTAGCAGACAGAAGGCAGGAAATTATAGGCCGGTTAGTTTAACGTCTGTAGTCGGAAAAATCTGTAGTCAAAGCAGAAATAACGAGACATCTGGATACGATTGGTTTGATCAGGCAAACGCAGCACGGATTCGTTAAGGGGAAGTCGTGCTTGACAAATTTATTGGAGTTCTATGAGGAAGTGACTAGTGCAGTAGATAGAGGGGAACCGGTGAACGTGGTACGTTTGGATTTCCAGAAAGCGTTCGAGAAGATGCCTCACAAAGGATTGCTGCAGAAGGTCAAGATGCAGGGAGTCGGGGGTAGGGTGTTAGACTGGATAGAGGATTGGTTGTCTAATAGGAAGCAGAGGGTAGGTATTAATGGATGCTATTCTGATTGGCAGCTAGTGGCTAGTGGAGTGCCCCAGGGATCGGTGCTGGGGCCTCAACTATTTACCATTTACATAGATGATCTGGAGGAAGGGGCTGAGTGCAGAGTGATGAAATTTGCTGATGACACGAAGATGAGTGGAAAAGCAAATTGCGTGGAGGGTGTGGAAAGCCTGCAGAGGGATCTGGATAGGTTGAGTGAGTGGGCAAGGACCTGGCAGATGGAATATAATGTTAGCAAGTGTGAGGTTATCCACTTTGGTAGGAATAACAGTAGGAAGGATTACTATTTAAATGGAGAAAAGCTGCAGCATGCGACGGTGCAGAGGGACCTGGGGGTCCTTGTGCACAAATCGCAAAAACACAGTCTGCAGGTGCAGCAGGTGATTAAGAAGGTGAATGCAATGTTGGCCTTTATAGCTAGGGGGATAGAATATAAAAGTAGGGAGGTTCTGTTGCAGCTGTATAGGGTGCTGGTGAGGCCGCAGCTGGAGTACTGTGTGCAGTTTTGGTCGCCGCATTCGAGGAAGGATATATTGGCCTTGGAGGGGGTGCAGAGAAGGTTTACTAGGCTGATACCGGAGATGAGGGCATTGGATTATGAGGAGAGACTGAATAGGCTAGGTTTGTACTCTTGGAGTTTAGAAGGCTGAAAAGGGATCTTATAGAAACGTATAAGATAATGAAGGGAATAGATAGGGTAGAGGTTGAGAGACTCCTCCCCACTTAACAAAGATAGCAGGACTAGAGGGGACAGCCTCAAGACTGGCGGGGGGGAGGAACGGTTCAGATCGGAGTTGCGGAGGGGTTTCTTCATGCAGAGCGTGGTGAATCTTTGGAATTCTCTGCCTGAGGTGGTGGAGGCTTCCTCACTGAATATGATCAAGTCAAGAGTGGATAGGTTTTTAATTGACAAGGGAATTAAGGGTTACGGGGAGAAAGCGGGAAAGTGGTACTGAACCATTAAAGATCAGCCATGATCTTATTGAATGGCAGGTTCGAGGAGCTGTATGGCCTACTCCTGCTCCTATTTCTTATGTTCTTATGTACAAGTAAGGCTTACATTAACACTGAAATGAAGTTACTGTGAAATTCTCCTAGCCGCCACACTCTGACAACTGATGGGGTCAATGCATCTAGCCAGCGCATCTTTCAGACTGTGTGAGGAATCCAGAACACTCTGAGGGAACCCAGCAGACATGGGAGAACACGCAAACTCCACAGAGACAGTGACCCAAGCGGGGAATTAAATCCAGGTCCCTGGTGCTGTGAGGCATCAGTGCTAACAACTATGTTGGATAAGCCCCCTGGGCCGGACGGGATTTACCCTAGGATTCTCTGGGAGGCAAGAGAGGAGATTGCAGAGCCTCTGGCTCTGATCTTCAGGTCGTCGTTGGTTACGGGTGTGGTTCCGGAGGACTGGAGGATAGCGAATGTGGTTCCATTGTTCAAGAAGGGGAAGAGAGACCTTCCAGGGAATTATAGGCCAGTGAGTCTAACTTCTGTTGTGGGCAAAGTATTGGAGAGAATTATTAGGGATAGGATTTATAGTTATTTAGAGAGAAATGAATTGATTGGGGATAGTCAGCATGGTTTTGTGAAGGCCTTACTAACCTTATTGAGTTTTTTGAAAAAGTGACCAAAGAGGTGGATGGGGGTAAGGCAGTTGATGTGGTATATATGGACCTTAGTAAGGCGTTCGATAAGGTGGCCCATGGAAGGCTTCTGCAGAAAATGCAGATGTATGGGATAGAGGGTGAGTTAGCTAATTGGATTAGGAATTGGCTAGCAGATAGAAGACAGAGGGTGGTGGTTGATGGGAGATATTCATCTTGGAGTTCGGTGACAAGTGGTGTACCTCAGGGGTCTGTTTTGGGGCCCCTGCTGTTTGTAATTTTTTATAAATGATCTGGATGAGGGTATTGAAGGATGGATTAGTAAATTTGCAGATGACACTAAGTCGGTGGAGTGGTAGATAGTGAAGAGGGGTGTTATAGTTTGCAGAGGGACTTAGACAAGTTGCAGAGCTGGGCCGAGAGGTGGCAAATGGAGTTTTATGTGGAAAAGTGTGAGGTAATGCACTATGGCAGAAATAATAAATGTGTAGAGTATAGGGCAAATGGTAGGATTCTTAGTAGTCTAGATGAACAGAGGGCTCTTGGTGTGTATGTGCATAGATCCCTGAAAGTAGGCAGTCAGGTCGAGAAGGTTGTTAGGAAGGCATATGGAGTATTGGCTTTTATTGGTAGAGGGATTGAATTTCGGAGCCGCAACGTCATGTTGCAACTGTACAAAACTCTATTGCGGCCGCACTTGGAGTATTGTGTGCAGTTCTGGTCCCCACATTATAAGAAAGATGTGGAGGCATTGGAGAGGGTACAGAGGAGGTTTTACCAGGATGTTGCCTGGTATGGAGGGCAGGTCTTATGAGGAGAGGCTGAGGGATTTGAGGTTGTTTTCGTTAGAAAGGAGGAGGCTAAGAGGGGACATGATCGAAACATATAAGATGATTAGAGGTTTAGATAGGGTGGACAGTGATAGCCTTTTTCCTAGGATGGAAAAAGCTAGCACGAGGGGACACAGCTTTAAAGTAAGGGGTGATAGTTATAGGACGGATATCAGAGGCAGGTTCTTTACCCAAAGGGTGGTTCGGGAGTGGAATGCCCTGCCTGCAGCCGGTGTAGATGCGCCAAGTTTGGTGGCGTTTAAGAGGTTAGTTGATAAGTATATGGAAGAGAAGGGAATGGTTTAGTTTGGAGGAGCATTGCTTTTTATATTGGTTGGCGCAACATCGAAGGCCAAAGGGCCTGTTCTGTGCTGTGGTGTTCTATGTTCTATGTCCACTCTGCCACCCATCTAGACATAAAGGAGATTGGTTTGCAGCAGCATTTGGGAAAGACACAAGCTGCTTTGCCAAGACACAAGATTTTACCACGCCCTCCTGGACATGTTTTCGGAAATAAGCTCACAATAGTCAGAATTTTCCAGCCGGTCCCGTCCCGTTGCAGCCAACCAAATCTCCGTTCACAGTGGTGGGATTGGTGAATCCCAGCTGCAGGTGAAGTTGGGGGAATTGGCTCAACAGGCGAGGGATGGCTCACCCACCACCTTCTTGCCCATCCACCAAGCTGTCACCCATAACGCAGAGGTGGATAAATTCTGAAATCAGCAGCCGTCTTGTTACATATAAATAAGTAATTATGAGTCAATTGAGCTTGTTTACAAGCCAACTGACCCCAATGTTACACTGCCCATGCCATAACACTGCTGACACGAGCAGGCAGGATCGGGCATCTTACTCTTTCAAAATATGTTTAAAAAAGGCAGAAAGGAATGGGGAAAGGGATGGGATGTTGTTAACACTCACCCAAAGATGGCATCACCCCTTTGTTCTTCCCTGCCGTTATTGCAAAACCCACACTTCCCCCTCTTCCTGAGGTCGAATTCCTTCCTGCCCAATAGCCCTGAGTCACCTGCCTCTGGGATATATTAGTGCCTTTATCCTAGGCCTGTTTGTAGTCCTGGTAGTGCACTGGTAGCTCTGGTACTGCTGGAACTGCAAGAGCTGCCAGCCTATCTGATTGGTCAGCAATTCCCATGGGTGGGACATCCCTCAATGAGGGATGGAATTCCCACTGCATGTTATTGCTTTGTTATCATCCATTGACCTTTCAGTCACAGGGACGAGCAGAATCTACCCCCCAATCGCCTATCATTAAATCCAGGCCACCAAGTCTACAGAGCTCCCAGGGACTGTGGCTACGAGAAACCCACATTAAAAGTAGAGATAGATCATATGACCCAGCTTTGGGATATCAAAATATACTGGATTTCAACTGACAATCAGAAAAATTGCCACAGGAAAGCAAGGGGCAGCAACTTCACTCTCTCTCTTTTTCTGAAACCTATCTCATTAATGTTGAACTGTTGTAATTTGAAGGCCCACCAGAAGACCTCATTGCTGTAAATCAAAAGTTCTAAAAAGGAGGGTTCAGATTTGACCAACTGCCTCTAAGTGAGTCAACCAGCCTCACCTATTCCACTGAGAGACTCAAGTATAAGTAGCTCCTGCAGAAAATTGTAATAACCTCTCAGAGGTGAAAGTCCCATCACTGAGTTACTTTATTTCACCATATATCTGTACATAGCCATTCTCCAGTTGCTCCCTACTGAATGCAGGCTGGGAATTTGACATGTCTGCTTTAAATAGGGAGCATGAGGCTCCCTGATTTAACCATCAAGTTGGACTCATCAGGTACCTCTTTTGCATGCACAACAAGTAAACAAACTCAAGTTAACTTAGGGACAAATTAAAAGGGCAGCCCCCCAAAAAGGAAAGGGGGGACGGCCTGAACAGAAAACAAAGTCGAAAGGAAATTTAAAACATTAAATCAAGAGTGATTCTCAGCATTGATAATGCATTCCGAGGACTTATCAGAGAGCTTTTTTTGACACCAACCAAATAAACAAACCTAAATTAACTTAGGGACAAATTAAAAAGGGCAACTCCCCAAAAGGAAGAGGGGAATAGCCCAAACAAAACAAAAGTCATAAGAAAACTTAAAACATTAAACCGAAAGATGATTATCAAGGTTGATAATGCACCCTAGGATTTATCAGGTAGTTCATAAACTAGCAAGCCAAACTCATTAGCTTGGTCACATAAATGACCCTTCAATTATAATTTTTATTTGGCAAAGTTCTAAGATCTGTTACTCTGCAGAATTTTGTTTCTCTCTTTACATTTTTGGGATGGGGTACGGGTTAGATGTTTTTGCATTAGTGGACAGTTGGACATGTTTATACATTTTAAACCATTTGCTAATAATTTCTGTATCTTTCTCTGAGTTAGTAATAAAACTAATTATACTTCTTAATCTGAGGAATTTGAATGGTTTGTTTCTTGCACTGAAATACACACAGCTAAGTGTTGAATCAGTAATATCACTTCCTTTTTTAAACCCAGAATCTGCTCTAACCAACCCAGAAGTTGGGCAAAGAAAGAAATCAGTTTAACTTTCCCAAACTGATCATAACAGCAGGCTAATCGGGCCAAATTGCTCATTCTGTTCTCCAATATTCGATGGATGGGATTTTCTGGCTGTGTTTGCCCCAAGACTGGAAAATCCTACCTGAGGTCAACAGATCTTTGCATGGTTCTATTCCAACAACTACAATTCCCATGTCAATTGGGATGCGAAAGTTCATCCTATGAATCTTTGTAGTCATACTTAATTGATATTGTTACGATTATAGTGATGAATGCACCTTAAAATATTTAACAACTGCATTGCATATAATTTGTTGTTGCAAAAACTCTTTCAAGGTTTCCTTTAAAATCTCAATAATTAATTTTGAGCGTTTGGGTTGCTTTGTACAAAGTTAACAGCATTTGAGATTTAAGGCTCCTGAATCCTATGAAACAGTGGAGAATCTTCTGAACTTTAATTGTATGGTAGAAGTTGCAACTCGCGGTTACAGGTTCAGCAGAGATGTGTTGGAGTGAAAGCTGAGTGTTCTGCATTGAAGTAGTCATTAAAACTATTTCTTCAAAGCTTAGTTTACCTTTAGGGGCAATTTGCTAGTCTATATTCAGCAATTCTGGTTATCACTGGCACTTATTATGCATTATCTTCATAAATTTAATGACACTTTGATCCAATGTAGCAGAAGAATAATGTCTCATGGGTCTCTTTTGATAAATAGACAACACACACAAAAAGCAAGTGAAGCAAAGGTAGTTAAAGTAACAAGCAAAAAGACATCTTCACTTCTGCAGTTATTTCTTTCTTCCATTGTTCAAGAAATGATAATTTTTTTTACATCCCTGTTCTACATTCATGCAAATTCCTCTTCAAGAATTCACAAGAACTTCCTACTTACAGAGTAGAAAGTCCAATATTTTGTAGCACCAGATTTCATTCATTCATCTCCGTTCATTCATTCATCTGCCGATGCTTCATCCAAGATGGAAAACGAGATTTTTAAGAAGTGGTCAAATGAAACAATGGGAGAAATTACAAATAATATAAAATAATAAAAATAAGTTAATGAGATAAAAATAAATGAAATAAAATAAATGGAAACGGAGTGAAGATGGAGGAAAGAGTTCATTCTCTGAAGTTGTTGTATTCAATGTTCAGTCTGGGCGTCTGCAAAGTGCCCAATTGGAAATGAGGCACAGTTCCTCATTGTGCTTCACAAGAACATTGCAAAAGACCAAGGACGGACATGTGAACATGAGAGCAAGATTGTGTGCTGAAATGGCAAGTGACAGTAAGTTCTGGGTCCTGCCTCTGGATGACCAAAGATGTTCCGCAAAGTGGTTCATTTCCTTGGTAGTTCTTGTCAGTGATAGCTTTGTCACTGTGTCACACTTTTGGGGAATCGATAGGGAGCAGATCACAAGTCCACCTCAGCTAGGACAAGAATTAAACCCATTCTTTTAGTGCTATTCTAAACTATACGGTAGTCATATAAATTAATTTCTCCTCCTGCTAGCACCATCATACAAAGGTTTCCTTTCTGTTTGGTAAACTATTGGAACACTCTTTGAAATCAGTTGCTACCTCTCCTCTCTAATCCTCAAGTGACACAGCAAATAGCTACACAAATCCTACTGCCTTATATCATTTTACTAAATCACACATCCATATCAACTACATGTAATAAATGAGCACTTTGGTTGACAATGTTTTTCAATGGTTACCCCAGTCAAACTGGAAACAGTGACAACAGGCATTTGAACGCTGAGCTAAAAGTGACCCCATCCATTGATTCCTGAAACCATCCCTAATAAATTGTCGAATAGGCCTTGAAACAGTTAACTTGCACTCTCTCCTGAACCTTATTAAAATTTTTACAGTGGGGTTCAATGCAGCATGCCACTGCAATTGTCAGATTTCCAACGGGCGTAACGTGCACAACTCATACTCTGCTCATTGTCTCCCGATTTTGACCTGTTCCCCAACAGCCCTTCAAAACACCGCTAGGCAATGCTCAGAATGATCTTGTAAGTGCAAGACATATGGCCTCATAATGGCTTCCTCCACCCCAATATAATAAAGAACAAAGAACAAAGAGCAACACAGCATGGGAAACAGGCCCTTCGGCCCAATGAGCCCGCGCCGCCGTCCTAACGTCTTAATGACATATCCATGACTTTAGGCTATGCCTATTGTGGAAGATTCCCATATAGGGACCAATATAGGGACAATTTGTTACCCAATCAGCCTAAGAGCACATTTTTGGGATGTGGGGGGAAACCGGAGCACCCGGAGAAAACCCACGCAACCACGGGGAGAACGCGCAAACTCCCGCAGACACAGGCCCAAATCTATGTGTCTGCACAGCAACAGCGATAGTCTCTGAGCTGTCATGTTGCCCATCAGATGGTCCAATTTAAGCATACACTAACGACTTGAAGCACTAGGACACTCCTGAAGCAACATCCAAGAGCAGCCCTCGCACGACCTGCCGAATGCATGCACCTTGTTGGTCAACAAGGTGGACCGAATTGCCTGTGGAAACAAATAAGATATTTAGACAGTCCTGCTATATCCCTCTATCTGCAGACCGCTCATGTGGCTGTCCAAGAGACACTTAAACAACCCTAGCGTGCCTGCTCCCACCACCTTACTCGGTAGTGCATTCCACACCCCCACTACCCTTTGTGTGAAAAAATGCCCTCTAATATTCGTCTTATACATAGCCCCCCTCACCCTAAGGCTGTGACCCCTTGTTCTATCCGATTCTAATGGTGGAAAAAGCTTACCACCATTTACTCTATCTATACCCCTGATAATCTTATATATCTCTAATAGACCCCCTCTCAGCCGACGTCTTTCAAGGGAAAACAACCCCAGTGTGTTCAATCTTTCCTCGTAAGACAGCCCTTCCATACCAGGCAGCATCCTGGTAAATCTCCTCTGCACTCTCTCTAAGGCCTCCACATCCTTCCGGTAGTACGGCAACCAGAACTGGACGCAGTACTCCAAGTGAGGCCTAACCAACGTTCTATACACCTGCAACATCAGACTCCTACTCTTGTATTCTATACCCCTTCCTATGAAGGCTAACATACCATACGCTTTCTTTATCACATTCTCCACCTGTACTGACACCTTCAGAGATTTGTGAACCTGCACCCCCAGGTCTCTCTGCGTCTCTATACTCCGGATAGTTTTACCTTTTATCCTATAATTCCCCTCTACATTATTCCGGCCAAAATGCATCACCTCGCATTTATCCAGATTAAATTCCATTTGCCATCTATCTGCCCAATCTACCAGCCTATCTATGTCCTGTTGTATAGCCTGGCACTGCTCCTCAGTCCCCGCCAATCCAAGTATCTTAGTGTCATCAGCAAATTTGCTGATCTCACCACCTACCCCCTTCTTCCAAGTCATTTATATAAACCACAAATAGAAGAGGTCCTAGTACTGAGCCCTGTGGCACACCACTAGTGACAGACCTCCAGTTGGAAAAAGAGCCTTCCACTACCACCCGCTGTCTCCTCCTCCCAAGCCAGTTCTCAACCCATCTACATACCTGGCCCTGTATCCCATGCGCCTTCACCTTTTTTATCAGCCTACCATGGGGAACCTTGTCAAACGCCTTACTGAAATCCATGCAGACGACATCAACGGCTTGTCCTTCATCAACCGTTTTTGTCACCTCTTCAAAAAATTCCACTAGATTCGTAAGGCACAACCTCCCCTTAACGAAGCCATGCTGCCTATCCCTGATTAGATCGCAGCGCTCCAGATGCTCATACATCCTGTCCCTGAGGATCCTCTCCATTAGCTTACCTTTCCCCTTCTTTGGATCCTGGTGTTGAAATCGGCTTTGTAAGTAATCTGTCAGATTTTTGTACCTTACACATGTGTAGGATACTCTGAGAACATGAAAAAACACTGTGAGTTTCTCCTTTACTCCCACAAGGTAGCTATAGAAACCAAACATATTTCCCATATGAAGAGAAAAGTCTAGATTTGCTTCCTGATAAGTCCCCTGGGCCAGATGGGATTTACCCCAGGATTCTCTGGGAGGCTAGAGAGGGGATTGCAGAGCCTTTGGCTTTGATCTTCATGTCGTCGTTAGCTACGGGTATTGTGCCGGAAGACTGGAGGATGGCAAATGTTGTCCCTTTGTTCAAAAAGGGGAGTAGGGACCATCCTGGAAATTATAGACCGGTGAGCCTGACTTCTGTCGTGGGCAAGGTCTTGGAAAGAATTATAAGGGATAGGATTTATAAGCATCTAGAGAGAAATAAATTGATTAGGGAAAGTCAGCACGGTTTTGTGAAGGGTAGGTCATGCCTCGCAAACCTTATTGAGTTTTTTGAGGAGGTGACCAAAGAGGTAGATAAGGGTAAGGCAGTTGATGTAGTGTATATGGATTTTAGCAAAGCGTTTGATAAGGTTCCCCATGGTAGGCTACTGCAGAAAGTGCAGATGCATGGGCTTGAAGGTGATTTAGCAGTTTGGATTAGGAATTGGCTAGCTGATAGAAGACAGAGGGTGGTGGTTGATGGGAAATATTCAACCTGTAGTGCAGTTACAAGTGGTGTATCTCAAGGATCTGTTTTAGGGCCACTGCTGTTTGTCATTTTTATAAATGACCTAGATGAGGGTGTAGAGGGTTGGATTGGTAAATTTGCTGACTATACCAAAGTGGGGGGAGTTGTAGACAGTGAAGATGGATGTTACAGTTTGCAGAGGGACATAGGTAGGTTGCAGAGCTGGGCCATGAGGTGGCAAATGGAATTCAATATGGATAAGTGTGAGGTGATTCACTTTGGTAGGAATAACAAGCATATGAAATATAGGGCTAATGGAAGGACCCTTAATAGTGTTGTCGAGCAGAGGTATCTTGGGGTACAAGTACATAGCTCTTTGAAAGTTGGCACCCAGGTTGATAAAGTTGTTAAGAAGGCGTACGGTGTGTTAGCTTTTAGTGGTAGAGGGATTGAATTTAGGAGCCGTGAGGTTATGTTAAAACTGTACAAAACTCTGGTGCGGCCGCACTTGGAGTATTGCGTACAGTTCTGGTCGCCGCATTATAAGAAAGATGTGGAAGCATTGGAAAGGGTGCAGAAGAGGTTTACCAGGATGTTGCCTGGTATGGTGGGAAAGCCTTATGAGGAAAGGCTGAGGGACTTGAGGTTATTTTCATTAGAGAGAAGAAGGTTACGTGGTGACCTAATTGAGGCGTATAAGATGATCAAAGGACTGGATAGGGTGGATAGTGAGAGCCTTTTTCCTCGGATGGTGATGACCAACACAAGGGGACATAACTTTAAATTAAGAGGTGGTAGTTATAGGACGGATGTCAGAGACAGGTTCTTTACACAGAGGGTGGTGAGAGCGTGGAATGCCCTGCCTGCAGCAGTTGTGGACTCGCCTACTTTGGGGGCGTTCAAGTGTTCGGTGGATAGGCATATGGATGATATTGGAATAGTTTAGGTTAGAGGGTCCACTGGCCGGTGCAACATCGAGGGCCGAAGGGCCTGTACTGCGCTGTAATGTTCTATGTTCTATGTTCCTGTTCTATCTATGCCCTACTTATAACTTGCATCAAGTCACACTGACTTAAGATTCTATGCTTTGGGATATAATAATATCATATGAAGAAAATAAATAAAAGCAGTGTTTCTGTTGGTCTGTTGGGTATTAAGTAACTACTGATGGATAAGCCACATAAAATGTATGTACTTGGTATGCAGGAAGCTGGGCCATTGCATTTTCAGAAACAGAGCTTAACGTACCACTGACTGATATTAGTTGACACTTCAGCAAACAGAGCAAAATATTTATTAATTCAAAGATCAATTGGAATGTTGTTGAGTGTCTACACACCTGAGTGTAGGAACAAAATCCTAAGAGGTTAGTATGAGTTCCAGATAATCTGGTCCAATTTGAACCTCTTAACTGGGATGTTCATTTTAACTAAACTGTGTTGGAAGTCATTCTAAAGGTCACTTTGCGCTGGGAAAGTCACCTAGATGACCACAACAAGGCAGAGAGCATGTTCCAAAGTTCTCTGACGCTGTACTGGAGATTTTGGTGATTGGGGAGAAGGAGGTCTTCTAACTATAGGGTACTAGGGAAGCCTACAGATGTTGGGAAAATAAAGCCAGCAGACTTGGGTGCGTTACGCAAGAAGACCAATGAATCATTAAGCGTGTCAGAGGAAGAAGAGAATGATAATGAACTATCATGGCTCGCACTCACACTCTCAATCACTGGTTCAGTTATTGGCACATTCTTTAGAGAACAGCTTATAGATATTATATCAAAGTGGCTGGGCACAGGGTGGACTGCAACCAAGGCAGAGGCTAAAGATAGCAAAGGTGCCAGTCCACCAGAGGGTGAGGTTGCACACAAATGCCACAACAGTGGACTCAGAGGGGGGACACTGGCATTGTAAATGAGAAGGTTGATAAATAAGCACACCAAATTACTTGATGTATTGACAGGCCTGTCAGTGGTCACTACCAAGGAGTGTAAAGGGGTCTGGAACTAATACTTTGAGCTTGATTTTGCACAAATCCCATTGAAAGTCAGCAGCCTCTTGCTAACCGTCCTGTAGCCCTGGGAAAGCAATGTATAGAATCATAAAATCTCTACAGTGCAGAAGGAGCCCATTTGATCCATTGAGTCTGTATTGACTGTCTGACAGACCATTTTACTTTATCCCTGTAACCCCGCATATTTAGCACATTAATTCTCCTAACCCATACATCTTGGGACAGTAAGGGACAATTTAGCATGGCCAATCTAAGTAACTCGTACATTTTTAGCACACCTGGCTAGAAAAAAGGTGCATTCTGTCCTGTAAGTGGTGCTCAGCTCCATTCTCACTCCTGTGGATCTAAACATGATGGACAATTTTTCAGCTTCCATTGCAGTTCAAGTGGAAGTCACCTGACACCAGGATGCTACAGAACGTTACCGTGTAAGCTCAGGCTGAAGTTAGGCGAGCTGAACTTGCTGCCTGACAAGCACAAACTGTTCCTGCCATGGCTGCAGAAACCAAACAGAAAGCGTTCTTTCTGGTTGTATCACAGCTCGGTATGGTTCCTGCCCTGCCCAAGGCTGCAAGGAGCTACAAAAGGCGCTGAATGTAGCTCCATCCATCACGTAAACCGGCCCTCCATCCATTGACTCAGTCTGCACTTCCTGCTGCCTTGGCAAAGCAGCCAGCATAATTAAGGACATCATGCACCTCAGACATTCTCTCTTCCATCTTCTTCTATCCAAATAAAGTCTGAGGTCACATATCAACCAACTCAAGAGCAGCTTCTTCCTTGCTGCTGTCAGACTTTTGAATGGACTTACCTTGCATTAAGTTGATTTTTCTCCATACGCTAGCTATGACTGTAACACTACATTCTGCATTCTCTCCTTTCCTTCTCAATGAGCAGTATGTTTTGTCTGTATTGTGCACAAGAAAGAATACTTTTCACTGCATGTTAATACATGTGACAATAACAAATCGAACCAAAACCAATGCTCAAAGGGGCCTGCTGGGTCTCAGCAGAATCCAACAATCTATTCTCAAACATATCACTGCGATTGCTGTAGTGCTGTTGTTTAGAGGGGTGAGGAGTTGTGGTGGTGGTGGAGGGGTGGGGGGGGGGGGGGGGGGGGGGGGTGGGGGTGGGGGAGGTGGAGGGGGGGGGGAGGTGTGGGGGGGGAGGTGGTTAGGTGGCAGTTGCTCTATGGAACACAATTACATTCTGCTGCTTCATCATATTCAATCTTCCACCACCAAGATTTTGCTTTGACCAGTCATTCCACATTGTTCCGTTTCATGTTGGGGTGAGAAGTTGGACCTTCTGGATTCAAAGCTGAACAAAATCATCTTACAAGGGCATTGCATTCACCCACAGGGAAAGTCAATAGCCTCCTATCAAATATGCTGCAGCCACTGGTGTAGCATTGCACAGCAACACTAGGATAAGGCAGATGCACAGGAAAACATACATGAAGGGAGTGCACAAAGATGATGAGTTGATTTTTGCATGGATCCCATGTTACATGGTTTAATTGATGGGATGATTCTCCCATCCTGTAGCGCTAAATTGTTGTTCCCATTTTCCCCTCAGCATCTTGAAGAAAGGAACCCCAGCCCTTACCAAGCTCCAGCCAGGTTGCAAAGAATGATTATCTCTTAACTTTCTTAATTCTTCTGTAGATAGCTAGCACATTTACTTTCATGATTCCGTTCCATGGGTGCCTACCTGTGGCATTCTATGGCCAAATTATTGCTCCCTTCAGACATCTGGTGAATGTGTATGGGAAGTTCTATATAAATGATGCTGTGCTATTAAGACTAACATACCTTCCATGACCCTGAACTCTCTGAGTCCTCCACCCACCACAAATCTCTTACCCACCCAAGGGTGGTACGGTGGCACAGTGGTTAACATTGTTGCCTCACAGTGCCAGGGACCTGGATTCAATTCTGATCTTGGGTCACTGTCTGTATGGAGTTTGCACATTCTCCCCATGTCTGGGTGGGTTTTCTCCAGGTGCTCCAGTTTCCTTCCACAATCCAAAGATATGCAAGTTAGCTTGATTGACCATGCTAAATTGATTCTTAGGGGTAATTTTACCATTTTGATTCCAAGTGCTGAATCTGAGTGTAATTCAGATCTGAGTCACAGATGGACAAAATGATAAAAAAGGCATTCGGTATGCTTTTTTTCATCGATCAAAACATTGAATACAGAAGTTGGGATGTCTTGTTAAAATTGGACAAGACATTGGTAAGGCGGCACTTGGAATACTGTGTACAGTTCTGGTCACCCTATTATAGAAAGGATATTATTAACTAGAAAGAGTGCAGAACAGATTTACTAGGATGCTACCGGGACTTGATGGATTGAGTTATAAGGAAAGACTGAATAGACTGGGACTTTTTTCTCTGGAGTGTAGGAGGCTGAGGCGTGACCTTATAGAGATCTATAAAATAAAATAGATAAGGTAGATAGTCAATACCTTTTTCCCAAAGGTAGGTGAGTCTAAAACTAGAAGGCATAGGTTTAAGGTGAAAGAGGAGAGGAACAAAAGTGTACACAGAGGGTGGTGAGTATCTGGAACAAGCTGTCAGGGGTAGTAGTAAAGGCGGGTACAATTTTATTTTTTAAAAAACATTTAGATAGTTACATCGGCATGATAGGTATAGAGGGATATGGACCAAATGCGGGCAATTAGGATTAGTTTAGGGTTTTTTTTAAACAAAGGGCGGCATAGACAAGTTGAGCCGAAGGACCTGTTTCCATGCTGTAAATACCTATGACTCTACGACTCTTTGACTTAGAAACCTGTTCTCAAGTGCCCATTTATGCACTTTGCCTGAAAGAAAAGTCACAAATTGCTCTGTGGGTGGAATTTATCGCGCCCAAAATGCTGTTGTTCCAACTGGAGCCTTCAACTGTACATGTGCAGTGAAAAAAAAATTAAAACGGTCCCCTGATGCATTGCTCCCAAGACATAAAATGGATTAAGCAACCTGGGATGACTTCCACAGACATCCCCCCAACCTCACAACGTAACTGTTCCCCTTATCCACCCACACCTCTCTCCCCCGCTACCCGGATTGACCATGCTCCTCATTGTTTCCTTGGAGCAGCACGGAGAGGCAGCGATTTGGGAAAGTGTGAAGTTCGACTGTTAAGTAGTTTTTTAACTTTTCTCTTTGTTTAAAATAACGAGCGGGGATAGTTTTTGCCGTTAGTTTAAACTAACTAGAAACCGGAAGTCGTCATTAGGAGGCTGCCGGTAGTTGTAGTTTTCTGTCTCTACAAATTGCTACAGAGAGGAAACTCGATACTGTACACAGGTAGAGTGTCCCACCCTCCCACCCTCCTCTAACCTAATAATAAAAGTGTGTGGGAAGTTTTTTTTTCTCTCTCCTGGAAATTAAAGTATCAGGGATGGCAGTGCAGGCAGTACGTTGTACCTCCTGCGATATGTACGAGGTGAGGGACACCAGTAGTGTTCCTGCTGATTATACCTGCAGGAAGTGTGCCCATTTGCAGCTCCTTGAGGTTCGTGTTAAGGAGCTGGAGCTGGAATTAGAGGAACTCAGGGTAATTCGAGAGGTTGAGGAGGATATTGGCAGGAGTAACAAAGAGATAGTCACTCCTAAAAGTGATTCTTGGGTAACTATTAGGAGGAGGGGTTAGAAGCAATCGGGTAGACAATCCCCTGGGGCTGTTCCCCTCCAAAACAAATTTTCTGTCTTGGAGGCTACAGTTGAGGAAGAATCAACTGGAGATGACCAAAGGGAGCAGGTCTCTGGGGTGAGCCTGCTGAGAATGCTCAGGTGGGTAGGGGGAATAAGAGATTGGGCCTAGTAATTGGAGACTCCATAGTTAGAGGGACAGATAGGAGAGTAAATAGGAATAAAAGTGACTCAGGGCTGGTGTGTTGCCTCCCAGGGGCTGGGGTCCAGGATGTCGCAGATCGGGTTTTTAAGATTCTTAAGGGAGACGGGAGTCAACCCCAAGTCATAGTTCATGTAGGGACACATGATATAGGAAGGACGAGGGAAGGAGATATTAAACAGAAATTTATGGAGTTGGGGTGGAAGCTTAGGGCCAAAACTGGCAGAGTGGTTATCTCTGGACTCTTGCCTGTGCCAAGGGATAGTTTAGAGAAGAATAGAGAGAGGGAATGTTTGAACTCGTGTCTGCGGGGATGGTGCAGGAGGGAGGGGTTCAGGTTCCTGAACAATTGGGACTCATTCTGGGATAGGTGGGACCTCTACAAGAGAGATGGTCTACACCTGAACCAGAGGGGAACTAATATCTTGGGGGAAAATTTGCTAAGGCTATGCAGGGGGCTTTAAACTGATTCGGGGGGGGGCGGGTGGGATCCTAAGTAGTTGGGGTGCTAAGAGGGATGAGAGTAAGGGGGTCATAGAGGAAAGCTGTAAAACACAGCAGCGTACGGGTGGGGTAGGGCATGGTTTGAAATGCGTATACTTTAATGCAAGGAGTATTCGCAATAAAGGGGAGGAACTTGCAGCTTGGACCAGTACCTGGAACTTCGATGTTGTGGCCATTTCAGAGACTTGGGTAGAGCAGGGACAAGAATGGATGTTGCAGATTCCGGGGTTCAAATGCTTTAGTCGGAGTAGAGAAGGAGGTAGAAGTGGGGGAGGAGTGGCATTATTAGTCAAAGACTGTATCACAGTGACAGAAAAGAAGTTTGATGAGGACTTGTCTGTTGAGGTAGTATGGGCTGAGATTAGAAACAGGAAAGGAGAGGTCACCCTGTTGGGAGTCTTTTATAGACCTCCGAAAAGTTCTAGAGAGGTTGAGGAAAGGATTGCAAAGTCAATTCTGGTCAGGAGTGAAAGTAATAGGGTAATTGTTATGGGGGACTTTAACTTTACTAATATTGATTGGAATAGCTATAGCTCTAGCTTGTTAGAGGGGTCAGTTTTCGTACAAAATGTGCAGGAAGGTTTTTTGACTCAGTATGTAGATAGGCCAACTAGAGGTGAGGCTACATTGGATTTGGTGCTGGGCAATGAGCCAGACCAGGTGTTAGGCTTGGAAGTTAGTGAACATTTTGGTGATAGTGACCACAATTCGGTTACTTTCACCTTAGTGATGGACAGGGATAGGCATGAAGCTGGGGGCTGTAGTTATAGCTGGGGGAAGGGTAATTATGAGGCCATCAGGAGAGAATTAGGGGGCATAGATTGGACTAGGGAACTACAGGGACTGGGAACATCTGGAATGTGGTGCTTATTCAAGGAGTAGCTGCTGCGAGTCCTTGATAAGTATGTCCCTGTCAGGCAAGGAGGAAATGGTCGAGTAAGAGAACCTTGTTGTACGAAAAAAGTTGATTTGCTGGTTAAAAGGAAAAAGGAGGCTTATGTCAGGATGAGGCTTGAAGGCTCGGTTAGTGCAATGGATAGCTATAGATTAGCCAGGAGGGAGCTAAAGAGTGAAATGAGGAGAGCTAAGAGAGGACACGAGAAGACTTTGGCTGATAGGATTAAGGAGAATCCTAAAGCTTTCTTTAGATATGTTAAGAATAGAAGATTGCTTAGGGCAAGATTAGGGCCAGTCATAGACAGCAGTGGGAAGTTGTGCGTGGAGCTGAAGAGATTGGAGAGGCACTGAATAAATATTTCTCTTCGGTATTCACGCAGGGAGATGTAAATGTAGTTGTGGAGAACACTGAGCTACAGGGTTGCAAACTGGAAAGTATTGAAGTAGATAGGGAGGATGTGCTAGATATTCTTGAGGGTTTGAAGTTGGATAAGCCCCCTGGGCCGGACGGGATTTACCCTAGGATTCTCTGGGAGGCAAGAGAGGCGATTGCAGAGCCTCTGGCTCTGATCTTCAGGTCGTCGTTGGTTACGGGTGTGGTTCCGGAGGACTGGAGGATAGCGAATGTGGTCCCATTGTTCAAGAAGGAGAAGAGAGACCTTCCAGGGAATTATAGGCCAGTGAGTCTTACTTCTGTGGTGGGCAAGGTATTGGAGAGAATTATTAGGGATAGGATTTATAGTTATTTGGAGAGAAATGAATTGATTGGGGATAGTTAGCATGGTTTCGTGAAGGGTAGGTCATGCCTTACTAACCTCATTGAGTTTTTTGAGAAAGTGACCAGAGAGGTGGATGGGGGTAAGGCGGTTGATGTAGTATATATGGACTTTAGTAAGGCTTTTGATAAGGTGGCCAATGGAAGACTTCTACAGAAAATGCAGATGTGTGGAATAGAGGGTGATTTAGCTAATTGGATTAGAAATTGGCTGGCAGATAGAAGACAGAGGGTGGTGGTTGATGGGAGATATTCATCTTGGAGTTCGGTGACAAGTGGTGTACCTCAGGGTCTGTTTTGGGGCCCCTGCTGTTTGTAATTTTTATAAATGATCTGGATGAGGGTATTGAAGGATGATTAGTAAATTTGCAGATGACACTAAAGTCGGTGGAGTGGTAGATAGTGAAGAGGGGTGTTATAGTTTGCAGAGGGACTTGGACAAGTTGCCGAGCTGGGCCGAGAGGTGGCAAATGGAGTTTAATGTGGAAAAGTGTGAGGTAATGCACTTTGGCAGGAATAATAAATGTGTAGAGTATAGGCTAATGGTAGGATTCTTAATAGTGTTGATGAACAGAGGGATCTTGGTGTATATGTGCATAGATCCCTGAAAGTAGGCAGTCAAGTTGAGAAGGTTGTTAAGAAGGCATATGGAGTCTTAGCTTTTATTGGTAGGGGGATTGAATTTCGGAGCTGCAACATCATGTTGCAACTGTATAAAACTCTAGTGCGGCCGCACTTGGAGTATTGTGTGCAGTTCTGGTCCCCGCATTATAAGAAAGATATGGAGGCATTGGAGAGGGTACAGAGGAGGTTTACCAGGATGTTGCCTGGTATGGAGGGCAGGTCTATGAAGAGAGGTTGAAGGATTTGAGGTTGTTTTCGTTAGAAAGGAGGCGGCTAAGAGGGGATCTTATTGAAGCATATAAGATGATTAGAGGTTTAGATAGGGTGGACATTGATAGCCTTTGTCCTAGGATGGAGAAAGCTAGCACGAGGGGACACAGCTTTAAATTAAGGGATGATAGTTATAGGACGGATATCAGAGGTAGGTTCTTCACCCAAAGGGTGGTTCGGGAGTGGAATGCCCTGCCTGCAGCAGTTGTAGATGCGCCAAGTTTGGTGGCGTTTAAGAGGTTAGTTGATAAGTATATGGAAGAGAAGGGAATGGTTTAATTTGGAGGGGCATTGCTTTTTATATTGGTCGGCGCAACATCGAGGGCCGAAGGGCCTGTTCTGTGCTGTAATGTTCTATGTTCTATGTTCTATGAGGTGCTGCCCTTTTCTCCCACACCGATTGCCCACAGAGTGGCAGCGAACCCTCTGCTGGTAAAGTTGAGCGTCCAGCCCAATAAGTTAATTTAAATGCATGAACATGCATTTTTAAATTGATTTGCGCTTGTTTTGGATGTCGTTCCGAATAACAACCATTTTCAGGCATTGGGAAAGTGAGAATCTGCACGGACATGAGCACAAATCATGCTATTCACCTCACTTCTGACTTTACCATGTTTTTGTGGTAAAAATGGTAAACAGGCACAACACAATGGTAAAATGGGGCCCTTAGTATCAATAGCCTCCTCCTGCACTGTCAGGATTCTATGATTCTCTGATTCATGATGTAGAGATGCCGGCGTTGGACTGGGGTAAACTCAGTAAAAGTTTTACAATACCAATTTTAAATCCAACCAATTTATTTGATAGTAAATTCGTGAGCTTTCGACTTTATAGCCTTCGTCAGGCAAATGCAGTGTACTGGTCTGCAATAGCACTCATATCCACACAGAAAGTTACAGATTGCTGATTAGAATGTGAATCCTTACATCTAACCTGCTATTCAAGTGTTAAAGTGGCTAACAATGTGTGTGAAGGGAATCCTGAGCATTGGTTAGAGAATTGTTTATTTTCTCCAGACAGCACAGTAAGTGAGGTTTTTTGCTAACCCAGGCAAGTTACGGGGGTTACAGATTGTGTGTCATGAAGCCAAGATCCCTGTTAAGACCGTCCTCATGTGTGCGGAGCTTGGCTATCAGTCTCTGCTCAGCGACTCTGCGCTGTCGTGTATCACGAAAGCCCCCTTGAAGAACGTTTACCCGCAGGTCGGAGGCCGAATGCCCATGACTGCTGAAGTGTTCGCCCACAGGAAGGGAACTGTTTTGCCTGGTGATTGCTGAGCGATGCTCATTAATCCGCTGTCGTAGTGTCTGCATGGTCTCCCCAATATACCATGCTTCGGGACATCCTTTCTTGCAACGTATTAGGTAGACAACGTTGGCCGAGTTGCAAGTGTACGTACCGTGTACCTGGTGAATGGTATCCTCACGTTTGACGATGTCGTCCATGTCTATGATCTGGCATGTCTTGCAGAGGTTGCTGTGGCAGGGTTGTGTGGTATTGCGGTCACTGTTCTCCTGAAGGTTGGGTAGTTTGCTGCAAACAATGATCTGTTTGAGGTTGTGCGGTTGCCTGAAAGCAAGAAGTGGGGGGGTGGGGATGGCCCTAGAGAGATGTTCATCGTCATCAATGACATGTTGAAAACTCCGGAGAAGATGTTGTAGCTTCTCCGCTCCGGGGAAGTACTGGACAACAAAGGGTACTCTGTCCACCGTGTTCCGTGTTCGTCTTCTGAGGAGGTCAGTGCGGTTTATCGCTGTGGCACATCGGAACTGTCGACTGATGAGTCGAGCGCCATATCCTGTTCTCACGAGGGCATCCTTCAGCGTCTGGAGCTGTCTGTCACGATCCTCCTCATCTGAGCAAATTCTGTGTATACAGAGGGCTTGTCCATAGGGAATGGCTTCTTTAACGTGTCTAGGATGGAAGCTGGAGAAGTGGAGCATTGTGAGGCTGTCGGTTTGCGGTACAGTGAGGTGCTGAGGTGACCGTCCTTGATGGAGATGCGTGTGTCCAAGAATGCAACTGATTCTGGAGAATAGTCCACGGTGAGTCTGATGGTGGGATGGAACTTGTTGATATCATCATACAGTTGTTTCAATGATTGTGCACCATGAGTCCAAAGGAAAAAGATGTCATCAATGTATCTAGTATATAACCTTGGTTGAAGATCTCATGTGGTGAAGAAGTCTTGTTCGAACCTGTGCATGAAGATGTTGGCATACTGAGGTGCAAATTTGGTCCCCATGGCTGTTCCGTGTGTCTGGATGAAAAGCTGATTGTTGAAGGTGAAGACATTGTGGTCCAAGATGAAGCGGATGAGTTGTAAAATTGCATCCAGAAACTGGCAGTTGTTGCATTCAGTACTGAGGCAGTTGCAGCAATACCATCGTCGTGGGGTATGTTGGTGTAGAGCGCCGAGACGTCCATTGTGACAAGGAGTGTCCCTGGTTCAACTGCTCCGTGTGTGCTGAGTTTCTGTAGGAAGTCCGTAGTATCAAGACAAAAGCTGGGGGTTCTTTGTACAATGGTTTTCAGGATGCCCTCGGTATAGCCGGAGAGGTTCTCACACAGGGTCCCATCGCCCGATACGATGGGACGGCCGGGTATGTTTGCCTTGTGTATCTTTGGAAGGCAGTAGAGATCTCCAATGTGGGGAGTACGTGGAATGAGAGCCCGGAGGGTGTTCTGAAGGTCCGGATCAAAGGTTTTGATCAGAGTGTTGAGTTGACGAGTGTGTTCTTTGGTCGGATCCACTGGTAACTGTCTGTAGTGTTTCACATTGTTTAGTTGTCGGTACACTTCTTCACAGCAGCCTGTTCTGTTCAGTATGACGGTGGCGCCTCCTTTGTCTGCTGGTTTGATGACAATGTTGCGGTTGATCTTGAGGTGGGGATGGCTCTAGCGAGATGTTCATCGTCATCAACAACATGTTGAAGACTCCGGAGAAGATGTCGTAGCTTCTCCGCTCCGGGGAAGAACTGGACAACAAAGGGTACTCTGTCCATCGTGTCCCGTGTTCGTTTTCTGAGGAGGTCAGTACGGTTTATCGCTGTGGCACGTCGGCACGTGGAGGTCCATTGTTAACCTGACAGACTACACACTTCAATCAGAGGAAATCGAAGTTCTCAGCCGAGGGCTCAATTTCTGTCCCATCACCATAAAATGCTAGATTTCAGCTTCACCATAAACATTGTTCTACTGTCTCAAATTTGGTTTTTAATTTGTCTCAAATTTGGTTTTTAATCCATAGGTCTATAAACATAGACAGGGATCACAGGTAGAGGTGGGAACATCGGTGTGGCAGCGCGGGCTTGTTGGGCCGAAGGGCATATTTGCTCATTGTTCATTGTACTATTGAGATTGTAACCTACTGGGCTAACAGACTTACAATTCAAACTCAAATAGTTTGGACATTACACAGACATAAAAAAGTGAATTCACCACCCACAATGTTGTCAAACTGTAGGATTATGTGTAATGTTCAATAAAAATATGCAGCTCAAAACCTCTTCAGCAAATTAAGCTAAAGTTGCATTCACTAGTGTTCCACAGAGAGATTTGCTCAAGAGTTTCCTGGGTATGTGATTTGCACATCATTGATTCAATGGTACAAATTTGTTATACTGCACAAGGACAATCTGGAATCTTCTGTGCATTCTTCAGAAAGACAGCTCAATTTCCATTCTTCGGCTGAATATAAACAAAGCAGATAGAGACAGTGATTTAGGTCTTCCTTCACCTTAATAGCTTCACTTGTTGCCTGAACATCCAGGCAGCAAAACCATTGCTTGAACTCAAACACCATGGCAAGTTGCCCTTCACTCCTCAGATTAATGTTAATTGGCATGACCAACCGAGGGGTGTAGGCCTCTTTCCCGACGCCACAGCAAAGGGCTGACTGTGATTTAAAAAAAAAACTAGCCTCATTAATACGACGTCTGAGAACTGGTGCATCTTATCATGGATTCACAGAATCCCTGCAGTGTACAAGAGGCCATTCAGTCCATCAAGTCTGCACTGACCCTCTGAAAGAGCTTTCCATTCATATAGAGATGTACAGAGATCGTGTTATCAGATTGAGTCCAATTGACACTGGGATAACCCAGCTATCAACCATGTGAATATTGGAGCAGGAGGAATTAGGCCATAGATTGTGAGAATCCCAGTCAGGAACACTTCAGATTATTTTTGTGGGATCTGGAGGAGCACATATTATCATTTGGCTGGGGGGGACTACACTTGACCTGGTTTCATTTGTATATGTCCTATCATAGCCAGAGATTCGCCTGCATGGAGCCAGAGAAAATGGGTGAGGTATTTAATGAGTACTTTGTGTCAGTATTCACTAAAGAGAAGGACTTGGTGGATGATGGATCTGGAAAAGAGATGTCGAAAGTTTGAGACATATTGAGATCAAAAAGGAGGAGGTATTGGGGCTCTTGAGAAACATTAAGGTAGACTAGCCCGCAGGGTTTGTGAGGAGATATCCCAAAACACTGAGGGAGATAAAGG
This sequence comes from Sphyrna mokarran, assembly GCA_024679065.1. Taxonomy (NCBI): domain Eukaryota; kingdom Metazoa; phylum Chordata; class Chondrichthyes; order Carcharhiniformes; family Carcharhinidae; genus Sphyrna; species Sphyrna mokarran. The sequence goes on from JAGIQG010000007.1 coordinate 103,505,665, forward strand.
AGGAAATTGCTGGGGCCCTGAGAGGAATCTTTGTTTCCTCACTGGGAGGTCCCAGAGAATTGGAGAATAGTCAATGTTGTTCCTTTGTTTAAGAAGGTTAACAAGAATAATCCAGGTAATTACAGGCCAGTGAGCCTTATGTCAGCGGTAGGGAAATTATTGGAGAGGATTTTTTGAGATATGATTTGTTCCCATTTGGAAATAAGTGGACGTTTAGCAAAAAGCAACATGGTTTTCTGAAGGGGAGGTCTCACTAAATTCATCTAGATTTTTGAGGAAGTGACAAAAAGAATTGATGAGAGTAGGACAGTGGATGTTGTCTACATGGATTTCAGTTAGGCCTTTAACAAGGCTCCTCATGACAGACTGATGCAGAAGGTGAAAAGACATGGGACTAGATGTGAGCTGGCAAGGTGGATACAGAACTAGCTCAGTCGTAGAAGACGGAAGGTAACAGTGGAAAGGTATGTTTCTAAATGAAGGGCTGTGACAAGTAGCATCCCTCTGGGATCAGTGCTGGGATGTTTGCTGTTTGGAGTATATATAAATGATTTAGAGGAAAATGTAATTAGTTTTCAGATGACACAAAGGTTGGTGGATTTGTAGACAGTGATAAAAACCATCAGAGGATTTAGCAAGGATATAGATCGATTGGAGGCTTGGGCAGAGAGATGGCAGATGGAGTTTAATATGGAAAAATGTGAGTTAATGCATTTTGGAAGGCCTAATACAGATAGGAAATAAATAGTAAACTGTTAAGAGTATTGATATGTAGAGGGATCTGGGTGTACAGGTACATAGGTCACTGAAAATGGCAATGCAGGTGAAGAAGGTAGCCAATAAGTCATACAGCATTCTTGCCTTAATCAGCTGTGGCATTGAGTTTAAAAATTGCCAAGTCATGTTGCAGTTTATAGAACCTTATTTAAGGGGCACTTGCAATATAGTATTCAATTCTGATCGCCACACTACCAGGCTTTGGATGTGGAGGCTTTGGAGAGAGTATGGGAAAGATTTACCAGGATGTTGCCTAGTATGGAGAGCATTAGCTATAAGAAGAGATTGGTGAAACTTGGTTTGTTCTCACTGGAATGACAGAGATTGAAGGGCGACCTGATAGAAGTCTACAAGATTATAGGAGGCATGGTCAGAGTGGGTGGGCCAGAAGTTTTTTTTTTCCCCAGAATAGAAGAGTCAATTACTAGGGGTCATATCTTTAAGATGCAAGGAGCAAGTTTTAAAGGAGATGTTCAAGGTTGTTTTTTACACAGAGGGTGTTCAGTGCCTGGAACTCGCTGTCGTGGGAGGTGGAAAGTAAGGGAAGCAGATACGATTGAGGTTTTTAAGGGGCATCTTGACAAATATATCAATAGGATAGGAATAGAGGGATATAGTCCCCAGAAGGATAAGGGTTAAGTCAGGCAGCATGTTCAGTGCAGGCTTGGAGGGCCAAAGGGCTATAATTTTTTTGTTCTTTGTTCTTTGTAGTTTTTTTCTCTGCTCATTCCCACACCATTACCTTAACTTCCCTCAAGGAAGCATCCTTAGTGCTTCCTACTTGCTATCTATAGCCCCTTCCTCCAACACATCATCTGATATCATGCATAGTTTCCTTACGCACGCTGACAATACACAGGTCCACCTCTCCTCCACCTCTACTGAGTCCTCATCTCTCCCAGTTATTTCATTGTTCCTCCGATATTACATATTGGATAAGCAGAAGTTTTCTCCACTTCTATAGGGGGAAGGCAGAAGCCATTGTTTTCACTCATCAAGTCCATTCGATGGCCATAAGCATCATCGGTCTCCCTGACAATTATCTGAAGCTTAATTAGGCTTTTTGCAAGCTTGGTGTTTTGTTTGACTTGAGATAAACTTCCTAACAGACACCTGCAATATCATTAATAATTATTGTCTGACTTTGACCATGTGAGAGATCCTGTGTGTGTGTAGCCCACTTACTTGACAAAGGAGCAGCACTCCAAAAGCTAGTGGCTTGTGCTATCAAATAAACCTGTTGGACTTTAACCTGGTGATGTGAGACTTCTCACTGTGTTTCAGTCTATGCAAAGACTTCATTTTAAGACTTTCCTACCTATGCACAATTACATTTAAATGCTAGACTGTAGGGATTAACTAATACTGATAAGCTAAATAATTGTGGCTAAATTGGCAACATGTAGAAACAGAAAGCATGAAGGGTTTGCTAAAAATTGATTGCATTCCTGAAGGGTAAACAACACAGGCAAACAACAGTTTCCTATAACAGCGGCTATGAGGAATTTTTTTCTCGACAAAGGCAGCATGCGAAAAACACTTCCGATGATGAGGTAAAGATTGAAATATATTTTATTTTAGTGTGCATGCGTTCAGTTCAGTTCACTTCTTAAATTCCACTCATTTCAGTATATATTCTTTTTGTAGAGGGCCTGGCTGAGAAGCCAATCTCCAAGTTTTTTACTTCTGTCCTGTTAATTCTTTAAGTTCTTTTTAATATAGGAAGAATATTTTAAAACTCATACCAGTGCTGTCCTCTTGTCTCTTCAAACAAATGAATGGAGCCAACACTGGGCTTCAGCGTCTCTGCTGCTGAAGCCCCATTCCCCATTTGTGATTTTTAGACCGGATTACTGCAATGCTGTCCTGGCCAGTCACTCCATTCGACACTGCAAACTCAAAATCATTCAAAACTCTGTTGCTGTGACAAGTCTTTCATTACTGACCCAGTCAATCAGTGTGTCACAGGCAGGACAGGGGGTTATTTTAAACAGTACTGATTACTACTCCCACCACTCACCCATAAATAGAAACATGTTTTGCTTTGTTTCCTCCTTTTTATAAGCAGTGGCGTATTTCCCCAACTCTTCCGTTTTTGTGTGATCCAGGTTCTGTTGGTAACCTCACAGCAAGCTCGAGATAAGAGGAATTCAAAAGGTTAGTTTATTTGCATAAACACAAAACGTGGGAAGGAGGATTGCAATGTTGCTCCAATACTCAAACAATGAAGTGAGGGATTGAGGTTTTACAGTGCAGAGGCATAGAGAAAATAAATACCAGTTTAGACGAGTTTCAAAACCTGGAATCAAAATTGAATGAGTAATTCCTTTTTTCTGTTGTGCCACTTCATAAGAGGAGAGATACATGCAGAATTGAATCACATTTTTAGGCAATGGCTCAGAACTTCCAACAGGGTCAGTGCAGATAGAATCAGGTGTTCAATCTGCAGAGCTCATTTTTGTGCAGTTGCCAATTAGATGTTCAAGACAGCTCAGCAAGGCAATATTACTTATTCCCCAAGCCAAAGGCCTGGGTCACATGATCCCTGCCTCTCCATCAAGTCTTCAACAAAAGCTGTGTATCTGTCATTTAAAAATGAAGTGGGTCTCCAAGGCTGCTAAACGACTCAGCCATTATGAGTTGAAACGAATGTCTGAGGAGCTTCTTGTCTGAGTAGATCCTTTGTCTCCAGCTGGTTAGCAAGAGCAGGGTCCATTAGAGACCAAGGGGAAAATTTATGGGTGAAGGCAGAGAACATTGGTAGGGTGTTAAATGAATATTTCACATCTGTCCTCACCCATGAGAATGAGGAAGTAGTTATGGAACTCCGGCAGAGAGATTGTAAGGCTCTGGAGAAAATTATCGCAGAGAGTGACAAGGTATTGGAGGTATTGGCAGGTGTAAAAGTAGACAAATCTCCAGGTCCGGATGATTGTGTCCCAGGCTGTTGTGGGAGGCAAGGGAGAAAATTGCAGGGGCGCTAATCCAAATTTTTAATTCCTCCCTGGCCATTGGGGAGGTGCCAGAAGACTGGAGAGCAGCTAATGTGGTCCCACTACCTAAGAAAAGTTGTAGAGACAAACCAAGGAACTACAGACCACTGAGTCTCACATTTGTTGTTGGGAAACTACTGCAGAAGATTCTGAAGGAGAGAATCTATCTCTATTTGGAAAGGCAAGATTTGATCATGGATAGTCAGAAGGAGGTCATGCCTAACAAATTTGATTGAAGGTTTTGAGCATATAACCAATTGTGTGTGTGAGAAAACATAAAGGACAACATGCCCCTGTTTACATCAATGGTGATGAAATTGTAAATGTCGAGAGCTTCAATGGAACATTTTATTTATGAAGAGAGATTAGATAGGCTTGGGTTGTTTTCATTGGAGCAGAGAAGACTAAGGGGCAACCTGATCCATGTGTTCAAGATTATGAGGGACATGGATAGAGTGGATAAGAAGCAGCTGTTTCCCTTAGTTGAAAGGTGAATTATGAATGGACACAAGTTAAGAGTGAGAGGTGGGAGGTTTAGGAGGGATCTGAGGAAAATGTTTTCACTCAGAGGGTGGTGACAGTCTGGAATGCACTACCTGGAAAGGTGATGATGACAGAATGCCAAGTACCTGGATAAGTAGTTGGCATGCCATAACATTCAAGGCTATAGGCCAAGTGGAATTTAGTGGTCTAGAGAGTGTATTTCATGTATCGGGCAGACTCGATGGGCCAAAGGGCCTCTTCTGCACTGTAGTATTCTGTGGTTCTATTATTAAATGCAAATGGCCTTTGTTTCGCTGGCTTTCAAGCTAGCCTGTGCAGTTCCTTGGTGATTGTTGATGGCTCCTCAGGGAAGAATTCTCCCATGCTCCTGCTAGTGGGTTCAATGGCAAAGGGGTGTGGGAGGAATACTATAACAGTGGGTGGGTTGAGCATCTACAAATAACCTTCCAGATGAGGTGTTTAGAGGGTGTCTATTTACCAGCCTTATAATTTTCCTGCAAACCCATCTGCTTTCTCAGAAGGCTATCTTCCAACCTCAGAGTGCTCCCAAAGATCCATTTTCATTTTCAGGAGATCCAACACCTTTCTTCAATAGTGAGTCAGTGATAGTGGATATCTTTTCAATATTGCTCCTGGTTAGAATGGCAGGACTATAACAATCACCATGGAATATGGTACAGGACACCGGTTGTATAATTAATAAGGTCAGACCTGGGAGATTTGACTTGATGTCTCTGCAACCTCCTCAGAATGAGGTGTGAGATTTCCTGAAAGTGAAAAGAGGCTTCTTTTGTTATAGGGTCACCGGCAGACATTGGTTCAACCATTTCAGGCATTGTGCTCAGCCAAGGTCCAGGGTTAAAATTTAGAATAACACTGAGTATATATATTTTATATATATGTGTATTTACATATAATATATATAGGTATATATGTTATATGTGTATGTGTTTGTAAGGTGCACTCGACCAACTTAACACCCTTATTTCCAAATAGCCTCATAGCCTCACCCTTCCTTCCTCTGGATTCCCTTTCAGTCCTACAACATCCTTCAATATCTGCAGATCTCAAATTTAATGAGCATTTCCCCCTCCCCTCCCCACCCCGCCATTTTAGTCACTCCGTGGTAGGAGTGCCTTCTGGGCTCAATCTCTGGACTCCCTCCCCATATCTCTTTAACTCTTTCCTTCACTAAATCCCTCCTTACAAACTATCTTTTCGACCAGCTATTTTCTGTCCCACCCGTTGCAGGAATTGTGGTGGGTGAGGAGCAGCCAATACAAAGGTCCATTGACCTCGAGTGGGATTTTCCGGTTTTGGGATGAGCACAGCTAGAAATTCCCACCCTTTGATTGAGTTTTTGGCTTGATATCTCCTTATGTGACTGACGTTCTCTTGGTTTTTCATCATGGCCCTGTGACGCTTATTGGGACAAACTTTGCTTAATGCTGCCTCCAAAGTTGTGGCCTGGATATCTCTCTGATGTAACTGCTGGAGCAGGAGAGTCGGGACACAGGATCACAGGATTCTGGCCCATGATGAAGAGATTGGGGAATTCTGGTGGGAATTATCCATCTTTCACTTGTCCTGATCTGCATTCCTGCAATACCCTTCCAGAAGTGCCACCGACAACATTCAAGGAGCTCCAGGACAAATATCTGCAGAAAGAATCTATTGGATTGGAATCCCGGAAAAAAAAGACTCACCTCTTGCAACATGGTTGAAAACAAGGTGAAGCTTTGGATAGCAGTGTTGGTGTGTGTTGTTGTGATATACTGCAGGGAAAATATAAACCAGACCTTTACTGCATTATATCAGCATTCCACATATCATTGGAAGTGCTTTGCATTTTCTCCCCCTCTTTGTTCTTTTGAGTGATAAGCAGTTTAATGAGCACTTGGCAGTTCTTTGTATCAAGACCAAAATGGTCATTCTTCACGTTGGAGTGTAAGCAGCATTTATCAGTGGAGGTTTTCAGAAAGGACGTCGGCTGGTATTGGCACACAAATGCTTTCTTTCAGGAATCACTGGTGAGTGATCAAAGGCAGGAGTTGCTGGTTGATTTTTCTATTCCTTCGCTGGAAGCTTTTGAGGCCAATTGCTACTGCTCCTCTCCTACCTCCGTCAGATCAACCAGCTCAGCACATAAGTACAGCTTGCTGCCATAAATAGAAAATCCTTATTTTCAATGCAGACTTTGAACTTTTTGGAAACAAAAGGCACTTCGCAATTTTTTTTTCAACTTCCTTAGCTAGCCAAGTCTAGGGACACAGTCCTGACACATTCTAATTATTATAAAACAGGAAGAATAAAACTTAACTTTGAATGATTTGTGTTATTAATAGGAGATAGCGCCTCTGCCACTCTCTGTCAGCCATCCTGTGCCTCAATAATTAACTTTGTTCCTTTTCTCAGGAAATCTCTTATTGTACATCTGCCAGTATTTCAGTCCACCTCTCTTGCATAGTTCTTAGATACAAGGATTTTACCTGACAACAAAACCAACCAAAACAACTTAGCTCTCCAAGTGGCCGAGTCCTGATGCTCACGTAATTTGATGTACATCCATTTCCTTTATCAGTGGGAGTTAAGCAAGAGCGCCTGGCAAGCCAGCATGCTGGGCCAACCTGAATAACCACATCTGCTTCATAAGGTGCACAACACCCATTCTGTTCTGCAGATCATAGTATTCGTGACCATTTACCTTGCAGAGTCATCAGTGCTACTGTACATGCTGCTACTGTCAGAAGATACTTGGATGCACAACGCATTCTCCCAGCAAGAGAGGATAAAAAAAATTAGAGACAAAAAATATACCACGCAGGAAAGAACAGTCTCCCCTTAGCTTTGAGAATCCAGTGGGTTCCAAATTTTATAGTTTCTACCAAGCTTTGATTTTAGGAAACTTGAACAGAAGACGAGCTTTTTACACAGACTGTGTTGTTAGGTTTTATATGTCAGCTAATGGTTGGGGTTGGCGACTGGTGGTTTGGGGGTGTGGATCTTTGACAATGATCTGAAATTAACATACATTGACAGAATAATTGTTCTCATGCCCCCAGACTTGTGCACATAGGCCACAATCATCTTTTATATGCAGGTTTCATTTTACTGCCACCAGCAAGTACAGTCGCTAACAGCTGCCCCACTGCAGCTGACTAGATGTGTGGGGAGCTGGCTCCCTGGCGACAATTTCCACTTGGTTTTCAATACTAAGAGCAGACAAATTTTCTGTGAATTCTGCTTAAGTTCAACCGAGAACTCGAGTATTTTTTAGTTGTCAATGAAATTCTGCCCTGATCGTTGCTCACCAGGGCCAATTGTATGTATCACTTTGTTAGGCCTTTTTAGGATTCTTATGTTAGGCCTTTAGAAGACCCCAAGATTCCCAAGAAGAAAGGTAGTCAATCTAAAATATCTTGATCTGATGGTTCTGTTTTTCCAAGACCATTGGAAGAAATGGTGGGCTACTGTTTCTTTGGATTGTAGTGTGCCAAGTGGAAATGGCACTCTATTGGTCTGGCTACTGAATGGTTACTGAAGCAGGCAAATCTGTTGTATCTTTGCAGATATAGGTCACCCATCGCCATCTATGGAAATGACCCTGTTTCCATGACTTGATATCCAGAGATCTTATTTCCCTGTATTTCTGGAGCCCAGAATAATGACCTCTTAAGTTCTGCTTTGCTCGCCAACAAATGTTTAACATATTTGTTTTTATGACATTCTTTTACACAGATGATACAATTTGCTTTTAGATGTATTACACCAAAATAGCTGTTTTTTCAATAAATTTAGATGATTATTTTAAATCAAACTCTCATATTGCTTTCTCTCTCCTAGTTCTGAATTTACTTTCTATTGACCTTGGGTCAACTTACAAGTATAGACATCAACATAACATTGTAAAAATAACTTTTTGAAGTTTATTTATTTGTATCCTAAGCAGGCTTACATTAACATTGCAATGATATTACTGGGGAAAAAAATCCCCTACTTTTTCTTAGCTTTTCCAGTAGTTACAATAATACTGTTTTCCATGGGTTTAAAATCTTACATCTCTTGCTGTTCAGAATTATTGTGAACCAAGAAAATCAATGCCAAGATTATATATTTCATTAGTCACATTTAAAAAATGGTTTTTAAACTAATATTTAAGCTTTAATGCATTCCCCTAAGTGTAGAGTTTTATTATTGCTTTAACAATTGGTGGATTAGAAAATTTATCCTCAACTCCATAAATCCACTTTGTGTCATCTTGTGCCAACAATAAGTAGGGTAATACATGGAATAGTGAACCAATTATGTATCTCTCCATGTCACTCATTCAGAGGGAAATGTTACCAAAGTGCAGAAGAATAAACTAAGCACTCACTGCAGAGTTAACTTTAAAATGTCATTAACATTTACTTTAAACCTGTTTGTTAATCCGAGGCCTTGAAATTGCAAGGTGAAATATGGATGCCTGAGGTATCTAAGTGAAGTTCCTCCCTCAGCTTTTGTAGAAGCTATTAACCTATTTATCTTAAACAAGTCACTGCTTAGAGTTTGAAATTGAAGATAGAATCACTACAGTGCAGAAGAAGACCCTTCGGCTAGTTGGACCTGCACAACAACAATCCCATCCAGACTGTATTCTCATGAATCCATGCATTTACCTTAATTCCCCTGACGCAAAAGGGCAATTTAGCATGGCCTGTCAATCTAACCTGAACATCTTTGGAGTGTGGGAGGAAACCAGAGCTTCTGCAGGAAACTTGGGGAAATTCCTCAAGACTTGGGGAAAATGTGAAAACTCCTCACGGACAATGACCTGAGACTGGAATTGAAGCCATGTGCCATTGTGAGGCGGCAGCACTAATCACTGTGTCACCGTGCTGCCCTGGTACTTCACCTTGCTCAATATTTTAGGATTGGAAATTATTCATTATTTTAATGCGTGTAAGAGCAGAAACAGAAGATTCAATTCTCCCATCTGGAATTGGCAGTGTGGGGATGTGGAGTGTTTTCTGCTGCAAAGGCTGGATGGAAAACATACAAATTTTTCAGGCACCAACCTTGTTAATTATGCCACCAATGTTTTGGGTGATGGGACAGGTCTGATGCTATGTAGTCTGCTGTCCTAACTGGGTGCCATAAAGGCACCTGATATCACTGAAAAAAAGAAGATACTTGGATGCACAGTATTTTCTCCCAGCAAGAAAGGGTAAAAAAAATTAGGAACAAACACATACCGTGCAGGAAAGGACTTAGCTTTGAGAATCCAATGAGTTCCAGATTTTATAGCTTCTACCAAACTTTGATTTTAGGAAACTTGAACAGAGGATGAGCCTTTTACACAGATTGCACTGTTGGATTTTGAATGTCAGTTGATAGTTGGGGTTGGGGACTGGTGGTTTGGGGGTGTGGAGCTTTGACAACCACCTGAAATTAATTACATTGACAGAATAATTGTTCTACTGCCCCCAAACTAATGCACATGGGCCGCAGTCATTTTTTATTTGCAGGTTTCACTTCACTGCCACCAGCAAGTTGCGAGTACAGTCGATGGAGATGGATCTCCAGCAACATTCTGAGACTGGAAGATAGACACCCCCTGAGACATTGAATTTGGAAGGGTCACCTGTAGATGCTTCCCTCACCCACTGTTGTGGTGTGTCAGAGTCCAGGGTTGCTGACAGCCACCATCCTGCACTCTGGAATCAGCTCCAAGCATTTTTCAGTTGAGTCCCAACATCTGTGCACTATGTTTTTCCAGAAGTGCTTCACACTGGTGTGTTTTTGCACTGGTGCTATGGAGAATCAGGCATGAAGCAAATGGGTTTTACATCCCTCGTGGCAGGCACAGAGCAAGATTACACAGGAAATTCACGTCGGTGTCAAATTGATATTTTTGGGTTCCTTTCGACTTCTCTTTGCCCACCATCGGACCCATCAGTGGGGGCCTGGGAGAATTCCACTCAGGCTCTGGGTTGGACTGAATGGTCCTATTCCTGTTTCTGTCTTTGAAACGTAGGGCCCTGCCTTTTGCTGCAATGTTTCCTATTTCGACTCAGGGGGATGAAAATGCTGGAGCCTCAGAAAAAGTCTGCATTAGTCTGATAATGGACAGAGGGAAGGAGACAGGATAGAGAGAGGGGGATGGATTTGTGGCTGCAAGGGATTCGTAGAAGGAAAGAAACAGCAAAGTAGGAGTGGAAGGAATAACTGTATGGAATCAGTAGGGAAGAGGGACAATGCAAAACAGATGGGGAGGATCCCCACCACTTGGTCTAAATAGGGCAGAATGATTGTGGATTTAGGCTGTTGACCATATTCCAGTCATGGATAAAAAAAGCACCCCCCAAAGCCACAGAAGTGCTAAACATATGATGCCTATGTTGTGGAAAAACTAATTTAGTTGTCAGAATAAATGACTAACTTTTAACTGAAGCTTCCAGATGGCAGTTAATTTTCACAAATCTAAATCAGCATGTACTCTTCAATAGAAGTAATCCTGTCATTCAACGTAACCTTATGTATTTACCCTGCTAATCCCCATGATGCCCAGAAACCCTTCCCCTCCTCGATCGTGGCTGGTATTCCTTCCCTGTGGTCAAAGCCAGCATACTCCCCACTCCCCCCCCCCCCCACCAACTTTCCACATCAAAGCCAACATCTCCTCCATCCCATGATCAGAGTTGGCACCCCGACAAACAGCCAATGGCAGCACCCCCAAACCAGGCCACCACCCCTCCCCCCACAACACAAATAGACATTGCCAGCATCACCAGCTTCCATGTTCAGTTTTCCATCCGCCCCTCCCCCCCCGCCCCCACCAAAAATCCACAAATAACTGAATTTCTCCTCCATGAGGCTCCCACTATGGTCTACCCGAGGCAAGGCTCCCTGGCCCTGGTTGGCACTGCTGGGTAGACCTTGTGCCAACATGTGCCAGATGGCAGTGCCAAGAAGCGTTGCATGCACACTGCCTGACCATGCTCCTCTCTCCCAAAGGCTATAGTCAACTTTATGTTTTCGGGAGATTCCCGCAACAGGTTCACATCTGGGTGAATCTGTTGTATACCTTGCCAATGTAATGTCATGGAAGTGAGGTCTGAAAATACAATGTGGGATCAATATCTGGGGGAGGTTGTTTAATTGCATGCAAATACGTTAAAATCCATTGAAATCAGGTTCATGCCAATTCACGATATCTGGAATTTTGCTGGATTTTGAGCCCCTGCTACTATTCCCATATTTGGCGAGAGTTGATTTAAGATCTCACGCTTAATCACATCAGGAAAGATATTCTGTGCACAAAAGAATTGTAGAAAATTTATTTTCATGATTTGTTTGATTGAGACAACAGGGCACAGGCAGGCATAACTATTCCGACATATGTTTCACACAATTGATAGCCAGTTGCTAACAGCAAAAACACTCAGAGAATTTGTGCTAGTTATCAAAGTAAAAGCTCCGAGTTTTCTCATAACTGTGATGCTTGCTTCTACAACTGCAGATCGGCAGGTGACTGTCAACTCTGTTTGAACTTTGCAAGCACCACTTAGTGCTGCAGGCAGTAACAGAAGCTTTGAGAGAGAGCTGGAGGCAAAGGTGGCATGGATTCCAGGGGAACTGGTATTCAAGGCAGATCTTTGGAGCATCACAAATTAAATAATACATCTTGTAGAAAACAGAAAACTGCATTCATCAAGAATAAATATTTGATTCAAGTGGCACTGAGTGTCCATGGGTCAATCTTTCTATTGGTTAAATTACTTGTTTATGAGCTTAATGAAAGATTTATAAATTGGAGGATTTAAGTCTTTAGGTTTCATCAAGTGTTTTCAGATGGCATGAAATGGTTACAATGGAATGATACTGCTACTATCAAGAATTTTCCAAAATAGTTACCACTGGACAGATTACCTCAGTATTGCAGGAATATCATCTCAGATTGAGATTAATGGATAAAATGTTTCCCCAAGATTCAGTCAGGACAGAGTTTCTTTTCACCTTAGTCAATTTGCTGTATGTGTTGTAACTATTCAGGTTTCCAGTCATTATACTGTCAATGAGTGTTAGACCTAGTTTCCAATTTCCGTTGGATTAGAAGGTATCTTAAAGAAGTATGCATGCTGTCACTATCATCTGCCAGCAACATTTTTCATCCTCAAGGCAGAAGTAGGGCTTGGGACAGGCACCTCATGATTAGGCTTGCTCCATGGTGATCGCCTGTCTGCTAAACACAGATATTGGGTGGGATCTTTCTTGCCAGCAGGATATTGACTCTCCAGAGTGGGTTCCTGGGTGACGGAACTAGCATGCCGCTCAGAATGCCATAAACATTGACAGGACCAGCAGTCAATGGTGAGCCACCTTCACCACCAGAAAAACCCTTTACAGGAGGCCTGAGAATCCCACATATTGAATAACTACTGCCAACGTTGCAAATTCTCATAAAAGCCCTGCTACTGTCAGACTTCAAGTTGCAGGACAGTGTTATCATTTTTACCTTTCTTCATGTGGCCACAACACCCTCAAGACTAGTGAATTGCATTGTCACAGAAAATATGAGTTCACATGGTGTCTGGGATAGAAGAGAATACATTATTGTGTCCAGGGAATCCTGCGAATACACCAACAATCTTTTCACCCAGAAATCGCTAGAGAAGCAAAAATAAATAGGTTATGCCTATATCTGAGACCTGAACATAGATAAAGGTTCAAAATTGCCACTGGTTTGCAAAAAACTGGACATACAGTAGCAGATTGTGCAGAAATCGTGGCAGAAAGGAGCATATCAAACATGCTTGTCAGAGAAAGAAATTAGTTCCAGGCAAGAACTATAAAAAGCAAGAACTGAATGCATCATTTGGAAAACCATATAGAGAGAAAAGTCGCCATGTAATATAAAAAGGGTGTGAGAAAGACCAGAGTCATAGTCAGAGATGAACTGTCATTGAACATACAGGCTATTATTGACGCAATAAACTGATACTGGATCAGGCCTTTACTGATGGGCAATCAGTGAAATGAAGTCGGTCATTGGAGCAGCAGTTTTGTGGTGTCAGAAACGGCTCACCAAGAATAAATACAACATATTGCCTTGAAGATAATATCAAAAACCTACACAGGAGAAATGGTCCCATTGAGGTGCCACATTGATGTAAACATGCAGTTGAATAAACAGATCACAAACCCGTCCCTGCACATTGTTAAAGGAAACTATCCAGCATTAATGGGGGAACCTGGCTGGAAAATATCAAATTAAACTGGACCAAGGTGAATCTCATGTCGGATTCTGAAGCAAGTCTACTGAAGGTTTGAAAGAAATATGCCATTGTCTTAAATAGGGAGCCAGGAAGACTGAAGGAAATCTCAGTCAAGTTAAAGATTAAGGACAACAATTAAGCAAGATTCTTAAAGGCTAAGTTTGACTCAAGAACAGCTTCTCAATTCGAGAACAGCTTCTTGCCTGCGCCCATCAAACTTTTGAATGGCCCAACCTCACACTAAGTTGATCTTTCCCTACACCCTAGCTATGACTGTAACATTACATTCTGCACTCTCTCATTCCCTTCTCTATGAGTGTATGCTTTGTCTGTATAGTGTTCAAGAAACAACACTTCTCACTGTGTACAAATACACGTGAGAATAAGAAATCAAATAAAATCAGAAGTCGATGTCAGATGCAAGAAGTCCTGAGATTGAGGCAGAATTAGAGTGGCTAGTCAAAACAGGAGTCCTCTGTTAATATGAGTGATTGGGCGACACTGATTGTACCTGTGAAGAAATTTGATGGATCGGTACGTATTTGTGGTGACTTGGAAATTATTATCAATCCTATATTGTTTGTCAAACAATACTCTCTGTCCCTTTATTAATTCACTGGGTTTCTTCACTGGGTTAGCTGGAGGCCAACATTACAGCAAAATTGACCTTAGTCAAGCTTATCGTCTAGGTGATTACAGATTCTGATTTATAACATTATTTGACAATTGTGACAAACAAAGTACATTCAGATAAAAAAGGTTCCTATTTGGCATCACATTTGCACCTGCTTTGTTCCAACATTCCATGGATCAAATTCTAAGTGTATTAAAAAGAATCCAGAGTTACTTAAATGATATCTTAGTTACTGAAAAGAATAAGGAATATCTCCACAAACTATATGCAACACTCCAGAGACTAGAAAATTATGGATGAAGAGTATGGAAAGATAAATGTGAATCTTTCCAATTTTCTAATGAATATCTGAGTCATGTTATAAATGTAAAATAACCACACAAATCAGCTTCAAAGCCATTATTAAGCCACCTGCACATCAGAACATCAATCAACTTCTTTCTTTTTTGGACTTATTAAACTATTATGGAAGGCTTGTCTCTAATCTAGCAACAATTCTTAAGCCTCTGCACAATGCGTTATGTTAAAGCAGGAAATGGAAATGTATGGACCAGTGCCAAAAAGTCTTCATTTAAGCTAAAGAAACTACTAAAATCAGAAATCTTGACACACTTTAATCCAAATTTGAGTCATGTGACACATCACCATACAGGATGGTGGTGGTGATGGTTTTCCACACAATACCCAATGGTGATGAAGCCTGCCGATTTTGCACCAACAACCTTGACTAAAGCAGAAATGGACCATGTGCAGGTAGAGAAGGAAGCTCTAGGAATCAATTTCAGAATCAAACATTTCTACCAATATGTTTATGGAAGGAGTGTGACTTTATTAATGGATTATTGACCGCTGGCAACACTTTTTGGGCCTCTTGCTGGTATTCTATCTCTGGCTATGAGATGGATGCAGAGATGGATATTCTTCTTGTCACCACACACATATAAAATAAAATATTGTCAGACAAATCTCCATGGAAACGCTGATAGACTCTCTTGATTACTTTTAGCCAAGGAGACGTCAATAAACAGTTTGAGTGGAAATATTTTCCACTTTGAGCAAATAGATAACACTCTTGTAACCACAGGACAGTTAAAAATTATACTGGAACTGATCTAATACTGAATCCAGAGACTATGGATAAGGTATTAGTGACAAGACTACAGGGATAAACCTGAAGTTGAAGCCGTGTGTCAGCTGAGGACTCAAACTATCTGGACAAACTGGCTGTCTCCTTGGGAGCATGAGAGTCGTCATTTCATCATTGTTAAGGAACTCAACTACGTGAAAGTTCCAGTGGTATAGTAAGGATGAAGGAGATAGCAAGGAGCTATTTTTGGAGGCCAGGGCTTGAGATCAAAATCAAAGAGAAGATGACGATATGCTCACAAATGTTCGAAAACTGCTGCCACAAGTACCATTATACCCTTTGGAATGGCCAGAAGGGTCATGGCAAAACATTCATATCGATAATGCCGAGCCATTCAAAGAGTCCATCTTTCTCAATGCGCTCAACGCACACTTAAAATGACTTGAAGTCACCATTATGAAGACAACGTCCCCGGAGTGAACAATTATTTCAAGTTTATTTACTGCTGTCACGAGTAGACTTACATTAACACTGTAATGAAGTTACTGTGAAAATTTCCTTGTCACCACATTCTTGTGCCTATTCGAGTACACTGTGGGAGAATTTAGTATGGCCAACGCATCTAACCAACACATTTTTTCGACTGTGGCAGGCAATCTATCACCCGAAGGAAACCCAAGCAGACAAGAAGAGAATGTGCAGACTCTGCACAGATAATGATCCAAACTGGGAATTGAACCTGGTTCTCTGGTGTAGTGAGGTAGCCGTGCTAACTACTGTGCCACCATATCTCTCGTAATGGAAAGATTGGGTGAGACATTTGGAAGGTTTGGTTACCCTGAACAGCTTGTGATTGAAATGGTACCACAGTTTGTATCGCAAAAATTCACAAACTACTTGAAGGAGAACAGGATTCAACAATCTGATCTGCTTTTTATTATCCAGCCACAAATGGGCTGGCAGAACAGTTTGTTTAGAGAATGGAGCATTCATTGAATGTAACTTGAGAGCAATTTCATTGTCTAAATGATTGATGCAGTTCCTAATGATGTATAGGAATACTACACATTTGATAACTCAAAGTTCTCTGCTATTTCTCATGATAAAAAGCCAATTACACGTAGCATTTGATTTGCTTACCCTGCATCCCCCCAAGATAAGATTAAGTTGCTGAGAAGAAACAGCAAGGCTGGATTATACAGCATGAGAACAGAACTAAAGGCTACAGTTTTCATAATGATCAAGAAACATTGGTAAGAAACTCCCTTTGTCTAAGGAAAGAATTGGATTCCTGCCGTTGTATTAGCACAGAAAGGACTGCTCGCCTACACCATACAAACCCCAGATGATGTAGCATGGAGAAGACATGCAGACCTTCTTTTGGCAACCAGAGACAGTCTGCCAGAGATCGAATCTATTGAGCTGTGCCAAGTGAAAGCCTGGACACACAAGCAAGTAATTCACCTTCTGACTCCCCAAAGTCTGTTCACCATGTACACGGCACAAGTCAAGAGTGTGATGGAATACTCCTCATTTGCCTGGACGGGTGCTGCTCCAACAACACTTAAAAAGTTTGAAACTATCCTGGACAAAGCACCCCACTTGATTGGCACCACATATACAAACATTCACCCCCTCCACCACTGACATTCAGTAGCATCAGTGTGTACTATCTACAAGATGCACAGCATAAATTCACCAAAGATCCTTAGACAGCATCTTCCGAATCCATGACCACTTCCATTTAGAAGGACAAGGGTAGCAGATACATGGGAGCACTGCCACATGCAAATTCCCCTCCAAACCACTCACCATGCTAACTTGAAAATACATTGCCATTTCTTTGCAGTCGTTGGGTCAAAATCCTGGAATTCCCTCCCTAACAGCATTGTGAATCAACCCACAGCATATGGCCTGCAGCAATTTAAGAAGACAGCTCGCCATCACATTCTCAAAGAAAACTAGGGATGAACAATAAATGCTGGCCAGCCCATGTCCCGTGCATGAATTAAAAAAAATCTGAGAAGCTGACAATACCCAAAACAATTGGGGAAGACAGAACCTCAGTTGAGAACATTTCAACATTGAGTCAATCTCCAAATACTATGTTGATTCTGGTGAATGACATTCCAAAGGAACCAAAAACACATGAGGTGGCAACTAACATAAAAAATAGATTGCTGATGTCCACTGACAACTATACAGAAATCAACATCCTCTAAAAATTTAACCCATTATTGTTGTGTTTATTAAGTATTCATATTGAGAATTTTAATTGTCAATGTTTTATTGTATTTCATTACAGGAATCTCTTATGTAGAGAAGAAATAAAGTATTGTAAATTCATGTTGTTCGTAGTTAGAAGAACAGCAGTTTAAAGGACTGATCATATGACATATTGATGATGCCATTGGCCCTTTGCCCAGACTAATGGGCACTCTATCCTTACAGCATGTAGAATAAACACCTTTCTATTAAAGCTCTTGTTTGTTTGTATCTTTGTGGTCTGCAAGTCTATCTTTGAAAAATACTAAGGAGCCTTTTTTTTGGTCCTTATATCTGCAAATAGGACATCAATAAATACACCATTACGTTGACTTTCTTCAAGTTACTTTTCCAACCAAGATGTCTCCTTTTGACATTATTCGAATGTGTTTCTCCAAACGATACAACCCTTTTAATCTACTGTATACTAAGTTATACTAAGTTTTCTCTTTTCACAGTGGTGAAGAACCTAGAATCAATGTTTTTACTAATGCCTAACACACAGTAATTGTCAAGAGAGCCACTTCTGGAAACCATCAACAGTGTTAGGTGATCAATGAAAGGCCTGTTTGGAATAGTCTAGTGATGGGAAGAGAATTCAAGCCTATTTTAGCAATTATAATTGCTTATGGATCAACTGATGCATGAAGATTAAAAGGGAAAGACAAAGATATTCATTCCCTGTCATCTGTAGGACAAAAAGTGACCCATGGGAAATTATTGGATTGTCCAGCATCAATAAGTGTATTGACTGATTTATTAATTGATTGATAGGCATTTATACCATTTTTAGCACGGCAATGATGGCAAACTGCTCAATAAAAATATTTCACGATTCTCCAACATTTGGTCCATTTCACTGTACTTGTCAAACTTTTAGCAGCAGAACTACAATAAAGGAAGTGAGGACAAAATGTTCCCCTTAGATACTTCAACCTTTCTGTTGCAAAACGAAGCTTGCTCGTGGAAATTGTGAAGTATTACAGTTAATTTTTTTGTTTGAAAGATAATCTGTCTAATTTTTGTGTGTGGGTAGGTGAAAGCTGGATGAAAGCGCAAAGTTTACTTTGGAGTCAAACTCAAGCAATTTTTTTTTCCTTTTACTGAACTTTGTGTGAAGTCAAGATCCCACGGTCATAATGTTTAGGAGGGAAATTAAGAGAGGAGGATCACATTGTTGTCATAGAAACCACCTGATTCTTGGTATAGGTTAATAGATGGAATATCAAGAAAACTCCATGACAACCAAGTGAACCTCCAAACCTGATCTTTCTGTCTGCTCTCTGTCTAGGTAACCATTCCATCATCTGCAATGAGGGGAAAATATGACTTAAGATGTTTATTGACTGTAAGGTATCTGTGTGAAATCAGTTTGTGTGCTCAGTTTCCAGGGGTAATTTATAAGAATTCACTTTAATGTTATTAACTGCTATGGAAGAGTGTCTTAGGAAATAAGAATAGACTACAGTGTGCTCAATTCATTGTTGAACATCTTTCCATTACTGAAATGATTGGGTGAAAAATTGTGCTTATCTGATCTCTTCACCTTAACTGCCAATATGTTCTTGTGTTGTGTAATGGCCTATAAAAAATGGGTAAACCTATTAGATTAGTCCCATGGTGTTGAGCGAGCATTAGACCACTAAACAATGCAAGACTATTTCAACCACCCAAATTAACATTTTATCCAGAAATATTTAAGGCAAATCTAGTTGGATCATCTTGTGTGTACACAATTAGACATTTTTCTGCAACATTCAGCTTGAAATTTGTTGGTGATGTAACTTGACAAGATGTGACTAAGAGTAATGGTTTAATTTGATTTGATTTAGTATTATTACACGTACAGTGAAAATACTGTTTCTTGCGTGCTATACAGAGAGAGCATACCATACATAGAGAAGGAAATGAGACAGTGCAGAATCTAGTGTGACAGAATGTAGTGTTGTGTAGTCATTATTTCAATTCTAATCTGGTATGCAGCATTCCACTTGCGAATTCAGATAATTCAGGCAAGTGACAATTGGCAGTGATGTGGTTTGGCTCTGATGGCATGATCCAGTCATAGTTTATAGAGAGGGCCCATTGTATCAATGGGTTATAGTCTTTCATCTGTTTTCATCAGCAGTGGTTGCTGCCTCTCTGTGTTATTGGTATGCTATGCTGGGGGTGCAGGCATCGCTGCTATTACTGATGTGCTGAGGGTAAAAGAGGAGCTGGCGTTTTATTGATCAGTGAGACTAAACTAGGGGAATTTCACAGTACTTTCATTGAAGTGTTAATATAAGCCTGACTTGTGATTCATAAATAAACTTTTACAAAAAGCAGGGTGAGGGTATCTGACATAGCCAGAGTTGATATCAATGATTGGAAAGCAGTACCGTTCACAACGTGGTGCAAAGAGATGCGTGACCTGAGATGAGAATCATCTGTGGACTAGATGGAGACCCATGTAGATTTGATTTGATTTATTATTATCACATGTATTAGTATACAATGAAAAACTTGTTTCTTACATTATATAAGCAAAGCATACCGTACATAGAAAAGGGAATGAGAGAGAGCAGAATGTAGTGTTACAGTTATAGCTAGGGTGTAAAGATTCACTTAATGCAAGGTCCATTCAAAAATCTGATGGCAGCAGGAAGGAAACTGTTCTTCAAACAGTTGGAATCAGATTTTAGCATTTTTTTCCTGATGGAAGAAGGTGGAAGAGAGAATGTCTGGGTGTATGGTGTCCTTAACTATGTTGGCTGCTTTACAGAGGCAACACAAAGTGTAGACAGAGTTAATGGATAGGAGGCTGGTTTGCATGATGGATTGGACTACATTTGCGATCTTTTATGGTTTCTTGCCATCTTGGGAACAGCAGAAGCCACACCAAACTGTGAGCAAGCATGGAGTTAGCTCATAGTTTGGACTATATTCTGTATTTATGCACATAGTTATGTGTTATCAATAAACACTTCATACCACAAATTAATCCTCTCTGAGAAACAAAATAAAACAATCCAGTTGTCCTTGATCAATGTAAATGTGGAATTGACAAAGAGAAGTTCATCTTGAAGGACAGGAAAAGTCATATCAGAAGAAGACAACTAACTGCCAGGAATATTATAATGCAATTAATTAAGATTTCCTAAATCAGCACAGCCAACCCTTCCTCCAAATGTGACTAGGACAACATCTGGAGAATTGTCAAACCTCCAGATATTTTATAGGTTGGAGAGAAGCAGAATCTCTAAAGAAAAATGGCATTTAACTATTTGCACCACATTACTGCAGATTTCCAGGTGGACAATTGAACTGAATTTAATAGAACAAAAAGAACATAATAGAACATATATCTTCTTGCTGCAGCTACTTGTACATGAAGGCTGGAACACATTAAATAGCCTCACCTTACTACAGTCTTCCCACCTTCTTAAGTTTGCTCAGGGCTTTGCATAGAACATTGAACAATAGAACATAGAACATTACAGCGCAGAACAGGCCTTTCGGCCTTCGATGTTGCGCCGACCAATTAACAAAAAGCAATGACCCTCTAACCTAAACCATTCCCTTTTCACCCATAAACTTATCCACTAACCTCTTAAACGCCACCAAACTTGGTGCATCTACAACTGCAGCAGGCAGGGCATTCCATACCCTTACCACCCTCTGGTAAAGAACCTACCTCTGACATCCATCCTATAACTACCACCCCTTAATTTAAAGCTATGTCCCCTCGTGCTAGCTTTCTCCATCCTAGAAAAAGGCTATCACTGTCCACCCTATCTAAACCTCTAATCATCTTATATGTTTCAATAAGGTCTCCTCTTAGTCACCTTCTTTCCAACGAAAACAACCTCAAATCCCTCAGCCTCTCTTCATAAGACCTGCCCTCCATACCAGGCAACATCCTGGTAAACTTCCTCTGTACCCTCTCCAATGCCTCCACATCTTTCTTATAATGTGGGGACCAGACCTGTACACAATACTCCAAGTGCGGCCGCACTAGAGTTTTGTTCAGTTGCAACATGACGTTGCGGCTCCGAAATTCAATCTCCCTACCAATAAAAGCTAAGACTCTATATGCCTTCTTAACAACCTTATCAACTTGATTGCCAACTTTCAGGGATCTATGCACATACACACCAAGATCCCTCTGTTCTTCAACACTATTAAGAGCCCTACCGTTAGCCCTATACCCCACACATTTGTTATTCCTGCCAAAGTGAATTATCTCACACTTTTCCACATTAAACTCCATTTGCCACCTCTCGGCCCAGCTCTGCAACTTGTCCAAGCATGGTAGCATCAAGTGTTCAATATACATGTCAACATGTCTGCCACAGCATTCTGCATTTAAAAGCATTCTCATTATGTATATCTTGCATAACCAAGCCATGAACATCATGGGAAGATATTCATAGGAATACATCAGGCAAATCTGAATGAAGTTCAGCTTCCGTGTTCTTCAAATTCCCATATTGAATTTGCAGTCTGTCAGTATGAATCCATCAGGCAAATATCACAGGAGCATAATTGGAAGTTTATCTTACCTGCCACATTAATCTATTACAAGACATAGCATTTTCTAATGTAATACTTAGTCTAGCCAATAATTTATCAAGATTGCAATCCTGTTTTTCCTTTTGCTGACTTTTTTATTTCAGCTCACAGCTTTGGAATGGCAGAAAAATTCTTTTGAAGCTTCTTCTATATAAGTTGGACACGTGATATTCATAATGTTTGCTTCTGGGCGACAACATTATAACCAATGCCTTTGCATCTCTGCTGCCTCTTCCTTGGAGACCTTGGCATGTAGGCCATCAGGGCCTTGGAACTTGTTTGCCTTTAATCGCAATAGGTGACTCAGTCCCTTTTTCCTACTGATGGCAATTGTTTTAAATTCCATCTTTTCAAAACCTCTGCATCATCTGTTACTATCGGCATGGTTCTAGTTCTTCACTGTGAAAACTAAGGCAAAATATTTATTTATTGTCTTTGCCATTGTTGTGATTCCCTGCTATTAACTCCCCAGTCTCATCCATGAAGGGACCAATGGTGATTTGAGCTACTCTGTTCCTTCTAAATGGGTATCAAATGTTTTTCATTCATTTTTTATATTTTGCACTAGATTTCTTTCACAGTTGCTCCTTTTATTATTTTTTAAAAACCCTCTGTTGGTCTTTAAACATTTCCCAAATCTCTAGCTTGCAATGACCTTTGCAATATGATACTGGAACAGCTCACCGTTGTTGCTAACCACTGGTGCGAGTGTGTGATCATCCTTCCCATCACTAACCAACAAGTTTAAAAATCTATCTGGGTTCAGGTGAGGCTAAGTTGATCATTAGTTTCACTTGCTAGCACATCATTAATAATAGTGCAGCTATTCCTCAGATTAGGTGGCACGGTAGCAGAGGTTAGCAATGCCAGTGAAGTGGGTTCAATTCCATTGTTGAGTGACTGTCTGTGTGAAGTTTGCACATTCTCTCCGTGTCTGCGTGGGTTCCCTCAGGGTGCTCTGGTTTCCTCTAGTTTCTTGCCCATTAGTAGTGGATGATTATTAACGTAAATCCTTGGGGTTATGGGGATTGAGCTTGGATGGGATTGTCAGTGCAGGTTTAATGAGCCGAATGGTCTCCTTATGCACTGTAGGGATTCTATGGTAGACTGTGATTCCTACTGGAGGATAGATGAATGAACATATGTGAAAACCCTGTACAATGTATTTCACAAATGGTACACGGTTGATACACTGACTAGGCATAATCGCAATGAATTATCTTAGGGGGTGGAGTATCCGAGAGCTGTTGGCACATTTGGCATGGTACTTCAACCTAAGGTGGGTACCTTAGGAAAAGAAAGGACTAAAACTGGAAGTCAGTCACGACTTGCTTCTTTTTTCCATTTGTTATTGCTTAGTTCCAGAGAAGCAGGACTTCAAAAGACACTGTGCATTATTACCATATAAAGGGTTAACACATTCAGAGAGATGATCACCAAATTCCACAATAGACAATCTTGGCCCAATCGTGCCAGCTAATGTTCCTATTACCAACTGCATCCAACTATGTGGAGGCAGAGATTACCATTTATGTTTTATTCAATAATGGATTCTTGCACCGATGATGAAAATAGTTTTAACACGCAGACGTTGCACAACTCCGAACAAGATATTTATACCATGTAGAGTGTCACACATTAGCAGCAGTGTGTCACCAGTGCTACTGATGCCTTGAATTAGCAGTAGAGGTGACAACCCGTACATACCAGACATCACTCCACCCACACGAGACATCAGGCCAAGAACCTAAAACTGCAACTACATAACACAGTCACACCATAAATAAAACATCAAATAACACAACCAACAGCACAGAAACCTGCATGCCTACTTCACTACCATTTCAACTGTGCTATTAACTTTTAAAAGTTGTGTTGAAAATTTATTTCCACTGGTTAATTCCCCATGGTCTTTTTCACCGTGAGTTAAAGAATTTTATTGGTCCTTAACATCTTCGTGTTTCTTTTTCTCTCAATCTTTTTCCTTTTGCTTCTTCATCTTTCTCCTCTTTACTGTTTATTTTCCTGGAATTTATTTTATTTATTTTTCTCTCTGTCTTCTTCTTTGCTGTTTCTTTTCCTTGGCTCCTTTTAGCTGGAGGGCCGTGGGAGATGTACAAGAAAGAAACCTCCAATGACTATATGACTCCAGGGTTTAACTGCAAAGAAGCAGTGCTTCACTGTACAAAATAAAGTAAACAAAAATCACAAACTTATGGTTTACGCAACAGGTCCCAAATTGTACAATGGAATAAAGCATCCACTCAATGGCCTTCTTTATACAGAGCTCAGTATACAAGCTCCACATGGTTGGTTAATTACCAGTTCTCAAGGAGATCGGGGTATAGAAAACTGATTTAAAATAGGGATCATGAGCCTTGGGAGTCCCTGGGAAGTGTGTAAATAGATGATGATATTGATGTACTTGTTTTTATCCTACAGGTGCTTGGTCCACCTTGTTGTCTAACAAGGGGCATACACGCGATGGGTCGTGAGAGGGCTGCTCTTGGATCTTTTTCGAGAGTATCCTAGTGCTTCACATCATTAGTGTACGCTTGACCTGGATCATTTGATGGGCAACACGACAGCTCAGTGACTATCGCTGTGCTGTGCAGATACAGGGATTTGGGCCTGTGTCTGTGGGAGTTTGCACATTCTCCCTGTGCTTGCGTGGGTTTTCTCCGGGTGCTCCGGTTTCCTCCCACATCCCAAAGATGTGCTCTTAGGATAATTGGCAAAACAAATTCTCCCTAAATTGTCTCAAATTTGGTTTTTAATCCATAGATCTATAAACATGGACAGGGATCACCGGTAGAGGTGGGAACATCGGGGTGGCGACGTGGGCTCGTTCGGCCGAAAGGCCTGTTTCCTGTGCTGTTTTGTTCTTTGTTCTTTGAAATTGTATTCTACAAGTTTTACAGGGAGTTCAATCAGTGATTCCTCATGCAAGGCATAGGATTTATCACAGACTAAATTCCATTCTGGGAGAGAGAAACAGTGGTTCTCATCAACTCTCTTTCTTATTCCCTCCCTACTCATTATGCCCCTTTTCTCCTTCTATTATGTAATCCCTTTCCAACCAGATCCTCACTCAGTCCCATACAATAATAAAAACATGTATTCATGCACTGCCTTTTGTACAGTAACAATGCTTCATCAAATAAAATTCTGCACCAAGCTAAGATGCGTGGGAGAAGTAGAGAGTACTTCATGTAGAGAGTAGTGGGTGCTCGAATGCACTGCCAGAGGAGATGGTGGAAGCAGACACATTAGTACCATGTAAGAACTTTGAATGTGTATATGAACAGGTAGGAAATAGAGAGATAAGGACAAAATAAGGGCAGAAGGCTTTTTTTTGTTGATTTAGGGCATCGTGATTGGCATGGGCTTGGAACATCAAAGAGCCTGTTCCTGTGCTATACTTTTCTTTGTTCTTTGCATAACAGGTAGATAAGCAAAAGCTTGATCAAAGAGATCATTTGGAGCAGTTGTCCAGAATTGTCATCATTTGCCATATGCTCCACTACTTTGACATCATGAGTGAACAACCTCACTCGTTTATCCCACAAATATTTATTTCTCTGCTTATATCTAATTCAATTTATCTTGAGATTGGACCCATTGGTTTGGTCCTCACATCACTCCTCCTTCATGTACCATGTCCAAAGAGGGCATTGGTGACCATAGACTTCCAAAAGAATTGGTGAATAAACACGTGGTAAAGCAATGCAATGGTTTGGCATTTCCTTTGACAGTATGGCTAACCAGGAAACTCACACTTACTACTTGCCATCAGATATTTTGGAAGGATTTACAGGCTGGGTAATCAAGCTATGTGGTCACATTATGAGCACATCTATTGCGGCCAACAAATTAAAGTGTTTCACAATGTTTTATCAGCACTTTTCATGACTATTTTGGCGTCTTTGATCAGAACTTCACATTGGTTATGTCATGATCTATTGCTCTCAATCACCCTCGGTGGCACAGTGGTTGGCACTGCTGTCTCACAGTACCAGGAATCCAGGTTTGATTCCCAGTTTGGGTCACTGTTTATGTGTTGTCTGCATGTTCTCACTGTCTCTTGGCATGTATCATCTGGCTGTTCCAGTTTCCTCCGAAAGTCCCAAAGACGCGCTGGCTAGGTGCATTGACCATGCTAAATTCTCCCTCAGTGTACCCGAGCAGGCACTGGACTGTGACGACTAGATGATTTTCATGATAACTTCATTGTTGTGTTAATATGCACCTACTTGTGACACAAGTAAATAAACCTTAAATTTTAAACCCTCTCTCAGAAACAAGGGGATGTCTTACTCCTCCAGCTCAAGAACTGGGGTGTATTTCAGGGGCTCTTTGTTCTGGTAGTTTCTGTTTATTAGCCCTTCACATAAATTTGAGGCTTCCACTGCAGCTTTCCACCATCCTCAGAAACTTAAAAACTTCACCAAAACTTTCACTGAATGTCTTCCAGCTTTCAGTCCTTTACAAACAGTGGAAGCTATTTGTACTGGTGTCTTTTTATATTTCATACCATGTTCATTTGAAAAAGTTTGTTTTAAACATCAACATCTGCCTGCAATTTAAAAGGCAGCATAATGTCTTTTGACAGCAAACTGAAGGCAATAGGAGCATGCCTTTAATCAGGAAACGTCCTGTGGTGATAGAAACTAACACTAAATTATACAGGAGCCTCAAAATTAAGAATTCTTAAACTCTATTTACGATTCTGCCAATCTGTTCCATTTATTCTGAGAAAATAAAACCATGAGGCAATACACAATTGTTCCACACATTTCAATGCTATATATTGAGTTGGGTTGGAGGTTTTGTGATACAGTGGGTAGCACTTCTGCTACTGAGACAGAAGTCGGGGGTTCAACTCCCATGCCAGGATCTGATGGCAAGGAAGGTTTGTTAGCAACTTGGCCCAACAGATTAAATATCAACCTGCACAGTAGTTAGCATTGCTGCCTCACAGTGCCTGGGACCTGGGTTCGATTCTCAACTTGAGTCTCTGTCTGTGTGGAGTTTGCACATCCTCCCCATATCTGCGTGGGTTTCCTCTGAGTACCCAGGTTTCCTCTCATATTCTGAAGGACGTGATGATTAGATGCATTGGCCATGCTAAACTTTCCCTCTGTGTATCCAGATAGGTGCCAGAGCGTGGCGATTAGGAGATTTTCACGGTAACTTCAGTGCAGTATTAATATAAGCCTACTTGTGACACTAATAAATAAAACTTAAAACAAAAATCCTTCAAACTCATGCCAATGGCAGGTAGAAAAAACTGGGAGATAGTGCAGGTCAGAGACATGGGTCAGAATTCCCCAGCTATTCATGCCAGCTGGATTCTCCAATTCTACTGGCAGTGCACCCCCACCCGTGGGTGACCCACCAGCGAGTGTGACATCAGTGGGATTCCCTATTGACAGCAGTGGGGTCAGAGAATCCCACTATTAGCAAACAACGTGGCACCTCCTTCCCCTGCCTCCCCCACCTGCAGGAAACACATGGCTGGCAAGCTGGAGAATTTTGCCCATGATGAGAAGAAAGTTGAAGCTTCCATCATCACTTCCACAGCTCCGGACTACAACATGCATGTTTCCATAGCAACATGGGAGCCATCAGGTAAACCATCCTGAAGAAGTTGCAATGCTGCGAAAGACAGAGAAAGGCAGTAAGTAAGAACCACAGCTTCTTCTCTAGGCAATTCGAAAGTGTCACACATGTAGAAACAGAAGAAAGGAACCTTGTCTCCTCCATGTAGTCCTAACTTCCTCGACTAACTCGCCTATTGAAGCAATCTCTCCCAATTCAACAGCAGAAACCATCATAGCTGCAAAGACAATCCTATAATTCCAAATCTTCACCTCAGATGATGCAACATCCCAACTGAGGAAATATCAGGTCTGTACCAAATAGGGACCGAATTTTATAAATAATTAATTTCTAACTAAACATTAATTTGTAACTAACTTTGTATGCATATGTGTTAGCAACTTTATTGCCAAAAGCATCCATCCTTCCATAGATAGGATTCTCTGCTGATAGTGAATAGAGTTTTGGCTGGAAATCCAATTCCCCATTCTCACTTGCAGTGGTGTTAGCACTGCAGAACCTCATCCATAATCATCTTAAGTAACTTCCAGAGTAAAAGAGTGAAATAATCTAACCTTTCCTCTTTTTTGAAGTAAAGCTGCTTTGTTGTTGAGCCATATTAAATTGAATTTCTCACTATGTATGTAAGAAAATGCATAAACAAGTACAGATACATTGCTCACAGGCAACTTTGAGGAAATATCTTTTAAAGCATCTGTGATCCTTTTCCCCTTTCTGCAGAGCAGATTTATCGGGTAGATTTTAGACATCAGCAATGTTCTGGAATTTGGAAAACTCCCATGTAAGTATTTTAATGGAAAGAAAATGTTGATGGGAACACTATTTGAATTCTGGAAAATAGGAGGAAAAAGAGCAAGTCCAGGGAAATTTGGGAAATGACAGAATCAATAATAGAGTCTTAACACAAAGATGTGTAGAAGCGACACTGAATTATAGAATATTGTAGCACAAGAATCAATCCATCAAAGTGTGCAGAATAGTCCAGTTAATTAGTCCCAAGCTCACTTCACCATTCCTGCAATTTTGCCTCCTTCATGTCTTTATTCCATTCCCCTTTGTTGGCTACTATTGAGTATACTTCATCATTATATCTGGCAGTGCATTCCAAATGCTAATCACTTGTTACAGACTAAAGTTCTTCCCTTTGTCATCTCTGGTTCTTTTGCCAATTATTTGAAATCTCTGCCTGTTGGTTTCTACCACTGAAAACAGTTTCTCTTTTTGATGCTTCAAGAAACGTTTAAAATCTATTTAATATTGTCACAAGTAGGCTTACATCAATACTGTAATGAAGTTATTATGAAAGTTCCCTTAGTTGCCACACTCCAGTGCCTGTTCGGATACATTAAAGGAAAATTTAGCACGGCCAGTACACCTAACCAGCACATCTTTTGGACTGTGGGAGGAAACTGGAGCACCTGGCGGAAACGCACACAGACACAAGGAGAATGTGCAGGCTCCACACAGACAGTGGTTTAAGCCGGGAATTGAACCAGGTCCCGAGATCTGTGAAGTAGTAGCTCTAACCACTGTGCTACCATGCCATCCATTTCATTGGTGGCAGAATTTTTTGGAACACCCTGAAACTTTATATGCTTTTTTTTATTAAATGCTCCCTCAGTCATTTATTATTTTTGATTGCACTATTTAATGGCAATGCCATAATGATGTGCACAAGTTTGAAATTCTACTTGCTGCTGGTTGTAGCCTCGTTTTTTTACCTCAATGTTTGCATTTATTTATGGCCCTGTATTTTCAATGTGAGACTAGTTGGCAGCTGTATTTTATGTTACTACAATCACAATTGTGGAGGTGAGAATTGAACAGGATGTACTAAGCTAGCTATTTGTTTTGGAGGAGGAACACAAAGAACTGATGCAACTCTGAGGGGAAAAGTTGCAGAAGGCCCTTCTTTGGGTGTGGGATCTTTAGGAGAGATCACTGTGTGCCCAGTGCCATTGAAATAGGTGGAATGAATGCTTCCTGTTGCTTCAGTATACTAAATCTTTTGCACGCAGCCAAGCATAATACAGCTGATGACAGACTGCAAGCTCTGCAGGAGTTCCAGCAGCATTTGTGACTGCCAGATGTTTCAGTTCATCTGCACATCTTAAAGGCAACCTACCTCTCTTAAAAAGCAGCTAAGCTCATGCAAAAGCAGCTGACACAGTTAATCTGGAAGTTTTGACTGATAGCAAAAGCATATTAAATGGGACAACAGGAAGGAGAGAAAGCTCTGATGCGATGCTAGTGGCAATGGGAATAGAGGTGGAAAGGAGAAGTGATGCCATGTTTCCATAAGGAACCAGGAAGCAGATACCAAGAAGGGAATGGGTGCAGGTAACCATGGAAGTAAATTCCCTGAATCTAGCCTGGGGCTCACTGGCAGCAGTATCACAAGAAGTTCAAAGACCTTGCATGCATGGTCAACGCTGAGTTCACACTACTCATGAACCTCAATTGGACAGTTTAGGCTTATACTCCCTGGAGTTAGAAGAATGAGAAGTGATCTAATTGAGGTGTACGAGATGTTAAGGAGGATTGAAAAAATATATGTGGAAATGATGTTTCCTCTTGTAGGGCAGTCTAGAGCAAAGGGTCATAGTTTTTGGATAAGGGGTGGCAGATTTAAAACACAGGTGAGGAGAAATTACTTCTTCTGAAAGCTTGGGAGACTGTGGAATTCATTATTTCAGAGTGTGGTGGGCCATTGAGTAAACGTAAAGAGAAGATTTGTAATCATTAAGGGATTGAAGAACTGCGGTAAACGAGCATGAAAGTGGCATTGAGCCATGATCGTATTGAATGGCGGAGCAGGTTCGAGAGGTTGAATCACCTACTCTTGCTTTTAGTTCCTACGATTAAATGTCTTTGGACTGTTTGATCAGCATTCAGTGAATTCAATCAACTTTATAGAATAAGAATTGTGAATGCTCCATTGTTGAATATATTTAGGGTTTGGGTAGACAGATTTTTGCTTTCGAGAAATTAAGGGAAATGAGACCAAGTGAAAAAATGGAGAACAGCCATGATTGTCTAGAATGGCAGAATAGACTCCATGGGCCATACATCTATTCCTACTCTTAATGTTCTTTTGAATGATTTGATTTGATTTATTATTGTCACATGTATTAACATTCAGTGAAAAGTATTGTTTCTTGCGGACTATGTGGACAAAGCATACTGTACATTGAGAAGGAAAGGAGAGTGTGCAGAATATAGTGTTACGGTCATAGCTACGGTGTAGAGAAAGATCAACTTAATATCAGGCACCAGTTAGCACTGCTGCCTCACAGCACCTTGGACCTGAGTTCAATTCCTGGCTTGGGTCACTCTGTGCAGAGGCTGCACGATCTCCCCGTGTCTGCATGGGTTTCCTTTGGATACTCCAGTTTCCTCCCATAGTCTGAAAGGCATGCTGGTTAGGTGCGTTGGTCACGCTAAATTTTCCCTCAGTGTACCTGAATGGGTGCTAGAATGTGGTGATGAGGGAATTTTCCCAATAACTTCATTGCAGTGTTAATGTAAGACTACTTGTAACAATAATAAATAAACAGGGAACCCCTGAACCTTATAGAGGAGACAGTGCTCCTCACTATTGGATTAGCTGTGACTGAACCTGTTGCATCCAGCATTGTCAAGAACATTGAGGGGGATGGCATGTTCCTATTTTATAGTCCTTCTCAAATCTTACTTCACCCTTATCCTAACATCTGTCATCAAAAAGAAGCTGCATGTGATGTGACCATGGATTGTGGGCTCGTTGGGCCGAAGAGCCTGTTTCCCGTGCTGTTTGTTCTTTGTTCTAACCCTTCCCCATTCCACACTCTAACTCCCACCGCACTTCTGCATTTTTGCTCTCAGATATTTAAGAACTCCCTCTTGAGATGTCATTGCAGCTGTGGGATGAAGAGGGAGAAAGAGAAAGAGAGAGAGAAAGCCATACTGGACTTCTGACAAAGAAATACCATGACCTATTCTGACACTTACAGGCTCCAGCTCAGATGCAGGAATTGAAGAAAATTGAGAGGATGGTGTAGACCCGACGGACTAAATGACCTAATTCTGCTCCTACATCTTCCAGTCTTAGAGAAACAACACTAATAAACAAGTATTAAACAGGTACCAGAGTATATCTACCATCTCTCTAAGAACCAAGCCCCATGTCTAGAATCTGCAGTTAGAAAGATTATCTCAAAGCACTGGTGGGATTCTCCCAAAAAAATTCTAAGTGTTGAATTCATATAAAAACAGAGTAAATCCAACTTCTTTTTTAGTGGGGCTTTCAAAATGAATCTCCCACACCCTGTGCATCACAGAGAGACCCAGCATGAATCTCATTAAAAATCTGTGAGCTGGGCCTATTCCCGCTGGAGAAGCCGGCAGCATAGTGCTGAGTGGGCCACTGCGCGTGTGCTGATCTGTCAGCACTGCTGGGCTCCCGATCACTGGCCAGCTCAATTACTGGCCAGCCCTCTGATCGCACATTTCTGAACCCCAATCCTCCCCCAAAGCCCTAATCAACTCGGCAGGCTGACCACACCCTCCCCTTCCTCATCCCACCTTGATGGTCAGTCCCGATTGCTGGCCTTCATCCCTCTGTTCCTGCCGAATGCAGAGTGGCAGCAGGATCCGCCCACCCCCACCGAATTATCTCCTGAGCTCCCCCACCATGGGTTACAACACTTCTAACCATGCACCCTTGGCACTGCTCAATGCCTGGTGGATAACGCCAGGGTTGCCCCCGAGGCAATGCTCCAGGTGCCAGATTGGCACTGCCAGGCTGACAATGCCAAGAGGGCAACCCATCTTAATCCCTGGAGGGGGTTCCATGCCTCCCCCCCACTTCACTCTTGCAGAGTCAGGCCATGAGTTCCCATTAATTGGGAGCTGTTGTAAACCCCACTGGAGTGAAACGCTCCTGGCAAAGGGGGAGAGACTAGTGGGCCTAGAAATTTTAGTCCCGTGCCTGTTCATGCGAGTAAAAGCAATATTTAAATAATTTATGCAGCTTCTTGCAGATTTCTGGTGCAGAACTGACAACACCAGAAATCTGGCAACTGGAGATATGCAGAAACCATGGTGCTAAATGGGAAGTCCACTACATGGTCTCCACTTGAGTCTCCCGGCCCGCTGTGCTGCTTTTAGAACGCACCCCCCCCCCCCACTTCTATCTTTCTGCAGGAGTAGGGTGCCCATGACAGAAGTGAACAGCCCAAGTCCAGACATCCCAATCCTTACCCCTTATGAGGAATAGGCCACTAACATAGAAGGGAAGGAGCAGCACAATGTCTGTGCTGAAGACGAGATGGAACTCCGATAGGAAGCCAGTGGGGATACATCCAGACTGCAATTAGCATTTGCACTGACTGTGAGATTTCTGAGCCTGCTTCATCCATCACTAAGGGCAAGGTTTTCTGACCATGCGTGCCCTAGGGATGGTGAATTCTTGACTTGGCATTAAAGAAAGATGTACAGCATAATTCCTTGTCAGCCATGACAATTTACCAAGGAAGATGGGAGATTGGAGTCAGAGGTTTGCTGCCATCAACCAGCCATTTACCTTAGAGTTACACCTCC
Organism: Sphyrna mokarran; assembly: GCA_024679065.1. Taxonomy (NCBI): domain Eukaryota; kingdom Metazoa; phylum Chordata; class Chondrichthyes; order Carcharhiniformes; family Carcharhinidae; genus Sphyrna; species Sphyrna mokarran. The sequence continues at coordinate 103,538,938 of JAGIQG010000007.1, forward strand.
CTCCCTAGGAGGTACACTTCCTTCCCTTCATTCTTGCCTCCGCAATATCAGCAAATTGCAAATAGCACACCTTGTACACCAGACATTGATGGGTTCTTAAGGGAAGTTGGCTCATTAGTCATGGAGCAATGCTGCTTTATTGAGCACTTGGCTCTTGCAAACATGCACAGTGGAACATGGTTCTCTATGGAGTGAACTAGTCATTAATAAGTTGACCCATCATTCATTAAGATGTCATTAATTCCTCCTGCCTATTCTGAGATCTCTCCTATATCACTGTTTGTGAGGCTTTGGTAACTGCACAATAACTTTCAGATATTACGGATGATGGCTGGAATTCTCCTACCCTATCCCCTACTGGAATTTTAGTGGACTGGTCGCGGAGAATATGAAACGCCATCAACGGTTGGGCAGAAATTTCCGGCTTTTAGACCAGTGCAGCCGAAGAATAGCACCTGTTATGTGTGAGATTGACAGAATATTATGCCCTCCTCTGATTAGCACCTAGCTTCCCTCGATTCTCCTCCACAATCTCTGCTTCATAATTCCTCTCCTTGTTACCATTCTACTCTGAGTCTAATTATTATTTATTTTGGCTTTCCTGCTCTCCCCCCATCCTCTTCGCTGTTGACATGTCCATGTCCCTCCTGACCCCTCCTGTTCTTGAGATAAGTTACTCCTTTACTTTTTCAGCCCATTCCCACCCCTTCCCCCAACCACAAAACACACCACTACCCCCTCTTGAGTCTTATAGTTACAACCTACCAGATTCAACTTCCTCCCCCTACTATGACTCTACCCTCTTTGAAGACTGCCTGAGGCATGTTTAAATGGCTGTTTGAGTCCTCAATAACCTCCTTCAAACGCCTAGGACCAAATTTGTGCACTCATAGACCACGCCCTTTCAACATATTTGTCTATGATATTCACTACAGAAAGAGGCCTTCGACCTCCCTATAATGGGCCCAAGATATGTATAAAATGCTTACACTTTTACCGAGTCCCAGATAATCTGGTTTCATTCCCAGGACAAAGCCGAATAGCCTCTTTCTTCACTACAGGGATTCAATGATTCTATTACTAGGATTGTTAAAGATCCCTCAGGAGTGGCAGTGATCCTGTACGCACAAGCTTGTCTACTCACTGAATATATACTTACTTATCACTGCCACTCTGCCAGTGCCTATGCTATTGCCTCTGTTGAGGTGATGCATTCTGAAGCCAGGCCCACAAAGCCAAGAAATGCTCGAAGGTGGCCTCATGAGCATCTGCTGATGCACCTACTAGTATGCTAAATAGAAGGAAAAAGATATGTAAAGGCATGTTAAAGTAAACACTAAGACAATGGACTAGGGTGATTTGAACTCAAAAAGGCCTGGATCAAGGAAAATTTAAGGAAGGAAATGCAAATTATTGAGTGGTGATGGTGCCCAAGAATATAAGCTATATAACGAGGAAGGAGGTGGTATTTGAGAAGAGTGCAATTTCTCATTCTCAGGCTTGCAGAACGGTGCTGTAAAAAGCCGAACAACTTTTGAGCTAGAAAGGTAACATACTAGACATTCTTTCACTTTCTTCATTCTTTCCCCAGGTTGGCTGTATTTTCTTCATTTTCTCGAAGCAATAATTCTGCATCAAACTCACCCTGATTAAAATCACTTATATCTTGATATCTTACACTACTTAGCTCTCCTGATAGAAATGATGTACATAAATGAGCTTAAAACTTCTTTCTCCAAATTAACAGCCTCATATCTTTCCTTTCTCTTCTGTTATCTCTCCCGCGTCTCTTGGCACACGTGCTTCAATTGGTAAGCCTTACCCTCTTTCACTGTATCTCCTTGTAGACGGATTAACACAATAAAGTACAGCAGGAAGCATGGCTGATCTGTACATCAACTTCATTTACCTACTGGTTCTGTATTGTTTGATGTCTAGGCTATAGGGCTGGAGTCGATTACAGAAAATGGAAAAAGCAAGGCCACGAAGGATTTGAAAACAAAGATGAGAATTCAAAATCAAGATGTTCCTTGTAGATCATTGATCACAAGGGTGATAGGCATCAGCAGAATGTTAATTTCCATAGAAAAAGTGTTTATATTCGCCTGCAGAAATCTTACCAATGGACCTGGTTAAAAATTCTTGAGTATGGTTTTTGATGATGCAAGCAAGATTTTCAAAGTTAATGTAATTTAAATCACAGATTTTCTCAGATTTGCCAATTGAGATACTAATCTCAATGTTGAGGATAGAGCACTTAATCAGTGCTTTCAACGCAATTGTAAAGAGACCAATATATTATCGAACTTGGCACTTGTGTCCTATACAGTTATGTTGCAAGAAAGTTTCTGTGCTCCTCTTGATGTATTATAACAACTCAATATGCTTAGCACTTCAATGAGGTAGTTAGATTCAATTGGAAACAAATCATTCTGCGCTATGGAACCAGCCAACACATTAGTCCTGCATCATTATTCCACTAAACATCCAGAAGCACTGGCCAATAATAGTGAACAAGGAGGTCGTTATTTCTTCACGCAATACGGTTTTCAGATATTTATAGCAGAACCAAATGATCCTGTTGATATAAAGAGAAGGCTATCAAGACTGTTACTGTTCAGTCGCACATAGCATGGAGAATATTCAATAACTGATGTGATTACAGGCAGCAATCTGTTTCAGATGTTGTTACAGTTTGTCACCATTTTCTGATCCTAGTACTGTGACTGCAGTCTTAAAATCAATGTAGACTATTCATTCTTACCCTCTCAGACTGTGAAATATGAATAGTATTCGCCAGATAGCCTATGTCACTGATGCATGATTTATTACAATTAATGGTTATAATATAATCATTGATAATTTAAAAGGTAGTTATCATGTTACACACTTGCCTTTAGCTTGGCTAATCTTAGTTTCAAAGCCTGCTCCAGGACTTGCGCATGTTAGCTAAGTTGAAACTTACATGAGAGAGTACAATAGTATCGGAAGATGTTAAATTGATTTGATTTGATTTGATTTGATTTATTACTGTCACATGTCATGAAAAATATTCTTTCTTGCATGTTACTCAGAAAAAGACATACCATTCATAGAATGCATTGGGAAGAAGGAAAGGAGAGGGTGCGTACTGTTATCTTGCCATTGTAGCTGAGATGTAGAGAAAGAGTTGCTTAACATAACGTAGGTGCATTGAAAATTCTGGTGGTAACAGGGAGAAACTGTTCTTGAGTCAGCTCGTATGGGACCTCAGAGTTTTGTATCTTTTTCTCGACAGAAGAAGGTGGAAAAGAGTATGACTGGGGTGCTTCATTATATAGATTTTTTTTCAAGGAGGCAGGAAGTATAGACAGAGGCAATGGAATCAGTGGGGCAGTGTGGTGGCACAGTGGTTAGTGCTGTTACCTCACAGCGCCAGAGACCTGGGTGCAATTTCTACCTTGGGTGGCTGTCTGTGTGGAGTTTGCACATTCTCCCCATGTCTATGAGGTTTCCTCTGGGTGCTTCAGTTTCCTCTCACAGTCCAAAAGACATGCTGGTTAGGTGTATTGGTCATATTAAATTCTCCCTCAGTGTACCCGAACAGGTGCTGGTGTGTGGCGGCTAGGGATTTTCACAATGACTTCATTGCAGTGTTAATGTAAGCCTATTTGTGACACTAATAAATAAACTTAAAAAAAGACTTAAACTGGGCGGGAGACTGGTTTGCGTGATGGTTTGGACTACCTTCACAGTTCTTTGCAGTTTCTTGTGGTCTTGGTTAGAACAGGAGCCATACCAAGCTATGATACATCTGGAAAAAATGCTTTCTTATGGTGTATCTGTCAAAATTAGATCTCATCATCCAGTTCATTTCATTCTGTGAAAACTGTCATGACTGTATTTAAAAGGAAGTGGCTATTCTACCAGTGTCCTGGCTAACACTACTAGTACGAAGTCTCACAACACCAGGTTAAAGTCCAACAGGTTTATTTGGTAGCACAAGCTTTTGGAGCATTTCCCCTTCATCAGGTGAATGGGAGTTTCGTTCAGGGCATATATAGGCACAAACTCAATTTACAAGACAATGATTGAAATATTCACACAGGGAGATGTAAATGTAGTTGTGGAGAACTATTCATACAGTGAGATGTAAATGTAGTTGTGGAGAACACTGGGATACAGGGTTGTAAACTGGAAAGTATTGAAGTAGACAAGGAGGATGTGCTAGATATTCTTGAGGGTTTGAAGTTAGATAAGTCCCCTGGGCCAGATGGGATTTACCCTAGGATTCTCTGGGAGGTGAGAGAGGCGATTGCAGAGCCTCTGGCTCTGATCTTCAGGTCGTCGTTGGTTACAGGAACAATGCCGAAAGACTGGAGGATAGCGAATGTGGTCCCATTGTTCAAGAAGGGGAATAGAGACTTTCCTGGGAATTATAGACCGGTGAGTCTTACTTCTGTTGTGGGCAAAGTATTGGAAAGAATTATTAGGGATAGGATTTATAGTTATTTAGAGAGAAATGAATTGTTTGGGGATAGTCAGCATGGTTTTGTGAAGGGTAGGTCGTGCCTTACTAACCTTATTGAGTTTTTTGAAAAAGTGACCAAAGAGGTGGATGGGGGTAAGGCGGTTGATGTGGTATATATGGACTTTAGTAAGGCGTTTGATAAGGTGGCCCATGGAAGACTTCTGCAGAAAATGCAGATGTATGGGATAGAGGGTGATTTAGCTAATTGGGTTAGGAATTGGCTAGCAGATAGAAGACAGAGGGTGGTGGTTGATGGGAGATATTCATCGTGGAGTTCGGTTACAAGTGGTGTACCTCAGGGGTCTGTTTTGGGGCCCCTGCTGTTTGTAATTTTTATAAATGATCTGGATGAGGGTATTGAAGGATGGATTAGTAAATTTGCAGATGACACTAAAGTCGGTGGAGTGGTAGATAGTGAAGAGGGGTGTTATAATTTGCAGAGAGACTTGGACAAGTTGCAGAGCTGGGCCGAGAGGTGGCAAATGGAGTTTAATGCGGAAAAGTGTGAGGTAATTCACTTTGGCAGGAATAACAAATGTGTAGAGTATAGGGCTAATGGTAGGACTCTTAATAGTGTTGAAGAACAGAGGGATCTTGGTGTATATGTGCATAGATCCCTGAAAGTTGGCAATCAAGTCGATAAGGTTGTTAAGAAGGCATACGGAGTCTTAGCTTTTATTGGTAGGGGGATTGAATTTCGGAGCTGCAACATCATGTTGCAACTGTACAAAACTCTAGTGCGGCCGCACTTGAAGTATTGTGTACAGTTCTGGTCCCCAGATGTGGAGGCATTGGAGAGGGTACAGAGGAGGTTTACCAGGATGTTGCCTGGTATGGAGGGCGGGTCTTATGAAGAGAGGCTGAGGGATTTGAGGTTGTTTTCGTTAGAAAGAAGGCGGCTAAGAGGAGACCTTATTGAAACATATAAGATGATTAGAGGTTTAGATAGGGTGGACAGTGATAGCCTTTTTCCTAGGATGGAGAAAGCTAGCACGAGGGGACATAGCTTTAAATTAAGGGGTGGTAATTATAGGACGGATGTCAGAGGTAGGTTCTTTACCCAGAGGGTGGTAAGGGTATGGAATGCCCTGCCTGCTGCAGTTGTAGATGCGCCAAGTTTGGTGGCGTTTAAGAGGTTAGTAGATAAGTTTATGGATGAAAAGGGAATGGTTTAGGTTAGAGGGTCATTGCTTTTTCTTAATTGGTCGACGCAACATCGAAGGCTGAAGGGTCTGTTCTGCGCTGTAATGTTCTATGTTCTAAGTGGTTCTCTATAGGTAATCAAGTCTTAAAGGTACAAACAATGTGAGTGGAGAGAGTTAAAGAGATGTGTATTGTCTCCAGCCAGGACAGTAAGTGTCTTTGTAGAAACTTGATGTCTGTGTTAATATGCACATTCTTCTTGGAGATCTTCTCCAATTGGAGCCGGCAGTTTGCGGTGTCGATGTAGCCATGATGTGGAGGTGCTCTTTGTAGAAACTTGACGTCTGTGTCAATATGCGCATCTCCACGTCATAACATCTCCAGAACAGAGAAAATAACTGGTCTGATACTTCACTGTTGCTTGTATGGTGTTCTGTGCATATATGATACCTTCAAAACAATAGTAACTGCAATTTCAAAATAACTCAATGGTAGTTTGAGCCATGTGAAGACATAAAAGAAGTTGTACAAATGTAAGTTAATCTTCCTTTCGAACATTTGCATACCTTGTGCTGTATGTTTTATAATATCTCATATATAGGGACAACCTCACAGTTTCAATCTGCTCTATTTTTAGCTATTTCATGACATAACACAGTTGATAATAGTTCTAGATGTGTGTGTTGTATGGGATGTGCATGATGACCTTTGTAGTCAAAGGCAAAGCAAATCTAGAAGTCATTGTACATATGCAAATCAACACCCTCGACCTGCTAATGAATTAATAACACTGCCAACAGCTTTGTGTCTGAAACTGTAATTAAGCTTGACTGACACCTCAGCTTACATTAGAAATATTCCTATCTCTTCTCAACCATATTTAGACAGGGTACACAGAAGAAGTGAACACAATGTTTGAATGAAACTTTATTTCCACTGGGGCTCCACTGTAAGGATTTCACAAATGTTGAAGTGTTCTTCTGAAAAGCCCAGGTGGTTTCTGCCTCACCAAGACATGATTAGACTGTAGAGATTAGGGAAGCACCTTGTATATCATAAGCTTACAAAAACAAGCTGTTATACATTTTACATTGTGTTAATGCTACTAATGAATGTTAATAACACAACTTCCAAGCAAAGCATTATTCCTTTATCAAGAATTCATAGTGCAATGTGTTCTAAATTGCTAGTCATCACAGTGAGGTGAAATCAGTAGTATTATTAATAGGAAAGAAATATTTAACATTTCAAATGTCTATGCAAAAGTTGCAAGTAGTTGGTTTCAAAAATATGTTCTCGGGATATGGACTTCACTGACAAAGGCGACATTTGTTGTGCCTCCATAATTTCCCTTGAGAATGTTGTGATGTGCCTTCTTCTCGAACAACTGCAGTCTGATGGGTCATTGATTAATACTTGGCTGGTGCTAATATTACTTACCACAATTCAGCCCGATTTGGAATGTTGTCTAATTCCTGCTGTATTTGTACTTTGTCTGTTTCATTATGTGAGGATCATAGACTCCTATAGTGCAGGAGAAGGCCATTCAGCCCATCGAGTCTGCACTGACCAGAATCCCACCCAAGCCCTATGCCCATAATCCCATGCATTTACCCTAGCTACCCGCACGCCACCCCCCCCCCCCCCCCCCCCCCCCCCCCCCCCCCGAAACTAAGGGGCAATTTAGCATGGCCAATCAACTTAACCCGCACATCTTTGCAGGTATTTGAACTGATGCTGAATTCTGTGGAATCATCAGCAAACTGACCCACTGCTGACCTTGTGATAGAGGAGAGATTATTGAGGAAGCAGTTGAAGGTGGTTGGGCCCAACATATTGCCGTGAGGAATTCTGCAGTGAAGTCCTGGGTTAAAACAGTTGCCCTTTATACCTACCTCCCTTAGTGGTAGATGTAACAGCCATAAGTTATAAACTAGGTATTGCTGGAGTGGTTTCTCCTTGATTCATTTTAAGTATTTTATTTATTCTTTTAAGTAAATTATTTATTAGTATCTCAAGTAGGCTTACCTTACTACTGCAATAAAATTACTGTGAAAATTCCTGAGTTGCCATACTCCAGTGTCTGTTCGGATACACTGAAAGAGAATTTAGTATGGCAACGCACCTAACCTGCACGTCCTTCAGAGTGTGGGAGGAAACTGAAGCACCTGGAGGAAACCCCCACAGACATGGGGAAAACTTGCAGACTCCACATAGACAGTAACCCAAGTGGGGTTAGCAGACTTTGCATGGTTCATCCCCGCTTGCAACAATTCCTGTGGCAGACGGGAACAGAAACATCCTCCCGATAGAGTCATAGAGATACACAGCATGGAAACAGTCCTATGACCCCTTCTACATTACCCAGATTTTCTAAGCTAAACCAATCCCATTTGTCTGTATTCAGCCTATATCCCTCTAAACCATTCCCATTCAGGTACCTGTCCAAGCATATTTTAAATGTTGTAATTGTACCTGCTTCTCCTCTGGAAGCTCATTCCAGATACGCACCACTCTTTGTGTGAATAAAATGCCCCTCAGGCCCCTTTTAAATCTTTCCCCTTTCACCTTAAACCTATGCCTTCTGGTTTTGAACTGTCCTACCCTGAGGAAAAAGACCTTGACTATTTACTTTATCTATGCATTTATCATTATGCTTATCTATTGTTATACATAACAAATGTATTTTACCATAAAAGTCATGCCAAGATTTCGCTGTCTTTATCTATAACGCGGGTAAGTTGTAAGAAGTATGCACTTGAGAGTTCAATTAATCCACCCTTGTATTCGTGTTATTAGTAACCTGTTGAACAATCATGTAGCAGCCAGTGTTCCAGTTCAATTTATGATACATTTTTGTGGGTTAATTTGGAAAGGCAGAGAATCATAAAGCTGCAGGAGATGGCTCAGTCCTTCACTGGCATATCTGGTGTGTTTAGTTTCCTCGAGATAGTGAAAATGTGCTGTCCGGGGGCGTGTATTCCCTGCAGTAAAGTGCAGCTGGTGAGAAAATATGTATGAACACACCTCTTTTTTCAAAGCTGGATTGAAGTTACTGCCACAGGAGGTGTGGCAATGGAGAGTGTATAGAAATGACAGATGGAAAGGGCAGTAAGAGATGAGCAATAAATGCTGACCTAGCCATAGCAGCCCACATTCCTTGAATGCATAATAAAAGGAATTGGTCCATCAACCCCATCCTACATGTCAGTGTATGCATTCAAATACAGAAACATTCTATTATCTGAAACAATGCAACTTCTCTAGAGGTGAAAGTCTCAGGCTAATTAGGGAATACATTTACTGAAAATGTAATAGATTTAAAACAGTCCTGGGGACCAAATCAAGTGTTGTTGTTTCCTCCTCTAACATCTTTGATATTTCCTGATTCTTCTGTGCCACACTTCCTGTAGCAGTAACTTCAATCGAAGTACAAGAAGAGAGAGGTATTTTCTTGCTGGCTGTACTTTACTGCAGCGTATTCCTTGATCCTCTTCTCTTTCTCCCCCTATTTCCCGGTATATCTAACATGCTGACACCCAGTACCACATCCACGCAGTAAAATGATTGATTGCCTCTTGTTGGTTGCTCTACTCAATATTTCTGCTGCTTCCCTTCATTGATTGGAATCAAATTTCACTCCCTCCAACACTGGTGGACAATGGCAGCAGTATGTATCAATTACAAGATGATTAGCACTGCTGCCTCACTGTGTCAGGGATCTGGGTTCGATTCTGGCCTTGTGTGACTGTCTGTGTGGAGTTTGCATGTTCTCCCCATATCTGCGCAAGTTTTTTTCCGAATGCTTCTTCCCACAATCTAGGTTGATTGGTCATGTGAAATTGCCCCTTAGTATTAGGAGGATTAGCACAGTAAGTAGGTGGGGTTATGGGGATAGGGCCTGGATGAGACTTATTGGTGCACGCTCCTTGAGTTGAATGGCTTTCTTTTGCACTGAGAGGATTCTATGACTCTATGAACTCACCAAAGCTCCTTTAGTAGCACCTTTTATACCAATGACCTCTACAACCGAGAATTAAACTCAAAGAATGGGAACACCACCAGCTACAAGTTCCCCTCCAAACAATCACAACCCTGACTTAGAAATGCATCGCTGCTCCTTCACTCTCATGGAGGTAAAATTCTGAAACTTCCCCCACCCTCTAACAGTACTGTGGCTGTATCTACATCACAGGGATTGTGGCAGTTCAAGATGAATGGCTCATCATTATGTTCTTATGAGCTCATTGGGCTAGGCCACAAATGCTGGCTTAGTTAGTAATACCCACGTTCTATGAAAGAAGAAGAAGAAACTTTTACACAGATTTCAACAACACAGTGGATTTGCAGGAATGCCAGTGCCTGAACTGCTCCTGAAAAGACCTAAACTATCAAGAATAGGTATTAATGCGAATTCTTTATGACGGAATGCATTTGACTTATCCATACCCTGAGAATTGCAGTCAGAATTTAATGATCGTAATATTAACACTGAATCATTAAAGAATGCAGATTCGTAATCTGCACTAGCTTCAACCAGAGAGTGATTTTACTCTCTTCTGATGTCTATTGAAGCTCCCCTGCCAGATTTTCAAACCATTCGAACATCATTTCCACATTGAGATGAATAAAGGTTGTCAGGATGTCAAGAATTACAATCTGACAAGTCAGGAGAGGAAATAAAAAGCCCTTCACCGTAACAACATTCATGTGAAATGCTTTAACCAGATTTTCATGCAATGTGGCATTTATGCTGGCTAAAGGACCATTGCCTCCAGGCAACCTTCCAATGAAACATATTAAGAGTCATATTAATGCATGTGAATTATGTTTCTCATAGGACGCCCCGTAGGATCCCTACAGGCACTTCAGAATTACATCTATTCGAGATGGAATTTTTTTTAAAATTCAGGGTTATGAATTCTTCCAACTAAAAGCAAAAGGCAAGGCAGCAAAATCAATCGTAAAGTAACACAGCTATGTAGTGACCAGTGAATAAGTGTGAAATTAAGTTCACTTTGTCAGGTCTGGGTTCAAAACAGAGTGATTTCTTGAAGAAATTCTGTGTAACCAACCGCATGTAATTTGCTACGGCCAGTCTAATTACAGAATCAATGGGCATAATGTGGGAAACCACCATCCCCCCACCCCAATGGTGATGCCAGTTTACAAGGGTAAATTCAGATCAAACTGTGTCAGGACTTTTTAGTATTGCCTCTTTGGTTTGTATAAAGGCTTTCTCACACTGATCCATCCAGTTTTCATTTTCCGTCTTGACACAAGTTATGCAAAGGCTTAAAGTTAGTCTAGTAGCTTAAGGATGGTCTAGTAAGGAACGCATGATCGGTGCGGGCTTGGGGGGCCGAAGGGCCTGTTCCTGTGTTCTTTGTAGTCACTAACTTACGGACAAATATTCTAACAATATTTTAATAAGCTCAAAAAAGAACAAAGTTGATTGATGTCTTGAGGTGCAGGTGCCTTCTTAAAAGCACTGGTGTCAATCTTATCTTCTTGTCCTGCTGGCTGATGCTGGAGAGAGATAAGATTGCGCGAGAACCGAAAAATCAGCCTGATCACTCGGTTCTTGAGATCTTCTTGACACCAGATATCTGGTGAGGCCAGCCACACGCATTTTTGGGCACTTAAATATTGCAAGTGAGTCTGAGATGCTATTGACTGGCTCACTTGCGTGGTGATTTCACCAATGAAGGTTTTCTGCAGTGAAAATTGTGTACGGTCCTTATCAATGGGGACCTGGCATGATGGTTGCACAGATAGAACTGGAGACATTTGAGGGCATTGGGAGCAGAGGGGATGCACTTTGGGCAGTGACAATAACAGCCTGACAGTGCCAACCTGGCACCCTGGCACTGCCAGCCTGGCACACTGGCAGTGCCCACTGGGCACTGGCTGTGTCAAGGGGAGGAGGGTTGAGGTAATAGGAGGTCAGGAACCAGATGTGGGTGGGCTATTCTGGGGGTTGGGGGGGAGGCGTTGCCACTCTGAAACAGCAATTAGATGGGAAGACTGCTGCCATTCTGCAACAGGATTGGGTGGAAAGACAACTGCTATTCTGCAATAGCAATCAGGGTGGGAGAAGGGAGAGGTTTCAGCTATGATCAGTCTAGGGGGGAGTTGCAGATAGGTCCAGGTAGGGGGGAAAATTCACTCCTCCTCTTTCCCCCCAAGTCTTTGAAGTGTTGATCTAGGTTGTGGAGACGTTCTTCCTCATTCTTTCCATTAACTAACATATTGGCCAGAATTCTCCCATCCTACCCATCACAGGAATTGTAGCAGGCGGCAATGGATTCTCCAATTTTGAGGGAAGTACAGCTGGAGAATCCCACCCACCATCTAAGTAATACTGAATTCCTCCTATTCCACTTAGAATTTGATCTATGGAATGTTGTAGCAGTGACGTGGAGAAGCTGGTATTGGACTGGGGTAAACACAGCAAGAAGTCTCAGAACACCAGGTCAAAGTCCAAAACCACTAGCTTTTGGAGCTCTGCCCCTTCATTGAGTGGGGAGTTCTGATCACAAACATCAGACACACATTTAGTTTATAGAATACTGATTAGAATGCGAGTCTTTACAGCTGATCAAATCTTAAAGGTGCAGACAATGTGAGTGGAGATAGCATTAAGCATAAGTTAAAGTGGTGTGTATTGTCTCCAGATAGGACAGTAAGTGAGATGTTGCAAGCCCAGGCAAGTCATGGGGTTTACAAATAGTGTGACAGGAACCCAAGATCCAGGTTGAGTTCATCCTCATGTGTGCAGAACTTAGCTATCAGTCTCTGCTCTGTGACTTTGTGCTGTCATGTATCATGAAGGCCACCTTGGAGAATGCTTACCTGAAATTCAGGGGCCGAATGCCCATGACCACTGAAGTGCAGAACTAGAAGTCACAGTCAAAGAAGAAGGGGTAAGCCATTGAGGACTGAGACGAGAAACAGTTTCTTCACTCAGAGTTACAAACCTGTGGATTTTTCTGCCACAGAAAGCTGCTGGGACCAGTTCATTAGATATGTTCAAGAAGGAGCTGGACCTGGGTCTTGTGGCTCAAGGGATCAGGGAGTATGGAGAGAAAGTGGAGGTGGGATAGTGAAAGTGCATGATCAGCCATGATCACATTGAATGGTTGCGTAGGCTCGAAGGGCCAGATAGCCTACTGCTGCACCTACTTTTTTATGTTTCTATGTTACCCTCTCTATGCAATGTCCCATGTCAGTCGACAGATGAAGGAGGAACAATGGTCACTTCACTTCAGAGTACTGCAATGGAGCTGAGCTACACATCTCTGTAGCCACTGTGGCCCATGTACCCTGACACATTGGTCTCTTTCGTGGTCAATGTGACCATATAATGAGTTATACCATGGGGGAGTGAATAAGGTCATCCATCCTTTTCCACTGCTGTATGGCTGACCTCTTGTGTACGTACTGGGCACTTATGGCAATGGCCACATGCATTCTTGCATGTTGGTCTCTCTATTCAACTTCTTCTTCCCATGAGCTAAGGTTAGTGTCTATTGAGGGGACATCCTGGTGCTTTTTAATGAGGGCGGAAGAGGAGGGAACACTGCTGCATCACAAAACCCCTGGCTGCCTGTTTAATGAAGTTGGAAGATACCACAGGACCCGCCAATGATCTCCTCTCTGGCACTTACTGCCCATCTCAGCCCCAACCCAGGATTAAGTTCTGGATGGGAAAATTCCAGCCATTGTGTATTTTGGTGATCTGCACAACCTTTCATTGCAGAGGAGGCCTCATTGTTCGCCATCCCTCATCTGATGGAGAGGATTTTGAAGAGGCTGCTGAATGAGTGACACAAAGTGAGCAATTTCTTGCTGAAGAGGTGGGAGGGTTTGACAAATGCGCGAAGGCTGTTCAGGACAATTTTGTACACACTATGGCCATGATTCCCTTTCACTATCTGTGCAATAAAGGCTCACAATGACGCAGACCCTCTTTATCTCACACTCCATCACTATTAGCTGATGCACTTTGATAAAGTTAAGAAACTGACCAGACATAGCTCATTCCAACAAAAGTAGCACGTTGAGGGAACAAATTTTACAGGTGACATTTGAAAGAAAGCAACAATTGAGATAATGATCAACAGCAGTGAGTCTAATATGTGTTAATTGGTACAATATTTTAAAGGCTTAAATTAAAGTACTTTCCAATGTCTCCTCTCTTGCCAAGACATCTAATCAGCATCTTTGGGGTCTTTTGTCCTGTTTATCAGGAAATGTTCATAGAATCGTACAGTGCTTTACCCCATTGAGTCTGCATTAGCACATGAGAAACACCTGAATTCCTATCTCATCCCGTTTACTAGCACTTGGCCCTTAGCTTTGGCTGTTATGATGTGCCAAGAGCTCATCCAGATACTTTCTACAGGATGTGAGGCAATTCACTTCTACTACCCTCACAGGCAGAACAGTCCAGACTGTCGCCACCCTCTGGGTAAAAAGGTTTTTCCCCTCATCCCTTTGAACCTCCTGCCCCTCAGTTTGAACTTATATTTCTTTGTGACTGACCCTTCAGTTAAGGGGGCAACTGCTTTTTATCCTCTCTGCCCATGCCCCTTATAAACTTCTCCACCACAATCAGGTTACCCCTCAGCCTTCTCTGCTCCAACGAAAACAACCTAAGCCTACACAACCTCTCTTCATAACTCAAATCTTACATCCCAGTCAGCATGCTTGTGAATGCCCTCAAGAGCAATTACATCCTTCCTATAATGTGGACTGCACACAGTATTCTAGCTGTGACCTCACCAAAGTTCTATCAAACTCCAGCAGGACTACTGTGCTTTGTAATCTATGCCTTATGCTTTTGTAATCTATGTCTCGATTGATAAAGGCAAGTTTCCAAATGCCTTTTTTCACTACCCTATTAACGTGCTCCCCATTTTCAGACACCTATAGACAAACACGCCTTTGTTCCCCAGAATTTCCTTGTGTCATGCCATTCATTGAATGCTTCTTTGTCAAATTACTCCTTCCAAAATGTACCACCTCACATTTTTCAGGGTTAGCTTCCATCTGTCAGTTAATTTGATCATTCTGTCCATATTGCACTCTGCCTCATTGTTAACCATCCAGCCAATGTTGGTCAGGCAAACTATTCAAAAAAGACAGCAGTACATGCAGGGTTAGCAGTCCTTCAATATTGCACTAATATCTGCTTTTGAGTCAGCTGAAACTGTCACTGGTGTTATTGTCCATCTCCATTCTGTTTAATTGCACAAAGCCTGAGCCTCCAGTGAGCTAATTGACTGGTTGCTGATCACAGGATGTCCACAGGAAACTTGTGATGCTGTCACTGGAATCTGCAGTCTGTGAAAAAAATCTCAGCTCCGGTGAGATCAATGGTCCCTGGGGAGTGCAGACTCTGCCAAGTCTATGGCACCTAGCCTGGCTTAGCTATAAAAAGGACAGGAGGAAGAATGGGAGAAAAGGCAATAGTAAAGACTAAAGTATTAATTTCATATGTCTCCCTTACCTTAAAAGTCTCTTCTAAATTTTCCTGGAGGATTTTCCAATGAACCTAAATGGTTTGATGGATCTCTAGAATTGCTCAGTATAATAATTGCTCGCACAAATATCCATTATCCTCTTTTCCACTAATTACAGCTTTAGTTTACTTTAACTGTACACAGTGTAACGTTTTGGCTCTTCAGGGTCAGATTTGGGTGCGTGTCCAAAGGTGGAAACTTCCCAGATAAGATTTGTATGGGCAATTATCCAGAAGTGTTGACTTTCCCTGGACAATTGTGTTGTTCTAGGAATCATGGCTAACTCCATATGGTCCCGTTAGGGTTAAGTAAATAGTTGGTTAGAAAAATGCTGCAGTATTTTCCAGCTTCTGCATAACTATTTTAAATTCCCATGCAGAAGACTCCCCCACAATCCTGGAAAACTCCTCAACTCTATGATCCATGATACCTCCCCCCTCGGCGGTGTTGCACAACCGCACAGTACTCCATAGAGTTCTGCCTAAATCCTGAAGTTTGCACAGTGGCACAGTTGAAGTGGTTAGCACTGCTGCCTCACAGCGCCAGAGACCCATGTTCGATTCCTGGGTTAGATCATTGTCTACCTCGGAATCTTCATGTTTTCCTCATGTCTGCATGGTTTTCCTCCGGGTATTCCAGTTTCCTCCAAAGTCTGAAAAACATGGTAGTTAGGTGCATTGGTCATGTTAAATTCTCCCTCGGTGTACCCAAACAGGTGCCAAACTGTGGCGACCAGAGGATTTTCACAGTAACTTTATTGCAGTGTTAATGTAAGCCTACTTGCAACACTAATAAATAAACTTTAAAAAATTCCCACCTGCTTGGGACTCTCACCAACCTTCCCTCACCCAATACCAACCCCTGAGTCTAATTCTCAAACCTGACTGAACCCAACTGGACAAGAGCCCCATTGCTCAATGTGATACCTATCCAGCTCCCCAGTCCTCTTAACTCAGTTGGACTCCCTTCATTGACCTGGCTGGAGTGCTCACCCCAAACAAAGCCCTCTACCTGGTTGGACCCTCTCACTCTGACATGACTCTGCCATCCACATCACCCACACTTCTCTGCCTTCCTACAATGACTGACAGTTGTCCAACCCTTTCCTCTGCCCCTCTAACATCCTCACTCCCCACTGCCTGAACTCCCCTAACTGCCTCCTACCATCCTCCCTCTGCACGTTTGACCTCTAGCCCTCCCAAACACCCGAATGCCATCTAACTTACCTTGGACACTTGCCTTCTCCCTGGCCTGTGAATTTTGCTGGGCCCTCTGAATTTTATGGCAGCTAGTGTGGTAAAAGGAGGTGGGTTGTCCTTGGATCCAATGCAGCTGGATTGTGCTATGTACTGTCTGCCAGAACTCTTTTGATGAGATCCCCAAGCAACTGCGGCCACCAGTGATTTCAGTGTCATTGTCAAAGGTAGGTAAGTAAGTGCTCTTTAATGTCTTGTAATTCCTGTGGCCCATTACTTCCTTTTAAAAGGATAAGCCAGGTATTTGCATTTGTTGACCTGGGAATCATTTACCTTTAGCTTGTAAAACCATTATTTTTTAAAGATATTTTCTTGAAATGTGTCCACAAAAATCCAACTTTCTAAAAGCTTTATCAGGTTAAAAAAAAACTCTCATAAAGACTCAAGATTACAAAGAAGGGTCTATTTGAATAATTGGGTTATTTGCCTGTGGAAGATTAGATTGTGATTGATAAACAAATCACTCACGTAATTTGACCATGCTGAAAAATCTTGTTTTCCCTGAGGGAAAAATTAAAAAATGCAGTTTGAGCTGTAAGCTTGACTTAGAGGTCATAACGTAGATAGATAAATCAACAAATTGGATCTACTGATCTGGGCATTTTTGACTAAAGGATATTAGTAACACTGCAATTTTTTTTAAGCTTCTACAAGGCAACATTATAATGCAACAGCTCTTCAGGGAATTATCAAATACATTTCTATCGAAAAACATTTGGCTAAGTTAAAGGCATTTTTAAATTTATCTAAAAGAACCTGAATGAAACACAGATGTTTATTTTCTGGCTTCAGACTCCTGGTTGGAGTCTTCCCTGAGGAACATGCATAGTGGATAGTATTGCTGCCTCACCAAGAACCCAGGTTCGATTCCAGCCTAGGGTAGCTGTCAGTGTGAAGTTACGTGTTCTCCCTACATCTGCATGAGTTTCCTCTGGGTGCTCTGTTCCCTTCTACTGTACAAAGATATGTAGGTTAGATAGATGGGCACGTTAAACTGCTCCTTAGTGTACAAAGGTATATAGGTTTGGTGGGTTAGTCATGGTAATTGCATTGCGTTATGTGGGTAGAGTGAGAAGGGCGGTGGTGGACTTGATTAAGATGCTCTTTCGGAGAGCCGGTGCAGACTTGATGAGCTGAATGGCCTCTTTTTGCATTGCAGGGATTCTGTGATACTATGTCCAAACAGAAATTTCATTGACCATGATCTTTCCAATGTTGTTCTGCTGATGTACAGGGATCTTTCGTGGTAGCATAAAGTTAGACAAACGCTCTCTACGTTAGAAAGTATGCAGTCTTAATAACATGACTTCCTTTCCTTCCTTTAGCTCGAGAGTATATCACAATACTGTCTACATGAAATCTGAGTAAACTAATGGTTTTGACACATTAATAGTGGTGTGGGGTTTGAAAAAAAAGAGGAACGTGATATTCAGAAACTATTTGAAGTGACTAAAAAAGTCAACTTGAAATGCAATAAAGATAAATGTTAATCTGGCATCACTGAGTTGACATTTGTTGATGATATCCTCACCAATAGAGGCATTAAGTTTGACAACATAAAAGCCTCAGCTATCAAGCACATGGCATGTTCACATTGTAATAAAGATGCACCTAGACACCGAGGCATGATCTATTATCCAGATCAAGTCAGTGCAAATCTCTCGGGAGTAGAGTCACCACTTAAAAACTATTCAGAAAGATTATTGAATGGAACTGGAATAGCAAACGTATTTGAAAAAAGGAAACTTAACAAGGGTGCTTATGCAGAGCCAGTTTTCAAATTTTATGATTCTAAAAAAAAATCAATGACTATTTCAGCTGACACAACAGAGGATGGATTAGAGACCATGCTGCTGCAAAACATATGATGATCCTTGGCAATCCATCATTTTGTACCCTTCAAAAGGATAACTAATGCAATCAGCTTTTCATGGATGTAGATTAGTGTTAAATTGAACCACAATCATATAATTAACACAATTTGTGAATGTTAATTGTTTGTTTTTTAAAAAAATGAAATCCAGGCTCCAGGTGATCTGAGACTCAACAGCCGGAGTTCTCTGGCCGTTTAGCCTTGCTGTTGCTGCCAGCGCGAATGGGGAATTTGGCGCTCAGCCAAATCTCTGTTCACTGCAGTGGGACTGGACAATCCCAGCTGCAGGTGAGATGGGAGAATCTAGACCAACGTACATGCCAAGCAAGTGTATATGCTTGACTAATCAAGAATAATGAAATGGATGGAAAAGACCTGTAAAAGCAGACAAAGATAATTGAGTCCAAGTCATTAAATAATCGGAGACTAGAATTAATCAGAACTGAGGCTATTCAGATTCTCAAACAAATAACAATGGAAAAATGGACAGAGGATTAAGGATCGCTGGCTCTGGCCTTTTGAAATTCCATTCACATTGATGGGACAGGAAGACCTCTCTCATGTGAAAGGCTGGAAAATTCCGACCTCTACATTTTTGTATCCAACCTCAGATTTCATCCGAGCTGGACAGGTAGAATAAGATTTGCACCTCTGCATGGTTCAGTGTCAGAGTTTCTCCAGATGTTCAAAGCATAGAACTTTCAAAGAGCAGTTGACACTTGCAGATGAGATAGGGTATGAAGGAAACAAGACCATACATCTACATCTACGGTTGAATATCAGAAACAAATTATGATGGATTATTTGGCCTCTTTTAAAGTCATGAGGGGTATTTGGACACAAGGCAATTTTCACCTCTTCCAGAGTTTGGCACAACTGAAGATTGTATTTGTTTTTCTTTTGTGTTTCGGACTTTGGCAGCATTGACTTTGGATATTGCAAATTATAATCATTGTTTCATCAGAAAGGAGTAGACTCCTGATTCATCCATCAATTTTAAAGAAACCAGAGATATGACTCATCATTGTCAGCTGATGAATCAGAGATCAATAGAAAAGGCAATTTAAGATTAAGGCCAAGAATTTTTGCTGTGCCATTGTAACTTCACCCAACGGTCAGCCAAGTAAATCAAAAGTGCTACACATTATAGAGAAGGATTCTGAGAGGGTATTTTAGAAGCCTCTTTAAACCTACAGTATTCCCTTTAAAATTTGACTACATGACTCTCCATATACTAATTACTGACACGCACAATCCTTCAACTCCTTCACTTTAGTAGTGTCACACCACTTTGTATCTTCCATTGTTTTGTTAAAACACAAACAAGGGTTATTTTAATCAGCACATGATCTCCAATCACCAACTGAACAGTAAAACCGAACAAGGTCATAGCAAATTTGAGTCTAATGGCTTGTTGCATTAACATCTGCTGCTTGGATGTTTTGTGTATGGGTCAGGAGATGGTAGCATTCAAACTCATTTAAATTGTTTGTCTCTTATGGGTTTTTCTAGGGAGCCTGCCTTCATTTTTAATAGCTTTAGAATTTTGTAGGACACAGTTATTTTAGTTTATTGTTTCATGGGGTATGAATGTCTGTCTGGGGCAGTATTCATGTCCATCCCAAATTGTCTTTGTGATAGTTATGCAAATGTTTCGTCAATTTCCAAACTGCTGTTTAGTCTTTTAAAGCTCAACCAGTGGTTTCAGATCAAGAATGAAGTGAAATAAGTTTTAATAAATTGCCATGCTTTATAACACAGGGATGGAGAAGTGTTGATGATTCTGGGCAGGGGACGGGGGTCAGAATGAATGCTGGCAAAAAGTTGGGGCGGGGGGTAATGCAGGGCAGCCACTAAAGCTTGAATGGTAGGAGGGGGGGATGGAGGAGGTTTATTTTTAAAGGTCGCCTTGGTCTCAGAGCAGCTGGGTTTCAGCACCATGTTTAAACCCTGTCCACTTCTATGGCAGAGTCAATTATGCCCCCTTGACTTTTTTTGGGCAGAGCGTGGTACAATCTGGAGAAAAAAAAAACACAATAAAGTTTTGCAACACCAATTTTAAATCTAACCAATTTATTTGATAGTAAATCCGTGAGCTTTCGACACTATGTTGTGCCTTCATCAGGCAAATGCAGAACACTGCATTTGCATTCACATTGAAATTGCATTGGTTCTAGTGACATGACAGTATCACTAGAACCAATACTCTGCCATTTTTTGGAAAGACTCTGTCCAATTTTTCTCGATGGCTCTTCCTAGCAAAAGTTCATACAGACCATTAAAATTAAGCGTTAGGTTTCTGCAGGGTTGAGGTGGGGTAGAACGTCGATGGAAGTAAAATACTGTGGATGCTGGAATTAAATGGAAAATTCTCGAAATACTCAGCTGGCCTAGCAGTACTGCTGGAGAGCATTTCAGTTCAATGAACTTACATCAGAAACAGAAAAAAATTCAAGATGTTAACAGTACTGTGGCAAATACAGAGACAAGAGAACAGAAGGCGAGCAGAAAGGAAGATTCATAGAATATCTGTGGGGCTGTTTGGTCCATTGAGCCTGAACCAACAACTATCCCACCCAGGTCCTATCCCTGTATCCCCTCGTATTTGCCCTCCTGATCCCTCTAATACTAAGGGGCAATTAAACATGGCCAATACACCTAACTACACATCTTTGGACTGAGGGAGGAAACTGAAAGAAACCCATGCAAATGCAGGGAGAATGTGCAGACTTCACACAGACAGTCACTCAAGGCCCAGAATTGATGCCAGGTCCCTGGAGCTGTGAGGCGGTACCCCTGTGCCTCTCTCTGACCTGTGAAGGCAGATGGAAGGCAGGACAGATTAAATGACAAAAGACAAATTGCAAGGCAAAAGGGGATGGTGCTGGAGATGGTAAAACAAACAGAAGATGAGTCTGGAGGAAATGTAAATGACAATGGTAGATTAATCGCCAACCATTACTGTCTGAAGAAATGGGAGTCATGATGTGGAGCTGCCAGTGTTGGACTGGAGAAAACACATTAAGAAGTGTCACAACACCAGGTTAAAGTGCAATCAGTTTCTTTGATAGTAAACCCACACGATTTTGGAGTTTGCTCTTTTGTCAGGTGAGTGGAGAGTTCTGATCTCAGACAGAGTATATAATAGCACAGACAGTTTACAGAATACTGATTAGATTGCAAGTCTTTACAGCTAATCTGCTTCTCAAGTCTTAAAGATGCAGACAATGTGAGTAGAGAGAGCATTAGGTTAAAGAGGTATATATTGTCTCCAGACAGTACAATAAGTGAGGTTTTGCAAACCCAGGCAAGTCATGGATGTTACAGATAGTGCAACACAACCCAAGATCCAGGTTGAGACCATCCTCATGTATGCGGAACTTGGCTATCAGTCTCTGCTCAGCAACTCTGTGCTGTCCTGTGTCATGATGGCTGCCTTGTAGAACGCCTATCCAAAGGCCTATCCAATGCCCATGACCGTTGAAGTGTTCGCCAACAGGAAGGGAACAGTCTTGCCTAGTGATTGTCGAGCAATGTTCATTCATCCATTGTCGTAGCATCTGCATGCTCTCCCCAATGTACCATGCTTTTGGACATTCTTTCCTGCAGCGTATCAGGTAGACAACGTTGGCCGAATTGCAAGAGTATGTATTATGTTCTCACGTGAAATGATGCCATCCATGTCGATGATCCGGCATATCCTGCAGAGGTTGCTATGGCAGAGTAGTGTGGTGTTATAGTCACTGTTCTCCTAAAGGCTGAGTAGTTTGTTGCAAACAGTGGTCTGTTTGAGGTTGTCTGGTTGTTTGAAGGCAAGAAGTGGTTGTGTGGGGATGGCTCTGGTGAGATGTTCATCTTCATGGTTCTTCTTCATGATCTGAAATTATTGAACCTAATAATGAGACAGAAAGATTGAACGACAGGCAATGTGAAACTTCTTATTTAGCTGTAAGTCTGTGGGCTACAAATAGTAAACAGATATTTCCCCTTTCTTCAGTTGTTACTTCATTTGCCACAAAGAAACAACACATTCTTTCAATGTACTGTCTCCAGTTTTCCACTTCTAGGTCAAATGGTTTAATTTTTCCAAAGGAATTTTAATGTGCATATGTTCCCTGCCTCTTTGTACTTTTGTTGCTCAAACTCCTCCCCCTCTAGCTGCTCACTGTGATCCCCAAAGACTTCAAGCATCTTTCCTCATCACCAGTGAAATAAATCGAGGATGAATTGACGTGGCTCAGGGAGTTTATTGCCGATGGTAAGTAATCAGTTACAACAAGAGTCAGATAGAATTAACTCTGTACTATTCTCCCCTCCTCCCTGGCTCCAACTGAGGATCCTCCCTAACTTGGGACACAAGCCCTTGCCCCCAGTTGGGTCAACTTCTCGCCTTGACAGTCCAGCCTGATCGCTTGGCCCTCAGGGATTCCCCCCACCCTTCCCTCCCCTCCACCCTCACCCCCTCAGCCATCACACATTTGAAAGAACATACAATTATTATAAAATCTGCTTTAAAGTTACAGTAAGATAGGCTGGAATTTTACCATCTCGCCCACTTCAATTCTCGGGTGGGTGAGGCTCACTGAATGGCATTTTGTGTTGGCCTTGGGCAGATTGTATGAATCTTGGCCAGGCAAGGCAGTAAAATTCCAGCAACACTGTTTCTTAGCAAAGACTGTCATCATTTTTGTTTATCTGGCCTGCAAGTTAACTTATCAATCACATTGTGGCAATGTATTTTGTTCTATTACCTTTTGAAATTGGATCTTCTCTCACTCTTTGAAAACTAACCCAACTGTTAGTTTGGAGAAAGCAAAACATCTTTGTGATTTATTTTCTACATTAGGGGTGATTTACTCTGATATCTACTTGCAGCAGTCGGAAGTGCATCCATTATACTTGCATTGTGATTTTGATATTGAGCAAATGGAGGACAATTGCAATGCTGAACTGTTCAGAAGGCATTGGTGACAAAGTTAAATATATTGGGAACGTTCTCTGAGGCTTCACTCCTGGCATAAAACTTCAGTAAGCTACTGCGGAGCCTGAGAGGGTCAATTTACAACCCAAGCCCACACTGAGTGAGATTCTGTGCTGGAGTCACAGCCTCATAATATCTCTCATATCCATGTTATTTCTCTCTTTTGAAGCTTTTTTTACTGAAATTTGTGGTGTTCTGTAACAGGTTTTTCCACTGTGAGGCTCAAGTGTTTCTCCCTTGCACCTCCATATTTAATGTGTTAGCTTTGGTTCACTGGTAACTCCTTCATTTTGACTCAGAACGTTGTAGGTTCAAGACTTACTCCAGGTCTTGATCATACAATCTTGCATGCCGCTCAGTTGTGCTGCCTGAGGTGTTAAACCAGAATCTTTCTAACCTCACTGTTCGATGCAAAAGTTGCCATAAAACTCTTCAAAGAAGAATAGCAGAAGTGTCATAGCAAACCTTTACGTAAAAAAAGAAAAAGCTGTATTTATACGATGCTATAGATTGACTTTAGGACATTCCAAATCATTTTGCTGCCAATTAGTTTCTTCTGAAGTGTCACTGAAGCAATACAGGAAATGCTCATTGACATACAATAGAAAACATTGCCCATTGAGTTATTTCATTGTTGCTAGTGAGATTTTCTGATGTACAAACTAACTGCTGTGTTATCATGCAATGCAATGACCGTACTTCACAGCAATTTCATCAGCTGGGAAGCACTTTGCCACGTTTGAAGTT
This sequence comes from Sphyrna mokarran, assembly GCA_024679065.1. Taxonomy (NCBI): domain Eukaryota; kingdom Metazoa; phylum Chordata; class Chondrichthyes; order Carcharhiniformes; family Carcharhinidae; genus Sphyrna; species Sphyrna mokarran. Next base: position 103,562,975 of record JAGIQG010000007.1, read on the forward strand.
GTAAAAGATACAAAAGGTCGTGAATGTAGCCCAATCCATCATGCAAAACATCCATTAACTCTGTCCATATTTCCTTCTGCCGTGGAAAAGCAGCCAACATAATAAAGGACCCCATGCACTCCGGATGTTCTGTCTTCCACCATCCTCGGTTGAAAAAAAAAGATATAAATGTCTGAAGTCATGTACCAACTGACTCAAAGATAGCTTTTTCCCTGTTGCCATCTACCTTGCACTAAGTTGACCTTTCTCTACACCCTAGCTATGATTATAACACTATATTCTGCACTCTCTCCTTTCCTTCTCTATGAACAGTGTATGCTTTGTCTGTACAGCGTGCAAGAAACAATACTTTTCATTGTATAATAATACATGTGACAATAATAAATCAAATCAAGAAATAAATGTAATGCTTCCTTCAAATATAGTATGTACTTTCATGATTATAAAGTATGTTGGATGGGCAAAAGCAATCTCAGAAAGTCAATTCCTAATTTAGTAGCACTAAAAGGTTATCTTTTTTCATATCTTCCAACAGAATGGGATCATGTTAATTTTGGACGATAGTATAAATTCCATTAGACGGATTTGGTGACCCAAAACCAATAGAATTGAAAATTGAAGGAGGTGTAAAGGTAGTTAAATGGATAATGCCCATTTTACAATATCACCCAATTGCAAAATTACTCCAATGGATCTGGATCTTCTTTATTTTTTGTTTAATTACAATAATTTTTTAACTACTGTTGAATTAGGGATGTTTACCATGGATAACAATAAACTATTAAAACTCACAAAATGTATTCAAATTAAATTGCTATAATTAGTGCCAAATAATGTACAATGTTATATTGGTGCACACTAGCACAGCGGCAGATTCGGTTATTACTCATTCTGAAATTACTACTTGGTCAAAGAGATAATTAGCAGTGACATCTATCATCATCACATATTTACATTTCCAAATTCAAAAGCAGCTTTTGTACCAGTTCCATGTATAATTTAGAATGGAACTGAGCTTCACAGAAAATTAATATAATAATCCATCAAGGTCAGTCATAATAAGTAATGTCATATGTAATTAATGCTTATTAACTTAACTTAGCGGATATGGACATAAAATGGTTTCATGACTCTTAATGAATTGAGAGTGAATCATTTTTACTCAATCCAGCTCAGCTGACTTTGCAATCATGAAGGTTACCCGAAGTTCTGAGATGCAGTTAGCTAGAATCACAAAATCAGCAGTGCAGGTTTGGCCCATCGAGTCTGCACCGAAATGTGAGAAACACATAACCTCCCACCTAATCTCATTAAATAGCTCTTGGTCCACAGTCTTAAATGTGCTAAGAGTACATTTAGGTACTTTTTAACGGATATGAGGCAACTCGCCTCCACCATCTTTCCAGACAACACAATCCAGACCATCACAATCTCTGAGTAAGAAGGTTTCTTTTCTCAAATTCCCTTCCAAACCTCTTGTCCCTTACATTGAACTTATGTCATTTCATGACAGGTCCTTCAACTAAGGAGAACAGCTGCTCTTTATCCATTCTGTCCATGCCCCTCACGAACTTGTACACCTCAATCAGGTCACCATTCAGTCTTCTTTGCTCCAATGAAAACAACACAAGTCTATCCAACCTCTCTTCATAACTTAAATGTTCAATCCCAGGCAGCAACCTGGTAAATCTCCTCTGCACCCCCTCCAGTGCAATCACATCCTTCCTGTACAGTGGCGACCAGAACTGAGCACAAGCCTCCAGCTGTGGCCTCACCAAAATTCTATACAAATCCAACATGACTTTTATATTTTTGTAATCTATGCATCAGTGACAAAAGCAAGTGTCCCATTTGGCTTTTTCACCATTCTACTACACCTTTCTGCCTTTTGAGTTCGATGGACAAGAATGCCAAGGCTCCTGTGTTCTACAAAACTTCCTAGTGTCATGCCATTTATTAATACTTCCTTGTCAAATTACTCATTCCAAAGTGTATCACATCACATCTGTCAAGGATAAATTTTATCTGCCACTTATCTGACTATTTTACCATTTATTCTATATCTTCTTGTAGCCTTACTGATAACCACACAGCCAATCTTTATGTCATCCACAAACTTACCAATCCTACCCCCAACATTTTCATAGTAACTTCATCGCAGTGACAATGTAGGTCTACTTATGACACCAATAAATAAACTTAAAAAAAATAGTCATGTCTACCGTTTCTATAAATGATGAATAATAGAGGACCAAGCACAGATCCCTGTGGTTATGCCACTGGACACCGGCTTCCATTACTAAAGTTGTTTTCTGTCAGCACTCTCTGTCTCTTAAAACAAAGATATTTTTGAATTCACTATACCAAATTTCTCATATTTCATGTGCATTTGCCTTCTTTATCCCTTGTGGGAGCTTGAGGCTATGCTGAAATCCATATAAACTACATCAAATGCACTCCTTTCATTTACATTGGTCACCTCCTCAGAAAATTCAATTAAATTTATTAGGCATGACCCTCCCTCTGATGAAGCCATGCTGACTATCTCTGACCAGGCTTTATCTCTCCAAGTGGAGATAGATGCTCTCCTTAAGTATTTTCTTCAATAGTTTCACTCCCACTGATGTGAGACTTGCTACTCTGTAGTTCCCTAGTTTATTTCTATAAGAACATTAGCTGTTCTCCAATCCTCTGGTACTTGCCCCGTGCCAGAGAGGAATTATGAATTTGCGTTAGAGTCCCTACAATCTCCTTCCTTGCCTCTTCACAACAGCCTCAGATATAATTCCAGACATTGGTAAGGCCACACTTGGAAAACAGTCCTGGTCCACCCATTATAGAAAGGATATTGTTAAAGTAGAAAGTGTGCTGAAATGATTTACAAGATGCTACTCAGATGACTTGAATTGTAAGGAGAGGCTGGATAGATTGGGACTTTTTTCCTTGGAGCATAGGAGACTTAAGGGTGATCTTATAGAAATCTATAAGATAACAAGGGACATAGATCAGATTGATAGTCAACATATTTTCCCAGAGGTAGGGGAGGCTAAAACTAGAGGGCATAGGTTTAAGATGAGAGGGGAGAGATACAAAAGGGCCCAGAGAAGGATATTTTTTTCATACAGAAGCTGGTGAGTGTCTGAAACAAGCTACCAGAGGTAGTAGTAGGGGCAAGTGCAATTTTGTCTTTTAAAAAAAACATTTCGATAGTTACCTGGGTAAGAAGGGCATAGGGCATGGGATTATGGCCCAAACATGGGCAATTGGGACTAACTTAGTGGTTTAAAAAAAGGGCTATATGGACAAGTTGGGCCAAAGGGCCTGTTTCCATCTTGTAAACCTTTATGATTATGACTCTAATTCATCTGGATTTGGAGAGTTGTTTACTTTTATGTCTGTCAACATCTCCAATACCTCGTCCTTCCCTGTGTCAATTTGCTCAAGAACCTGGCAGTATCTCTCCTTGAGATCCATAACTGCATCCTCATTTTCTTGAGTGAAGACAAATGTAAACATTCATTCAACACCATACCAATGTCTTCTTGCTCCACCCATACGTAGGCCCCATGGTCTCTGATGGGCCTTACTCTTTCCCTTGTTATCCTCTTCCCATTGATACACTGACCTTGGGATTTTCCCTTCTTCCATGAGCTAGAGCTTTCTCATGATAAATGTGAGGTGATGCATTTCGGGAGAAAGAATGTAGGGGGGAGGTATATGATAAAGGGTAGACCTATTAAGAGTATAGAAACGCAGCGGGACCTGGGGGTGCAGGTGCACAAGTCTCTCAAGGTGGCAGAGCAGGTGGAGAAGGTTGAGAAGAAAGCATATGGTATGCTAGCCTTTATAAGAAGGGATATAGAGTACAAGAGCTGGCCTTTAATGTTGCAGTTCTATAAAACGTTGGTTAGACCTCATTTGGATACTGCGTCCAGTTCTGGTCACCTTACTACCGGAAGGACGTGGAGACTCTGGAGAGAGTGCAGAGAAGATTTACTACGATGCTGCCTGGTATGGAAGGTCTGAGTTACGAGGAGAGGATAGGCAAATTGGGACTATTTTCCTTAGAAAGACGTAGACTTAGAGGAGATCTAATAGAGGTGTACAAGATTATGACGGGTATAGATAGAGTAAACAGGGTTAAGCTTTTTCCTAGGATGGACTCGAAGAGCACGAGGGGTCACGGGCTTAGGGTGAGGGGGGTAAGGTATAATTTGGATGCTAGAGGGAGTTTTTTCGCACAGAGGGTCGTGGGAGTATGGAATGCGCTGCCAAGTAAAGTGGTGGGGGCAGGCACGCCGGAGTTATTTAAGAAATACTTAGATGGGCATATGAACAGAATGGGAATGGAGGGGTATAGAAAACTGATTTAAAATAGGGATCATGAGCCTTTGGAGTTCCTGGGAAGTGTGTAAATAGATGATGATATTGATGTACTTGTTTTTATCCTACAGGTGCTTTGGTCCACCTTGTCTAACGAGGGGCATACACGCGATGGGTCATGAGAGGGCTGCTCTTGGATTTTTTTTCGAGAGTATCCTAGTGCTTCACGTTGTTAGTGTACGCTTGACCTGGACCATTTGACGGGCAACACGACAGCTCAGAGACTATTGCTGTGCTGTGCAGTTACATGGATTTGGGCCTGTGTCTGTGGGAGTTTGGACATTCTCCCCGTGCTTGCGTGTGTTTTTCTCCAGGTGCTCCGGTTTCCTCCCACATCACAAAGATGTGCTCTTAGGCTGTTTGGCAAAACAAATTCTCTCTAAATTGTCTCAAATTTAATCCATAGATTTATAGTTTTTAATCCATAGATTTATAAACATGGACAGGGATCATGGGTGGAGGTGGGAACATTGGGGTGGCAGCGCGGGCTCATTGGGCTGAAGGTCCTGCTTCCCGTATTTTGTTCTTTGTTCTTTGTTCTATTCTCTTTTTGCTTTCCTAATTGCTTTCTTCGGCTCTGTCCTGCACTTTCTGTACTTCACTAATGCCTCTGTGGATTGTCTCCCTTGTGCCCGTTGAAAGCCTTTCTTTTCCTTCCCATAATATCCTGAAATGTTCATGATATGAAGATAGTTGTAAGGGCAGGTTGTGATGAGGATATTATAATTCTTCAATGGAATATAGATAGATTGGGTGACTGGGTGAAAACCTGGCAAATAGAGAAACTAGTTTAAAACAAGATTCTGAGTTTATCTTCAATCCTAAATTGATTTTTACCATTGCTGATGACACAGAAGTTTTCTGAACTTCATCTTGCACATGAGAATAATTCTTGAAGATGATAGAGATGTGTGTAGCTCTCCATATGTGCCACTTCCTTCATGATGGATGGGCTGATGCTGTATTGGCAAGTTCCTTACCACCCACTCACCACCCCCTATGTCTATCCTCACATAATTTCACTCAAAAACATATTTATATCACTCCCAGAGATGCTTCAAATTCTCTTCTTCCTGTTTCCTTTTTAGGTCATGGATTCAATTTGCGGCAAACTGGCACTGCTTTAAGAGCAGCCCACATTTAAGAGAATATTTTTTGTATGCTTCAGAGCATTGTCCAACCCACCCCACAAACACCAAATCTACCCCACTCCATCACCGCTTTCCAATGTTTCAGTCCTTTACATCCTTTGTTGGGGAGGGAGGGGGTGGAGAGGCACATAGATTTTTTTTTCCCTGTTGCATCGGATATTTATGTTGGTATGTCATAGGATTCATATTTCTGAATGTCTTCTCTCAGTATTTTTTTAACATAAGACTCTTGTTCACTTATCGTCCAAGTTGTGACCCTCAGGTTTGAGAATGTGAACATTGTTATATGTTCCGTAGATGGTAGAACAATGGATTTCACTTACATGGCAGGTTTCCCTCAAGGGATGAACTGTCATAGACTGCAACAACAAAACCTTGCTCACTTCCCATCCCCAGGACGGTTTTGTTCTGAATTGAAAGCGATTTATTCCCTCAATGTCCAGCTTGTTTACAACCACTCATGCAGTTCCGTGACCATTTTTTTTTGGCAACGTTTCTGCTTCATTCATCCTGCACTAGTTCTGTGCCTTTATTTTAACTGCCGTACTGGGAGATTCCAGCTAACCCCTTCAGATGTGACTCATTACTCCTGTCAAGAATCTAGGCATAACAGCAGAGCTGGTACCTACAAGAGCAACCATCAGAAATGTCATTGAACAATAGCTCAGTACACTCAAGCTATATTTGCTGTTGAACTGTTTAAGAGGAGCTTTGCTGTCTAACTTTGTCTGTTTTTCTCAATTGTTTATTGCACAGCTTTGCATGAATGCTGGACTAATCTTTACCCATGAGCAGGAAGAAATGCAGAAGAAGAAATAAACAGAGGAGGAGAAGGCAGCATGAAAAAGGGAAAGAAGAGAAACAGTGACCACCAGTGCCCTTTCCTGTCAGAGTGCTTATTGAAAGGTATAAGATTGACTCACATGAGCCATTCTTTCCCTTCTCTATATGCCAGCAGTCAGACAATCCTCACCAATTTCCTATCCAGTTGCCTCATTTTAATCTTCAGCAGCTTTCTGTCGCTTCACTTCAACATCAACTCTTAAAAATTCAACTTAATTCTACCTGTGTCTAACAGTAAGTACAAATCTCATACACTCACTCTCCTATCCTTGTTCTCCTCAGATACATCATCAGTCACTACAGCTTACAACATGGAAAACTGTGGAGTTTCCATCACAGATACTTCACATGCCCCTGTTAGCTGACATCAAACAACTCTAAGCCTGGCAGTATCTTGTCTTGTACCAGGGCAATCTGCCCCAGTTGGATAGGTGGCACTAACAAGGGCACCTGATCCTTCTTCCATGCAGCCAATGGTTTGGGGCTGTGTCTTAATACTTTTATGATTCTGTGTGATAATGGATTGCCAGAGGGACGTGATGGTCCTGAAGCTCTTTCCAATGCTAGACCCGGGAGTCAAGATTCCTGACATTTGAGCTTCTATGGCAGCAGTGTGAGCTGCCTTAGAAGTTATCAATACTAGTTCCATTATGCTGGTCATCACTATTGTGATGATAGGTTTAATCTCTCATTCCATGTTGGCTAGAATGGTTTTTACTCCGTACAACAGATTAGAGGTAACCCTCTTCATGCTGTGAGCTGCCCAGCGTACTTTGTACCCCAAGTGCCATCTTCTCCCATGTTGTCTTTACCATGGTCATGACTCTTGTAATGATCATGGTGCTTTCTTCCATTCGATACAGGAGCTCTTTTACGGAACTAAACAAATAAACAAACTTGGGTACAGGACCAGAAACAGGAAGAAATCCCACAATGCCAATTTAAAGTCTCAACAGGTTTATTTGTAGCAAAAGCTGCAAGCTTTCGGGACAGCTTTTCCCTTTGTCAGGTGGCTGGGCGTTCAATTACCTGACGAAGGGACAAGCTGTCCCGAAAGCTTGCGGCTTTTGCTACAAATAAATCTGTTGGGACTTTAAACTGGTGTTGGGGGATTTCTATCTGTTTTACTCCAGTCAACACTGGCATCTCCACATCATGACTACCATATAAGGTAGAAAGGCAGGATCAATATTCTGCCCCATTGTAATGACTTCAATAAGGCCATTGAGGTTGACCTATGGACTCCCTGATTAAGGAGTCAATTATGGGCCAATCAAGGAGCCTTTACCTAGTATTTAACCAGTTCTTTTGGTACTCCAGAAAGTAGACTAGTGACTAATAGCATTCTGTGTACTGTTGTTGGAATTGTAAATAAAGGGATCTTAGTGAAGGGACCTCTGCCTCTGAAAACTTATTTGCCCTAAGTTGTTTGTGACCTTACAGACAGGAAGTATATCAATGACATCCTTGTGAGGGATTATAAGTGTATGTCTGTCATAGTTGTGGTAATGTAATGGATAAGATTTGAAGTTTAAGGAACTAAGGGTTTTAATATGATGAAAGTAGGAGGTTTAGTGTATGAGCTGGAAAAGAACAAGCTAGAGTGAACTGTATTGCACTGAACATAAAAGTGAAAGGAGATTGTGTGGAGTACTGTGAGTATCAAGACTGGAGGAATGTGCAGAGAACAATATCATAACCTTGACAATCTAGCGAAGTCATGAAACATTTCCCTCTGCTCTGGGAGCTAAATCCCTATCATAGAGCTCTGAATCAATCTCTTCCCAGTGATGATGGAGTTGTTACTGGGACAGTTTTTTGCCCCCATGTGACCAGGTTCACCTGCCACTTGCCCACTCCCTGGACAAGAGCCTCAAATAGAGAAAATGGAAAACTTTTAGACAAGCAACATTCCGATTGTTAATTGGCATACATAGTCCACCAATCAGAGTACAACTTTTTATCCCTTCTTACCCAATACAAAACTGTCTCCTTCTAATCCATCATTCGTATAATACGTTGCCTTATTTTACTTTTAGGATGAGTTCTTGCTCTTATTTTTGGTTCATCCCGCAAGCTTTCGGGACAGTTTGTCCCCTTGTCAGGTGGCTGGGCGTTCGTTCTGAGAACACAGCGCTTAAGAAACTGACACAAGGGTCAGATTGATCACTTCTCTGAATGAGCAACCGATGACCTCATCCAGGCCATGTCTGCACACAAGCACTTTCCATTTTTGTTGACAGAGCTGTCTGCCATCGTTGTTGTAACTTAATTTCCACACATATTCGTGTCTTTACAGCTACTTATTTCTCAGCTCCTTCATTTTAATTTGTAGCCAAAGTGAGACTTCTGCTAGGCCTAGGTACATTCCCCCCTCCAATCCATTTAACATTGTGCACTGATCGTGGAGAGTCAGCCTAACCTGCACATCCTTGGACAGTGAGAGGAAACTGGAGCATGCGGAGGAAATCTATGTAGCACATTGGCATAGTAGCTACCACTGCTATCTCACAGCACCAGGAATCCGCGTTCTGTTCCCAACTTTGGGTGATTATCTGTGTGGGGTCATATGTTCTCCCCGTGCCTGTGTGGATTTCTTCCAGATGCTGCGGTTTCTTCCTACAGTATGATAGACGTATTGTTAGGTGCATTGGCCATGCTAAATTCTCTCCCAGTATACCGAAACATGTGCTGGAGTGTGATCTCACAACAGATATCCTCGTGTGACCTTGGAATGGCTGACCAGGCCACTCTTATCAATTCCACTCACAATGTTCTTGAGAGCTGAGTCTTTATTCAGGCTCCTGAACCTGTCCTTTGGCATGTAAGGTAAAAATCTTAAATCAGATCATCCAACTAGATTGCTAATCCCACCTGCATGGATATAACATGCCTTCAGCTAGAGCGTTGGAGGTGTGGTTACCAGGTACAAGCCAATAATAAGTATGATTTCTGTATCTTGGGGCAGGAAGAAGGTTACTCACACATGCCTAAGTGGCTATTGTTCACTTCAGTTTCTGTGAACAAAGTCTCTGTGGCAAATCTACACTTCGGAGACATGACCTGACATGTGTCTTGTGTTCGCATACGTATGTCTGTGTGTGTATGGGTGTGTCTGCATGGATGCAGACAGTATGTACGAGGACAAAGTAGAAATGGTCAAGAATTTCAAACTTTAGATGTCCAGATCACCATCTACCTGTCCTGGCACCCCATGCTGACACTATAATTAAGAAAGCCCACCAATGTCTCTACTTTCTCAGGCTAAGGAAATTTGGCACATCAGTTATGACTCTGATCAAATTTTACAGATGCACGACAGGAAGCATTCTTTCTGGTTGTATCACAGTTTGGTATACCTCCTGCTCTGTCCAAGGCAGCAAGGAACTATAAAAGGTCATAATATAGCCCAATCCTTCAAGCCTCCCATCCATTGATTCTGTCTACATTTCCTGTTGCCTCGGCAAAGTAGCCAGCATAATTGAAGTCCCCATGCATCCCGGATATTCTCTCTTCCACCATCTTCCTTTGAGAAGATACAAAAGTCTGAGGTCATGCACCAACCAGAAAGAATACTTTCTATGGCGCATTTGAAAAGGTTGATGGGAGTCATAGCTGACATGCCGAATTTCAAAGAACAAAGAACAAAACAGCATGGAACCAGGCCCTTCGGCCCAATGAGCCCGCGCTGCCATCCCGCTGTTCCCACCTCTACCCGTGATCCCTGTCTATGTTTTTAGATCTATTGGTTAAAAACCAAATTTGAGACAATTTATAGAGAATTTGTTTTGCCAAACAGCCTAAGAGCACATCTTTGTGATGTGGGAGGAAACCAGAGCACCCAGAGAAAACCCACACAAGCACGGGGAGAATGTCCAAACTCCCACTGACATAGGCCCAAATCCATGTATCTGTACAGCACAGCGATAGTCACTGAGCTGTCGTGTTGCCCATCAAATGATCCAGGTCAAGCGTACAGTAACGACGTAAAGCACTAGGATACTCTCGAAAAATATCCAAGAGCAGCCCTCTCACGACCCATCGCGTGCGTGCACCTTGTTAGACAACAAGGTGGACCAAAGCACCTGTAGAATAGAAACAAGTACATCAATATCATTGTCTATTTATACACTTCCTAGGGGCTCCCAAAGCTGATGATCCCTATTTTAAATCAGTTTTCTATTTCCCTCCATTCCCATTCTGTTCATGTGCCCATCTAAGTATTTCTTAAATAACTCCAGCGTGCCTGCCTCCACCACTTTACTTGGCAGCGTATTCCATACTCCCACCACCCTCTATGTAAAAAAACTCCCTCTAGCATCCAAATTATACCTTACCTCCCTCACCCTAAGCCCATGACCCCTCGGGCTATTTGTGTCCATCCTAGGAAAAAGCTTAATCCTGTTTACTCTATCTATACCCCTCATAATCTTGTATATCTCTATTAGATCTCCTCTAAGTCTACGTCTTTCTAAGGAAAACGGTCCTAATTTGCCTAACCTCTCCTCGTAACTCAGACCTTCCATACCAGGCAGCATCCTGGTAAACCTTCTCTGCACTCTCTCCAGAGTCTCCATGTCCTTCCAGTAGTAAGGTGACCAGAACTGGATGCAGTATTCCAAATGAGGTCTAACCAAAGTTCAATACAACTGCAACATTAAAGGGCAACTCTTATACTCTATATCCCTTCTTATAAAGGCTAGCATACCATATGCTAGCCTTTATAAGGCTAGCATATGGTAGCCTTATAAAGGCAAATTTTCGTTTATGGACAAAAAGGGAATGGTTTAGTTTGGAGGGTCATTGCTTTCTCCTAATTGGTCGGCGCAACATCGAAGGCTGAAGGGCCTGTTCTGCGCTGTAATGTTCTGTGTTCTATATTCTATATGCTTTCTTCACAACCTTCTCCACTTGCTCTGCCACCTTCAGAGACTTGTGCACCTGCACCCCCAGGTCCCTCTGCGTTTCTATATTCTTAATAGGTCTACCCTTTATCATATACCTCCCCACTACATTCTTTCTCCTGAAATGCATCACCTCACATTTATCAGGATTGAATTCCATCTGCCATCTACCTGCCCAAGCTACCAGCCTATCTATGTCCTGCTGCATTGCCTGACAATGCTCCTCACTATCTGCAAGTCCAGCCATCTTTGTATCGTCTGCAAACTTGCTGATCACTCCACTTACTCCGTCTTCCAAGTCATTTATATATATTACAAATAGAAGAGGTCCCAGTACCGAGCCCTGCGGTACACCACTAGCGACCGACCTCCAGCTAGAAAAACATCCTTCCACTATTATTCTCTGTCTCCTATTACTAAACCAGTTACTTATCCATCAAGCTACCTGTCCTTGTATCCCATTAGCCTTGACCTTCTCAACTAACCTCCCATGAGGGACTTTGTCAAATGCTTTACTGAAGTCTTCTGAGAAATTAGAGGCATAGGTCAAAAGCAATTAAAGCAATAAGATTTAAATGATGGTTTGGCTGACATAAATTATCCAAATCTTTAGTGCTCACTTAGAGGTACACACTATGTGCTTCCAAAGAAATGAGAATGCTTTAAGATAAAATAAGAGACAAGAAAAATAATTCACATTGAGAGTTGCCCTGATCTTCTATGTGTTGATTGTGAGGATAAATTCAGGTTATCGGGTCTATTTTTTTCCTACATTTGTTTTTTACTCTTTTGTTATTGCTTTCAAACAGCCAGGTGGTAATAAAAGTTCAACTTGTTGTGATCCAAGCAAAGAATTATCACAGAATCTCTACAGTGCAAAAGGAGGCCATTTAGCTCATCGAGCTTGCAACAAAGCTCTGACAGAACATTTTACCCAGGCTATTCCTACACATCTTTGGGAAGTAAGGAGCAATTTAGCATGGTCAATCTGCCTAACCAGCACATCTTTGGACTGTGAGAGGAAACTAGAGCACCTGGAAGAAACCCATGCAGCCACAGAGAGAGCATGCAAACTCCACACAGACAGCCACTCAAGTCTAGAATCAGACCTGGTTCCTTGGCGCTATGAGGTAGAAGTGCTAACCATTGTACCACTGTGCCGCATACCACTGTGCAACTGTGCTGTCCAATTAAACTGTACTTTAAAGTTTGCTTAATTAATCATAATAGAAAACAGATGCTAGGGAATGCATTTGTATTCTACTCTATCCTGGATGACATCATGATCGAAACATGTCATTTTGATTTATTTAATGACGATTTAATATGATGACTAGATTTGTGGCAAGTCATTCATTCTGAAAATCATATCTTATGTGACTTATTTGATTATTATATTTTTAAATAAAGAACAAGCTTGGCTCAACTGGTTTGGGTTGGCCATTTTTGCGAAGATAAGAAACCACTGGATCTTCAAGCCTGATTTCCTATTTGCTATTGGGGTTAGTTAGGTTAGATTGCTGGATGGCTGGTTTGTGATGTGGTGTGACGTCTGTGTGGGTTTAACTCTTGTGCTGACTGAGATTATTCATTAAGGCTTTCCCTCTCAATCTTGCCTCTCGCTTGAGTTGTGATGATTCTTGGGTTGAATCACCACCAGTCAGCTTTCCTCCTCAAAGGGAACAGCAGACTATGATCGCCTAGGACTATGATCAACTTTACCTTTTATCTTTAGTTTAGCTGACCACCTACCTCAAATCTCCCTTCCAGCAAATAGCTATTGGTTTCTGTCTTCAATATATTCAATGATAGAATTATCCAGGGCAGAGGATTCCAAAGGTTCACAATTCTCCTGAGCAAAGACTTGTTTCTTCACCTCAGTTTTAAACAGTCAGCCCCTAAGATTGAGGTCTTCCAAATCTAGGTTTTCAAATCAGGGGAAACATCCTCCAGCATCAACCCTATTACTTGTCTCAAAAGTTTTATAGATATCAATAAAATTGTCTATTGTTCTAAAATCATTGCACTCCTTCCAAGGCTGGCCGAACCCTCCCTTAGGTAAGGAGGCCAACACTGTTTGCAGTATTACTTATGTGAATTCATCAACTTCCTAATTGTTTTTGATAACATCTCTTTCGTTCTGTATTCCAATTTCTTTGTATTTTGTAATTTGCTTTCCTAATTGCTTGGCGGCTCTGCATGTTAAATTTCTGTGACTGATTTAGTTCTCTATCCTCCCAATTCCCTCTCAATACTACATTTCCCAGTTGTTCACCATTTCAAATATATCCTGATCTTTTATTCCTTCCCCTCCCAAATTAGATAACTTTGCACTTTTCCACATTGTATTTCATCTGTCATGTTCTTGCCGACTCCTTCAACCCATCTGTATCTCCATCGTTTTGCATTTTCTTCACAGCTTAATTTTCCATCCAACTTTGAATCATCCGCAAACTTTTGCACTTAAACACTTGGTCTCTTCATCTAAGTCATTAATATAGCTTATAAACAACTAAGGCCTGAGCCCTTATCATTGTGGTACTCCACCTGTTACATCCTGTCCTCTCAATGCTGACCCAGTTATTCCTCTGTTGTGTTTTCTGTATGCTAACCAGTCCTCAATTTAGAAAAAAAATCATTGAATGTTGGCATCACTGGCAATGTGTAAATTTATTGCCAGCTCCAAATTACCCTAAGAAGATGGCGGTGAATTGCCTCCTTAAACCAATGCAATCTACGTAGCCTAGTTACTCCCACAGTGTGGTTGGGAGTCCTAGAATTTTAACCCGGCAACAGAGAAGGAATGGTGACATATTTCCAAAATTAGGATGGTGAAAAATTAGATGAAAAGGTGTAAGTGGTGGTGTTTATACTTGTCTGTTGTCCGTGCCCTTCTAGGCAGTACAGATCATGCTTTTGGAGAGTGTTGTCAAAGGATTACTCCATGTAATATTAGCCCAAATCCAAATTGTAAATTCAAATGTATAAACTCCCTCTGCTACCCCCACCCCCCTTTAACTATCCTGTTAGTTACATCATCAAAAGCTCTAAAGGATTTGTCAGACATGATTTCCTTTTCATAACTTATGTTGACTCTGACCAAACTAGCTACCTTAGTAATATCTATCTAATCATTTTCCCTGCTACTAATGTCAGGTTAATCAGCCTATAGTTCTATATGTTCATATGAATTAACTTCCCCATCTTTTTTGCAGAGAAAAATTACATCAGCTGGCTTCTAATTCATGGCTTCATTTTAGATGACAAAAACCGATGCATCCACAGTTCCTGTATTCTCTTCTTATAAAACCTTAGAATATTGAACATTAGTCCAGGTAGCATTTCTTGACTTTTAGCTTCAATAATCACTCCAGAGAGTGATTTTAATTGAGAGTTATTTCTTCATATTACTTATTCTAGCAAGGCCCTTTGGATACTCACTGTTTCTGTTTTTATTTTGTCCCTTCTATTATTAACACCAGGGAGTCGATGGTCTAGTGGTATTATTGCTAGACTATTAATCCAGAAACTTAGCTAATGTTCTGGGGACCCGGGCTTGAATCCCACCACAACAGATAATGGAATTTCAATTAAAAAAAAATCTGGAATTAAGAATCTACTGATGACGAAGAACCAATTGTTGATTATCAGAAAAACCCATCTGGTTTACCAATGTCCTTTAGAGAAGGAAATCTGCCACCTTACCCCCGTGGTCTGGCCTACACGTTACTCCAGACCCACAGCAATGTGGATGATTCTCAACTGCCCCCAGGGCAACAGGGATGGGCAATAAATGCTGATTCCCATGTCCCATGTATGAATAAAAAAATGCAAAGCTTTTATTTGATTTCTCCGTCATTTCCATATTCCCCCTTATAATCTTGTCTTTCCCTTTAAGGGACGCAATTTACTTTTAAGAAATCCAGTTTATTTTCACTAATCTCTTCCTATTTGCATGGCTAGAGAAGCTTTTCTTGACAATATGCTTCTCTGTCTCACAAGGGATTCCTTTTACATTCTGTTTATTTTTTTCTTATCAATTTTTTGGTCACACTTTACAGAATGTTAAAACTATCCCAATTCTAAGCCTTAGTATTCCTTTTTGCAATATTTTATGTCTCTTTTTAATCTGACATTATCTTTTTATTGCTGACTTGATATTATTGCTGGCTTGACTCAGGATTTCCATGTTGTGATTTTATTCCTTTGGGGGTAGTTTTACCAATTATGAATTAATTCTTTAAATGTTGGCCATGGATTACTCATCAGTCTCCTATGATATCTTTTAATCTACATTCCAGATCTATTTTTTCCAAGTCAATCTTCATACCTGTTTAATTTATTTTGTTTAGGGTGGCACAGTAGTTAGCACATTGGCCTCACAATGTCAGGAACTTAAGTCCAAATTCAGCTTTGGATGACTGTCTGTGTGGAGTTTGCACATTCTCCCCGTGTCTGCATGGGTTTGCTCCAGGTGCTCCAGTTTCCTCCCACAATCCAAAGAATTACTCTTGCTAGGGGCTAGAAGCTACTCCCATTTTCTAACCCCTGCTGTTCCTTAGCTTACTCCAAACCACATCTTGATTTTCTGACTGAAGATCCTCCTTTCCACTGCCTTTATCCAATTGCTTATTATCAGGGCTATGCTGTCCCTTTTTCCATTCTGTCACTTCTATAAGTCAAGTATAAAGGAGCAATTAATTCACAGCATTGGTCACTTTGCAACACTGTCTCTATAATGGTGATTAAATCACATGCATTTCTTTCTATTTGTTCACCTATTTGCGGAAAATGCTTTGCACTTTACCTTTTCTTATGTTTTTCCTTGATGTCACTTTTGTCACTTAAGTACTTTATAAAATCTTCTATGCGGAACATGCCCCCATCCCCAACCCCACCCCATCACACACACACACACACACACACACGTGTTTCCCTGCAGTTTGACATTTCTTTTACTGCTTCTAGATTTTCCCTTTCATGAATCTTCCTATGCTAGCTTCATTAATTTTAACCCAATTTGTGTCCTCCTATTATTTAATTCACCATCATGCTGGACCCAGCCTACTTTAACTATAGTCCATTCCAGTGAAACAGTTACCTCTTCTGGCTGTGCCTCATGAATTTAAATCTCTGTCTCCTATATACCAATCTTTCAACCATTCATTTGACTTTCTAATCTGTTCACCCCATTCCAGTTATGCACGGTTCATGTAACAATCTAAAGATTATTAGCTGCAAGCATTTTTTCAATTTTGACCCAGCTCCTCAAATTCTCTCAGCTCATTCCAAGCCCTATATATGTTGGTTCATCCACCCTAAGTTCTTCTTTGATTCTGCAAAGATTTCCAGAATGCTGCCACTAGGCAGTCAACGTAATTTTTGGATCTGTCGGTTATGGCTGCAGAGCAGAAAATCTGTCTCCCTGATTACATTGTCCCTTCATATTAGCATGGGTGGCACAGTGACACATGGTTAGCACTGCTCCCTCAGAATGTCTGAGACCTAGGTTTGCTTCCTGGCTTGGGTCACTATCTGTGTGGAGTGTGTATGTTTTCCCTGTCTCTGCATGGATTCCCTCTGGGTGCCCCGGTTTCCCCCCACAGTCAAAAGAAGATATGCTGGTTAGGAATTTAGAACTGCTATATTCTCTCTCACTGTAGCCAAGCAGGTCCGGCATTGGCAACTTGGGGATTTTCATAGTTACTTCACTGCAATGTTAATGTAAGCCTACTTGTGACACCAATAAATAAACTGTACAGTCTCCATGCCTGAGTAACTTCCTGTAACATGGGGTCTTGAACAGGTGGAAAATTCTGGCCAAAATCTCTTGGGGGATACGAGGTTCACTGGCAAGGGCACTTTTGGGTTCAAGTCCCACTCCAGGGCTTGAATAGAGAAACCAATGCTGACACTTTTGTGCACCCTCCGAGAAGCACTGAGCCTTTGGAGACACTGCCTATTGATTACATGTTAAACCGAGACTCCATCTGCCTATTTAAATAGATGCTAAAGATCCCATGGCACCATTCAAAGAACAGCCGGGACCCTATTAGAAAGAAATGGAGGTTTACAGGAGAATGCAAAGGAGGTTCACCAGAATGTTGCCTGGTCTCAAGGGCATTGAATAAACCAGGATTAATTTCACTAGAAAGACAGAGGCTGAGGGAAGACCTGATAAAGATCCAGAAAATTATGAGAGGCATAGACTGGATGGATAGTCAGAGACTTTTTCCTAGAGTGGAAGTGGCAGTTACAAGCAAGCACAGGTTCAAGGTGAGGGGGGAAAGGTTAAAGGAGATGTGGGGGGGAGAGATTTTTCACACAGAGTAGTGGGTGCCTGGAACATGCTGGCAGAGGAGGTGGTGGAAGCAGACACATTATCGACATTTAAGAGGCAGCTGGATGGTACATGAATAGGGAACAAATAGTGGGCTATGGATCGTGTAAGGTCAGATGGTTTGTTTTTAGTTTAGTTATGGCAAGCCGCTCTGACGAAGGATCATCCAGACTCGAGACATTGTCTCTATTCTCTCTCTGCAGATGCTGTTAGATCTGCTGTGATTTTCCAGCATTTTCTGTTTTTGTTTCAAACTCCAACATCTGCGGTACTTTGCTTTTAAATTCAGATACAGATTTGAGTGCATTCACTCAACCATTGCAGAAAACGTGAGTGGAACAGATAATCCTGCCAAAGAAAGTCATCAACTTGATATTCCAGAAGTCAATACCATCATCCAAGGGGGGGAAGATCAGTTCAACCATGTCACTCGTAATGACAAGATTACATAAGCTCTGGAAACATTGCTTACAAACAGCACATCGATTTTAATCAATCCAATACACTTGCTCTTCAATGCACTTTTCCCAAGAGTTTATTGCTATAATCATTTCAGCAATTTGCGATAGGCTCAGAGAGTGCTCACAATAGTTGAATAGTCAGCAACCCTGTTATTGCTGAATTATGTTGATTCATTGCAATGTCTTCATAGCTCCCAATTTCATCTCATTAAATAACTCTACCTATTAATTTCAATGTCATTCACTTGTTGAACTGACCATAACTAACTTATTTGATGATTTGGCAACGAGGGATAAATAATTCACTGAGTGGCTTATAGTATAAAGATTGAAGATTGGTAAGATCGGTTTTGATTCAGTCCAAGATATCAAATATCTTGGATATCAAAAACTAGGGCATCATTCAATCCAATATCTAAGGTGGGCAGTAAACTCCAGGTGGTCTCTTAGTGAGGAATCAAAACGAGGAGGTTAGTGATTCAACTGGTTCCTTGACAAGGAATGTCCTTTAGTGAAAGAAATCTGCATTTCTCACCTGGTCTGACCTTGACTCCAGCTTGACAGCAATGTGGTCGATTCTCAAATGCCCCTGAAGTGGGGCCAGTTTGGTTTGGGCAATAAATGCTGGCCCACTCTGTGATGCTCACATCCTGTGAATGAATAAAAAGAAACACTTTTGTTTTAGATACTGAGCCCAGTATTCTTACAGCTTGATTCCCTTCTATCTTGTGCACACTAGACTGAATTCCAACTTCCAAATCAGGATGTTTTACACTAACAGAGGAATATTGTAGTGTTTCCTACACAAAGATATGTGGATGAGATGGATTGGGCATGCTAAGTTGCCCCTTAGTGTCCAAAGATGTGTAGGTTATGGGGGTTAGTGGATTAAATGCATAGGGATGAGATTTGGGTAAGATGCTCTCTCCACTCTATCAGAGAGAGTTTGGTGCAGACTAGATGGGCTGAATGACCATCCGTAAGGTTACAGATACACACTATGCAAGGACTTTGGGCTTTATTCATTTTGACCTGGACCAGGCCCAGTAAGATGAAAGGGCTACTGGATTTAGCACCGTAGCTGGCCTGGCACAAGTTCAGAGGGTGATCGACAGCACCATTTCGTTCTTCATGCCCCGTGGCTCAGAGAGTCCCGTTCACAAACTGGAAGAGGTTCCATTTCCTCAATGTGCAGTTAGTGTGTGACCACTAAATTCATGAGTGTCCATTTTCCAAACTGCTTGCACGATAATTACATTCTTGGACAGTCACGGGTCACTGACATTTTTTGAGGGTTACCCCAGACTGCAGAGTCGGGGGCAAGAGATATCCCTGGATGTCTTGGTTGATGACGCCAGTGAAGAGATCAGAGACCTCAGCAAAGGCTTCCTACAACCACCTTCACAATGGCTCTGGTCTGTGATAGAGCATTGAGTCGGCATCCTCAAAGTATACTACCGCTGCCTCTGCAGGTCCGGTGGTGCTCTACAGTACAGAGGATCTCTGGCATCATAGTGGTCTGCTGTGCTCTATGTAATTTGACTGAGCTGTGGACAACACCCTTCATGAGGAAAACCTGAAGAAGCAGCACGTGCCCTTGGATGAGATGAGGATCAGGAAGAAGTTGAAGAAGAGGTCCTACTCCACAAAGGAGGTAATGAGGATATCTCTTGATATCCTGCCTATGCTCACCCTCGCCTCTGTCTGTCTGCCTCCATCGTCTGAAAGGTAGTATCTGAATTAATGATTCTTCTAGAGTCTTAGAACACATCACCAATAGTGACTCTGCAATGCCTATTGTGTCTGTAATGAAGCAGGATTGGACTATATATATTTGTGGAGATTTCAAAACAACAATCAATCCAGTTGTATGTGTGGATCAATAACCAATACCTTTCACTGAGGAATTAGTTGCTGGTAGTCTCACTCACAGGAGGATAAGATTAGCAATATCAACCAATTTCACCTACTTGCAAATGCAGCTGAATCTCATACCACCTACCATTATGACACATAAAGGTATATTCTGTTTTAAGGGTTAATTTATAGAATGATATCAGCACTTACTATATCCCAATAGTCCATGGACCCGATATTAAGCTGTTTATAGGAGATACAATGTTACCATGATGACATATTGATTGATTGCTGGAGACAACAAACTGAAACATATTAAGCAAGCTAGAAGCCACATTGAAACACCTTCAGTCGCGTGGTCTTCCTGTCAGGAAAGTTAAGTATCACTTCTTTTTGACATCGGTACGTATTAAGATCTATAACAAGAGTTTACACAAGGCACCTAAGAAGATGGAGGATATGATGGAGGTTCCAACAAATATTACATAGTTAAGATCATTCACAAGGTTAATTAATTATATGGGAAATATGTTTCAAATCTAGCAATCCTGCTTAAGCCACTGCATAATTTATTGTGCACAAAACAGGCATGGCAATGGATGTGAAAGTGTAAGAGAGCTTATCATTTTATCTTTGGAGTGTGGAAATTTCACCAATAACCTTCTGGTTGTCATTTCACATTGCTGAAGGACCACTGTCTCTTAACAACTATTTTTGAGGTATAAAGATATTTCACCATTTGCCACAAGCAAATTTTAATGATAATTTTTAATATTTTCAGCACATTCCTACATGATCAGGAACTGTCAGTCAGGAGGGAGTGTCAATGCAGATGCATTGTCACGACTGCGATCGTCATGCATAATTTATTGTGCACAGAACAAGCATGGCAAAAAGCCTAAAAGTGTAAGAAATCACATTAGTCGATTAAAGAAACCTTGAAGAAGTTCGAAGCGTTGGTACATTTCAACCACAGCTTGCTTGTGATGGCTTTCTCTATGGAATTGTAACAATGGTCTCACACATACTACCTTCAGGTCACCGAACTACCAGAAGGATGTGGAGCCTTTGGACTGAGTACTGAAAAGATTTACCAGGATGTTGTCTGATATGGAGGGTAGTAGCTACGAGGAGAGATTGAATAAACTGGGATTGTTCTCTCTGGAAAGATGAAGGCTGATGGGCGACCTGATAGAAGTTTGTAAAATTATGAGGTGTACGGATAAGGGTGAACAAAGTTTGAAAACTTCGCCCCTGGGCAGAAATGACAATTACAAGGGGGCACAAATTCAAGGTAAGGGGTAGAGAAGGGGAAGTTTCAGTGCAGAGCAAGTTTTTACACAGAGGGCTGAGGTAGCCTGGAATACACAGCCAAGTGAGGTGGTTGAGACAGACATATTAGCAACATATAAGATTTATCTGGATAAACACATGGACATGAAGAGAGGGATACAGGCAGTTGGTCTAGATAGGACAAGGTGATCGGTGCAGACTTGGAGGACTGAAGGTCTGTTCCTGTGCTATACTGTTCTTTGATGATTTATTGTCTACCCTTGTTGACATGTTTTGATGGCTATTTGTTGTTTTAGGACCTTAGGAGTAAAGGGGGAGGCGTGTTATGTATTTGGGGTTGTTGTTGTGTTGTTGCATGATCACTTTAACAATCTAGTCATGTTTCTAATTTGTGACATCAGTGTCTGCTTCGCAAGTTTTGCCTCAGTCTAGATCACAGCTTTGTAACTAACAGCTATTCAACGAACCCGTATTGTGCTGTTCTATGTTTATTTCTATTTTGCAAATCACTATGGTTCTTTTTTCACATTAGAGGTGTTATATAAACCCAAATTGTTGTTGTCAAATGCATCCATTTGCAACTCTTTTGGCTTCTAGTTCAACATTCATTTTGAATGGATGAACACGTCTGGTAAAATAGCACACAAGCATAAGCATTTGCACTGTACTAATCTCAGAATGTAACTGAAAGATCTAATTTCAATGTTACTCAAAGCCAGACTAAATTTGGAGAAAGCATAGCTTCGAAAGGGAAAATTTCCAATCCACATAAACAAGGAAATATATTAAAAACTGAGAACAGTTGTATAGTGTTTGTAACCAGTTCTGCAACACTGATCATTTGCTGCCAGTTCTGCTCTTGAATATCTGATTAGATTTGATTTCAGTTATTACTGTCACATCTATTAGAACGCAGTGAAAAGTATTGTTTCTTATATCCTATGCAGACAAAGCATATCACTCAAAAGGAAGGAAAGGAGAGAGTGCAGAAAGTAGTGTGACAGTCACAGGTAGGATGTAGAGAAAAATCAATGTAATGCAAGGTAGATTCAGTCAAAAGTCTGACGGCAACAGGGAAGAAGCTGTTTCTGAATCAGTTGGTTTGTGTCCTCAGACCTTTGTATCTGTTTTCTGATGGAAGAGGGTGGAAGAAATTATGTCCAGGATGCGAGAGGTCTTTAATTTTGTTGGCTGCTTTTCCGAGGCAGCGGGAAGTGGAGACAGTATCAATGGCTGGGATACTGGTTTGAGTGATGAATCGGGCTTTGTTAATGACACTTTGTAGTTTCTTGCAGTCTTGGACAAAGTAGGAGCCATAGCAAGCTGTGATACAACGAGAAAGGATATTTTCTATGCTGCATCTGTTAAAGTTGGTGAGAGTTGTAGCGGACATGTCAAATTTCTTATGTCTTCTAGGGAAGTAAAGGTGTTATTGGGCTTTCTTACTTGTAGTATTGACATGGAGGGACCAGGACAAGTTGTTGGTGATCTGGGCACTTAAAAACCTAAAGCTCTCGACTATTTCTACTTCATCCCCATTGATGTAGACAGAAGCATGTTCTCCACTATGCTTCCTGAAGTCGATGACTATCCCTTTCGTTCGGTTGACATTGAGGAAGAGATTATTGTTATCACACCAGTTCACCAGATTCTCTATCTCATTCTTATATTCAATAGGATAGCTGTCTAACACCAGTTATCACAATCAGAAAGACATTTTTTACGTCACCAATATTGGATGTCCTGCTGTTGGGCAGGTGCACCTTCCTTGACCTGTGGAGTTTGAGCTCCTGGGGTGACAGGAAGTGTGTGGGGACAAGTGTGTGGCTCTGAGATGTGCACCTGCTGATCCTCCTCACTCTTGGTGCCCAAAGATTCCTGTATGAATTTTTGAAAAGGAAGGGCAATGGAGTGAGATTGAGGTTCTCTAAACCCTGTCGTGTTTGACAGTGATGAAGACTACCAAGGACTGTTGTAGTGGAGCGCTGTTCCTGCATCAGGGCAGGACCTAGATCCTGGACCAAAGTCTCCACAATGAAGGCCAATGTTGATCTTGGTGAGTGGACAAGATGGTGCTATCACTTCAGACTGAAGTGATAGCACTCTTTACTCAAAGAGTGATTAGGGAGTGGAATGCCCTGCCTGCAGCTGTTGTAGATGCGCCAAGTTTGGTGGCGTTTAAGAGGTTAGTTGATAAGTATATGGAAGAGAAGGGAATGGTTTAGTTTGGAGGGGCATTGCTTTTTATTTTTGTCGGCACAACATCGAAGGCCGAAGGGCCTGTTCTGTGCTGTATTGTTCTATGTTCTATGTTCTATGAATATGGACAAATTCCTTCACTGTATGTTTTAATCTGAAAGTGCAGCTGACATCCTTACCTCATTCCCTGATTGTTTCTGCAGTTCATGCAACTGAATTAGGAGGTGGCTGACTAAGGAGGTGGACGGGGGTAAGGCGGTTGATGTGGTATATATGGACTTTAGTAAGGCGTTTGATAAGGTGGCCCGTGGAAGACTTCTGCAGAAAATGCAGATGTATGGGATAGAGGGTGATTTAGCTAATTGGATTAGGAATTGGCTAGCAGATAGAAGACAGAGGGTGGTGGTTGATGGGAGATATTCATCGTGGAGTTCGGTGACAAGTGGTGTACCTCAGGGGTCTGTTTTGGGGCCCCTGCTGTTTGAATTTTTATAAATGATCTGGATGAGGGTATTGAAGGATGGATTAGTAAATTTGCAGATGACACTAAAGTCGGTGGAGTGGTAGATAGTGAAGAGGGGTGTTATAGTTTGCAGAGGGACTTGGACAAGTTGCAGAGCTGGGCCGAGAGGTGGCAAATGGAGTTTAATGTGGAAAAGTGTGAGGTAATGCACTATGGCAGAAATAATAAATGTGTAGAGTATAGGGCAAATGGTAGGATTCTTAGTAGTCTAGATGAACAGAGGGATCTTGGTGTGTATGTGCATAGATCCCTGAAAGTAGGCAGTCAGGTCGAGAAGGTTGTTAGGAAGGCATATGGAGTCTTGGCTTTTATTGGTAGAAGGATTGAATTTCGGAGCCGCAACATCATGTTGCAACTGTACAAAACTCTAGTGCGGCCGCACTTGGAGTATTGTGTGCAGTTCTGGTCCCCGCATTATAAGAAAGAATTGGAGGCATTGGAGAGGGTACAGAGGAGGTTTACCAGGATGTTGCCTGGTATGGAGGGCAGGTCCTATGAAGAGAGGTTGAAGGATTTGAGGTTGTTTTCGTTAGAAAGGAGGCGGCTAAGAGGGGATCTTATTGAAGCATATAAGATGATTAGAGGTTTAGATAGGGTGGACAGTGATAGCCTTTTCCTAGGATGGAGAAAGCTAGCACGAGGGGACACAGCTTTAAATTAAGGGGTGATAGTTATAGGACGGATATCAGAGGTAGGTTCTTTACCCAAAGGTGGTTCGGGAGTGGAATGCCCTGCCTGCAGCAGTTGTAGATGCGCCAAGTTTGGTGGCGTTTAAGAGGTTAGTTGATAAGTATATGGAAGAGAAGGGAATGGTTTAGTTTGGAGGGGCATTGCTTTTTATATTGGTCGGCGCAACATCGAAGGCCGAAGGGCCTGTTCTGTGCTGTAATGTTCTATCTATGTTCTATGAATTAGGACCTATCTAGAGGGTTATCATGTGACATGGACTCAGCAGAACTGTGGCCTTCAGTGGTCTCTGAAAATCCAACAACCTCTGATGTCCCTGCCTCTGTCTGCTGTAGGCCAGATTGTGTGCTGCATTCAGCATATTATGATCTGTAGCCTGTTCTATCTAGATCTAGGTCCCACCAAGGTGTAGGAGTACCTGTATTGATGGACGGTTAGCGCTGTGACGGACAGGTCTTCAGAGGTGCTGTCCTCAGGTTCCTCATCCGATGTAGCCTTAGAACTCAGGCTGAAAGATTGGCTTGTGAGTTACTATGCTGACAGCTGCACTGATGTGCAGTTTTTTCTTATTAATGTATACCTGTGCGTTTCTGATGAAATAGTTCTTTACAAATTCTATCTAATTTTTTGGCATTGTTTTATCAGTCTGGATGGTTCAATAATTGCTAATAACTCCATCTAACATAAGTGGACTGAGTGTAGTGTTTTTGCTTAAAAATCAACTTTACATTCAGAAATAGACCTAAAAACAGACATGTGTTGCATCTGTGTTATATAATGGAAGAATATTTTTCTACGAGATGTGACCCGACAGCTCCATGGGAAATCTGGTACATTTAGCCTCGATGCATACATGGTGACAGAGCTAGAAATAGTCCATTTCGGTGCATGAACTAGATGGGGCTATTTCAGGAAGAAATGGTTGACGTGGAGCTCTGAAAATGAGTCACATAATGTTTTGAACCGTACACATGTTAGGCAGGATTTATGCCCCCCCCCCCCCCCCCCCCCCCCCCCCCCCCCCCCCCCGCCTTATCCTGAAACTGTAAAATCCACCTGGGGTCAATGGATTCTGGGCTCTTGCAATCTTATCAGTTTGCCGTGCACATTGTTGGGGAGGGTGTAATGGTAAAATTGTCCAACACAGTTTAAATATACATTACCTCTTGTTCCAATATAAACATATCTATGAACCCTGAACTCCTTTACACATTCCCATCCCCCCAAAAAATCTAAATTAAATGTATTTACAGCTGCCACACCAAAAAAAACTTTCCCTGATCAGTTCAGATATTTAAATGGTCTTTGCAAAGGTTTTTGCACTATCTTGGCTCTAAGACTTCTTAGATGTTAAAATGCTCTCTAGGCTGCAAAAGGTTAAATGGGTTGTTGGCTTTAAGATTTTACGATGTCTGTCTGCTTCTGTAGGTGCTGACAATTGTACCTTAGTTTGTCTTTGAGTCTCCTCTCTGTGTATTTTTTGCTGTCTGCATCTCTCATATATTCCATGATTCTCGAAATTATTTCCTGCATATCTCAACTGATCCCTCAGTTATCTAGGTAAGCTGTTTCCTGATAATAGGGCTATTTACACCTTATTCTGTCAGGCTGCTTGCTCCTCTTGTTGCAAGGAAAGGTCACATCTCATCATCTTCTTTGAATGCTGGTTATTGCTGTCCCTATGCAGTTTTTTATCTGTTGCTGAGCAGATCATATCCTATTATTCTTTGTTAAATTCTTGTTTCTTTTGTTACTAGACAGATCCATGACAACTGCCTTGAAATGTTAACTCTGTTTTTCTCTCCATAGATCTCACAAAAGTGTTCAGTTTTACCAGCATTTTGCTGTTTTTGCTATTAAATTCCTTTGCTGTCAAGTAAGAGGCTTACAATGTATACCTAAGAGGTCCAGATGTTGAGTTATATGTTGATGTTGTGTTGCAGCACAATGATAAGGCATATTTTTGGCTGCCAACGTTATATTTTAGAGTTAGAAAAGGTGCAGCACAAAATTGCAAGAATATTACCAGGGCTAACAGGGTTAAATTTTTTATTCAGGTTCTGTCAACTTAATTTGTTCTCTCTAGAAGGTTGAGTAATAAAATAATCATGGTATTTAAAATAATAAAGGAGATAATCCTCTGGCAAGGGAATCCAGAACAATGGATTATAATCTTAAAACTGGAAACAGGTCAATTAGGATTGAAACTACAAAGCAATTTTTCACACAGGGTACTAAAAAACTCAAGCTCCTTATCAATAAGACTGCAAATATTGGGCTAATGGAAGACTGAGATTAATAGGTCTTGATAAATAAAGGTATCAAGGGATATGGAACGAAGAAATGTAATTAAGGAAGGTGATAGCTTAGTGGTATGATCACTAGTAGTATTAATTGAGAACATAGCTAATGTTCTGGACATCTGGGTTTGAACGCAATTGGCAAAATTTGAATTCAATAATAAAAAGATCCGGAATTATGAATCTACCATGAAACCATTGTCGGTAAAACCCATCTGGTTCACTAATGTCCTTTATGGAACAAAATCTGCTCCCCTTATCTGATCTGGCTTACATGTGACACCAGAGTCACAGCACTATGGTTGACTCTTAACTGCCCTCCAAGGGCAACTAAGGATAGGCAATAGATGCTGGCCAGCCAGCGACATCCATGTTGCATGATTGAATTTATGAAAAAATGGACTTGAGGCATAGATCAGACATTGTCTAACTGAAAGATCTATTCTTGTTCCATACATTAGGTGATTAATAGGGAATAGCATCATTCATAAGTGGTCAAGTTTATAATTTGACATGGTGGGTGGAACTTTATGGCCTCGCTCGACCTGAGATCAGAAAATTCCATCCAAGGTGAACGGAGCTTCCCATTGTCCTCTCCTTGTCTGCTCCAATTCCCATTGTGGACAGAGTGGTAAAATTCCAGCAGATGTAATGGTGCTATCCCTTGAAGGCAGATCGCAACAAAAATATTCTGAAGTTGCAAAAGTCACTAAACAAATACGCATCTCTCTTTCATTTCTGAAGAGCCATCCAGATCCTAGACACAAGCCTGAAAGCTGCCGAGCTTTTCTTTGATTCTTATATTAATTGTTATCCAATGATTTTAATCATGAATGATGCATAGGCTAAAACAATCAAAAGAGGTTTACTTAAAAGACAAAGTCTTTACTTAGCTCTTTAGAACTACACTAGGGGATATCAGGTCCTTCCTGCCCTGGGCTTCCCAGATTCCTCCCATTCCCTACTAAAATATCCTCCCAGAAGCTCTACATCTACCTGCATGCTGAAATGGCCAGACATTGCTTTTACATTGCCAGAGAGTTGTGCAGTAGCAGGGGGTTTGATGTTGTCCTCTGGTATGAGACCCTGCAATTGGTTGGCTCGTATAAATATAAGATGATGCTGGAGTCTGAACCATTTGGTTAGCTCAATTGACTGGAATCTGGTTTATGAGGCAGAGTGATACCAATAGTGTTGGTTCAATTCCTGTGCCACCTGAAGCTATATATGAAGTTGTGCCTCTTGCCTGAGGTGTGGTGATCGATCAGCTCTCCACCTCAAAAAGGACAGCAGCCTTTGGTCACCTGGGACTGTGGTGATTTTCCCTTTTAATAGCTCCTCCTAAAAGAAAACCTATCATCCAAATCTTACATGATAAAAATGTGTCCTAAGAAGGATACCAGTTAATTTCATATTTGAAAAGATACCAGTCCAAGTGCACAGAGTTTCCAAATTAAATTGTGTCATCCCTGATATGCCTCACAAAGAACGCATACTAAAGTACGAACCATGTTTAGATTGTTTATTTTCTCACGTCAACTCATTTTTTCCTCACGTTTTTCCTCATTTGTAGCTAGATATAAAAGACCTGGCTAACAACATCAACTTGGATGGGATACTTCCTCAATGCAGTTTGCTGTATTCTAAAAAGTGTATTGATCTCCAAATCAAGTATCCTTCTTTGATATCTCTCCTACAGGAGTACCAGTGGGAACTGTCTTATCCAATTTTCCCTGTTATGCCATGTGATCAAATAGGCCAATGGTCCATCCCTGTTACAAGTTGCTCTTTAATGGTGAACTGTATACTATCAGACTTATTTCTTCACTGGATTTTCTGAATCGTACTAGGAGGTCATACTGCATCTAATTTTCCATAAAACCATAAAATACAGGAGCAGAGTTAGGTTATTTAGCCTATCAAGTCTGTTCTTTCAATCATGACTGATATGTATTTGAACCCCATTCTGCTGTTTTGCTTTTCCTCATAACCTCTGGTCCCTTTACCAAACAAGCACCTATCTATCTCTGTCTTAAATGCGCTCAATGAACTGGTCTCCACAGTTTTCTGTGGCAGTGAGTTCCTTCCATCTTTAAACCAATCCAAACCAGAGGAAAACAATCCCATCTGAAATCAGTTAGGACACTCACTAGAGATAGAGATAACCCTACACATCGGGTTAGATAAGCCATATTTTTAGAAAATCAAGCCTGGGATGCAATAGCTGAATATAATTGAACATTCGTCCATTTTATAAAAAGATAATTCTGATTTTTAGTAATATCGGTAACATGATTCTTGGACAAGTGGTGTCTTCAAGGTATTAAATATAATTTTGTGGATCATTTATCTAAATGCGATTAGCCACTTGCATCTTAATCTCTCTACTTACTCTTGGATTTCCAACATAACGCTCATTTTTCAAACTGAACAAATCGACTGGCTCTCGAATTTAACTTCCCCCTGCAGAAGATAAAGGTGAGATTTTCTGGCTGCACTCGCCCCGAAATTGGAAAATCTCATAAGAGGCCAATGGATCTTTCAATGACTCGTGCTGCTCTGCCCCTACAGTTCCTGTGACCAGTGGGACAGGGTGGGAAAATTCCCCCTAGATGTTATAAATATTATAAATTATATTAAGATGCCTTGCTTCTCCAAGCAGACTATTTTCGTTTCATCACCAGCTGATAGGTTAATGATAGGTTAACTAATCTCCTGCATAATGGATTTATTATTTATCATAATATGATGTGCATCACCATAAAGAATGAAGCATTTCTCTGGGCAACAAATAATAAATTAGCAACCTTATCAATCTTTTACATTGTCTAAGGATCTTGAGGAACACTGCAGCATATGGCTGTACTGGAGATCTGCTCTAGGGACCTCATCAGCTGTTGCTTAGCAGTGGATTCAATGCAGTGCTCGAGTAACAGCAAAACCAAATAAGAATATGAAACACAAATGTTTGCAATTGATCACTCGGAATTTTGGCAATTAAAAGTACATACGTTTTCTAGAGGGGACGGGAGAAGTCACTGACAGTTCTGTTTAGTTTCGTAGTGGTGGGCAACCCATCACCGCTTTGTGTGCACCATATGCAGGCACAGATGGAGGGCTTGTGCCTACACCATCATGTTAGACTTTTATCTCCCTTCCCATATACAGGAATATGCTCCCATGAATCTGGCTAATTGAGTTTTGTTGCAATGCTCTCTTTATTAATTGTCCCAGAGTAAATAAATAAACTGGCAGTTACCAGGTTTTTTTTTAAACACAGGGTTTTATCATGTTCAAATTCAATAACTTGGACTGGAATTTCCTTTGGTAGTTTTTAGGATTAAGCCTGCCTATTGCCTCTTCCAGTAACCATCTGAAAATTACTCAGAAGGTTTTAATTGGTCTGAATTCTGCAATAAAAATGAGTGAGGCTGTTAGTGCTTGCTTTACTGTCATCCTACTCCAGCAAGTTGCTGTTATTCTATTCTACCAGAAGCAGCATTGCAAAGATGTTTTACCAAGTACCTTGCCATTGAAACATATGATGGCCGTGAAGTCGAAGACACCCAATGAATCCATCTCTCCATTCCAACATAAATTAATTTTTGATTGAGCAATGTGTTTTAGTTACAGCCAAATTGCCTTTCTGGCACAATAAATTAATCTTTTACATGATTAGAGTCGCATTCCTTCAATTGTAATTACATTGGCAGATATGAAAATAATAATTTAATATCTTTTCCTTTTTTGTCTCTTTTATCTCTCCGCTTTAATCCCATCTTTCTGTCCCATTCTTTGGATGGATGGATTCTTTATGGGGTGGGAGGGGGGGAAGATTTTCAGGGCCTGCTGGCTGTGGAGTGAAAGATCTGTAACGGGATTTACATCATAGAAATGCCCTTCCCAACGCTGGCAACATAATCAGGTTCATGTCATGTGACAATGTGAACCTGATTACCATAAATTTGAATGGAGTTAAATATCCTTAAGTGGCTTAATGACATTGTTTCCAAGGTGTCAGATACTCCTCCTCTCCAACACCTCCCCCCTCGCCCTCCTCCCAACCACCACCACCTCCACCCCCCCCCTTCAAACCCCACCCCTGTCCTCCCCTTCCCACCATGTGATGTCATGCTAGCAGTAATCACTACTGCTCCCCAGCAGTCAAAATGACTATGTCGGGGGCGTGAAGACCAGAGTAGCCCCTGTCAGGGACATAGTAAGAAATCTGACAACACCAGGTTTAAGTCCAACCAATTTATTTGGTAGTAAACTTGCAAACTTATTTGATAGTAAACTTTGATAGTAAATTTATTCGATAGTAAAGGCGGTGAGTTTACTATCAAATAAATTGGTTGGACTTTAAACCTGATGTTGTCAGACTTCTTACTGTGTTTATCCCAGTCCAACACCGGCATATCCACATCAGGTCATGGACATGGCAGGGCAGTGCCAACTGGCACTACCAACCTGGCATGGTCAATCTGGTATGGCCAAACTGGCACTGCCAGCCTGGCACAGTCAACTTGACATGACCAAAGTGGCACTATCAACCTGGTGCTGCCAATCTAGCATTGTCATCGATCAAGGCCTAGGAGTGGGACAATGGGTGGTGCAAGGCCAGTGGCCTCTACGGAACTCCATTGGGGAGCTTCCCATCATGCGCAGGGATTATTGGTGATAGGATGGAGGATGTTAAGCCTGCATTGTGGCAATGGGAGATTGGTGGGATATGCTTGCACTGTATGGTAGGGAGCTCTGATGCCTGGGATGATGTGTGGGTTGGGGGGAAATTGGGTCACCCTCTACCTACATAGTATGTGCAAAGTGTGGGGAGGGGGGTGACTCCTACAATAAGCTTCGGAGGGAAGATTGCCCTCTGTTGTTGAGGGCTGCTAGGGATCCCAATATCTGTGTGACAATGGGGGTAAACTTTAATTTGAGACCATGCTAACCATTGTTTTGACATATTCTAGGGAGATTTGAAGAGAAAACCTGGCTTTTCCTCTGGGGAGATAACACTAGTTTTTATTCAGAACCTGACATTTGCCATTTTTAGGGGAAAAATTCCATCCTTTGTTTTGCTTTCTGTAAATGATTTGACATTGAATTAGTTATCACAATTGACGCTTCAGAGTTTGCATGCCAAGTGTAAGGGTTCTTCAATTTGCTAGTTCAAGTGTTACACTTATCCGGTTCGGAATGGATTTAACCTATTGTTAATAATGCACTGAAATGGATTTCTAATCAGCAAAGGTTCTAGTGTAAACAACTATCCAAAGTCTGTGGGAAAGTTTGAGTGTGACGCGTGGTCATTGTCATTTGTTCGACACTGCAAGCAAACTCTTGACTATTGATGTCTGTGAATGAGATGGCAGAGTGTAACTGCTCAGTGGTTTAGCACGGGTGGGGGAAGGAAATCCTGTATTGCGATGATGGTTCAAACACTGCAATTGATTAAAGGGTCACATGTTGGGGAGGGGCGATATTCCTGTGGAAGAAGTAATTGCCGAAAGGACGGGAAAACATCCCCACCTCCTCCCACCCACAATTGCTCCTTTCCACCCCACCCCCCCACCTCCCACCCCTCTCCAATCCTGGGCCCCCCATAAACACACACATTTTTGGGTGTACTTAGTTGATTGAATTTGCAGCACTCTGCGCTTCACTGAGTCTGCTGGGGGATCCATGCCGGCAAGGTTGAGTTAAGTGGGGGGGGGCGTTGTGCAAGGGGGTGGCAAGGCCTAATCCCATGCAAGAGGTCAGCATCAGCTGTCCCAGGCTTGCTAATGATATTCAAATGAGGATTTACTTATTGTAATCAGCCCCGTGCTGTTTCCTGGCGCGAGGCTGATTACATATATAAAACAAAATGTCTTGGGAAAGCCTCGATCAGCTGGACTCCAATTGCAAATCTTGCAGGTATTTTCTGGACCGCTGCGCTACTTGAGCAGTGCAGCGGGCCTGGAAAATCACGCAGCTGCTGAGATTCCACATAGAAATGAGCCAGCCAATGGGAGTTGTCTGAGCCAAGATAAATATCCCAAATAATAAATCAGACTGAATGGAACGGTGTCACTGTGCATGGTGAGATGGTGTTGATTAAATTTAGTTCCATGATCTTGTTAAAATGTAACATTTGCATTGACCCTTTCGTTGCAAACATTTTTGGATTGCTCTTTGCATCCTTTACTGTTTCAATTCTCTGGGACACTGTACACTAATTCGGAGAAGTACGAAGCCCTAAAGCTTGCAATAATCCCAATGTACATACTGAAAGGGAATAGGGAGCCTGCAAACAAGTTACTCCTTTAGCTTGTTAGACTTGAGTTCTAATTGAGTGGGTCATCAATCCATATGTTTTTTTTTCGGGTTGGCAGTGAGAAGCAACAATTGAGCATCATTGGCCTTTGATGCTTATCATTCCTAATTTCCTCTCCAATTTCAATAGCCTGATGTATGCATTATAAATAGAAACATAGAGGACCCGATTCTTCTATCGCGATGCCCTATTATTTTGGCACATCAGGTTGGCAGACACCATTTCGCGGGATTCACACATTCTTTCCCGACTGGCAGGAACACCAGGTAAGTGATTTAACCTGTTTTTAATGTAATCTAAATGTCATTATCGGGTGCAAAACTGAATTCTCCAGGCCTGTAGCATCTCCCATCCCACCAGGAGTATTTCACTCCAGCAGGGTTCGGAGTAGCTCCCCATGTAGCCCATGGAAGACTTCTACAGAAAATGCAGCCCATGGAAGACTTCTACAGAAAATGCAGCCCATGGAAGACTTCTACAGAAAATGCAGATGTGTGGAATAGAGGGTGATTTAGCTAATTGGATTAGAAATTGGCTGGCAGATAGAAGACAGAGGGTGGTGGTTGATGGGAGATATTCATCGTGGAGTTCGGTGACGAGTGGTGTGCCTCAGGGGTCTGTTTTGGGGCCCCTGCTGTTTGTAATTTTTATAAATGATCTGGATGAGGGTATTGAGGGATGGATCAGTAAATTTGCAGATGATACTAAAGTTGGTGGTGTGGTAGATAGTGAAGAGGGGTGTTTTAGTTTACAGAGTGACTTGGACAAGTTGCAGAGCTGGGCCGAGAGGTGGCAAATGGAGTTTAATGTGGAAAAGTGTGAGTAATGCACTTTGGCAGGAACAATAAATGTGTAGAGTATAGGGCTAATGGTAGGGCTCTTAATAGTGTTGAGGAACAGAAGGATCTTGGTGTATGTGTCAATAGATCCCTGAAAGTAGGCAGTCAAGTGGATAAAGTTGTTAAGAAGGCATATGGAGTCTTAGCTTTTATTGGTAGGGGGATTGAATTTAGGAGCCGCAGCATCATGTTGCAACTGTACAAAACTCTAGTGCGGCCGCACTTGGAGTATTGTGTGCAGTTCTGGTCGCCACATTATAAGAAAGATGTGGAGGCATTGGAGAGGGTACAGAGGAGGTTTACCAGGATGTTGCCTGGTATGGAGGGCAGGTCCTATGAAGAGAGGTTGAAGGATTTGAGGTTGTTTTCGTTAGAAAGGAGGCGGCTAAGAGGGGATCTTATTGAAGCATATAGATGATTAGAGGTTTAGATAGGGTGGACAGTGATAGCCTTTTTCCTAGGATGGAGAAAGCTAGCACGAGGGGACACAGCTTTAAATTAAGGGGTATGAGTTATAGGACGGATATCAGAGGTAGGTTCTTTACTCAAAGAGTGATTAGGGAGTGGAATGCCCTGCCTGCAGCTGTTGTAGATGCGCCAAGTTTGGTGGCGTTTAAGAGGTTAGTTGATAAGTATATGGATGAGAAGGGAATGGTTTAGTTAGGAGGGGCATTGCTTTTTATTTTGGTCGGCACAACATCGAAGGCCGAAGGGCCTGTTCTGTGCTGTATTGTTCTATGTTCTATGTTCTATGTTCTATGTTCGGGAAATTGGTGGGAGACCCCAATGGAGTGAAGTGGGAGGTATTGGGGGGTCCCCCCAGGTGTTCAGGTGGTGGGGTGTGATGCCTCCTGGCCTGGGCACCCTGGCAGTGCCAGCCTGTTCCCCGCGGCACTGCCCAAGGGGCAAAGCGCCCATGCCCAAAAGGCACCTTGGGCATTCCCCATCAGCCATTGGGATGGGGCTTATGGGTTATGGGTGGGTGCCACTTTGCATGGGGATTGGTTGAAGCTGGAGGGAGGGATGGAATCGGGACAGGCTAAGGGGGTATGGTCTGCCGGAATGTGTGCCACCCGTTGGGGGATGTGGGGGTGGGATTCTGCAGTGTGGGGAGGCCTGCCAGGGTGTCGCGGGGGTGGGAAGAGATCATCAGCGCTGAGGGAAGGGTTATGGAGATCGGAGATGGGGGGCGGGGGGGGAGGTGTTGGGGGTGGACTGGGAATGGTCATGGGCACTGCAATCGGACTGTTTGGGGTGTTGGAAGAGCAGCACTTTGGGAGCCATGGGCTGATCAGTGATCGAGCTGGCTAGAAAACAGGAGACTGACAGATTGGAGCCACTGTGCATTCACCCTGGCATGAATAGCACCCTCCTCCCCCCGAGCTTTAGTGACCTTTGCATTGCACAGAGGATTTGAGTCTGAACTCCCATTGAACAAAAATCATGAATTGCACAATTTTTCCAGCCAATTCAGCACTTACAATATTTTTTTGGGAGAATCGTTACAGAATTTCTACAGCACAGCAGGAGGCCATTCAGTCCATCAAGCCTGTACTGACAATGATCCTATCCAGGCCCTAATTGCCATAACCGCACATATTCACCTTGGTATTCCTTCTGACACTAACAGACAATTTTAACGTTCACATTTCTGGGCTGTGGGAAGAAACATAGATAGGATGCAAGACTGGGCGGAGAAGTGGCAGATGGACTTCAACGCGGATAAATGTGTAGTGGTCCATTTTGGCAGCAATAATAGGATGAAGGAGTACAATATCAGGGGTAGGAGTCTTAGCTGTGTTGTAGAGCAGAAAGATCTCGGGGTCCTGGTCCGTAGGACTCTTAAATCAGCCTCGCAGGTGGAGGAAGTGGTCAAGAAGGCGTACGGTGTACTGGCCTTCATTAATCGAGGAATAGAGTTTAGGAGTCAGGAGGTAATGATGCAGCTCTATAAGACTCTTGTCCGACCCCAGTTGGAGTATTGTGCGCAGTTCTGGTCACCTCATTATAGGAAGGATGTAGAGGCTATTGAGAGAGTTCAGAGGAGATTTACAAGGATGCTGCCTGGATTGGGAGGCAGGCCTTATGAAGATAGGTTGAGGAAGCTGGGACTCTTCTCACTGGAGAGACGTAGGTTGAGAGGCAACCTGATAGAGGTTTATAAAATGTTGAGAGGGATAGATAGGGTGGATTCTCAGAGACTATTTCCCCAAGCTGAAATGGCCGCTACAAGAGGACAAGATTTAAGGTGCAGGGAAGCAAATACAGACGGGACGTTAGGGGTACGTTTTTCACTCAGAGGTGGTGAGTGAATGGAATTGGCTGCCATCGGAGGTTGTTGAGGCAAACTCACTGGGGTCTTTTAAAAGACTTCTGGATGAGTATATGGAAACGAATAGGATAGGGGCTTATAAATAGGTCTGTAGAGTGGTAGATGTGATCGGTGCAACTCGTGGGCCGAAGGGCCTGTTTGTGCTGTATTGTTCTATGTTTTATGTTCTAAACCGGAGCACCTGGAAGAAACCCATGCAAATATGGGCTGCAGAGAACGTGCAAACTCCATACAGACATCTCCCAAGTCAGGATTGAACCGAGATCCCTGGCACTGTAAGACAGTAGTGATAAATGCTATAGCACTGTACCACCAAACCTTTTGACCTTGACTCATCCCCTAATGCCTGCTGTTGTTTTCTCGGTACTAATACATTTATTATATACAGCATTATTGAGCTGATTAATTTCAGGCTGATAGTCCATTTAAATATTTCTTAAGGTTAAGTTCTTACTCTGTTAATATCTGTCTCCCTCACATGACTGCTTCTGACTCTGTGTCAGTGGCTCTTCCAGTCAACTGAAATCCCAAGTATCTGCATGTTTCTTCAATGCCAAAATACTGATTAATCAATTCCCTCTCCTCTTCAATTAGTGAATTGAACACGTAGCTCTCACGTATAATATTGTTCTCCAGCTTAAAATATTCTTAAGATGCCTGTGGAACTTTCTACATGATTTTGCTTCTTCTGCCGATTTCCAAGTAAGCTCATGATGCAGATCAAGAGCCTCATGTTTGATTAAGTAAGGAATTTTATGTACCTTCATTTTTCTTTCTTTAGCCACTTGTAGCTTGCTCATAATTGACCCACTTATGTTTATTTCTTTTTCAGCCATATGTCGAGGTTCAAGTTATTTGCTCAGGCAGTCATATTTTCTTGTACAGCTGTTTTGACACTGACTTATATCCTCCGTCAACAGATTTTAACACTTCAGTCACCATTTAATGATATATCAGCTTTTTTAAAATGTGTTTATTAGTGTCACAAGTAGGCTTATATTAGCACTGCAATGAAGTTACTATGAAAATCCCCTAGTCACCACATTGCCTGAGGGCGAATTTAGCATGGCCAGTGCACCTAACCAGCTTGTTCAAGGGATGTGGGCTTTGCTGGCAAGGCCAGCATTTAAAATCATAAAATCATAGAACCCCAGCAGCACAGAAGGAGGTCTTCAATCCACGAGTCTGTACTAATCACAATCCCACCCACGCCTTATTCCCATAACTCTCATTTACACTGCTAAGGTTAATTTAGCATGGATAATCAACCTAACCCACACATCTTTTGAACTGTGGGAGAAAACCAGAGCACCTGGAGGTAACTCGCGCAGACATGGGGAGAATGTGCAGTCAGCAACCCAAGCCAGGAATCAAACTCTGGATCCCTGGTGCTGTGAGGCAGCCATGCTAACCACTGTGTCATCATGCTGCCCATCATATCACATTCACAGCATGTTCAATGTCTTCCTTTCTACTTGATACATTAGTCATTGTTCAAGGGAGAAAAAAAAACTTGTCTCTCGAAATTATTAAATAAGCGGTTATTTTTGTCACTGCTCTCCCAGTGCAAGGACAAGGAAGAAGCATGGTGAAGACTCAGACCAACAAGTGTCCACAATTTTACACAACTGTAAATCCCTCATTTTCCTCGAGAAAGAGTTGCTGATACAGGCCAAATAATAGCAATAAATACAAAGAACAAAGGACAAAAAACAGCACGGGAAACAGGCCCTTCGGCCCAACGAGCCCGTGCCACCACCCCGATGTTCCCACCTCTACCTGCGATCCCTGTCTATGTTTATAGATCTATGGATTAAAAACCAAATTTGAGACAATTTAGGGAGAACTTGTTTCACCAATCAGCCCAAGAGCACATCCTTGGGATTTGGGAGGAAACCGGAGCACCCAGAGAAAACCCATGCAAGCACGGGGAGAATGCGCAAACCCCGACAGACACAGGCCCAAATCCATGCATCTGCACAGCACAGCGACAGTCACTAAATGTAACAAAGTAATGCTCTCCAATACCATTTCCCAGTGGAAAAACATGAGCATTGAGAAAATATCTACACTTGTACTTTATAGTTGCATCCATAGCACTGTGGGGGTTTACCTACACCTTGTGGAGTGCAGCAGTTCAAGAAGGTAACTCACCATGCCAGGGACCCAGGTTCAATTCCAGTCTTGAGTCACTGTGTGGAATTTGCACTTTCTCCCCATATCTGCATGGGTTTCCTCCTGGTGCTCCACTTTCCTCTCACATTCTAAAGATGTGCAGGTTAGATTGATCGTCCATGCTAAATTGACCCCAGTGTTGGGGAATTAGCAGTGTTAATAAGAGTTATGGAAATAAGGCCTGGGTAGGATTGTGGTTGGTACAGGTTCGGTGGGCTGAAGGTCTACTTCTGTACTGTTGGGTTCTATGATTTTATGATTCTAAAAGCTGGCCTTGCCAGCAAAGCCCAAATCCCTTGAACAAATCACAAAAAAGAAAGGCTGAGAGCTAATCAAAAGACTCACAAGTATATGCAGCATCAAAACTTTTCATTCTTCAGAGGACTTTAAAGAACTTTCAGGACCTATTTGCTGGCCACCTTCATTGATAGCCAAAAGGTTCTAATCTCTGAGGCTTCAGAGATAGCTGCAGGCCGAAGATTTTCCAGTCCCTGTAACAGGTATTAATCTCTGCTAGAGTTGGGTCTAAAACAAGGCTGCCCAGATATGATCAGAGTGGGAAATCCAGGTATTTGCAAGGCTGTACAGGGTACAGGACAATATTGAACCTTCACCCCCAACCAGCAGACAGAAAAATTCTTCTAATATTTCAAGATATTTGTCTGTGATCAGTACAAACCTTTCTTTCTTTTTGAACACTGAATTGTACTAGCAGTCGATAGACAAGTCTAACAGGCAATGATAATTAACAGAGCAACAGGGAACCTCAGTTACAGACAAATATTACCGTAAGTGTGTGCCATCAGAAGCTCAGGATAAGATCAGATTTCAAGAAAAGGGTATCAATTGAAATTGTACTGAAATGTACTGGCCAAGATTGAAGAAGGATATTGGTTGAATTCACAGGAGAGTAATAAAGAAGACCAGTTCTGTAATGTCCTTCACAGCTCCCTTGTGATACATACCAATACTTTATCTCTTCAATCTGTCAGTAATATGAACAATTGACATTTCTGCACTCTTAATTATCTGCAAGAACTATCATGGGAATGTTTACGTTAACCAGCTGAAATGCAGTTGAGTGTGTTTTAATTGATTTTTCTGCCTTGCGATCTATCAGGGATTTTGGTTAGCTGGATATCCAACACCAGTAAGATGTGTTTTCCATGTGGTTCAAATAGGTAGCTTTGAGTTAGATGTGATCAGTGGATGTTAGATATTAGTTACATCTTGACTTTGTGTCGTTTTGGAAAACAGATAACAATAAATCATCAAATTTTACATCAATCCATATTTTTATTAGCATTGACGTGGGTTGGGAAAGATGTAAAATGGGCTACCAACTCAATATCACGCATTTAACACAGTCATACACAGTCCAAATTAATCCCTAAATCTTTCCTTCTGGGAAATTATTAGTTGATTTATTGTTTCAAGAGTTTTTTTTTCAAATGGAAACCATGGGTGGAATTCTCCCGATTTGAGATGAAGTTCCATGGTGGCGCAGGAACGTGTAGGATGGGGTTTTCTGTCCAACCTGCCAACCTGGACACCGCATTGTGAAAGGTTCTTTAGGAACAATTTTCTTATTGGAGCTTCTGTGTACCAATGTCACAGAGATACTCACCACATAAAAAGTCATGACTGAAATCCTCTAACTGTTTGCAGCTACAAATGCAACATTAAGACTGAGCAAGGACTGCATTGCTCTTGGCTTTCAAAGCCGTACAGCTGAAGATATAAGCATGGTCTCACAGCTTAAAGTATACCTGTGTGTAAAGAAAATCACTGAAGCTCTTGATATGCAGAAGCATTTTATCTAACAGGAAAAAAAAACACGGGGGAGGATAAAAGACTTTCCCATTGTATAAATTTAAATTTATTTATTAGTGTCCAGGTAGCTAACATGAACATTTTCATGAAATTACTGTAAAAGTTCACTAGTCGCAATATTCCAGTGCCTGTTCGGTTACGCTGAGGGAGAATTAAACATGGCCAATGCACCCAACCACCACATCTTTCAGACTGGGGGGAGAAATTAGAGCACTTGGAGGGAATCCATGCAGATGCAGGAAGAACCTACAGAATCCGCAGGGAAGTGACCCAAGCTGGGAGTCGAACTTGGGTCTCTGGAGTTGGGAGGTAGCAGTGCTCATCACTGAGCCACCATGCCACCCATGGCAGACAGTGCTTCTGATTGCATT
The DNA here is from genome assembly GCA_024679065.1 of Sphyrna mokarran. Taxonomy (NCBI): domain Eukaryota; kingdom Metazoa; phylum Chordata; class Chondrichthyes; order Carcharhiniformes; family Carcharhinidae; genus Sphyrna; species Sphyrna mokarran. The sequence goes on from JAGIQG010000007.1 coordinate 103,603,788, forward strand.
CATATTGCTTTGCATATTGTTCATGCATGCACTGCCAGTTTGATCAACTCATTGAAATTCTGTTTCTTCACTGTGTGACTGGAATGTGATCACAGACAAGTGCATCATGTAGGTAAACACCCATTATCTCAGGAACCATCAGCCACAATACATTCAGAAGGTAGCCAGAGAGAGGGTTGGCCGAGTCAAAGACAAGGGACGGAATCTACGCATGGAACCAGAGGAAATGGGCAGAGTACTAAATGAGTACTTTGCATCAGTATTCACCAAAGAGAAGGACTTGATGGATGATGAGTCTGTGAAAGGGTCTGTAGATAGCTTGAGTCATATTGAGATCAAAAAGGAGGAGGTATTCAGAATCTTGAGAAACATTAAGATAGACAAGTCCCCAGGGCCTGATGTGATATAGCCTAGAATATTAAGATAGGCAAGGGAGGAAATTGTAGGGGCATTGAGAGAAATTTTTGTATTCTCATTGGCTACAAGGGAGGTCTCAGAGAATTGGAGAATAGCTAATGTTGGCCCTTTGTTTAAGAAGAGTAGCAAGAATAATCCAGATAATTACAGGCCGTGAGTCTTACATCAATGATAGGGAAATTATTGGAGAGGATTCTTCGAGACAGGCTTTATTCCCCTTCGAAATAAGTGGACATATTAGTGACAGGCAAAATGGTTTTGTGAAGGGAAGGTCATGTCTCACGAACTTGACTGAATTTTTTGAGGAGGTAATGAAGATAATTGATGTGGATAGGGCAGTGGATGTTGTCTACATGGACTTCAGTTAGGCCTTTGACAAGTTCCCTCATGGCAGACTGGTACAGAAGGTGAATTTGCATGGGATCAAAGGGGAGCTGACAAAGTAGACACAAAACTGGCTTGGTCAAAGAGGAAAGAGGGTAGCAGTGGAAGGGCACATTTCTGGATGGAGGGCTGTGACAAGTGGTGTTCCTCAGGGATCAGTGCTGGGACCTTTGCTGTTTGTAATATATATAAATGATTTGGAAGGAACTGTAACTGGATTGTTTAATAAGTATGCTGATGACACGAAGGTTGGTGGATTTGCGGATAGCGATGAGGACCGTCAGAGGATGCTGCAGGGTATTGATCAGTTGGAGACTTGGGCAGAGAGATGGCAGATGGAGTTTAATCCGGACAAATGTGAGGTAATGCATTTTGGAAGATCTAATACGGTTAAGAAATATATAGTAAATGACAGAACTGTTAAGAGTATTAATAGGCAAAGGAATCTGGATGCATAGGTACACAGGTCACTGAAAATGGCAATGCAGGTGGAGAAGGCAGTCAAGAAAGCATAAAGCATGCTTGCCTTCATTCGCCATGGTATTGTGTTTAAAAATTGGCAAGTCATGTTGCAGCGTTATAGAATCTTAGTTAGGCCGCACTTGGAATATACTGTTCAATTCTGGTCGCCATACTACCAGAAGGATGTGGAGGCTTTGAAGAGGGTACAGAAAAGATTTACCAGGATGTTGCTTGGTATAGAGGGCATTAGCTATGAGGAGAGGTTGGAGAAATTTGGTTTGGTCTCAGTGGAGTGACAGATGTTGAGGGGAGTTTTGATAGAAGTCTACAAAATTATGAGAAGTATGGATAGATAGTCAGAAACTTTTTCCCAGCGTGGAAGTGTTAATTATTAGGGGGCATAGGCTTAAGGTGCAAGGGGCAAGGTTTAAAGACGTACGAGGCAGATGTTTTACATAGAGAGTAGTGAGTGCCTGGAACTTATTGCCGGGGGAGGTAGTGGAAATGAATATAGTAGTGACTTTTAAGGGGCATCTTGACAAGTACATGAATAGAATGGGAATAGAGGGATATGGTCCCAGGAAGGGATAGGGAGTTTTAGTTAAGTCAGGCAGCATGGTTGGTGCAGGCTTGGAAGGCCAAAGGGCTTGTTCTAATTTTCTTTGTTCTTTATTCTATACAAAAAGTATTTGACCCACCTTTGTAACTAAAAGACCAGCTACTGGCAAGAGTTACCCACTTATGTCATGATTTATGACTCTTTCCTGGGACTACATGCGCAGCAAATCTACAGTTAGACTGTCAGATGGAATGGTGTAGAAAGTCTATTCCTGGGGCAGAATTTTAAGCTTTTTTCAAGCTGGGTTCTGAAGCAGACAGGGAAGGGCAGTAAAATCAAACGGATGGGATTCTCCTCAGGAACACACATGACCAAATCCAGACGCAATTTCATGCTTGAGTGGGCTGGACTTTGAATGGAAAACTCACCCCTTCACTTATTAAGGTCCTTAAAAGACCAGTTAGTGGCCATATTAGAAGCTTTCACCCTCTCTCTTCTCCCCCCCCCCCTTCTTCTTCCTCACCCCCCCCCCCCCCCCCCCCCCCCCCCCCCCCCCCCCCCCCCCCCCCCCCCCCCCCCCCCCCCAGCCTCATCGCCGCAGCCTCAATCTTTACGCTGGCAGTGGCAAGGCTGGGAAACTGACAAAGAAACTTTTCGCATATTGGACAGGAAGGAGCTACCTCCCCAGAAGGCCCTTTCAGAGTTCGAGACCCTCCTCTCCAGGACATTGAAACTTCAGTGATGCTGCAATTGCCTCCCACCCTCCTCCCAATTTCCCATGGCATTCCTTAACCTTTGCACAAGGGATCTTTGGGACCCTTGTGACTTACCTTTATAATGGAAGTCCTGCCCACTGCCAATCATTGTTCAAATGAGTATTAAAATGCAGAAAGCTTCCAAAAGCAGGTAGTAGTGCGTTCGGTGATGGTATGCCAACTCTCGGTAGAGCAAGCACCGACTGCTTGCAGTCTTTAAAATCTAAATGCATCTGTGACCTGATTACTTTTGAAGAACACCACAGCACTCAGGTGAACAGACATCAACAACTGTGGCAGGTATAACCTCTGGTAAAGAGACAGTCTTGATCATCATTGATCAGATGAGAAGCTGTAAAGCAAGAACACAAAGCGAAGGAGGAGGAAATGCCAAAAGAAAGTGGAAGAATGGGAAGAGGACAGGAGGCTACACTGCAGCCTCTTGTGCCTGGGTTCTATGCAATGCTATAACCTGAAAAACTCATCGCCATTCACAACAGTCCCACACTCCGAAATGTTCCTTGATCACTGACCATGATATCGTCCTTCTTCTGACAACACGAAATTACAAAATAATCAAAACATTCACATCCCAATCCAAGTATATGAATTAACTCACACTGTCATGCGCATCCTCTCCTTCAGCTCTTGTATCCAGTATCAATGACAAATATAGATCACTACTCGATTCAAGTCTCTCTAATATTAGGGTGACACAGGGGCACAGTGGTTAGACTGCTCTCTCATAGTGCCAGGGACCTGGGTTTAATTCTGGCCTTGGGTGACTATCTGTGCAGACATTGTACATTCTCCCCTTGTCGTGTGGGTTTCTCCGGGAGCTCTGGTTTCCTCCCACTTTCGAAGGATGTGTGGGTTAGGTTGATTGGCCATGCTGAATTGGCCCTAGTATTAGGGGGATTAGCAGAGTAAATGTGCAGGGTTACAGTAATAGGACCTGGGTGGGATTGTTGTCAGCACAGACTTGCTGGGCTGAATGGCCTCCTTCTGCACTGTAGGGATTCTATTCTCTAAATATGTGTGACACCAGCCTTTTAGCTGCTTACTGCAAGTGAGAGATTGGACTAAAGTGTCTCTTCGTGTTCCATGTCTTTTTTCCTTTACTGACAGTGAAGATTCCAGTTCTTGGTCTCCAAAATGAAAATGGGATTAGAGTTGGGTTGTGCTGACTGGAGAGGGGGATAATGTTTTCATTGGCAGAAGTTTTCAAATTAGGAAAAAATGAGAGATGAGAGATTAAATGTGCAAATAGAATCCCTACAGTACAAAAGGAGGCTATCTGGCCCATCGAGCCCACACTGACAACAATCCCACACAAGCCATACTGTTGTAACCCCATACGTTTACCCTGATAGTTCCTTCTACACTTGGGCAAATTTAGAATGACCAATCTAACCTGCATACCTTTGGATTACGAGAGGGAACCAGAGCATACAGAGGGGAGCTATGCAGATACCAGAAGAAAGTGACCCAAGGCTGGAATTGAACCTGGGACCATGGTGCTGTGAGGCAGCAGTGCTAACCACTATGCCATCATGCTGCTCATATCCTTATCATGATCAATTCAGATCCCTCAGTGGCTATGCCCTCAGGAATATTGCTTTCTGTGTTGTCAGCACTCTCTCCAACTTGGAGGTTAAAATGTGCAGAGATGCTTACTTATTTATTAGTGTCACAAGCAGATTTACATTAACACTGCAATGAAATACTGTGAAAACCCGCTAGTCATCACATTCTGGTACCTGTTCAGGTACACTGAGGGAGAATTTAGTATGGCTAATGCTAAATTGAGTGGTAAGCAAGAGGTTTATGGTCACACTACCAGAATCTTACATATCATGCCAGATTATCAGATGAGAGTAACTGAGAAGATAAGATATACATTGCAAAACAATTCAGAGATCATACTAGTTTTGCAATAACTCTATTTGCAAGAGTTTTAAATCATTTCTTCAAAATGTCTGCTCTATGCTTCCAGGTCAACTTCATGTAGCTTCTGTGGTGTTGGTTTACTTTGCTCAGAATCCACACCCTGCCTTAAGCAATCAAGCACAATAAGCATATAACAGTTACCAAACATAATCAAACAGAGAACAATCAAACTATAATCTTCAACGTCCTCAGTGATGCTGAATGCCACAGGTTTGGATGCAGTAGGCCCAATGATGTAGCCAACCAACTCCCCTGTAGCGGTCAAAACATGCAAGCTATAAGATTTATGCTCAGGGGTGACAGATTACCCAGAAAAGAGAGTTGTGTCCTCATAAAGTATTTTAGAGAAGTGTGTCATAGACAGAGGGTGGAATCTTACAGCTGTTCTCACTGGAAGAATTTTCTGGACACCTACTGCAACAAACGTATATTTGATTGAGTGCTAAATCCCTTGTTCTTGTTTGCAGCAGCTGTGGGGCATGAATGGTCGGTAAGATCGTGTCCGGAATGGTTATATTCCTTTACTTCCTATGATTAGTAGTTGATGAATGTAGTGTGTGCTTTTTTTTAACTTGTGGACAATGTATCCTAATTAAATAATTTCAGCAGCAAGCTTTCTGTATTTTAAAATAAAGAATGTTATTTATTCTCACACTTTTACCACAAATTAAATGTGACATTGTTCACACTCTCACAAACACAAAGATTAGTAATAAGTGATGAGTTTAAAACTATTTCAGTGCCTGGTTTATAATCTTGGGCTTCCATAGGCCTGATTTTCTTGGATGATTTGATGCTTTAATGTTAAAGTATGAGACTTGTAAAAGGAAGGATTCAGAGGAGGCTGTGAGAATTAATTTGAGGAGATTGGAGTTCACAAGTTAGAAGTTGGAACTGGTTAGGGGAGTCCTTCTCTCTGCTAGGATTGCCCATATTGTTGCTGATTAATCCTGGCTGATTGAAAGACTTACATCTATTTTAACTTTTGAAGGAGTAACCTATCACTGATTTTGAAAGCTGATAGAAAACATCACGTGACTTTCTTCAACTCCAAATCCTGTTCTAAATGAGGTTGCATTCTTGTTGTTTCCAACTGAATAAGTAGAACTTTCCCAAAAGGTGGCAGTATCAAATTCTGACTGAAAACTGGTGTGTTTCTCCCTAGTGAAGCAGACAGGTTTCCTCTCCAGATCTTGCCAGGCTTTGGCAAAAGAAAACAGGAGAGTATGTTTTTTGCACCATCGTATATGAGGGGTGGGGCCTAAAGGTGTCAGCCGAGTACCCCAATCTCAAAATGAAGTGACGGCACCCCCTGTCCCAACCCACTCATATCCCCTGACCCTCTCCCACGGATATCCAGACCCCTGGATGACAAGGGGAGAACCACCTACCCTCAAAAATAGAGGGTCAATTTCCCTCCAACTGCGAAAAGTTCAGTTCACCTCCATTCACCAAACTACTCTGGCGTTAGTGTGACCCCCCCATCTTCCCTTGCCCATTCCATGCCGGCTTTGGGGCATTGGGCCTTCTTCCTAGCTGCCTAACTCCTTAATTGCTGGCACTGGGGCATTTTCGACCACAACAGGATTTGCACTCAGTAAGGCCAGAACCAGAAAATCCCCTACGTTGTGATGTGGTTTAACATCTGAGAATCTGAGAGAGTCAGTGTCCAAGAATTCCCACCTGCCCTGCCCTGTCTGTTTTGTATGAATTAATTTAAATTTGATAATACACTTGCGGACTAATTTTAAGAAACAACATTGATCCACGTTTGCCTGGATCCAACAAGCTTCTACCCATTGCTTTAGCACACATTAATAAAACATTTCATTCTATTAAATGAGTGAATCACACTAAAGTTGATGAGTGATGGTTGGGGGCGAGGTAATGGTTAGTTAAATACGTTTGAGTAGCATATATGGGGAGTGCACCAATGGTTTATTATATTAAGTCATGTTGTTGATATTGTTTAGTTGTATTTGCAGTAAACTGGGATTTTTTTTCAGAGATAGCAATAATTTTTGCATACATTTGCCTTTTAATTGCTTGCTTTTTTATGACTTATGAATCAACTTCTTGTGAATGATTGCTTTGCACACCTTCCGGCTGGTCCACTCTGTGAGTATACTGAAGATGCAATTATTTTAATTATAAATACAAATATTACAGAGAAAGAAAGAAAAGTTGAAAACAATCCGCTCAGTGTATAATAAATTTTAAATCTATTCTGATTTCATGTTTTTTTCCATCCAAAGCCTGAAAATGGTGATGCTTATGTCATATGGAGGTAGTGGTGTGATTTACATTGAGACTAACGAAACCAGTCTCAAATCCTGCAGGCTTCTTCTCTCAATCAAACTGCTTATGAATATTATGGCTATGAAAAAAGTAGTCTTATTAAAGATTTATAATGCGTAGAGGAGTTATTTAAAGCAGGGTACTAAAATAAGAGCAAAATACTGTGGATGCTGGAAATCTGAAATGAAAACAGAGGGCAGGATTTTCCAGCAGTGTTGGTCCCAAGGCTGGAACTCAACAGACCTTTGCATGGTTCGCATCCCACTACGGGTTCGATTCCCATAGCGGATGGAGCGGGAAAATTTCACTCAAAATTTGTTGGAAAAATCAGCAGGCCTGGCAGAATCTGTGGAGAGCGAAGTAGAGTTAACATTTTGAGCCCAGAATGGCTCTTCTGTGGTTTCGAAGAGAAATCACTTTGCAATTGAAACCAAAACTTGTTTCATCACTAACAATGACGCTGCAAGATCTTCTGAGTTTTTCCAGCATTTTCTACTTTTATTAAAAAAAAGGACATTGGCTGTAAACACTTTTTCCATCAAACGAGGGGACAATTAATTTATTCCTATTTCACCTTGCTCGAAATGAAACCAAAAATCGTGCTGGCCACTGGAATTCCAATCTCAAACTTCAAAACGGCAAAGCCGGCGAGAGATAAAGCCATCATGGCTTGAAGCTGTTCAGATTTTAAAATGCAAAAGTACCCCATCTCCCCAGCTGTAGTTTGCTGTAGTCATTTGACTATGCCATGAGTTTAGTCTCTCTGGAGGTTGCCATCTTTATGGTTCAATAAAGACCCATAATGAGGACACACCTCTGTCCTTAAACATGAAACTGATGCACTGCAGAAAATAAATACCTAAGCATTGCCAGCTTTAATATGACTTTTGATGTTACTGTTTGTGATATTAAGTTCAGAATGCTGAATGTTTCTTTATGAAATTCCTCAGTCGTGGCCCTGAAATCACACACAGGGATCGCAAAGAATAAGAACATGCATTTGTATAAACTTTATGACCTCAAGATTCTCAACGTGCTTTACAGTCATTGATGTACTTCTGGTGTGTAGTCAGTGCCGTAAGTATGGGAAACACAGCGGCAAGTTTAGGTACCGCAATGAGATAATTACCAGATAATCCGTTTTAGTAATGTCGGTTGACAGCTAGATATCGATCAGGTGACCAGGGAGAGCTCTCCTGTTTTTTTGAAGTAATACCATGGTAGTTCTATGTTCAGTAAAGAGGAAAATGGGCCATTAGTTTAATAGTCTGCAGTGAAAGATGGGACCTTCAAAAGTACACTCAAGTTTCAACTTGGACCACATGCTAAAATCCTTGAAATGTGACTTAAACCACAACCTTCTGACAGGGAGGCAAAAGCGCTACCACTTTGCCTGCAACAAATGTGGGTTTTTGTTCATCTTTTTGTTTTGAGGATAGTGAACTGGAATTGGGATTGTTTCCAAGTTCTATATCTGCCCCGGTCAGTTTTTGGCATTTTGAGCGGGGCATCCCCTTCATTGGCTTGGAGACAGATTCTGTGACCAACTGAGTGTCGCAGAGAGAGTTCCAGAAAAGCCAATGAGAGATCTTCCAGTTTGAGAGGTGATCAAAGTTGCAGTCACGGGTAGGTAAATGAGAAGCACATTCAACAGACAGGTATCCTCTCACCAACAACTAAAAAAAATGAATAGAAGAGTGTGAGAGGGAATGGTGATTGGGAAGGAGCAGCGTCTGGAGATGATGGGGGTGAAAGAATGCCTCTATGGGGCATGTTTTTGAAGGCAGGCAGGACACGGGCCTTCCTGAAACATAGAATGATCCCTCCTTACCAGCATTGAGAATGATCTTGCCTCCCCTCTCTCTCCCCTATCCCTGCCAGACAGTGATCTGGCCCCCCTCCTCACCTCCTACCAGAACCACCTGACCTACTTCCTCCTCCCTACCAGTGAATGATCTGTTCCGTCTACCCCTCTCCTCCCCTTCCTTTCCCACAACCCCCACCGATCTAAGTTAGAGAGCCATTGGAAGCCCTGAACTTACCTCTTCTGAAACTGGAGCTCCCAAAAACAGACTTTTTGTCAAACATGTCTGTTTCACGCTGAATCTGGACGTGTGAATGCGATGGTAAAGGATAAGATTGGGCATCCAGCTCATTAAGTCAATCTGTATGCATGCAAATGCATTTAAATTGATGTCTCGCCCACTACAGGCACAGTTCCAATCGCAGCATGGGTGTGGGTCATGCTATTCACCTCACGCCTGACTTCATCAAGTTTCGCACCCGAAAACGGGCATAACGCAATGGTAAAATCAGGCCGAAAGTGTCATCTTCCATTTTATTTCATTCATCTTTTTTAGCACTGCTCAGAAACATGTTTCTTCTAACATTTCTATTGCAATGAGTTCCATTCTAAATCACTATAAATGACATTTATGCTGCTTGATGTTTGACTGGTATTGTTTTATGCATCTGCTTGGTCTTTTAAAGTTTATTGTATTAGTGTCACAAGTATGCTCACATTAAACCACAATGAAGGGCAACACGATGGTTAGCACCGTTGCCTCACAGGAATCTAGTTCAATTCTGGCCTCGGGTCATCTTCTGGGTGGAGTTTGCACATTCTCCCCATATCTGCATAGATTTCCTCCAGGTGCTCCAGTTTCCTCTAACAGTTCAAAGATGTGCAATTAAGTGGATTGGCTATGCTAAACTTCCCCTTAGCATCAGGGGATTAGAAGGGTAAATACATGGGGTTGCAGAGATAGCACCTCGGTGGAATTGTGGTTAGTGCACACTCGATGGGCTGATTGGCCTCCTTCTGCACTGTAGGGATTCTATGATTCTATGGAGTTCTTGTGAAAATTCCCTAGTCACCACATTCCAGCAACTGTTTAGGTACATTGAGGGAGAATTTAGCATGGCCAATGCACCTAACAGCATGTCTTTCAGACTGTGGAAAGAAACCAGAGCACTTGAAAGAAACCCAGAGAGACACGGGGAGAACGTGCAGACGCCATTTTCTTTTGGGCACATAACGGTGCATGCTACAGGGTTCATCAGGAACACAAGCAGTATTTGTTAACAAAGAAAAACTGTCCAGAACAATACCCCACCCCGTCCCATCCCACCCCGTCCCGTCCCATCCCACCCACCCCACCCCAACCCCGCCGCCCCGTCCCGTCCGTCCACCCCCGCGCCCCGCCCCGCCCCGCCCCGTCCCGTCCCAAGCATATCACCCCTCTTCCTTCACTGTGCCTTGGTACAGCCCACCAGCTGCCCAATCCCTAAATGCCTTGAGAGTGTCCCCTGCCTTCTAAAGAGCTCCATTCCCTGGAATGATTACCCACTCTAAATTACAATTGGTCCTTCCAACAAAATGACCCTGTGTTGACCTTAAAGGGACAATCACCACAATCACCTCAGAGCATGAGCAACAATGCTGGTGCTTACCGTGCTACTTGGATCATCAATCTGATTTCCAATAGTGTACACACTCTTGTTGAGACATAGATATATTGATTGATTCAAAGTCCACAATGAACAGCAGAATTGAACCAATACAGAAATATGCTTTATCTACTTGTGGTTAGCAATCATCTCGCTCTCTCCAGCTTTATTTCCCTTGCTCAAAATGAAATGAAAGGTACCAAAAGTAATTACTTCACATGAGAATCTGATTTTCAATATGCTTGTTGAAGGATTTACCCCAATTGTTATTTTTTTAATTAAAAATACAATATAGGAGTAGTTATTACATATCTGCCATTTTTTAAATGCATGAGCACTTTTGTGGACCAAAGAATAAATACTTGATACTTTTTTCTTGAAAGTTTATCAGGGAACAAGCTTTCAATGCCAACCAATTCTAAATGATATTTGGCTTTGTGAGATTTTTAAAAAAAAAATTGATCAATATTTATCAATGTCCCGAATGCTTCTGTGTGGAATTCCAATAGATTTATAAGGATATTACCAGGACTGAGAGGTTTGAATTATAAGGAGACTTGAATAAGCTGTGATTTTTTTTCCCTGGAGCATCATAGGATGAGGGGTTACCTTATAAAGATTTAAAAAATCATAAGGGGTAGAGATAAGATGACTAGTCAAGGCCTTTTCCCCAGGATAGGAGGGTCCAAAACTAGAGGACATAAGTCGAAAGTGAGGGGGAAAAGATTTAAAAAGAGACCTGAGGGGCAACTTTTTCACAAAGGTGGTGCATATATGGAATGAGCTGCCAGATGAGGTGGTAGAAACGGGTACAATTACAACACTTGAAAGGTTTTTGGACAGTTATATGGACAGGAAAGGTCGAGAGGGATATGGGCCAAACATGGGCAAATGAGACTAGTTCAGCTTAGGAAACCTGGTCAGCATGGACGAGTTGGGCCAAAGGGCCTATTCCTGTGCTGTATATCTCTATGATTCTCATGATATTCTTGGGAATTAAAGCAGATACGACTACTTTGAATCAATTCTACCAGGGTCCCAGAATACTCCGCTCAGTTGAATGTTAAGGCCAGGTATTCTCACTTTGCTTCTGACATTTTATACTTGGTTCCATGCCCATGTTAAAGGGTGCGATGAGTTTGCAGCTGAGCAATGTTGGCTAATGGAACTGAGTACTGGCAAGCAGTCGCTCAACCAGTCCTTATAAGGCATGCTCCCCAATCTAGACAACATCCTTGTAAACCTCCTCTGCACCCTTCCTATGGCTTCCACATTCTTCCTGTAATGAGGCAACCAGAACTGAGCACAGAATTCCAAGTGGGGTCTGACCAGGGTCCTACATAGCTGCAACATTATCTCTCAACTCCTAAACTCAATTCCTCGATTGATGGAAGGCCACTCCACTATAGCCTTCTTAACCATAACTTCAACCTGCGCAGGTGCTTTGAACGTTCTATGAGCTCGGACCCAAGATCCTTCTGATTTTCCCCACTACCAAGAGCCTTACCATTAATATTATTTTCTGCCATCCTATCTGACCTGCTAAAATGAACCCCTTCACACTTATCTGAGTTGAACTCCATCTGCCACTTCTGCATCCAGTCTTGCATCCTATCAATGTCTCACTGCAACTTCTGACAGCCCTCCACACTATCCACAGCATGTTCAACTTTTGTGTCATCAGCAAACTTACCAACCCATCCCTCCACTTCCTCATCCAGGTCATTTATAAAAATCACAAAGAGTAAGGGTTCCAGAACAGATCCCTGGGGCACTCCACCGATGACTGATCTCCATGCAGAATATGACCCATTTATAACCACTCTTTGCCTTCTGAGGGCAAGCCAGCTCTGGATCCTCAGCCCAATCTGAATCTTTATTTTCAGAAGAAGTTGAGACATTTCATCAGAAATCGCTGGATTGGCTCAACTTATGCCAAGATGCCTTGGGGAGTATTCCTGTTTTTTTTTTTCTCTCTGAAAACTAGTGTTTATCTTGATGATGCTTTTTTTTGTTCTGCCTTGGTTTCTTCAGAAGTTGAGGGTCATGGAGGTAGGAATGTGGTAACATGGCCCCTTTAAGGGGTCATTCCCTGAGGACCAAATTGTCAGACAGCATTTGATTGCGTAGAGTCGCTCTTGCACAACAATTCAAGAGACATGTTTTGTGCCTTTACAGTTTCTTGGACCAACCTGCATTTCCAAAAAGAAAGAGCCAAAATTATTTGCTGCACAGGTCTCACCCGATTAAAAGAAAAGATGGTGGCGAGTTATGAACTTTATCCCATAACAGTTTTTTGAGATGCTGAAAATGATCCATTTACCAAGATATTGAAATGAAGAAAGGGCAAATCTCAAGTGCAGTACCAGACTACTGCTGGCCTAGCTGTGCATGCCTTGCCCGAAAATCATGAGTTTGTAGAAAACCTTAATTGGTCTCAGAGGTTTTTTTGCACATCATAGAAACTGAGTGAAAATATTTTGATGAAAATTTCCTTTGCCACACAGTGTTTATATATTCCGTTGAGACTATAATAGCTGGCATTGTAGTGGTATCCCGAAGGTCAAACACTGTTTAGACATCAGTCTATCCCAGAATGAAAAACAGATGCCTGAAACACCATAGTGTGAACTGAATTTTAAACAAACTCAAGTTTGTACAGCTTGAACACTGATACATAGAAATTAATATCTTGGCTGGTCATTCTCCCATTGCGCTGCACGTGGGTACTCAAGACTAATCTGATCTTTTTTTAAGAACAAGCTGGGTTGGTGGGTAATGGATAAGGTGTCCAAATGGGAAGGCGACCAGGATAGAAGGCAAGGGGGAGGGAAGGCAGGGGAAAGGAAGGACATGCTAAGAAAATAGAGTTTGGTGTGGGCAGGAGGCTTAAGAATGAAATAGTCGGTCATGAAGGGTGGTGCGATCCATTCAATGTGTGTGCGGTGGACCGGTGGGGGGGGTGCAGTTTGGAGGTGGTGAGAGTGGAGGTGTGGATGAGATATGTAAAAGGAAAATTGAGGTGAATTAAGAATGAATCAAATGGTTACAGGAAATTGCTTCTATTAAACGTTGTGGGGACAGAGACTGTGGGCTAGTGATGGATTGCAACAGCAAGGGGATAGAAAGTGCTGAACTTCTACCCAAAGTACGCTGGGGCAGCACGGTAGCATAGCGGCTGGCACTGCTGCCTCACAATGCCAGCATTCAATTCTGGACAATTTTGTAACTCTCTTTTCTTATCTTAAACCAATGTCCTCTAATTTTATACTCCAACATCTTTGGGAAAAGATGTTGACTATCTAGCTGCTCTACATCCTTTGTTATTTTATAGACCTCTATAAGATCATCCTGAAGCCTCCTACGCTCCTGGGAATAAAGTCCCAGTCTATCCAGCCTCTCCTTATAACTCAATCCAGCAAGTCCCAGGAGCATCCTAATAAATCTTTTCTGCACTCTATCTAGTTTAATAATATCATTTCTATAATAAGGTGACTAGAACTGTACACAGTATTCCAAACATGGTTTTATTAATGTTTTGTACAGCTTCAACAAGATGTCCCAACTCCTGTATTCAATGCTCTGACCAATAAAACCAAGAATACCAAATGCCTTCATCATCATTCTGTCCACCTGTGACTCCACTTTCAAGGAGTTATGAACCTATATCCCAAAATCTTTTTGTTCTATAACTCTCCCCAATGCCCTACCATTGTGACAATAATAAATTAAATTAAATCAGTGGCTAAAGATTTCCTTCCAAGGTTATGGTCTGGTTTTCACTTATTGAGAGACCACAGTAATGATGTTAACAACACAGCAAATCAAGGACAAGTTGAAAGGAAAGCACCAACTGCTGTATATATCCTTTTTTTAACCTCCCCAAAACATTCAATTCCAACAACCGTGAAAGTTTATGGAGTATCCTTCTTAAATTTGGCCTCCCTTGGAAATTTGTCACCTTCCTCTGCCTACTCCGCAATGACATGCAAGCTGAGATCCTCACCAACGGAACCACAACAAATCCTAGGGCATTGAAGACTATGCCACTACATCAACTCCCTTCTCCATGCTCCTAGTGACAATGCTGCTCCTCATCTCCAACAAATTAACCACTGGCAAGTAGAATGGGTGGGAAACTATTCAACCTATTGTGCCTTCAGACCAAAAACCAATTCATTCGTCAGCCATTGAGCTTGAGTATGCAGATAGTGCTTGTGTGTGCGCTCACTTGGCAACTGTTCTTCAGGTTATTCTTGGCTTCTTCTCTGAAACATGTGAGAAAATAAGCCTGCAACCAAACAGCCGCAGAACAAAGGTCCTCTTCCAACACTAAAACACCTCCTCTCATCGATTAAGATCAATGTTGAGTTCCGCGAAAACGTGAACCATTTTTCAGAACTTGAGAGTCTTCTCTTGATAAACGGAAACATAGGAGAAGAAATTTATCCAGTGTATCAACTCAGTCATTGGTCGAAAAGTGAAGAGTATTTGAGATTGATTTATCAAATTGCAATTAAGGTCAGGGTTTACTGGGCCACAATGGTGCCCACACTCCTATTGGCCATCCTACAACAGGCACCTTAGAACTCTGGGAAAGTAGCACCAGTGATGCCTTCGCAAGATCCTCAAAATCTGAGGACAAGAAAGATGGTTCAACAGGAATCTCCTCTCACAAGCCGGCATTCCTAACATCAAGATGTCAGTTATTCAAAACCCTCTCTGTTAGTCAGGACACATCATTTTTACATTGACACTATATCTGCAAAGCAACTGCTTTAGCCAGAACTTGATTATGATGGGAGATACCCAGGAGGACTGCAGATATATTTTATAGATGTCCTTACCCCTGAAGGAATCAAACATTCCCGCTGACTCAAGGGAACCTCTAGCCTGTGATTGCCAAAAGTGGAAAGGATTCATTTCAGAAGGCAGTCAACATCGAGAGACTTTATCAGGAACAGGCAGAGGCAAGGTTGAGGCATCAGAGAGAGCAAACAAACCTCCAAACAATTCATCTACCCGACTGTTCCAACAGCATTGTCTAGTAAGTTGCTGAGTCTGCAGTTCACATCAAATCACAGATTCCTACAGTGCAGCAGATGATTCAGCCCAACAAGTCTGCACCAAACGCAATCCCATCCAGAGGCCTATCCCTATAACCCCATGTATTTAACCTGCTAGTCCCCCTGACACTAAGGGGCAATTTCGCATGGCCAATCCACTTATATTTTTGGACTGTGGGAGGAAACAGGAGTACCCGGAAGAAACCCACACAGGCAGGGGAGAATGTGCGGATCCAAGCCGGGAATCCACACATTAGATTAAGCAACCACCTCCAAACCCATTGAACTTAAGTGTCAACAAGTTATCTATGATCCAGTAGGACTGCCTAAGAAAAAGAGTGGGAGTAGGCGGGGAGTTCAAAATATTGCTCATGATTAGTCTTTCAAAGTGGGCTAAGGGATTGTAACTAGACTGAATGGGCAGGATTTTCCAGTCCTTCCCACAGGCAGAGCTTTCAAGCTTGCTGAAGATGACCCGTCCCGCTATGGGTTGGCCAGCTGCATGTCTGGTGAGCAGTGCAAATGGCCATCGACTTCAACAGGACTGGAAGATCCCACTGGTAGTCAATGGTGACCTGCCTCCACCATATTTGCCACTTTTGCCCCTGGAAAATGTAGTAAAAAGTCTCACAACACCAGGTTAAAGACCAACAGCTTTATTTGATGGCACAAACTTTTAGAGTATCACTCCTTCTTCAGGTGAGTAGGAGTTGTGTTCACAAACAGAACGTATAAAACACAAGCTCAATTACAAGATAATGGTTGGAACGTGAGTCTTTACAGGTAATCAATCTTAAAGGTACAGACAATGTGAGTGCAGAGAGGGTTAAACACAGGTTAAAGAGGTGCGTATTGTCGCCAGCCAGGACAGTTAGTGAAGATTTGCCAGCCCAGGCAAGTTGAAAGGGTTACAGATAATGTGACATTGACATAAGATGCCGGATGAGGCCGTCCATGTGTGTGGAAAGATAAACTTCAGGAAAGGATGTCTCAAGGCATGGTACACCAGGGAGACCATACAGATATTATGACAATGGATGAACGAACACCGCTCGACAATCACCAGGCAGGAGTGTACTCTTCCTTTTGGGGAACACTTCCGCAGTCACGGACATTCAACCCCTGATCTTCGGATAAGCCTTCTCCAAAGCAACACGTGGCAATACAGAATCGCTGAGCAGAAACTGATAGCTAAGTTCCGCACACATGAGGATGGCTTCAACTGGGATCTTGGGTTTATATCACACTATTTGTAACCTGGGCTTGCAAAATCTCACTAACTGTCCTGGCTGAAGACAATACATATCTCTTTAACCTGTGCTTAACCCTCTCTGCACTCACATTGTCTATACCTTTCAGACTTAATTACCTGTAAGACTCGCATTCCAACCATTATCTTGTAAACTGAGTTTGTGTCTGTATATGCCCTGTTTGTGAACACAACTCCCACTCACCTGATGAAGGGACAATGCTCTGAAAGTTTGTGCTACCAAGTAAACCTCTTGGACTTTAACCTGCTGTTGTGAGACTTCTTATTGTGCTTATCCTGATCCAACGCTGGCATCTCCACATCACGGTTGAAAAGCTTGCCACGGAGGGACTGGAAACTTAGTAAGAGTCTGGCAACGCCAATTTTAAATCCAACCGATTTATTTGATAGTCAATCTGCTAGCTTTCGGCGTTTGTGCCTTTGTCTGGCGAATGAGGTGTTCTGGTCTCCAAAAGCACACATATCCTGGACATATGTGCTTTTGGAGACCAGAACACCTCATTTGCCTGACGAAGGCACAAACGCTGAAAGCTAGCAGATTTACTATCAAATAAATAGGTTGGATTTAAAATTGGCGTTGCCAGACTCTTACTGAGTTTACCCCAGTCCAACGCTGGCATCTCTACATTAGAACTGGAAAATCAGCCAGTGACCGTTGTGTAAAGTTGCATTTTCAAACGGGAGCCATTGAGTAACATTAGGAATAACTCCATTGCAATCCATTGTGCAAGTAATCTGATCTCTGCAGTGCTATCTGCAACGTTAACATTATCTTCAAAATACCAGCTGTAATTATATTTATCCTGATAACTCATTTGAGGGATTAGCAGGAAAGTAATGTATTAAGGTGAATTTTGACATATTTCACACATTTTGCTTGCTAATGATAACCTCATCATTATAAACTTAAATTATTGCTTCCACAAACTAAGACTTAGTGGAATATAGGGACATATGAACAGTGGGCCATTCAGCCCATCAAACCTGATCTCAATTTCATTGTGGCTGATCATCTAGCTTAGTGTCACTTCCCCGTATCGTCTCCACTTCCCTTAACATCATTAGTTTTCAAAAATCTATCAATTTCTGTTTTGAACATGCTCAGCGATTGAGCTTCAAAAACCCTTTAAATATATGAATAAAGAGAGGAGTAGGACATTCAGCCCCTCAAGCCTGTCCATCATTCAATAAAATGATGGCTATTTTGATAGTAATCCAAATCTGCATACTCCCAATAACCTACCATCCCCTCATTTATTATGTACTTATTCACCTCTACCTTACAAAGATTCTTTCAGAGACAGAGTTTTGAAGACTCACAAACCTTTGAGAAAAACAAGTTCATCTCATATCAGATTTAAATGGGTGATCCCTTATTTTTACTCATTGACCCCTAGTTCTCGACTCTTTCATAAGAGGAAACCCACAATACCTTGTCAATATCCTTCAGGTTTTTATATCTTTGGGTAAATAAAGTTATAATTAAACTGCATTTGAGAAGAATGGATCTTTATAGTCTGTTTTATATTTAAATATTCTGCATAGTCCACTGACCAATAAGACTGTCCAGTCATAAATGTCAAATCTTATTTAAAATGGACAACATGGGTTTAAAATGGTTGAATTGGGGAAGGAGAACTGAATCTAAAAAGAATCATATAAAAAAACAGGATAACATTCATCTCAGATTTTACCTCTGCTAGACTCTGGCAACTTACAACATATAAAGGATGTCCTTATCTCCCGAATGATGATATTATATGAAGCTGGTCTTCTATTACATATTTCTCATGATAACACTGTCACAAGTTTATCTAATGGAACTACAGGAACATAGTCTTTGCTATCGGCATATCGGTTGTTGCTTGTTAATGGTTGGCAACAGCTTTTAGGATTTTTACTAAAGCAAATTTAATAACTTAATGATCTGGAAGTTTGCCTCCAGGTGTGTCAGTCTCCTTTTCAACATTAATGAGAATTCCTCGGAATTGCACACCGAAACTCCTGAAATGCCACTTACCATATGGTTCCTGTCAGCTCTTGAGTCATAGCTCCTGTTAATCATTGGCTCTTCAAAATCTACACTAAACAGGTCTTATATAAACATTTTTTGACTTGTCCTTTTTTATTAAACCATTCTAAAGTGAACTGGGGCAGAGAATCTCTTGTTGGTGTAAGGTCAGTTAATCAGCTCATCATAGCCTTTATTGCAACCGGGCACTGTCTGAAAGCTCTGATCAGGAGAGTGCTGCCTAAGGCTACGTGGCGAATGGATGCATTCTATCGGCCAGTTAGTCACTGTGATACGTAACTCAGTATTATAAAGTTGCTGAAAGGACACATGCTAACTTCACTCCAAATATTTTGTCACATCAATGTGCACCACTAGACTGGACACAGAGGGAGGTCAGGTGATGTTGCAGGGATAAAATGTCACAGTTTTTATTGTGTAACAACAACCATTACATATATCACAGTAAAAAAAAACTGCAGCCTTGAAGCTTGAATTTTGCACTCCAATAATTGGACTTTCTGAACCAAGTTTCATTCAGCCAGGTATCAGCTTCACAAAACTATTTAACATTAACCTAACAACCAGTCTGAGAGAGCCATATCCCTCAGGTTAGATTTCTGCACCCATTTTGTTACCCATATGTAAATTACCTTGTAGTTAATGATAAACAGTAAATGTGTTTCAATATTTGTTTGGTTACTGCTTTGCTACTACTCTGCATTGCATCAGGAATAACTTGGAGATGTCGGTGTTGAACTGGGGTAAACACAATAAGAACCAGGTTTAAGTCTAACCAATTTATTTGATAATAAAGTCACAAGATTTTTGGGTTTGCCCCTTCATCAGGTGAATGAAGTGACCTGGCCTCAGACAGAGCATATAACAGCAGTTTACAGATTACTGATTAGAATGCGAATCTTTACAACTAACCTGCTATCCAAGTCTTAATGATGCCGACAATGTGAGTGGAAAGAGTATTATGCATCGGTTAATGAACAAAGAACAAAACAGCACAGGAAACAGGCCCTTCGGCCCAATGAGCCCGTGCTGCCATCCCGATGTTCCCACCTCTAGCCGTGATCCCTGTCTATGTTTATAGATCTATGGATTAAAAACCAAATTTGAGACAATTTAGGGAGAATTTGTTTTGCCAATTAGCCTAAGAGCACATCTTTGGGATGTGGGAGGAAACCGGAGCACCAAGAGAAAACCCACAAAAGCACGGGGAGAATGCGCAAACTCCCACAGACACAGGCCCAAATCCATGTATCTGCACAGCACAGCGATAGTCACTGAGCTGTCATGTTGCCCATCAAATAGTCCACATCAAGCAGATACTCTCAAAAAAAACTCAAGAGCAGCCCTCTCATGACCCATCGTGTGTATGCCCCTTGTTGGACAACAAGGTGGGCCGAAGTACCTGTAGGATAAAAACAAGTACATCAATATCATCACCTATTTATACACTTCCCAGGGACTCCCAAGGCTCATGATCCCTATTTTAAATCAGTTTTCTATACCCCTCCATTCCCATTCTGTTCATGTGCCCATCTAAGTATTTCTTAAATAACTCCAGAGTGCCTGCCTCCACCACTTCACTTAGCAGCGCATTCCATACTCCCATCACCCTTTGTGTGAAAAAACTCCCTCTAGCATCCAAATTATATCTTATCCCCCTTACCCTAAGCCTGTGACCCCTCGTGCTATTCAAGTCTATCCTAGGAAAAAGCTTAACCCTGTTTACTCTATCTATACCCCTCATAATCTTGTACACCTCTATTAGATCTCCTCTAAGTCTACGTCTTTCTAAGGAAAACAGTCCCAATTTGCCTAACCTCTCCTCGTAACTCAGACCTTCCATACCAGGCAGCATCCTGGTAAACCTCCTCTGCACTCTCTCCAGAGTCTCCACGTCCTTCCGGTAGTATGAGATGTGTATTGTTTCCCGGCAGTACAGTAAGTGAGGGTTTGCAAGCCCAGGCAAGTCATGGGAGTTACAGATAGTGTGACATGAACCCAAGATCGCGGTTGAGGACGGTTTGATTCCCGGCTTGGGTCACAGTCCTGCAGATACTGTAGGTTCTCCCTAAATCTGCGTGGATTTCCTCCATGTGCTCTAATTTCTTCCCCTGGTCTGGTTAGGTACATCAGCCATGCTTAATTCTCCCTCAATGTACCTACACAGATGCTGGAGTGTCATGACGAGGGAATTTTTACAGTATTTCATGGAAATGTTAACGTAAGCCCACCTGTGACACATTTGTCTGGATTAAACTCCATCTGCCATCTCTCCGCCCAAGTTTCCAACTGATCTATATCCTGCTGTATCCTCTGATAGTCCTTATTGTTATCTGTAAATCCACCAACCTTTGTGTTGTCGGCAAACTTACTTAGCAAACCAGTTATATTTTTTTCCAAATTATTTATATGTTACAAACAGTAAAGGTCCCAGCAGTGATCCCTGAGGAGTGCCACTTGTCCCAGTGCTCCACTCAGAAATACAATCTTCCATTGCTACCCTCTGTTTTCTTTGACAGAGCCAGTTTTGTGCCCACCTTGTCAGCTCACCTCTGATCTTATGCAACTTCACCTTCTGCACCAATGTGTCATGAGGGATCTCTTCAAAGTCCAAGTATATAATATCCATTGCCCTACTTTCATCAATCATCTTCGTTACTTCCTCAAAAAACTCAACTTCGTGAGATACGACGTCCCCTTCACAAAACCACGTTGCCGTTCACTAATACATCCACTTGTTCCCAAGTGGGAATAAGTCCTGTTTCGAAGAATCCTCTCAAATAATTTTTGTACCACTGATGTAAGGCTCACTGGTCTGTAATTACCTGGATTATTCTTGCTGCCCTTCTTAAACAAAGGAACAACACGGGCTATTCTCCAATCCTCTGGCTCTTCCCCTGTAGCCAGTGAGGATACAAAAAATTCTCTCAAGACCCCAACAATTTCCTCCCTTGCCTCTCTCAATATTCTGGAGTATATCCCATTAGGCCCTGGGGAGTTGTCTACCTTAATGTTTTTCAAGAACTCCAATACCTCCTCCTTTTTGACCTCAACATGTCTCAAACTATTTACGCATCCTTTCCCAGACTCATCATCCACCAAGTCCTTCTCTTTGATGAACGCTGATGCAAAGAACTCATTTAGTACATTGTCAATTTCATCTGGCTTCACGCTTAAATTCCCTCCCTTGTCCTTGAGTGGGCCAATCCTCTCCCTGGCTACTTTTTTGCATTTTATATATGTTTAAAATGCCATGAGATTTTTCTTAGTCCTGCTGGCCAATGCTTTTTCGTGACCCCTTTTAGGCTTCCTCATTCCTTGCTTAAGTTTCTTTCTACTTTCCTTACAGTCAGTTTTGCTGAATAGGCTACGAAATGGAACAACATTACAAAAGCAACTGGACATATCATCCCAATACTGGTGTCAAAGAAGTCCTCACACTTGGTTGTTGGAAGTGAGAGTACAGGAAGCAGGGCGAAAGTGTTTAAAAAGATGCTTTATGGTACAGAAAACAAACCAGGGTTATCTTTACATTTTAGGATGAGCCTGGAATGGGAAACAACTTTGGCAGACCAGAGCAATGTATGATAGTGCTTCATGTATTATAGAATCATAGAAACCCCACAGTACAGAAGGATGCCATTCAGCTCATTGAGTTTGCACTGAGCATTATCCTACTCAGGCCCTATTCCCATAACCCCTCATATTTGTCCTGCTTATCCCCCTGACACTGGGGTAAATTTAGCCAATCAACATAACCTGCACATCTTTGGGTTGTGGGAGGAAAACGGAGTGCCTGGAGAAAACCCACGCAGACACAGGGAGAATATGCAGACTCCACACAGACAGTGATCTGACGTCAGTATTGAACTTGGTGCTGTGAGGCAACAGTTCTAACCACTGTGCCACTGTGCTGCCTGTGTAATCTAACTAAGCGTCATAGTGAATGAATAAAATAGTTGCCCTTTACATTCATTCAAGTCTGTGTTCCAGGAACTTAAGGACATAGTGATATATTGGAGAGTGTGTCGAAGGTGAGGGAGAATAATAATTTTACAGAAGGCTAGGGCATCAGGGTGGAGATGAGGGTGTGATTAAAGTGATTGGTAGATGTAGAAATGTTGTAGTAAATGGAAATTCCAAGGCTAGCCAGTTGGAAACTTGAAAGTACTGTTCTAAATGAATTAAAATAGAGTTTATTCCCTTATCGCAAACGGAGAAGGAAGCAAGATTGGGAGAAAGAGGGAGCTATGAGTGGCCTAAATACAAAGAAGTGATTAGGGATGTCTTTACCTGAGATTGACATGGTGAGAAACACAAGGTTACATGAGATGGCATGGTCAAGGGGATGGTCCTATATGTGGATGAAGGAGCTTGTGCCAAGGGAAAGATTGAGAATGGATAGGAGACCAGTGAACCTAGAGGGCAGAGTGCATGCTGAATTGAAATAAGTTTGAACTCTCCGAGGATGTGAAGTTAGAGGCTGAGGGTAGAAACTAGTAAAGATATCTTGTTGAGAAAGTATTTTGCTGGATCATAGAGAGTTGGAATTTTAATGAGAAGTGAGCAAGACAGCACAAGGTGAGATTCTCAAAGGATGAGAAACTGTCAGAAAAGTAGGGGAAAGTGTGAGAAAATGTTTCTGGTACTCGGGTGGATGATAGAGAATGAGGATTTTAAATGAGGGGTGAGATACTTAAAGAAGCGGGAAGCGTGAGAGGAATATGGAGACCAGTCCAAGTATCATTTAGTAAAAGGAAGTAGACTGCCTCTGTGAAAGGCTTGGCAAGTCAATTGACCAGGTGGCCCTCAAGAGGCATGACCTCTGGTTCAGTCTGGTTCATTGAGCATGGAGTCAAAAGTGAAATATAAAACTGGCATTCCTTACCACTATTAAACCTTTTAACAATGTCATGTTAGAATATGGATGGCAGAGTTTTGAATGAACTCAAATTTAAGGTATAAAGTTACTACAACAGAAGCATACAGGATCCTGATAAAATAATGATATCCGATCACATGACAGAGAGGCAAGAAAGATCTGGAAGGGGGAGAAGCTCCACCTTCATCCAGAGATCCAAATGTATAAATACTTGCTACAATGAAGACAATTTGACAAAGTACAGACTTGAGAAATATAGACCATAGATCATAGAATCTATAGGGCAAAAGGAAGCCATTTGGCCCATTGAGTTTGCATCAACACAATCCCACCCAGGTTCTGTTCTATCTCTGTAATCCCACATATTTATCCTTCTAATCCCACTGACATTAAGGGGCAATTTATCATGGCCAATCAACCTAACCCACACATATTTGGACTGTGGGAGGAAACCAGAACACACAAGGAAAGCCAGGCAGACATGGGAAGAATGTGCAAACTCTACACAGACAATCACCTGAGGCTGAATTGAATCCGAGTCCCTGGTGCTATGAGGCAGCAGTGCTTCAGAATAATGGACAATTCTCAAAAGTCTAGTCAGGAGAACATTGAAATGATCTGGCCTAGAGGGATAACGTCACAGATAGTGCATTCGGCAGCAGATGAGCTGAGGAAAGGGCTGTGCAATATAATGTTATAGGGATGGAAGTGGATAGTTTAGCAAGGGAAAGGATATGGAAGTTGGGAGAGCAATTCAAAATCAAAAAAGCCCCTAATGCTATGAACAGGCTAGCTGAGCTTCAAACAATGACCAGGGAGAGGAATCTCCCCTGCATTTTAAGAATCAGATTACTGAAAAGAATTACAATAAATTTTAGTAATCTTTACTTCCTTTCTTCTTGTGCTGTGTAATGAAGCCCAACCTACAAAGGAACATAGTTTTATTATAGAATGCAAAGTAAAACCACAACTGTTGTGCCATATTAGTCCTTGCCTGGGACTACAGTTGAACAGGCTCAGTCCTGGGCCTGCTTTACAAAAGGCTCAGCTAATTAGTTACAACTGGACAGACTGCTGCCTGTTACCCGGGGAACTCACACTCAACAAGCTCCACAGGGAGATCAATCAGTGATTCTGCATGGACCTATTTTTTGGGGGAGGGGGCTATCACACGCTGGTTATCCTCAGTTATTTCAATTAACTCGTGAACGTTGACAAAGGCACTTGGAGAACTAACTGAGTCAGATACTGAAGCCAAAAAAAGGAGGGGTATATGTTAACGTAAGTGAATACATCCCAGTGAGGGGCAAGCACAGCAACTAATTTGATGTGTTAATTAATCAATTTTAAAATAAAATTACATTTGTGATTTCACTTGATTCAATAACTGTTGCCTTTGCTAACGTGAACATTTTGGCCAGAATTTTACTGCCCCACCTGCCACTGGAATTGGACTGGGGAGGGATGGACAATGGAAGGTCTGTTGACCTTGGGTGGAATTATACAATTTCAGGGGGAGCAAGGTCGTAAAATCTTGCCTTCAGTGCCTCAGGGAAGATTATTCTAAAAGCATAACAGAAAGAGAGAAATTAACTGAATTATACTTGCACTCACTATGTCTGATTTTTAAAGTTCACTGATAATGGCATTCACTCTTTTACTGTGTAGGGCAATTTCATAACATTTCAGTTAGGTTCCCAATGATGGATCTGGTCAGAGTGGGCACTGTATCTGCGGACAAATGAGTTTTATAATGTTACAGTGTAAAATGGCCATTCAATCGCATGTTAGTGTGTTAGAGGTGGCAGCATAAACATTAGAAAATGCACTGTAATTTGTCTCGGTGAGGCCTCTGTGCACAATAAGAGCCACTCGTTTACGTGATAAGCAGTTAGAGAAAGGTAAAAAGGAAGGCAGATTCATTTTGACTCGTATTTAAATTGTATGCGAGCAGACGGACTACAGACAATAACCTCATTTAGGAGAATCTGATTTTAAGCAAACCAGAGTTGAAAGAAAAATAGGAGGAAATAAATGCTGAGAGTAATGAGGTGCACAAACAATGACAATATAGTTAGTCTGTTTGAGCTTCTTGTGATGCATACAAATACTGATTAAAAAGAAGGAAGTGAGGCACAAATATGCCAATATTATAGATGCTCACAAATCCTCAGTGGGATGTGTGGCAGAATTTCATAAATAAAGATGCAGCAAACGACGTTTGTAGCACAATCAGAGGTAGTAATTAGTATTATGTCTTCATCACCCATTTGAATCTGAGTTTCAAAATTGCATTACTTTTATCACACCGCGAACCCAAAGTTAGTTTGCTGAGCAGGGTAATTCACTTAGTGTGAAGTGCCTGGAATATCATCCAGCTTTCAGGATGATTGATGAGTACGTGGGTATAAAAATGCTGTACTATGGAAAATAAAAGTACCAGCAGATTTCATAAAGAAGACACTGAGTGGTGTCTATTACAGTCAGTTTATTCGCTCAAATCATAATGGGTTGCAAAGGTCGCTCGCGGGCATTTGCTTAATGTGTGCAAAAAAAAAGTGCTCAAAATGCCTTCCCAGTTGGTGACTCACCGGTGAGTGGAAGTGCCAGAAGGGAGCATCGGTCATAGTAATCTTGCAATCACAGCCTCTGGCCTTCTGTCCAGTCAGCAGACTGCTGAACTCCTTAGTTCCCATCGCAATTTCCCAAAAGGAGCTTGGTCGGAATATCAGCACTGCCAAGTCGGTCAGCCTGAGAAAGAGGAAGAAAGTTTAATATTTTGAGAAGCAGTAGAAAACATTGATGTAAAAATCACACCTCAAACACTGAACTGTTGTCACTTCTTCTTGAACACTAATCTTCCTGTCACATACTTTCAGACTTCTCTGCTTGTGCTTCAGACTTCACCGATTCCTTTTTTATTTGCTGAATACTATTATCAGAAATTTGGAACAAATTTCGTTCTTTTAATACCTTTGCGTGGCTGATTTCCTCCTGCAGTCCAAAGATGTATAGGTTAGCCACAATAAATATGTTGGTTACAGGGACAGGGCCTGGGTAAGATACCCTGTTAGAGAGTCAGTGCAGATGTAATGGGCCAAATGGCCCGTTCTGTGCTTTAGGCATTCATAAAATCCCTAAAATACAGAAGGAGGCCATTCGGCCCATCAAGTCTGCATCAATCCACAATCCCATCCAGGCCCTATTCCTGTAACCCCACCCTGTGAATCCCCTAACACTAGGGGAAATTTAGCATGGTCAATCAACCTAACCTGCACATCTTTGGACTGTGGAAGGAAACTAGAGCACCCAGTGGAAACCTACGCAGACATGGGGAGAATGTGCAAACTCCACACAGACAGTGACCCAAAAGCTGGAATTGAACCCGGGTCCCTGGCGCAATGAGGCAGCAGTTCTAACCATTGTGCCACCATGCCACTCATCTATGATGCTATATAAATTATACATTTAAACAAAGGGAATAAAAGAATAATGTAACAAAATAATCTTTCATTTCATAGAACTCATAAATCATGGGAAGGAAGCC
Organism: Sphyrna mokarran; assembly: GCA_024679065.1. Classification (NCBI taxonomy): domain Eukaryota; kingdom Metazoa; phylum Chordata; class Chondrichthyes; order Carcharhiniformes; family Carcharhinidae; genus Sphyrna; species Sphyrna mokarran. The sequence goes on from JAGIQG010000007.1 coordinate 103,630,860, forward strand.
AATCAGCTCCTTGAGGTTGCACCGACAACAATCCCACCCAGCCCCTATCCTCGTAACCCCAATTACTGACCCTCCTAGTCCCCCTGACACAATGGAATATTTCATCATAGCCAACCAACCTAACCCAAACATCTCTGGATTTAAATGACCTGCTCTGCCTTGTTTCAGCTCAGAGTTCTTGGTGCTTTTAGAAATGAGCGCATCTTCTGCAAAATGATTGTGAGTAATCTGAGCCACCGATTTACAAGAGGAGCAACTCTATGATGAATGGATTAACAGAGAAGGGAGAGAAACCAGGCAACCATAAATTCAAACATGAGCAGGAGTGAAGCAGTTAAGGAAAGTTGGAATGGTATTTGAAGGTCAAGATGAAGCAAGATTGAAACAACTCAGAACAGGGGCATGTAGGATTTGCGATAATCCTAAAAATGGCAGAGTTCCCAGAATGGAAGGCCATCAATATCTCGGGGAAAGAAAATTCATTGACTTAAGGCCAGGAGGGGATAAGGGGACATGGTGGCACAATGGTTCGCACTCCTGCCTCACAGCACCATAGTCACTGTCTGTGCAGAGTTTGCACATTCTCCCCATGTCCGTATTGGTTTCCTCCCCAAGTCCGAAAGATGTGTTGATTAGGTGCATTGACCATGCCAAATTCTCCCTCTATGTAGCCAGGTAGGTGCTGGACGGTGGCAACTAGGGGAGTTTCCCAATAATTTCATCGAAGTGTTAATGTTTATAACTAATAAATAAATAAACCTTACTAGGAGCTGAGGCCAGACATGAAGGTGTGCCTGGGTTAAAGTTGGGAATAACCACAGATGCAATTTAACAGTTCATGCTTTTTCCTTTCTTTCAGTAGTAAAAGCAACCTCAGGTGTATTTGAAAATATATTCTTTTCTTTAGTACTTTTGAAGTGCAGAGAGGAACAGGAAAATTGGGATGGGGACAGTCAACGCAAAACGAACTTAAGAGACAGCAAATTCATGGTTACATTCTGAATGTCCTGTAATTCTGTCAATTTAATGTAACAAATGGTTCTCCCGTCACTCTAAAAGATGTTGAAAGAGAAGCAGCCTTATGCACGACAATTATGGTCTGCTCTCCAGTTGAGTCTCTTCATTTGAGAAGGTTTAAAACTAAGATACCAGAAAGCAACAGAACTTTGGAGGTGAATGTTGATGGAAAAATTTCAAATACTGGAAAGAAAAATGCATGGCTGCTTTACACATGTAGTAGTAGCAGTGAATTATTTATTTTATGTATTTTTTTTCTACTTCAAAGAGAGTGCTTTATAGAATGTTAATACATCACTCCAACTCTGATTCTAAGGATGCCAATGAAGAATCTCAATGCATGGGTCTACCTTGTTCACAAGTTATATTATGGCCCAAAATTGTTGCAAGGTGCTGTTTGCAATTGCACTACTGAAGTTCTGAGCTATTTATTTCCTGTCTTGGACATGTCACTGGCCATTCCTTATGAGATTTGTGATACATTGCAGAATAAGAAGGTACAGACAGTCACATCACCCATGTCTGTTGGAACATCTTGAATTAAAGCTATTCGAATTGTTCATACAGACCAATCAACTGATGTGACATTGAGATTCCAGATTTGGTCAATCAAGATGCAGGCAGCTTCATCGATGTTTAGTCTGCAAAGAACAAGCGCAAGATGAACTATGAAGAAATATTTTAAAGAACGAGGCATCCAACTCGTGGTTAAGTGCAATGGGCCACGGGCAATTTGATGAGGCTTGAATGAACAAAAGGTTTATTGCCAACAATAGGAATGATATATATAACAGAGTCAGACTGATTCATAATATGACTGTTTGACTCGGATCCCTGGCCCCAACTGCAAGATCTTTCTCGAACCATAGTATGTGCCCTCCTGCCAACCCATCGGGTCCAGCTCGAACACGTGGTCCTCAGGAAACTCTCCCTCCTTCAAAGGGCTGCAATGTTATATTACAGTTTTTTGGAACTTTTTGTATTGCAAAAGTATCTAGATTTAATCTGGAGTATTTGGAGGGTACTTTGGTGGATTCCAGTATTTGCCAGAGATTTATTATTTCCTCAATAGGAAGATGGACAGAGGATTTTGTTACTTGTTCACATATAGGTTGCATAATATGTGGTGGTAGCTGTGGGTCTGTAGGAAAACAGACCACCGTAAATTGGACACTGTTCTCATGTATTCATTCCTGGCCAGTTGCGCAGTGAGGGTGCAGTGACAGTACCAGAGATAGCTCACTGGTGACTGGGAGCAGCAGGGAAAGGAATTCAGCCTTAGCAACTCTTGCGAACAAGGAGGCAATCTAGGGGCTCTCAGGTGGTGGCTCACTGATTTAATGTGGAGCCAGGATTAATGCTCTTGCCCCACAATAAGACAAGTAAAAATATTAAGTCCTACCTTTCAGGGTTAATGCCCATCAAAAGGGTTAAATTTTTGGTAACAGGACACCCAAAGAAGCTAAACAGATAAAGTCAGTTGCAAATAAGCTTTACAAAGGTGTCTCAGAGAGAGCATTTATAAAGGGCCTAATATTGGTTTCAAGTATGTATTCTGAACACAAATGGAGGAGCCCTAACCAATAGGGTGGTTGATGTATTTCTGCTGCTAAATGAATGGGTTTTTGTCATGCAATATATTAAACGCTTATGTGGCTGTTTCATGCCTATTACAGGCACTGTGCAATCTAATTCTTGTGCCCCTTGAGTCCTAATAACACTCTTCCCATTGCAATCATGGTGCAATCATCTTTACCATATCTTAAAATTTTTACACAACAAATACACAGGAATACTCCATGAAAACTGGCTGGAATTTATCCTGACATTAACAGTAGTGATCCTCCATATTCTGCCAATTGGAGCTTCAAACTCTGCAGCTTTGAATCTAATCCATGATTGATAGAATAGTACGTGGCATGGTTACTCCACCATGAACCCTTTAATCAGAAAGATCAGATAGCAGGACGTTCAGTTCCTGATTTGATTTGATCTGTAACATTCCATTCATAAATTATATAGGGCAGAAAGAAAGGAAAGAGTGCAGAATATTTTATCAGTTATAGATAAGGCAAAGAGAAAGCTCAGCGTCATGTATGATAGGACCATTCAAAACGCTGATGGCAGTAGGGAAGAATCTGACTTTGTCAGTTTGTGTTTCCAAGATTTCCTTTATCCCGATAAAAGAAGGTGGAAGAGAGTAAGTCCAGGATGCATGGGGTCCTTGATTGTGCTGGCTGCTTCCCGGGGGGCAGCGGGAAGTATAGATGGAATCAAAGAATGGGAGTCTGGTTCGCTTTATGAATTGGGCTACGTTCACAACCTTTCGTAGTTTCTTGCAGTCTTGGTCAGAGCAGGAGCCATTCCAAGCTGTGATACATTCGGAAAGAATGCTTTCTGTGGTGCATCTGTAAAGTTTGGTGAGAGTCATGGCTGAATTTGTGCTAAGTTAGGTGATCTCAGATAGGATAATGGAAAATGCATTCAGCAATTGTGGGTAAAAAAAAACAGATAATACTTAAAACTCATCCCTTTGAACAGGTTTTTGGTCACCTGTAACTTAAGTTCCTCATCTGGTTGTGTCAAATTGAGATTTGAAATGCTCCTGTGAAGCTCCTTGACTTTTTACTATGTTAATGATGTAATGTTACTGGCAAGAGGGGCATTTAATATAAACAGCTTCAATCTCCTATCAGCATCCCTGCGTAAACAGAGATCTGTTTTGATTTTAATTTCTCTTCTTTATAAGTGATAACATATTTTTCCCAATACCTCAGTTTTGGGATGATCCAATTCTCTATTAATAACCTTACAGCAACTCCAGATAAGATGGACAACACGGTGGCACAGTGGTTAGCATTGCTACTTCACAATACCAGGGACCTGGGTTCAATTCCTGGGTTGGATCTCCGAATGTGTGGAGTTGGCATGTTCTCCCCATGTTTGTGTGGGTTTTTTTCTGGGTGCTCCATATATGTTCCACAATTCAAAGATGTGTAGGTTAGGTGGATTGGCCATGATAATTTGCTCCTTAGTGTCAGGGGACTAGCTAGGGTAAATGCATGGGGATACGGCTTGAATGGGATTGTGGTCGGTATAGACTTGATGGGCTGAATAGCCTCCTTCTGTACTGTATGATTCTATGAAATAAGGTGATCAGTTCATTTTACATACACACAAAATGCAGAAAAAAATATCCTCCCTCCATTTGCATTCACACAATAAAGGAGATATTAGATAAAATGATAATTATTGTCTGTTGTTAGCCCAGAGTACAGAACCAAAAATCCAGTGGTTTATTCCATCAGAGAGGTAGAATGATCCATTTTTGCAATGGCATTCACTTCTACAATGGGAGAAGCATGCAGAGATGAATCTGTCTTGCAGTAGGCACTGGTTTAGAAGTTCAAACATTCCAGTAGGAAACAGTGCAGGTGAGATCCAGGCAAATCCAACTTTTAGATTTCAGTTTCTGCTGCTGCTGTTGATGGGAAATGGCAGGGAGAGGCAGGCTGCTCGCCTGAGGCTTTGGTTCTCTTCTGAGGTTAAATAGCAAATGAAGATAGAACTCACATAATTGAAGCATTCAAACAACGCAAGTCCCGATCCGGTGATAGGCTGGTTTGATGTCGAGCTACTGAGCTAATGAGGCCTTTTGTTAAAGCCCATTGAGCTTTGAGCAGGTGACTCTAGAACTACTGGCATAACATTGGAGATGAGATTGCCCTACTTTTGATGAGGGCTGGCTGATGCTAACATCTTGTCTGCTCATTCATTATATTGGCTTGGCAGGAATGTTTATCTAATAACATGAGCGTTACATTCCAGGAGTTGGATGAGTTAGTCTTTGCCCATTTTTAAACTGCTCAAAGTTCCAGAACTTTGTGGCCATTTTAGGTGTCCAGCGAGACCATTTGTCCTTTTCAAGATAACACAGAATTTTAACAAGGGAACATGAAAGAAAAACAAATTTCTTTAAGATTCTTTTCTTCTTCTTACCTTCTTGGTGGGACAATAAATACAAGTTGTTTTTGCTCTTGTTTTGGCCCTGTGTTTGAGAATTTTCTCCTTAAATTTCTCTATCCTTTGCAACTCTTTCTCTTGTTTTAAGATCCCTTTTGAACCCCCTACATTGATAAGTCACTTATCACTCATTTGATAATTCTACTGTGGTTCAATGTTAAGTCCCCCCTCCACATCAACTCTCCCCTTTAGTATTATGTATTCAGTTTCCCTGGCTTGTCGCAACACAATCGCCACCATTTCCCTTCCTCCCCACTACCCCCTCTCCGCCCCAGTCCCAGGGCCATCACATGGTGACAGCCCTCTGTTGTTCAGTTTTGACCCCACGGAGCACAGACTTCTGTTCTCCTATGAACACGTTCTGCTATTCTGCCTTTCCCACTATTAAGACTCTTCAGTCCTTTATGACAACCTTTAACAAGCCCCTTGTCTCACGTCCATGACATCTTTGCCAATCTCTCCATAGCTCTCAACTGTCACCAACTTTCCTTTCTGTCCTACCACACTCCTATCCCCCCTTCCCAGTGTATAATTCATCACATTTTTATCCTTTTTCAGTTCTACAGAAAGGACTTGAAACATGACTATGATCTAGTGGCGTGCTCGCTGCTGACGCAAATCCCATCATGACTGCTAAATCCAACAGCAGATCCGAAACAGAATATGCCTCCACAGTGGGATGTAACATTTCAGTTTGTAATCTTCCCACCCGCTTTCAATGATGGTTCCCTCTTCTGTATATGCCACTTCTTGCGAGGGGGAAGGATGATGGTATTTGTCTGGTGTGGGGTTGAAGGGGGGGGTGGGGTGGAGGGTGACGGGGAGGAAGAGTAACCTGATAACTGTGTAGGGGGGAGCACCCCAATGCCCTCCATAATCACTGTAGAGTTGGAGGAAGTTTATTTTCAGTGCAGATCTGGGCCACTCTTTCAATATGATACCCTGTCTCTGTGCAACTCTGGCTGACTAAAGTGATGGTGTAAACCTGCCTCCAGATTCTCTGCATATTGAATTCCAGAAAATGAGGAGTGAAAATTCAGCTGCGCATCTGGAGAGACATACGTTGGTTTTCACTCTGACGCTTTGCCGAATTTTGGGAAAATTCCACACAGTATTCCTCCCTCATGACAGATGTTGCCAGACCTGCTGAGTTTCTATTCTTATTTTAAATTTTGTCTGATTGCTTTGAGAAGTGCTTTGTGACATTAAAGACACTATGTAACTACAAGATGCTTTAATTTTATCCATCTTTTATTAGAAACAACAGATAAATTGGGTTGATCTCATTTTCAGCGTTTCTCAGAGTCTTTCAACCAAAATCCACAAGGCAAGATCTGGTGGAATTTCAATCATTCTATTTTTCTTTTCTTAGCCTAGAAATAAAATGAACATTTTATGGTCGTCAATCACCTATGCACAAAAATAGATTTTCTGATATTATCACATTGCAGTTTGTGGATAATTGGACTTTGCTCCTTTTTTCTTACAGTGCTGTTTCCATCTAAAGAGCGGCACTGCTGGTTAGCACTGTTGCCTCACATTGGGTTTGATTCCTGGCTCGAGTCACTGTCTAAGTGGAGTTTGCACATTCTCCCCATATCTGCGTGGGTATCCTCCAGGTGCTCTGGTTTCCTTCCACATTCCAAAGATGTATGCATTAGGTTGCTTGGCTATGCTACATTAACAATAATTTCGGGGGGGGGGGAGCGTTATTAGCAGGGTAAATATATGGAGATAGGGTGGGATTGTGAGTTGATGCAGCCTTGATGGGCCAAATGGCCTCCTTCTATACTGTAGAGATTCTATGATTCGATGTAGATACAAATTGACCAGATACAGAACAGTATCTTCTTGTAGAGCCCTTTATGTTTTGAAGAGCTGGAAATAGCTTCCTGCAGTCCCTGTTTTGCAAAAGGATAGGCAAATATGTTCTGGAGGTTCCATTTACCAAAGAGTGAAAACAACTGCTAAATGGATGCTACGCCAATACGACACATTTGTTTAAATAGATGGATGTAGTACACTAGGTTCAGATTAGTTGATGAATATCATGGATTTGAGTGTGTAGGTGCAGAAAGGGACTATTGCAAGTTTACCATTTACCATTTACCATCCAAAACTGCATTTACTTCAGCGCACCAAAGAATCCCAACTGCAGATGAGGTCAGAGGTTTATTGCTTAAAGAATTGCTTAATGTCCATCCTGGTGTGTTGAAGATGAAAATGCTAGCAATAAATTATATCTGGTGGCCTTGAGTCAATGCTGATATAGAAAGGGTCATCAAACAATGTTCCAGCAAAAGTTATCAGCTGTAGAACCAACTCCCCCTCACCCCCCTACACATGCAATCATGGGAATGGCCAAATAGGCAATAGATAAGAATTCATATGGATTACATTGGTCCATTTATGAGCACAATGTTTTTATTTTGTGAGTGGATGCTCATTTGAAATGGATGGAAGTATTTGAAAATAGGTCCACAACTTCACACGCTGCGGTTGTGAAAAACTGTCGATCTTTTCCAACTGTGGCATACCAGAACTACTTGTCTCACATAATGGAAGCATTTACAACTGCAAAATTCCAGAAGTTCATGACATATAATGGTGTAAAACATAACCAAACTCTGCCTCTCTTCAAATGGATTGGTGAAACACACAGTTCAGACTTTTAGAACTGACGTGAAGAATCAACTATCTGCATCATTAGGAACTAATAGCACAGCTCCACCAAGCTCACAGAACCATCTTGCAGACTGCTACCAGAATAGCTCCAGCTGAGCTGCTGATGAATCAATGCTTAGGGGCCAGGTTTAGGCTGGTAGTTCCAAAAGTTAGTGGGGAGGAGGGAGTTGTGAGACAAGACAGAGTTGTCAGGAAAGGCACCATAATATCCTTAGAAAGACGTAGGCTTAGAGGAGATTTAATAGAGGTGTACAAGATTATGAGGGGTATAGATAGAGTAAACAGGGTTAAGCTTTTTCCTAGGATGGACTCAAATAACACGATGGGTCACGGGCTTAAGGTGAGGGGGATAAGGTATAATTTGGATACTAGAGGGAGTTTTTTCACACAGAGGGTGGTGCGGGTATGGAATGCACTGCCAAATAAAGTGGTGGAGGCAGGCACTCTGGAGTTATTTAAGAGATACTTAGATGGACACATGAACAGAATGGGAATGGAGGGGTATAGAAAACTGATTTAAAATAGGGATCATGAGCCTTGGGAGTCCCTGCGATGTGTGTAAATAGATGATGATATTGATGTAATTGTTTTTATCCTACAGGTGCTTTGCTCCGCCTTGTTGTCTAACGGGGGGCATACACACGATGGGTCGTGAGAGGGCAGCTCTTGGATTTTTCGAGAGTAGCCTAGTGCTTCACATCGTTAGTGTACGCTTGACCTGGACCTTTTGATGGGCAACATGACAGTTCAGTGACTATCGCTGTTCTGTGCAGATGCATGGATTTGGGTCTGTGTCTGTGGGAGTTTGCGCATTCCCCTCGTGCTTGCGTGGGTTTTCTCCGGATGCTCTGGTTTCCTCCCACATCCCAAAGATGTGCTCTTAGGCTAATTGGCAGAACAAATTGTCCCTAAATTGTCTCAAATTTGGTTTCAATCCATAGATCTATAAACATGCACAGGGATCACGGGTAGAAGTGGGAACATCAAGGTGGCAGCACGGGCTTGTTGGGCTGAAGGGCCTGTTTCCCATATTGTTTTGCTTTTTGTTCCTTGTTCTTTGATTTGTCAAAAGTAGAAAGAGCATTTGAGATTGACCATCCAGTCTTTGTGAAGAATTTTGGAAGTGGACAAAATTGGGTCTTAGGAGTTGTGAGACAAGGAAGGGAGCATTGTCTTATGAAGTGAAAATGCAGGACAAGTTAGTGAAGAAACACATCGATCATTTGAGGAGGCAGGAGTCATCCCAAGAGCCAGTGATACTGCGATGTAATTGGAGCAAGAAGCCTCACAACATAACACCAGTCCAACAAGCTTATTTGGTAGCAAACACCACTAGCTTTCGGGGCTTTGCCCCTTTGTCAGGTGAGTAGGGAGTTCTGATGGCGTTTGCTACTGAATAAACTTGTTGCACTTTAACCTGGTGTTGTGAGACTTCTTACTGTGTTTACCCCAGTCCAACGCAGGGATCTCTACATCATGATCCAATCATGCCAGCAAGTGGTGAGGTTGTTTGTCCAAGGAATGAAGCGAATGATCAGCAAAGGGCAGGCCGAAGTGTTGCTCCCAGTGAAACTGAGGGAGTAGTGGGGAATGAGACACAAATTTCAGAGGACAGCTCTAGTGAAACCAATTGAAGCAGAGTTACCTCTATAGTTGAACCTCAACCAATTGAGCCACATTGTTCACAAAGAAAGTGAAAGTTCCCTAACAAACTGAGTTTCTGATAAACTGTGATAAAAAAAATTCAATATTGCTATTGTTTTAGAAATTGTGTTGTTATCTATGTATTGAATAATATGGGACTTAAAGAGGGAATAGCTGTTCCTTTTCAGGGGCATACATCGGGGTAACATGTGACCTGATTGCCCAATTGGACATCAAACATGAGGATCCCAGGGCAAAGCCCAAGTAGAATAGTTCCTAGAGCTGGAAGTGTTAACATCATGGAACTAATCTGTATTTATCTGCTTGTAAATAAATTATTATAGTTAATTATGCTAACAGCTAGTTGCCAATTCTTGTAATTTCCACAATGACCAAAACTGACACAATATTCCAGCTGTGGCTTAACAAGATTCAACATAACTTTGCTGCTTTTATACTCAGTACCTCTATTTATGAAGCCCACTATCTCACATGATTTGTTAACATGTCTCTCAACATGTCCTGCCACCTTCAAAGGTCTATGTGCATGCATTCCTGAGCCCCACTATCTGTGGGCACTCTTCAGAACTGTGTTAAATCAATACATCTCTCTTACGCTTCTGCCAATGTATATGCTCTCACACCTCACTGAACTAATGCCATTTGCATATCCCCTGTCCTGTTGCAGTTGATAAGCACCATCCTCACATTTTGTCAGTTCTCCAAGTTTTATATCATTGGCAAAGTTTGAGATTTTACTCTTCTGGAAGTAATTTGTACATATGAGGAATTGGTACTAATCCCTGGGAACAAATACTGCTGGCCATTCTCCAGTCTGAAAAATTATCACTCACCACACTCATCTTTTTCTGTCCTTAAGCTGATTTTTCAACATGACTTGACACTGATCCTCCAATTTCCGGATCCACAATTTTGTTAACCACCTTTTCTGCGGTATTGTGTCATACTCATAAAATTCATCGAGACAACATTCATTGTGTTCATTCGATCCCTTCATCAGCCTTCTCTGTTACTCAAAGAATTAATCACACATAGTCTGCTTTTCACAATCCATGCTGGCTATCCTTAATTAAGTCAAACCTCTCCAAGTGCCTGCTGATTTGTTTTCCCAATCCTTCTTTCTTGCCTACCACTGAAGTTGAACTGTAAGACTGATACTTACTAGGAATATCTTTGCACTTTTTTTTAGAACAAGGGTGTCACATTTGTAACTTTCCAATCCTTTGATATTTCCCCATTCCCAGGAAAGATTAAGGATTTTTTTTGAACTGGGTACCTTCTAACCGATCAAGGCATATGAACAAAAACTATAAAGCTGTAAAATCTCAGCAGGCCTGATAGCATCTGTGAAAAGAGAATAGAACCATTTCTTCAAGCCTAGATGACCCTTTGTCAGAACAACTCTGACAAAGGATCATCCAGACTCTAAATGTTGGCTCTACTCTCTCTCCACTGATGTTGTCAGACCTGCTGAGATTTTCCAGCATTATAGTTTTTGTTCATATACCTTGATCGGTCAGAAGGTACCCAGCTCAGAAAATATCCTTAATCTTCCAGCATTTTCTGTTTTTGTTTTGGGTTCCAGCATCTGCAGTATTTTGTCTTTATTTAAGACATATAAACATTTGTCTCGGGACTCTCAGTTGTCTACTTAATAATATTCCTGGTTCTTATTGTACAAACTCTCTGGTACTGTCTGGGAGTTTCTCACAGGAGACATGAGCCATGGTGTCACAAGCTATATCTTGATGTGTCCCCAAAGGCCTCGTCAAGCACACAATAGTCATTTGATCACAATCAGCAAATGAGCATTGAAAGCTGAGGCTGCCTGTAAGTGGCACTCAGAGCTCTCAGCAACAACACGTTTGCTCCTTTTCAGTTGGTTGTTGTTAGCAGAAGTCATTAAAGTCAGCTTCAATCACCAAAATGCTGAGTCGCCTCCTCCGTGAATGTGAGCAGGCAATTTAAAGAGGCCCTGCAGGCTGCTGTTCCAAGCACATATCTTATCTCCATTACCAACATGGCCTCTTGTGCAAAATGCAAGCTAAACCAATATTGCAGCTTAAGACCTATCATGCCCATCTAAGCGGTTCATTGGCACATTGATTATTTGGCCAAGACCTTCTCTTCTAGGCTTCATTAACAAATTCACAGTTTTCACAGGTGAGGTAAAGTAAGGTTCTTGAACCCTATGAAAAACTCTCAAGAGGTACATTCTGTGTCTGCATAGTTGAGTATGATTATCAAATATATCATCATTATTCTTCCAGTCATTTAGTGAACAGCATGTTTGGATACTTCTGCTGTTGATTCATTTACAATTAAATTTTTGCATTGTTTCAGACTGAGATGCATAACCACAATGTCAATATTGCAGATTACTCTAATCTAGTTGGTGATTTTTAAATATTCTTTCACTGTATGTGAATGGGGGTATGGGTATGGGATTGGGGGTTATAGATAGGTCTATGGCTGGGTAGGTTTTGATGTGTTCGGCACAACTTGTGGGCCGAAGGGCCTGTTTGTGCTGTAGTGTTCTATGTTCTATGTTCTATGTTCTATGTGTACATCATTGACTAGACCAGCACTTATTGCCCATTGTTACCCTTGAGAAGCTGCCTTCTTGATTGGCTGTAGTCCATGTGTTGCAGGTAAACCCACAGTGCTGTTAGGGAGAGATTTTCAGGAATTTTGACCCAGTGACGATGAAGGAATGGTGATATGGTTCCAATCCAGGAAGGTGTGTGACTTGGAGGGAGTTTGCAGATGTTCCCACACATCTTTTGTTCTTGTCCTTTTTGGTGGTAAAGGTTGTGGATTTGGAAGTTGGCGTTGAAGGACCATTGGTTTTATCAAGATTTTGAGAAAACATGTTTGCCTGCAATGATCTCTTCCAAGGCTGGAAAATCATATTTCCGCAACTGGTTGTTTAGTTTGCTGCCAGCATACATCACAATGTGTATATCTTTAGAATTCCTGTGCTTGATGAAAATTACCAGAAGTGAGACTCAGACCCAGAAGGAAAAAAAAGAGGTAAGAAGGGAAAATAAGAATCCTGCCTGAGTTGGTCTTCTATACCTTAAAATGGAACATCAGTGGAAAAACTGGGAGATAGAAGTAGTGGTCCAAGCTATATTTTGCCCATTGGGAAGTGTGAAACTATAGATACCTTCAACTATATCATCAACCTCCAACTCTTTTAACTTTGCTTTAACTTTGTTCCAGAGAGGAAATCATCGATTTGTCAATATCTGGTTTAACTATATTCTCTTCAGTTTATCTGTAGTATGAATTCATAGCAAATGGCATCCTCTGATGTTGGTTGATGCTATATGCTGCTGAATGTAGTTCAACGATTTGTAGTGTGAAACGATTTGTATCCAGGCCAAGCATTCCCATGAACAACATAACCATTGAGACTGCTTGTTTGCTGGACTTGACCGAAAGTTGGCTGTACTCCTAATGGAGATAAGTGGGTCTGCATGTGGTGAAGATTCACTTAAATTTCAGAATTCGTAACAGTAGACCGGTATCTGGATCCAGCGATAGTATTTCATGAAGAGCCTCAAACAAAAATGACTAGAATTGGATATTTTCCAAAGACGCTATTGTTGTTAATTACTGAACTGATGGTGGGCTGCTCTGACAAGGATATACCATCATCTTCAGAGCTGAATACCTTGGGATTTCTTTCAAAATCTGCTGCACTTGTATCTGCTTTGACAGGGTATATAGCAACAGCTATATGGCAGAATACCCTTCTTTCATTAGGTGGCTATATCAAAGTCTGCAGTTGAATGACTGACAGTACTGGGATATATGATGTTTTTTATATGCACAATATTCTGTGCCTTTCCTAAATCATGATGTTAGTAGTAAATTCTACTCAGAAAGAAATAAGAATGACTGGAGTTGATTTGGTTGGATTGTCATTTCTCCTTAGTGTGATGTGGCTTGAACTTGACACCTATCTGTTTAATAGCAACTTGTTAATCGGTTTTCACATCTGCTGAATCACTTTCTCTAGATCAATTGCTTTGGCCAATTCTAACAGTTCTAAAGGATACAGTTTCCAGATGGATGGGAAAATGGAAGGCAGCCCTGACTAGCACACACCCCCGTCCCCCACCCTCCATTACCCCCTGATGGGTGGCGTCCTGATGGCTTTACCCAGCCTTTTGATTGTTGGACACATCCTCTGAGCGCTGGGCTCACCATCAACACCCATCACTCGTCCCTCCCCCCGCCCCATGCAAAGTTTCTCCCATTTCCCCCGCCCCCACCTACCTCCTCACACCCCTGGTCTGGCTCCACCCTGTCAGGCCAAGCCGCCTCAGGCACTATCCCTTGGCACTGTCTGGTGGCTGCTGGGCTCTGCCAGTGTGCCAGGCTGGCAGTGGCAGGATAACAGGCTGGTAGTGCCAGATTGCAACTGCCCAAGGGGTAGCCCCTTGCCCCTGACTTCCTGAGAGGCCTCAATGGCCTCTGGCATCATCAGTGAGGCTATTGTACCTAGTCCCCATTGCTTGGGACCATATGTGATCCTCAGAAACTGTAGCGAGCCTGAATGATTATGCCCTGGTATTACTCAATAGAGGTAAGTCATGATTTCCATATTGTAATCAGCCTCAAACTGTTACCTGGCACAAGGCTGATTAGGTGGGAAAAAAATGGCCCAGTAAGATCGCGACTCCGGTTGGGTTTCCCATTTTTGTCCACCTGGTGACATTTCCCAGCCCGCTGCTCTTCTCAAGCTACAAGGAAATTAATGATCTAAGCTTGGGCAAAAGAAATTTGCCTGCCCAAATTAATCCCGATGCATCTTAGCCCATTGAAAGATGATTTATTCATATGTTATATTTTGCACGGGGAGTGAGTCTTTTATAAATCCACAATGATGTGTACCATTTCCCATATCAGGATGTAATAGACCAACAAAATGTTCTTCAATCAACAAACTGTGTTTTGTTTAATATTGATGATATTGAAAATAGTCTTGATGCAGTTAAACTATATCTTGGCATTCATTTATTGCTAAGCAAGGTTTTTGAAGTACTGGAGCTTATTCATCACATTATTATTTCCTAAACTCATCCTCAATTCCACTTATTTATTCATAAACACATTATTAATCTAATTCAAAGGTTTTTATTTCTGGTGATAATAAACACCACCATTTGCAGGAAAAACATCTTATTTCACTTTCCTTCTAGGATATGCCATAGTTCTTTTTCTCTTTCACCAAATTATTACTGTTTCCTTTCTCGCTCACTATGATATTTTCACTGACTGTGTTTTGCTATTCCCTAACCCTGCTGACCATACCCCTGGTATCGCTTCCCTCTTTTTTTCATATGTTCTTACTATGGCTTCCTGACATGGATCTGCCTCGTAACAAGCAACAAGAATTTAACAAAACATGATGGAACGTGATCTACCTTGCAACAGGTAGAAATCTGACTAACAACAGCAGTAGATTAGCAGGCATCTAGGCAGAACCAGGTATAAATCACACTATTGGTAGGAAACAGCTTACCTAGATGACTGGTAGATCAGTGGAGGTATACATGTACTAATTTCCAGAGTCCAGTCAAATACACAGAATGAAGAATCAAAGAAAAAAATTGGTATAATTGCCAGCACCCTCAGACATAGGCGGGCCAGTTTACGTCAAGCAGCCAAGTGGCCAGTTCACATCTGGTACTCTGAGATGTTAGTCTACAACTCACAGCCAGGAAGGTAGACCCACATCTAAATCCTAGAGCCAGGGCAGTGCAGAGACCATTGTAAAGGCAGTTTAAATATCTTATTGGGCCAAGAAAAGGCTTTTACCCAGCCAAATTGAGTGGTAACTATAAGATGGATTGGATTTATTGATTTGGTAAGTGATATTAAGTGGGCTGGTCAGGGCCTTTCAGGCACTGGTGCAGACTCAATGGGCTGAAGGGCATCTACTGCACAATGGATTCTGTGATTTATCTAGGCTGGAATGCTGTTTGGGAAGGGGATGAAGTCTTATAAAGTTCAGGGATCGCAGAAAAACTTTGGAACAAGCCATAATTTCATTGTGTGTGTGTGTGTTTAGTGATTCATATATTTAATTGTCTTAGAGCATTGTATTCCTGTTTGTGCAAATTTGTCTTTTCTTTAATGTAATAAAAGTTTTTAATAGTAATTATATGATAACCATATTGATTTTTCTCATGTGATTCTCACACTATTCCAAAAACAGAATTAGCGGCATCCTTACAGGTAAAATCAGCATGGTTTATGACACATCCCGAGGTGCTGCTTTAAAATCTAATATCCAGTGACAAATCTGTCACTTATGTCTGAACAAATGCTCTTTCTTTACAGAAATAAATTTATCTCTCAACATCCTGAGCCAAAGGCTAAACTTATCCTTAAATGTAATGGCCTGATTCTTGAGTTCAACAGGTATGGGTGTTCAGCAAGCCCAGATCCCAACTACAACTTCAAACCAGTTAACCAATTAACAAGTGGCCAGCATGAAAACAGTGGCCACTGTTCTGGTGGGAGGAAGGGCGGGGAAGGGTGGATGTTCCCAGCAAGTTCCTTGAAGTCTCACAGCTGCTTTGGAGCTGCCTTAGAGAGCTGGAGCACAGTACAAATTAAATGAGCTCAAACAAAAAAATTGACAGCAGACTTCATATGTTTACTTTGTTTAAAGCCGGAAGTTTAATCCCGCCCTGGAACTTATCTGTTGTGAAAATATGAATGCTGCCTAGCTGGCTGGACCATCCAACATCCATAAAAGTGGATTTGCCTCTAAAATCCCCTGCAATTGCCTCCTTAATGGGTCTAATTTCCCACTGAATTGTTGGCAGCGCACTTCAGACACGCACACCCACCCACCGACAGTGATGTTGCACACAATCACGATGACGTGCACCTAACATCGCCTTGCTCAATTTCATGCACTTCCAGGTCAGATGTGTGCCCACTTGATTGGCTTAAAACTCTGGCCAGTGTTAAAAAGATGCTGGCAGTATTTAATCAGAAGTAAAATCATTGAAAATTTCTATTGAGAGACATGAGAGGCAAACCCCCTTGTTAACCAGTGATATCGAGCTCAAGAATCCTCAGAGAAATATCACTGGACAAGAAAGACTCACCACATAAACAAGAATGGCTACAAGAGCAGGTCAGAGACTAGGAATACTACAGTGGGTAATTCACCTCCCGACTCCCCAAAACTAGTGCATCATCTCTGAGGCTCAAATCAAGAGTGTGATGGAATACTCCCCACTTTCCTGATGGGTGCAGCCCCAACAGTACTGAAGAAGTGTTGACACACAAGTCAAGATATAGCAGCTTGCTTGATTGGCACCACATCTGTAAACCTCCACTCTCTCCACACTAACACTCAGTAGGACTAGTATGTACTATCCACAAGATGCATTGCAGCAATTCACCAAAGATTCTTAGACGGATTCTTTCCAGATCCATGACCACTTCCATTTAGAATGACAAAGGCAGCAGATGCATGGGAACACCACCAACAAAAGTTCCCCTCTAGGCCACCCACCAACCTGACTTGGAAATATATTGACCTTCCTTTGCAGTTGCTGGGTCAAAATTCTGGAATTACCTCCCTACCGGCACTATGGTCAATCCAGAATTTCAAGAAGGCAGCTCACCACCACCTTCTCAAGGGCAACAAGGCATGGGCAATAAATCTCGTCCAGCTAGCATGCCTATGTCTCACGAATGAATAAAAGAAAATTGGTGGCTAGGCACAGCTGTTTGTTTTCAGCAGATTTATAAAAACTGATGCTGTGCTTACAGACAATAGTAGTGGAGCAGAATGTAGGAAGGACATGTGAGGGCATCAAGGACAAATCACTGGGGGCAAGCAACAATGGAGTGGGTGCAAGAAAAGATAACATCATAAATGATTCTCTGACTATGATTAGATAAAAACAAAACTAGATACTTCCATCCACCTGCATGAAAGTGGAGAGGCACAGATGAGAATAGTGCATGAATTGTGTCAAAGAGTACAGACAAGTCAAGAATAAGGAAGAATAATTTATTTTTGTCACACTTATGCAAGCATTTGTGACTTTGATAAGAGCCATTTTGGTGCTTGACAGGGATGGAAAAACACTGAATCAGGAAAAGATGGATATAAATTTTAGAGGTGACAACATATTTGAGGACATTGAAAATGTGATGGTTACTTGAAAAGAAGAGTTGGCTTTTGAGGAGTGATGAAGACAGGGAACAGAACTTGAAGAGAAAGAACTGTTAACAGACCCAATTGATATGGGGTCAGGAAGAGAAGTAAGGTCATCATCAGTTTAGTAGGAATCAGGTCAAAAGAGGAAGAGGTTTAAAGTTTAAAGTTTATTTAATGATGCAATGATGTTGTTGTGAAAATCTCCTAATTGCCACACACCAGTACCTATTCAGGTACACTGAGGGAGAATTTAGCATGGGCCAATGCATATAATCAGCACATCTTTCGGAATGTGTGGCGTGGGACCTGGAGAAAATCACACAAGCACAGGAAGAAAATGCAAACTCCACACGAACAGTAATCCATGCCAGGAATTAAATCCAAGTTCCTGGCGCTGTGAGGCAGCAGTGTTCACCATTTTGCCATTGTGTCACCAATGGTCTCATGAACAAGATGATGTGGGAGACAGCACGAGGAGAGAAAGGTGAAAAAACTAGACAAAGATGTGAGTTCAGCGTTAAGGCAAAGGAGGACTTTTAGAGAGAATTTTTTTATTGCAGTGTTAATGTAAGCTTACTTGTGACACTCATAAATAAACTAAACTGAGACTAATCTTAAACTGTTCTTTGTGGGCAAGTACTGAATGATTTCATGAACTAATACAAGAAGTATTACATTATTATAATTTTAACGTATTAGTACGGAATACAAAGAAACATTTCATTCCTCAGAAAGGTACAGATTGACATGGTGCTCCTAAGCTCAGGAACTCTTAGAAACAATGAGTTGTAAAGAGCTTGAAGGGTGACTTATTTTCACAGTTTCCAGCTGAGTAGAATTAAGCTGTAAGAGGGCTTCATCTTTAAAATCATTCATTCGCTCTGCTAAGATTGAAGTCACAAGAGACCAGCTTCGATGGAGATTCAGCACTTCAGACATTGATGCTTGTGTTGAGATAAGGGGAAGAAAAGGGAATTTTTGTTGGAATTTACTGCATGTGCTGACAATTTGACATTATCTTTATGTATCTCTTTACATACTTCCTCTGCCTTTGATCAACTGCATTTATGATGCTTTCCGCACTGTGTCTTCACTTCTTTCATTTCTGATATTCATTTAACTATGTATGTATGTTTTAATGCTTCTAAAAATCTGACAGATAGCAGTGCTGAGAAAGAAAAATTGATTTTTCATTCATTGGTCTCTCTGCCCCTAGTTTTTTTCCAGACTGTTGTGGCTGCATGAGCTCCAATTTAAGCAGTTTTCTGACAATTCTACTGGGAACTGGAGAGCGAATGTTGTTCATTTTACTTAAAGGGAGAGTGAGCTTGCATTTAAATGGCACATTCACAATCACAGGACATGCCAAAGCATTTTACAGCCAATGAAACACTTCTAAAGTGTAGTCATGGAATCAGAGAGGTTTGGAAACCTCTTTGGCCCAACTTGTCCATGCTGCCCTTTTTTTTAAACCCCTAAGTTAATCCCAATTGCCC
Organism: Sphyrna mokarran; assembly: GCA_024679065.1. Lineage (NCBI taxonomy): Eukaryota > Metazoa > Chordata > Chondrichthyes > Carcharhiniformes > Carcharhinidae > Sphyrna > Sphyrna mokarran. The sequence goes on from JAGIQG010000007.1 coordinate 103,649,949, forward strand.
GCATTTGGCCCATATCCTTCTATATCCATTGTACCCATGTAACTATCTAAATGCTTTTTAAAAGATAAAATTGTACCTGCCTCTACTACTACCTCTGGCAGCTTGTTCTAGACACTCACCACCCTCTATATGAAAAAAATGCCTCTCTGGACACTTGTATCTCTCCCCTCTCACCTTAAACCAATGCCCTCTAATTTTAGACTCTTCTACCTTTAGGAAAAGGTATTGACTAGCTAGCTGATTTGTGCCCTCATTATTTTATAAGATCAATAAGATCATCCCTTAGCCTCCTATGCTCCAGAGAAAAAAGTCCCAGTTTATCTCGCCCCTCCTTATAACCCAACCCATCAAGTCTAGGTAGCATCCTAGTAAATCTTTTCTGCACTCTTTCTAGTTTAATATTACAGAAACACTCTTTCTGTAATAGAGTAAGCAGAATTGCACACAATATTCCAAGTTTGGCCTTACCAATGTCTTGTACAACTTCAACAAGATGTTCCAACTCCTGCATTCAATGTTCTAACTGATGAAACCTAGCATGCCAAATGCCGTCTCCACCACTCTGTCCACCTGTGACTCCACTTTCAAGGAGCAGTGAACATGTACCCTTAAATCTCTTTGTTTTGGAACTCTCCCCGACACCCTATCATTAACTGAGTAAATCCTGCCCTAGTTCAATCTACCAAAATGCATCACCTCACATTTGTCTAAATTAAACTCCACGTGCCATTCGTAAGCCTATTGGCCCAATTGACTAAGATCCCATTGCAATTGGAGATAGTTTTCTTCACCGTCCACTATGCCACCAATCCTGGTGTCATCTGCAAACTTACTAAGCATGCCTCCTATATTCTCATCCAAATCATTAATATAAATGACAAATGACAGTGGTGCCAGCACTGATCCCTGAGGCACACTGCTAGTCAAAGGCCTCCAGATTGAAAAACAACCCTCTACAACCACCTTCTGGCTTCTGTCAAGAAGCCAATTTTATATCCATTTAGATACCTCACCCTTGATACCATTAGATTTAACCTTATGCAGCCTACGATACCTTGTCAAAGGCTTTGCTAAAGTCCTTAGTTACTACCGTAATTTCAAAAACATTGCAGTCAACATGTACGTAGCATATTTCCAGAAACAGAAGTGTGTTAATGACAAGATCTTTCTGATTGATCTTGGTTGGATAATATTGGACCTAGTATAAGGACAGGGCTGAAGAGGAGGAAAATATCCATGTTTTTGTTTTAAATTCCATGGGGTCTTTTACATCCAGTTGAGAAGCCTGAGAAGAGGGTGGTTTAATGGCAGATCTATTTGATTTGATTTGATTGGATTGGATTGGATTTGATTTATTATTGCCATATGTATTAGTATACAGTGAAAAGTACTTTTTCTTGTGTGCTATACAGACAAAGCATACCGAAAATAGAGAAGGAAAGGAGAGGATGCAGAATATAGTGTTATAGCTAAGGTGCAGAGAAAGGTCAACTTCATGTAAGGTAGGCCCATTTAGCTGTTTGATGTTAGCAGGAAAGAAGCTGTTCTTGATATGTGACTTCAGACTTTTGTATCTTTTTCTTGATGGAAAAATGGTGGAAGAGAGAATGTCCAGGGTATGCGAGGCCCTTGATTATGCTGGTTTCTTTTCCAATGAAGCGGGAAGTGTAGACAAAGTCAACGCACATAGCCAACAATGCAGCAACCTATGAGGACTGCACTCAAGTGACAATCTAGAACATTGGTTCCCAAATGGTTGTTACGGTAGCTGTGAAGATCCTCAAGTGTGCTGCGATAAACAATTCAAGATGATTAGAAATTCATGTAATTAAAGTAAAGCTAACCTTTACCTTCTGCTTTGAGGTTGGCATTTCCAAGACTTGATGAACCTCAGGCCTCCTGTGCAGGTGCCTGTCGGAAAAGAACCCCACATGCGCAGTTTAGATTTTTTTCGTTGGTCAGACCCACGTGCATGAGCGATGGAACTTGGTGCTGAAGACAAAGGCCCTGTGAACCATACAAAAAGCAAATGCCCTTGGAGAAGCGAGAGAAACAGAGTTAAAAAAAGGCACATCTTGTTCTGAAAATCTCAGTATTGAAACCATGCCAACAACATGTATCTCAGTTATGTTTAGCTAATGTCTATACATGAGACTAGCATCATGCTGAGACTTCTGTCCTATGGATCAGTTTTCTCCTCTTTTTCAATTATGTTCCTGCTTTTTTCTAATTTTTCATTTCTCTACTTAAGGTAATAGTATCCAAAATATTAATACAAAAGCAAAACATTGCAGATGCTGGAAACCTGACACGTGAAGAAAAAGTGCTGGAAAATCCCAGCTAGATGGCATTTGTAGAGGGGAAGTCAACATTCATGTTGAAACGTTTGCATTTTAAAATATTAAATCTTGTATGAACTGGATAAATTACTTGTGGTGTGTTTTTAAGGGAATTAGGGTTCTCTTTATACAGTTTATATTTATATTATGTAGTTAATATTGTTCCAAGTCGATGGTCCAGATTTTGTGGTAGTTAGAACTGAAGCTATCAGTGCTCAGTGTCATTATTGTGTGATTCAGATTTTTAGCATCCTCACGAGCACAGTAAAACATGGAAATCAGTGTCTGAATTCTCTCTGGATTTTTCACCCACACTGTCATTCACTCTGATTATAAATGCAGGCTGAAAATCCTCCCCAAAAAGGTCTTTTGCTAGAGGGAAATTTATTACTGGAAAAAAGAGGAAAACAGAAGGGAAAAGAAAGAGTTCTAAATAAGGATTGGATAGGATTTGAATTGAGGTATTGTTTATCCAGTCTCCTATTTCTTCTTACCCTTTTGTATTTGTTTCATTTTCCTTGATTGCCTTCTAATGCCCAATGTCCAAATGGTGAAGGGTTGGGAAGGTTAACATTTGACACAGGGATCATGATGCACAAATAACCTGGGCAACTTCCCTCCAGAGCAAGATATATGTAAACTTAGTTTCTAATTTCCTAGTTTCTATCTCTTTACTTGAATACACTGAAAAAACCCATCTCTCTCTCACAAAGGTATTATGTCTTCATAGAATGTAGAGAAACTATAGCCCTTCGGCCCACAAGTTGTGCTGATCAGATTGCTACCTACTAGGCTTGCCTATAACCCTCAATCCTATTAAGTCCCATGTACTCATCCAGAAGTCTCTTAAAAGACTCTATCGAATTTGCCTCCACCACCACAGACGGCAGCCAATTCCAATCACCCACCAACTTCTGAGTGAAAATCTTACCCCTGACATCTCCGTACCTACTCCCCATCACCTTAAACCTGTGTCCTCTCGTAGCAACCATTTCAGCCCTGGGAAAAAGCCTCTGAGAATCCACTCAATCAATATCTCTCAACATCCTATACACCTCTATCAGATCATGTTTCATCCTTTGTCTCTCCAAGGAGAAAAGACCGATCCTCATAAGGCATGCCACCCAATCCAGGCAACATCCTTGTCAGATTAACCAGAGAAATATTAGCACTTAGAACATAGAACGTAGAACATTACAGCACAGAACAGGCCCTTCAGCCTTCGATGTTGCGCCGACCAATTAGGAAAAAGCAATGACCCTCTAACCTAAACCATTTCCTTTTCACCCATAAACTTATCCACTAACCTCTTAAACGCCACCAAACTTGGCGCATCTACAACTACAGCAGGCAGGGCATTCCCTTACCACCCTCTGGGTAAAAAACCTACCTCTGACATCCGTCCTATAACTACCACCCCTTAATTTAAAGCTGTGTCCCCTCGTGCTAGCTTTCTCCATCCTAGGAAAAAGGCTATCACTGTCCACCCTATCTAAACCTCTAATCATCTTATATGTTTCGATAAGGTCCCCTCTTAGCCGCCTCCTTTCTAACGAAAACAACCTCAAATCCCTCAGCCTCTCTTCATAAGACCTGCCCTCCATACCAGGCAACATCCTGGTAAACCTCCTCTGTACCCTCTCCAATGCCTCCACATCTTTCTTATAATGTGGGGACCAGAACTGCACACAATACTCCAAGTGCGGCCGCACTAGAGTTTTGTACAGTTGCAACATGACGTTGCGGCTCCGAAATTCAATCCCCCTACCAATAAAAGCTAAGACTCCGTATGCCTTCTTAACAACCTTATCGACTTGATTGCCAACTTTCAGGGATCTATGCACATATACACCAAGATCCCTCTGTTCTTCAACACTATTAAGAGTCCTACCATTAGCCCTATACTCTACACATTTGTTATTCCTGCCAAAGTGAATTACCTCACACTTTTCCACATTAAACTCCATTTGCCACCTCTCGGCCCAGCTCTGCAACTTGTCCAAGTCTCTCTGCAAACTATAACACCCCTCTTCACTATCTACCACTCCACCGACTTTAGTGTCATCTGCAAATTTACTAATCCATCCTTCAATACCCTCATCCAGATCATTTATAAAAATTACAAACAGCAGGGGCCCCAAAACAGACCCCTGAGGTACACCACTTGTAACCGAACTCCACGATGAATATCTCCCATCAACCACCACCCTCTGTCTTCTATCTGCTAGCCAATTCCTAATCCAATTAGCTAAATCACCCTCAATCCCATACATCTGCATTTTCTGCAGAAGCCTTCCATGGGCCACCTTATCGAACGCCTTACTAAAGTCCATATATACCACATCAACTGCCTTACCCCCATCCACCTCTTTGGTCACTTTTTCAAAAAACTCAATAAGGTTAGTAAGGCACGACCTACCCTTCACAAAACCATGCTGACTATCCCCAATCAATTCATTTCTCTCTAAATAACTATAAATCCTATCCCTAATAATTCTTTCCAATACTTTGCCCACAACAGAAGTAAGACTCACCGGCCTATAATTCCCCGGCAAGTCTCTATTCCCCTTCTTGCCTTCCTGTTCTCCTCTTTAACTCAACCAGGAGATTAAAGGGTTACACATTCTCTCGACAATACTTTGAACCATTTCACTTACCCAGCCCAACTGCTCCCTTCTATTGCAGCCAGAAGTTGCAGCCTAAGAGCAGAGTGAGGATGCACTGTCAGTGGTTGTGCAGGTGAATGTGGCTATGAACCTTTACACGTTGGGATCCTTCTGCTGAAGCTGATAATATTTGCCACAGCTCTTAGCTTGCTGTCTATCATTGAGAAAGGCACACTTGTCACTTTTGTGTGGCAGTCAAAGATAAACTTACCAGACCAGAAAGAATGCCACTCCCGCAAATCTCCAGCAGGTGCATGATATGAACTTGTAGGTTAATTCTCGGTATCCTGGCAGCAGTGGTGATGCCTAATTTCTGTGGCAGTCGGCTGTACTGTCTGCGTTTGTGGCACTGTGACGAACCAGAGGGTGGCTATTGGCCCACGAACAGGCTTTCTGCTGACCACCTGGCTCAACAATCTGCTGTGCAACCCACACACAGAGTGGGCAGCATGAATCCTGTACAATCCCAACTTTGGATTCCCTTGCTAATTGGCAAAAAGAAAATAACTCCAGTATGCAGACTGATTGCACATTTCTTTGTTTCACTGTGGTACACTTTGGGTGAGAGGTGACTTGATGGGGAATTGTTATTCACCCTTCAAATCTTCTGCAGGCTCAGAAGATGCAAAGAAGTGAAATGGGGAAAGAGTAAAGACAAATGCTTTTGCAGCAATCTAGTTTAATAGGAACAAAAAACCCACTTGCTTCTGGAAACAGAGAGATTATCAACGCTTTGAGACCCAGAGAAATGGCATAGAATTCTAGAGTCTGAGGCAAGGTGTGTGGGTGCCAATGTTTGGCATTGGAATGTTAATGAGCTGATGGGGGACAGAGTGTGGGCATCTAAGATCTTGAGAATTTGGCAGAGCCGAGGTGGGCACAGATGGTTCAATTACAATTTTTAAGCTGGTCTGTCCAAAGGATAGTTAGGCATTAATTTGGTTAAATCATTCTCTGTAGACTTTGCTGTGTAAAGAATGTACAGGGAGAGTTTCCCTGAGCACAGGGATTTGTCGAAGGTTTGTATATTGGATTGACCAAATGTGACCGCACCTGAGGAATGGCAGGAAGGATTTACAGAGTGCAGTGGCACTGCTGTTGTGTTTTGATACTACCCTCAGGCTTAAGCATGCATTGTTTCTTTCTTATGCTGAATAAAATATAGCCACTATCATCAATAAAGATTATTAGTTTGAATCATTTTGAAGATTGAGAATAAAGGGTTAAAGGGTTAATTGCTGTGCTGTGTTCTGAATTCCAACAATGCATGTAACAGAAGATATGAGGCAGGATTTTTCCGGTCGCACCCCCTCCCAGGACTAGAAATTCCTGCTCGATGTCAATGGACCCTTCAATGTTCTGTGAAGTTGTGCAATTCTCACAGGGGGCAGTACCAGATGATTCACCCCATGATTTTTTTTTATTCATTCATAGGACACTGATGTTGCTGGCTGGCCAGCATTTAATGCCCATCCCTAGTTACCCTTGAAACTGAGTGGCATGCTAGGCCATTTCAGAGTGCAGTCACCACATTGCCATGGCTCTGGAGTCATATGTAGGCCAGACCAGGTGAGGATGGCAGATTTCCTTCCCTAAAGAATATTAATGAATCAGATAGGATTTTATGACAATTGACAGTAGCTTCATTGGTCATCAGTTGATCCTTATTTCCAGATAATGTTTTATTGAATTCGAATTCCACTACCCACAGTGGCAGGATTCGAATTTTAGTCCCCAGAACATTAGCTAAGTTTCTGGATTAATAATCTAGCAATAATATCACAAAGGCCATTCCTGCCACACAAAACGGAGCATCTAGCATCAGAAATGCGATTGTGTGCCAATGGCACCATTTTGTACCGGCCACTGTACTACCAATAATGCAGGCCCTACATTTGAGTCACTTCAGTCCAACCAAGTGAAAGGACAGGTTCTGTAAAAATCAGCTGACAAATAATGTCAAACAAATTCTATAATTTCAAGCAACACTGTTGACTGATCTTTTGATCTGTGCCAATTCAAATTAAAACAAATAATAATTATTTTTCTTCAATTCCAGAAGAATAGTTTATTGTTTCAATTACCTAAGATATTTATAAAGATAAGCACAGTATCAAAAAAATGTTGGAGTTGACCAAGTGGAATACACAAAATATCCTGCATGGTATATTTACCCCTTGGATTTAAATCCTCATTATTTGTTGCCGGTGTATCAAGCTCTGAAATGGTGGCATGCATTCACAAAATTTCTAACCTCGTCATTATCCAGCACTCATTGAAGAGAGTTAGATATCTACTAACAGTGTAGGTACAAGGCTTTCATACTGGGAAGGAATGGCCTATTCAAAGGACATCATTCGCAAAATAAACAAACCTACCTCTGTGTGTTACAGAATTGGTGCAAATCGTTTCCTTTTCTGTCCCTGAAGATCCATAATGAAAAACTATGTGGAAAAATGTTGTGTGATAGACTGGTTCCAATTACTAAATAATAAAACAGCTTGGAGAGCTCTTTCTTTTGTCCAGATGTTACATTTTCCTCCATTTGCCACTTATAGGTTCAAGAAAATGGCAAAATATGCACCGTGTTTGGATCAAAGTTTAGTAACCCATACAGTAAGGTAATGGTTGCTTCTGACATTAGAATAGAAGAATCAAAGTTGAGAAAAACTGCAGCAAGAAACAGTCCAAAGCTCAATTTATTCCACAGATGATCTACGTACCATTATGTTCCACATATTTTTGTAATGCCCAGGAATCAAGGTCTGCTTAAATTGTGGTTGATTCCTCAAAGATAGCTAAGTGAAGTCTAGAATACTAGTAATAGAGATAAGAAGATATGAACTAGGACCAGGAATAGGTAATTTGATACACTAGGTCTGTTACATTGCTTAATATAACCAACATTGATCCTCTATCTCAAGTCCAGTACCCACAGTGTTGCATATGCTTTAATTCCTTTCCAATCTGTCATTATATTGAGCTCATTACTGTATAGGTGTCCTAGTCAAGAGATCTTGTGACATGAACATTTAAAAATGAACATTTTATTGGAGATTTTAATTATTTATAGTTCCCAGATTACTATCTTGCTGGTACACAGTGGCATGGCGGTTGGCGCTCTTGCCTCACTGATCAAATCTGGCCTCAAGAAATTGTGCAAATACCACATGGACATTCTCGCCATGTTTGTGTGGGTTTCTCCTGGGTGTTCCTGTTTCCTCACACAGTCCAAAGATGTGTGGGTTAGGGTGATTGGTCATGATAAATTATCCCAAGACGTTACGGGAATTGATGGGGTAAATATGTGGGATACTGGGATAGGGCCTGGGCAAGATGCACTGTCAGAGAGTCAGTGTATGTTTGATGGACTAAATGGCCTCATTCTGCACCATAGGAATCCCATGGCACTTTTTTGAGACTGCTCTCTCTCAGAGTCTTGTACTATGTGACTTTATGGCTGGAATTTTACTGGCACGCCTGCCCCAATTCCAGGAGCGGGTGAGGCTCAGTGAACGGCATCCTCCAATGGTTTTGTACAGGAATCGCGTGATACTCGGCGGATGTGCCAGTAAAATTCTGCCCTATACTTCAAAGTGTGGTTGGTGCTCTTCTCCTGTTCTGCATTCACCCTTGCTCTGTTACATTATAATGTAATGCTGCACATTTCACAACACTATCCAAAATTTATCAATCGCAGCCTGGAATATAGTCAATGGGCCAGAACCTCCCACAATGTGATAATCAGAGTTGGATTTTCACTCTGTGCTCAATGACTTGCATTTTTTTTAGCCATCTCACCCAACTTTCCGACTAAGGCTGGGTGGAATCTGAGGTGGGGAATGTTGGGGTGTCGGGCCTTGGCTCGAGTCGGGTCAGGTTCAGGCAGAAGTTAGACAGAATGAGGTCAGGCCTCAAGATGGATGGTGAGGGAGAGGGCCTTGGGAGTGAGGTGGGGGTGTGGGTGGGAAGGAGAGCGCCTGCAGTTCTGAGGGATTGACAGCAGCTTGGTTCAATCAAACTTATGGGGTTTGAGGGAAGCTGTTTAAATGGGTTTGGATATGCATCGGGGAGTGGGGAGGGGTTGGAGACTGAAGAAGTGAATGTAGGTAGGGAAAAATCATGTATGGGCTTGGTGGGGGTGGGATGAAGGCAAGTCTGGTGGGATTGGTGGGGTGGGGCAGATGCCACACCGGTTTGGACAATGTCTGCACAATGGTTACCCAGAAGTTATAAGTTGTTTTAATTTTATGACTTTGGCTGAGCAAGTACTGATGTAACCTAGACAGAACCATCTGAAGATCTTTGCACAGAGCAAGTCCCCTGGGACAGTTTACATTTCTGCACAATTGACGTGCAAACAATTGCTGTGAAGTTCCAGGAGGGGTTCCCCAGCACATCTTTGCCCCCCATCCCCCCACCGCCTCCCCCCAACACAATACTGGGGAGTTCAGAGGTTACATTGATCATCCTTAGGATACAGAATTCCTAAGGAGAAAGTTCTTGCTCCCTTAATGTAAATCACCAACCCTTATTCTGAGACTCTGACTCCTCATTATAGAATCTCCAGCCAGGATTTCTCAGCTTCTATCTTCTAAGCCTCTAGTATATCAAGGAGACCGTCTTTAATTCTTCCAAATTCGAGAGAATATAGACCTAGTCAACTCAATTATAAGACAATCCAAATATTCAGGAATCAGTCGAGTGCAATTGTGTAACTTTAAGGTAATTACAATCTTTCTTAAGAAAGGAGGTCAAAATTGTGCACATTACTCCATATGTTTTGATTTGATTTGATTTATTATTGTCACATGTGTTAGTATACAATGAAATTGTTTCTTGCATGCTGTACAGACAAAGCATACTGTACATAGAACAGGAAAGGAGAGAATGCAGAATATCGTGTTACAGACATATCTAGTGTGTAGGGAATGATTAACTTAACATAAGGTAGGTCCATTCAAAAGTCTGATGGCAACAGAGAAGAAGCTCAACTTAATATGAGGTGGGTCTGTTCAAAACTTTGATGAGAGTAGGGAAGAACCTGCTCTTGAAACAGTTGGCATATGACCTCAGACTTGTGTATCATTTTCCTGATAGAAGAAAGTGGAAGAAAGAACAACTGGGGTGTCTTTAATTATGCTGGCTGTATTTCTGAAGCAGCAGATAGTATAGACAGAATCAATAGATAGGAGACTGGTTTGCATGATGGACTGGGCTTTGTTCATGGCCCTCGGCAGTTTTTTTTATGCTCTTGGTCAGAGCAAGAGCCATATCAAGCTGTGCTACTACCAGAAAGCATGCTTTCTATGGTGCATCTGAAAAGGTTGGTGAGATCAATACAATTGCAGTAAGCTTTAGAACATAGAACATAGAACATTACAGCACAGAACAGGCCCTTATTCTATTCTCTTTATAATAAAGGCTAACATATCATATTCTTTCCTATTTTCCTGTTGTACCTGCATCTTTCCTTTTTGTGATTTGTGTCACTCTCTATCCCTCTGAGTACAAATATTTGCCAGTCTCTCAACATTTAAAAATATTCTGTTTTTCTTCTTTCCTTCCAAAGTGGAAAACGCCACACATTTCCACATTGTGTGCCAGCTGCAATGTTCAAATCCACTCATCTTAGCAAAATGCTGCAGGCACTCGAAATTTGAAATAAAATAGGAAATGCTGGAAAAACTGTTATGGTACTATTGAAATCAATTAAACAAAATAATCACACTTAACAAATGATCCCATGGAAGAAATCCAATATTTTATAATTGATATGACCATATTCACCACTTCAATTGCGTTACCTTTATTTGTTCTCTATTATTCTATTTGCAAAATGCTCAACCAAACTGCCAATCTCTTTTCATGCTCTCTCTTTGCCTCTAATTTATTTTACATATTTCTTCTGAAATTTTGAAATTCAGCCAGGCTTTCACTTATATGATCATGTTAGCATGTACACATTTTTCTACTTCATCTTACTTCAATTCTGCAGATCTTAATAATTCTGACAAGACTAAGCCTTGCCTAAATTCACATTCCTCCATTGTATCCTTAGATTCACAATGAAATGTTCCAATGTTCTCTTCAATGGGCGGGATTTTCTGGCCTCACTTGTCCCGAAACTGGAAAATCCCACCTGAAATCAACAGACCTTTTTATGGTCTGCCTCTCACCCGTCCGCTACAGTACCTGTGGTGGGCAGAATAGAAAAATTCCCCTCAGTGTTCCATGTTGCCACTGTAAGGCAACTCCACGCACAGGGCAACCAATCAACAGGAGCACCAATGCATTGTTAACTAGTCGGCGGCGAGGACTTCCATTAGCCAACTTTGTGAGTAAAACGTGGCCAGATTTGTGTCAGAAACTGACCGGAAGAGAAATATGAAAGTGTATTCATCTGAAGCAACTGCACCATTTGGATCTGAGTTGTTCTGCGATTATCGTTCGGAACTTTATGATTGCTTCTTTTTGATTTAATTGTCTTACTCCCCCAAGGTTTTTTTTTAAATCCTTTGTTTGCAATTTTGGTTTTGAAGAGGAAATTAGGTAATCAATCAAGGAGAAATGAATCAAAGACATCTAGATTGGGTGAAATACAGTGAGGAGGCTTGTGTGGGCTTAAACATCAGCAGAAACTGAATGGATGAAATGACTAGTTCCATTGTTTTAAATTCTATACATTTCCAAATGAATTCTGATGCTTTATTGCGAATTAAAGAGGAGTTAAAATAAAAGCAGTTGCCTCAGAAGCGTGGACAAACAGAAGCTAAGAGGTCATAGCAGTTTTCTGGGCTGTTTATTGGGAGCCTTACCCAGACAACAATGTTTATAAGCTGAGAGTCATTTTTCTGGTTCTCACAGCCGGTGAAGCCTGTCAGGGGACTGCCCAGCTCAGCTGCTACAAAGCTGATCAGCCACTTCCAGCAGGACCTGCTGTCTGTTTGGTGAGCCATGCCTTACCAGCAGCATCTTGAACTTCTTTTGCCTTAGGCTGCCTATAGGCTGCTACAGGGGACAGGACATGCACCTTCCAGTCCACAGCACACCGCTGCATTAAGCAGGTCACCAGAGCCATCGGGACATTACCATTTTAAAGAGCGCCGCAACAACTAGGATGAGAGAGCTCAGAGATTTGTAGTGGTGACTGGCTTTTAAGCACATGCAGGAACATCATTTGCACACAAGTTTTTGCCAGGTCACTGTAGCATGAGTTAACACATTCATAGAAATGGATAGCACTCCATCAACGTCTAGATAGTAGCTAATGACAGGAATATCATCTTGTAGGGTTGTATGAGATACCAAGTTAATTTCCATGGTGCATTTATCCTGAAAGAATCTATGATCCCCAGCTGACAGAGTGGATATTAGGGAACAAGGGATGATGTCTATAGATGTGATTAATAATGCTTCTTCATTCAAGCTATGCTGATATAATATAAAACATAAGACACCTAAGATAAGCAGTGAACATAGGGATTCTAATTCAGTCTATCTGTACTAATTGCTGGGGATGTGGAGGTGGTCACCCTTAATCACCCATACAGTTGCATTGCATAGTTGCTGCATAACCTCATGTTACAATAGCAGAGTGAACAATAATAGCAGATGAGAAAAACTGAGGGAAAGAAAAGAAGCAGCAGAGAAAAGCAAAATTTTCAATTACTCTTCGGCTGAACTTCTCATTTTCCTCTCCTGAAAACTCATACAAAGCCCATCCACTTAACTGACAATGTCCTTCACCGCTTTCATCATCCAGTGTTAAAGAACCTTCCAACAAACCAACCAACTTCTCTATCAGTGACCTTGTAAAAAAGCAGACTCAACAGTCACTATTAAATCACACACCAGAGGAAAAAATCAAAGGGTGATTAAGTTAATGTGATTCATTTAATAAAAAATGCGATAACCATCTCCAAAGGTATGTGGGATAGGTACGTTGGCCATGCTAAGTTGCCTCTTAATGCCCCGGGATGCACAGATTGAAAAGATTAGTGGGGTAAATGTGTTATGGGATAAGGCCTCGGTGGGATTGTTGTTAGTGTAGACTCGATGGGCTGAATGGCCTCCTTTAGGCAGTCAAGTGGATAAGGTTGTTAAGAAGGCATATGGAGTCTTAGCTTTTATTGGTAGGGGGATTGAATTTAGGAGCCGCAGCATCATGTTGCAGCTGTACAAAACTCTAGTGCGGCCGCACTTGGAGTATTGTGTGCAGTTCTGGTCGCCACATTATAAGAAAGATGTGGAGGCATTGGAGAGGGTACAGAGGAGGTTTACCAGGATGTTGCCTGGTATGGAGGGCAGGTCCTATGAAGAGAGGTTGAAGGATTTGAGGTTGTTTTCGTTAGAAAGGAGGCGGCTAAGAGGGGATCTTATTGAAGCATATAAGATGATTAGAGGTTTAGATAGGGTGGACAGTGATAGCCTTTTTCCTAGGATGGAGAAAGCTAGCACGAGGGGACACAGCTTTAAATTAAGGGGTATGAGTTATAGGACGGATATCAGAGGTAGGTTCTTTACTCAAAGAGTGATTAGGGAGTGGAATGCCCTGCCTGCAGCTGTTGTAGATGCGCCAAGTTTGGTGGCGTTTAAGAGGTTAATTGATAAGTATATGGAAGAGAAGGGAATGGTTTAGTTTGGAGGGGCATTGCTTTTTATTTTGGTCGGCACAACATCGAAGGCCGAAGGGCCTGTTCTGTGCTGTAATGTTCTATGTTCTATGTTCTTCTACACTGTAGGAATTCTATGAATCTATGATTCCATTTATTTTTCACCAAAGTAATTAACCCTTGTGTTCGTCTTCAAAGAAGATTTCTTAACTCTCTCATTTCCAGTTGTCTGAGCACAGCAGATAGGTGACTCTGTTGCTCATGTTAAGGTTGTTGGAAATCTTATGGCCTGGGTGTTTGAGTTTATGAAAGATCTCAGTGCTGACAGATCAGTCCACTCAGCACAATGCTGTCGGCCTCACCAGCGGGAATAGGCCCTACCCACAGATTTTCAGCGTGGTTCGTACTTGGGCTCTCTGTGATGCACAGAATGTGGGAGATTCATTTTGAAAATGCCACTGAAATAAACAGTGGGATTTACTCCAGTTTTTGTGTGAATTCAGCACTTGGAATTTTTTTGGGTGAGTGTCACCGAACGTGTTCAAGAATTGTCCAATGAAAATTCCAACAGGGGATGTAACTGTGTTTTAAGAGATGCACCACCATTCCCTCCACCCATCCCTACTTTAACTAGGTCTTTGGAGTTGTGATGGAAACTTTGTACTGTACTTTTCAACCATGCTCACCCCAAGACCGGAAAACCCCACCCAAGATCTTTGCATGGTCCATGTCTTGCCTGCTACAATTCCCATGGTGGGTGGGATGGGAAAATTCCAACCATTGTGCATCAAGTAGCAGCTTGTGAATTTGCAATGTGATTGGAAGGATAAACTGTCAGTAATATAAAAATGAGGCCCTGGAGTTAAAATTAGCTATATTCATGCCAAAAGCATTATCAGGCTTTTCAATCTTCACATTCCCTTCAAAGCCCAAGTTGACATTGAGGCTCTGCTGTACAAAGTTTAGAAGAACTGTTGAAAGTTATTGAATATTTCAGCAACTCATTAAGACACTTTTCAGATAATAAAAGCTAGTACGTACAACGTTTAGGCAATTTTTAAAAAAGTTAAATTAATGGTGAATTTTATAAAGTGAGTTTGGGTAGCTTACCATGTGGATTATAGGTTCCCTATTGTGTAGAAGAGACCATTTGGCCCATCAAGTCTTCCCCAACTCTCTGACAGAGTATATTAACCATGTCCTTTCTCCAACCCTATTCCCCCTTTAATCCCACACATATTTCCCATAGCTGATTCATCTGACCTACACATCTTGGGACGATAAGTGGCAATTTAGCACAGGCAATCCACCTAATCTGTACATCTTTGGGTCACGTAGGTTGTTGTGGTCTACAGTCATTCCTTGACAGCAGCAAAACAACTACTCCATTTCACAACTGTTCAAGTTACCAAGTGACATATCACTGAATTGGTCTAAAATGCCTTTCTACAGTTTGCACTGCTTTGAATGTTAGGGACCAAAACTGAAACAAACAGGACAAATCAGACTTCATGTGATACGGATCATTTGTCTTCATGTAGTGGAACGGAAGGTACCCAAATTGCATTTGGCATCAAACTTCCATTAGGCCATTGAAGAGAGTACAATAGGTTTCTTTAGGAGCATTCAACTAGATTAAAGACTAATGCCAACAGATCTAACTACAGGAGTTGCAAACTGAACTATTATTTTCAACTCCAGACTATTGAAGGGTTTATCCCAGTAAAAGTGAATAATGGGAATATACTTGGCAAGAATTAGAGCTGCATAAATTCCTTCCACCTAATGCTGCTTGACAACACTCACTGCACTTTGATTCTTATTCCATTTTACTGGGGTCTAATGGTGTTGTCATACTGTCCCTATCACTGCTGCACTGATATCTGGTGAGAGTGAGGCAGACCCCCAGACAGATTTAAGATGTGCTACTGGGATTGTGACAGGCTCTGATGAGCTGAGATCTCTACACGCACTTACCACCACTATTTAAATGTCCTTTGAATTTAATCTCTGCAAAGAGCTGATGTGATCATCTACAATAGAAACAATGCTAAAATTTAAGACAGTCCGGTCCCCAGCTGCTCAAACTGACCACGAGGGAACATTGTAAGATTCATTTTACATTCATGGAAATAATTACAAAGGGTGGCACAGTGGTTAGCACTGATGCCTCACAATGCCAGGGACCCGGGTGGGATTGCTGTTGATGTAGGCTTGGTGGGCTGAATGACCTCCCTGCGCACTGTAAGGACTCTATGATTCAAAGCAATGTGAAATGGCCACTGAGGGAGTCACATGCCAATTGCTAGAATCCAATCTGACCAATTTTCTTGTGTTAAACTAGAAAGAAAGGAATTCATGGTCTAAAAAAATCGGTTTCCAAGTTTTTTAGTTGCAGGGACTGTGATTCATGGTCTGTGCTATGGAAATTGATGCTGACACCTCATTTTTGAGAAAATCGAGTTGAACTTAGAGACTCCCACAATACTGGCTGTCTTTAGATTCAGCAGAGATTTGAGCAGTGTTGTGTTGATAGCACGTGGCACAACCAGTCTTCTACTCTGAAAGGCAGCCTGTACCTTAAAGAGAAACAACATTGACTCACAGGAGGCTACCACTCAATATTCTTACTACACATGGGCAGAGAGGGGCCTCCAGGATCACAATAGAATTGTTGGAAGCCTCTGTGGTAGAAATGGATAGGATATGAGACACCATGGCTCCATGGAGAGGTAAGGGGCCTTCAAAGAATAACCTCACTATAATGTGGGAACAGATAGCCACAGAGATGTCAATCCTGGATGGCCAAGGGAGGAATATATATGTAAAAGTTTATTCAAATGTTGAAGTCCTGAAGTTAAATTATAAATGGCAAATTGTAAGTGACACAGTGGTTAACACTGCTTTTTCACAGCATCAGGGACCAGGGTTGGGTCACTGTCTGTGCGGAGTATGCATGTTTTCCTCTGGGTGCTCAGTTATCTCCCAGAGTCCGAAAGATGTGTAGTTAGATGCATTGGCCATGACAAACTCTCCCTCAGTGTATACAAACAAGCACCAGAGTTTGGCAACTGGGGGTTTTTCACAGTAACTGCATTGCAGTGTTAATGTAAGCCTACTTGTGACAGTAATAAATAAACTCAGTGACTGATTGCAAATGTGTTCAAAAACTTAATATATTGATTACATTCAGTTTTTTTTTTAATTGCTCTAGCTCACTTTCACTGATCATTCTCATTCACATTATTATTTTTTCAGTGAACCAGATGATTGGACAACAATGCCACAAGAAGCATTTTCACATGACATGGAAGATATTTTCACTGGACATCTTCTGTCCACCACACCACCCATATTTCAGACAGGTCAGTACAACATTTTCCTATCACTCAGGACTCGGGTCTAACTATCAGAAGTTCCAGATGCAGCCAGCCTCACACCCACCTCTCACTGCTTCCTCAGACCTCCAGCAATTCAGCTATGGAAAGCATATCACAAAAATATAGTGCCACACTATCTCTAACATTCTTTATTTATTATTCATTTGTGGTACAAGGATGTCACTGGCTGGCCAACATTTATCGTACATCCCTAATTGCCCAAAGACAGTTGAGAGTCAACCACACTGCTGTGGCTCTGGAGTCACATACAGGCCAGAACAGGCCAGGAGGGCAGACTTCCATCCCGAAAGAACATTACTGAACCAGAATCAACAATGGTTTCCTGGTCATCAGTAGATTCTTAATACCACATTTTTTTTTACAGAATTCAAATTCATTTGGAATTTGAACTCAATGTTAGTTGAGCTTCTGGATTAATAGTCCAGTGTTAATATCACTAGGCCATCATCTCTCATTTACAGGAGAAGATACCAGACAATCAGAAGTTGTAAAGCAGAACCAATGACTCATCAACACTTCTTTGACAACATTCTCCAAATCCACAACCTTTACAAGGAGAAGGGAGGCAAATGCATGAATACACCATCACTTGCAAGTCCCTCCCCGCCAAGTCACACACCATCATGACTCAGAACCATGACGCTGTGCTTCCCTGCCACTGGATCACAAACCTTCAACTCCCTTTCTTACAGCACTGTACACATACCTACAATAGGTGGTCTGCAGCAGCTCAAGCAGAAGACTAATCACCAACTTCTTCAGGGCATATAGAGGTTGGCAATAAATTCTGGCCTTGCCAGCAATGCTCACAGCTCATGAAAGAATTAAGAGAAAAATAAAGTAGCAACAAAGCTACATGACAGGATGGCCTTTTTAAATAACAGACCTACAGTTTCTGCTCTCAATTATTGTTCCTGTTCCGATGATGTAAAAAGATCACAAGATTTACCATCTAGTCAGGAACCTTTCCTTGTTCAGTGACTTCATGGAGTATATAAATTTCCAACAATTGATGTTTTTCCTCACATCTTCTAGCTATTTGTGAAGTCTTTCACATGATTGTGATTTTCCAGTCTAACTAAATACCCAAAAAAGAACTTTGCTTGTGACATTTTGCAAGATAATGTTTAGGATGTTATACAGTAATGCCGCTACATATTATGACAAAAAGTCTTGTCAATCCACTCATCCAACTCATTGAGATTCAGCTCCTGGCATGTGAGCTTCCAAGATACCCTGGAGATACCATAGCTGAACAACATTTAGTACCATCAGACATCTTTTCTCTGTGTTTTATATTTATAAAATGGTCTCTTGTGACCTCCCAAGATATCTTCTACCACTTCCTAAAGAAACATCACAACAGACAAACCATTCTAACTACTAAGTCAACAAATAGAATAGAATAGAATAGATTCATAGAATCCCTCTTGTTCAGTAGATTGGAAGCCATTTGGCCCATCAGGTCTGCACTGACTCCCTGACTGACTATGATATCCAAGTCCTCTGCCCCACCTTATCGCCTCAATCCCACATGATTAGTTCATCTAACTTACACATCTTCGGACGCCAAGGGTCAATTTACCACAACCAATCCACCTAACTTACCCTCCTTTGGGTTATGGGAAGAAACTGGAGCACCCAGAGGAAACCCATGCTGACAGGAGGAGAATGTGCAAACTCCACACAGGCAGTCACCCGAGGTCAGAATTAAACCCGGGTTCCTGGCACAGTGAAGCATCAGTGCTAACCATTGTGCCAGTCACGCCACCCCACTGTGCCACTGGTGCAGAGGCAGTCGTGGATCACTTTACTCGCTTCACGCCCAAATTTAACAAGTTTTCGGGCCCAAACATTACCGCAGCTTGATGGTAACAACGGCCCCTGTTTAGGTCTGGAACTCATTGGCTGGCAGTGTGGTGAAGGTAGGTTCAATTGAGGCATTCAAGAGGGTATTAAATGATTATTTAATTATTTATGCCCTGCCTGCGGCAGTTGTAGATGCGCCAAGTTTGGTGGCCTTTAAGAGGTTAGTTGATAAATTTATGGAAGAGAAGGGAATGGTTTAGTTTGGAGGGTCATTGCTTTTTTCATAATTGGTCGGCACAACATCGAAGGCCGAAGGGCCTGTTCTGTAATGTTCTATGTTCTATGTTCTACGTTCTATTTATGTAGAAATGATGTACAGGGGTATTGGGAAAAGGCAATGAAATGGCACTAAGTCAGAATGATGACTTGAAGAGCCAGTGCAGACTCGATGGGCCAAATGGCCTTCTGCAGCATAACAATTGTGATAATCTTCAATTTTTTTTTCAATAATCAATTCAATAATAAATCACAATAACACACAGTCTGAGGAACTTCAGGGTGTCCAAGTACGCAGATAACTTACTGACCCCTCAGCATAACTCAGAAATCATGCTGCTGTGGGTCTGCTAGAACTGATGCATGGTTTCTAATGGATTGGAGCAATCAATAGTGATCAACTTCTCATGTCACTACATCCATGGAGCAATGAGTGATTGAAATAGTCAGGATCCCAAAGCAAGAGGAAATCAGCCAACCCAGAATGGGCATTTAGGGTGGAGATGCTGATTAGAGATTAGTGAGCTCACTAAGTGGGAGATTTTCATTCTGTCCAACTCGATAGCCTTCTGAACATTCAATTACATTGGAATGCCTCAATGCTGCAGGGGTTTTTGCTGTCTGAAACCAGCTTTCATAATCTCTTTCCTTGTCTTTGATGAGGGCATACATCAAGCTCCCTCACCATTACTGGGCCATGAGCAGCAGCAAGGCTCAGAAGGAGTGTCATCATATCTTACAAGTGTAACAATTAGCATAGCAGATGCAGGCATCCTGGTGAGTCCTGGTATTCCATTCAACAGAGTGAGACTGGGTGAGGAGCATAGCACTGTTGCAAGAAGAAGAGCCAGAAACAGAGGCAACTGTGGGGAATGTCTCAATGAGAATGGAGGGCACACTTGAACATAAGCAATTATAACAAATGCAGGGTCTCAGGAATCATTGAAAAGGAAAACAGACTCGCAGCAGGGTCAGTGAGAGAAATCAATGGCTCTGAATGCGTATCCTTTTTCTGTGACCCCTCCCACCCTTCCCTTGTTGCATTCCCCCTCAATCATACAAGACCATTTATCCCCTTTACCAAATCAGTTCACTGATTACAAAAAGGCCTAAGTGAAATGATAACACAGTTTATTGACTTTACATTGTCCAGTATAAAAATATTGCATATATGTTTAATATGTAGGCAGTGGCATGAAAATGCAGTGGTAGTTTGTGTGTGTCGTATGGGTGATCCCACCGCCTATTAAACAAAGCAAAGGGTGCAAATTTTACTTTAATAATATCTTGCAATGTTATTAATTTGATAGGAAAATATCCAGTTAGTTACTTATAATACTGTGCAGATGATAACACTGATTTTGTGACTGTCTCAAGCATTCATTAACATGCTTTGCACATTTCATCATATGGGCACAGTGACAGTAAATTCACATCTGGGGAAAGATTCAATATATGTAAACCAGCTGGACTGCACAAAATCTTTTCCACTCTGTAGAATTTTTTTTTCCCCTCTTGAGTGCATGTTACTCAATATTGTTATTTCTTATAAGGTGTGTAATTGGCTTCTATTTTATCAGTAATTTCACAGGGCAGAAAAAAAAAACCAAGTGACTCCTGAGTAACAAAGTGGGATGATTGAACAACATTGGCCTTCACTATCAGAGAGAAGCATTGGAATTCTCAGGTGTCTCTATGCAACATAATTTTTAAAAAGCAAGAGATCACAGATTACATGGTTCACATTGGTATCTGTCTTTTCTTGATCAGAGAATTTGAAGACCCTATTTCTGGCTGCTTCTCACTACAATATCTTTTCAATATTTACGATGCAACAGAACATTATTACAATATTTCATTCTTTACAAAAGCTTTAAAATGAGAATAGGTAATATTAAGGATAATAGGTAACTAGGCAGAAGGACAAAATTGAAGTCAATTGAAAAGACTGTTAGCAATCATGTCCACTATAAAATTGGTTACTGACTCATTATGAGTCCATTACACACTCCTGTCCTGGCAATTTCACCCCACAGAGCATGCTCAGAGAACTTCCATTATCAATTAAATATACATAACTCTAGCCATGAATCCACTCTCTGAAAAATGATTCCTAATGGCAAAGACCATCTAGTTTTCCAAATAGACTCTATAGACCATCCATAAACAATGACATACAAACATATATAGTAGGAACACATCCACTCAGCCTCTCCAGTGTGCTCTGTCATTCAATAACATTGCCTTCATTATACCAATGACTAAAACTCAACCATACAACTCAAAAGTACTTAATTCACTGTACATCACCGTACTTTTATTGGAACATCATGAAAGATGCTGTATAAATGTTGTTATTTATACATTAAACTTGTAGCCATTTGCAGAATGACAGCAGCAATGGTGAAATTAAAGGCCCAATGTTGATCATAGGATCGTAGAACCCTAAGTGCAGAAAGAGGCACTTCAGCCCATTAAGAGTCTGCACTGACCACAATCCCACCCAGGCTCCACCCCCATATCCCCACATATTTTACCCGCTAACCCCTCTAACCTAAGCATCCTAGTACACTAAGGGGCAATTTTAGCATGGTCAATGAATCTAACCCGCAATCTTTGGACTGTGGAAGGAAACTGCAGCACCCGGAGGAACCCATGTAAGACCCTCTCAGGATAATTGATGACAGAAAAATCAACTGATGTTAGGAAAGTGGCTAAGAAATCACTACATTAAAAGAACAATTAGCCTCTATTGTTAATACAGCCTTACAGTTCTGGCTTCTCTGGTGCAAATGCAAAATGAACCATAAATCCCATATATTCCTTTATCAGTAATGACACTATCCCAAGGATTTGACAGTCAGGATCTATCAACAGCAGGAAGAATGTAAATTGAATTGTTGCTCTAAATTTTTCAAAGAAGGGTCCCTCAATGTGACCTTAACAGAAAAACTTCCCCTAGAAACTATCATACAAATTATGTTGCATACTATTAATTTGTAGACTATCTGAAGTGAACTCAGAATGGAGGAGAGAATTATAAAAACAATTTTTAAATAAATCTCCTAAATACAAAGCCTGGGCTTTCATTCCCAAGCTCTGCAAGAAAAATGAAACAGCCAGAAATGAGTCAACATCTTGTTTTTCTTGTGTTCTATTAATTTATTTTGATTAGGCCCAGATTCTCAAGCCCCCAGGTACATCAACATATGTCATTAGAATTTTGTGTACTTTAAGGCATAACAAAAATTTAGATTGCTATTTTTATTCTGGTTCAAATACAAAAGACAATTTTGAGAAGTGGACAGTTGTGGTAGCAGATCTTAAAATTGTGGCACCAGATCTTAAAAAACAACCAACTCAAACCCCAGACCATCCAACACCTTATCCCACCCACCACCCCCTTCCACCCCTCTAATCCCATCCCCCACATCTGCCAACCCATCATTCCTCCATTCCCCAGACTTTCACACCAACTCACATCTCTTCTACATCCCCCATGTCCCCACACCCATACCACATCTCTCACTTTACCCCTCAATCACCAGCATCTCACTCCTCCTTCATGCTAGAATCCCATTACATCAGGACAGCACAGTGGCACAGTGGTTAGCTCTGCTGTCTCACAGCGCCAGAGACCCTGGTTTCATTTTGGCCTTGAGTGATTGTCTATAGAGAGTTTGCACATTCTCTCATGTCTGTGTGGGTTTCTTCTGGGTGCTCCTGTTTCCTCCCACAGTCCGAAAGATACCTTGGTTAGGAGCTTTGGCCATGTTAAAACCTCCTTCAGTGTACCTGAATGGATGCTGGAGTGTGGCAACTAGATACAAAGAACAAAGAGCAACACAGCACGGGAAACAGGCCCTTCGGCCCAATGAGCCCACGCCGCCGTCCTAACGTCCTAATGACATATCCTTGTCTTTAGGTTATGCCTATTGTTGAAGATTCCCATATAGGGACCAATATAGGGACAATTTGTTATCCAATCAGCCTAAGAGCACATTTTTGGGATGTGGGAGGAAACCGGAGCACCCGGAGGAAACCCACGCAACCACGGGGAGAACGCGCAAACTCCCGCAGACACAGGCCCAAATCCATGTGACAGCACAGCAACAGCGATAGTCTCTGAGCTGTCATGATGCCCATCAGATGGTCCAGTTTAAGCATACACTGACGACGTGAAGCACTAGGCAACTCCTGAAGCAACCTCCAAGAGCACCTCTCGCACGACATGCCGCATGCATGCCCCTTGTTGGTCAACAAGGTGGACCAAATTGCCTGTGGAAACAAATAAGACTTAATTAAACATGCTAAAAAAAACTAAGATATTCCCTAGACGAAACTAAAGGATAGTCTACTACTATTTGGTCCTCCCGATATTCAAATAGATGATTTCCACAGTAACTTCATTGCAGTTTTAATGTAAGCCTACTTATAACACTAATAAATAAACAAAATTAACCTCACCCCACCCTACAAGCCCCAGCCCACCCATCACCCCCAACTTCCCATGCACCTATCCCACCCCACTCCGATACTCTCATTGGAACACCCATCCCCACCCTTGTCCCATCCCATACACCCCTTCATCCTCATTGTCCTTATCCCAGTCCCAACCCACCCTATCTTCTTACCATCCCGATCCTATAAAACCACTTTCAAATGACTTCACTCCATCACTCACTCTCAGCCCCCTAGTGAAGGTACTTCCCCAATATGTACAGGACGGGTTAAAAACATCGTGGTCGTGACTTTCTGCTCCAGCCCAGCCCTGAGATAAGACTCATTGTGGCAGAGTAGATAATATCGGCTACGGACTAATACTGAATTCAGGTCCTAGAGGCAGCATGTGGCTGTCAGCCTTTGCTTCTGCCGCCAGCACATTCACCACTCGCCACCGGGAGTTGGGTACGATGGGAAAACTCCCTCCTTCAGTTGCAACAAACGCCTTGTTAATTTGAGCCATATCGAGTCACCCTCGATCTATTACACATGAAATATAAGTAGAAAAAAACTTGCAATCTACTTGTATTACTCACCAGTAAAGTAGTAAAACTAATGCAAACTTTGTTATGCTCAGATCAGTAGGAGTTGTTACCAAATTAATTCTGATTTTAATTAAATGTTATAGCCAGAAATGTTTGAACAGTGGGACTGTATTACATTTTGTTTTAAAGAAAATGAAGGGTAGATAAAAGTATGGATGAGTTGCACAGGATGAATGCAGAGAAAAGCTTCCCATTTGTAGCAAAATTCAATGCAAAGTTTTTAAATATGAAATAGTTACATAAATATTTTCAAAGTGAAACTAGGGAAGCATATGAGAGATAAAGGTTACATATCTCAAATGCAACAAGGTTTTTATATTTTAGAAATTATGGTTAGGGCTGCACAATAGTCAGCACCGCTGCCTCACACACCTAAGGGCCGAGGTTCAATTCTAGCCTCGATGACTGTACAAACTTCGCACAGTCTCCCTGTTCCTGTGTGGGTTTCCTTTGGGTGCTCCAGTTTCCAACCCCCACTCCAAAGATGTGCAGGTTAGGTGGATTGATCATGCCCCTGAGTGTCAGGGGAGGGTGGGGGATATGGGGGGAGTTATCAGAGTAAATACGTGGGATTACGGGCTTAGGGTCTAGGCAGGATTATGGCTGGTGATGGGTTGAAGGGCCTACTTCTGCATTGTAGGGATTCAATGATTCTAAAGTTCTATCCAATTGTGCAGGTTCATGAACATTTTACATTTAGTGATGAATTTGAGCAAAAAGAAGCACACCTTAAAAGTGAGGAATTAGCACTGTGCCATCATGCTGCCCCCATTAGGTGCTGCACCCATTGGGCCCCATTCTTCTCTGGTCTTGCTCCTTTGGCTCTGTCTGATACCCGGTGGGCAGTGCCAAGATGCCACGTGGTTAGTACTAATTTGTCCCTTGGGCAGTGCTAGGCTGGAACTGCCCAAGAAGCACCCATTTCCCTACCCTTGACCTCCCTTGGGGGCCTCAATGGTCTCTCTTCCCTCCAGCGGGATTGGATACCTAATCCCTGTTAGTGTAGAGCAGGAGTAAGTTCTTCTGGAGGCAACCATTACTGGCCAGAGGGGAAATGCCACCTGGCCTGGAGAGTTCAATCCCGGGCTGCTAATGAAGTGCATTTGAGAATTTCCATATTGAAATCAGCACAGAGCTGGAAATCTTAGTTCCGAAGACACGCAAAAACTGTGATATCCAGTAGGAAGCCTGCAAAGAAGCCCCCAATGGTGTCTCCCATTTCCTTGCACTAATCTCCCCCAATATCTTCCCCTTTCACCAGAAGTATTCCAAATGAATGGAAATCGAGTGATGCAGAAAGGAAATAGTTCAAGCACCAAATATCTTTTTCTCCATTCAGAGTTCATTTTATCCAGAATGGGAGAGGATTTTCTCCACACTCAAAGTTACATTGTTTTGCAGATCAGAAGAGACTTAAGCAGAGACTCGATTCGGAATACTCATCAGATGGGCAGTGGGTGGAGTGAGCCCAGTGCCTGCCTAAGGTAATGTGTCAGAGGCCCACACCATTGCCAAGATTGGCCCTCATTTCAATAGAAGTGGCAAGTTGCCAATGCTAAACAAGCACTGACAGGTGCTACCACCATCTTTCTGCCTGGCACAGTTAGGGAACATCTGCACCTGGGGAAAATGGTTGCATGATAATAGTGCAGATCAAATGATTAACCAGATGTAAAGTAAGGAAATATATTCAGTGAATAACTCAACTGATACCATATACCTTATACATAATAATTATGCTTAATTACATTTTAATTAAAGTCCCTTATTTGACAATTACAACTCTTGAATCTATTCCATTAGTTCTGTTTCACAATTATTTTGTTCACCTCCAGTTAAACTAATCAACTATGATGATAAAAATTTGTCCCAGTTATATAATTACCAGAAAAAAAAATCCAGATAGTAACATAATTTGTGAAGCAGATCTATTGTAATCAGGGAAGAAGCATAAATTTGATAATGTGGTTAGGTTGTTCATTCAGAATTTACACTTTTGAACCTTTGAGTTTTAATAATTGTCCTGTTAAGAATTTATAACGATTACTATTGATTATTCAGCTTTGTGATTCACTTTAACAAGATTTCACTCTCCAATAACTGCACTGATTTTTTGAGATATCAGCTGCACTTCATATCAAAAAAAAAAATTAAGACAAATGTATTTTGTAATGCAAGCAAACAAAAATGCATCTAGAGAAATTTCATGGCACCCAATCTTTATTTTATGCTTAAAAAAATGTTGCCTTTGGAACAATAAAACATCAAATGATGATAATATTATGATGAGCAATATTCGAGTTAATTTTATGCTTCGAAGGTCCCTTGAGTAAAGAAACAAAACGTTGTAATTTAGTTATTCTGAATGGTAGCACTCTCCATTGACCTGTGACTTGACCGCATAGGCTGAGATTTTTAACCTTGTCCTCAGCTGAGATTATTCGGTTCTGCTGCTGTAGCCAGCGATTTGGCTGAGCACCAAATTTTCCATTCTGGTTGGCAACAATAGCAGGGTGTTTTTGATTTGTTTTATTATTGTCACATGTATTTGGATACAGTGAAAGGTTTTGTTTCTTGAATGTTATACAGACATAGAAACATCAAAACTAAAAGCAGGATTCCTTATCATAATATTATCATCATTTGGCCCTTGGAGCCTGCTCCACCATCTATTGTGATTAAAGCTGATCATCAAATTCAATATCCTTGATTCACCCCTTTGCCTCATATCCTGTGATTCCTTTAGCCCCAAGAGCCGTATCAAATTTCTTGTTGAAATCACACAACCTTTTAGCCTCAACTATTTTCTGGGGTAGTGAATTCCATGCATTCACCACTCTCTGGGTGAAGAAATTTCTCCCACCTCAGTTCTAAAACGTTTACCCTCTATTCCTCATAATTTGGCTCCTACTTCTGACTCCTCCGACCATTGGGAACATTCATTCAATCTACCCTATCCAAATCTGTTAGAATTTTATAAGTTTCTGTGAGGTCCCCTCAAACACTTCTAAATCCCAATGAATACAATCCTAATCGACTTAATCTCTCCTCATATGACAGAATTGCCATCCCAGGAATCTGCCTAGTAAACCTTCGCTGTACTTCCTCTAAAGCAAAGACTTCCCTCCTCAGTTAAGGACATCAAAACTGCACACAATATTCCAGACAAAACTTACCATTCATAGAATATATTGGGGAAAAAGAAAGGACAGAGTACAGAATATAGTCTAACAATCAAAGCTAGCCTAATGTACAATAGGTCCATTTAAATGTCTGGTAGCAGCAGGGAAGAAGCTACCCTTGAGTTGGTCATTATGTGATGTAAGATTTTTGTATCTTTTTCCCGACGGAAGAAGGTGGAAGAGCATATGTCCAGGAGCCTCTTATGATCCATAGGTCCAGACTATAGTAAGCATATGAAAGTGCATGTTGCCACAGCAACATGAATTCCCTGAATAATCTGTAACAAAACACAAATGTTTTGAGGTTTACAGCTTATAAACATACATAGTTGCTATTTTTACCGAAAAAGTGATTTTAAAATTTTAGTAGAGAAACAGGGATGTATTTAGTCTGTTTCTAATTTACAATAATGGTACCTTACTGTAAGCATGTCCAATTCTGATTTGCTGAGATAAGCTTTAGGATTGTCTTCCTAAAAAGATAAAGAGAAATGTGCACCAAGCTGTATCATCATAGAGACACTTAAAATTCCTTTGTCAATGAATTAGAGCTGTTGGAAGCTATAATTTATCTCCCCGAAAAATCCTTTGCTAGCTAAGAGTAACTAAAAGAGATCATGGTGATATTTTGTGCCTGGTAAAGGTGAAGTCTACAATCCAGAGCTGTCAAGCTAATGCTGGCATGTTTGAAAGCTTCTGGGAAAAGATGGTTGTCCTTGAATGTATCCATGTTCAATTCTACAGTAAAATGTCCAATATATAGGAATTCTATTTCTTGTTCATGCCCGTTGTAATCCTGGTCATTGTATGCAACGGACATCTTTGGTCCCTCTTGCTCTACAGCTGTGCAATGCAGCCTAAGTAGAGAAGAAATAGAGACGGTTTGTCCCTTCAGTATCAGGGACTTCCTTCCCTCATTGAGCAAAACATAATCCCCTGTTGCCCACAGTGCTTAGCTGTCTTGGTGTGGCTCATTACTGTCATCCGCAGTGTTAACATAATGGCTGCTCCTGCTCCCAGCCCTTTCCAGCGACCACCCCACAAAGACATTCCCTCACAAGAACTAGCACTTATACCCCTGCAAAGGTGATCCGAACTGTTGGGAGGGGGCACACTAATTTCCCTTCCTTAAACTCCCCACACAGAGAACACCAACACCCACCATTGCAATGCTTAGGCCCACACCAAGAACACAGCTGATACCCCATCCCCAAATACCAAAGGCACACAGCAGTCCAGCTCCCCCCCCGCCCCCCCATTCCTTGGGCCTCAGCAGGCCAACACTCACCCCGTCCCCTCCCTCCCACTTAAAACCGGAGGACTGCATCAGGCCAGCAACCAACTACCTCCTTGCCTCAGACACCCAGGGGTCAACTGCCCTGAGAAGGTCTTACTTTGATTTCCCCATGTCCTGCCTGTTGTTCCCACTGCATTGGACTCCTTGGTGGGTAATGGTGACTTGTAAGCTCACCTCCAATGTGGTCTACAGAGGTGAGATCGCAGGTTCACATTTTTATGGGGCTGTTGTAAATTGCAGTGGTAGTTTGACTGTTCAATGGGACAATAGGGTAACTCATTAATTATGATAACATAGTGAAATGAGATTCTCGACCTTCCTGCTAGGAAACTCATTAGGTTACAAGCGAGGGATGTGAAAAATCAGAGAATGGGATGTCACTGGTGAGAATCTTGTTTGTCAACTTTGGTTAGGTTTTGAGCCCACGTTGCCATTTATGCTCAGAATCACAACCATGTATATGTGCTAGTTCTTTGGTAAAGCTATACAATTTGTCCCATTGCCCACTCTTTTGCAATAGTCCTACAGCCTTTATTTTCCCTTTGTTAATTTCTATCAATTCTTCACTATTAAATCAGCTTTCCTCACTCTTTCAGGCAATACACCCCTGATAATAAGAAATTCCTATTTAAATTAAGTTCTGCTTATCTCCCTTTAATTCAGTTGCCAATTATTTTAAATGTGTGTCCTCTGGTTAGTGCAGATATAGCTTCTTTCTCTCTGCTCTGTCAAAATTACTAGCAATTTTGAATGGTTGTATTAAATTTCCACACAGAATTTTCAGCTCTGAATAGGCCAATTCCAACATCTCCAGTCTTTCTGCATAATTTAAGATGCTCAACCCCAATAGCATTGTGGAAAATCCAGTTTGTACACTCTCTCATACTCTGACATCCTTCAGAAAGTGCAGTATCCCAGAATTAGACTCAGTTTTCCAGCTAAGACCTAACCAGAGACTTACAGAAATTTATATCATTGCCTTGCTTTGGTACTTAATGGCCTTAATATTTATGGGAGGACAGGGAAACAGCATGACAAACTAATACCATTTGAGAAAGCCAGAAATGCGGCTTTCTTGGATGTTCTTCCAAGGATAATGGCGGAACCTTATTTTAATCTTTTGCCTCCATTTCCTGGCTTACTTTCAATTACATTTTCAGGCTGTCAAGGAGAAAAGTCTGCCCAACAGGTCTGCAAATGTGAAGCAGAGAGGGCAGAGGAATTCTGAGTCAAGGACATATAATGGACATTGGTGAGAGAAGAACGTGCAGAGGAAATTATGGAATGGGAGGAGATCAGGGAATAGGGGTGATAGGACCTTTCACAACATTTGAAACAAGTTAGTTTGAGGGGTTCTGCTGAAGAACTTCAACATCTTTTGGCCCACACGCAGTGATGGAAAGACACTAACTTGTTGGATCCAATCCTTCCTACCACTGTTCAGCTGTTAGGTTTCTCAAGCTCTGAGAAATAGGGAAGATGATGGCACAAAGGTTAACACTGCTGTTTCATGGTGCCAGGGACCTGGATTCAATTCCTGATGTGGATAACTGTCTGTCTGAAGTCTGCAAAGTCTCTTCTGGGTGCTCTGGCTTCCTCCTGCAGTCCAGAAGACATGCTGGTTAAGTGCATCGGCCATGCTAAATTCTCCTTCAGTGTATCCGAATAGACACCGGAGTGCAACACCTGAGGGATTTTCACAGTAATTTCATTATGTTAATGTATTGTAGTGTTAATGTAAGCCTACTTGTGACACTAATACAACAAATTTTGAAAATAAACATGGCACAAGCCATTAACTTTAGATTGGCCTTAACATAGGGGTGGCACAGTAGCACAGTGGGTAGCACTGCTGCTTCACAGCTTCAGGTACCTGAGATCGATTCCCAGCTTGGGTCACTGTCTGTGTGGAGTTTGCACATTCTCCTCGTGTCTGTGTGGGTTTCCTCCAGGTACTCCAGTTTCCTTCCGCAGCCCAAAGAAGTGCTGGTTAGATTAATTGGCCATGCTAAATTGTCCCTTTGTTTTCCAGGGTCTGTAGGTTAGAGGGATTAGTGGATAAATATATGGGGATAGGGCCTAGGTGGGATTGTGATCGGTACAGACTTGATGGGCTGAATGGCCTCTTACTGCACTGTAGGAATTCTTTCTATGAACTTTCTAAGGTGTGAATTCTACAACAGTTGAATTGCCAGTTAGTCGTGCACCCTCT
The DNA here is from genome assembly GCA_024679065.1 of Sphyrna mokarran. Classification (NCBI taxonomy): domain Eukaryota; kingdom Metazoa; phylum Chordata; class Chondrichthyes; order Carcharhiniformes; family Carcharhinidae; genus Sphyrna; species Sphyrna mokarran. The sequence continues at coordinate 103,680,794 of JAGIQG010000007.1, forward strand.
CCCTCACCCCGATATCAAACTGCAGCAATCCCCAACCAAACCCTGTCCACTTCCAATGCCCACAATACCACAAACAGGTATGTTGAAGGAAGATAAGCATGTGATTTCCCATTCTTGAATTTTTAAATCATTTTGGCAGTGCTTCTCATGCCAATTGTGGAGATTAAAATTCCTTCCTTGCCTCTATAAAAGCCAAAGTCCCCAAGAGTGCATTTTTAGCATCCTCATCAATTTCCCTGTTACCTCAAATCCTCAAGTTTCTGCATGTAATTTATACATTTAATTTACACTGATGCTCTACGTACTTCCTTCAAAAATGCATGATCGATTAACTTCCCAATCAAATACCTGCTGGGAAATTGTTAACAAACCTAACAGTACCAATGAAGAATGGGCAAACAATAGAATACTGAAAACTAAAAGGTCACACTGTTTTTCTCATTGATATATTCACAGACTGGAAGGCACTTCAACGTCAACCAACCACATTATTTTTATGAACCATGCACACTAGGAAAACAATCACTACAGTCATTCCAGATGATTGTATTCTAGATGAGGTTTGCCTGGATGCCAAGACCTCTATTGCTTCATCACAAGCAGCAGAATCTTAAGGAAACCATCAGTGAATATGCCACTGCTTTTAGTGATTGGGGAGGTGATGGAAGAGTGGTGCTGATACTGAGCTGCTAATTCAGCGATCCAACATCAAATAATGAACTGCATTTAAAAAAAAAACAAACAAGACACTAGGTGGCAATGATCAAAAGATAATGCTCTGGGGACAAGTGTATGAATTTTGCCATAGAACTGAATTTGGATGCAGTGGAAGTCTAGAATTAGAAGTCTAATGATGACCATTGAACCACTGTTGACTATCAGAAAATCCATCTGGCTCATAAATGTTCTTTAGAGAAGGAAATTTCCTTATTGCATGAGTGACACTGTGGCACAATTGTTAGCACTGTTGTTTTACAGTGCCAGGGTTAAATTCTAGCATCGGGTCACCATCTGTGTGGGTTTCCTCTGTATGCTCCGGTTTTCTCCTACAATTGACCCTGAGGTCAGGGGGCTTAGCTGGATGAATATGTCGGGTATGGGAATAGGACTTGGGTGGGATTGTGGTCAGCAAAGACTCAATGGGCTGAATGGCCTGCACTGTAGAATTCTATGAAATCTGCCGTCATCACCTGTTCTGGGCTACATGTGATTCCAGACCCACAGCAATGTGTTGACTCTGAAATTCCTTCTGAAATGGCTGAGCCAGCCATTCAGTTCAAGGGCAATTAGTGATAAGCACCAATTGCTGGCCTTGCCACTGATGTCCACATCCCATGAATGAATTAAAAAAATGAAAAATGCAGCGCAGCTTTAAATCACTTTCCTTCCTCTGATAGAAAATAGTTTCTTTTAAAGTAGTCAGTTGATTTTCTATGTTACTTCCTTTTCAATTTAATGTGAGCCTTGAGGTAAAACTATAAATTCTCTGTGAAAACTTTTCAGGTTACTTATCATTGCCTTTGCAAGTCTATTAATTTAATGTGTTAATAAAATCAAACCACCAGAAAAGTTCAGGCCAGAAATGATTATTTATATTTGTTCAAAATGCTCTATTCTTCCTAAACACAGACCAGTCATGAGATAAGATTCCCTGGTAGAGCAAGCCCCAGGCCCTGAAGAGCCCATTCCCGTTTCATCTTCCAGTGTTCTTCTGTCTCCAGCATAACAGTATTGTGCTGAGAGATCATAATATGCAGAAATTAAAACAAGGCATTTGATTTTTCTTGTGAACTTCAAATATTATGCATAAAATGATTCCTGCCTCGCAATAAAAAGGTGCATTAATACCAGCTACTCAAGCTTGATAAATCACGATGATGAAAAGATAGATAAATGAAAACTGAGAACAAGTCTGCGTTAATAATTACTGAGATAAATACACCAAAGCGTCTGTACAGTTGTAACAGGGCACGAACAATGGAGGCTCTGACGATATTTCTATTCTGACAATTGGTGAAATAATTACGTTCTGTCAGGGTTACAGAAATTCATCTTTGGTTGAGAGTATTAAGTCACTTCAAACACATCAATTTCATGTCTCGATATGAGCCTTATAGATACATTTGATTCCATTCCAAATGAGACATAGAACTCAAACAATTTTTGAATGTAAATATTAGAAAGGGAATGAAACAGTGATAGTTAAGTGGCACGCTGTTTAGCACCACTGTCTCACAGCGCTAGGGACCTGGGTTTGAATCCCAGCTAGGGTTACTATCTGCAAAGTCTGCATGTTCTCCCCATGTCTGTGTAGGTTTCCTCTGGGTACTCCAGTTTCTTCCCACAATCATAGAATCATAGATCTCTGCAGTGAAGAAAAAGGCTATTTGATCATTGAGTCTGCATTGACCACAATCCCACCAAGGCCCTATTCCCGTAACGCGACATATTTACCCTACTAATCCTCTGGCACTAGGGTGGCAAGTTAGCATGACTAATCAATCTAACCTGCACATCTTTGGACTATGGGAGGAAACTGTGGACGAAACCTACGCAGACAGGGGAGAAGGTGCAAACTCCACAGAGACAGTGATCTGAGGCTAGAATTGAATCTGGGTCCTTGGCATTGTGAGGCAGCCATGCTTTCCACTGTGCCACCATGCCAAGCCCACCCACTGTTCCCCCACCCCCCTCCCCCAACCCGAGTTTAAAAGATGTTCTAGTTGGGTGCATTAGCCATGCTAAATTCTCTCTGTGTACACAAACTGATGCCAGAGTGTGGCAACTCAGGAATTTTCACGGTAACGTAATTGTGGTATTATGAAAGCCTACTTGTAACAATAATAAATAAACTTTCAAATAGCCATTATTTCTGACTGACTGTTGCCTTCTTGCAGTTTGCTCTCTTAGCCTCGTCTTTTGCATGGGTGATGGGGAAACCCCACCATTGGCACCTTTCTTTCAATATTTTTAATTTGCCCTGACTGCAATTTTAACTGAGGCCTGCTCGAGAAGCTGTGGTAATTTGTCTGTCAGGTTAACCTGTTTGAAAGAAGAACAATGACCTGTGTGCCAAAAACTGATCGCTACTCAACTGGGCCTCACAAAGAATCCTTGGGCCTTCCCTAGATGCTCTAGACATCACTGTTTTGCACTACCTCCTAATATTCTCTTCCAGCCAAGTACCTGAGTACTGGGGAACTCCGCATCCAGCCATTTTTCTTAAGGGCAATTTTCTGTTGTCCAAAATCCCATTCCCTGCACTCTTCCCCCACTCCCACCTTCCTCCGCCACAATGACTGGCCAAACATTCCTTCCAACCAGGTCTCACAGGACACTGCATTGAGATCAAGGGGTTAAAGTCATTCTTTAAGTTAACATTATATTGGCCCCCCATTGCTACATTGCCAACAAGCTTTTGGAGAGTAATTTTTGATCTGCCATTTTTAAGATGGTTTGTTAAGTACACAGAAGGGAACCAAATGGCCTCCAGGCATCTACCATTCTGCTCTTCAATGAGGAAAATATTAACTGTTGCAAATGGATGAGTGGACAGGTGAAATAACTTGTTAAAGCATATAAGTGGTCAGAGTTGGTCAGCTACATGGGTTGAAGCTCCGACCCATACATACTGATGACCAGAAACAAGGTCAGAAAGCCTTACAAATAAGATGCATGTGTCCTGATAAAGTTTATAGGAAATGAAAATGGAAACTCGCGAGAGAAAGGCAGAATATAAGTGAGTGAATATTTATCGAACGGGAGGCAGTCTTGTGGAATATTAAAGATTATTTTTAGAGCATTGGCAGCATTTTAGCGAAATCTACTTTGACAAGGATCAGGTAAACCAGGTGAAGGAAATAAGTCAGTGTGAGAACACTGAAGGTTACAGAACACAATACTGGGGCTCAAGGTACAGCTGTCAGAATGGAAAAGGAAATATCATAATCCCTTGATATGGACATCTCTTTAGGCTCATTAGGAAATAACAAGGAGCTGTTTCAAATAAAGGTTTATTTTTCCATTTGTGTCTGAGACTCCAGTATCACATTATTTCCTGGTGATGGTCCCTCCCCAGCAAGATGTAATCACAGCTCTCAGTCTTTATGAAGAGGGCTTCTAATTAGCTGGAGATCGAGTTAAAATCAATTAACAGCAAGGACAGGAATGGAGACAGAACTTGACAAGTTTTGGATCCTTTTAAATGCAAGATGGCAGCCATTACCATGGCTATTGTTTCACTGAAAAGGGCTTCACCATTGACTGCAGGGGTTTAAAATTCAGGCCCATTGCTTCTCCAGCAGCAATGCAGACGTTTTTCTGAATGTAATGTCAGGGAAAATGGATGTCCTATTTTCAGAGGTTGGCAAGTGGAGACCAACCTCTGGTGATCTGTTGGTCGCAGGGCTGAAGGATAAGATTTTCCCTGCCCTCAGAAGCTGTTGGGTTTTTCCAGCAGTGTCTGTTGTTTCAAGATCCCTGCTGTGTCTTCCACATATTCTGACATAGGAGAGAGGGGACTATGAGGTCCACTAACAGCACCAGAACAAATATTGAAGCCAGAGGTATCAGAGGAAATGCCATGGTCTCCTACAAGCACACCCTCTACTAACACCCATTCACCACATTGGTGGGTCCCTAAGCGAGATTAGATGTGGTGGTGATGATAGGATGACACACACATCATGGGGTTGAATTTTATGGTCTTGCCACAGACAGGATGGGGCTGAAAAATGTGGTGAACAATTCAAAAGCCATTGACATTGATGGGTGTGGGAAATTCTGCTGGAGGGAAAGTTCACTCCAAGAGCCAGTAGGAGGAGATGAGAGAGATGGAGGCAACTTTGGGTGACTCCTCTCAGAGAATGGAAGATTGCACATTGCTGTGTTCAGTTGGGCGTTGATGCAGGACCTCAGCAAGAAAAGGAGATCTATTTAGATCTGAACAGCAACAGATGTGTAGCCACACATCAGAATTCCCTGAAGCAGTGTGGGGTCATAGGCTGAGAATGGAGGAGTCCATTCTGTTCATGTGCAATGCCATGGTTTAGAGCTTTAGATTCATTATTAGCTCCATTGAGAGAATGGACCTCCTCTCTCAAGAGAGGAGAGTCATATACAACGGTACTCAGAAAGGATACAGGAGCTGATAACTAACTTATGCCGAACGCATGCCACACTCTCTGGCATGCTAGATAGTATTTCCTTCCAGTCATCTGGAGATCAATCTTACATCTGAGTCAAGGACGATAGGAGTACCATCTATCACAGGGTCCCATTTTTATATTTGACTTCCTTCTGAACGAGGGACAATACTTTGGAAAACATCAAGATGTCAAACGTTGACCTTGCGTTGATGCAACAGCCTCTCGAGCACCCCAACTGGTACCTCCACAATTAGGACAACAGCACGTGAATCTTACTGCAGCCACAGGAAAATAAGCAAGCTGTCCCCACCTCCTTTAAGGCTACAAAGGGAGCAGCATGTAAAAGTAGCCAAGAATGGAGGTCACTTCATCAGACAAGTAACTGAGTGGATTGCTAGTGCAACTGTCTCTTATTCAACCTAACATTGACACATGACACTCAACTTGTCTTCCACTCTTCAATGGTGAATTTGGAAAAGGAAGAAGGAGAGGTGGTGAAGGGAAACAGACATCATTAAGTCAGTTATACCTCCGGACCAACGTGAGCCTCTTATGAACGGTAAGAGTGGATCCATTTTAGTCTGTGTCTCTCATGGAATTGTCCTCACAGGCAGCACAAAGTGAGCTCCAGGCTATGCAGTCCTCCTCAGTTACACAGGCTCAGCTAAAACCTACTGCATCAGATCATTCCTGATGTTGATTGCACCCGATTGAGACTCTCGACAGATGGTTTTGGGGTGCAGTGTCTCTGTGTGGCCTCAAAACAAGAAAAGGCCAGAGTTGAACCCAGGTTTCTGGCACTCCGAGACAGCAGTGCTAACCACTGTTAATCTTAATTTTTTTTTGTTCTCACCTATCCTTCTAAACTACGGAACAAATTATTTTCCACTTTGTACTGACCTATGGTGATCTAGAGTATCTCTTGTGTTCATTTACATTTAGTTTTGCATGATGAATAATCAGAGCAGTTCAATTCTCTTCATAGGATTGAATTTGTTCACCTCCTTTAATATATAAGGCCAAATCATCTTTTTTTTTTGTCCACCTTTGTCTTTTCAAATGTTCTATGCCTCGGAATGTCAGATTGATTTCCCCTGGCCTGCAGATCTGACAATTTATTACTGAGCCGCACGTCTTTATTCTGAATGGAAGTAATGGCCTTTCAATAGCTACAGCCGATGGCCATTAAATTTAAATCATCTTCCGCTGAAGCTCAGCCTTGTGAATGCTGGAATAAAGGAGTGCCAAAGGGGTGGCAGGACAAAAGTACATGCAGCTGCCTTCATGAAGCTCTGGAGACAACAATCCTTAGGAAACACACATGTATCTGGAGTGAAATTTAGTTCAATGCTTTATTTACTTCAGAAAGAAACCAAGAAATGAAACCCCCTATAGCCACGTTATTGCTCCTTATTTCAAGGCTATTTTATAAGTTTGCTCTTCCAACATATGCTCTAGGCAGATAAAACCTAGGACACAAATTATTAACACTATTCATGGATACATGTGTTTGGAATCAATAATTACTCTGATGGTGCACACGCTTAAGCTATTTGACTACCAGGGGCCCTTGCATGAGTTAGTGCTAATTTCAGCCCACGCTGCAAGAAAGGTTTTTAATCAGAACTGACCCCAGACCTTTGGAGCCGGTTGAGGAAATCTCTTGGGAAGGATGCACAAAGGGGTGGGAGGAATTTCGGACTCACTTGTATTCTCCCTTGACGCTCCTGCCCTCATCCTTCTCAATCAAATAGATTTCGAGCACTCACTTCCTTGGCTGATCCCTGTGGTACCGTAGGATTGCCGGAATCTATGGAAACACACCCCAGCGTGAAGCAGCACACACAGAAAGGGAGGGAAAAAGAAAGGAATGATGGATCCCTGTTGATTAATAACAAAAGCTTAACAAAAAGCCGCTGAATAGAGTGGTGAGACTAATTTGGTCTGACCAATGCATAAAAGTAAGAGAAGAACATCAAAGGTCAACAGGGGTATGGAATTATAATCTATTTAAAGGACAATAATGTGATATAGGGCACAATCTAATCAATTATTTAAAATATATGCCAATTAAATTCGATTGAATAATTTATACAGAAGCAATAACAACAGTGCATTGCTGTCAGTCTTTTACAGTATTTTTGATAGTTATGTAAATCTTCCTTGTACAAACACAATTTTATTTCAGCTGAACTAAATGCATATTAATGTTGTTCCTATCCTCCTACTCCTGAGACAAAACTTATTTTGACTCTCAGATTATTGTCTGGATCATCACGAAATTCAAATCTCAATAAACACATGTCACAATCTGAGGAAGACAATCAGCTCTTTCAGACCAATGTGTAAGAATAAAGCAACAAATGATTCCCAATTTTTATTGAAGCTTATTTATAAACACTTTATATTTTCCTCGCTTTTTCTCAGAAGGAGCACAGAATCATGTGAATGAGCCATGGTATCAGTACTGTACTAGTAGAGAGCAGCAAAATATTTACAATCAAGTTTGCAGGCATATTTTTCCGGCCATGTTCATCCCAAAACCGGAAAATCTGACCTGAGGTCCATAGGACTTAACTTGGTCCAACCCCGTCCGCTACAATTCCCATGGCAGGGAAAACTCTCCCCAGTATCTTTATTGCAATTTTACCTCTTTAAATTTTCCCACAAAAACTCTAAGTGCCGGATTCGCATAAAAGCTGGCGTAAATCCCATTGTCTTTTTAAGCAGGATTTTCAGAATGAATCTCCCGTGCTCTGTGTGCTGAAGAGTGCCCTAGTGTGAATCATGCTGAAGATCAGGGGACTGAACCTATTCCCACCAGAGAGGCGGGCAGCATAGCACTGAGTGGGCCACTACACATGTGCCAATGTGCCAGAGCATATGAAGTAGCCTGCACTGCTGGTGCCCCGATGGCTGGACAGCCCCGGAACCCCATGTCGCTGTCCCCTGACTACCACCTTCCCCACCCTGCCCATAGCCCCCACAGCCAGCTTGCTGGCCTCCTGAATGTGTCATTCCCGAAAGCCAGTTCTACGTCACTCGCCTGCTCCCCCCCTGCCTCACTCCGGCCCCCAGTAATCCCAACCTTCCTGACATCCCCACCCCTGCTACAGTTCTACACCCTCCCCATTTGCAGTCCAAAACTTCCCAGAGAAGGCTGACCACCGCAGCCCCCCGCGCCCCCCGCCTAGCCCCCATGCCCCAACTCTGTAGGTCAGCCCCAGTCATCCCTTCCCTCCCTCTGCTCATGATCACGACTGCCCCTACCGATTGCCCCATCCCCCTCTGGCCCTATCCCTTTGTAACTGCCCGAATCCTAGAGGCAGTGCTAAGCTGGCCCTTGAACATTGCCACTTTGCTCCCTTGGGCAGTGCCAAGGCGTCAAGCTGGCAATGCTTAGGGGACATCCACCCCTACCCCCAACCTCCTGCGGAACCTCCAAAGTCCCCCTTCACTCCAGCAAGGTTGGGCCTCCAACTCCCCATTCGTGGAGAGCTATTGTAAACCCTGCTAGAGTGAAACACTCCTGGTGGGGGGAGAAAGGTTAATGGGCCTGGAGACCTCAGTCTTAGGCCTGCTAATAACATTCAAATTCTCATTTAAATATTTTAATCAACTACATGTCAATTTCTGCTATGGATCTGACAATGTCAGAAATACGACAGTCAGAGACCAGAAATAGTTGAGCGGCTGAATAATTTTTAAAAATATATTTAAATTTGAATTTGCATACGTTTAGTGAGACCGGCACTCAATTGTCTGGGCTCACATGCTTTTATGGAGTGCCCTTATGAATAGGTCCTGTTAGCCTTATTGGTGGAACTGGAGGTTATTGAGGCCTCCTGGGGAGGCTGAGGGCAAGGGGGAATGCTCCTTGGGCAGTGCCAATCTGTCAGTGCCAGCTTGGTACCTCAGCGATGCCCAGTTGGCACTTGACACTGCCCATCAGGCAGTACCGGGTGCAGCGCCTAAACAGGTGGCTCCAACACAGGGGAAGGGGGCCTGTTGCTCACTCTACAATGGGATCAGATCATGAAGGAAGGAGGGTATACTGCCACTCTGCAGTTGCAATGAGATCGGTGGGGGAAGCAGGGGATTAATTAGTCTGGGCGGTGGGAGGTGTGGGGGATGGTGAGGGGCATCAGGGGGCATGGTAAGGGCTAGATACCAATGCATTTTGGGGTTCACAATTGCCCGCAGGTCCCATGATTGCGGGGTTAGGGTGTGTTGCAGGAGAGCTGATTGCCTGCGATCTCTTTGTCTGTGGACCACTGTAGTTGCTCTTGAGATGTGCAGAATCAGAGGGCTGCACAGTACCTCCCTCTACAGGCTGGCTGGTGAATTAAACCAGTGTCTTTGGCAGTTCAAAACAGCCTACATCATTTTTTCAATGACTAGGTGCATTTGATGGGATGTGAAAACTTGTCCAGAAATTCTTCCATTTTCACGCTGCTGGACATTTAAAATCATTCTCATAAAATTCCACCACCTTGAATGTCTGCATCTGGGAGGCTTCCTATACATTCTTTAGTGAAAACAGGCATAATGTAATCATTCAGCTTCCGTGCCATTTCTCTGTTCCCCGTCATGAGTCCTCCTGACTCTGCCTATAATGGACCTACATTTAATCCAGCCAAACCTTTCCTTTTTATAAAGCTACAAAAACTTTTAAAGTCTGTTTTTATTGAAGTATTTTGTGAGTTTGAATTCATATCTCTTTTATTTATGGAAATTTTATTAGCTTTCTCTTTCAATTTATTGCAATAATCAACATCCATTGACTGGACTCTTTTGTGTGTTTGTACACAAAAGGAAGGAATGTGTTGATGCTGTATGTTATATTGTAGAATTTTGAAAACTATCCATTGCCTATGCACAGTCTTTGTAATTTTCCAATTCATCTCAGCCAATTTTCCCCTTATGCCTTCATAATTCCTTTTATTCAACTTTAACACCTTGGCTTCGGACTGAGTTTGCTCACTTTCAAATATGGTCGAGATTCTCTTGTCCTCCCCATGGGATGGTTTTTGGCAGGCAGTGGTGACCTGTCATTAGCCAGGATCATCCAGTTCCGCTGCTGTCACTGGGATTTCCCATTGAATCACCCCATGCCTCTGGAAAACCTATGGGAGGGGTATGTGGTCGACAGAGGGTAAACAGCTGGAAAATTTCATCCAATGTAAAATTCTATCACCTTGTGGCCCCACGTATTCCCAAAAGTTTGATTACAGCTAGATAATTAATTATCCTATTTCACTCTACAATACTCAAATAGCCTGAACTCTAGTTGGCTCCTCAAAACATTTTAATCTTTAATTGTGTTGTTGATTCTCCCCAGCTTTCCAATATTCAAATTGTGAGGAACCACAATGATTGTTGGCCTTGGGATCTTTCCTCTTGACGAAACAAAATCTCAAATGTCCGCCAAATTATTTTCAGTTTTGTCCTCACTATCTCAGAGGTTGCAGATTTTAACAAAGAAGTAAAGATCAAGGTTTGCACAAATGGATTCAAAGTAATGAGAACAGATTTATTATTGGCGGCGCAGTGGCACAATTGTCAGCATCACTGCCTCACAGCAGCAGGGACTTGGGTTCAATTCTCAGCTTGGGTTACTGTCTGTTTTTATTGAGGTCTTTTGTACATTCTTCTGCATGGGTTTCCTCTGGTTTCCTTCCACTGTCTGAAAGATGTGTTTGTTATGTGCATTGATCTGAACAGGTGCTGGAATGTGGAAACATAGGGAATTTCACAATAACTTAATTGCAGTGTTAATATAAGTCTTATGACTAATAGATGAACTTCATTTCATTCTAGGAGATGTTCCCTGCACAGAGTACAAACTAAAAGTAAAACAGCACACTGTGGAAACATCCTAATGACATCACTATTAAATCATGTGACCAGCTCTTAAAGCAACCAGCAATCCTTAGTGGTAGTGCTCATTTCGTTAAACCAGTCTACGTACAGATTGAAATCACTTATGATCACAGTATTGCTCATACTACATGCTTCCTTGATCTCCAGGTTAATACCATGCCCCATGTTACCATTGCTATCCAAATAATGCCCGCAGTCCTTTGTTATTTCTTAGCTCCATCCAAATAGAATGTTGTTCTTTCAATTGAGATCCTCCCTAACTCCTGCATTGATTCCTAATCTTTATTGTCAGTGCAACTTCACCTCTCTCCTGTCCTTTTCTGTCCTTCCCAAACATTGAATTTCCTTGAATATTCAGTCCCCTGTCTGGCAGGCAGCTATGTTTCTGTAATGGCAATTATAGTGTGGAGATGCAGGCGTCGGACTGGGGTAAGACTGAAAAAGGAGCGAGACTCAAGGTGAAGAAGGAGTGGGGCTCCAAAAACTTGTGCTACCAAATAAATCTGTTAGATTTTAACCTGGTGTTGTGAGACTTCTTACTGGAATTATGTCATAGCCATTAACATTTATTTGTGCCATTCTTGTGTTCTATCCAGAAGGCTGTAAAATTCTTAACAAGAAAGTGATATACTATTCCTTGAGCTTGCATTGAGCTTCACTGGATCACGACCACAGGAAAAGGATAGACATGTGAGTCTGAGAATGCTATAACTGTGTAGTTTTGATATCACAGATTTTCTAACAGACATATTTCTATTTTCAACCTTTTACATTGAGTTTAAAAGCCTTTTTCAAAATGGAAGTATGGACAGACAACACAGTAATTTCTACTGTTTATTTAAATCTTATCATGCTCATATTTCAATATCTGGCTATTGAAAAATCACTAAAATACAAAAGTCCTAACTCGGATGTTCATTAAGTTTTCTAGAAATTGTGAGAACCTCTTGGCTTCTGAGAGAAGATAAGACTTCAAAGGGCCACAACACAATTAAGCTTATTGCCCCTGAAACAATGACTGTTTGAAAATGAACACAGCTGTCATTTTTGTGTTTTTGAACAGAGTTAAAGAGACTGCAAGAAGCCACTTTGAGAGGCAGTGTGCAGAATTCCCAGGAAGAGCTCTGAGAAACAGACAGAAACAGCCCTGTTCATCCTAAAACTGGAAAATCCCACACAAGGTCAACGGATCTCAGCATGGTCCACTTTCTGCCGGCACCAATTACTGTGATGCACGGCAAGGGAAACTTACCACCAAGATTTTTGGTCAGGGGAAGAAAAAGTACTAAGAAATCACCTGCTGTTCTGCATGAGTTTAAGCAATCTACAATATCACACCAGCATTTTAGTAAGAAATAGGAAACCTTCACTCTCCCAGAAACATGTTGACCTGCTGAGTCCATATAGAAACGGGAAAATATTGACTGTTCGATTACAGAAGATAATATAGATGCTGCATAGAATCTCAAATTTCAACACCTTTACTTCACTTGGTGGCATGGTGGCACAGTTGTTAGCATTGCTGCCTCACAGCATCAGGGTTTGATCCCCACTTGGGCCATTGCATGTGTAGAGTCCATATGTTCTTCTCGCGTCCAAGAAGATTTCCTCCAGGTTTTCTGCTTTCCGCTCACAGTCTGAATGATGTGCTGGGTAGGGCAGTGGCTGAGCTAAGTTCTCATTAGTGTACCTGAACAGGTGCCAGAGTGTGGTGACCTGAGGATTTTTACGGTAACTTCATTGCAATGTTAATATAAGCCTTCTTGTGACACTAATCAAAATAAAAAGAAGAACTTCAAACAATGGACTTGTAACACTATCTCACAGAAACAAGTTTCAATCCTTTCAGTATATTTTTAGATTGGTCCTCTTTTAATCTTACGGGTTCCATTTCAGCCTTGGGAGACTGTGTGGAGTTTGCACATTCTACCCATGTCTACACTCTGGGTCCTCCAGTTTCTTCCCACAGACCAAAGATGTATGGGTTAGGTGAATTGGCCAAGCTAAATTGCCGATCCTCCTTAGTGTCTCAAGATGTGTAGTTTAGGTGGATTAGCAGGGTAAATATGTGGGGTTACGGGGACAGGACTTGAGGAAGATGCTATGCTTATGCAGACTCGATGAGTTGAATGGCCTCCTCCTTATTCATAGAGATACTATGAATCATATGAATAAGTAACTTTTAACAGAAGTTTTTATGATGAACTTACCCTTCTCTTGTCGAAAACTCAAGCTTGTCTGCTGTATTTTTTTAATTGAATCACGCTTAAATTAGAAGGGAGCTAAATGCACAAACATAATTTATTAGCTCACAGACAACTTTAGAAAAGTACTTTTTACATGAGCATGAAAACTGGGGTTTCAGGTCCAGATTGTACCCATTGCGAAATGATCCAAAACCAGGTTTTCACAAAAGTCAGCACTTAATCTGTTATGAAAGAAAACAAATTTTAAACCAAAAGAAACTTGAAGTAGAAGCTGGAGAAGTTCTGGGTTCCCAAACACCGACAACCAGGAATTACAACAAACAATATTTCATCTACTTGCTGAGAAAGTACTCCAGATTTTTACACTGGCTGTGTTTCTGGGATGGATTCCTGCACTCCTGACAGGTGATCCTTCCTGTATCCACATTATCATGGCAGTATGTGACAGCTCAGGGAAATATAAAAACCCAAACTCTTTGAAAACAAACCAGCTACAGAAAAAAAGCCCTGTTTATAAAAGGTAAAAGCAATATTTTGAAATGGAAACATTTGATTCACAAGAATTTTTCAATCTGCAAAGTTGGAATTGGCAAAGTTAACATCCTTAGGCAATGGAACAAGTAAAAGTGTTTGCTAAACAGGCAGCATTGAATATTTCCACTTAGACAAAGAGAGAGGAATTCCTGAAGTTAATGGCTTTAGTTCAATGTCACAACGGACAGCAGAAACAGATTGGGAACTGGAGCAGGTTCCCTTCAGGAAAATCGATCCAGAAAAGCTGAAAATTGATCTGGAATTTAAAGCTGGGAAATGAAAGGAAGAAAGACAAGTCCAAAAGGAAAAGATGTTAGAACTTCAAGCCCAGGGAGAGGAAGAACATAATTCCCAATGACAGAAGTTGGAATTGGAGTGACAAATAGGAGAAAAACTGGTCAAAGGCAGCTTCAAACTTTCCTGTAATCCCAATACAGACATCAAAGACCAAAATTCACAGAGGTAGATGTAGAATCCTTGTTTCAAAAAGGTTTATGTTTCTGTCTTTCACAGTCACTCATTAACACACACACACACACACACACACACACACACACACACACACACAATCCATATCAGACATTGAATCTTCACTTGCATATGGGATTGGGAGTAATCCTAAAATAGTTTCTTTTGAGATACTGTTCTTCAATATCCTTCTTAGCTCCATAAAATCTGTTTTCAGGATCTCATCTCCTTTCCTAAGTCATTGGTACCAATGTGGATCATGACCTGTAGGTGATTACCCTCCTGCTGAAGTATATCCTGCAATTGTTTCCTAATATCCTTGACTTTGGCACCAGAGAGGCAACATTCCACTCTAGAGGCACATCATTAGCCACAGAAATACCTGTCATTTCCCCTCTTCTTTCTCCCCTCCTGTGCAGCAGAGCCATCTGTGGTACCACAAACCAGGCTGTCACTGTATCCTCCAAGGAACCAATGTCCTCATGAGTATCCAAAATGGAAAATCATATAAGTATCATAACTGACCAAAGCCTGTGCATTACCTGCAAGGCACAAGTCATTAGTGCTGTGGAACACTCACTACTTGTCTGGATGAGTGCAGCTCCAACAACATTCAATAAGCTTGACGTCATCCAGGACAAAGCAGCTCACTTAATTGCCACTCCTTTCACAAACATTCACACCCTGCATCACTGACGCAAGATGGCAATAGTGTGTAACGCTTACAAGATGTACTGCTCGAACTCACCTGGCCTCCTTAGACAGCATGTTCCAAACCCTTGAGCCCTGCCATCTAGGGCAAGGGCAGCAAATATATGCGAACAACACTAAATTCCTTTCCAAAATGCTCAGCATGCTGGAACTACATCACAGTTCCTTTACTGTCATGGGGTGAAAATCTCGGAACTCCTTCCTTAACATCAGGGACTGCAGCAGTTCAAGATAGCAGCTCATCACCACCTTCTCAGGAGCAATTAGGAATGAGCAATAAGGATGCAGGCCAAAGCCAGTGTTGCCCACTTACCAAGAATGAATTTTTAAAAAGGACTGAAGCCAAGCACTGTAAATGGAAAGAGACAGAAAAGGGATCTACAGAATTCTGAAATCAAAATGCACCACAGAAAGGACTGATTTTGATTTGATTTGATTTATTATTGTCACATGTATTGATGTGCAGTGAAAAGTATTGTTTCTCATGCACCATTTAACAAAGCATTCCATTTGTGGAGTACATAGAGTAGAAGGAAAGGAGAGGGTGCAAAATGTAGCCAGGGTACAGAGAACGATCAACTTAATATAAGGTAGGTCCATTCAAAAGTTCAATGGCAGCAGGGAAGAAGCTGTCCTTGAATCAATTGGTACATGATTTCAGACTTTTGTATCTTTACCCCAATAAAAGCAGGTGAAAGAAAGTATGTGGATGCATGGAGCCCTTGATTATGCTGACTGCCTTTCTGAAGCAATGGGAAGTGCAGATAGATTCATCAGGTGGGAGGTTTGCGTGATGGACTGGGCTTCGTTCTTTGTTGTTGCTTTGTTGTTGTTGCTTGTGGTCTTGCACAGAACAGGAGTCATACCAATGATGCATTGGGAAAGGATGATTTCTATGGTGCATCTGTAAAAATTAGTGAGATTCATAGTGGATATTCTGAATTTCCTTAGCCTCCTGAGAGCTGATAGACTTTCTTAACTATAGCGTTGTTGTGGGGGGACCAGGTTGTTGGAGATCTGGATTGAAATCTCAAATTGATCCAATGTCGCTAATGGAAGTGTGGCCAAATGGGCCTGCTAAAATGGCAATTTAGAAAGCACTCTGGGACAACTGGGCAAGAACTAAAACAGCAGGCTGTGGCCTAAAAGTCAGAGATAAACAGGTTGAAGACTGAATACACTGGTAAAAGGCCATCCCAAAGACGATCAACATTTTCTGGTCAAACATACTTGTGTATCAGACAAAGGGGACCCTTAATTCCTTTTTCGGGAGGGAGGTATGTGACATATGACCCTCCAGCAGGTATGGCCAATGGGTACACACACAGAGATTGGTGTGGCAGCACCAATTAGACTCCTTTCGATCAGGGTGATCAATCCCTGATTGATTGATTGACAAGAGTTAGGAGACCGCCCTAAACTAAGGAGGGATACAGAACAACAGTTACAGAAGTTTACTCTTTCTCTGACCCCTTGAATGAGCTACAACAATGGTGAGCATCACCAGCAACGACCAGCATTACGAGAGTCACCACACCCGAGAAGGAAGGAAGACCAAAGCCAGAGTGCCAGACCAGACCAAAGGACCAGACTATGCAGAGGACGACCGAGACACCAGCGCATGGATAAAGGTGAATATTTTTGGGTACTTGCCAGTCGCACAAAGTTAAGTCAAGGTCTAGTATTGGACTTGAACTTTAGTATTTCTGTAAGATAATTTATTGTTGGTTAGGTGGGTGATTATTGATTGTATATTTGAACTAATATTGTCGTACTAACAAGAAGTCTACTCTCAATTCTTTGTCCATCATATAAAGGATAAAAGAGAATGTGCGGCAGGTACAATAGTAGCTAACAATGAATTGGCCTGTACTGAATCAGCCCAAGACACAACAACACCCTTCAGAGCGGAATCAGAGAATGCAGCTGTAAAACTAAGAGACATTAAATTCAGTTCAAAATGTAAGTTTGATAAATCCGATTAATTAATTTGTGAATTAGAGGACAGGCTTAAAAAGGGAAAAAAAAAAAATTCGAACTGCAGAAGACATTGACATAGCTTGAAAATAATTAAACAAGGAAAGAATGAGGAGAAACAGAGATTTTAAAGTGTTCATGAGACAAACTGGAGAAGAATTTCAAACATTCTTGCTAGAACACAAACGGCATGCTACTAACATTCTTATATCAGCATAAAGAGACTTTGACCAAAGCAAAGATACATTGTTGGTACAGAAAGAGGCCATGGGGGCTTGCACACCCAACGGGAGAATTTAAAAGGTTTAAGTCTGGGAAGCAAACAGAAAATGCCTCCAGGTGAAGAAGCAGCAAATTATTTAGCTTGAGATTCATCTGGCACATTTTTTGAAGGCACCAAACATGAAAAATCCACAGATAGTGAATTCAGATAAGTCAAACCAAACTAACTGTAGTAAAATCCAAGAATAGAAGAAGGAAGAAACATGATGGGACAATAATAGGAATGGATAAAGACAAAGGAAGCTGTGTTGCATCAGCCAGTTGTGTGAGAAAAAGCAAGATTTTTTAACCTTTTGTTTCCTTGGTAATCCTGCAAAAAAAAATCTTTCCCAGTGAGAGGAGACGTGTCACAAACACGTGAATTTGATATTACATATTTTAAGGACTACTATTTTAAAGACACACCTCTGTATTTAAAGCTTTGCATTAAATTTGAAATCTTTTACCAAAAATGGAAGCGTGAACAGACAGCATGGCACCATCTAGTGATTATTCAAACCTTGTCAGACTCACATCTCCAGAACTGGCCGTGAAAAACCATTGAAACATAAAGATTTCTTTTGGGATGTCCATCGAATTTTCCAGAAGGTGCAAAAATACTCTGTGCTAAGCGCACTGCAATTGGGGATTACTGGTGTGACAATGGTCTGGGGGGATGGAGTGGGAAATGGGGAATGGTGACATGATCAGAAGTGATTGGGGAAAGCTGTTGAGAAGGCAATTGAGCGGGGTTGGAGGTGTATTGTAATGACCGGGAGGAATGCCTGTGCTGTACACAGTTAGTGCATTGGGAGATTGGTACATGCGCAATAGCACCCTCTAGTTGTCAAGACCTGACTTTCCAGCAAAAATAGACTCCGTCCACTCCCTTTACTGATGAGAATCACATTTTGCCTTTTTTTCTCTAAGTGGCATAAGATTACGTGTCAAAGCTCACCCCAAAAATGGGCAGAATTCTCCTTCACTTTCATGCTCATTTGGCACTTAGATTTGTTTTTTGTAAGATTGGTCCCTTATTATCTGCAGATAACTGACAATAAATTCTAAGTCAGGATTGGATGATGTGGATGACAGATCAATAGGAGAAATTGTACTCATATCAAACCAGGGCTGCACAGAAACATAGAAAATAGAAGTAGAAGTGATAGAAGAAAATAGAAGTGGCCCTTCAAACCTGCTTCACCGTTCATTGTGATGATGGATGATCATCCAACTCAATAGCCTCATCCTTTCTTCCCCCTATATCCTTTGATCCCCTTCGCCTCACGTGTTATATCTATCTGCTTCTTGAAAACATTTGGCCTCAACTACTTTTTGTGAGTAACAAATTCCCCAGGCTGAAGACTCCCTCCTCTGTCCTAAATAGTACACCCTGTATTCTTGGACAGTGACCCTTTGTTCTCGATGTCACTCACTACCGAGAACATCCTTCCTGCATTTATCCTGTATAGTCAGGACCACGGTCATATGGTCATTCTGTATGTGCATTCCAAGATAAAGATTTTTAATGTTTATTTATTAGCGTCACAAATAGGTTTACGTTACTTTAACACTGCAATGAAATTGCTGGGAACTTCCCCTTGTCGCTATGTTCCAACACTTGTTCAGGTACATTGAGGGAGAAGTTAGCATGGCCAATGCACCTAATCAGCACATTATTCAGACTGTGAGAGGAAACTGGAGCACCTGGAGGAAACCCATGCAGACACAGGGAGAATATGCAGATTCCGCACAGACAGTGATCCAAGCCAGAAATCGAAGCCGTGTCCTTGGTGCTGTGGGGCACCAATGCTAACCACTATGCCACCATGCTGCCCCTCACAATGAACTTTCAACATCGTTTCTTGGCTTGTTCTCAAATCCTCAAGGTTTGAAATCACATTAAGATCCTATAGAAGCAGTGTAAAATTATTATTTTATGTTAATTTTGTCAGCCTACATTCGCATATACGTCACTCACAATACAATGATTATTCTTGATAGCAAGGGATAGAGAATGAAAATTCACTCTGTGTCTGTCTCTCTGCCAGGTCTTGCTTCTCTCAATCATGTGATATTGTTCCGATGGTAACAATCTCATAATGAAATATTGATTTTGGGCCTGGTGAACAAATATTCAGTGATCTGAGCTGCGGAGGGACAGTAGGAGCACAGAAGAGGTCAGCTCTGTCAGGCATTCGTACCAAGCTGCTGGCAAAAGCTGTCTATCAATCACAATGTACACAAGAGCTGGTACCTTCCAACTTGCTACCTTTGGAAGCTTTTGGGGATCTTTATCAATTCTGATGAGAAAGGATCAAGAGCAGACAGGTGTATAATGATTTTTAAAAAAACACAAACACTTCGAGCGTGGAATTTACCCAGGCAAGGAAAGGTAAAATGAGTTGTACATGAGAGTAAAAGTGACATCTGGGCAGAATCCTGATGTCCTCTGTGTGGCTCCAAGGCCAATGCTTTGATCTGTTGGGAAACTAAGCAAGATAATTAAAATGGCAATTAAGAGCTTCTTTAACCCAGCAACCTGACTTTTCCAGGCTGTGCAGGTTCCATGCTGTTTTTAATATCTCACCAGGATAGAGGATGCGAACGTGAGCAAAGACATTATCGTACTGAAAGAAATCCGCTCACAAGAGGTCAACATTCTCGTGGTTAGCCGAGGTGGAAGTCCTGCACTGACAGAAGTAGTTCTTTCAGACTTAATTCACATTAATTCTTCGACAGTTTCTTTTAAGAGCCTTGGAACCCACTGAGTTGAATTTCAACTTGTTGCCTGTGAGACTTCCATGTAACATGGGAGCTCACAAACTGCAGTGGATCTCTGAGAAAGAGGGGCAGCTTGCTCCAGCCCACGCCATCACTGCAGTGACAGGGGCAGCAACACCAACTCCAGCTGCATCACTGTCCTTCTTCACAGCAATGGGCAGCTGCATCGAATAGAGGGCACAGACATGGTGCTAACTTTTTAATCGGGTATAAAGGCCTAGGGTCAGCTTTCTCAACTTTGTTTTCTTAACACCCTCACTGACCCCATGTTGTTGCCATA
This sequence comes from Sphyrna mokarran, assembly GCA_024679065.1. Lineage (NCBI taxonomy): Eukaryota > Metazoa > Chordata > Chondrichthyes > Carcharhiniformes > Carcharhinidae > Sphyrna > Sphyrna mokarran. The sequence goes on from JAGIQG010000007.1 coordinate 103,701,046, forward strand.
GTGACATGTGTCCTCTGCTCAAGGAGAATTCTTTTGGCTGTTGTTAAACATTTGGTGCCCAAATCTTCTCTTACTGTCGGGACAACCATTTCAGGCCAATGACAGCGGGACAGAATGTCAACCTGGCCTCATTTATTTTTGAAGTGTGAGTATCAATGAATCTTCAAATCTTTATCAATTTTTTCATAAGTTGCATCAGAGTCTAGAAGCTGATGTCTGATTTGAAATTGGAGACTGAAACACTTAATTCTGAGCAAAGACCACTTCATGGATGGGACTTTATATCGTCTACGCAAGCGTAGAAATTCCAATTCGCAAGAATTTGCCTAAGGGTGAGAGTGATCAATACTATTTATTTATTTATTATTGTCACAAGTAGGCTTATATTAGTACTGCAATGAAGTGAAAATCCCCTAGTCGCCATACTCTGGTGTCTGTTCGGGTACACTGAGGGAGAATTTCACATGACCAATTCATCTAACCAGTACGCCTTTCAGACTGTGGGAGGAACCCGGAGCACCAGGAGGAAACCCACACAGACACATTGGGAGAATGTGCAGACTCTGCACAGGCAGTTACCCAAGCCAGGAATCGAACCCAGGTGCCTGGTGCTGTGAGGCAGCAGTGCTAACCACTGTGCCACGCGGAAGGAATATCAGCAGTTTATAGACCTGTCAATCTCTGACTTATGTTCAACAGTGAATCTATAAAATAGGCTGAAATGGTACTAAACACAAGAGTTAATCAGGATCTCAACCAATCTTGTCCAATTCCTGAAAGAAATAATGGAAAGAGTAAAAATAAGAACTGGGCATGTTGCAGTCCACAGAAAAAATTGAGAAGCACTTGATAAGGCACCACTTAAGAAGTGTTTGCTGAATACAATGCCACAGAGGCATAAAGGAATGTTTTCACATAGATAGAGGGATTGTTGGAGTGCAAAATGTGGAAGTAAGAAAGATGTCTCTTCGACTCAAAAGAGGAGATGGATTTAATGGCAAGTGTATTCCTTCCCTTAACGAATCCCTAAGCCCATCCCAGAAGAAATGCCAGAAGCCAGCCCTCCCTCATTGAACAAGACTACGCTTCAGCAATAACAATCACATATGGCAAGAACAAGGTGAGAGTGGAACGTTTGTCCCTTGGTAGGAGGAGGTCCTGCCCTCTAGAGAGCCAGTCAAATTAGCCAGAAGCTCCAGCTGTTGCAGAGGAACTCCGTACTGCTGTGATGGCAAGCAGGCAGGCCCAAAGTTGTAGAGAACATAGCTAATGGAGAGTCCTGACCCTCATCCCTCAATTCCTCTGGGACTACCACTCAATTGCGGCACACTCAGTAAGTGGCCACAAAGTGTAGACTGGTGGCTGAACAACCACCCCAGCTTTCCCTCGCTAGTGATTGTGCCCATAAATGCTGTGCAGCCAAACAGCACAGTCATTAGTGGAGGCCACCTTTCAATTTTTTGCAAGCATATGTTCCAAGCATTGAGCCGTAACATCACACAGTTAACACTGATGTGTTCCCCAATGTAAGGTCTAATGGTGATGCCTATTATCACCCACCCCAATCAAGGTCAATGCTGCATGAGGGAGATACAGCTTGTTCCTGAATCCCCCACTTTGAGCTTACTGTTTGGACTCTTATGAGAGCTTGACTTAGGTAACTCTTGGCCACTGCTGACCCTCTTGTTTTCAAGCTCTCCCAGCCTCTTGCTAACTCTCACTAAGGGGGAGCATGCCCTCAGCAGCGATATGGACGAGAATCCAGGCAGGAAAACATGGGAATCGCTGCCTTCAAACCAACCTTCACAACCCCTTTAAAGCAAGGGGTGCCCCAACCTGAAGGAAAGGTAAGGCCTGCAAGTGACTCCTCTGTTACACAGCTTTAATTTACACAACCTCCAAGCAAATAAGTCCAGTAATTCAATGATTTATTGATTTAACACTTCTAGTATCAACTCAAACACTTGCAACCTATTAACTCTTTAATGAACTTAAACTCAACATCAACTTTCAACTGAACTTTAATTCTTAAATTGTGCATTCACTTTAACTGAATGTCAACTTTAATTATTTAAGAGAAAATAGGTACCACCGAGTTTACGAAAACCTTGGCTAAGAAAAATTCTCGATATAGAATCTATCTTGTCCTCTCTGAAGCATCCGACAGGATACAAAGTTTTATAGCAATGGTTGGTCTCTTCAAGTTATCACTGCCAAACAAAGGAGTCATATGTTTTTTCATCCACAATTCTCCACTTGTTTCAGGAAGTTTCTCTGTCATCCTACCAACTGTGCCAATAGAAACCGATCATGAAGTATCCAATGAAATTACTTGTGAATGATGCCATTACACTTAATTCAAACTGCATACTCCATATATAGCACCATAAATCAGAGATGCAGTGCCTGGATCAATGTAAACAACTTCCCTGATCTGGCCAACACAAGAAGCTTCAGATCTCAGACCAGAGCCTCTCTACAACCTGCATCTAGTTTTAATCTATAAATTGACCAAAAAACCCAGCATATTTTGCTGTCAGCCAGAATAGCCATTTTAAAGTCACTATTGTCATTATTGTTGTTGCCATTCTTTCTCCCTTCACATCTCCCAACCATTCTCCCCAGAATAGAAATTCTGAGACCTCCATCCCTGCTGCCGCGTCAAACTTATGTCCCCCAAGTCCTCTCTGGTGCCCCCTGAGCAGTGTACACCACAGAGGATTCTAGCTGCCTGACAGCCTATCTCCCAACTCTCTCTCGGAGAGAGTTGTTGTAAAAGGTGCTAGGGTGACATCATTCCGGCATTCGCTCCCCAGAGGGAGTTCTCGCTGACTGATATACTAACATATTAAAATGAGATCCTGGGATCCCCTTAGCATGTTTGATGCCACTCCACAGGTGATGAGGCTAGAAATTAGAACTTTGAAAGTTGACGGAGCAAGCTCATTTTCCGAGTCTCTTTGGATGTTGAGCAGATGCTACCATTCCCCCTGGACAGGGAAAGTGGGATCACAACATTCCCCCATGATCGCTTTACATCTAGAGTCACAAAACGGAAGTGATATGGGCTTCACTTCCAGAAACAGCCGTTGAAGCAACGTAGCCTCTGTTAAAAGGGATTTACTTGATTGTGAAATGTGCAGATGTGTAATCAGAGAGCAAGAGCTTGCAATTAGAATGAGTGAACTGGGAGAAAAATAATGCATGGACTTCAGCTGAATCATCTGCCTCTCTGCGAGAAACTTCTTTGATTTTGACATTGTGTCCCATTGCCTGCATTGACGTCATATTTCATCTCAATCTTTCTAACCACCAGCTAGCACCTATTCAATAGGAAATGCCTTTCTTTTCCTTTCTTATTTTTATAGTGTCAGGAACAATTTTGTGAAATTGGGAGATTTCTCACTGGTTACAACAAATCTTTAAAGACACACGGAGCTTATTTGCTACACTTTCACTGAGCCTCTCTGATGGGGAGAGGACTTCTGCCCACGTCCAGCTGGGATTTTACCATTGCACTCATGGTAGGAACCATTCCTGGTGGGAAGAGAACATTTGGAGAGGCAGCCAAACACTTTTGGCAGGGGTGGATCGGAAAGTCCAGCTTCCCTCTATGTTCTGATGTTAGTGCATTTAGAAGATTCTAGTCAGGAATTGTGGCAATTTACATGATTGTGAAGACGGCAAGATATCTGAGAATTACAGAGAACTCACTGTGCAGAATCAGTCTATTTGACCCAACTGATTTTTACCAGTGTTTGCACTTCAAATGACCCTCCTCCTACTCAGGTATTGGAAGTGAGGATAACAAGGGATACAGGACAGAATTTACTGATATCTTGTTGCATTATAAGTCGGCCCATATCAACAGTTTTAATACTAGCTGCTCAATCCCTATCATGCCAAACATAAAACAAGTGGGCAGCAACCCTTCAGCAATTGTTGATGCACAGCAGTGAAGTCCTAGTGCTTTTGGTACCCCCTGTCGGTGTATAAAAACACCAGAAAATGAGAGTTTTATTGGCCAGATTAACTGGTTTGGATACCTGATTCCTGGATGATGTTAATACTAAAGAGCCTATCAGCAGTAAATGAAGAGAGGAACTATCCTACGATTAGACCAGCAAAGAGTGTGAAGGTAAGTTTTGAAGGAAAATTCCAATATCCGGAGCACGAGGCAGCCAGACTGGGGCACAGGTGAACCAGAGAGGCTAGGCCCAGGCAGTCTAGTGGGGCACTGGTGAGCCCAAGCATGGTGCAAGACAGCCAGAGTGACAAGGCCTACAGGCATTGGAGTGAGCGTTTGGGAACTTTGAAACAGGGAGAGAGGGGTGGGGTGAGGGGAATGGTAGGGTGGGGGAGAGAGAGAGAAGTGAGGGAACAAAAGAGGTGAGGGGCAGAGATTATGTGGATGAGGGAGAGAGAGATAGAGAGCAAGGGATAGAAAGATTCAGGGGAGAGAGAGCGTAAAAAAAGTAAAGGGGAAAGGGGTAGAAAGAGAATATGAGGTGTTAGAATGGTTGAGAGAGAGGTTGAGGGGGAAACAGATAAAGTGTGAGGGGGAGAGGTAGGAAATGTGAAGGGGAAAGGGGGAGAGTGTGTGATGGGAATGTACATGTAGTGGAATTGTGTGTGAGGGGGAAAATGTGTGCATAAGTCTAGTTACTTCTAAGTATCAAGTTTCTCTTTTACCCTCTCCCCCACACAACAACAAGTGTACTCACCCTCTCTCACAATGGATGCACGTGGGTGAGTAAGTATACTGAGAGTGAGCCAGACATACACACACTTACCCTATCACACTCAAATCATGTTTTAAATCAGTTCATTGCTTTGACATTGTCCTTTTTGATCAGCAAGTTGTTTCCTTTCATCCCTCTTTTATATTTACATTCATTTCTGCCAAATTTTATCTTTACAAAATTTGCTCATCGACCTTTGAGTGGGAGAAACTTTGAAATGTATGCCTGCCTTCCCATGCATAAAGGTTGGACAAGCCTGATTTAAGAAGTAAATTGTTGAACGTTGGTTGATATCATGAGACAATCCAGCTTAGGAAAGGAAGCCCACACAGGACAGGGGAGAGATGGCAGGAGGGTTCCTCCTTTTTCTGTTTCTTGCCTGCTATGTATTGTAAAGCCATGCATCTCTGTGTGAATAGACATGCTGTGACATCACCAGAGGCATTTGTAGGTTTTATCTCCCTACCATGTTGGATTTCAAACTGACCCTGCTAGCTCTTAAACAAACCTGCAGTGTGGCATCTTATCATCTTTTGTTTTGTTAATACCACTGGACAAAACATCTCATATGCAATATTGCCTGACCACAGTTAGATGTGATTTTTAAAGAAGGAGACTGTTTTCACCTTTTGATTGTTAAAAGCCTCAAAAACAGATGCAAGATAGTTTTTTTCTTGAAGTTAAAAAGAGGAAGAAGCAATAATTTCTCAACACAGAAATGTATTCACAACATTTTCTCTCTCGTACACACGCGCGCACACACACACACACAAACTCCAAGGTGTATTATGAAGTTAGACTGGACCCCAACTTTTCTTGATTTTGGCAGTAGTGCGGCAGTAGAATATTTTGCTCCAAATGGGATTCTATTGAAGTACCTATTGAACAAACTTTATTTTACAACACAGTTAAAATATGTCAAAAATAATTAGCATGACATTGAAATACTTAAACATGATAATGTATTATTATTAACTGCTAGCTCTTAATAGTTCCAATTTAAGCAATGTCCTCATGGTATAAATCCCTCTTCAGAATGAGTCTGCAAAACCATACAGGATTACATGGGGTTCAAGTCTTCCAGCCTTTTATGACATGTGGACAGAGATACAAAAAGATAGTTGTTTTCTGACTTCCAGATAGTAGCTTCCAGAAAGAGATGTATCATCAAACAGCAAAACTTCAGAGAACAAGACTTTTTTTTTCTGGCAGGGCCCAGATTGCACTCTCAAATAAATAAATAGATAAGGTATGAGAGTGAGGCAGTGAGTGAGTGAGTGAGAGAAAGCTACTGCATCATAAAGATTCAAAACAGTAACTGGCTGCTTGTTTCTTTGTGTAAACCTAGCCCCCTCTCCCCCAGTCTCATGATTTGTCCAAGCAATCAACCTAATCAAATCCTACTCTGAAAACCACATGGGACAACATTAAATAACAAAACTGCATTAGTCGAGATTAAAACAAGAATGCCAAAAATTAAAATGAATGATGCTTCTGCAGTATCAACATTTGGGCTGCTGGTTATAGACATAGCAACACCAGGTAAATAGAGCTGACTTTGAAAGGAAAATCCTGCACAAGAAACATGACAAAAAAAAAATCTTAAAGGCATAGCATCATCACAAAAGCATGCATTTAAGTTCTTAAAAAGCCCAGAAAAATCAATTAAATCTGAACCTTACAAGATGGAAACTGAACTATTGCAGGCTTGATGGTTCCCTTTTGGTTCTCAGAATGATTGGAGGTTAGAGGTTTCTGGTGATGAATTTGCAGTAGTTTACTACCTGCAGCTTTGGGCCAGTGGAGATCCAGTCAAACCCCTGCAGAAAAGATTTGGCTTGGTCTTCCTTTGATGGGAAGAATCTCTTCCCTTTGAGTCTCTTTGTTTCCCAGAGCAACTGCTCTCAAAATGTGTGTTAATAAATGTTGCTTTTCACAAGCTGGATACTGTGCTGTACTGTTCGATGTTCTATGTTCTAATCCCTACCGTGCAGAAGAAGGTCATTCAGCCCTCTTTGAAAGAGCACATTACCCAGGCTCACAATCCCCTACCCTATCTTTGTAACCTCATAAATTCACCATAATAATCCACCTAATCTATACATCTTTATCCTTAAGGGCAGTTCAGTATGGCCACTCTACCTAATTTGCACATCTTAGGACTGTGGGAGGAAACTGGAGCATCCAGGGAGAATTCAAGAAGATATGGGGAGAATGTGCTAACCTCACATAGATATCCAAGGCTGGATTGGAACTCAGGTCCTTGCTGCTGTACAGCAGCAATGGTAAACCCTGTGCCATCTGAATTAGTTGAGGTTTATGGAGAATAGATGCAGAGTAGATAGCAAAGAGAAGATTGAAAATAGAAACCCGTTATCACCTTCACCAATTAGACAACAATCTAGTATGATAGATGACCTAGTCATGTAGAACCTGTCTAGTTTTCATTCCAGTGATATTGAGGTTGCAGTTGTTAGGCCATCTGCCAGATTACATAATAAAGTGACAGAAGCATGAGTTTGGATTCCATAGGCAGGATGGGAAATGAATGGGCCATATCCTTGAGATGGAAGATTGAGATATGGTTACTGGGAGAGAAGAGGATACAAAATTCAGGGTTAGAGATGAGCAGAAACCAAGATTGCGCATGAGTGAATTCAGCCTGAGAGGACAATTGGCTAAGTTGAGGGGGGCATAAGAGCCTTGATGCTGATAAGAGCTGAAAAGGATGGTTTTAACCTTGTTAGCATTGAACTGAATGAATCTTTTTTAGCATCCATAATTTGTTGGATTGTTTATTTATTCAGGACTCAATGTTGGACTTCAGTTTGAAAAAATAGCAACAGCACAACATGAGATAATTAATATTTATTTGGACGTACAAAAGCAGCTACAAATCTGAGAAAATGAACCTGCCCTCAAGGCATTGTGATGCACTGAGACGTAACAAAATCATCTGAGGTATTTTTAGATACTTTGACAGCTTTGGGGCATCATAAGGAATTGTGGGCATGCTGTGGTCCTAAATGAGCATTGCGACATACTATGAACACTGTGGTATCAACTGAGCCACAACAATATGCTGTGAAACATTTGTTACAACGTATTGGCAGGGACTGTAAATTGAGTGGTGTTATATGGCACAGTGAGAAGCTATGAGACACTTGAGGTGAACACTATAAAAAATTCAGGAGGATCTATGCTTCATCTGCAGATAGCACGTGAAGAGTAACTGCTCCCTCTTAAAAAAAAACAAGTTTAGGCAGCATTTTTAAAAACGTAAGCAAAACTTTCCTGAATTAGTGTAAGTCGCAATAAAGGCTGTAATTTATGTTGGCTTTGAAGCCAATATGACTCCATGTTTTCTGCCAATCTCTGGAATGTAAGAACCAGCAAACAAAGCAGAAATCAGAGTAAGCTATTGTTATCCATATAAAGTACAGAACTTAGACCAGATTGCTCCTTAAATATCTCTTTGCTTTAGACAATATAAGTTTGAAAGTGTCACTTCTGCCCATCAGATAAGGGTGTGGTGGAGGTAGTGGGAGGGGCGGTTGATTTGCGATCTTACAAAAATTCTAATGCCAGGACAAGCGTGAAAATGGGAAAATTTCTCATCTGATTTTTGGGTGAGTTCAAATCTGCTATCTTATTCACTTAGAAAAAATACCCTCAAAAGTGGTTTCTCACCAGCTGGGGAGGGGTGGGCCTTAAATTACCAAAATGCTGGCTGAGAGCAGCAGAGGGTGCAATTACGCATGTGCAGGTCTCCAGCAGTAGAAGCCAATCATTCAATCTCTGCTGCTGCCAACCTGCCTCACAAGAAGCACCTTCCCCAACTAACCTGAGGGCTTATGGCCTTTCACCACTCACCCCAACATCTGGATCACTCTACCACCATGACTCTTCCCCCCACCCCCCCTCCCAGCCTGGACTGATTCCCCCTCCCCCTCCCAGTGATCAGTGCCAAGGTGCCCAGTGGGCAATGACTGTGTGTCATCCTGACACTACCCAAGGGGTACCCCCTGGCCCCTGACTTCCCCAGAGGGGCCTCAATGGCCTCTTGTTCTACTGCCAAGATCATCATGACTGTTCTCCGTTGCTGGGGTCCAGCTGTGATTCTCATCGGAGGAAACATCTGCTGGTGAGCCCACAGGAACAAGTGAGCCCAAACAATAACATCCTGGGCTCATTACATTGATACTAACCAGATTTAAATGTAATTTAAATAAATTCAGACTTGTGTCTGAAATGGGCATGAAGCTAACCGTGCCAATATCCGATGTCACCAAGATTGCAAGAGGTGAGAAATCATATGCAAATCGAGTGAGTGATGATTCCAAATAAACCTGTTGGACTTTAACCAAGTGTTGTGGGACTTCTTACTATCTCCCTCTTAAGGAAGTGGAATGGAATTCTGGCCAGATGCACAGAAATTGATTGGTAAGCTTCACTTAAACATCATTGGAATATGCCACATGGCCCAAGTCACTGCACCTTTTTGGGCAGTTATAACGTATCTTTAGCCTCATGAATAAACTGCTGTTTAATATCCAAATGGTGAACAACTAAGAAGCAGCCCTCCTGACAGAATGTAGCTTCTCCTCAAGACTGTCTCTGCTGTAGGATTTCCTATCATCAACTGTGGAAGTCTCTGTGTAGCTATTTCATCTTGCAATATCAGAACCAAGTGTAAAACAAATTCCACGATTATCTTCATCCAGTTGAATTTGAGCTGTCACATGAAAACTTTCATTGAAATCGTGTGATGTGAATTTCTGTGGTTCTTCTACTATCACTATCCATAGTTGTGAAACTCCCATTTCGATCGCCCTCTTCACCTCTCCTGTGTCTGTGGGTGTCTGTGTGTACATACATGCATATGTAGTGAAATAGAAAATTGAGAGTTTTAAAAATGAATAAATTAGCCCTCTGAGTTAATCATTATGGAAGTTATTGTAAGTTCTTAATAAACATTCCACCACATAATTTAAAAATATTTCAAAATATCTTCTGCTTCCTAGAGAGGTGATCGGAAGAATTATGTATGTAATAACAAGGAAATATTTAAAAATCAGCAAATGTAATCACATAGAAACAAAGTAAAATATCACCTAAATGTTTCATTTAAATCTATATTCACCTCAGATTTTTGTAAATGGTGGAAACTTGTTTCAGCTATTCTTTTGTGTGGGGTAGAGTTATTTTAATAGATAGCGTTATGTTAATAGAAGCTGTAGACCTGTTGGTCACCATGATGATGTGGTAACTTAAGAGTATTTGATGTCAGTAATGTGAGATTTCTCTGCTGGGTGCGGACAGAGATACAGCATGTTTATTTTTATTCTTTCAGAGTATGTGGTCATAATTTGCTAGTCCACATTTAGGTGAGACCAAGTAAGGATAGCAAATTTCCTTTCCTGAAAGGACATTAGAGAACGAGGTGTTTTTATGGTTTCATGGGAGTTATCAGCAGACTTTTTTTAAGCTCTAGATTTTAATCAAATTGAAATGTCACCATCTGATGTGATTTGAACCCAGGTCCCCAGGATATTATTCTGGGTCTTTGGATTACTAATCCAGTGACAGTACCAGTATGCCACTGTCCCAAGGGAATACTGTACAGAGTTCTTAATAAACTGTTGCTGTTATATGTCCTTGTTCGCTAGTCATTGGAAACCAGCACTTTTACAGAAGGCACAAGGTTTTACAGAATTAGTGCAAAATGCCAAGGAGATGGAGATATGATATAAAAACTAGTATAAGGGAGGAGCCTCACATGGAATGTAAACATTTCTATGAACCTGGTGGATTAGATCACTTATTTCTGTTATTTATATTATTTTTTCTTACTCATACTTATTCACAATAATTACAATTGAAGCACAGAAAAATATATAATTGAGCTCATTGCATATTTTAGCCAAGTTAACTTAATCTTTGAATACAACCAGATAAAGGCAGGTTCACAATTTAGGTAGTCAGTGTATATTTAGCCTGGAATTACTTGATAGTGTAATAAAACACAAATCTTGGAAACTATTAGATATTTTATAGAAAGTTTGACAATTTCCAGAGAAAATACTTCATTAATTATCTGGCATCCTAAGATGTGAGAATTAACTGTATTTCAAGATTGTAAGTGGACCCAAGTAGTATAATAACAGATTGAATACAATCCATTCCTCAGGTTAACTTGCATGAATGATCAAAATTAACCATTCCCACGTTACCATTGATGAATCAATTTATATTTGCAAGTTTCCAGTTTTCCTTATGTGCTTTGCAAAATCATAAACTGTGCTCTGTGAAGAGGGTGGGATATCATTTTTGAACTGAATTTTCCAGATGCCAGTAGCTGGAGATTACTTACCTTGTGTCAGGAATGAAATCTAAAACAAGATAAAAAGTGAATATTGTGCATGCTGGGTCATAGGCCCTTTAAGGAAATGGGTCAGGTGCCCCAGGATGTGGGGTGAGCTGTTGGGATCCGCCCTGAGTTGGCAGTCAACATGTGGAATTTAGAGTGAATAGATTGAATAAAGATCTGTGTTCTCTTGCACTTTGTTATTGACTAGTTATTGAGGAGATGCCTCAGTACTCAGAGATTTAACAGTGTGGAGTTTTGCAAGAATAGTGACACATGACTGTTGCAAGATGAATTTTAGGTGGCAACTTTTGCCCTTCATGCTCGCCAGCTGACTTCAATAGAGTGATGAGGTCCTGGCATTCAATTTGCTTAAATCATGGAATTGGTGCTCATCTGACCCTGTGTAATCTGACCCATTACACTGTGTTAAAATCATCCCATTGAGTACAGCCACAATGAAAAGAAAGATGTATCTCTTCTATTTTGCATGCATCCCTCTCCTGCATTTTCATGATCTAAGTCCTGGTAATAAATTCAATAATAGCATAGTCTGGCACATGGCTGCAGCTGATAGTCAGGGAAGGATAAGGCAACAATTCTCTCCAGTGTTTATAAATCTCTCCTGCACACTGAAAGTGAAGAAAGCAACAAAAGTATTATTTTCAGCTGAAATTATTTTACAAATTGCCTGATTTTGGGGTTTCATTAGGAGTATTGCTTCCTCAACAGCAACATAACTATAGCAAATACTTTAGAGTGTTTTGGGATGATTTTCTTTGGATGCAAAGCACAGCTAACACTTGTGGGGAATTATTCTACTCTTGTTACATTCAAACAAAACTTACATTTGACAAGCATGGCAATCTGTTTCATGGACAATTTATTGATTTATTTACAACTTCAGTGTATGTGATAACAACAGGAAATCTTTGCTAAATAATTTGTTGGGGTAGTGTGTGTTGGTGCAGAAATGCATTCAGAAAAAAAAGAAAATTAAGCATCTTATGAGGCATTTAAGTTGAAATGTTGTCACATTATTTTGCTTCCTACAAAACTTCCTTGACTCCTCCTTCAAAAGCATTGGCTCAAATAAACCCACTTTCCAGCAGGGATCCAACTTTATTTGTGCTATACATGTCAAGCTAATGTACCAACTCCAATGAAGTGTCCCACTTGCTTGCAGAACAGAAATTTACTAATTCACCATACATAGAAATAAAACCTTCAGATGTCTGCTCTGTATAATTTAGGAATGACTAATTTTTGTTCACTGGGTAGTGTAAGGAATATTTTGTTTATATTCATTTGTGGGACACGGGTTTCGCTGGCTGGCCAGCATTTATTATTGATTCTTAGTTGCCCTTTGACTGAGGGGCTTGCTAGGCCATTTCAAATGACAGTTGAGAGTCAATATCTTGCTGTGGCTCTGGAGTCACATTTAGGCCAGACTTCTGTCCCTGAAGGACAATAGTGAACCAGATGGGTTTTTCTGACAATTCATAACGGTTTTACAGTCATCAGTAGATTCTTAATTCCAGATTTTTAAAATTAAATTCAAATTCCATCATTTGTCATAATGGAATTCAAACCTGAGTCCTCAGGACATTAGCTGAGTATCTGGATTAATAGTCTAGCAATAATACCACGAGACCATTGCTTCAACGTAAACCTGCCTACAATGCCTCAGAGAGGGCACAATGCAGATTCACTGGATTAATATAGTGTAGAGGAATTAGAGGCAATCTGAATGAAACACAGTAAAGTGATTCCTTTAGGGTCTGGTTTCAATTTATACTGAGGAGCTAAAGGCATAGCTTGACAAATTTCATTGGTGTAAGCTCATTAAAAATACTTCTGTCTTTCCTGAGGACTCCATCTTGTCATTCTTTCTCTTGGATGAGGGCTTAGTTAGATATCTGCTGAAGTTGGGCATGGGAACTCATGCTACGACTGTTCAGAATAATGGAGGTAACATGCAAGCTTCATTCTGGCAATTTTAATTGTGATAGGCAGCCTAATGAATGCACTTTTAATAAGTTGTATGTCTCAACAGATGTGTAAATTTCTGTTAATCGAGCGCAAAATAAAGCAATCCTGCATCATTAAACGTTGCATTTTTTACAAGTGAGTTATATTTTGGTGACAGAAAGTGTTGGATTTGGTGCAGAAGGTGTTATAGACTATGAACAACTTAGAAAATCATCCATAGGTTGTCCTCCAAGATTCTCTAATGATGCACTAGAAAACATAATGCAGCAGATTCAGAGAAGGGTTTTTTTTTCCTTTTGTCAGGGGTTAGGAGGCCCTCCAGGAAAATAATTAAAAGTGCAGCAAGTAGCCATTATGGTTAATGCTTGTGATCTAGATTCAAGAACAATTGTCAAAAAAACACATCTGATTCACTATTGTCCTCCAGGGAAGGAAATCTGCCATTTTTACCTGATCTGGCCTAAATGTGACTTGAGAGCTACAGCAAGATGGTTGACTCCCAACTGCCATTTGAAATGGCCTAGCAAGCCACTTAGTCAAAGGGCAACTAGGAATGGATAATAAATGCTGGCCAGCCAGTGAATCCCGTGTCCCACAAATGAATATAAACAAAATGTTCCTTACACTATCCAGTGAACAAAAAAAAAAATGCAGTGCCAAAGTAAGCTCAATGACCTAACAGAAATAATCAAGGTCAATGCATCATCACTTTCCACACTTATCAACTGTCTGTAAGGCTGTCCTTCACTTTTATCTCATCTGTGGGCTTTGTTCATGCTGTTTTTCCTGGATTGGTGCAGCTCCAATGAGGAACTTGGAGCTGGATTTTACTTCCTTTAAGGAAGTTGGAGCTCCACTTATCGAATTTCCATGGAATCTAGGTGGGGCAACCAGAAGTAGCAGAAGTGAGGTAGCTTTTCAATTTACTGTTGGGATCACAGCTGATCCAAGCAAAGTCAGCCAGCGACTGACAACAGGCACAAGTGGGCTGTAACTAGGACAGGGAAGGATGATTTGCCCAGTCGTCAGAAGGTGAGATCACACATGGATTTTGCTAGAGATGAAGATTTCGAAGAGGCAGTTGAGAGAAATAATCTGAGGGGCACACACATAGGAATGCCTGATGTTCTGACAGGTACATCAGACAGTCGACCGACACCATTGGGGAAAGTGGGGAAGCACCATTGCTACTTTGCACTGGTGTTCTCCAGAACTTGGAGTTCAACTTTTCAACGTGAAAATGGTATAGCAAACTCAACAAGAATACTTATAGGCTCGATCTTAATGCAGTCTCTGTTTCAGTATTCACAGAGGACATGTGATTGCTGTGGAAACTCAGACTGATGTCATCTGATCCTCTGAATCCAGAATGATAAATATCAAGTTGATAATACAACTCAGAACACAATTAAATACAGAAACTTTAGAGGAAATAAAGTGACGCAAAGACAGTATGAGACGAAACCGCCAGCTAACATGTAAGGAAATCTAAATTTTATATGCATATAAAATAGTAGAAGAGTAGCAAAAGAAGGGGAGGAGTCGATTAAGGCAAATAGAGAAATCTATGCATTGGGGTAAAAGGGTATGTAGAGATTCTAATACTTTACATATTTACCGTGGAAGTTTTCCTTACCATGAAAGAAGATGCTGCCAAACTCATGATGAAAGAGGAACTAATTGAGTTATTGGGTGGGTTTAAAAATTGATCAAAAGAAGATATTGAATGGCCTGAACACCTTCAATGTTGAACAATAAGCACGGTCTGAGAGGAAGAAAAGAATGATGACAAAGCCCAAAAATATGTGAGTTAGGTTGATTGGCCATACCAAATTGACCCTAGTGTCAGGGGATTAGCAGGGTGAATATGTGGGGTTATGGGAATAAGGCCTGGGATGGATTGTAGTTGATGCAGACTCAATGGGCCAAATGGCCTCCTTCCACACTGTCGGGATTCTGGTTTGAAATTGTGGATCTTGAAAACTGTAAAATTTGAGTTACTCTTCCTCAAGTCAATGCTTAGCTGAATTGGAACAACGTAGGCGGCTGTAGTAAGAAACCTCACAATGGGATTGGGTCAAATTGATTGGTGACTGGATTCTCAGCATCACATTTGTGGACATAATGAGGATGTTCCATTAAGTAGTCACAAAAATCTATGCTCTTAAGTAGCAAATACTGTATGCTAAATTGAAAAAGATAGAAGTCAATCTCTCTTTCACCTGAAAGGAGTGTTTGAGATCTTAAATGGTGAGAAGGGACAAAAAAGGGCAGGTGTTGGATCTTTTGTGCTTGCATGGAAGACACCATCAGAAATGGAGTGAATGTTGTGTCTGATTGAGGAGTTGAACAGGGTGCTGTAAAATGAATTGTCCCTTCAGAAAGGGAAAGGAAAGAAAAATAAGATCATTGGCAGCCTCACAGTGGAGATCACAGAAATACTGGAGTATGGTCAGTTGAAAATGGAAGCTGGTGGCTTTAAGGTGAGGGTGAGAGGAAGTCTTATCATCATGGTTCTTGGCAGCGGAAAAGGCACTAGAACAGAAATGCGGGAGAAGATCAAATGTCATTGTTAGGGAATGTCTTCATTAAGGAAGGAAGAATTAGTGTAGAGAGCACTGATTCCTGGTGAGAAAGTGGAGTTGGTGTAAAAGTTTAGACAAAAGCTTATTGAATGGTGGACCAGGCCTTGATGTAATGTATTCTATTCTTACTTTTTAATGCTTCTTCAGTGCAAAATTTGGAAGCATAATGCATGTTTATTGTGCAACGTGAGTAACTTTAGATATTTAAAATAGCACCGCTGACACACTTCTAATGCAAGTCACACCACAACCTCTTGGCACATATGATGAACATCTTCCTAAAGTATTCAGACCAGGCAGGTGCTGCAATGATTTGATGTCCACATTGTCTTTTTTTGAACTCAAGGCTTCAGCTGATGGACTCTTTTAGGCTCAAACTACGAACCATGCTTTCAGCTGCACAAAAGAACCACACAAACTTGATTTAAACATAACAATTACATTGAGGTTAGTTGTTCATTGATTTCTACGAGACAGTGCTATGATTGTCAATTATTTGGTGCTTTCTTTAAAGTTCTAAGTATAAAGTCCATAGAAAGTAATGCAGAAGATGCTGAAGGATTTAGCCTTTCTTCAAGGCACAGGACACTTGTGCCCAAGTACTGGTGCACCATGAAGCATTCCACTTAGAATAATGCAGAAAATGAGAAGGCAACACAGAACAGGGCAAGCTGCTGGAAGGGTGATGTGGAAGAAGGAGGGAAGGGCTCTCTGCAGGAGGCCCTATCTGGCCAGAGTGTTCTGCGAGGAAAAATCCCTGCCTGAACCTTACTGAGGAAGAATGTATAAAGCCTGTGCTTTAATAAGGAAGTCACTGAAATCTGCCATCTTCTACGGCCATAACCACAGACTCAAAGCAGGGAGAGGATTGCCACTCATTCTGAAGGGGATTGTGGCTTTGAACCTTTATTCATCAGGTTTATTCCAAACTGAAGCTGGGACTAATCACAACATTTTGTAGTTTACTGTCCACTGCTGCAGATGAAAGTTCGTTGAAGCTATCAATTCAAATAGAATTGAATACATTTCATTGGCGTCTTGCCAGAGAACAGCAAATGTGCTCGAGTTTTACAAGAATTGCAAGCTTTCTGACGATGTACAAATTGCATGACTGAAATGTACTGGATGTGGGGCATTCCAATCTCTCAATGTCCAGTTCCTGTTAGGAAGACACAGTGAATCATGCAGGTCAATGCCCAATGTCTTGGCATCAGTTATCATATGCTATCTGCATTTCAGCCATCAAAATAAACCAAATGGCTACTGATGGGTGATAATGGCACTCCACTGATGATATGTCTGTGATTCTTGTGTGCAGCATGCATACAACAAAAGTCACACTCCCAAACGGACTAATATAGAACAGATTGCTGGATGTGTTGAAATAACAGTTATCTGGACTATTCCAGAGGAGCAAAAACAAGATACTGCAGGATGTTGAAAATCTGAAATTATAACTGAACACGCTGGAAATATCCATCAGGTCAGGCAGCATAAGGAGAGAGGAAAGCAGAGTTAACATTTCAGGCTTGTGGCTTTTCATCAAACTTAATGTCGTAAGTAAAGGATTTTGAGAGGGTGAGACGGGATGGTTGGGATGGGGACAGGAAAACAAAAGGAAAAGTCCATATTAGAAATTCAGCATAGAGTAAATGGCCAACAGTCAAAAGGAGTGCAAATGGCTAGATTAAAAATACAAAAGGTATGTTTGAGATAAGCAAATGTAAAGGCACAGCTCTTGCTACCAATGAATAAGAGATGGAAAATCATAAGCTTTAGAAGCAGGAATAGGCAATTCAGCATCTTCAGCTTGCTCCATCATTTAATATAATCATGGCTGATTCATCTCGGCCTCAACTCCACTTACCTGCCCATTCACCATCATCTTCAAATCCTTACTTATTAAAAATCTGTCCACCTCTTCCTTAAATTTACTCAATGACTCAGCATCTGCCATTGTCTCGAGTAGTGAATTCCACACATTCACGATCCTTTGAAAGAAGCAGTTTATCCACACCTCGTTTTCAAATCTGCCACACCTTATCCAAAAATTATGACCTCTTCTTCTATATTTCCCTACAAGAGGAAACATCCTCTCCAAGTTTTCTTTGTCAATTCTCTTCATCATCTTGGACAACTCAAGTCAATTTTCTCTCATTATTCCGAGTTCCAGGGTGTATAGGCCTAAACTGCCCAATCTCTTTTCACGAGACAAACATCTTAGACCCAATTTCACCAATTGGAGGCAAAGGGCCGGGGTGGTTAGCAGGCAGTCTGCGAGGGGTGTTCGAGGAGGATGGATTTCAGAGGTTCCCCTGCAGAATAGGAATCCGCTTCAGATTTTTATTCTGCAGGTTGATTACAGCGCAGATCCGGGATGGATCCGAAGACAGTAAAATGGGATTTGGCGGTAGAGTTGGGCATGCAGTTCATTAAGTCAATGTAAATGCACGCTAATTTTGTCCTTCAATGCTGGAGGGATGGAGTTTAAAAATAGCGAGGTTATGTTGTAACTGTATTAGATTCTGGTGAGGCCACATCTTAAGTACTGTGTACAGTTTTTGTCTCCATACTTGAGAAATGATATATTAGCGCTACAGAGTGCACAGAGAAGATTCACTGGATTGATTCTGGAGTTGAGAGGGTTGATTTACAATGAGAGACTGAGTAGAATGGCTATACTCATTGGAATTCAGAAGAATGATGGGAGATCTTGTAGAAACATATAAAATTATGAAGGGAATAAATAAGATAGAAGCAGAGAGGTTGTTTCCACTGGTGGGTGAAACTGGAATGAGGGCCTCAAAATTAGGGGGAACAGATTTAGGACTGAGTTCAGCAGGAACTTCTTCACACAAATGGTTGTGAATCTGTGGGATTCCATGCTCAATGAAGTAGTTGAAGCTACCCCATTGAATGTTTTTAAGGCAAGGATAGATACGTTTTTGAACAGTGAAGGAACTAATGGTTATGCTGAGTGGGCAGGTAAGTGGAGCTAAGTCTACGATAAGATCAGCCATGATCTCATTGAGTTGTGTAACAGGCTTGAGCGGCTCAATGGCCTACTCCTGTTCTTAGTTCTTATTTTCTTAACCCAGATTGTGCGGCAGAAGTGCTAACCATTTGTGCTAGCCATAATTATCTCAGTCAAAGTGATGGACAGGGGAGTGTGTGGTGAAGATTAATACTTTGGATATCTGTCCTGAGGACATTGGCTAGAGCTACTTGAATGAGATTGACAAGTGGTAAACAAACAACCCCTATAAATTAATTAAGCAGTATTTTAGTGGATGCTCAAAGGTTAAACAGGAAATCCTCGCCAGGCAGCTGCTTTTTTCCGATGGAAAAAAATGGGCAAGTGCTCTCTTTCATGAAGAAAGACAACAACAGGAGAACAGAACGGACAAAGGACTATCACCCCTAGCTGTTAAAATTAGCTTCATCTGTATGCCTGCCCTCAGGGATCGGTAAACCATGCTGACCTGTCACAGGTCATATGCTTTACCTGTCTACTTAGCTCATGCAGCACATTTTAACTATTGCTTTTTAGTAAACTTACTAGCTCTTTTTTTTCCTTACAGCAACCTGCTATCTAACTCCTTGTAAATAACATCCTGAGAGATCTGTTTGTCTTGCCAAGGAACTGGGATAATTGGTGACGGAAGGAAGTGAAGATTATATAAGTAAGGATACACCAGGCCTACTGGAACTGTGGCAATGTAGTGTGTGAATTATGACTGGTTAGTTTAATAACACATTATATCCTAAAGTCGATTTTGCATGCTGTCTCTAAAGGCTACATTAGTGTTTCAGAATCTTCCACTGTGTTCAAATGGCTGAGCCCGTGACAATATAAATTGAATCATAGAATCCTTACAGTGCAGAAAGGAGGCCATTCTGTCCATCAAATCTATATTGATCCTTGGAGAACATTTCACCCAGGTCCATCCTACACAATGTAGGATGGACTCATCTAACCTACACAATAGAACAATTTAATGTGGCCAATCCACCCAGATTGCTCTGGTTTCCTCCCCTATAGTCTAAAGATATGCAGAGGAGAGATGTTTGGCTTAGTCTGGCTGCAGCAGCAGAGGCCTGACAGCTTTCTTTTCTCTGTTAGACGTCTGCTGTTGCACTTGCACAATAGTCCCCTCTACCGGTTGAAGCAGCTGGCTGGTGACCTTAGCCTCTCCCATTGTTTCTCGCTACTACAGACAGTCTAGCCCATTTTTTCATGCACTTTGAGCACAAGATTGGCAGTAAAAACGCACCTAAAAAAATGGATCTGCATCTCTGCCATTTTCACGCCAACTGGATCCTTAGAATTGTTCTCATAAAATTCTGCCCACAAGCTTTGGAATGGAATCTCTGCATGCACACACACTATGTTTAAATAATTGTACTAAAAAGTCAAATAGCCAAATTTGCAAATGACAAAAATTGGGCAGGATTAAAGATAGTGTTGAGCATAACATAAAACTACAACAAGATATTGATCAATTGGATGAATGGACCAAGCTGTGGCAAATGGATTTTAATATCATCAATGCGTGGTGATCCATTCCGGGTCAAAAAAAAGGGAGATCAGGGTATTTTTTAGAAGGCACAAAGTTTAATTCAGTAAATGTCCAATGAGATTTGTGGATTCAGATGCATATTTCCTTAAAATGCCACAAACAGGTGCAATAGTCAAGAAAGTAAACAGCATGTTGGTTTTCTTATCGAAAGAGCTGAAATGCAAGGATGCAGATGTTATGCGACAGTTGTACAAAACCATATTTAGCCCCTTTTAAAGTATTGTGAACACCACAACTTAGAAAGGATGTTTTGATCCTGGAGGGCATTCAATGCAGATTGTACAAGAATGATACCTGGAATTCAGGTTTGAACTCATCCTCAAACAGTGATGGATGCTGATTCAGTTGTTAGATTACGTCTGAAATAGACATTTTTGTTTGAGCAGAGTTATCAAGAGACATAAGAGTTAGGCCACAGATCACCAGTGATCTTGTTGAATAGCAAAGCGAACTTGAAGGGCTGAATGGCCGACTCCTGTTGCTATGTTCTTGTGGTGTAAAAGAAACACACACGCTAGCAGGATCAATAATACTGCCTTTCTGAAATATATATGATGAGCATTTATGCTAGACAAATGACAGAAATTACACTAAAATATCTCTAAAAATGGAGTTAAAAAGGTAAAATGTGGTGAGCTTGACAGATTAACTATTGTGATCTCCAAAATAAAATTTAAAAATAGCCAGTGTCTGGAATGTCCAGTCAAGTTCAGATTTTGTATGCAGCAAGTTTGATTTCCACTGTGGCTCAAACAGCAATTGAATAATGTTCTGTTTGGGAACGATCTTTGTTTTTGAGACAAAGGTTTCTCGGGTGCCAATGCCCTGTTTAGCACAGTATGTTGATGCATTCTACTCAGTCCATACTCTAGTCAATAAAGAATCTTTCCCTCAGTTATGCAGTTTTTACTTGAATTCCAAGTGCCGCAGTGTGGCAGCAATCGTTTTCTTTCTAGATCAAAAAGGAATACCTGCTTTGAAAAGAATAAATATTTTTTATTTCAAAGAATCATATTCTTCATAACAAAAAAAGTGCTTTTGAACCTTCATTTCAGAAGAGAGGTACTCTGTTGTGCTTAAGTGACACAATGACTCATTTAAATAAATATAACTCTGTGTTGTCTGATTATAAGCAGATGAGAAGGGTTTGGTGGAACACAAATTCATGCGATGTGGGCATTACTGGCTTGGTCATCATTTGTTTCCTCAGGAAGGTGGGGGAGGGGTATTCATGTGTCCTCTTCTTTATCATGTCCATAGATCAGTGGGGCAAGTAAAAGCCGGCAAGAGGAGTGAAGAAGGATGTGATATCACAGGTAAGTAACTGATCATGCCATCACAGAATCTAAAGCATGGAGGCAGCCTTTTTGGCCCAAACTGGTCCATGCCAAATAAAATGCCCATCCAAGCTAACCCCATTTACTTGCATTTGGCTCTTATCTCTTTAAATCTTCCCTTTCCATGTATCTGTCCAAATGTTTTTTAAATGTTGTCAATGTTCCCTCCTCAATCATTCCTCCGGCAGCTTATTCCACATATGCATCACCCTCTGTGTAAAAAAGTTGCTCCTCAGGTTCCCATTAATTCTTTCCCCTCTTAGATGTGTCATTCTCTTTTCTCCCTTTTCTGACTCTATTCTACCTTTGCCAACATTGGAAGTGAAAGCTAATTAAGAAAACAAAAATTGTGGAAAGTTAAGATTAATTGTTAAGAAAAAAACACATTTAAATTCTAAATTAAATCATTTTTAATTAAATAAAACAAGGATGCAGGGCCAGGTTGTAGCTACAACATATGGGAACTGGTGGACCCCATTGCTGTTTATTGCGACTACGTCCGTGACAAATGTTGGTTGCTTGAGGAATTTCAGCTCAGATTTAGTGAGCTGGAGTGTGAGCTTCAGACATCGCAACACATCAGGGACAAAGAGAGCTACCTAGATGTTATATTTCAAGAGATAGTCACACCCCTTAAATTAACTGCCTTATTCTGTTAGTGGTCAGGGACAGGAGGCTGTGAGAGGTATAACTGCAGGAGACTCAGCTTTTGCTCTTGCCCAACAAGCTGGAAATTCTTGCCCCCTTTGTGGACAAAAGCAGGGACAGTATGGAGGATGAGCAAACTCATCACGGCACTGTGGTACAGAAAGCATTTCAAGTGGAGGATTGGGGGATAGAAAAGATAAATGTAGTTGTGGTTGTAAATAGTATAATCAGGGGAATAGACTTTTGCTATAGTCAGCATCAAGAGTCTCAAAACTATGTTACCTGCCTGGTGCTAGGGTTTGGGACATCTGCTCTGTGTTGGAGAGGAACTTGCAATGGGAGGACGGGGAGGGGAGGATCCAGTGCTCATAGTCCATTATAGGTACATGTGAAGTAAGTAGAAAGAGAAAGGAGGTTCTGTATAGGCAGTTTGAGGAATTAGGCACTAAATTTAGGAAGAAAACCTGTAAGGTTTAGTTAGTTAAATTAATTAGTTTAAATTAATTAATTTAATTAGTTGGGGGCACAGTGGGTTAGCACTGCTGCCTCACATGCACCAGGGACCTGGGTTCGGATCCTGGCCTCAGGTCACGGTGTGGAGTTTGCACGTTCTCCCCGTGTCTACATGGGTTTCCTCTAGGTGCTCCAGTTTCCAAAGATGTGCAGGTGGATTGGCCATGCTGAATTACATTACATTACATTACATTCAAAAGATGAATATGTGGTGGGAGAAATGGGTTTCGGTTTGTGGGGCATTAGCATCAGTAATGGGGTAAGTAGCACTGCTCTCTCACAACGCCAAGGACCTGAATTCAGTTCTAACCTTGGGCGACTGTTTGTGTGGATTTTGCACATTCTTATAAAAGCTGCGTGAGTTTTTTGGGGTGATCCAGTCTCATCCCAAAGTCCAAAAATGTGCAGGATAGTTGGAATGGCTGTAGTAAATTGACCCTTAGACCCATCTTCGGGTGTGAGAACTTCTAAAATCGGGCGTGAGTCGAATAGTGCCATCTGTGCCCACCTCTGCACCGTTTCCCCATTACCAAGGCCTGAAAATGGATGTGATTTGAACCATGCCCAAGACAGGCACGGTGGCCATTTAAATGTACTTCTATGCATTTAGATTGAATTAATGAGCTGCATGTCCAGCTTTACCAGCATTTCCCACTTTACCATAGTGTTCGCCAATCGGGAATTGGTGCGAAACATTCATGCTCCATAAAAGTCCAATTCAGGCGCTCCATCAGTGAGGGTTAGTGAGGAGGTAAGTGCATGGCATCTGATGGCTCTCTGCTGCTCACAAATGCCTTTTCATTGCAGCCATTTTCTTTCTCGGTTCTATGGTGAGTGTGTGCGAGGTTGTTGCTCAGCAAGGTGTCCAATGTCTGACTTGCAGCACGGACCAAGGTCCTAGCACTGACCTCAGATCTTATTTCTTCCTTGATGATAGGTTCAAACATTTCCCTACTATAGAAGTTAAGCTAACCAGCCTATTGATACCTGTTTTTATCTATCTCCTTTTTTTAAATAATGGCATCACATTTACTGTTTTCCAATCAGTGGGAGCCACCCCAGTGTCCAGCGAATTTTGATATATTACCACGAGTGTTTTATCCCCACCATCAATTTTAGTACCCTGGGATGCATTCCATCAGGGCCAGGAGACTTGTCTACTTGTAGCCCTATTAGCAAGTCCAACACTACCCGTTTAATGATAACGATAGTTTCTAAGTCTTCACCAGCCATAGCCTTGTTGTATCAATTTTTGACATGTTATCCACTATGAACAAAATACCTGTTCATTGCCTCTGCCATTTCCTCACTTCCAGTTATTACATCCATCTTCTCATCCTCTAAAGGACCAATGTTTATTTTAGCCACTCTTTTTCATTTTATATACTTGTAGAAACTTTTACTATGTTTTTATATTCTGAGCTAGTTTACTTTCCAAATCCATTTTACTTTCCTTTATAGTTTTTCTCATGGCTTTCTATTGACTTTTAAAGATTTTCCAATCCTCTAGTTTCCCACTAATCTTTGCCACTTTGTATGCTTTTTCTTTCAATTTGATACCCTCCTCTATTTTGTTAGATATCCATGGCTGATTATCTATTTTTCTACAGTTCTTCCTTGTCACTGGGATATACTTTTGCTGAACATTGTTCAATTCTCGCCTTCGGTATCTATGTGTAATTTGAAAATTCTCCCCATGGGTTTCTTCTGGATGCTCCAGTTTCTTTCCACAGATGTGCGGATTAGGTTGTTTGGTCATGCAAAACTACATTTCAGTGTCAGGGGGTTACAGGGATAGGGTCTGGGTGGGATTGTTGTCACTGCAAGCTCCATAGGCCAAATGGTCTCCTTCTGTTCTGTAGGGATTCTATGATTCTATTCTATGATCTTCTAGTTTATCTTATGCTGGGTGCCACTTGTTAATAACTGCCAGGCATTGTGTAGACAAGAGGGGACACGAAACTCCACAAGATTCCCTGAGAACACCATCTTTGTGTCTCAGCTTTCCCTTGGTCCATGACTGCAAGAGATGTGTTTTTCTGAAGAGAGTGAGTGGCTACCATGTGTCCTGTTGCTATGCCTAGAAACCTCAATAAGAGTTCTATAATATTCTGAAAAGTACCACTCCTACATTTGTACACTGCACATAAATACAATTCACGTATGCATGTTATGTAGAGGAATAACTTTACTGACCATCTTTATTTAATGTATCACTCATCTCCAAGAAATGTATTAAACTTTTATCAATTTTTATTCTCTTTCTGCAATAGTGTGTTGTGTATTTAAGCAGAACCTTTTGATGAAACATTTTAATGATGCCATTTTTATTCAGAACATCTTCCCAAACTCAATATGGCACAGACTTTGATGAAAGGCCAAAAAAAATCTGAAACGTTAAAATTGTTTTCCTCTCCACAGATGCTGCCAGGCCTACTGAGTATTTCCAGCAGTTTCTGTTTACATTTCAAATTTGCAATGAACTGTAGTATTCTGTTTTTGCAAATAATGGTACAGCAATTCCAAAAGTTGCAGTTATTTATACACAGACCTAAAGCCAAACATTAATAATAAATAAGCAAACAACTAAATCAATGCATATATAAATATAAAATTTTTAAAAGAAATGCAGCTGTTTTTGCCATTTAACAACATGATGAACTGTAAAAGAATTGCTTCCTCTAATCTCACACACCTCTGTGTTGCCTTTACCAATATTTAATGACTGTTATGGTTAAATGTTTGCAAGTGCATAATGTTTTTAAATTGCTGCAGAGAAGATTCTTATTCTATTTGTTGTTTTTTAAAGTGGTTATTATGCATGCTCCTGTGGACTAAGGTTGCACGAAGAATCACAAGGTAATCTTGATAACTTAGCATTAAACAAGAAGCAAATGATGGGAGCTTTTCCACAAAGTAGGCTTGATAACTTTAACACTGGGAGCTCTTCCACTATTCTACAGTCTGATCTAAGACTGCCCAATTGGGCCCCATACTGGGAGGAACTAATTGCCTGGGAGGTCATCAGACCCACACTCTTTAGGGGGAACCCAACGTATAATATAGACATATATTAGAGGCTCAGCTATACAACAGCGATAAAAGAATGAAAAGGTTGCCGTGTGGTGGGCTACTTAACCAGTTGGTGGAGTTTCATGAGATAGGTACTGCTTGTTTACACTGCAGGATGGAAGAGATGGAAAAACCTACAAATGTTTCCGGCAATGTCACCACATTATACACAGAGATACACTTGTTTATAATACGCAGCATGACTGTTCAGAAAGACCTTTTACACAAGTAGTAAGTTCTAAATATTCCTAATTCCATAATTTCCTCAAGGATTTTCCATGCTTGTTTATCAATAAACAAGAAGTAAATTTAAATTGGAATACGTACAAATAATTCTATAAGTTCATATACTTTAGCATTATATCAAGTTTATGGCTTGAATTGTATTATTTTACAAAATTAAATTTTTATATGCACTAATCTCATTTCAAAAATGTATCATTTTCACCCTCTACACAACAAATCCTGCTGTAACATCGAAATATGAGTTTTTTGATTTTCAATAGACTAAAGGCGGATTTAATAGATAAAATGAGTTGCACAGTGATCACAGTGAGATCACTGAAAAACACACCTTCCATGATGGTGTGTTTTTCCACCAGTGGGATATTCTAGTTGATGGTATTTTAGATGGTTCACCCCCACCACCATCATAGAACCTGCCTTTGGCTAAACGAGAAGTGCTGGAAAATTCCACTCAAAGCTTCTCCAGAAAAAGAAGTTTTAGAAAACATAAAAGAGGTGAATTTTCCAGAAAGAAAATAAGTGCCCAACAGGAGGGGAAAAGAAACAAGAGATTTTCCCGCCAGTTTTTTGGGCATGTATATGGGCATGTGCACCATTTTCTGTGCTTGGTCCGGGGTGGTGGTGGTGGTGGTTGTGGTGGGGGGAGGCAGAGTGGATCTTAATAGCCTTAGTCTCACCAACGAGGTTATCACAAGTGATCCCTATCGATAAGAATCAGATTTAATCCCCGCTGATGGAAACCTCTCTCGGTGGGGACGGAGAGCTGGCAATATTAGTGAACCTGGCCAATTCTGACCATGCCTCGCTAATGGCATAGAAATTGAGAATTCTATATGGTATCAACCTTGTGCTCTTTCCCAGCGCAAGACTGATTATATTTTTAAAAAATGGCCCAGGAAAATTGCGATCAGCTGGAAGTCAGTTATGACTTGCACTGTAGGGCCCCCCAGCTCACATTTCCTGACCCACTGTGGACTGGAAAAATAGTACCCTAAATAATTCACCATGAATATTCAATGTAATTCTGAGCACAATCAGGATGATTTAGCAACTGTTGTTGAATCGTTGACTAACATCTTGTATCTCACTGTTTCTAGTTTTGCAAACATGGGAAGTACTTTGCTTGTTTTAAGTTTGATACAATTCCTCAACTAGGACATATATGGTCTTTATTCCTTGCACTATGCCAGGATTAAAACTTATATACCACATTTTTATATTAGGCAGAACATTGTTCTATCGTTGTAACAGCGTGCAAGGCAAGCTTGACCCATTGCTAAATTGTTCAAGACGCCTTAACCTTCCAGGGTAATCTGAGGAAAGCTCCCTTAGTGTCCCAAACAACGGGGGTGATTCTCCCAAAATATTCAAAGTGCCGAACTTGCGTAAAAACTGGTGTAACGCCTATCAATTTTTTTTTTAGGAAAGATTTTTTTTTAGCAGGAATTTCCCACACTGTGCATTGCAGAGTACTTCAGAAAGATGCTTGCTGAAAATCTGTGGATGGGGTCTATTCCCACTGGAGAGGCTGGCAACATGGTGCTGAGCAGGCCACTGAAGTGAACCACTCCTAGTGGAATGGTGGTGTGTGTGTGTGTGTGTGTGTGTGTGTGTGTGGAAGAGTGCAGGAGATCGAGGGGGTTGAGCAATAGTAAGCCTGAAGACTTCAGTCTCAGGCCCACTAACAATATGAAGTACAAATTTTAATAATTAGTTGAATGAATTTCCAGATTGTTGTTGTGCAGGTTGAGATTGGAAATAGATGTGGAGCTGATTACGTTAGAAATCCTGGCCCTGGAGATGTGCAGGGGCCGTAGTACCCAGCAGGGAGCCTGCTAAATGGCCTCCATTGATACCTCCCAGCCCATTGCGCTGCTAGAGCAGTGCAACCCCCAATATTTATGTCTCATCGAGCGTTACTGGAAATTAATTATCTTTTCTTGCTGTTTCATAGTATTTCTGCAGGGCAAAAGTAGGGATGGCATTTGGTCCATCAAGCCTACACCAACAATCCCGCCCAGGCCCTATTCCCATAACTACCCACACATTTACCCTGTTAGTCTTCCTGACAGGGACAATGTCCCATGGCCAATCCACCTGACCTGCACATCTTTGGAGTGTGGGAGGAAACCGGAGCACCTGGAGGAAACCCACGCAGTGGCCCAAGACCAGAATTGAACCTGGGTCCCTGGAGGTGTGAGGCAGCAATGCTAACTACTATGCCACCTTGCCGTATCAGATCCTGCTGTGCAAAAGTAAATGCAGTTTGTCCAGTTAACAACAGTGATTACATTTTATTGGAGAAGTACTCTATTAATTGTCCAGCGTGGGATTTTGAAATTAAGTGAAGAATTTAGCCTGTAAGTTGCCTGAAACATGCTCAAAACAGAGTTTTAGTTTGAAAACTGAAATCTTGATATAGCTCTTAGCTGTCAAACTGGATGCTGGATGTGACGGCAAAGCAAACATCTCAGCCTCAACAAGAGCAGTTTGTATCTATGGAGTATCTTTAATGCAGTAAAATGTCCTAAGGAGTTTCATTCGAGCATGACAATGATACTGAGCTACATAAGGAGATATTAAAAATAAGCAGCTAATCAAACACTGGTCATAAAAGCATTTAAGCTAATGAACAGATAATTTTAAGAAATTAGTTTAAAGGCTGTGCATGCAATGAGTGCATTTTTATTGGTTGTGAGAAGCCACTTGGGAGCTTGAGCCCCAGAAACAACCCAGAGGATTACATAAATTACAAACTGTATACACACACTGTGTGAGGAAGTACCCAGCCAATGTTGTTACCTCTTTGAAAATGCACAAGATGGGATACAAATTGGAATGCACTATGTTTCTCTTTGGGCATAAATGGAGCATTTCTAAACCAACTGAAGTTGACATGCACAGGAGTTGATTCCGCTGATAAATTAATTGGGCCCAATGTTTAAGCTTCCAAAGAAAACATTTAAAACTGGTAAGGGACGGCACAGTGCTCAGCAGTTAGCACTGCTGCCTCACAGCCCCAGGAACCTGGGTTCAATTCCCATTTTGGGTCACTGTCGATGTGGAGTCTGCATGTTCTCCCTGTCTCTGCGTGTGTTTCTGTTGGGTGATCTGGTTTCCTCCCACAATCCAAAAGAAATGGTTGTTAGGTGCATTGGCCATGCTAAATTCTCCCCCACTGTATCCGAACAGGTATCGTATTGTGGTGACTAGAGAATTTTCACAGTAACAGCATTGCAGTGTAAGTGTAAGCCTACTTGTGACACCAATAAATAAACTTTAAAATTGTATGTATTAAATCAAGGCCTTATGCATGTTGAAGGACTTCTTCCCAGAATTAGTCACCACTGTTCATTGGTTTGCATTGTTATCAATGGAAGGTACTTATTAAATTCTAGGATATATTGGCCATAATTTTCTAGCCATTCACATCCTGCTGTCACCTCTGTAAGTGAGGACAGAGAATTTGGTGCCTGGTCGAATTTCCACTCCATGCAACAGGACCAGAAAATCCCACCGGAGTGAATGACCGGAAAACTCCATTCATTATTTCTATGGACTTAATTTATAGTTTCACAATTTTTATACTAGTCCAATCAAGATCTGAATGGTATAGCACATTAATGGTTTCTCTTTCAGCTTCAGTCTTTTGGCCTTCAAGCTTCACACCTCTCTCAGTGTCTTTCTCTTTCTTCTTTGTCTCTTGCCTTGTTTTGTTCCTATTTTCTCTCCATTGTGTGGATATACAGAGTGAGAGTTGAATTCATCCTGATTTCATTTGATTTATTATTATCACATGTATTGGGCTACAGTGTTAAGTATTGTTTCCCAGGCATTATACAAACAAAGCATATCATTCATAGAGTTTATAGGGGAGAAGGAAAGAAGAGGGTGCAGAATATAGTGTTACAATCATAGTTAGAGTGAAGAGAAAGATCAACTTAATATTTGGTAGATCCATTTAAATATTTGATAGCAGCAGGAAAGAAATTGTTCTGGCTCTCAACAAATTAACCTTTTCTTGTTTCCAATCATCTTCAGCTCTATTCTTGAGTCTATTTTCATCAACTGACCAGAAATAATTTAGATTGCAGCTGAAAATCTTATATTTTTATTTAAATAATGTTCTTTGGATTGACTGTGGTGCCTCAGTGCTTTTACATGCCATGATATCTTCTCTGATAGAGAGAGACATCTACATTATATTCTCAAACAAACAGTTTTTTTTTACAGAAAGCCTTCAAGGTTTTGTTCTTTTGCTGTATGTATGCTTTTTTGACTTGACATAAATTTTCCAGAATCCCTCTGCCTTGGCATCTTTCTTATACTTTGTTGTTAAGTTTTTCAATTTTGCTATTCTACAGTGTGTCAAGTTAGAATAAACTACATGATCAGATCTTAACTTCTTATGAGAAAATTAGATTTTAATAATTAGCATTCTTGTTAGTAGCTTAATAATCTTATATTGGTATCACCATGTTTAAAATAAGAGGTTAGTGTTACGCGTAAGAAAAGGGAATGCTGCACATGTAGGATATATTTGCAAGTTATTCTCCCCAAAAATAATTTATAGCTTTATATTGCAACATATTATCTTTGCATCATTAATTGCAATTTACTTCATGCTTCTTTTTAAAATATGCCCCTTGCTTCTTTCACTTCAAAACCTTGGGCTGTACAATACAAGCCTCAGCAGAATTTGTGATCACATGGAGGTTGGAGGATGCAACAATGAGCTATTAATTATGTTTAAGTCCTGTCTTTCAGCTCCATGCTAATTAGATTGTGTCAACTATTACTGAATAATAATTCAATAAAGATTGATAAATTGATGACATGCATTCTAGCTTTGTGTCAACTGAAGTTAATTGAAAAAGATAAGAAAATAATTATTGGAGCTTTCCTTCTCTAGGTGTCTTTTTCCAAAGTAATAGATCCCATTGCAACAATTGAAGAAGAGGGTTGAGTTTTCCTTTTATACTGCCCTACAGTCAAATCTCAACTAATATCACTAAATAGATCAACTGGTTATTTACATCATACAGGATCTTACCATGTGCAAATTGATTACAGCATTTATCTACAACAGTGATACTTTTCAAATGTATTTTGGGGCAACAGTAGTTGATACTGGTTCCTCACAGCACCACGACCTGGGTTTGATTGTGGCCTTGGGTGACTGTCTGTGTGGAGTTTGCACATTCTCCCCATGTCTACATGGGTTTCTTCCATGTGCTCTGGTTTCCTCTCGCAGTCCAACATTGTGTAAGTTAGGCCTCCTTCTGCACTGTTCTATTAAGTTAGCAGTTGCGAATACTTTGAGATCCATACAAATTGAACTTCTTTCATTCTTATAGAATGACCTGAATTTCTACCATCATTGAATCTCTATCTACTAAATTCTGCCCACCAATGCAGCGCTTGCTATTTTGCTGGAATGGAACAGGTCGTGGTTCACGCGTGTGTGTTTCACTGAGGTGGCTATTTTACCTATTAGTTATTTCACACCATTGTTGTAGTGTGAAACCTCTGCAGTTTGCAGAATAGGCCAAGCAAGATCAGGGTGAATTTTGCAGATCCATTTGGATAACCAGGATACTTCTTCAGAGAGGGAAGACCCACCGTTTGGATCTGATCCCAGGACAGCTCTGGGGGATGTAAGGTACTCTCTGGAATAGGTCAGGTATACTTGACCTATTGTTAAAAGTAGATATAAGCATATGTAAAAAGTGTGTTTACTAATTACTGTCAAGCTCATTGGAACTGTCAGCTATCCTGTCAAAATCAATGGTTAAAAGTATCAGGAATATCTCAGTATTCATAATCAAAACATTGACTTTATTGTCTCTCCACAGATGCTGTCAGACCTGCTGAGATTTTCCAGCATTTTCTGTTTTTGTTTCAGATTCGTGCATTCGCAGAATTTTGCTGTGGACAGGTTTGTGTTGTTTTCCTTAGAACAAAGGAGGTTAAGTAGTGAGCTAATTGAGGTGTACAAAACTATGAGCAACCTAGATAGGGTAGTCAGAAAAAAATGTTGTCCCCTGTCGAGGACTCAATTAACAGAGTGAATGGATTTAAGGTGATTGAAAGCAGCTGTGACAATACTGTGCCTTTAAGAAATATGTTCTAATTATGATTCTCTGCAGAATGTTTCTAGCATTTTATTGGAGCCATTATGTCTGTTGCCTCTTGTTATTGAACGAATATAATTGATAGCATGTTTGTTTTAATCTGAATGAATGCAGTGTTCTAATGTTTTAGTGTCCTCAAGGGATTGCAGAGATAGAGTTTGATTGGGATGATTAACAGATTAGGTCATATGGCTGGGGAAAGCTAGGCTTTATTAATGGATTCCTATTCAACTGTTTCTAAATGTTGTATGGAATTGAGAAAGAGAGGTAACCTTCCCTGCCTGAAGTCTGAAGATTGGAAGCTGCTAGAGACTAGATTTACTTCTCTATTTTGCTGTCTTGAAACTGTATCCTTTTCTGAAGATGGCTGTTTGGATTTCTGTCTATAGGTGTTAAAAGTTGGAAATCTCATATCACGTGAACATGCCTGTTTAGTGCTAACTAATTCTGAAGAAGTGTAAACATCTGTGTGATATTGCTTTAAAATGGGATCAACAGAGGTAAGAAGTTAAGAACTGTTAAATGTCATACTGAAGTCTTGTAATTGGTAAAATGTTGCGCTAATTCTTTTTGTTATATTCTAACTTTTTGTTATATTCTAATTATATTCTCTAATATAAACTATGTTTGATAAAAGCTTCCTAGTAGGTCACTTGAATCTTGCCTAAAGTGAAACACGTTATGCTCACCAATATCAAAATCAAATGTGGAACTTAGGGTCCAGGCTAACTTCACAAAGCAACTCAGAGTTTCAGATCTGGCTCTTAATACAGGATTAGAGGGAACACAAGAAACATCTTTTTCATGCAGGAGGCTGTGGGCACCTGGAATTCTCTACTTGGTGGTTGAGGATGATATGCATAACTCATTTAAAATGTAGCTGGATATGCAGTAATTTACAAGCCTCAAATGATACAAAGTGGGATGAACTGCTCGTTTATTTTTCTCCTTTATGACACAGACACAATGGGCTGAATGGCTTCTTTTTGGACAGTAATTTTCCTATGGTTCAGTTTTCAGATTGTTTTTAGAAATACCTTGTCTGGAACCACAGGGAGGGTTTAGATTGTCACTTAGAGAAACACTGTAGATCCATTCTGTCAACAACTAACTACACATTCTCGATCATCCTTGGGGATTTGTGTCCCACATTAAAATATAAAGCCCATGTCTTTTTGAAGTCCAGTGTTTCTGTGTATTCTTTGATGTTTCTGTTCTCCATCATTATAATAGCAACAGGTGCCTGCCTAATAAGCAACACCCTTACAAGGATAAATACTCTTACTTCACAGAAGTTGATCCCCTTTGGAGAAGCCATGCCAAATCCCCAAAGAGGACTACATCACTTCATAATCTGTTAAAAGTATTGGGAAGGTGTTAACTGTTCTTCATTAATGCTTAGAAGTTTATTAACAGAAAGATCTGACACCAAGTGAATAATTAACAAGTTATTTATTTAACCAACTGTGAACTTTAACTAAACAAGTAAACTAAAATAAGTTTGACTGGGATGATATTCAACTAAATACAATGACCATTCATTACCAACAAAAATAATTGTAATTTATTATTGGCTAGCTTCACAACTCCAGGCTCCTAGGTTCGATTCCCACACAGGTCACTGTCTGTGTGGAGTTTGCACATTCTCCTCGTGTCTGTGTGGGCTTCCTCCGGATACTCTAGTCTCCTCCTCCACGTCAAAGATGTGTGGGTTAGATTGATTGGCCATGCTAAGAAATTGCACCTTAGTATTTAAGGATGCATAGGTTAAAGGGATTAGTGGGTATAATATGTAGGCGTATGGGGGTAGGGCCTAGTGGGATTATGTTCAGTGCAGACTTGATGGGCTGAAGGGCCTCTTTCTGCACTGTAGAGTTCTATGATGAGTCTAGCCTCTCTCAAAAGATATACAAACATATTTTATGGCTTCAGAAAAAACTTGAGAGTTCTCGGCGCGGGCTCGTTGGGCCGAAGGGCCTGTTTCCCGTGCTGTGTTGTTCTTTGTACTTTTGTTCTTCTGATGATTCTGCTGTCTGTACGCCCTGAGTTGGTATCCTTTTGTTAGGTAGATGGAGAGTTCTCTTAAAAGATTTTTTTTAGTTGGCAGGGGGCTGTTTGTCCTTCTGCAGGTGTTTAGAGGTGGCAGCCCTTTAGCTAAGCTGCAGGTGGACAATTGAGTTCCTCTTTACAACACTGATGACCCATCAAGTTTTCTACACCAGGATTGACCTGATGTTGTCAAATTTGGCAGGTCCCTTATAGCTGGGTTTCTTGTTTAAACTGGTAGGCTGTCAAAATGCAAAAGTCTGCAAAGCCTATTACCAAGACAGCCCTGATGCTTAGTCCTTGTTACAAATGTTGCAATCTGTGTACCCTTAAGGCAGGTGCATTTTAAACATCCAAGAACTGAACACAAAAACCAGCTTTTAAAGAGATTTCACAAACTTAACTTCACGACAACATAAAGAAGTTTAACAGCTTGAACCAACACAAAATCTGATCTGGAATGTCTTAGCATTCCTTATGAGGATCTGAAGAATCTGTATCTAAAGATTTTAAGTGGAATATTTCAATTTCAATTTTTTTATGCCAAAACTATTCAGTCTCCACTAAATACATTTTATAATTTTCTTTCATTTTCATTACCATTCAGATCTGCTCTCCTTGCTAAACTTTGTAAAGATCTTCAAACAAAAAAAATTCTTAAGAACTGTTCAAGGCAATCCAGCAAAATCCTCATGGCTTTATTATTTATGGTGCAGGGCTGAGTAAATTGAATTGCTTCTTTACTCTGAGACTACTAATGATAGAAAATGATACCATTCCAACAAAATGACACAAGTTCTGAGAGGCAGAATGAAGAGGCTAATGGGAAATCTTTTCAACTCTTGCATATTTAAACTGGAAATTGAGGTATTTGTAGAGATTAGGTTGATCTATTTAATCACGTATGAGGAACAATTGAGCTTAGGATCTGCAAGCTATACACCTTTCGCATATTAGTTGCAGTAAGAGTAGGTCAGATGTACTGCTGAGAGTTGGGATAGAACTGGTAGCAGAAATTGAGTCCAGACTGGCAATAAGGCTCACATCAAGTTGTCAGTTAGAGGCAGATTGAGAGACTGGTTTCTGTGGTTTGTATACCACGAGTGGCATGGTGGCAGAGTGATTACCACTGCTGCCTCACAATACCAGGGACTCGGGTTTAAATCCAGTCTCTGTGACTGTGCAAACTCCACACAAACACAT
This sequence comes from Sphyrna mokarran, assembly GCA_024679065.1. Lineage (NCBI taxonomy): Eukaryota > Metazoa > Chordata > Chondrichthyes > Carcharhiniformes > Carcharhinidae > Sphyrna > Sphyrna mokarran. The sequence goes on from JAGIQG010000007.1 coordinate 103,736,511, forward strand.
TCTCATTGTGTCTGTATGGGTTTCCTCCAGGTGCTCTGGCTTCCTTCCACCCTCCAAAGCTGTGTGAGTTGGGCTAGTAGGCCATGCTAAATTGCTTTGTAGTATCAGGGGCTAGCAAGATAAATGCGTGAAGCTATGGGTGCAGAGCCTGGGTGGGATTGCTGTCTGCATAAAGACGACGAGCCGAATGATCTCCTTTTGCTTCTTTTAAAGATTCTATGATTCTATACATTGATTCGCTCTTCCTCTGTATTGTCGGTCAATGAGCATCTTGGGTCAAAAGGCTCATTGTGTATTTTCAACACGTCTATTTCCATACAGTTACTTTCAAATCCATAAAATAAGCTATGCATTTATTTTTATTTAACCATATGATCTAAACTTCAAAGTCGAAGAAACAAAATGGTCCCTAATTCTGTTAGTTAAATATGACTCAGTTGTAGCACTCCCATCTCTAATCAAAATGCTTAGGGGCTCAACTCCTGCTCTGGGGGCTTGAACACAAATTAAAGTTACAGAAGGAGTGCTGTCTTTAGAATGATGTCCCATTCATTTAAACATTTTGGATTGGAATAGAAGGTTAGCTGCATCCCAAATAAGATTGGGGGATTTTGTGGATGTTTTGTCAGTATCTTTTTGACCTTCCTTCCCCTGTGGTTGCTGGGAGCCTCCTCTCAGCAGGAGCAGACATTGACGATGAAATCCAGCATTAAATTCAGTGCAGTTTTCAGACGCCCGAGAAATAGATTGTTTGAAGACCGAGACCTAAATTCCAGCACTAACTGATAACCTGCAAAGCAGCCGTGGTCCGGTCCTGTATCAGAAACATGGACAATATAAAACAGATACTTCAAATCGTTGGAGGAATATCACTAATGAAAGCTTCACAAAATCCTGCAAATCTGCTGGCAGGATAGGCATACGTATGTGAACATCCTCTCCCAAGCCAATATCCCCAGCACTGGTCACATTCAAATAGCTGCAGTGAGCAAACCACATTGTTCAAATGACTGACACAAGAGTCTCAAAACAAGTTCTCTACTCCAAGCTCCGCAATGGCAAGCGATCACTCGGAGGGCAGAGGAAATGTTACAAGTACTCCAGCCTTCCTAAATAAATGCAACATCACCATCAACGTGTGGGAATTTCTCGCCTTGGAGTGCACAGACTGAAGAAGAAACATCCTTGAAGGTGCGCATCACCGGACAGAACACATGAAGGCCAGACGTAAACAATGGAAAAAGAGAGCATAGCACCAAGAGCATCCCATCCACCCAGCTCATCAAACACTTCCTACCAAATCTGTGACTCCAGGATTGGACTATTCAGCCACTGCAGAACATCCCAGTGTACAGGCAAGTTATCCTTATCCCTATGGGACTGCTGAAGAAGGATTACATAGACATGAGGCCTGTTTTACCTTCAAGTTGCATCAGGCATGAGGCAGGTAGCACGATCCATGCCCACCTCCATGCTGGCTCCTGCTTTACTGAGGCCCAAAAATGGTCGCGATTCGGACTGCATCCAAAATAGGCAATGACGGCCTTTTAAATGCAATTGCACACATTTAAATTGACTTTATGGGTTGCACGCCTAACCTTACCAGCACTTCCCCCTTTACTAACCTGTTCGCCCATCCAGAATTGGTGTGAAACAGACATGTCCAGAGAAGTCCAATTTGGGTTCTCTGGTTAGTGAGGAGGTAAGTACCAAGAGTCCGACGGCTCTTTGCCTGAGATCGGTGAGGGGGAATGGGGCCCACTGCCACTCTGCCTGAGATCGGTCAAGGGAAAGAAAGGCCCACTGCCATTCAGCCTGTGATCGGTGATGGGGAAAGGATTCTTCTGCCACTCTGCCTGAGATTGGTGAGGGGGAGGGGGTCACGCTGTCACCCTGCCTGAGATCAGTGAGGGGCAATGGGGGCCCGCTGACACTCTGTCTCAGATCGTGGGGGTAAGGAGGGAAAGGGGCCCATAATCAGTCTGGGGAACAGAGGGGTTGTGGCAATAAGTAATATTGTAGGACAGGGGTAATGTCTTTGGGGGCCAGGGGAAGCATTATCCAGCCCAGAAGTGATATGGCAGGGGAGCTGCCATCTATCTTTTTTTTCTGCATGTGCGTAGTTGGAGGCACCGATCAGAGCTGCAGGATTTTGGATGCGTTAAGCCCTACCCACAGGCTTGTGCAGCACGATTCGGAATTGCTGATGACATCTTTGCAGACCGAGTGCATATGGGGGTGCCTGAGAAGGGCCTTAAAGTCGGATCTGAAACACTCCCAGTTTCAAGTCCATCCAGAACTTAGAATCAAAATGGTAAAATAGGATCCATGGTGTGAGAGGGTGAGGTTGGAAATTATATAATGATGTTTAACATAAAAAGAGAGGTAATACTAAATAAACAAATCAAACTCAAACAGAATAAACTATCTGCTTCAAATGGATTGCACATTTTAAAGAGCCTGAGGAAAAGATCACAGAAACATTCTGAGACATATTTAATAATTCGCAAGAAGCAATAGTGTTGGTGGACTATTGAATAGTTAACGTTATAGCTACACCTAAGGAGGGAGATGGGACATGTCCAGGGAACTATGGACCAGTCAGTTTAATAATGGTCGTTTGGAAAATAAAGGCATCTCGATTAATTGAACACAATTGAAAAATATCTAAAACAAATTTACCAGCATGGATTTCAAAAGCTTTGATTAACTACACTAGTTCTCTTAAGAGATAACAGAGCAAATGGATAAGGGACAAGATTTTCCAACCCCGCTTATTGGGAGGATATTCCAGTCCCATCGAAATCAACAACGTTTGAGTGAAATGCCAAAACCAGATCTGTCACACTGAGATCGGAAATTCCCGGTCAAGAATAATGGAGTAGATAAAATGGGCAGAATCTTAACTGAGAAGGGTTTGGGTGCATGTGTGGGATTAAATCCTCTAAGGTGATGATTTGATAATGATGAAGGGCGAGAAAGATATTGAATTTACTGGCTGTTCACACTGGCAGAATCCCGCTAATCATGTACCTTTAACATGGGAGGGGTGCATTCAACAGGAAACTCCACTGACAATGACTGGACTGGAAGATCTCTCTGGTGGTCAATGTGGGTGGCAAGGAAAATCCTTCTCCTAGATTTTATATTGAAAGACAGTGTGGACTGAAAAATATCAGGCAGCTTTCAAAAAGTTGAGGTCCAAAGTAATAGGTAGATCTTGATTGCAGTTTTAAACAAGTAGCCGTTGATGTGACAATGGGATGGGTACAGGAAGACAATTCTAGAATAAAGAGACTGATCAGGTATTGCCCCAAAAACCTCAACAAACATTAGAAATGAAGAAGGAAACCTTTGGTTTATTGACTCTGGAACATTGAGACATATATCTCAAAACTCAACCACAAACTGTTAATTTTTGTAGAAAAGTTTAAAGCCTAGAATGTTAGGCTATTGGTAGGGATTTCCTGTATCACTTAAACATCACCACATTCCTTGGAAATAGAACCTGATCCTAACAAACCCTAATTGGGCTAAGAAGATTGACCACGGGATATTTTCTCCCATTTTGTAATAAAATTAGAATTAATCTTATTTCATACCATAAGGAAGAGAAGTATCTTTCTCTGCACCCTAGCTATGACTGTGGCACAACATTCTTCATTCTCTACTTTCCTCTCCATAAATGGTATGCTTTGGCAGTACAGCATGCAAAAAGCAAAACTTTTCACTATGTATTGATATCCATTTGACAATAATAAACCAATCGAATCAAAATATGATGGGAAAAAACATGGACTTACAACTAGAAACATTGTACTTTGAAACAGAATTTTATTTTAAAATTAACACAAAAACCAGAAGATGGCTGGGAATGTACAGTGAGCCATTGACATGAGTGGCTGCAGGGCTTTTCCCTAAGGAGCAATGGACTTCCCCTTATGTTTCCAGACAAGGTACTTCTAAAATAATCCAAAACCTGATTACCATCCCCGGCAATCACAAAGGAATATAATTGTCACCCCATGACAAACAGCCTGATATAATTGCCTAGATCGATTAGTGTATTTTAGTATCCTCTTGGAACACAGAAAGAATGGGGTTAACCATATTACTTGAGAGAGTTGTCATGTGCCTGCAAATATGTGTGTGTGTGCATGTGCGTGTGCGTGTGTGTGTGTGTGGAAAAACAGCAGGACATTTACCACACTAGAGAAAAGGAACTAAGCATCTTTTATAGGAATATCTAAAAACTCTCTCTCACTGTGGAAGTCGATGAACTAACAGCAGTATCACAGCTAGAAGAAATAATTGAAATAGCCTGACAAAACCACAAAACACCTGAACTGAAAATCAACGACTCCTCTGTAAACATCAGTGACGCAGGAACCAATCTGTAACGCTGCAACATTTCTTCATTTATTCCTTGCAACCCCAGGACTGTTTTGTATAGCTTTTCATTTACTTTACTTACAATTGGATGCAGTGCTTACTTCTAATTCGTATGAATGAAGCTGCCTGTGTTTTATCATTTCTCCTCACATTTTTACAGTTAATAAGCTCACTTTATCTTAACGCAAGAAAGCTTGATTAAATTGACTTTTTTAAAAAACATAAGTAATTGGGTCTAAAAAATACGTCAAAGGGAAAGGGGGCCTTGTAAGATTAAATGTTCGTTGCTACCAGTAGAGGGTAAGTTGAATAAAAATACAAGGTCGATCACCCCTCCTTACCAGGATAATTATAGAGGTTTTGATTTGGAAATGCCAGCGTTGGAGTGGGGTAAACACAGTTAGAAGCTTCACAACACCAGGTTAAAGTCCAACCAGTTTATTTGCTAGTAAACCCACAAGCTTTTAGGGTTTGCCCCTTTGTCACCTGATACTTCTTACCGTGTCACCCAGTGATACAGATATATCACAGCTTTGTCCTGCTCTGTCCAGGACTACAAAAAGTTACAAAGGGTTATGAACGAAGCCCAGTCTCTGACACAAACCAGCCTTCCAACCATTGACTCCATCTGTATTTCCTGCTGCCTCAGAAAGGCAGCCTGCATAATCAAGGACCCCACATATCCTGGACATATTCTCTTCCACCTTCTTCTGTCGAGAAAAAGTACAAAAGTCTGAGAAAATGAACAACTGACTTAATTGCTTCTTAATAGCTTTCTCTGCAGAAAATGCAGATGTATGGGATTGAGGGTGATCTAGCGAATTGGATTAGAATTGGCTAGCTGATAGAAGACAAAGGGTGGTGGTTGATGGAAATTATTCATCATGGAGTTCGGTTACAAGTGGTGTACCTCAGGGATCTGTTTTGGGGCCCCTGCTGTTTGTAATTTTTATAAATGATCTGGATGAGGGTATTGAAGGATGGATTAGTAAATTTGCGGATGACACCAAAGTCGGAGGAGTGGTAGATAGTGAAGAGGGGTGTTATAGTTTGCAGAGAGACTTGGACAAGTTGCAGAGCTGGGCCGAGAGGTGGCAAATGGAGTTTAATGTGGAAAAGTGTGAGGTAATTCACTTTGGCAGGAATAACAAATGTGTAGAGTATAGGGCTAATGGTAGGACTCTTAATAGTGTTGATGAACAGAGGGATCTTGGTGTATATGTGCATAGATCCCTGAAAGTTGGCAATCAAGTCGATAAGGTTGTTAAGAAGGCATACGGAGTCTTAGCTTTTATTGGTAGGGGGATTGAATTTCGGAGCCGCAACGTCATGTTGCAACTGTACAAAACTCTAGTGCGGCCGCACTTGGAGTATTGTGTGCAGTTCTGGTCCCCACATTATAAGAAAGATGTGGAGGCATTGGAGAGGGTACAGAGGAGGTTTACCAGGATGTTGCCTGGTATGGAGGGCAGGTCTTATGAGGAGAGGCTGAGGGATTTGAGGTTGTTTTCGTTAGAAAGGAGGCGGCTAAGAGGAGACCTTATCGAAACATATAAGATGATTAGAGGTTTAGATAGGGTGGACAGTGATAGCCTTTTTCCTAGGATGGAGAAAGCTAGCACGAGGGGACATAGCTTTAAATTAGGGGGTGGTAGTTATAGGACGGATGTCAGAGGTAGGTTCTTTACCCAGAGGGTGGTAAGGGTATGGAATGCCCTGCCTGCTGCAGTTGTAGATGCGCCAAGTTTGGTGGCGTTTAAGAGGTTAGTAGATAAGTTTATGGACGAAAAGGGAATGGTTTAGGTTAGAGGGTCATTGCTTTTTCTTAATTGGTCGGCGCAACATCGAAGGCCGAAGGGTCTGTTCTGCGCTGTAATGTTCTATGTTGTATGTTCTATGTTCTACCATCAGAATTTTGAATGAACCTACCTTTCCTAAGCTGATCTTTCTCTGCACCTTATCTATAACTGCAGTACCAAATTCTTCCTTTCCTTCTCCCTACGTTCACTTTAAATGGTATGTTTTGCTTATATTGCATGAAGAAAACCAATTCTTTTCACTAAATCCAAAAAATGTGACAATAATAAATCAGATTAATAATCAAAGATGAGAGGGGCAGTGAATGTCAGCTGCAGTGTCTGGAGAGAAGAAACGGGGGAGCTGTAAGCTCCTCTTTGTTCTGAGGAGTGCTGTGCAAGTGAATGCTGAGAGCATTGCTGTTGGCTTACATGTCGAGGATATACATAGCATCATTTTGGAACCAAAAAAAATGACATCTTGTATGCCAGAGTGACTTACACGTCATGATCTATGGTGTCCCTTGTTTCATTTGTCATCCTCAAATAAACTTCTCAGATTGAATTCCATTTGCCACTTTTTTGCCCACCTCACCAGTCAAATGATGTTTGAGTATACAGTTATCTTCCTCACTATCAACTACAGGCAAATGTTTGCATGATTTGGAAGATTCTTAATGATGCACCAACTTTAAATCATTGATACATGGTAAGAAAAGCAAAGGCACAAAACTAGGTTCCGTGGAACCTTTGCACCTGCCAATTGTTACCTTTTCTTCTGACCAGCGAGAAACTTTGGATCCAGCCTGCCAGATCTTCCCACACTCTGTTGGAGGGATCAAACAAGCAGAGTATTTGAGACCCTATGGGGCTTTACTAAGAGGTTCACCCAAGCTGATACTGTATATAGAGGAGAGTACTCAGAAAAACTACTGAAGGCTATTCTTCTGAGTGACTCTGCTCAGGTTGATTTGAACAAGCTTGTCTTCCAGTTTATGTCACAATGTATACATTCAATGTTCTGATTGGGTCATTATCTGTTCATTCAGTTTTTGTCATTACAAAACTATACTTGTGATTCGTGACAATGGGATTCGTGGTCTTGTTTTCCTGATTAAGCTATCTTGCAGAGTGATGTTTCAATTGTCATGTTATATTGTATTGTTTTCCCCTCTATCTCCTATTTTGATTGTTTCCATATTTTTATGTGAGATGAGCTCATTGTAAGCATCCCAACGGAGAGAAGCCAAAAGAGAAAATGATGGGAAATCTCAGCAGGTCTGGCAACATTTGTAAAGAGAAGAAAAAGTAGTTGTTTCGAGTCCAGATGACCCTTTGTCAAATTTTGAGGCATGGAAAATGGAAGATATTTATACTGGAGGGTGAGGGAATGAAAGCTGAGTCATAACCACAAAAATAAGAGGAAAGGCTGCTAATGGCTGACCATAGAGAGAATAGAAGGTGTAAATGGCCAAATGTCAGATAAGCTGAAATCAGAAGGTAAGTTGGGACAGATGAAGATGTGGGTGGAAGGGGAGATGGGTGAGAGAGAGCTGAAATTGAGAAAAAGGGTGAGAAAAGATAGGAAAGGGGGACAAAATAAAGGAGAAATAAAGAAAGACAATAAAGAAATAAATGCTTGAGAACAGTTAAAAATTAAATGAAATGAAAATGAAAGGGTCAAGCTAATCGCCTGAAGTTGTTGAATTCGATGTTGAGACAGAAGGCTGTAAAGTGCCCAGTCGGAAGATGAGATGCTGTTTCTCCAGTTTGCATTGAGCTTCATTGGAACAGTGCAGCAGGCCAAGGACAGACATGTGGGCATGAGAGCAGCATCATGGGTTAAGATGGCAATCAATGGGAAGTTCAAAGTCCTGATTACACGTAGACCGAAGGTAATCAGTCAAGTGATTACTCAGTCTATGTTTGATTTCTCCGATATAGAGAAACTACATTGGGAGCAACAAATGCAATAGATCAAATTGAAAGAAGTGCAACTGAAAAGCTGTGTAACCTGGAATGAGTTTTTTAAACCTTGGATGGTAAGCACAGAAAAGGTAAAGGGGCAGAAGTTATACCTTTTATGATTGTATAGGAAGATGCCATGAGTAACGAGAGAGATGTCGGGTATAGTGGAGGAATGGACCAAGTTATCTTAGAGGGAAAGGTTTCTGCGGAATGCTGACAGAGGGAGTGAAGGGAAGATGTGTTTGGTGATGCATCACTCTGGTGTTGGCGAAAATAGCAGAGGATTATGCCTTGCATGTGAAGGTTGGTGGGGTGAAATGTAAGAACAAGCAGGACTCTATTCTTGTTCCGGGAGGGAGGGTCGTTGCATGTGAAATGGACCATACACTGTTCAGGATCCTGTCAACAACTGTAGATAGGAAACCATGATTAAGGAAAAAGGAGCACATATTAGAAGCACCACTTTGGAAAGTGGTATCATTGGAACAAATGCGATGGAGACTAAGAAGCTGAGAGAAAGGGATGAAATCCTTACAGGATGAAGGGTACGAGGAATTGTATCCAGATAACGGTAAGAGTCAATGGTCTTGTGATGGATATTGGTAGAAAGTCTATTACTGGAAATAGACACAGAAAAGTCAAGGAAGGGAAGGGAAGTGCCTGAGATGGACCAGGTGAAGGGGTCGAAACTGAAAGCAAAGTTGATGAACATTTCCAGGTCTGGACAAGAGCATGGAGAAGCATCAAAATAGTCACTGATGTACTGATAAAGAACTTGTGAGAGGGAACCAGGCAAGTCTGGAACAAGAAATGTTCCACATACCCCATAAAAAGACAAGCATATTTACGACCCATGTGGGTACTCCTTTAATTTGGAGAAAGTGGGGTGAGTTAAAGAAGTTGTTGAGAGATAGAATGAATTTAGCCAAGTGCAGGAGAGTGGAGGTGGATCGGAATTGTTAAGACTTCTTTTCAAGAAAGAAGTGAAGAGCTCTTAAGCTGTCCTGGTATGGGATGGAGGTGTAGAGAGGTTGCATATCCATGGGGAATTGGAGGTGGTTAAGACTTGGAAACTGGAAGCTGTCAATAGGACACCAGAGGAATCCCGGATGTAAGTGGGGAGAGAATAGACCAGAGAAGTGATGATGGATTTATTATAAACACTTTCTAACATGTAAATGTATTAATTACTCCACTTATTACCTTGTCAACCATTTCCTTGGTTTTTAATTTGATTTTCTGGCAAGGCAAATATTGAATGCGTTCTTCGCAGACATGATGGAGTCATGATAAACAGTTCCATAGATCACCACTGTTATTACTGTCTCTGGTACTCATCAGTTATCTGGGGGGAGAAGGGGTGTTTACTCACAGCTTGTCTTCCTGCAGTAAGATTTAATATTTCAGCCCTGGCTGTGACTTTGACGCTTTTTGCTAGTTGTGCTGCAGCCCATCTAATCCTTCCACACACTCCATGAGCTTTTCTTGTTTGACCAGTCTGGTATGTACACCTTGTCGAAAGCATGTGAAACATGCCACCCACATCGACGTGATAGGATAAAGATGGTGTTCAGAGACATCCTGTGATGTTCCTGTGCTTGCAGCCTGGTTAACCATAGTTACACCCACAGGAACAGCTGAATGGAGAATAATCTAGCTCGATGTCAATTACAAGGAAAGTCAATTCAATTCACAAACAGAACATTGGTGGATCAGTATAGATATTAGATTGATTGATCATGCAAAATTTCTCTTTAGTGTAAGGGGGACTGTAGGGTAAATATGTAGGTTATGGGGATAAGACTGGGTGGATTGTTGTCAGTCCAGACTCAATAGGCCAAATGGCCTCCTTCTGCACTGCAGGAATGCCATGATTTCTGACTGAATGCCACAATTAAAAATCACTCTCATTGTTGTCACATTGCTGCTTTGTTACTTGCATTTTCCTTAGGTCCAAAAATCATTCTAGTTCCTGAAAATGCTGGATTTAGCACATGGGTGGGTGAAAAAGTGATCCATGTCAGCAATATATTGACAGGGAAACAGTTTAGTAGATCAAGAATAAGAGAAATCAAGGGAGGAAGCACAGAGGGTGATAAGATTTTGGCATAGAAAGAGGCGTTGAAACTCCATTGAAATCTCTGGTCTCCTGCTGTAGTCAGAAGAAAGTGGGACGATTTTGTGCATATGATTCACAAATTATTTAGCTGGCTCTAACTTACAGATAGTAATAGTGAGAATTTGTTCATCATTAAAATCTGAATAGGAGTATGGGATGATTGATGGGTATTCTTGGCAGCGAATCCTCAGTCTATGATCTTACACGGAAAACATGTCATTAACATTAGAAATAATTCAAATAAATATGGTTTCTGGTTTTGCGAGCCACAATTATAATGCAGTCCAACTTTTGCCAAGTAAAGACACTGTTGAATAAAATCAGCTTATATAGTGTGTCTGTGTGTACGTCTCTTAGTTTGGGTGTTTCAGGACAGTTAGTCATTTGTTATAATTGGACCTGGTCTTCAGCGATAATAATGTTTCAGGTAGCCTCGCTACGTTCAATGTCAGATTTCTTGAGGTGTCATAAGTTTGTGTCACAATTATTGTGACTTTCCAAGGTTTTTGAATGCTGTTCTATTTCCCTTCTGGTTAAACATACAGCACTACCCGTAAATAGATCAAAAAAAAACTTTGGAATCAGAGACTATAGGTGGGAATCAAAGCAAAGATAAAAAAAAGTGACACTTTTTTTGTGGCAAGTTTTTATTTTCTAGTTGTCATTCTGGTAACTGAACTCATGTTTTAGCAAATATTTATTTTTATTTATCCCTTTCTGCCTTCACTTTGAGCTTGTCATGCCACTTCCTAAGCTGTGTTGGGTACAGCGCAATACGTTTTCAGTTGTGACTCGTGAATTATTCATTGATTACATTTTTTACTGATTCTCAATTTCAGCATAGCCTATAAAATAATGATGGCAGGAACAAGAGAGAGAGGGGTACTGAAAAAGTACAAGGTAAAACAGTCATAATGAATTGCTTTCTCAATTGGTATCTTGTCCATTATGGGTTAGCATCCAGCTTATCATAGTTGCACTGAGAGTACTAAAATTAGTCAATACCATGAACAATTTATTTTAAAATAATTGGCTGGAATTTTACCATCCTCGGGAGTCAGAGTGGGCGAGGGACAGACCATAAAAAAATCAGTTGCCTCTGGGCAGGTTTTTACGGTTTAAGGATGAGTGAGGCCATAAAATCCTGCCCATTAAGTCTGTCCATATGATGTGCTCCTGTGAAACCAATTTAACCTGACACAGTTACAGCAATTTAAATTACAGAGAAGAGTTGATGGGAAATCTATGACACAATTATTCATATTAAGTAATTTCTGTCCAATAGTTACTGCTTTTCAATGTATAGTCTGTCAAGTTGAAGTGATTATTCCCCATCTCTCTCTCTCTCTATCCAGCATGCTGCTTAATCTCCTTCCTGGCTCAAGAATGAGAAAAGTGACACATTGCAGCAGTGATGGAAAGTAATCATGATCTCACATCAAGTGGAAGGGATGTTTAACTTGACATTTATTGGTGCAGCAAGCAGGTTGTTATGTACACATACAGAATGGTGGTAAGCACGTGAGAGAGAAAAGGATGCATCAAAAGAATTCCAAAATGCTGAAGAAACTAGTAACTTCGCGAGGTGAACGGGCTGGTGCTTTAAAGTAAAGGCAATGTTGCATTTGAGAATCACAAAGTTACAGCAAGAGTTTGAGGTGCCTGATGATAGCATGAGTGTGGGCAGGATTGACCATAGCTTAGTAAACCTGATGATGCAACAGCATCACTGGAATTGAACTGAGATGGAATGTCTGCCAATCTGGTCTAGCTATGATCCATTTCTAACACTGCAGATAGCGGATCTCTCTGCTTTCTAGCTGCATTTAAAAACAACATTGCTGCAGGAAATTGCACCCACTTGAGGCAAGAAAACCTGCTTTAAGCAGACTTCTTCACTTACTAACAATAAAAGGAGGCAATATTTGAAGAATTTCCAGTAAAGTCTGAGATCCTAAGCAATGCACTCTGAAAGTTGCCGTGAGGATATGAAGTGGATGGAAGAAGGAGAATGCCTCGTTCAAAATTCTAGTTGGGCTCAGGAGAAACTCAATGGAAATGGGGTTTTTGTCCCTGGGGACAGTGGTGTCCTGCTAATATTACTGGACTAGCAATCCAAAGGCTTGGATTAATGCTTCAGAGAGAGGACTTCAAACCCACTATCAGAACTGCTGGAATTTAAATTCAAGGATACAAATAATTTCATACTAAAAGCTAGTTTTGATTGTGTTGAAACTACAAGCTTGTTGTCAAAACTAACCTTTTTCTCTTGAGTAAAGGAAATCTGCCGTCCTCTTACGATACGGTGCTGTTTGCTGCCACCATATATTGTATTATTTTAGATGTCTCTCACTGATGAGATATTGAGACTTGTATACTTAAATATGAACCATTGTTGATAATCTTTAACTATTCAGAGATCCCTGGTGTGGTCATGCATGGAGATATTCCATGCAGGTAGATTACCAATATACAGAGGTTCTCTCTAGATGTTCAACATTTGACTCAATACATCATGCTGCGATGGTGTAAATCTCCAGTCCCATATGAATACATGCCCTGTCAAGTACCTTTGCATTATAATAACATATAGGAATATATCATAACATCCTCCTTTTTTCTCCTAAGAAACATCTCTGCCTTTCTAATAGGCTATTAGAATATAATATTTTTACTTGCATTCTACTCAGTCCTAGAGACTACTCCAATTTTCTTTTCCTGTTGTGCTCACCATGTTCTTGATAGAAACTTTTTTGTGCTCTCCCTTCTAGAGTCACTTTTTGCCTTTTGCAGAATTTCCCCCTCTCTCTGGAGTCTCTTCTTGCCCTCAGCAGAATTGCCCTCTCTCTCTGGAGTCTCTTCTTGCCCTCAGCAGAATTGCCCTCTCTCTCTGGGGTCAATTGTTGCCCTCAACAGAGGGAGTTGTCCTCTCTCTCTGGGTTTCCATGTTGCCTTTTATGGAGTTGCCCTTTCTCTCTGGCGACATTTGTTGCCCTCGTCAGAGTTGCCCTTTCTCTCTGGGGTCACTTGTTGCCCTTGGCAGAGTTGCCCTCTCTCTGTAGCATCCCTTGTTGAACTTAATGGAGTTTCCCCTCAATCATTTTGAATTCACTCCAGTTAAGTGGCCTCTCTCTACTTAAGTTTTAACTTGTTTCAGTTCTAGAATTGTGCGACTCATGGCTTCATTATCCGCTCAGAGTTTGGAAAATTCTGCTGCTTTTCCTTTCAATGCCTCCTCTTTGCCATTCAACTGCATCTTCAGTTTGCTTCTTATAGTCTTTGACTACAAGCACAGTAGCCCAGTGGTTAGCACTGCTGCTTCATAGCTCCAGGGACCTGGGTTTGAATCCCAGCTTGGGTCACTATCTGTGTGGACTTTGCACATTCTCCTTGTGTCTGCACGGGCTTCCTCCGGGTACTCTGGTCTCCTCCCACAGTCCAAAGATGTGTGGGCTAGATTGATTGGCCATTCTAAATTGCCCCTTACTGCCCAGGGATGCATAAGTTAGAGGGATTAGTGGGTCAATATGTGGGGATAGGATATGGTAGGATTGTGGTTGATGCAGATTTGATGGGCTGAATGGCCTCTTTCTGTGCTGTAGGATTCTATGACTGCCTTTTGGAGAACATTGCTGAGTCTTCACACCAACTGGTTCCTCAATTTGTTTATTTTGAATCATTTTGCTTCTCTTTGTAATTTTGCGGAGGAATAAAACTTTACCGAAGATATCCTTGTATTGTGTGAAAGTCTTTAGACAAGTTTACCTTTCCTTTGTGAAGTTTGCTTACTTCATCTTGAGTTTTTGGTAATTCAGCCTCCTCAAGTTTATTCCACTGTTCAAGACTGTCTTCATTTCCTCATGTTGCTGAATGGTTATGCATTCCTTTTGCATTTGATTGAAAAAGGAAAATTAACTGTTCTATTTCTTTTGGCACATTTTGCTTCTTTTGAGTAACCTCAGATAGCTTTCTTCATTCACAACCATCTGCTCACTCTGCACTGCCGTCTGCTGTTGCAGTTTAGGTTCTGTGTCAGCTCCATTTTTAAGCCTTCCAGCTTCTTCTCAGCCATTTCTTTATTCTGCACTAAACTCATCGACTTGTTCATGTCATTGTACTCACATAGCCAGTATCCATCTTGTGGTTGACCTGAATGTTGTCTCCCTTGTTTGGGATCTTCTGTTTCCCTCGCTACGGGATTCTCTGTTGCCATTTATTGGGAGTTGCCCTGTGTCTGGAGTCTCTTGTTGCCTTGTGTTCTTTATTGGGACTTACACAACTTGTCTCTTGTTGCCCTCTGTATTTCATTGGGGATGTGCTCGACCACCTTGGATCTGGCATAGCCATTTCCTTCCACAACATGCATCTGGGTTTTCTAATTTTCAATCCATGGCCATGTTTTCTTGTAGTTACAGCTTTAATTGTCGTTACTGCTTTAAGATGCTCAGGGCAGCAATTTCTCTTCAGGCTGTTTTTTCACTTTGTTGGTTCTGACTCTGTGGTGTCCATACTTTTTTTTTTGGTTTTGCGGACTTCCTTTTAACTTTTAAAAAAAATCAGGGAAGTAGCATTCATTTTCTCCTTTGTTCCTACTCTGAAGTCCTTTGAACTCTGCACTTTGGGAGTTCCAGCAAGCGTGCTTTTTTGTCAGGTTGCGAGCTGTCAATGCCAAAGCTCGCAACCTGACAAAAAGTTTTCCTTTTAAACTCTACAGGCCTTTTCGTGTTTTTCTTGCAGTGCTCTGTCAGATTCTCTTTTTAAACTGCACATCTCTTTCATCTGCCCTCCGGATGCTGAGCCCTAGGACCGGCATCTCATCCAAAAGGATAGCTACTTTTTTTTTTCGTATTTTTGCTCACCTTCTGGTTAATTGTCTCACTCAGGTTTTCACAGTTTCCTATAGTGTTGCTCATCCATCTTGTGTGATCTAAGCAGCTGTGTTTTTCTGCATCACTTATGGGTCTTGCAATTGTTGGAGTTGTGCCCAGTTGGACTCTGCTTATGCAGGTGGATTCCTCAGCTTCTAAGCCTGTGCTGAAACTTTAACATTTTCTTTAATTTTTCTTATTAGCAACTCTCTGGTTTGGCTTCAGTTGCTTTTAGTTTTCATACCTCAGGATGCTGGGTTGACTATTTAAAATGCCACCATTTGTTCACTGCTGAGTCCATTCATATGTGAATCTATACACCCATACCTTGGGTGGTGCCATTCTCCAGTCCCACATTAACCATTGAGCTGCTGAGCACGTTCACATTACAATAGCATGCATACAATATCACATTAGATGTGACTGGAGTTGTCTCTCCGGATGATCTGTGGTAGAACCATAGAATCTGTACAGTGCAGAAGAAGACCATTTGGCCCATTGAGCCTGCACCAACAACAATCCCACCTTGGCCTACCTCCATAATGTATTTAACCTACTAATCCTCCTGACACTAAGAGGCAATTTAGTGTGTCCAATCAATCTATCTCAGATATCTTTGGATTCTGGGACAAAACTAAAGCACCTGGAGGAAACCCATGCAGACACAGGGAGAACATGTAAATGCCATGCAGATGGTAACCCGAGCCTGGAATTGAACCCGGGTTCCTGGAGCTGTGAGACAGCAGTGCTAACTCCTATACCAAAGTAGTGGCATATGATGATTGGATCTTAATAATTCATCCTCCTTCTTATTCTCGGGGTGAATCTATTTAACCTTGTAGCAAACCTAATACTGTCATATCATTCCTAGGTGTGTTTGCCCTTCATGGGATAACTGGGCATTTATTTTTTTGTTGAAGTCCAACACTGATCACTTCTTACATCAAGTATTGATGAATTTATTAGGGCCACTTCCTACTCTTGTCCTGAAGTGCAATAGTTCATAAATATTTCTCACAATACTTTGCCTTGTTGCATATGTTCTTTCTTCAACTTTTTTATTCCCATTTCTGGAGATTGGTTGTCAGCCAATATCTATTTTCCAACCGCCAGCTCCCACACTTACCTTGATTACTTCCTCCCACTCCATTTCAAGTAAGTTCATTATTTTATTCTGCCAATTTCTCAGTCTTGGTTGTATCTGTTCCAATAAATACTTATTCCACACTAATGCTTCCAATATGATTTCATTTTCCCTCAGCCAAGGATTCCACCCAGATTGATAAGGCACTTGATTATCATTTATCCCATTTTCCCAGACTTCCCCCAATCCTGACTCCTTCTCTTTTATCTCAGAACAATAATAGGCTTCCTGTTGTACACAAATTCCACTCCACCAGTTTCTGCATGCAGCAAATATTTAGCTGTCATTTCTACCATCTCCAATACAATGTCATTAACAAGCATAGCAGCATTCCAAAGGGACCATTCCTTCCAGGACATCTGGGTTCACTCCTCAATCCCTCCAAATCCCCTTCTCCTTCTCATGTCTTTGTCTCTGACCTTCTCCTTCTCAAGATGCATGGCCCCAGATGTTCCTTCCCAGATGAAATGATGACCTCCATTGTACACTTTATTTCCAATTTACAACCTTCCTTACACATAAGGAGGCAAAATGGAGATTAAGAGATTGAGCTGCAAGAAACCTCCATTCAGGATGCAAAGTGACCTTGAGCTTAGGTCACTGTCATTTTAATTCACTTCTTTACTCTCACTCCAAAATCTGTTTTCGCCCACTATTCCAAGTTCAAAGTACAATCCCTCAACTTTTGATTAGGCACTTTACAAAATTACAGATTTGACACTGAGTTTAATACCACAAACATAGAAAATACTGGAAAAACTCAGTAGGTCAGGCAGAACCTGTGGAGACAGAAGCAGACTTAATATTTCAAATCTGTCTGACTCTTCTTAAGAATTAAGGCGAAGGAAAAATAAAATCATATGGGGATAACTTTCCCATCCGTGTAAGTCATGCAAAAGTTCAATGACCTCAGGTGGGATTTTGGGGTTTTGGGGTGAGCACAGCTAGAAAATCTACCCATGAATCCCTACAGTGCTGAAGAACACCATCAAGCATTTGGATAAAAATTATATATTTTTTGGATTTAAATCATTGAGTTTCATGATTTCAGGTCATAGATATTGCTGAGAAAGCAGCTGTCAATAAGGATTCTGCTATTTTCATTTACAATTCTGGGGTCTCGGCATACCATCACTGGGATTTCACCCATGGAGGCAGATGCAAATGCTACGTGTCCAGAAAGCCTGGTGGCCTTACAGATGGGCTGGGAGCTGTCTTGTGCTTGGGAACACTGTGCTCAGTGGAGACTTGCCCCAAAGTCAGAACCCACCATGTTTTCCCCTTCCTTCCCCTGTTCAACCTGACTCCACCTATTTGATTGCTCATTAAATACTGCATTGTAACCTGCTGAAGCAAAGATGTGCTCATCTTGTATCTACAAGCGAGTCAAATCTGATAGGAACAAGGCAGGAATGCAGAATGAAGGCCACAATCACAACACCCATGCTCTTATTGAGTGTACCTGCACTTGACTCTCCCACCCCACTGCACGACAAAAACAGTGCAGCAGGATGGGAGAATCACCCCTGTGTTACAGCTACAGAGAAGGTGCAGAGATCAGTTTAATATATGACGTCCATTCAAAAATCTTCAGTGCCAGTAAAACAAGGAATCTGATAAAATTAATGGGAGAAACAATCCCCTAATAGAACGTTTCTGACTCAGTGGGAGTCACCTTTTTCACAGCCAAATCTCCACTCGCAACGGAGGAGGGGAGAATCTCGGTCATAGGCGAGGTTGGAGATCCAGCCTATGATCTTGAAATACATGCATACTAAATCGGGAGTAAGTGAGAGGTGAGATAGATTCTTAAATTGGGAGTTAGAAGAAGAATCTGGGAATGGGAATCTGATAGTCTAGCAGGACTGAAGGAGCATTTTGAAACATCAAGGGAGCAAATCAGGTGACATTATCAGTCAAGTCATATTTTCATAATTTACTGAAAGCATTTAAGTTTAAATTTTCAGCTTCATGAAATCAATGAATGGACAACCATGTCTGAGAATGCACATTTTTCATAAAACCCCTGGTACACAAGAAATGAAATGGATTATGAATGAGTTTGTTGATATAAACAATCTTCAGATAAAACATAAATTTAACAAAACAGGTGTCAAAAAATGCTCAAAATTTGATTATTTCCAAGATTTTGAAATTTTTATACGGTAAAATTGTTTCAGTTGAGAAACAGCGCAGAAGAAAAAGATTTTTAACTGAGCGTAAATAACAAAATCTACAGGTGATTGACTAAAAGCAGAGCATTTTCAGCCAACAACTTCCGCTTCCTAACCCTCAACAAGGAAGCTGCAATAACAGATGCTGCCGTTCATACCTATCTCACCGGTGTTCCTTCCTCATGTGGGGGGGAATTTAAAATGGAAAAGTTAGCACAAACGTTAACACATCTATTTAAATGCCACCAATTCTCTGAAATGCAAGTTTGAACATTTTGCCTTAAAAGGCGTCATGGAAAGAACAAGCAATCTCCAAATGCTTCACAGAATGAAGACTTTAAATTTAAGCAGACTTTAAAATACTTATTGATTCTCGATAGCATAGTGGGGAATTCCGCCGACTGCAAATGTTAAGAAGGCACAGATTGTGGAGGTAGGTCTTCACAGTTGTATGGTGGCGCAGCGGTTAGCAGCCTCTAACAGCGCCAGGGTCCCAGGTTCGATTGGGTGCCTGTATGTGTGGAGTTTGCACATTCTCCTCGTATCTGCGTGGGTTTTTTCAAGGTGTTCTGGCTTCCTCCCACAATCCAAAGATGTGCTGCTTATATTAATTGGCCATGCTAAATCGCTCCATGGTGTCGGGGGGGGGGGGGGGTGGCATGGGTTCACAGAGAAGGGGCTTGGGCGGGGTTGTGGTCAGTGCTGCTTTGATGGGCTGAATGACCTCCTTCTGCACTGTAAGGACTCTGAAAAATACTTGATCACAGCCTCTTTTGAGGCTGCTTGAAGGTTGGAAGAGAAAAATAAAAGACAAATGTCTGCACTGCAATGAAGGTAAGTCTGTATTATTTTGAAATATATGCCTTTTGAACATTTGCTTACTATATTTTGAATTTATTGTACTGAGAATGAAATGTCAGGTTATTGGAGCTAAAGATAACACAGTGCCACCTACTGACATTGTAGGCACCAGCGATGGTTGTCAGCCGTGCCTCAGTTTAGCATCACACATGCCTGCGAGGCATAAGTTTAAGAGTTCATGGGTCAACTCCAGGGATTGGATATTAAGGTTGATGCTCCAACGCAATACTCAGGGAATATGGTTTAGTGCTAGATTCTTTGCTATTTGAGGATACCCAAGATGTGAACATCTTAATTGAGTTTTTATGGATTTTCTCATGACAGAAGCATGTAATTTTTTAAATTCATTTACAGGAAGTGGCCAGCATTTAATTGTCCATCCCTAACCGGCCTCCATTTCAGAAGGCATTTGGGAATTAACTACATCGTGAATCAATTTTTTTTTTAGAACAATAATTGACAATGGTTTCAAGATCATCAGTAGACTTTTAATGTCAGATTTTTTTTTTGTTGAACTCAAATTTGCCATGGCGAGATTTGAACCTGGATCCCCAGATCTTGCCTGGGGTCTCTGGATTACAAATCCAGCAACAAAACTACTATGCCACCACCTCCCCATGTAAGAGATGGGATGTGCATTCACATAACAGGCAATTAATGCTGTCATTGTTAATTTTGGGAGGATCTTTGGCAGTTGCACCATCTCTGATCTTCCTGCAAGCAGGATTCCGCTGGACTCCAGGATTTTTAGGTATTAGAATAGTTATTCTGGGCTCAAAATTTTAAACTCTATTTTTCTCTTTCCCAATGTGGTGATGCCAGCATTGGACTGGGGTAAACACAGTAAGAACTTTCCACTCAACTGATGAAGGAACAGTTTCCCGAAGGCTTGTGGGCTTTACAACTAAATAAACTTGTTGGATTTTAACCTGCTGTTGCAAGACTTCTTACTGTGAATCTCACTCCCTACAGAAACTGGTGAGTTTCTTTAGTATTTTCTATTTATATTCCATATTCCCAGGATATTTTGCATTTATTATTCCTATGAGCATGTTGGATGAGTTTGGAATGGATGTTCTTGAAACTTGTGGAGCCAAATTTCAATGCTTGTCTCCACATTGGTCGGTTGCAGCATTGCGAGGAGATGGATTGCAATGCCAAAGTCTATAAGATTCTTTTCCAGGTTATTGCGTTATTGTTTGGAATTATCATCTTCATGTTGTTTGCTCTGAGGTAATTCCTCTGATGATCTTGTAAGGGGTTATCCAAGTGGGTAACATGGTCTGACCAGCCAAATTGAATGTTCTCCATGTTGTTGAGCCCAGGCACAATGGAAGACACCATTGTTTGTGATTTTGTTCTGCCACTGAATTCTCACGATGGATCTCACACTCTTTGGTGAAGAATTCCAGACTTATGATGTATAGTCTCAGTCTTGAAGACACTGATTTGGAGACCAAAGAATTTAGCTGCCACAGCTGGATGTCTTCCTTGTTGTGGGCAGCTTTGGCACAGAAATTCTCTAATTACAGCATCTGTGGCTCTAGTGGAGACTCACAGTCTGAGGAGATTGAAGAGCTTCCTCGAACGGACCTACTGTTCACGGCTGCAGTCGTATCTTTAATGGGTTTATGTAGACTGAGTGGTCGCACGAATGATGGAATGACACTGGTACAAAAGGGGTCACAAGTTAGGGACGCAAAAATTCTCCCATGGGTTAGGCAGGCAAACGGCATGCAAGAGTTGCTCAGTATTATCAATAAGCTTTTATTGTAACTCCCTGGTCACCAGTTGTTGCAACATCTTCAATTCCTTTAGGTGGCACGGTGGTTAGCACTGCTGCCTCATAGTGGCATGGAACCGAGTTCAGTTCAGGCCTTGGATGACCATGTGGTGTTTGAATATTCTCCCCGTGTTTTTGTGGGTTTCCTCCCAGTGCTCAAATTTCTTCCCACACTCCAAAGAAGTGCTAGTTAGGTGGATTGGCCGTGCTAAATTGCCTCAGTGTTGCTGGATGAGTATGTTAGGCTGATTACCAGGTTAAATACATGGGGTTATGGGGATAGGGCCTAGGTAAGATGTTCTATCAGAGAGTCAGTGCGGACTTAGTGGGCCGAATGATCTCCTTCTACACTGCAGGGATTCTAAGGTTGCAGAAAAGAAGAGATTAAAAAGTTAGGAAGATATGATGCAATCTTATTTTATGCTGCTTGTTAGTCCAAAGGCATTGGACACCTCAACACGGGCATCATCATATCCAGTGATGCCATCATTCAATGGGTACAGAATTTTCACAAATCTGTTTAGACAAGTCAGAGTGTTGTGTTTCAGCTAAGTCATTAAATGGAAGCCCCACTTGTTCCCTCAACTGGATGTAAGAGATCCATTGGCAATATTTTTAAGAAGAATAGGATAGTTATCCTTGATTGCCTGACCAATATTTATCCCTCAATCCATATCACATAAAAAGAGTTTTGGTCATCATCACTCTGCTCTTTGTAGAAGCTCTCCATGGGCATATTAGGTGCTGTGTGTTTTCTACACTACAACAGTGAGCAGATTTCAAAAATATTTCATTGGCTCTGAAGTACACCGAGATGTCCTGTGGTTATAAATGGTGTTATATCAATGTATTTTTTTAACAACAATTATGTTTAACAAGTAACTGTTGACATTTTAAAATTGAAATTTCCATCAGAATTTTTTACCTCAGGTTTCAGTGGAGTGCACATTCTTTGTAAGGGTTTCAATATGTTGTATGTAAATAGATATTGCTGGATGGCATTTTTGAATAAAATTATTATCGTTAATGCAAGCATACCATGACTAAACTTGCTTCTCTATATCTCTCTCTCCTGAATGAATTTTGCCTTGTCTGTAATTGTATTAATTTGCTTTGTTATCCTGTTCTTCTAATTTACTCCTTCCCTTGTTTCATTCTTAACTGCTTTGCATGTACATATATTTTAACTGGAAGGCAGGGTCAAGCTACAGGAGGGAAAGAATTTCACTGCAGCTCCATTCAATATGACAGCTCTGGGGAAAAAAAAACTGTATGAGCACAATTTTTCTTGTATGTAATTGTACATAACAGGGTTCCTGGGGGGGGGGGGGGGGTGAACTCCCTACCAAAACTGTTTAGTATAGTATAAGTGGATATTCTTTCATGGATGATACTTTAGCAAAGTTATTTTTTTTCAATTTGTTCAACTACACCACTGATTACTACCTATTGCCCTGTCAAATATAAAAGTGTTAGAAGTATTCACCTCAAAAGAAAAGGAGAAATACATCGAAAGAAGCAGGGACAAAACTATATATTTTTTATTCATTAGTGCAACATGGGCATTGCTGGCTGGCCAGCATTTATTGCCCCTCCCTAGTTGCCCTCTTAGGGCAGCTGACAGTCAGCCATATTGTTGTGGCTCTGGAGTTACATCCATGCCAGACCAGGTGAGAATGGTAGAATTCCTTCCCTAAAGAGAATTAGTGAACCAGATAGGTTTTTTCAACAATCGACAACAGTTTCATGGTCATCAATAGGTTCTTATTTCCAGATATTTTTATTTCATTCGAATTAGAGTACCATCTGCCTTGGGGGGATTTGAACCAATGTCCCCAGCACATTAGCTGAGAGTTTTTGGATTAATAGTCCAGTGATAATCCTGTAAATTGGTGTTGAACCATTGCCTTTGCATGGCACTTGCCTGATGATAAATTTAAAAGACAGTGCTGAAAAGTAAAAGCAATTTCTCCATATGAAAATAATCACTCCAATATATAAATAAATACTCCAAAGACCTTTGTAGTGAATGTTAAAGAAGCTTCATTACCAAAATATGTTGGGAATGGATATAAAGCTTTTTGATGATTTTCTTCAGGTAGGTAAAGAGAGAAACTTTTGTATTGTTTTCAGAGGCTAGGTCTAAGCTATAACCTTAAGATCATGATATGGAGATGCCGGTGTTGGACTGGGGTAAACACAATAAGAAGTCTCCCAACATCAGGTTAAAGTCCAACAGGTAACCTATTGGACTTTAACCTGGTGTTGTGAGATTTCTTACTGCCTTAAGATCAGTCAGGTCTGTCTGAATTAATATCAACTTTTTGGTATGAAGGAACAGCTCATGCTTAAATATCAATACTCACTCCACTTCGGGGATATGTTCGACTCCATAACATTTCACTCAGAATTAAGCATCTCTCCTTGTCTCCGAGACATACCAGGGTTCATGTAATCTCACCTGACAGAGAGAGCCCTGTCAGATACAACACAAGGATTTGCAATCTTGAGTCTGTACATCTGGATGTAGCTGAAATGCCACATTTTTTTTTAAAAAAGAAAAATGCAGTAATGTATTTCCAATATCAGGTAGATGAGTAAAATATTGCTTGTGAAAGTGAGGCAGAGTGAATTCCAATTGTAGGATAAAGATGCTAAAAAATTAATGAAAGCTATTCATCAGCACCAATATCAAATTCAATGCTAATACATTCTAGATCTTTGAAAGCATTCTCTTCTCATTTCTGATCTTTCATTTTCTGTTAATGTTAATGCTTTAGGGAACTGTAGCAGAAATAGAAGCGAATAAATAGTGGTGACTTTTAAATAAGTACATGTATCTTGGCTATGCAGGTAGGATTTGAATTTCTTTACATAATTGCCACAAAAAAACATATTTTTTGGTAAATTGGCAATGTAGTTGCATCAACTTTGCACAATTCTGCCTCTTAATTAGAATGATAATCAAGTGACCATTCAAGGGATTGATCAATATTATATTCAGTAAATCCGTCTCCACTGGAGGTACATATCAAATCAAACACGCAAATGCTACCCTTCGTCTCTAAATTGGTCACAAAGGAACTTGATTTCTAACACAGTATTAGCTGCATAATGATGTAACATTTTGACTTACTTGCAAATCATTTCCTTCAGTTCCTTCTATGTCTTTCAGGAAATTAATAATGCATCAAAGTACTACCTACCGCAGATATGCCATTTACAGCAAGAACCTGTCGTGGACCTAAAAGACCTTGCTGTAATGCTTCTGTTGATGTACTTCTCTATAAAGGGCAGCAGGAATATAAAACTGGAAATGGTGCAGGAGTACTTTAGAGCCTGATTACTGTCTATCCGCTGTTTAATTAAAGTGATGTATTTTCTTGCTATTTTGGTCCACCAAACAGTGAAACATTCCCTGCCGAATTTCACTAATGAACGGGTTGACTGCAGCCAAAACATTGTGTGAGTTTGGGAAAGTTTTCATTGAAAGTTCTCAGGTTCAGGTGTCTAAAATTCAAAGCACTCTTGCTTCCAAAAAAAGTCATTGTTCCACGTCGAGATAAATTTCCAGATTTAATTTTCCTTCCAAATTTTCCTGACTACTCTCTGCAGTTCCCTTTCCCAGCCGAGAAAGTGAAAAGATTCGTGCTTCTGATTCCTATATCAAAACCATCAGAATATTTTCTTGAACCTCTGATTATGTCGGCACAGAAGCTTTTCTTGCTCTCTCTGTCTCCCATGACATTCTCCGAGCCAGCTATCACTATAGCAATGACATATTTCCTTCTTTCTGTATAATTTCATTTGTCATACAGTTTCATGCATTCGAGTTGATATGTGTGGCAGCAGGATTTTAGTGAGTGGCGCCACCTCCAAATGAAGATGACGGGAGATCTGAGTGTTTGTGAGGCAGGCACAGATCTGCTTGGGTACAGTGCTGTATGCGATGTCGTTTGTCTGCTTGGATGAATTATAATAGGGCACTGCAAATTCAATCTGATGGACACTACACTACTCTAATTTGCAGAATTGTATGGGATATATTTTGGATTGCTAGACAGGAGGGAAAGATTGTCCACAGATTCTCCACCATGGAGTATCTTGATAATAATGTATTCTGTATCAAATAACCTAGCCTGTAAGTTTTACTTTGAAATATAATTGAAGCTTCACATCAAATGTGTGCCAAAGGCGTTGTGCTCAAAAGTGTGGTTTCACAGGCATTATCGCTCAATACGTTCACATTGGGAGGTCATCGATAAGGTCATTATGAGTGAGCCGACCCCACAAAGCCAACAGTTCAAGAAGGAAGACAGTTTGCCACTAGCTCTCAGGCAATTAGGAGTGGACAATAAATCCTGGCCTAGCTGTCAATGTACACATCCTCTGGAACAATAAATAAAAATGTAGCATTGTTGCCTCACAGCTCCAGGAACCCATCCAGGTACGATTCCCGGCTTAGGTCACTTGTGGAGCCTGCACTCTCTCCCTGTGCCTGTGTAGATTTCCTCCAGGATCTCCATTTCGCTCCCACAGTCTGAAAAATGTGCTAGTTAGGTGCATTTGCCATGCCAAATTTTCGAACAGGTGCCAGAATGTGACGACTGGAGAATTTTCACAGTAACTTCATTGCAATGTTAAATAAACTTGTAACTTTAATCACATGTCCTTTAAAAATACAATTGGCTTAAATAATTGTTTATCTGCATACCTACTAGCCATAGAATCTCTATACAGCAGAAGCAGGCAATTTGGTTTATCAAGCCTGCATTGACTCTTTGATAGAAGATCTTACCCATGCCCTATTCCCATAACCCCACGTATTTATCCCACTAATCTATCTGACCTACTCATCTTTGGACACTAAGGGGTAATTTAGCATGGCTAATCCACCGAACCTGCACATCTTTGGAGTGTGGGAGGAAACCAGAGCACTCAGAGTTAACCCATGCAAACACAGGGAGTGTGTGCAAATCCCACGCAGGCAGTCACCCAAGACCAGAATTGAACCTGGGTTCTGGCACTGTGAGCAACAGTACTAATCACTGTGCTACTGTACCGCCCTCTCTGTCTGTTACCTAATTAACCGATCAAAAAAACAATACTTAACAGACAAAAAGGAACGAGACTTAGAAATGAATGACTCAGAGGAAACCAGACCATTGAACCTGTGAAATTATTTCCCAGAGCAAACACCACAAACCTGATCAATCAATTCATGCAATCTATTCTGAAAAAAAAATAGCTATTGTTTTCTGGAATAAAAACAATCCATGAGAAATAAATGAACATTTTAATGTTTCTATAAATTTGTCCTTTTGAAGGAGGAGCAGTGATTGAGTTGCAGTGTATCGATGAGGAGGAGCATATGCTGGTGGAAGAGGAGAAATGATGTAGAGATGCCGGCGTTGGACTGGGGTAAACTCAGTAAAGTTTTACAATACCAATTTTAAACCCAACCAATTTATTTGATAGTAAATTCGCGAGCTTTCGATTCTGTAGCCTTCATCAGGCAAATGCAGTGTTCTGGTCTGCAGTAGCACTCATATCCACACAGACAGTTACAGATTGCTGATTAGAATGCGAATCCTTACATCTAACCTGCTATTCAAGTGTTAAAGTGGCTAACAATGTGTGTGAAGGGAATCCTGAGCATTGGTTAGAGAATTGTGTATTTTCTCCAGACAGCACAGTAAGTGAGGTTTTTTGCTAACCCAGGCAAGTTACGGGGGTTACAGATAGTATGTCATGAAGCCAAGATCCCTATTAAGACCGTCCTCATGTGTGCGGAACTTGGCTATCAGTCTCTGCTCAGCGACTCTGCGCTGTCGTGTGTCACGAAGGCCCCTTGAAGAACATTTACCCGCAGGTCGGAGGCCGAATGCCCATGACTGCTGAAGTGTTCGCCCACAGAAAGGGAACTGTTTTGCCTGGTGATTGTTGAGCGATGCTCATTCATCCGCTGTCGTAGTGTCTGCATGGTCTCCCCAATGTACCATGCTTCGGGTAACACAGACTTGCCACCTAGAGATGCTAAATGGTTTTATCTTTAGCTACATAGCCCAGGGCATTTGGCCACGAGAGGTGGCTTGTAAAAGCAGCTGATTCATCTACAGGAGTCACCTGAAGCTACATTTGGTAAAACCTGGTTCAGTGTGCAGGGATACACTATTTGTATCCACACAATAGCTGATGAATAGTTGCTGGCATTTGCAGTGCACTTTGGAGTTTTTGACATCTTCGAGTGTATTTGTAAGAGGAGGGTTAAGTTGCACATTTATGAAGCTCCGCTACAGTATTACTCATAGATGACCAGATTGCTGCTACAAGAGACCTCACTGCAATGGACTTTCTAATCTAGCTGCTGCATATCAGACAACTGGATTTAAAGAAATCTGAAATAGGGATAATGGACAGGAGCTTATGGCTCTCAGTCGACCCAAGACCAGAAAATCCTGCCCGAGATCAATGGACCTTCCCATTGTCAGCTCTTTGCCTGTTCCGATTCCCATGGTGGGCGGGGCCATAGGATTTTGGCAATCAGATTGTCCACACAAC
Organism: Sphyrna mokarran; assembly: GCA_024679065.1. Taxonomy (NCBI): domain Eukaryota; kingdom Metazoa; phylum Chordata; class Chondrichthyes; order Carcharhiniformes; family Carcharhinidae; genus Sphyrna; species Sphyrna mokarran. The sequence goes on from JAGIQG010000007.1 coordinate 103,764,177, forward strand.
TCGAAGGACACACAAAAGCTCCCTCGAACTGTATCCGAATGACTATCACTTATGAGCAACATTTAGGGGTTGAGATGTTTATTTATGCAAGTAAGATCAACACACAATGGCTTTACTTGCATAAACACGCACAAATCAATGCAAGGTTACAATATGGAAATTGACAGACACTGCTGGGAGAGATTCCCACCAATAGGGATTATATATGGTGCGTTATTTAGATTGGCCACCAATAGGGATTATATATGGTCTTTATGAATGGGAACCAGGCAATGATCACCCTGCTGGTGGGGACAGAGACCATTGAGAACCTTCCCCAGGAAGTCAGGAGCAAGAGGAACATCCTTAAGGCAGTGCCAGCCTTGCACTGCTCACCAAACACCGATCAGTGCCAAGGGGTGAGACTGATCGGTGGTTGTGGGGGCAGGGGACACCCACTGCGCACTCTGCATTAGGAATGGGAGGGAGTGAGCGATTGGAGCCGGTCAGGCTAGTCAGAGGGATGGGGGTGCTCGTGGAAACTGGTGATGCAGGGGGTGGGGGGTATTCACAGAGACCAGCAATTAAGGGGGTGAGGATCATGAAGGCAGGTGATTGGGAAGCTGGCGATGGGGGCGGGGGGGGTAGGGTGTGATGGAAAATGTGCATGTGCCAATCTCCACACTGAAAGATTGGCAAGTGTGCAGTGGCCTGCTCAGCATGCTGATGCCAGTCTCTGAGGGGTTCAGGCTACGCTTCCCCAACCCTTCCCCCACAATCATAAATTTTGTTATAGACTCTGTGATACACAGAACCTCAGAGATTCATTTCACTCCACTCCCAAAAAACAGGCAGGAAAAGCACCCATATTCCCACCCATCGGGCAGTTAGAACGTGGAACATTACAGCACAGAACAGGCCCTTCGGCCTTCGATGTTGCGCCGACCAATATAAAAAGCAATGCCCCTCCAAACTAAACCATTCCCTTCTCTTCCATATACTTATCAACTAACCTCTTAAACGCCACCAAACTTGGCGCATCCACAACTGCTGCAGGCAGGGCATTCCACTCCCGAACCACCCTTTGGGTAAAGAACCTACCTCTGATATCCATCCTATAACTGTCACCCCTTAATTTAAAGCTGTGTCCCCTCGTGCTAGCTTTCTCCATCCTAGGAAAAAGGCTATCACTGTCCACCCTATCTAAACCTCTAATCATCTTATATGTTTCGATAAGGTCCCCTCTTAGCCGCCTCCTTTCTAACGAAAACAACCTCAAATCCTTCAGCCTCTCTTCATAAGACCTGCCCTCCATACCAGGCAACATCCTGGTAAACCTCCTCTGTACCCTCTCCAATGCCTCCACATCTTTCTTATAATGTGGGGACCAGAACTGCACACAATACTCCAAGTGCGGCCGCACTAGAGTTTTGTACAGTTGCAACATGACGTTGCGGCTCCGAAATTCAATCCCCCTACCAATAAAAGCTAAGACTCCATATGCCTTCTTAACAACCTTCTCGACTTGACTGCAGTTAGTTTTTTTGGGAGAGAATCGCTCCCTATATCTGCACTCATGAGCAGAGGGTTGGACATCAATAAAATGCATATTTTGATTGATAATTCCATTTTGAGATGAGTTAATAAATTTTTCACCAGGTTAACCAAAGGAATATTTTTTAATGGAAAGAAAACGATTTTATATGTGGGATTATGCAAATTAATTTTAACTCAATTTGAACTATAATCTGGACTACTGCAAATTTCAAGTTATTACTGATGCAATTTTCTGATTGCACTCAAAGCAGGAACTCGATACTGACAGTTCGGGGGCAGAATTTCTCTGTCCTGCCCACCACTGGAACGGTAGCGGACAGGGCTCAGAACAAGAGAAGGTCTGTTGACCTTGAGCAGGATTTTCTGGTCTTAGGACGAGTGTGGCTGGAAAATTGTGCCCAGGGTCCAGATGTAAATATCTGCAGAAAGTGGGCAGTAACGGCAAACACTCATCAACTAATATGGCGACCGTAAGTGGAGAGCATTCTAATGAAGCTAGAGTGGGGAAAGTTAATTCTTACCTGGTTTCCACTGAAAATCTGTTCCTGCCACAGAGGAAACAATGAAAAGGAATTAAACAGTGAAGTAAACATACCAGCATTGTGACAATATTCACACATAACACAATACAGGGTCATATTGGTTGCAGAAAACTTGAGGCTAATTTTAATCCCCGTTAAGTGCAGGAGTGAATAGGGAACTAAAATGTGGAGAATTTTGAGCCCAACCCAAACTCATCACCTTTCTACCCTCTTCCATTTTTAACCAAGATGGGTTGAGTGGGTAAAAGCCAAATCAATTCACTTGAACGGAGAACGATCCATTGATTAAAGATGTGCAGGTTAGGTTGACTAGCAGGAAAACTGAGCCAATTAGCAGGAAGATGTCAGCCATGGACTGAGGAGGGACTGGTAGGGGATCGCAGTGTCCAGCTTGAGGAGGAGGAGACTTGAGTGACGCAAGTAAGAAGAAATAAAGTGCACTCACTTCACAATGCTATGACAGAAATGATTCAGCTATTTGACCCAGAGGTCGATGACTGGGAATAAATAATGTATAGAAAGTCTGCAATTTTGTTCTGTTGCAAATGAAATAACTGCAGTAGGGGATGGTTATTTTGCTCAATCTGTGGCTCATGCACTTACAGCTTAGCAAGAACATTAACATCGCTACGCACTCCAGATACAAAGTCATTTAGCCACATTGTGAAGCTGGTCAATCATCAGTTTAACTCCCGTCCCTCGATCATTAATTAGAGATACAAATTTCATATGGCAGGACAGGGGAGATCATTTCTGGTTTCATGGTAAGACTTCGAGGATTAGTAGAACATTACAAATTCGACCCAACATTAACTGAAATATTAAGGGACAGAATAGTATGTGATATAAACAGTCCAATAATTTATAAGAGGTTACTAGTGGAGACCAAAATCACCTTCGAAAAAGTCGTGAATTTGGCCCAGGTGACTGAATGTGCAGAGCAGGGAGTACCAGAATTGTAAGGTTTGAGCGAAGTCAACAGTTTGTGGTGGGAAATGACTGTGGTGCAAAACAGCCCAGGAATGGGTATAACAGAATCCAGTAGAAGAGGTATCACATTGAGGCTGTTTTCTGATGTTGGGGGAACACCCTCAAGGAGTTTGTTGATACAGGACGTGTGTGATTCAAGCATAACAAGAAAAGTCACTTAAAGTTATGATGCAGATCAAATCACCAGGATTGTTAGTGCAGGAAACAAAAATGCAGTAACTGCAAGCTTAACTCCTGTAAATAACCTGGAGGATTAAGGATGAGGAATCCAAGTCATTCACCCTAAACCTGATCCAGCTAAACAAAAAGTGTCCCCAGTAGAGGTAACTTTGCAGATAAAGGGCAAAGCATTAAAGATGGAAGTTGACACAATCATAGGGGAATGGGCATTTTCTTATCTGCAAAAGGGACTCTAACCATTAAGATAAAGTGAATTAAATTTTGTTTTGTCCACACATACTGGAAAGACACTGCGGATTTTAGATGCAGAACCAGTGACAGTGGCATATCGAAACCCAGAAGACAAAGCTGCCAGGAATGGATAATTAAGGTACACAATCCTTGTTTAATGGGAAGAGATAGATTAAAACAGATACGGCTAAACTGGTTGGAAATACTAAACCTGAGGGGTGGAGGTTCTTGGGAGTGACTGCATAAATATTCAGGTCTTCAGAGATGAAATAGGATGCATTTGCGGAGCTTAAGCTATCATCCGTCTGGATCAAGAGGTGACATCTAAATTTTTTTGAGCCCATTCTATTCCTTTATGCCCTTCATCAGAAGGTGGAAGCCAATCTTATAAGGCTAGAAGCCTTTTAAAGTCTGTACAATTCTCTGAACAGGCTGTACTCATAGTCCTCATTTGCAGGGATTATAAATCAACTGTGAATCAAGGAACACAGGTATCCCATAGCCAGAATTGAAGATCTCTATGCTTAGCTAGGAGGAGGTTTAAATAATACTAAATTGTACCTCAGCCTCAGATTGGATTGGATATCCAACTGGATTGGATATCCAGCTGAAGTTGGATGGGGACTCACAAAAATTGGATCCAACCACCATACACAAGGCTTTGTACCAGTATATTAGTATGCTGGTATATGTACTGGTGCAACATTACATCTACATACCAGACTGTCTTTTGGAATCTTATCAGCCATTTTCCAGCATATAATGAGATTTTTGCAAAACATCCCTAATGTAATGGCTTATTTGGACAATGTACTAATTACTGGAGACTCACTTGAAGAACACATTGAATTTACAAGAAGTATTGTGATGGTTGAAGGAAGCCGGGGGTGAAATGTACATTTCATTCAGAAGGAATTAACGACTTAGGATTTAGGGTTGATTCAAAAGGATCGCATCCTTTTCTAAGAAAGGTAAAAGCCATTAAAGAGGTCCCATAGCCAAAAAGCTTATCAGAGCTGAAATCATTTCTGTGCATGGTCAGCTACTATGGCAGATTAAAAAAAATATACTTCTACCATCTTAGCTTCACTTCACTAACTGTTTAAAAAAAACACCGATGATGGAAATGGGGAGAAAACAGAAGGAAGTTTTTGAAAAAGTTAAACAGGCCCTGCAATCTTCTACTTTGTTGGTGCATTTTGACCAAAACAAACAATTGGTAATGAACTCCAATGCTTCACCGTATGGAGTGAGAAATGTTTTGTCTGACCGGATGCCTGATGATGCAGAAAGGTCCATAGCCTTTACTTCTAGAATATTGTCAGAAGCAGAGAAGAAATACTCTAAAATAAATAGGGAAAGCTTGGCTGTCATCTATGCTTTACTTATTTATTGGTGCCACAAGTAGGCTTACATCAACACTACAATGAAGTTACTTAGGAAATTCCTTTAGTCATCACACTGTAACACCTGTTCAGGTACACTGAGGGGGAATTTTACTTATTCATTTGTGAGACTTAGGCATCACTGGCTGGCCATCACTAGTTGCCCTTGAGAAGGTGGTGGCGAGCTGCCTTCTCGAATGCTGCACTCAATGTTCTGTGGTTTGACTCATAATGTTGTTAGGGAGGGAATTCCAGGAATTTGACTCAGTGACAGCAAAGGAATGACAATATATTTCCAATTCAGAATGGCGAGTGGTCTGGAGGGGAGCTTCCAGGTGATGGTGCTCCCATATATCTGCTGCCCTTGACCTTCTAAATGGAAGAAGCAATGAGTTTGGAAGGTGCTGTCTAAGGACTTTTGTGAATTGCTGCAATACATCTTGTAGATAGTACAGGCTGCTGCTATTGAGCATTGGTAGTGGAGAGTGTGGATATTTGTAGATGTGATGCAATCAAGTGGGCTGCTTTGTTCTGGATGCCACAAGCTTCTTGAGTGTTGTTGGAGCTGCACCCGTCCAGGCAAGCTGGGATTATTCCATTGCACTCCTGATTGTGCCTTCAGGTGATGGACAGGCTTTGGGGAGACAGGAGGTGAATTACTGCCACAGTATTCCCAACCTGGCACTTGGCATATGGAGTCTTAGCTTTTATTGGTAGGGGGATTGAATTTCGGAGCCACAACGTCATGTTGCAACTGTACAAAACTCTAGTGCGGCCGCACTTGGAATATTCTGGTTCCCCACATTATAAGAAAGATGTGGAGGCATTGGAGAGGGTACAGAGGAGGTTTACCAGGATGTTGCCTGGTATGGAGGGCAGGTCTTATGAAGAGAGGCTGAGGGATTTGAGGTTGTTTTCGTTAGAAAGGCGGCAGCTAAGAGGGGACCTAATCAAAACATATAAGATGATTAGAGGTTTAGATAGGGTGGACAGTGATAGCCTTTTTCCTAGGATGGAGAAAGCTAGCACGCGGGGACACAGCTTTAAATTAAGGGGTGATAGTTATAGGACAGATATCAGAGGTAGGTTCTTTACCCAAAGGGTGGTTCGGGAGTGGAATGCCCTGCCTGCAGCAGTTGTAGATGCGCCAAGTTTGGTGGCGTTTAAGAGGTTAGTTGATAAGTATATGGAAGAGAGGGAATGGTTTAGTTTGGAGGGGCATTGCTTTTTATATTGGTCGGCGCAACATCGAAGGCCGAAGGGCCTGTTCTGTGCTGTAATGTTCTATGTTCTATGTTCTAACCTCTGTCCTGCTCTTTTAGCCACTGTGTTTATGTGGTGAGTCCAGTTGGGTTTCTGGTCAATGGTAACCCCAGCGTGTTTACAATGGAAGAGTCAGGGATGGTTACATCATTGAATACAGTAAGAAGTTTTACAACACCAAGTTAGAGTCCAACAAGTCTATTTGGTAGCAAACACCACGAGATTTAGGGGTTTTCCCCTTTGTCAGGTGAATGGGGAGTTGTACACCATTGAATGTCAAGGGGCAATGGTTAGAGTGTCTCTTATTGGTAATGGTCATTGCCTGGCATTTGTCTGGCATGAATGTTACTTGCCATTTGTCAGTCCGAGCCTGCATTTAGTCCACTTCTTTCTAATTTGATTTGATCAACAGCTTCTTCCCTGCTGCCATCAGACTTTTGAATGGACCTACCATACGTTAAGTTGATCTTTCTTGACACCTTAGCTATGACTAAAACATTATATTTTACACTCTCTCCTTTCCTTCCCTGTGTACAGTATGCTCTGATGGTATAGTACACAAGAAACAATACTTTTCGCTGTATACTAATACACATAACAATAATAAATCAAATCAAGTCTTGCTGCATTTGAACATGAACTGCTTCAATATCTGAGGAGGCGCAAATGGTACTGAACATTGCACAATTATCGGTGCACATCCCCACTTCTGACGTTATGATGGAGGGAAGATCATTAATGAAGCAGCTAAAGGTGTTAGGGCCTAGGACACTACCTTGAAGGACTCCTGCTGAAATGAGAAATAAGAACAAAGAACAACGAACAAAGAAATCAGAGCACAGGAAACAGGCCTTTCGGCCCAACAAGTCTGCGCCGCCATGTTAACATTCAGTGAATGCCTCATCCCAATCCTTCTTCTACTAATGACTTTTGCATTCGCCTCTTGGACTCCACAATAAAGGTGTGCAAATTTAGAGAATTATATGTGTGCCAGATTGAAGGAGGTCTAATTTAGGGACAATTTCTTACCACCAAATTAACACCAAAAATAAATATTTTTTAAAAATTCACAAGGTGGCCTGCCTTGTGTCAGCTCTTCAGAGTGACAACACCCAAGGGATTAAGCATTCCCTCTTAAAAATGCATCTTGCTGCAGTTAGTCGCCAGGTGGGAAAAAGAAGGAAGCATCCTTTTATCTCTCCCATGTCTGTAACATAGGTGACAAGTTAGAGACAGGCCAGTAACACTGCTTGGAATTTGGGTGGGAAAGAGTGAAGTGTTTCCTTTATAGGCATCCTGGTTCGATCAGAGCCCTCACCACAACCCCCGTACCCCTTTGCCTTGTCCAAATCAGTCTCTGGTATCCTGGGGACTGGTGGCAGTTCTAGAAGTAGTGATATTGAGAGAAAAGAGCTATCAGATTCATCTCTGGAGACAGGATGCCTCTTCAGATGGGGGCAGAAATCTTGCCACAGGATCACTAATGTCCCAAAAGTTGTTTGATTACTATCGGCTCAACAGACTAAGCTGAACTGTAAAATACCCACTTGATGGCACAAAATCACTATGAGGGTTGTGATGACTTAACACAGCTACTCTCCCCTTCAATCTGCAGCAGGAGCTTAGCAGGAAGATGTTGGCATTGTGTTAATGTCACTGGAGCAAAAATCCAGAGACCCAGGCCTATGCATTCAAATCCCACAACAGCAGTTGGTGGAATTTGAAATCAATTAATAAATTCAGAGCCTTAGAAATGGCGACCATGAAACTGGCATCAATTATTTTAAAAGCCCATCTGGTTCACTTGCGTCCTTTAAGGAAGGAAATCTGCCATCCTTACCTGGTCTGGCCTTTACTTGTCCAGCTCCACAGCGATGTGGTTAACTCGTAAATCCCTCTGAAATGGTTAAGCAAGCCACTCAGTTCAAGAGCAATGAGGGATGGGGAACAAATGCTGGCCTTGCCAGTGACATCTACATCTCATTAAAAAAAAAGATAAAGAGAGAAAATAAATAGTGTACAGTGTGAGGGCTACAATGCATTACTTGCCCAAAAGAACAAAAGCAATGTAAAATTGAACTAAAAATCCATCTTTCTCCTCCTGACCCCCTGTGTATAAGGACAGGAGATATTTTGCCATTCTTATTTCAATTGCTACTTTGTAGTTATCTTTTGAGAGTTGAGTGAGACTAATTTCGAGAAAAGGGTTACAACTTCCTAATTTTATACCCCACCTGTGGTTATAAACCTGCTCCCTGCTCCTCCCCATCAAGTGACTGTGAAAAAAGTCACTTTTTTGAAAAAGTGACTAAAGAGGTGGATGGGGGTAAGGCAGTTGATGTGGTATATATGGACTTTAGTAAGGCGTTTGATAAGGTGGCCCATGGAAGACTTCAGCAGAAAATGCAGATGTATGGGATAGAGGGTGATTTAGCTAATTGGATTAGGAATTGGCGAGCAGATAGAAGACAGAGGGTGGTGGTTGATGGAAGATATTCATCGTGGAGTTCGGTGACAAGTGGTGTACCTCAGGGGTCTGTTTTGGGGCCCCTGCTGTTTGTAATTTTTATAAATGATATGGATGAGGGTATTGAAGGATGGATTAGTAAATTTGCAGATGACACTAAAGTCGGTGGAGTGGTAGATAGTGAAGAGGGGTGTTTAGTTTGCAGAGGGACTTGGACAAGTTGCAGAGCTGGGCCGAGAGGTGGCAAATGGAGGTTAATGTGGAAAAGTGTGAGGTAATGCACTTTGGCAGGAACAATAAATGTGTAGAGTATAGGGCTAATGGTAGGGCTCTTAATAGTGTTGAGGAACAGAAGGATCTTGGTGTATGTGTCAATAGATCCCTGAAAGTAGGCAGTCAAGTGGATAAAGGTGTTAAGAAGGCTTATGGAGTCTTAGCTTTTATTGGTAGGGGGATTGAATTTAGGAGCCGCAGCATCATGTTGCAACTGTACAAAACTCTAGTGCGGCCGCACTTGGAGTATTGTGTGCAGTTCTGGTAGCCACATTATAAGAAAGATGTGGAGGCATTGGAGAGGGTACAGAGGAGTTTTACCAGGATGTTGTCTGGTATGGAAGGCAGGTCTTATGAAGAGAGGCTGAGGGATTTGAGGTTGTTTTCGTTAGAAAGAAGGCGGCTAAGAGGAGACCTTATTGAAACATATAAGATGATTAGAGGTTTAGATAGGGTGGACAGTGATAGCCTTTTTCATAGGATGGAGAAAGCTAGCACGAGGGGACACAGCTTTAAGTTAAGGGGTGATAGTTATAGGATGGATATCAGAGGTAGGTTCTTTACCCAAAGGGTGGTTCGGGAGTGGAATGCCCTGCCTGCAGCAGTTGTAGATGCGTCAACTTTGGTGGCGTTTAAGAGGTTAGTTGATAAGTATATGGAAGAGAAGGGAATGGTTTAGTTTGGAGGAGCATTGCTTTTTATATTGGTCGACGCAACATCGAAAGCCGAAGGGCCTGTTCTGCGCTGTAATGTTCTATGTTCCATGTGAAAGCTCCACAATCACTGACCTATAATCTTCTTCAATCTTGCCATATTCTCTTTCACTTTATATGGACACACTTAGCTTCCACTTACTGATATCCCACACTGGTATCATTCAGACAGGGGAGCAAATTGTGGGGTTGTTATTTTTTAAACCATGGTTGCATTATTTTGATTTAACTTTGATCTGAATGATTTATTATTCACTTTGCTGTCAGATTTTTTTTTGTTCCTCAGCCTCTTTCCTTTGCCATGTTGCCTCATGATTCTCTGTCTTCATTTCTATTCTCTCAATTGTGTTCTATCATCCTGCAACCTGCTGACTGAGTCTATCCAGTCTAATGGTTTCAGAAAAAAAAATCTGATTGTCAAGCAATCCCTTCATGAATCTCCTGGGAACAATGAGATTAGATAGTGAAAATCTCCAAATGAGTGCCCTTTTCCACCCAATATAATGTTTATACCATTGTTCCTATTGACGGTGAGAACTTCTATTGATCTGTGAGTGCACTGGGAGGAATGAGATTAAGATAGGCATTTTACATGGGATCATCATACCTGTCAGAGAAAAGGGAAATTCATTTAATTAATCTGCACTCACAGGATGGAAGGGTGAAAGAACAATGTGATCAGTTTTCATAAACAGACTATGTTTATCAATGAATCAGTATATTGTACTCATTTATAAAATCTTCTTTGGCAGCATTTGGCAACAAAATTCCTTTAATTGTTAACATATTTTTTGTTACCTTTATTCCAACCAAAAATCCAATTCAAGTTGAATCCAATTCATATCCCCACATAAAAGATAAACAATATCCATGTTAACAGGATGAGGCAATGCACGCTATCCAGGCTTGATTTTTCACTTCATCTTAGTCAAAATGCATCAGGTAAAGCCTCAGTTCAACTTCATTGGTGCCCTGATCCTTTTCTCTACCCTAATGCAGGCCTCAGCACACCCCCAGGGCAACGGGCTAGCCTTGTCACCAACCAGCTCATGGCTTTATCCTTGTGTTGGATCCATTTATTCCTTTGAACAAATGAGGGAATAGCACTGGTACGGGGTTTTAAAATAAATTTCTTTTATTGGGAAAAAAGCTTAGAAAATTAACATGACAGAAGTGAAAATGAAAAGCAAACTTAGAGACTGGCTGTTAAGCCAATCTCTGAACTGAGCTTGAACAGAATCTTGAAACGAAAGTGAAAACACACACACACAAATCCACAATATATTTCAACCCTTCTCACGTCATTGTCAGTGTCCTTCGCAGGCTGTTTCTGTCTTGAAAGACAAATCTTGCAGTTACTGTTACAAAAATTTGTTCTGCCTACGTTGTGTACTCTTTAGGAATGCAGTCAATGTTTAGTTACCCCAGCATGGCTTCTAAGTTTTAAAATGTAGTAAAGTTAGCAAATGTTAGTTAACCTTTTGTATCTCTCCCCTCTCACCTTAAACCTATACTCTCTAATTTTAGACTCCCTTACCTTTGGGAAAAGATATTGACTATTTAACTGATCTATGTTCCTCATTATTTTATAGACCTCCATAAGATCACTTCTCAATATTCTACGCTGCAGAGAAAAAAAAATCCCAGTCTATCTAGTCTCTCCTTATAATTCAAACCATCAAGTGGTAACATCCTAATAAATCCTTTCTGCACTCTTCCTAGTTAATAATATCTTTTCTATAATAGGGTGACCAGTACTGCACACAATATTCCAAGTGCGGCCTTACCAATGTCTTGCACAACTTCAACAAGATGTCCCAACTCCTGTATTCAATATTCTGATCAATGAAACCAAGTATGTCGAATGCCTTCTTCACCACTCTGTCCACTTATGACTCTACTTTCGAGGAACTATGAACACATACCCCTTGATCTCTTTGTTCTGTAACTCTCTCCAACATCCTACCATTAACTGAGTAAGTCCTGCCCTGGTTCAATTTACTAAAATGCATCACCTCGCATTTATCTAAATTAAATTCCATCTGCCATTCATCAGCCCACTGGCCCAATTGATCAAGATCCCATTGCAATCCAAGATAATCTTCTTCACTATCCATTATGCCATCAGTCTTGGTGTCATCTGCAAACTCACCAACCATGCCTTTTACATTCTCATCCAAATCATTAATATAAATGGCAAATAACAATGGACCCTGCACCAATCTCTGGGCAGACTCTTACCAGCACATCAGGCTGATGTTCGTATGATCCCGTCCGAGCCCGTATGATCACCGCCTCTTCTGCCCCTGGAATCAGGGTGCACATGCTGGTAAAATTCCAGCCTCTGTGGCACACCACTGATCACAGCCTCCAGTTTGAAAAATAACCCTCTACAACCATCCTCTGCCTTCTGTCATCAAGCTAATTTTGAATCCATTTAGATACCTCATCCTGGATCCTGTGAAATTTAACCTTATGCAACAACTCACTGTGCAGTTCCTTGTCAAAGGCCTTTTTAAAGTCCATGTAGACAACATCACCTGTAATACCCTCATCTATCTTCTTGGTTCCCCCCTTCAGAAAACTCAATCAAGTTTGTGAGACATGATTTTCTACTCACAAAGCCCTAATCAGTCCTTATGTTTCTCAATGCTTGTAGATCCTGTCTCTCAAATTACCTTCCAACAACTTATCCACCACAGATGTGAGTGTCACCAGCCTGTAGTTCCCAAACTTTTCCTTGCAGCTCTTTTTAAACAAAGGCACAATATTTGCCACTGTTCAACCTTCAGGCACCTCACCTGTGCCTTACAATGATACAAATATCTCTGCAAGGGGCTCTGCAATTTCCTCCCGAGCTTCTTACAATTGTACCTATATTGGTAAAGGCTCCAGCATAGGAATAGAGAACTGTGTCTGAAATAGACTTTAAGACATTTACATGCCCGTTAACTCACCTTCCACATTTGAGTTGCCCTGAATGCTTTCAGTGCCAGGCTTAAAGTGCCCCTGGAGCACACAGAATCAACTTTTAGTGAGCAGCTATTTTGCAGCATTTGAAGAATGATTGGTAAGTGAGAGCTAAATAGCCCGCACTACATTACTGATTAGTCAGACTCCCTAACAGAATCATGATTAGGCTCAACACTGGCAGCAATTCATAAACTTTAACAACCCAGATCAATAATGAATTAGAAATCAGTAACAATAGTTCTTTAAATTAAAAGTGACAGCCAATGTATTTTGTAAATGTAAATTAGAGGGGTTGAGATATTTCATGAAAAGCAAATTTCAAACAACCATTGGGGAAAGATTCTTTATTCAATGGGTGATAAACGTGCTAAATGATCCACCAGGCAATATTGTGTAAACAATAATATAAGGGATCTAACATAAACAATCCACCAGCAAAATATGAGAGAGGTTACTGAAGAGCTATGATGAATTGTTCAGCCTTGTCTCAATCTTGATTGTTCCCCTAACTTTAAATTGATTGAGTTTTAAGATTTTGAGCAGAATTTGATGCCTCCACCTCTTTCTAAACCACCTCCCAAAAAGTAGCCAGGAAGACAGCAGTTGTTTAATGGGACAGGATGGCATGGAGTGAGAGCCTGTCATATTCCAGTCTTTCTCGACTAAGTCTGTATTGTAAAGTGTCAAGAGCAGATTTCCTACCCAAAGCAAGTAATCTCATCTCTCCGCCAGCATCATTCAACTAGTGGTAGGAGTGAGGAGGGTATCACACCATATGGGCAAACCACTCGTTGAACAATATAGAGTGTGCCAATTGCATGGTGAGGGTTATTTCTTCCTCAGGTACTCTGTGTCCAATGTATGGACTGTCAGCGACAAGTGCAGACTTTGCAGGATGCCATTCCCTGCCCTTTGCAGACAGCATTTGCAACCCACCATGATGTGGTCTTCCTGACAGGTTCTGGAAGACTTCTTTGCTTCTGGGGTACTAGAGACCTTTCAAGAGGGCTAGGCCCTCTTGAAATTCTGGCAATGTTTAGCTGCCACTACCAGTATTGGATCTGATTGATGGAAATCACTCAGTGCTCATTGACCGCTGACACCACCAGATTCTAATTATAACCTTCCTACACATTAAATCCTGCATGGGAATTGTGAATCATGGGAATAGTGTCATAAGTCTGAATGCTATTATCGTAGAATTTGAGCTGCAGGACTGATTTCACCAACCTATCATTATCACAATGATGGTATCTCTCAGTTCACAGTTTGATCCACAAATTCCAAAGGTTATAAAGTCTTTGATGCAGGGCTAATGAATATGAACACTTGATATTTGATTGACCACTTTAATGAAGTGAATGTTTTTAAAAAGGATTAAATAGTTGAAGGAATTTAAATGGAGGTTTTTTTATGAATGAGAGTTTTTAAAAGAATAACGTGTGCAATTGATATTTTGAACTTTATTTCCTTTAATCATTTAATCTCAGCATGACTTCTGAGCTCGGCATAGGGTTAATACATTAGCTTGGAGGGTGTATGTGTAAATAATAGTAAATAGGGGGCATGAGTTGGAATGAGTTGGCAACAAGTTGGCACAAGGGCTAGAAGGCACTGTTGAGCATGCTAACTGTGATGTAGTCATGAATCAACTCATGCTTTAAGGCTGAGAATCCATACATTTTAGCCAATCGATATAAAGTATTAATAGAGGAATCAATGAATTCATCCGGCCTTTGGATACTCTGGTTCAATCTCACTATTTTTCTATAATTAGATTATTCTTTAGACTGAAATACTTACTGAACAAAGGCTCCCAAAACCTAATTGTAGGAAGCCAAAGTATCTTTAATATGTTGCCATGCCAAGGCATAAGCAAGTGTATAGACCTAATGTTTCTGTGCTCTTCCTGGTAAACCTGAGCTCTTTCAAGCTATCTCTTCCAGAGCTCCCATTATTTTCCTTGATGTGTTGGAAAAATAGTGAAAGAATTAGTAACGGTTCACCAGCTGTCAACATCATTCATATCTCACTGTCTCCTTGCCATAGTATGTTTCTGTTTTGTTCTTTATCATTGCAAAGTCCACTTGTTCTAATATCTTCACACGAGTTACCAATCTGTGGCCTCTGTTTCTTAAACTGTGGCCTCCAGCTCTGCTGTCATATTTCAAAAAAAGTTGAACTTAGTTGATGAGTGACTTGAGATACTCGCATTATAATTTTTTTTTTAATAACTTATTTCCAGTGTTTACGAGACTTCAAAGGAATGACATGGTCTCCGAGACATAGACTGTTCTACATCTTACTTTCTTGGAGCTTTTCAGTCATCTGGCCCTTGATATCATTCTTCAAGCATCAGTAAGGTCTTGGCATCATTAAGATAACCATTAATCCATTACTCTACAGGAATAAATATTAGCCAGGGCACCAGAGGTAACTCCTCTGTTCTTGTTCAAAGTAATTCTATGGGATCTTATACATCCACCCAAGGGATCAAAGTAGGCTTAATTTAATGCATCATCCAAACAATAGCACTTTAACAATTGTCAACCTTGATTTTTCTGCTTAAGTCCTGGAGTGGAGTCTAAATACACATGTTTTGATTCTGAGACCAGATTGTAACCAACTGAACGTGGTTAACAATAATCCTACAGGAATGCTGAAGTTATTCTCAAGCCATGATATAAATGAGGAATGGTTGAAGGTCTGTACTCATTGAAGTTTATAAGGATGAGGGCGGATCTGATTGAAACTTAGAGGATACTGCATGGGTGAGACAGAGTGGATGTGGAGAGGATATTTCCACTAGTAGGAAAAACTAGAACCAGAAGGCACAACCTCAGACTAAAGGGATGGTCCTTTAAAACAGAGATGAGGAGGAATTTCTTCAGCCAGAGAGTGGTGAATCTATGGAACTCTTTGCACAGGATGCCAGGTCATTGAGTGTCTTTAAGACAGAGATAGATAGGTTCTTGATTAATAAAAGGATCAGAGAAAAAGGGGAAAAGGCAGTTGATTGGGGATATGAAAAAAAAGTCAGCCACGATTGAATGTCAGACCAGACTCAATGGTCAGAGTCACCTAATTCTGCTCTGATGTCGTATAATCTTAAATGCTGCACTCATATGTTCTTGAGTCGAAAACTCCACTCTATCACCAAATAGAACATTTAATATAATTGCAACTTCAAATATATTTGTGTTCCGTGATTTCTGAAACAGCAACCTGCCTGTATCCACCTTTAATGGAAGTGGGACAAGGGATGGACAAGCAATTCCCTCACAGGAGGAGTTGCTGGAACATTGCAATGAAGTTGCATGCTTCCAGCTTTGTTGGGTTTCTATTTTTAAACACATATTGGTCAATTTTCCAAGAACTCAAAAAAGCCAACAGGTTAAAAAGGAGGGAAGAAATCAGATTCTTTACTGCACTTCTTGTGGGCTAGGAGTAATAGGCCCAATAAATTAACCTACATACTACCCCTCATCACCTCAACAACCTCCCCCTTCAGGGCAGCCTGTTGTTCCTCTCTCTAACTAGCTGAGTTTCTAAGACCAGAGAAACTCATTTGACTGGAGTTAAAATAAGGAAACTTGCTAAAATGGAGACAACAAACCTTCTTAAAATAGTTCAATGACCATTCCACCTCTGGAGGATGGATGAATTCTTCATGCACCTTTGTGGAAACCAGAAATAGATTGAGAAATTTTTGGGGTTTTTATTTGAAATTTTAGAAAATGAATTAAGCACCATCACTAATCCACTGAATTACAGAGTTAAAAAATGCCCTTTTATAGTTCCAGTGAACACACCTCCTATTTTTTTACCAAAGTTTATATTTGTAGTTTTTGTATCGAAGACTGGAACTGTGGTGGCTCATTAGTGTGGACGTAATGTGTTGCATGAGCACAAATCATATCTGTTAAACAGTGAGCTCTTTAAAAGCCGACAGCCAGAACGAGCGATAGTATAATTGAAGAGCTTTGTGGAATCATATGGACCGAAGTAAAAAGCAGCAATCATTTAAATTTATGGTGACTGCAAAGGGTGTACATCAGATAATTAATGATAGGAATGATGAGATAGTTGTCGATTTCTAATCCACCATAAAAAAAACCTGAAAGTGGATTGCAGACTGCGCTAAACAGCGCATTGTCTAAGATTTCAAAACACTCATAATACAGCCTTCATTAAAATGCTTGACTAATTTTGCACAGCTAACTGTTTGATTCCTGATGCTTTGAATGTGGGAGCACAGATTGCGTCCTATAAAAATGCAGTACCCATTTCTTATCACCCAAAGGAGCTTTATTCATGCCCATGGGAGCATCAACAAAAACATCATGAATACTTCCAAAGAGCAAAGAGAGACTCGGAGGAATATTTCCTTTCCTAACTAGGTTGACAACAATTCAAAGGCTCCTGAGAACAAGGCCAACTTCTGTTTCTGCCTGGAAATGAAAGTGTGGGCTGTCGCTACACGAAAGGCAATTCCAGCCACGTCTGCTCAAGCTAGCAAATAGAAATTGAATAATTTTACCTAGTGCAGCTTAATTTAACCTAAACTTCGATGTCAGAGTATTCCAAAGGAGGGAAGAAGAGTTCGCTGCCCTGAAGGGGGAGATTGTGGAGGTAAGAGGAGTAGTTTGTGGGTTAATTTATTGGGCCTGTTACTCCTAGTCCACAAAAAGTGCTGGAAAGAATTTGATTTTCTTCCCTCCTTTTTAACCTGTTGGCTTTCATGAGTCCTTGGAAAATTGACCAACATGTGTTTAAAAATAGAAATCCAACAAAGTTGAAGCATGCAACCTCATTGCAATGTTCCAACTGGGTGGACACAGTATTCCAAATGTGCCCGAACCAACATTTTATATAATTGTGACATAATTTGCCAACTTTTGTATTCGATGCCCCAGCCGATGAAAGCAAGCATGTCATATATTTTCTTCACCACATTTTCTATCTGTAGACCTGTACTCCCAGACTTCTGTGTCTATGCAGCAGTAAATCTGAGGTTATATGCATAATATTACACTACTTGAAAAAAGTAATGTCATAGGAGTCCATTCAGTATTAAGATGATTGAATCTTGCAGATATACTTCAGTTAAATGTCAAACCTAAAATCAAGTGAATATATTTTGTTGTATGTGTTCATTTTATGTTCAGCACAGAAACTTTCCTTCTGTTTTCAGCATCATGTTGAAGTTAATTAAAATGTTGACAGAACTTCTCATTAGGACGTAAAATCGTAAAAAAAAAGCTTAGACTGAAAATAACCATTGTCAATCTTTTTTTATGTCCTGGAGGGTTTCCCATTGGCATTAGGAGCATATATCAGGATTCTCATCAGCAATGAATGTTAATTTACCCCTTTGCAGCCTGGTAGCAGCAGAGGGGAAAGTGGCCACTGTACCTTCCTCCTTGAGCCCCTTTGGAGCCAAGGCACCAGGCTATGTCAGTGTAACATTGGGCATGCACTGTTGGCACTGCGAAGGTGCATTGCCTGAAAGGAAGCTGAGTGGGAGGTCTGGGAAGGGAGTAGGTTTGAGTGGGAGGTTGAGGGAAGGGAGCCTGAGTGTGGGATTGGGTCAAAGGGATCTCATGCCTGCATAGTGTGGTAGGGCAGAGGGAAGAGTGGGGTGCCTCTCATTGTGAAGGGGTTGGTGGTGTATCCTTGACCTTGGGGTCCATCACAGCATGTCCTCACTCTTGAGGACCTGTATGAAAGCTGGCCCAGTGCAAATCCTGCTGAGAATGTGGATGAACAGCAAGCGATGTTTGAAGCAGGTTTCAAGCCTGGTAATTATATTCAAAGTTGTGTATTTGAATCTGTATCAGGTTCCTGCTCAATGAGTTTGGAGCCTGGTGCAAAACCTGATTTTGCGCTGACACCCAATTGTCTGGATCATCATAATTCATGAATGGAACTAGTGGGCCTAGAGAATCCTCGCACCTCCTACCCCAGTGAGAGCTGATAATTGCCCTAGAAGACCCAGGAGATACAGGGGTACAGATTCATGGTTCCTTGAAAGTGGATTCATAAATGGACAAGGTGGTGAAGAACACATTCAGGCATGCTTGGTTTTATTGGTCAGAAATTGAATACAGGCATTGAGACACCTTGTCAAAGTTGTACAAGACATTGGCAAAGTCACACTTGGGATACTGTGTATGATTCAGACCACCTTTTATATTAAACTAAAAAGAGTGCAGAAAAGATTTACTAACATGCTGCCAGGACGTGATGGTTTGAGTTATAAGAGAAGGATGGGATTCCTTTGGAGCATAGGAGTGATCTTACAGAGATCAGCTAGATAGTCAATATCTTTTCCCAAAGGTAGAGTCACCTAAAACTAGAGGGCATTGGTTTAAGGTGAGAAGGCCGGGATACAAAAGGGTCCAGAGGGGCAATTCTTTTACAGAGGGTGTTGAGTTTTCAGAACAAGCTGCCAAAATTAGTAGTGGAGGCAGATACAATTTTGTCTTTTAAAACAGCATTTAGACAGTTACATGAAAAGGATGGGGAATAGAGGGATATGGGCCAAACATGGGCAATTGGGTCTAGCATCAGGATTGAAAAAAAAGGCTGCATGGATAAGTTGGGTCAAAGGGCCTGTTTCCATGCTATATAAACCTCTATGACTCTACATGATGAATTTTGTGAATTAATGATCGAATTTAAAAATACTCCTGCAATTTGAAAAATACATTAGTACAACTGCTGAAAAACAAAATCATTGCCTGAATTTTCAGGATGGCAGGAGACCAATTTTTGCCAAAGAATCAACAGGGGCACATCCCTCTCAATTGTAGCAGATCCAAAGTCACTTTACAAATGTCAACTGGCAGTAAACAGTCCATCTCTGGTTGGTTGGCAGCTCTCCTGTCATTCCAAGAGCAATGCTGTAATAAGCAGGAGGAATGCTGCAATGAGTTGCCTGGAACCAGAGAGAAGATAAATGGCAGGGATCAAGAGGTGTGACGCTTTCAATGTCAAAGCGTTGGCTGGAACACTCTGGCCGTTCACAGAGGCAGGATTCCTCAGTCCTGCCACTAATGCATCCCCACCAAGCCAGAAGACAAACTCTCTGTCAGCAATGATACACTGTTTCCTGCCACTGAGAAACACATGGTTGGGAGGCTGGAGAACCTGACCCCATCATTCTGTCTCTCTCTCTCTCTCTCTCTCTATACAGATGCTACCAGACCTACTGAATTTTTCCAAAATTTTTTATTTTTATCCTGAGGATTTTATATATTTCAATTAGATTACTTCTTCTAACCTCCAGTAGATACATGCCCAACACCATGAGCTCTTTAGTTTGTGGAGTAACCTTTCATCTGGACCTTACCAAATCCTGTCTGAAAATCCAAACACAGCACATTCCCTTTATCCAAATTGATTTCTGCTTCCAAATCTAATAAATTAGTGAAACACAACTTCCCTTTTTGAAAGAATTTCTCAGATACCAGCATCCCTTCACCAAATTCCCTTTAATAAAAGCTGTATTTTATTCATAGAACATTTCTGATACACTCATAGAATGCAGAGTACCAGTTGACCGAATAGTTCCCTTTTTATATAGGTATGAGGGACTCCTTGACTGGGCAGGCAATTATGACCTCAATCAGGGAGCTCTTTTGCATACTAAACAAGTAAACAAACTCAGATTGATTTAGGGTGACCTCAATCAGGGATGCCTTTTCACACCAGCCAAATAAACAAACCCAAATTAACTTAGGGGACCTCAATCAGGGAATTGATACTCCAAGAGGCCAACCCCATGAGCCTTGTTGAAGTCATCACAGACTTTGTCTAATTGCATTAAGGTTTTTTTAAATGTCCCATTGTGGCCTCTTTAATGAGAGATTCTAGCACTTTCCCTGTGACAGATGTTAAGCTAACTGGCCTATAGTTTCCTGCATTTGGTTTCCCTCTTTTTTGGAATAGAGGAATTCCATTTGCTATTTCCAATCTGTTTGGATCTTTCTAGTACCTATGGAATTGTGGAAAAGACAAACCAATGTATCAACTATTTCAGCAGTTACTTATTTTAAGAGCCTGAAATGATATCCATCAGAATTTGGGGAGTTGTTAGCTTTCAGTTCCAATAATGTTTGTAGTAATTTTTCCCTAATGATTGCAATTGTTTCCACCTCCCTTTGAGCTCTTGAAACACTTTATTTTGAGATATTATTTCTCTCTCTACAGTGAATATCTGTTCAATTTATCGACTCTTTCCTCTTTTTCTTTTGAAACACTGTAGACACTATTACTAGCAGTTCTTATATTTCTAGCTATCTTTCTCTTGTGCTTGAGTTTTTCCCTCTTTTTCTTTTAGCCATTCCTTGCTGATTTTATGCCCTGTCTAATCTTCCAACCTGCCTAATTGTTGCAGAATTGTGCACTTTTACTTTAAATTCAATGTGACCTTTAGTTTCCTTAGTTAGCCAAGGCAATATATGAAATAGGAGCAGAAGTAGGCCATTTGACCCCTCAAGTCTGCTTCATCATCCAATAAGATTATGACTGATCTGTTTATGTTTTGAATTCCACATTCCCATCCACCCTCACTCACCTTTCATTCATTTGCCCAGCTAGAATCTTCTGCCTTAAAAATATTCAATGACCTCACCTCCAACTTGATGAATACAATCCTAATTGACTTAGTCACTCCTCGTATAACAGAGCAGGGACAACTCTCCAAATCAAGCATCACTGAACAGTAGTTTTTCCCACTCTTATCATCTGACATTGGCTTGTTGGAAGGATTTTGCAGCTTGACATTCAACCTGTTTGACCGCATTGCAAACTCAATTCCTTGGCTATTGAGTTCTGGTGTGGGACTCAAACCCAGAGCCATTGGCTCAGAGGCAAGTACACTAGCCACTGCACCACAAGACTGAATCTCTATCCTATAAGGGTATTCCCTCATTTTAAAACAGTACTCTCTAGTTCTGGACTCAATCAGAAGAGAAATATCCTTTTCATATCCACATTATCAATGTTGTTCAGGATCTTACTTACTTCAATCTTGTCATTCCTTACTCCTGTGGCATCAATCAAATAAACCTACTCTGAATTGCCTTCAATGCATTTGTATCATTCCTGAAATAATAGGATCAAAATTGCAGACAAGATGTGGAGTGGGATTTTCCGGCTGCGCGTGCCCCAAGATCGGAAATTCCTACCTGAAGTCAACTGACCATGGTTACCACATTTTCTGTCTGCCCACTATCATTCCTGTGGGGCAGGAATTTTCCAGTTGTGGTCTCAGCAACGTATAACTGAAGCATAACACCCTTAATTTTATGTTCAACCCCTCTCATAATAAATAAGAGTATTCTGTTAGTCTTCCTATATATTAACAGTTTGTAACTCATGCACTAGAACACTAGGTCCTCCTGTGCCTCAGGATTCTGCAGCTATTTTCAATTTAAGTATTGCTCTGTCTTTTTATTCTTGCTAAAATAACGAACATCACATTTTCCTGCATTCATGTGCCAGATTTTTGTCCATTCACTTAATTTGTTTATATCCGTTAATAACCTCCTTAAGTCTTTTTCTATCCTTCCTTCCCTCCCTGCTTTACATTCCTTTTTGAATAGTACGGGGGGTGGAATCACTTCTGCTGCTTTCCAATCCAATAGAAACCTTCCATAACTAGCGCATTTTGGAAAATTGACAATGCAGCTCCTACCTCATTAGCTACCTGTTTTAAGATCCTAGGATGAAGCCCTCTGGGATCTGGAGGCTTGTCAGCCCACAGTTCCATCAGTTTGCTCAATATTGTTTCCTTAATGATTTCACCAAGTTTTTCTCTCTCTTCCACCTCCTGATTGGCATCTATTACTGGAATGTTTTTGCCCTTTGTATAATGAAGAAGCAAAATATTTGTTCATTTCATCTGTCATTTCATTATTATCCACCATTAACTCCCCATTGTCATTCTCTAGTGGGTTTCTACCACATTAGCAGATATACTACATATCTATCACATGTTTTCTTGTCTAACACAAAGCCACGAGGATCCAAGCCACAAATGGAATGCTATAGTTACAAACATTCAGGCTATCAGAAGGACATTGAGCCCAGTTTGTTTATGGCAGTACCCATGGGAACCCTACAACAGGTGAGATTTTCCAGCCACATTCACCCCAAAACCAGTAGATTCCACCTGAGGTCAATGGACCTTTCATTGTTTGCCCCTCCCCTGACAGGCGGATGGTAAAATTCACCCTACCTGCTATGTCCTCTTTCTCTGCTTTCTCCCCATAACATTTGATGCAATTATCCAAACATGCAACAAGGGGAAGAAGCAAAAACTGAAGGCACTGGCCCATCCAGCCAAGGATGAGTCAACAGACCCACCCCAGCCATGCAATGCCCTATGACGGGCAACAAAAATAATCACAGATTCATGAAAAACTGAGGAATTGCTTTTAACAAATCCAGACTCATGTTTCAAGTTACCTCTCTGTGAGAGGACAATAACTCTCAGTGTGGAAAAAAAATAACATTCTACCATATAAATCAACTTTTATCCATGGACTTTTTGATATGGATTTTGTCTTCTCCTACACACTCAACCTCAAAAGATCTATCAAACTGATTTGAGAGCATCACTTTAATATTATTTTAAACACTCAATCATATTCCTAAAATTCTTCAGGAGACTGATGACCCTCCCCTAGAGAAATGGGTCAATAAACCTGCCGTTCACACTACTTTTATTTTGATGGTTCTGCCAAAGTCCCATGCAGGATCCGTATAAAATTCTGAGCAAATATTAAGAAGTATGGAATTTATAAGTGGAGTGATCTTCATTTTATATTCATTGGCTGACATTTTCTACCCCTTCCAGGAAATATTTCGTGAATCTTTTCTTTGTCCTTAAAGATCTGCCCATTTCTCCCCAAGACAAGAAGGCAAGAAAATAAGAGCCGGAATGTTATGCCCATTCAAAACAAAAGGATTTTTCCATCCCACTGCAGTCAATGGTGATTTGACTGGGCATCAAATTCTCCCACATCACTGCAGCTTGGCATGAATGTTGTACCCTAGGAGTTTGTAGAGGTTATAATCAGCCTATCTAACCACCTGCCTACATCTGGACTTCACTGTCACCTCAAAAAAAGATGGTGACTCAAAGAGGATCAGTGCAGCAGTGACCAAAGAGTATTAAGTGCCACATGGATGGATCCATTGGCACACAAACCCCCATGCTGGCTGCACAGAAAAATGAGGCGTCAGTAAGGCAGTACCCATCAGAAAAGATTTAAAGGACAAAGGGTCCTTTATTTTGACATAAACGAAAGGCAATGATGGATAAGCGTGCGCCTTTCTTCAAAGAGGTTTGTAGGTAAGAAGATGCCAGAGGCATACACTGCCAGCACAAACTGAAATTTTTAGTGGTTTGTTCCAAGGATCCACATTCGAGTTCACCTGGGTCCATACTCATGCTTCAAACCCAAGTATGACTCAGTTCTATCCTGCCTGCCTCTCTCTATGACAAAAATATGGCAGGGAGCAGGTGCGGAGATGGGCATTTTTTTTGTGTGAAGTTGGAAATTGGCTCCATTTGCGTTTAAGAATCTAGCCTCACATTCTGATATAATTCTTTGTTATCCACATGGCCCTTTATTTAAGGTGTTTGAAAATGAAGATGTACAACAGGACTATCTTTGTCCACAACTCTGATCACTTCATCAGTGAAATTACTCAGGTTAGCAAAGCAGGACCAATATTTCTCCAATAACTGCTAAATACTCCAAGTGATCATGACATAATGCTCCCCAATTTTTCCTCCCAACAAACCCATAATTACTGGGAGCTGATTTCTTTTTTTTAAATGAGAGTATATAATTTTCCTTCCAATAATAGCAACAGAGCTTAATAACAAATTGTTCTTTTCTATTTTTGTTTTCAGGTTATGCAAATGCCTGTAAATATTTCTTACTTGCCTTATCAAAGAAACGTGCAGCAGGATTTTAGGGTGTGGTGACCATGGTGAGGCTACTGTGGTGACTGAGGCAGGTCAACTACAGTTTAAGGAGATCATTCAGCTTGATGTGCCTGTGTTGATTCAATTTGCCAGACCAATTCACTTAGTGGTACTTCCACCTCCCCACCCTTTTCCTGCAAATCTTCTCTCAGTCTTGTTCTTATCCAATTCTGCTTGGAAACCTATGACTGAATCTGCCTCCAGCATGCTCTCAGGCAACACATTCCAGATCTGAACCAATTGCTACGTAATCATATATTGTTGGTTCTTTTGCCAAGGACCTTAAATTGCTCCAATTTTCCATTACAATTTAAGTCTGCCAGGAGAGAGCGAAGGTGGACTATTGACTTGCTATCATCCATTTAAGTTGTGTCACAATAAAGGCAAGATCAATCTCTTATGGGTGGAGATAGTGCATGGTCAAAGGAAACCAGGTCAAGAGTGTAAGAAAAGAAGAAAAAATTCTAAATTAAAAAGAGAAAAAAAGTCTAAATATTGCTGTTCTGAATTCGAGAATATCAGGTCGAAATTGTATCCATAAAAACCTGTTTAATATTGAAATAGGAAATTTTCATTGTAAAGGATGAGAAAGATAGTATGTACATTTAATAAAAGTGGAAGATTGCCATGAGCTTTCAACATTTTTTTATTACTTATTTTGCCAAGTACCTAAGAGAATCTGAGCAGGAATGTTATATTCTAAGCAGAAGGAAGCTCAGCAGAATATTCACTTTTGCAATCTTTCCAATCTACATTCAATAGACTGAGTCTTCCAGTTATATATCAAAAGTGGTGTTGAATTGAAAGACAGGAAAAAAATTATATGATTTTTATTCAAACTCTTCAGGAACAATTCTCTGTCATTTTTTTTCTGCTTTCTGAGTCTGCACAAGGTAAACTTCCTGAAGCTGACTTTCTTCATAGAATTCTTACAACGCAGAGGGAAGCCACTTGGTTCATCAAATCTGCAGTGACTTGCTGACAGTGTATTTTACCGCCCCCCATAACCATAACCCCACAAACTTACCATAGCTAATCAACCGAACTTATATATCTTTTGACACTAAAAGGCAATTTAGCATGGTCAATCCATCTAACTAGCACATCTTTGGACTGTAGGAGAAAACTGGAGCACCCATGTTGACACAGGGAGAATATGCAAACTCCACGTCTATAGTTAAATTCCTGATACATGGCAACGTTTTTGTTAATTCTCCCTGTACCTGTTGTTGAACAATAATATTCTAGTTGTTCAGAACTCTTACAATGCCCCAGATAGACAGCAACAGTCATTATGTTATGATAAGTGAACTAAGGTACTCAATAACTTCCAGCCCTGCACTCAAAGCCATTTAAAGGTAGTCATAAAATGAGATCAGATTCTGTCCTTGGAGTGATTCAATTTTTTACCATCTTATTAGCCATTAAATTATAAATTAGCCTTCAAATGATTTTATAATGAGAGGAGTGTCGAATTCAAGTTTGATGTGATTCAAAAGGACATGATTAATTTTGCGATGGCATTGTTTCAATTCAAAGTCAGGAAATCTATTGTGTTTTGCTGAATATCTTTGCAGTCATTTGAAAAATAAATGAATAGACAATGTATTTTTTTTCAATTACATATTGATTGCTCCCTGTAAGTGACTCCTGTTTGCTTAATGGCCCTGAAACCAATCAAAAAATGATTGGATGGAATTTCCTGAAAATTGCCACTGCTGCAGGAAGCTCATTTTCTTTGATGCAAATGAGAGTAAAGAGGAGTGAAGACGAGGAAAAATAGTTATTTCATACCTCAATGTTGTCTGAACTTTCCTGAAAACTGCATGGTGGGGCTGTTGAAGTGGCAGGAATTTTCCTGCGGTCGTGCAGTAGGAGATGCTGACTCTTGGCATTAATACACATAAGGCAAGTGATAGTGTTCTTGCCATCCTATCCTCATTATCCATGGTTAAAAATTCATTTGGCACATCATCACCTGGAGTGTCAGCAGGAGATTGAAAAGATAGCCCAAAGAAGGATGGTCAATTCTTCCCACTCAAGAATGTATACAAACAACTGGTGTCAGTGTCAGCCTATAGAGGCTTAAAATTCAGCTAAGTACATTAAGATATGCATTATCAACTAATGCAATATTAATGTTCATCTCTTGATAGCAGTGCAGAGAGCATTGTGATGATACAGTCAGTACATACTTTTAGACTGTGTTCTTAATGGGAATACTTGAGATTGGGATGACTACATACTATGTAAATTCAGCCAAAATTTCTTAAAAGGAAGTACACTCTGGCTGTACCAAAGATTGTGAGGAACTGTTGCATGAAAAGTATTACTAAGAAAGCTCAAGTTGGAAACCAATGTTCTTTGGTGCTGCACTGGAGGCCTTGGTGCAGGAAGCAGTGAAGGACAGTGACATACGTTGTTGCCCTAAAACTCTCAAGACTGAGAAGAAGTCACTAACAAAAGGAATGGCAAATGCATTTCTACCAGGCTGTTGATGCAGTGTCACTCAAAGTTCCATCATTTGTCATGGCAAAATCACTGTTCAGTGCAGCCACATTCGTTGCAATGTTTAGACCCATCTTCCCCAACCTCCACTGCCACTCCTTCTCCAAACTGTATACTATGTTCCAAGTAGTGCAGTGTTTTTCACAACATTCTTTATGTGTCTTTGCACACTCAACACCTTTATAAAGTACACACCTGTGACCCACATACACATTGACTGCCATTTAACCATGACAGTCACATTCCCCAATCACCTCTCACAAGACTCATAAAATTCGCCCAAATATTTTCATTTTTTTTCTTGCACGAAAAGGATGCTCATAACACCCCAAAACAGGATGCTGTAGCTGGCAGTACACCTGAACAGAGGGCCTGGTTAGCTCAGTTGGCTGCACAGCTGGTTAGTGGTGTGGAGCGACACCAAGAGCATGGGTTCAAATCCTGTACTGGGACTGAGGACAGTATGAAGGCCATGTTGGGAAGAGATAGTTTGGAAGGTGTAGCTAGTGGCAATAGTGGAGAATGTACTGAGCAACTTTTCTCCAAGCCTACAATAAATAAATTCAGAAAATGCTGGACAAACGCAACAGGTCTGGTGGCATCTGAAGAGAGAAACCGGGTTAATGTTTCAAGTCTGAATGACCCTTCTATAACCAAACGTTCTGTTCTCTTCTGACTTCTCCCTCACCCCCCTAAATCTTGCCAAGCAAATTGCATACACATCATTATCACACCAATTTCTCACACCAAAATACAACTATTACACCATATTAGCTCCTCAGATCATTCAATCCCCACATTCAGTAGAGTCATCATTATCACTAGGTCTCACTTGGAGAGTATTGGCATTTCATTGACCTTGGAGGCTGCATTGGAAGACAGATGGTGCCTCATGTTATATGCAGTGGCCAGGTAGAGGTGTAGGATACCACAAGTTGCAACTTGCTAAAGTTACGAGTTTGTGTATTAGTTCTGCTGCAGCGGACTCAGAATCAGTCTTCAAACTTCAACTGCATACAAAATAGGAAAAGGAAAGTAACCCATTCTTTCCAATAAATGATCAGCTCTATCAGAAATGGCATGGAACTGACTATGATGGAGTAGCTCAGGATGATTCTGACAACACAAAATGTAAGATGATGCTCTGAAAGTTCAGCCAGCTATCAGGTTAGCTGTGAAGGCTCGCTACAAAATGGTACTTAAAGGGCACCTCATCACTCCAGCACTCTGCTCGCCAGGAGTGCGCTAAGAGAGCTGAGATTTCACCCTGTGAGAAGGGTCTTGGCACCATGGGCAATATTCAAACTGTGATGATATTGTGCCTTTAAGAAATGTATTCATATCATGGCGCTATTCTCCCAAAAGTACTGAATTAGTGGGAAAACTGCTCGAGATCCTAACTGTTTTGTCAGTTCAAATTCTCACCCGAATCTCTGCACTCTGTGCATTGCAGAAGTGCCAATTGTGAATCTCACTGAAAACCCGTGGAGAGGGGTGGCGGGGGGGGGGAGGTAGTCTATTCAGCCAGAGTCTGACAGTTCTGAAACTCCGTGCATGTACAGTGGTCTTGATCTATCAGACACACGTTTGCTGGCCAGCTGAATCATTGGCTAGCCCGGGACCTCCGCAGCGCTGCTCCTCCAGCACTCACCCCCCGCCACCCGCCTACGGCTCAATCACGGCTCCCACAACAATTCCCCATATTCCCCATCCAGCCCTCACCCACCCCCCATTCCATAGTGTCCCTATGTCCAGCCCACCTCCCCCTCCCCAGCTGTTGGCATTCCCCACCCCACCTACATCCCGCAGGGTCAAAACTCCCAGGGTCCCCTAGCAGACCATTCCCCTCCTTCGGCTTGCCCCAATTGTTGCCCTCCCTCCATGCCAGACTGATCGCTATGCCCAGTGGCAGTGGTTGTCCTTAGCCCATTGATCACCCTGGGACCCTGCCCAAAATAGACCCCACATTCTGGCACTGCCTTGATACCCTGTGAACGGTGCCAAGGTGCCCCCTATGCATGGGCATTTTGCCCCTTGGCAGTGCCAGGGCATAGGCTAGCAGTGCCAGAATGTCCATGCTCAGGGGGCACTACCCCACTGCTGCCTGACCCCCTCGGGGGCCCTGATTATCCCCCACCTTCATCATGGCAACCTCACCTACTAGTTCCCTGAACACGGGGAGCTACTCTAAACCCAGCTGCAATGAAGATCCCTGACAGGGTGGGAGATTCAATCAGGACCAGTAAGTTCCTGATACTTACATTCAAAAGACATTTAAAACATATTAAAAGTAGATTCAAATTACTTACCTGTCTTCCTGCCAGTTTCCAGCATGGTATGCCCTGACTGTTCACCAGCTTTGAAAGATGCATATGCATTCCCTTTGTATGTGCAAATCATGGTACAAGACCAGCTATGTGCAAGCCCCATCCCGACCTACCAGAAAAGTTGTGGGTCATGACGGGAGAATCAGAGCTAATGTTTCTTGTATGTTTTAAATTCAGCTCAATTTTACATGGTACCAATCTGTCTACACGAGGCAGCTCACATGCTGAAAATGCAGGCTAATAATTGATTTTAATGAGGGATGTTTTATTTTTAATCTGTGTTAATGCATTTTTGTTTATTTTTTTTTCTCTGGGATTTCAAGATTATGCAATCAACAGAGTTGTGGCTTAAGGGGAGGAGCTAATCTGACAGGGAGAAGCAGACATTACTGGTAGGTGCTGAAAGAAACAGATGATATTTCTTTTTCTCTCTCTCTGGAGGCTATCTTTTGGGACTTACTAGCAGAAATAGGTCTTTCTCTCTCTCCTGAGATGTTTTGGAGGCTCAGAGACAGGTAACCCAAGTATAGGCATGTAAGGTTGTGTCTTACTCACATATTTTGTGGAAGAGTTTAAGTCTGTAAGAGGAATATTGCTTAAATTAGAACTAATTGAGATAGTTTAGCAGTTAAGAATGTTGACTTACTATGTTTAGGTATTTTAAACAGTAGAAGTTAAGCTAATTCATTTGTTATAGTAAACTGTATTGTTAAATTAAGTTTGTTTTGATAAAACTTCCTTGTGTTTCAATAGAACCTGGAGTTTCTCATACTAATGTCAAAATAGCAAAAATATTGGGGTCTAATCCAGCTTCACAACCTTCTTTGGGGTTTCTGATCTGTACTTTAACACAATTTACTAACTACCCTCTCTAGTAGCACCACAATTGCAATCCAGGCCAAAATGGTAACATTTGTAGCCAGACCCTCTCAGTCAGGATGCATGAGGCCATCCTCCATGTGAACTCATTGGAACCTTGGCAGCCTTCCAATTCCCAAGCTGTAGAAATATCTCATAGAAGCAGTAGAATAGAAATGAAATGCAATAGTAAAACACTTCGGTTATGCACAAGAGTCAATATTCATATATTTCTGTGATTAATAAATACATTTGACTTTAGATGTTATTTAGCTGTTATTCTTTATATTTGTAGTGAAGTGATGGTAAGATAAATAAGTGTAAAATGGGGGAAGTCAACATAATTGTGGTTATAACGAGTGGAAATGTTGAAGATTGGCAGACGTGAATTATTTGTACTGCTCCACAATCTCTGAAAAATCAGAAAATATTGGTTCTCTTGATGGTTACCTGTATTCCTGTCCTTCCTTTTGCACTTCTCAAAACTGAATACTTAGTTTCTAATTCACTGTGCTGTCGTTATTGATGAACCATTTCTCAAGAATGCTACAGGAGACAGGTTGTTATTTATTGTTTTGGGATATGGAGACTTGAGGCATCCATTTTTTCAGAAGGTCTTCAGCATATTTCAACTGATTCATGCAATCAAGTGTTTTGTGTAACTAGGTTCATTAGCACTCTGGAAATTAATTAAATTAAGGAACCTTGTTATGACCCACTTGGAGAGCCAGTGAAACGGTCCCATTTAAAATTGTTCTCTTGTCTGAGCAATTTCTACTTCTCTCATTCTTCATAGAAACATCAAATTATATAATACAGAAAAAGATTTTTTTGTCCCATTGTCCATTTACCAATGACTGGCCGATCCTTTTGAGATACCTCCCCCATTTTAATTTTAATTTTTAAGTAGATATTAAATGCCCTTTCAAAATATATGATTAAATATTTTTCCAATACCCTTTCAGCCAGTGCATTCCAGATTATAATAATTTGCAAAAGAAAAATGTTTCCTGATCTCTCTCCTGTTTCTCAGGCCAATTAACTTAAAGGATGCTCTCTGATTATTGGCCCAGCCACTAGTGGAAAGTTACTCCTTGTTTACTCAGTTCATACAAGATTAAGCAGCAGAAGTTGACAATTTGGCCTATCAGGTATTCTCCTGTCATTGATCATGGCTGATTTGATTGTGACCTCAATCCACAATCCAGTCTGCCCTACATAATCCTTGTCTTCTTTGCCAATCAATTTTACCTGTCTAAGATTTGAATATTTTCAATGACCCAGCTTCCATTGTTCTCTTTGTATATTGCCTTTGGATGTTCAGGTTTCCTTCCACAGCCGAAAGATGTGTCGGTGAGGAGGGTTAACCATGGTAAATGTGCAAGGTCGGATAGGACAAAGGAGAGGGCCTGGGTAGAATGCCCTTTTAGAGAGTTGGTGCAGACCCAGTGGATTGAATGGTGTCTTTCTGCATTGTAGAGATTCTATGGTTCTATGGCAGAGTGTGTGTGTGTGTGTGTGTGTGTGGTGTGTGTTGTGTTGTGTGTGTGTGTGTGTGTGTGTGTGTGTGTGTGTGGTGGGGGGAGGGGTGTATTTCCACAGTGGACAATCCTATGACTTTTTAATCCTCAATCAGAGATAAGAGATTGGTGAGAGAATTGAGTTGGGACAGGTAGTGGGTAGAAAGCTTTCTGACCCTTAGGAAGAATTTAACATTCTCCCTGAAGCTATCCTCACCTCCCTTCAGCTGCTGGATTAGCTGAAACCTGGAAAATCCATCCTGCCAAGATTAAATTTACAAAGCTGGATCAATCAGAGACTGTTAGCTTCATATCGATATTTAAGGAACAAACTGGTTTCCTGTGAGTAGGAGGGTACCCATTAAACCTACCAGAGTGAGGGAGATTAAAAGTCATGTGGAGGATGGAGGGAGGGAGATGGTCTGGGTTGGGGTGCTGGTTAAGATTTATCTCCAACCCATTTATTTTTAATGGTTAAAAACAGTCCTTTTTTTAATCTGTTGAGATGCTTGCAAATTCCAGTCACACTATCTACGTTTTTATACTTGGAAAACCTGTGCCTTAATTAAGAAGGGCATTATGTTTTCTCTTCAATTAAGAAGGGTTAACCGATCACACCATAAGACAATTTAGTCAGATTATTGCCATTTTATGGTGCTAATATAATTGTAATTCATAACATCAGTTTAAGGACATGGTTGTGTTTTCTCCCTTCCCTCATAACGTTGATATTCCATTCTTCCCTAAAAGCTTTGACTCCTGCTAAGGTACAATTGCAGAAGTTCTAGGTGTTCATCAAAGGGCCATCTCAACTCATATAGATGTATATAGTAACTGTCAGCATACTATTGATATATCATTGAGTTTAATCTCATATGTATTTATTATCCTCATGAAATGTCCACATCCAAGGGCTCAAATTTCACTTCCGGGGTAGACAGTAAGAGTTGTGACTGTTTCTGGGGTTCATCCTACCCCACCCTTTGCTATGCCTGTATCTTTGCACCACTTTAAGATCACAGCAGTGAACTAAAGGCAGGCTGAGAATTAAGCCAAGAATCCATATATGGTTTAGCTGCACACTGAGCAAAATCTGAGAGCCACTTACTTTTAAGAACAAGTGGTTTGACCAATTTTCCTTTGTTGCTATAAGTCAGCTCTAATTAACTGATGCTGTATTACAAGACTGGTAACATGCCAAAGGTTCATAGTTCAGCTCATTTGCGTAATAAATCATAGCTCCAGGGATAGGTTTGCGTATAGCAGAAAACTACATGTAGTTAAATCACTTATTAAAAAGTAGTGGTGGAACTGAAACACAGATGCTAAATGACCACACAGTTACGGTATAGTCACAGTATAGAAAGAAAGTAGGGATAATTTTCAGACTTTAGGACATACTCTGTCCACAATTAAATCACTCCTTACATCTCTTTCCCTGCCTCCCACAACTCCCTCAAGCTTTATGACGCTTGTTTCAATCTGCATCGTGAATTCTGTAGTTTTTAAAATTTATTTGTGGATTTATTGAACACTGATAAAGCCAGCATTTATCCCCATCCATAATTACCCTTGGAAAGGTAACAATGAACTGCTATGGCAGATAATATGGTGAAGAGACTTCCGTGGTGCAGTTAAGTGGGGAGTTTTAAGTTTTTGCCACAGAACTATTAAAGAAAATATGTGGGTTTCTAAATCACAGTAGTGTGTAATTTGTAGATGGTAATGTCCCTACGTGCTTGCTGCCCTGGTCCTTCTAGCAGATGTCATGAGTTTACACCACTGTATCTTGTAGGTTAATATGCAATCTAGACCTGGTGCTGGCAGTGGAGGGGGAGAATGCTTAACGTATGATAAAGGTGACTGTCAGCAGAGCTTTATGAAAGGGAAATCGAGTTTATTTACTTGAGTTCTTTGAAGGAGTAACATGTACTGTGGATGGAATGGACTTGTATTTGAATTTCCAGCAGGCATTTGACAAGGTACCACATCAAAGGCTATTGCAAAAAATAAAAGCTCACAGTACAGGGAATATTAGCCTGGACTGAAGATTGGCTGGCTGGCAGAAAACAGAGAGTGTGTATAAAAGGAACTTTGGCAGGATGTGACAAGTGGAGATTTGCAGGGACAATGCCGAGCCTTTTTACAATTTACATCAATGACTTAAAGAGAAGAGTAAAGGCATGGTAACTAAATTTGCAGATGGCACAAAGATAAGCAGGAAAGTATCTCCTTGAAGAAAATGGATGGAATTTGCAGATTGGTATAGGTAAGTTGAGTGACTGGGCAAAAAGATGGAGTATATTGTCAAGAAGAGTAAAGTTCTTCACTTTGGCAGGAAAAATAAAAAAGCAGAGTGTTACTTAAATTGAGAATAGCTGCAAAATGCTGAGATGCAGATAGATTTAGGCATTCTCGTGAATGAGTCATAAAAATTTGGTATGCAGGAACAGAAAGCAATTAAGAAGCCAATGGAGTACTATCTTTCATGATGAGAAGAATTGAACATAAAAAGTGTGGACATTTTAATTCAACCATATAGGCCAATGATGAGATGGAACTGCGGATACTATGCAGTTTTAGTTTCCTTCTTTAAGGAAGGACATGAATGCACTGGAAATGGTTCAGTTGAGGTTACCTGGAATGAGCAGGTTGTCATTTTATGACAACCAATTGCAT
Source organism: Sphyrna mokarran (assembly GCA_024679065.1). NCBI lineage: Eukaryota > Metazoa > Chordata > Chondrichthyes > Carcharhiniformes > Carcharhinidae > Sphyrna > Sphyrna mokarran. The sequence goes on from JAGIQG010000007.1 coordinate 103,798,629, forward strand.
GACTTCTTTGGCTATTTGAGCTTCTTGAGTCTTTTTGGAGAAGCATTCATTCAAGCAAATGGGATACATTTTAACACACTCCTGACTTAAGCCTTGTAGATGGTGGGAGTGGTTTTGGGATTTTAGGTGCTGAGTCACTTGCGGCAGAAAACCTCTGCCTCTGACATGCTCATGTAGACATGGTATTTATCTGACGGGTGCAGATTCTTAAATTGCACTCAGGAAAACTTGCTAGCTACTGTATAACAAGCGCAACAAAATAAGAGGCAGTTTCTGGTTTTAGGGGAGTTGGAAGGTGTGAGTATTTGGAAGAGTATTTTAGTGGCAGTGATCATAATTCAGTTCAATTTTGTGTACTTATGGGAAAGGATAAGTGCTTCTTTTGAAATTGCGAGAAGGACAATTCCATTGAGACGTGATTTGGCAAAAGTGGAGCGGAGAAAGCTACTTGAAAGTAAATGAGTGTCAGAACAGTGAGAGGCATTCAAGGAGAAGATGGAGGAGGACCAAATCACATTGGTTTCCACAAAGAGAACGGGTAAAACATCCAAATTTAAAACTCCTAGCCGTTCCCATCATTACCCTCGCTGGCTGCCAAAGAGCATACGGATTATGATAATGCAAAAAAGAGACAGTTGTGTTATGTGTCAACAGCCTAATACTGTAGGACATTGAGAAGATTATAGAAAATACAAAATGTTACAACTAGTTGAGAAATAGTGAACTGTTTCTCATCTATTCAACTTCCTCAGCTGGTCACAACAAAGGTTAATTTCTTTTTCATGATGTTATGCCTTTTCCAAACCCAAAAATATTTAATTATTTATGCTATGAGCAATGTGGAGCTAATTATTTTTTTAATGTTTTAAAGCAAAATTAGCTGTCCAGCTACTTGCAGACTTTGTGGTGGCAAAGAATTTCAGAGTTTTAAAATTGGTCTTCATTATAAGCTACAGCTAGGGGTCCAGTAGCAGCTGATGGTGCAGCCCAGAGTCCTGAATACAGCATCACACAGACAGATATACCTCAAGATTTGACGACAAGTAATTAACATATACCAATCAGTGATGCACATTTTCACAGAAGTTATTTTTATCCTGTCACAACTATTGATTAGGTTTACATCATGCAAAAGGTATGGGTATAATGAAACAATTATAACCTATAAACGTCTGCTTGATTATGATATCCAATCAGTATAAAAGCTCACACGTGTTAATAGAACATAGAACATAGAACAATACAGCACAGAACAGGCCCTTCGGCCTTCGATGTTGTGCCGACCAAAATAAAAAGCAATGCCCCTCCTAACTAAACCATTCCCTTCTCATCCATATACTTATCAACTAACCTCTTAAACGCCACCAAACTTGGCGCATCTACAACAGCTGCAGGCAGGGCATTCCACTCCCTAATCACTCTTTGAGTAAAGAACCTACCTCTGATATCCGTCCTATAACTCATACCCCTTAATTTAAAGCTGTGTCCCCTCGTGCTAGCTTTCTCCATCCTAGGAAAAAGGCTATCACTGTCCACCCTATCCAAACCTCTAATCATCTTATATGCTTCAATAAGATCCCCCCTTAGCCGCCTCCTTTCTAACGAAAACAACCTCAAATCCTTCAACCTCTCTTCATAGGACCTGCCCTCCATACCAGGCAACATCCTGGTAAACCTCCTCTGTACCCTCTCCAATGCCTCCACATCTTTCTTATAATGTGGCGACCAGAACTGCACACAATACTCCAAGTGCGGCCGCACTAGAGTTTTGTACAGTTGCAACATGATGCTGCGGCTCCTAAATTCAATCCCCCTACCAATAAAAGCTAAGACTCCATATGCCTTCTTAACAACTTTATCCACTTGACTGCCTACTTTCAGGGATCTATTGACACATACACCAAGATCCTTCTGTTCCTCAACACTATTAAGAGCCCTACCATTAGCCCTATACTCTACACATTTATTGTTCCTGCCAAAGTGCATTACCTCACACTTTTCCACATTAAACTCCATTTGCCACCTCTCGGCCCAGCTCTGCAACTTGTCCAAGTCACTCTGTAAACTATAACACCCCTCTTCACTATCTACCACTCCACCAACTTTAGTGTCATCTGCAAATTTACTGATCCATCCCTCAATACCCTCATCCAGATCATTTATAAAAATTACAAACAGCAGGGGCCCCAAAACAGACCCCTGAGGCACACCACTCGTCACCGAACTCCACGATGAATATCTCCCATCAACCACCACCCTCTGTCTTCTATCTGCCAGCCAATTCCTAATCCAATTAGCTAAATCACCCTCTATTCCACACCTCTGCATTTTCTGTAGAAGTCTTCCATGGGCCACCTTATCAAACGCCTTACTAAAGTCCATATATACTACATCAACCGCCTTACCCCCATCCACCTCTCTGGTCACTTTCTCAAAAAACTCAATGAGGTTAGTAAGGCATGACCTACCCTTCACGAAACCATGCTGACTATCCCCAATCAATTCATTTCTCTCTAAATAACTATAAATCCTATCCCTAATAATTCTCTCCAATACCTTGCCCACCACAGAAGTAAGACTCACTGGCCTATAATTCCCAGGAAGGTCTCTCTTCCCCTTCTTAAACAATGGGACCACATTCGCCATCCTCCAGTCCTCCGGAACCACACCCGTAACCAACGAGGACCTGAAGATCAGAGCCAGAGGCTCTGCAATCTCCTCTCTTGCCTCCCAGAGAATCCTAGGGTAAATCCCGTCCGGCCCAGGGGACTTATCCAACTTCAAACCCTCGAGAATTTCTAACACATCCTCCCTATCTACTACAATACTCCCCAATTTGCAACCCTGTACCTCAGTGTTATCCAGTCTGATTTACTACTGGCTACAACATTTTCTTAACATAACAATTTGTATCTGATCTGTGGATATTAATTATCCCCTTGTTTAAAATAAAAAGAATTCTCTCAAGCTAGGGAGGCCAAAGATAGTACTACCACCCTATGTTATCTTTTAGACCATTTGGTTGTCATAGGAAATAGTGGAGCAGTCCTGTATTTTTTTTCAATCTCTGAAACTTAACTAATAGCTGGCAGTTTGTGTCCTTGGATCCTTGCTCATGGTCTGCAGCTTGTACTATATTCAAGTAAACTGAATTCTTTAACTTTGTCAGTGAGCGTAATAATAAGCATGACTACTATCCACTTTCACTTAGGTCAAAGAGAAAGCAGATTTATTAATCACTGAACACAAAGGGAAAACAAATACTAAAAATCTGATGGCACTCATATGACCATCAGAAATAAGGGAAGTTAGAGTAAATTTAGCATCAGAAATAAGAGACGTTAGTGTAAATTTAAAAAAGTTTCAAAGAATATATGGTTAACTGTCCTTTGATTGTCCTTGAGATGTAGATATTTAAACATTATAGACAATTGGATTAGAATAGAATAGAATTGAATTGAATCCCTACAATATAGAAGGATTTAGCATGACCAATGTTCCAATAGACACATCTTTATGGGAGGAAACCGGAGGACGTGGAGGAAACCCACACAGACATGGGGACACCATGCAGACTATCACCCGAGAGCTGATATAGATGTCACAGTTATTAGTAGGTCTCGATTCATTGTTATGTTTCTTATAATATTGACCACCAAAATGGGTAATAAAGCTATTTCAGAAGAGAAAGAGAGAGAGGCTGGCTTTCAGCCTTTTTTTCTCTGCTAATGTCCAGCAGTCAGGCCTGTTATGCTTTACCAGTTTGTGTATTTCTAAGGGATTTTGGGTGTCTGTGGCAGTTCTTGTTTTAATATTCAGAATTTGCATTTTAATATCTCTTCCTTAGACAAAGACAGATTTTGATAGGTCTCTGAATTATAGGAAACATATTCTTTGCATTCCCTGAGAGTGCTTGTTTGATTTTGGAAGATGGTCTTGCATTTTTAATTGATTTGTTCTATCTTATTTCAAATTGCAAAATTTGCAAGCTTGAATAGCATATTTTCAAAATTAAAGGGAAAGTCTTATGACAAAAGTGCACTTAAAAAGGAAATCAGAAAAGGAGAAAGGGCATGTATAAAGCTTAGGCAATAAAACCAAGGAAATTCCAAAGATGTCTTATCAGTACCAAACGTTAGATTGATTGGCCATGCTAAATTGTCTTTCACTGTTGCAGAATGTGTAGGTCAGAGGGATTAGTGTGGTAAAATATGTGGGGTTGTGGGGATAGAGTCTGGAGTATGATTGTTGTTAGTGTGGACTTGATGGGTCGAATGGGGTCCTTCTGCACTGTAGGATTCTATGAATATATAAAGTGATAAAAGATACATAGAGAAAGATTAGCCACAAAAGGAGTCCACAAAAAAGATTACATGTGTGTAGAAATTGAAGTGCATGATTCTTACTGATTACTTTATACCTCAAATTTGGGCACAAAACAAAGATTGTCTTTTAGGAGGAAGAGTAGGAAATATTGGATGGTTTAAACATGGATTATATGCACCAAATAGTTTTTTTTCGTGCTATACATCATGTGAAAATATAAGGCGGATATTTCTCATTTTATTTGCACAAGAACACAGCAATGGGGGACAGTGAGGCGGGAGGAGATGAAGCAAGGTATGGCGGAAGCCATTGACTCCAAAGGTGACTTCCACTGCGTATTTGTAGCCACTTAGTTGAATAAAAGTAAAAGGATAGGTCACATGACATCAGTCTTGTTGGGCACACCCCACCAGCAACTTAGGTGTTTTTTAAAGATTAAGTTGCCTTTTCTAAAAGGCAGGTTAGTAAGGTCCTGATGCAAGTATGTACGATACTGATCCACCTTATTGATCAACATTATGTGCAGTTTATTTCCTACTCAACAAGAATTCCTGAATGGTGGCCTGGTCTTTCTACATGCACATGCAAACTCATTATCTGAGCTGCTGCGAATGGGGCTCGACAATTGTTTAATCATTGGCAATAATCCCTCCTTCTGACCCTGTGGTTGCGGAAAGGTCATTGCTGAATAAACTAATGATGGTTGGACCCAAGACTCTGCCCTGAGGAATTCCTGAACTGATATCCTGGGACTGAAATGGTTAGCCTTCAATATGTGTAAGTTTCCCTTTGTGTGAGGTATGACTCCAGCCAATGGAGAGCTTTCCCCTGGTTTCCACTGACTTAAACTCTGCTGGGTTTGGTCTAAAGCTGTCTTGATGTCAGGAGCATTTCAGCTCTGGAATACAGCTTAATGTTTGAACCATGGCTGCAATGTGATCTGGACCTATGTTGTTCTTGGTGGAACCAAAAATGAGCATTGGTGAGCAAGTGCTGCTTGATAGAGTTTTATGATAATGTGGATGAGTAGTGTTGCAATTTTGAGTTGACAGTTTTTACATTTTTTTTAATTCATTTGTGGGATGCAGGCATCACTAGCAGCATTACTGCCCATCTCTAACTGCTCTTGAACTGTGTGGCTTCTTAGGCCATTTCAGGGGGTATTTAAGAATCAATCACATTGTTTGGAGTTACATGAAGACCAGACCATGTAAGAATGGCAGATTTCCTTTGTGAATCGGATGGATTTTTACGACAATCCATAATGGTTTTGTGGTTAATCATTAGACTTTTAATTCCAGATTCTTTTTTCCTGTTCTGTTCAAAATTTTGGAAGTAGGGTCTCTAGAGCATCATCCTGAACCTCCAGTTGTCCAGGGACAATGCCACTACACCACTGTAATGCATTCACGAGTCTCGGACCAAGAGTTAGATTGGGGCAGCTGCAATTTTTGTTTTGACTGATTGAGTGAAAAAGAATTTCTTCGTCGAACCAGCTAAGAAACGGGCAAGGTGATAGCACAGTGGCATTACCACTGGATTAATAATCCAGAAACACGGAGTAATGAACTGGGGCCCCAAGTTTGAATCCCACCATGGCAAATGGTAAAATTTAAAATTGGAAAAAATCTGGAATTACAATTGTAATGGTGACCATTAAACCGTTGTTATAAAAACCCATCTAGTTCACTGGTGTTATTTAGCAATGTAACTATTCTTCCTTAACTGGTCTGACCCACATTGGCTGACTCTGAAGTAACTGAGCAAGTACTGAGGGGTGGAGAGTAATTATTGGCTGAGCCAGTGATGCTCACATCCCCAAATGAATCATTTAAAAAAAATTCTAGCTTTAATGTTGTTCCTCCATTCTGCCGACAAACATTTGGTTCACTGATAGGGAGTATGGACTGTGTGTTATTAATAAACTGCAATTCTCTATCATGACCAGTAACATTTCTAGTGGGTCGAGGTGTGAGATATATGTCACCGGCCTTGTACCAGGAGTTGAGCGTGTGCTGGGAATACATGTGCATTTCCTAGAACCAGCAAACAGTCGCCGGTCAGACTACCCAGCGGGAAGACGAGTAAGTCATTTGAATCCTTTTTAAATGAATCTTAAATACGTTTAGCAGGTCATTGTTGGGAACTTTCAGGTCCTGATCAAATCTTCCATCCCGCCAGGTGTACCTCATCCTGGCAGAGTTCAGACTAACTCCCACATTTGGGGAACTAGTGGGAGACCCTGCTGGAATGAAAGGGGATAATCGGGGCCTCCAGGGGGTTGGGCGGCAGAAAGATAGTCCCCCCTGGGCAGGGGCACCATGGTATTGCCAGCCAGTGTGCCTGGCACTACACAATGGGCAAAGTGCCCATGCCCAAGAGGCACTTTGGCACTACTCACTGGGCATTGGGCAGTGTCAAGAGGGGAGGGGCCTATTGTGGGTGGGGCGTGGGGTGACCAGTGAGGTGAAAGGTCCTGCTGATACACTGCAAACATATTAGTCCGAGATGGAGGGTGGGCAGGGGCAGACTGGAGAGAAGATGTCTACTGGGATGTCCTGCCTCCCAGGAGTGTCCTGATGCTGGGGGAGGGTGGTGTCAGTTGGGGAAGGGGTCTGCTATGGTCAGGGGGGGTGAATTTGGAATCACCACTGCTGAAGATGTTGGCTGTGCATTGGGGCGCTTCAAGTTGGGAGGGGGTCAGGGCTGGCTCAGGAATTGTTGTGGGGGCCATGATCGGGCTGTGGGGAGACAGGGAAGGGGGGGGCGGTCTAGAGGGGCAACATTGTGGTGGTTCCGGATTGGCTAGTGATTGAGTTGGCCAGCAAGTAGGGAGTTTGACACTTTGGGGCCATTGCGCATGTGCAGAGTTCTGGAGCAAAGATGCCCCGCCCCCTAGGTTTTTAATGATATTCATGATTGGGACCCCTACATTGCACAGGGTAAGGAGATTCAGGTGAGAAGCTGAACTGATTTGGAACAGTTTTCCTGCCAATTCAGCACTATTGGGAGAATCACAGTCAAAATGTTCATTTTTTACATTAAAACTTTTCATGACATCTGCAAGTCAGTAGCAGCCAATGTTTCAAAGTAATTGGACCAGAAAGCAAAATGCCACAGATGTCAGAAATCTGAAATAAAAAAAATCAAATGTTGGAAACACTCAGGTAGAATCTGTGGAACAAAGTTCACATTCAGATCAATAGCTTTTCATCAGACTAGCCAAGTGAATACTTGACTAGATGTTAATTATTGTGGCTCAGAGCTTAGCCAGTATTTTTTTCTAATATTCTTTCATGGCATGTGGGTTAGGCTGGCACTTCATTGTCTCTCCCTAGTTTTCCTTGAGAAAATGTTGGGGAACTGCCTTCTTGAACAGGCCATTTGGTGTAGGTACACACACAATGCTGTAAGGGAGGGCCTATTGATTATCATAGAATCCCTGCAGTGCAGAAGGAGGCCATTCAGCCCATCAAGTCTAAACTGACTGCAATTCCATGCAGGCCCTATTGCTGTAATCTCTTGTATTTACCCTGCTAATCCCACTGACATCAGGCCAATCAACCTATCTGCACATAGAAACATAGAAACTCTACAGTGCAGAAAAAGGCCATTCAGCCCATCAGGTCTGCACTGACCACAATCCCACCCAGGCCCTACCCCCATATCCCTACATATTTACCTGCTAATCCCTCTAACCTATGCATTTCACGACTCTAAGGGGCAATTTTTTTTTTAGCATGGCCAATCATCCTAACCCGTACATCTTTGGACCGTGGGAGGAAACTGGAACACCCAGAGGAAATCCACACAGAGATGGGGAAAATGTGCAAACTCAACACAGCAAGCCGAAGTCGGAATTGAATCCGGGTCCATGGCACTGTGTGGGACAGCAGTCCTAACCACTGTGCCATCCCAAATAAATAATGTGTGTTTCTAAAAGGTATACATTAGAGCAATGGTTCCCAATATTTATATGCCGTAGCATACCACAAAACAACAAAAAAATTGTGGCACATTTCTTATTTCTTTGCCTTTTTCTCTTAATAGAATCTTTGTTTTTAATTTCTCCCTGTCCTTTCTGGCCTGCTTTATTTTTTAACCTCTCTCTGTCTCTCTCACTTCCAAGGATTTTATGCTTTTTTGAGTTTCCACATTTTATTCAAGCATATAGGGCCTTTCTCCTCCTTGTTGTTTATTGTTGCTATGGCTTTGGAGTCACATGTAGGCCAGACCAGGTAAGTATGGTACATTTCCAACCCTAAAGGAAGACATGTCTTGTTCATGTACATGGGCCTGGCCAATAGAAAAAACCTGAACTACACATGTGTGGCTCTTTCACAAACAGCCCACACATAGAAGGCCCAAGATTCATCGGCCAATGGCAGAGTTTTAGTTTTAGTACATGAATTCGGAATCATTTTGAATCCAAATTCACAGCACACCTGGGAGGTCTTCGCAGCACATCAGAGTTCGGTGACACACTGGTTGGCAACCACTGTATTAGAGAGTATCTCTTTACATGCAAAGCCATGTGTATGGGGCAGGTTAAAAGAATCTAGTAAACGAGTGGCGATGGGGGTTTAACAAGAGTGGCAGGAGATGCTAAATAACTTAGTACAAGAGGCAACATTGTATAGGTGAGTATCTGAATAAATAATCAGAATAATTAATGAGATCCCAGAGGATAAAATTCAAATCAACAAAATAGCGAATGCCAGCAGTAAATGGATGCTAGTTGCTGAAAATAATAATTAGGCATGCATACATAATAAATAGGAGATAAGGAGATACTAAAATGAATAAGTTATTTGGGACTAATTGGTTACAAATTAAGCTTAAATCAAACCAAATGAATCTGCTAAATACAATCTAGGTCTCAATAAATTCTATTATATCCAGAATTAATTTGCTGTTAATAAATCCATTAAATACAAGCAGCTGGAATTGGCAGTGCAGGCTCTGTGTCAGGATTGTGATATAAGGGAGATTTCGCACAGCAAGAGTGCTCTGAGTTTCTACGTCTGCAATAATTAAGGGAATAGATAGCATCCTCTCAGCCACAGTGAGGGTCTCTAATGATGTGTTACCCATGCCATGCACAGTTAAGTATATCTCAATGTCATTGGACAGGAAATTGGAAATGGATAAGGAAGATCCAGTTGTCCAGATCTATGTTGGCATCAATGACATCGAGAAAAAACGGTTCTCCTGAGTGGGTAGTTGGAACAAAATTAAAAAGCAAATTTCAGTCTTAGAATAATTACTTGTTGCACGCTAATTGGCATAGGAAAAAATAAATTTTGTTTTATTTATTTGTGGGACATGGGTTTCATTGGCTGGCTGGCATTTATTGCCATGTGTATTTGATCATATGTTGAAGGTCAACCACATTGCTGTGGCTCTGGAATCGCGTGTAAGCCAGACCAGTAGATTTCCATCCCAAAAGGACATTAGTGAACAAGGTGGGTTTTTCCAGTAACAGTTTCATGGTCATCAGTAGATTCATAATGCTAGATATTTTTTATTGAAATTAAGTATCACCATCTGTCGTGGAGAGATTCAAATCCAGGCCCCAGAATATTAGTTGAGTTTCTAGATTAATAATCTACTAATAATACCTACCAGGCCATCACCTTCCCTACATCAGGGAGATGAGCAATGGCTAAAGGAGTGTTGTGAAAAGGAAGGCTACCATTTTATGGATACAAAGGCTAGAATTTTTCATTCATTAACACCCCGCTGCCATTACAACAAGTGAGGAGAGAGAATTGGGCTCTCAGCCAAATCTCCATTCTCTGCAGCTGGACTGTGAACACCACTGGGATAAATGAAGACAGATGTGGGATTTTTTTTATTGGATGGCAAGAAGTCATTGGATGGGGTGCCACAGGGTTCAGTGCTTAGGCCCCAGCTATTCATAATCTATATTAATGATTTGGATAAAGGGACAGAGATTCTATAGCCAAATTTGCCAATGACACAAAAATAGGATGAACAGTAGGTTGCAATGAGGAAATAAAACCTTAACAAATGGACATAAATAGGCTAGGAGAGTGGGCCAAAATGCCGCAGATGGAATTTAATATGGATAAGGTTGGAATTTTGGTCAAAAAAATGGGAAAGTGACTTATTATCTAAATGGGGAGAGACTCTGGAGTGCCTCAGTGCAGACAGATCTGGGTGTCCTCATTCATGAGTCATAGAAAGCTAACATGCAGGTACAGCAGATAATAAAGACAGCAAATGGAATGTTGGCATTTATAGCTAAATGAATGGAATATAAGGGTAAGGAAGTATTGGTGCAACTATACAAAGCATTGGTGTGACTGCACCTGGAATATTGTGCGCAGTTTTGGTCCATTTATTTGGGGAAAAATATAATGGCGTTGGAGGCAGTTCAGAGGAGATTCACCTAGATTAATTCCAGAGATAAGGGGTTTGTCGTATGAAGAGAGATTGAACAGCTTAGGCCTGTACTCTGTGGAATTTAGAAAAATGAGGGAAGATCAACTTGAGGTAGACAAGATGATAAAAGGTATGGATAAAGTAGATGTGGAATAGACACTTCCCCTTCTGGGGCATTCTAGGACGATGAGATCTTGGTCTTAGGATAAGGAGTAGCAAATTTAAGACAGATTTGAGGAGAAACTACTTCTGCCAAAGGATTGTGAATCTGTGGAATTCACTATCTCAAAGTGCAGTGGATACTGGGACAGTGAGTAAATTTAAGAAGGAATTAGACAGATTTTTAATTGGTAATAGGTTGAAGGCAGGAAAATGGGAATGAGGAGATATCAACCATGATCAAATGATGGAGCAGACTCAATGGGACGAATGTTCTAATTCTGCTCCTATATCTTATGAACTTATAGCCAGTAAATTCTGGCCTAGACTAGCCCTAGGATGGTTGGAAGTTGTAACACCAGAACATTCTGGGATGAAAAAAGACTAAGTAGGTCTAAAAAGTATTTAAAACAAATAAATGAAGATCTCAATGAGATACAATAGCAAGCAACCAGTCAACAAAAAAAAAGATTGAATCAGTGATAAAAGCAGAGTTCACGTTGCAAACAACTGGTGAAGATACTTAGAGGGAAGGGAATAACAATGTAACTAAAATGGTTAAAACAGGAGCAACAAAAAGTTAGATGGTATGGGGAAGGCAGGATCCTTCCCCATACCCATATGGTTACAGCTTGAGGACTTCACTGAAATAAGAGTTTTAGATACTAATGAAAGGAATATAATAAATATATCAATATTTCTAAAGTAAGTGAGTTCTGTGAATTGGAAACTCAAATGATGCTTAAAACAAGTGAAATAATGGCCACAAGAGATATGGCTACATTAACTCATCTTGTTTAGGGCATCCCGTTGAATTGAGAGCTCAGTTAGCAGGAATTCTGCATTTGTGTTTCTTTTTCTGTAATGAGGCAGGGATGGACAATGGAACAAGAGACAGGGAAGTGAGACTGGATAGAGTTCCCAAGGACAGGTGCATTGGTGGGGATGAGAGAGAGGAGTTGACAATAAGGGCAGGGGATTGCTTCCCATAGGTTCACCACCTCCCACCCTGCCCCCACTCTTCCCGATTCCAGCTCCCTTGATCAAACAATAGTATATTTGAATGGAGGAATCCCACCACCATAGCAGCCTTTCCAACCTTCTTCCCCTCTGTCCCCATCCCCTCTAGAAGGCAAACCCTAAAGGATTGGCAAGATGGTAGTAAGTGATGACAAGATGAAAATCTTACATCGCCCCTTAGGATTTTCATCAGTCTCTGGTAGGTCTCTGGGACCTTTTTGCCCCAGGCTTAATGTGAGGGAGGCAAGAAGATAGCAGGATCTCCTCATGCTTCATGTTTCCTTCCCACCTCTGAACCTGTCTCCCCTATGGGGAGCATTCAATTCTTTCCTCAAATGTTGGTCTAGATTTTCTTGAAGAATGTAGGAAGCATGAATTGGGTAAGCTATCCAATCTATATCATAAAGCTCCTGTGTTAATGCAGTCCATACCCAACATATTTTCATTCTGGTGAGGGAAGGAAAGGAATCAGGCCTTCCACCTCAGGAGGCAGGTCTTATTAGAGTAGAAAGCAAGGCCAGAGAGCTAGAAGGCCATTTACAAGGACATTGGCCTTGTTGTGATGATAATTGTCTGCTCCTCAATCCATCACCCCTCACCCTTTCATCCTCTACCAATCCCCCATGCTCTGTCTATGCCTTGTCATGTCTCCAATGTTCCCTCCATTTTCCTCCTATCCCTCATCCCCCTAGATATTCTTCAAATAATTCATATTTCTTCATATCCCCCAGGTTTACCATATAACCCATACTCACTCCATGCCTCCTTTGCCCCTCCATTCTGCCTTATATCTGTTACACCTCCCCCATGCTTCCATATCTCACTTGTCCCCTAATATCCCTCAGGCCTCTTCCCCATGCATCATCCATACCCATTCTCTCAATGTCCACTATGTACCGAACCAATGAACCATTAGTAAGTCTAACAAGTTTTTTTTTTAATTTTCTTGAAATTGATGCCATAACCAAAGGGGTTATTTTCATCCATGAAAAATATTGTTTTTCACAAGTATCTGTCAACCATAGCCATTTATTATATCATTCAAAAATAATTTTATTCATTTTAAACCATTTAATTATGTATAAATAAACACACAGGCATTGAAAACCCGAAACTCTCTGTGCCAACAATGCCTGCTGTGCTAAGATCCTTAGCTATTTTTAGAGCTGAGACATTCATACATAATAAGACCATCTGGGAAAACAGATGTCTGGTCATCTGTTATTGTTGTTTCTGTGTACAGTTTACAAAGAGCTTCATTATAAGTGTTTGGTTGACTTCTATGTATAGCTAATGGACTCAGCCCTGTTAGTAATGTTGACAAACTTGCATAGCTTTGTTTTATTGATAAATTTATTATCTTGTAATGACCTTTTTTGATCATGTGGCCTTTTGATGCCCTTATGTTTATTTATACAGGATTAAGGGGTCATCAATGCTATGAATGGCTGTTATTAATTGACAGTTTTTTAAGATGGTAATAGAACCAATATATTTCAAACAGGATACTGATTGGTTGTTTTCTCTTATTTGCCAACATGAAACTAGGTTCCTTCCATGGCTCGTGCCTCTTCTGAGGTACGATGAATCACATTCACTAATATAATGTACTCCACTTCTTCAAAAGTGTGGAGGGGTTTGAAATGTCTACACCTGCCAGGGTGAGAATGTTGTATGCAGGCTCACTACCTGTGTCCTTATCCTGTGCTGGCCAAAACTGCTGGAGGTAGGAATGGGCTAGGAATCCCAGTATTGGGTGCCACCCAATATCGTAGGCCGTTGTTGATGCAAGTTCACTGAGCCAAATGGCCTCCTTCTGCACTGTCAGGATTCTTTGATTCAATGATTCAGACCAGCATCTACAGCTTGTGGGCAACACACAAATGAGTGCAGGGGACTGATGATTATTTCACTTGACATTTCAGTGACTGCACCACCCAAATTTGAGTGTGTCCCAATTTGTAGACCATGCCATCATTCTCATCAATACGTTCATCAATTAGATGGCATATGTGTGGCTGTCATTCAGTAACACAGCATCATTATAAAATACCTAATATTAACTATTAGACCAAATATGCACTGAAATTTTATGCCAATAGCATATCCAGATTAAACCTTTAACAGTTTTTTTGTCTAAATAAAGCCTGCACTTCAGGTTATAAATTCAAGACACTTTCCATGAGCAGCAACTTAAAATCTTTATTTCAGCAGACCGCAATAGGGTGGGGCTCTTCAGGCCAACAGAACATTCTAAAGCACTCAAAGCTCTCTTCACACTTAATGATCAATGTCTTGCAACTAATTTAATAGTGCAGCATTACCTGAGGACATTGGAAAATTAGGATTACTTTACGATGTGAACATGTTACTGGGGAAACCAATAATGAACAGTATTGTTCCCCATGGTTCTGACTTTCTTTCAAATTCCATCCGAATTTTACAGCAGCACTTTATTGATGAAATGATATCTATGACATTGGTGAACACACAGTAATCACAGCCTTTGATCGGCTATTTTTCATACTTATTATGAAATTAGCATATAAGACTTTTTTGGTTTAATATTTTCACCCACCACTGACCCTCATCCCAGTATCTTAGACCCTGTTTGTGTTTACAGTCATGTTCAGGACTGAGAATTGCTATTACGGTCATTTTCATTTTTAAGTAGGCAAGATTCCACATGAGTAATTATTATATAATGCCATTGGCTGCCTTTTATTTCACAATGTCTTCAAATATTAAACATCCATCTCACTTTTATGAGTCTTGCAGGCAAGTACTTGGCACATTCAGTGCACTTGGTACTAGTCAGGGATCACAAATCATTTGGGGTAATAATATACCCAACAAAATTTAACATTCATGTAAAATAAAAGACACCATCCAGGTCTATTTCCCTAGAAGTTTTACAATGATTAGTCAATTTATTTGCAGCAGCCACTCCAGTTAGTTTTAAGTCACTGAGGTGATTCTGCTTACATCTTGCTTATGTTGGCATTTGAATGCCTGGTCTTTATTGTGCTTGTATTGGTATAATTGGATGAAGAGAGATGAACTGGCTCCATTTATTTATCCTCCTCAGTTGGATGACACTAAGTTTTTTTTGTTTCCCCGCTGATGCCTTTTCCAAACCAAATGTCTTTGTTTTTAAAACCGGGTTTTCTTGAGTCAAAGAAAGAACAAGTTAATTAGCCAGTAAACCCCCAAAAAATGAAAGAAGCAACCACACATGTGCACAGGTACAAATGTCTGAATTAAGAAAAGTTAGAGTACTAATTAAAATTGAAAGGATATATGATTAAATGTTTTTCTTGTGCTTGAGGTGTAGATTGTTGAATGTCACGGCTGTTTTAAGTTAATTAGTTCTCTTTATAATGCTGGAGTTGAATTGAAGTTCAGATAACTTTACTTTCCTGGGGGCAACTTCCCTCCTTTTAGTGCCATGATCTATCTCCCAGAAGTCCATGGCTTTCTCAAGGGACGGTCTCTGAATTTTCCAGTTGAATTCACCCCAAGGACAGAAAATTCCACCCGAGGTCAATGGACAATTGTATAGTTTGTTTCCCCCTTTTACCATTCTCGTGCTGGGCAACGCAGGAAAATTCCCCCCACTATCCCTGAGGTTGGATTTTGGATGCTGTGTAGAGTGGGCTTTTCCTGACTTGAGAGAGAGAAAGATTTCTTACTTCTCCATTCAACTTTTCCAGATGACTTCTATGTCTTTTCTCTGTGTCTGGCTTGATAAAACTAGTTCTTAAAATCTCTATATTGCAATATGGATTTGATTAACATGCTTTGTGGTCATTGTTGTAGAACAAATAACCATTAGAACATAGAACAATACAGCACAGAACAGGCCCTTCGGCCTTCGATGTTGTGCCGTCCAAAATAAAAAGCAATGCCCCTCCTAACTAAACCATTCCCTTCTCATCCATATACTTATCCACTAACCTCTTAAACGCCACCAAACTTGGCGCATCTACAACAGCTGCAGGCAGGGCATTCCACTCCCTAATCACTCTTTGAGTAAAGAACCTACCTCTGATATCCGTCCTATAACTCATACCCCTTAATTTAAAGCTGTGTCCCCTCGTGCTAGCTTTCTCCATCCTAGGAAAAAGGCTATCACTGTCCACCCTATCTAAACCTCTAATCATCTTATATGCTTCAATAAGATCCCCTCTTAGCCGCCTCCTTTCTAACGAAAACAACCTCAAATCCTTCAACCTCTCTTCATAGGACCTGCCCTCCATACCAGGCAACATCCTAGTAAACCTCCTCTGTACCCTCTCCAATGCCTCCACATCTTTCTTATAATGTGGCGACCAGAACTGCACACAATACTCCAAGTGCGGCCGCACTAGAGTTTTGTACAGTTGCAACATGATGCTGCGGCTCCTAAATTCAATCCCCCTACCAATAAAAGCTAAGACTCCATATGCCTTCTTAACAACTTTATCCACTTGACTGCCTACTTTCAGGGATCTATTGACACATACACCAAGATCCTTCTGTTCCTCAACACTATTAAGAGCCCTACCATTAGCCCTATACTCTACACATTTATTGTTCCTGCCAAAGTGCATTACCTCACACTTTTCCACATTAAACTCCATTTGCCACCTCTCGGCCCAGCTCTGCAACTTGTCCAAGTCACTCTGTAAACTAAAACACCCCTCTTCACTATCTACCACTCCACCAACTTTAGTATCATCTGCAAATTTACTGATCCATCCCTCAATACCCTCATCCAGATCATTTATAAAAATTACAAACAGCAGGGGCCCCAAAACAGACCCCTGAGGCACACCACTCGTCACCGAACTCCACGATGAATATCTCCCATCAACCACCACCCTCTGTCTTCTATCTGCCAGCCAATTCCTAATCCAATTAGCTAAATCACCCTCTATTCCACACATCTGCATTTTCTGTAGAAGTCTTCCATGGGCCACCTTATCAAACGCCTTACTAAAGTCCATATATACTACATCAACCGCCTTACCCCCATCCACCTCTCTGGTCACTTTCTCAAAAAACTCAATGAGGTTAGTAAGGCATGACCTACCCTTCACGAAACCATGCTGACTATCCCCAATCAATTCATTTCTCTCTAAATAACTATAAATCCTATCCCTAATAATTCTCTCCAATACCTTGCCCACCACAGAAGTAAGACTCACTGGCCTATAATTCCCAGGAAGGTCTCTCTTCCCCTTCTTAAACAATGGGACCACATTCGCCATCCTCCAGTCCTCCGGAACCACACCCGTAACCAACGAGGACCTGAAGATCAGAGCCAGAGGCTCTGCAATCTCCTCTCTTGCCTCCCAGAGAATCCTAGGGTAAATCCCGTCCGGCCCAGGGGACTTATCCAACTTCAAACCCTCGAGAATTTCTAACACATCCTCCCTATCTACTACAATACTCCCCAATTTGCAACCCTGTACCTCAGTGCTCTCCACAGCTACATTTCCAGCACTCTGCGTGAATACCGAAGAGAAATATTTATTCAGTGCCTCGCCAATCTCTTCAGGCTCCACGCACAACTTCCCACTGCTATCTATGACTGGTCCTAATCTTGCCCTAACCAATCTTCTATTCTTAACATATCGAAAGAAAGCTTTAGGATTCTCCTTAATCCTATCAGCCAACATCTTCTCGTGTCAGACATATTTTGTCTGATTTTATCTCAGTGGCTTTTAACATATTTCAGGATAGTTAAAAACCAATAAAAGATGAGGTTATTTAACCTCAACAGTTGGTTGGGCATATCTGGGTGCTTAGTTGATCTCATTGTCTTTACTTTCAATTAAAATTCAGTGTTTTTGAATTTTTAATCTCTTCCTTTGTTGGGTTTTGATGTGTGCTGCTTTCCTTTAAAATCTCCCGCTCTCTTTCTCATACTCCGTCTTAAAGTTAAATAGCATGACCTGAAAGGTTATGTGACTGTGAGGATTCTTTGGCCCATCGACTATGTACCGACTGGTGTCAAATATCTGGGTACAATTCCCTCAGCCTACTGCACCTCTTGAATAGCATAGTAGGCCAGGAGACATCAGTGAAAGGAGCCCTTCATGGGACTCACAACCAGTGTCTGGTCGATCCTGGGTCTCCCAGGCTCTTTTTATTGAGATAATCAACTTTGCATTGCAAATCAGGCTGATTACAACATGGAAATTCACATTTCTGTATCCTTAGATAGGCTCAGGACAGTATCCTTCAGGCTTGCTAATGTCTTTTTCTCCATTGGAAGAAGCTCCCACCAGTGGAGATTAAAGCTGGCTCCCAATGAGGACAAGGTATGATTACCCAACTAGTGGGATAGAGACCATTGAGCCCCCCCTCCCCCCCCAACCGGGAGATCGGAACAGGGGGCTGCCCCTTGGACAATGCCAAGTTGAGCACCCTGGCACTGCCCACTGGGCACACTGACACTGCTCACCAGACACCAAACAGTACGAAAAGGGCATAGCATACGGGATGGAAGGGCTGACCAGAAGTGGTTGTGGGGGGAACCTGCTGCACACTCTGCTTTAGGGGTCCATGGGAGAGGGGAGGGAGGAAGGTGGTTGGGGCTGCACATGATGGGGGAGATCAGGGACGCACTTGAGGGGAGGGATCAGAGGTGGCTTGGGGATTGTGATTGAGGCTGGCCCAAATTGGAGGGGAGGGATTGAGAAGCCAGTGATTGTTAGCAGGAGAGGCTGGGATGCGATTAGGAGATGGGTGATCGAGAGGCTAGTGATGCGAGAAGGGGGTAGAGGCCATTGGGTCGGGTGCATGCCAGGGCACCAATCGCCACACTGACAGATGGCTGGATGTGCAGTGGCTCATTTAGTAAACGAATGTTGGCCCTCAGGCGTGTTCAGGTCCCACCCACCTTTTACCAGCATCAATCTCCTGGCACAGAATGCCAGAGATCTATTCAATTAAGAATGTCCAAAAAACAGAAGGGAAAACTTTAAGTCTTTTTGGGGAAAATCACGCTGCCCTGACCTCCCACCTAAATCACATTTATCAGCACTTGACTTTAAATTTTATAGTGTGCCAAGCTCTCATTCAGATACTTTTTAAAGGTCAACAATATCTATTTCACCACTCAACCAACATGTATATAAATCTGTTGGCAATAAAGCCTTTATCATTAAAGCTGCATCAACTCATCCTCAACCTATTATATTAAGATTGTAGAATATTCTGTATCATGTTTTGAACTGTCAGTTTATTCTATTTTCAGTAAAAGAAGGTAAGTAGGTGGTAGAATCTCATGGTCATTCATGTGTAACAATGAGTTAAGCAGCTCTATTTAAATTAGTATAATTATTGGACACATCAAGGATCAGAATAAATGGTTCTGCACATGATACATTTAAAACATAATTACCAAACGTAGTCTTGTGCAACTAAATGTATAGAAAATAGTGTTAATGTTTCCTGGCCTCCAACAGTTCTCTAGTATTGAATGTTTTTTTTTCCCCTTTGGCCACATAAGCAACATTTGTGCATTGCCATCCCATCAAATCAGAATCAGAATTTCACTATGTCCCAGACGGGGACAATGAGAAAGATATGGAGAGTTTCAAAAAGAGGAGTCCCAGGCAGGGGATTAGGAAAGCGGACAGGGACATGTCCCAGTTAAGAAGACACAGAAGCAGAGAAAGAGGTTCGAAGCAGAAAAAAAGGGTATGATTGGCAGACACTAAGTAGAGAGGGCTCAGGAGATGCTCGGGAATTCAAAGCAGGCAGCAGAGAGTTGGTGATTCATTCTTATGGACTGCTGAGGCAAAACATAACCTTTGGGAATAGTAATGTTCTGCTTAGCACATCTGAAGAGCTAGATTGTGCTTGTGAGTTGGTGATTGAGTGCGACTCAGGATCCCAGGGAACAGAATCTCGGGATACAAGATCGAAAACCTGTGATGAGTAGCTGTTGAAGTCATCCAAGTTGGAATGACTTAGGGAGAAAATTCCAAAGTGTGACCTTCAAAGGTGAAGACTGGAGTCTCTCATGAGAAAGACAGAAATTTCAATGGGATTATTTGACTCAAAGAGATTGGTTGACTCAAAATGTTACTGATGTCTGGATTGGTTGTTGAGAAATCTATAGAACACTTTCTTGGCTGCATCTGCCATTTATTGAACTCAGTTTGACTATAAATTGGCATTTACTTCCTGTTAATCTTTAGAGTATAAAGCAGATATTTTAAATTGTTTTATTTTTCTATTTTTGTACACTAAAATTTATTTTTGCCAGTTCAAAACCCCTGCAATCTATTGTTTTTATTTCTTTCCAAATGTCCTAAATCTCAAACTTTGGCTGATTGTGCTCACAGCTGGGATTCTTTTGATGTGATTTGATTTATTATTGTCACATGTATTAACATACAGTGAAAAATATTATTTCTTGAGTGCTACACAGACAAAACATACCATTCATAGAAAAGGAAATGAGAAAATGCAGAATATAGTGTTACCGCCATCGCTAGCGTATGGAGAAAGATCAACTTAATGCAAATCTGATGCAATACGGAAGAAGCTGCATTTGAGTAGGTTTGTATACGACCTTAGACTTTTGTATTCTTTTCCCCGAAAGAAGGTGTAAAAGAGAATGTCTGGGGTGCGTGGAGTCCTTAATTATGCTGACTGCTTGCCGAGGCAGTGGGAAGTGTAGACAGAGTCAATGGATAGGAGGCTGATTCTCCGGTGAATGAAGCTTTGGCTGAGCGCCAAATTCTCTGTTCTCGCTGGTAGCAGTAGCGGGGCGAGCGAGATTGGAGAATCCCAGCCATTGTGCACTTTAAACAAAAAGTTAATGGTCCTTAAAGCTTGGGGGTCTGATCGAGGATCATAACATAAATTGGTAGCATTTGCAAATATCTATATCCTTCATTTTATATATGGAAGCTGTGGAGTGAGTTTTACCAACATAGGAAATATGCATAAGGTGGTACCAATTCCGGTTCCCAAACCTGCTCACCTCCACAGCACATCATCTTAACATTACAATGATCAGTCAATCAGCTGGCTATCTCTGCATTCACTGGTCAATTTAGGGACAGATGACCCCCAAGTAACACAGTCAAAATTGCTGAATTGTTATAACTGTAATTAATTCATTCCTTCATGCATTCCCATGGATATTAGGTAGCTTGCCATAATCATTGGCTGTTTCTTTGAAAAAAGAGCAACAAGAATGAGAGAATTGTCAGGTGCCAACCCTATGCGGAGAATTAAGAAAGACCAGAAACCCAATTGGACTTGCCATATAATCACAGTGACAACAAGAGCAGGACAGAAGCTAGGAATACTGTGCAGAACTCACTTTCTATTCCTAAAGCCTGTCCAATATCTACCGTACACAAGTGATGAGAATATTGATCACTTGCTTGGATGAGTGCAGTTCCAACAACAGTCATGAAGGTTGACGTCATCCAGGACAAAGCAGCTCGCTTGATTGGCACTATATCCACAGACTTCCGCTTCCTCCACCACCAATGCTCAATAGCAGCAGTGTGTACTATTTACAAGATGCACTGCAGTAATTCACCAAAGATCCTCAAAAACACCTTCCAACCCCATGACCACTTCCAGCTAGAAGGACAAGGGCAGAAGATTCATGGGAACACCATTTTGACTTGGAAATACATTGCTGTTCCTTCGCAGTCGCTGGGTCATAACCCTGGAATTCCCTCCCTAGCAACGTTGTGGGTCAACCTGCAGCATATGGACTGCAGCAATTGAAGAAGGAAACTCACCATCATCTTCTCAAGGGCAGCTGGGGATGGGTAATAAATGGGAAATTAAGACTTCTCGCATTTACCAATGCTATCTCATCCAATTTCAGGCAGAATTGTGGAAAAGAATACAATTCTGGTATTTTTATTTTAATTTGTTGTAACTGCCAGAAGGGTTATTATAATTTGTGATAATTACTATGTCATTTTCCTGTCCAATTTAACTGTAACAGTAATTTTGAAATATTAGATTATATGCATACATAATGAACTAAATTATTCTATCAAGCTATCTTGGCTTCTTGGAGTAAGCGATGTTAATTAAGAGCCCAAACTACCTATTGTGTTAGATATCCACACATACTTACATAGATTTCTCAAGAATAAAATCTGATCACTATTTGCTGAGGTAGACAATGCTGACACCATCAGTTCTAAAACAACTTTTCATGAGGCCATTATATTGTCAGTGAACAAAAGAATGAAAAATGCATCTGTTTAAAACATATAAGTTTTATTTCAAATTGCCTGTTGAGTATGCTGAGGTGAATAACACAATGGCTTTGCTCTGTGGAGTGTCCAGCAGAGACCCTATATGAAAACTCCCTGACAATATCACTTAAAATTAAAGTTCACTTACTTGTCACAAGTAAGCTTCCAGTCACACTGCAATGAGATTACTGTAAAAATCCCTTAGTTGCCACAGTTCAGCCCCTGTTCAGATACACTGAGGGAAAATTTAGCATGGCCGTTGTACCTAACATAGTCTTTCAGACAGTGGGAGGAAACCCATGCAGAAACAGGGAGAATGTGCAAACCCTACACAAACAATTGCCCAATCCAAGAATTGAATCCTGGTCCCTGGCAGCAGTGCTAACCAATGTGCCACCATTGTGCCCCAGTAAAAAGTAAATTTATTTGCAGAATTCCTTTGTAAAAAAATAAATTCAATAATCTTACACAAACGTTATTGTTTTTGTTGAAAATCTGCCATTGCTCTGATTCCTTTCAAACAAACCAGACAAGTGGGCAACAAATTAGTCTTCAATAAGGCTGGGGTAAAGTGTACCAGGATTCAGGACTAACAAATCAGATTTAAGTGCGAAGCCTCAAAGATTTCCCTTACAAGACCAGTTGCAGCAGGAACAGGGTTGCGTACTCACTATGCTGTTCCTGTGACACAACTTCTCAGGCATCTATCAGTTTATATTGGCTTTGTGACTGTGGCCCAGATCCAGGAAAGAAGGTTTCTTTTATCAAATTTATTTGAATGTGATTGCCATTCAAAGAAGTTCATTTTGCTGTTGTGATGTAATAAATATCATCCAATTTAAGGCAGAATTGTGGAGAAGAATATAATTCTGATTTTTTTTATTTTAATTTGTTGGAATTGCCAGAAGGATTATATGATTAGTGGTAATTACTGTATCATTTTCTTGTCCAATTTAACTGCAGCAATAAAAAAAAAATGTAGACTAGTTGTGGCTCCAAGAGAAAAACTTTATTAACAATAATATTTATAAAGTTGTATACGCAAGAGAAGGATTTGACAGAACAATATTCACAGACCTAGTTTCTTCTCCAACCTGTGTCCAATTGCAGGTTCTCCCAGTCCCAGGATGCGTGTGCTCACATCTGACTGGCTTTGCACGCAGTTTCTCAGGGTCTGGCCTGGTCATGCGGCTTGCAAAGGATCACCACTCCCCGTTAAAGAGTAAAAAGAGTGGATTGTTAGAGCCATGAAGATGCCTGCATTGGTATGGCAACCAAAAACTTCAGTAGTGTCAGCAGAGACTATCCCGAACAGCAACAGCCCAGTGATTATAGTAGGATAGGTGACAGAATTTCATTCCTACTGCCAAAGCTTAGGCTCACTCTGCAGAAAATGGAGTCCTTTTCACAGTCAACCTAACCATGTGAAAGATGGAAGTTTTTGTCAAATCAAGTGGCTTCCAAGTCTGTAAGGATTTACACCCTATGGAGAAGTAGGAGAACATTGACAGCAACTTCTCAATTTTCCTGTTTAATTATGCAGGTGCAGAACACCAGAAGTTCCTGCCAATCTTATCCAACCTTGATGGTGAATATTGCCTGTTGACCATCATTACAACTAAACAAGTGGGATGATTGCTCTAGAATTTCTCATGGCATTTGAATGTTGCACCACAAGTATTGATTTCATTAGAACCAGATGTTCAGAGCTAAAAATACATCAGACATTTGCCCAGAAAATTCAGGCCTTTCCAAAGATCACTTCAGAATTTGAAGAGTTAGAAGTCTTTAAAAAAAGAATAATGCCTTCATTTCATGACCCAAGTTCTATTGAGGGTGAAAAAGTAGTAATCCACCCTGTTGCAGATTCTAATCTTTATTGAGGTTCTTGCTGAAGATGTTGGTTTGCATTCAAAGCAATTTTCTTTTCTGTGCCTGAGAATAACTAGATAAGAAAAATTGTAGCAGGTAGAACTTCACATATCACATATGCAGATTTGTTTTCCTCTGGTTTTCCATATGCTTATTCCCTAAAAGGATGCCGCTTGAATGTTGTAATTCCCACTTTATGATTACAATGCAATTCAATTTCAAGAAACAATATGCTGCGTGCAAAGTTGCCTAAAATTAGTTAGGCCAATTTTAGTTGGCCACCATAGATGCCTAAAAAATAGCCTGAAATTAGGGTGGGCCGTTTTTCAGGCATCCATGGTGGCCAGCTAAAATAGCCGCTAGGTCCATTGCATATTTGAAGAAAGTGGTTAATGCTTGTTTTAGATGTCTTCACCAAGTTGGTGATTGAGGAGGTGAGTTTAGGCATTGAGCCTTCTCTACTCAAGATACATCAGCAAGCACTCTCTTCGGAATGCAATGGCCTAGTGGTATTATTGCTAGACTATTAATCCAGAAAATGTTCAAATAATACCACAACAGATGTTGGAATTTGAATTCAATAAAAAAAAAACCTGGAAATAAGAATCTACTGATGGACATGAAACCATTGCCAACTGTCAAGAAAATCCATCTGGTTCATTAATGACCTTTAGGGAAGGAAATCTGCCATCCTTCTCTGGTCTGGCCTATATGTGATTCCAGACCCATAGCAAGGTGGTTGGCTCTCAATTGCCCTTTGAAATGGCCTCGCAAGTCACTCAGTTGAAGGGCAATAAGGGATCGGCAATAAGTGCTGGCCAGCCGGTGATACCCATATCCTACGATTGAATAAAAACAAAACAGCCTATGTGGGAGTCTCCCACTGGGTTATACAGCTGATAGATGTTGTCATCTTCAATCAGATAAATGCGCCCTGTCCTGCCTCCCACCATCCACCAGCTCACTCAGCCCTTGGTACTTACTTAAAGATATAATGAACAAGGTGAACAGTCTCTAAGTTCGTTGAATAGGGAGAGCTCTGGAATTCTAGAAGCATTATAGATGACAGCTCACCATTCATTATTTGGGTGAGGCAAATGATCCATTTCTAGGCCAATATTGAGGCAGTTGAAATGGTCACATCAAATCCAAAGTCAAGCACAAACAAATTTGTGGCCATAATTTCTGATGCATTTTGATTCTCAGTGCCTCGTGATTCTGCATATGTTAGCATCCTCTGAGAATCAACACAGTTACAGCCTTATGATTCAACATGTATTTATCACCTTATGATTCTCAGTGCATATACAATCTTCTTATTCTCCGTGTAATTCACCTTAAAATTCTCCATATGGTTATCACCCCATGAGGCCCTGCACTTTTACCAGCATATGGTTCCGATGCATTTAGCACCTTGTGATTCTTCATGAATTTAACAGCTTGCTTTCCTCAAAAATATGCCACCTTTCTACTTCTCATGCATTTATCACCCTATTCTTTCCCATGCATTTATTATCCACTGATTCCCCATGCGGAAAGCTGCGACCTTAAGGGCAGATTGATTTAATGGGAATAAAATACATGTCCGTACGAAGGAGTGACAGACACACTTTGCCTCCTCTCACAACCCTTTCAGCAGTCGTTAACAGAGACCCAAAGGCAGTCCTTTCGGTTAGTGGGGAGTACAGAACATGGAAAGGCCATATCCCATGAACGACTCGAAAAAGAATTTTTGGTAAAGCTAAAATTACAGGTTGCCCAGGTTGGATTTAGAATTTATGTTACAGCGAAAGAGTCAAATTATTTTTGCTGAGCATTTCCCTGCGTTCTCTGCATGTTATTATATAAACAAATTAAGGAGCACTAGTACCATAAACCTTGCAAGACAACATGATTAATAATCTGATATATGTAACAAAGAAAAACAATACAGATTTCCAGTATTATGAGCAATATATTAATTACTGAAAATGTATTTCCTTTTCAAATTATTTGCATAACCTGGGTGTATTGATGCACGCATCATTGAAAGTGGCAGGACAGGTTGAAAAAACAACTAAAGCAAACAGGAATCTTGTTTTATAATTAGGGACAGAGAATAGAATCATAGAAATCCTGCAGTGGAGATGGAGAACTATAGCAAAGAAGTTATGATCAATATGCATAAGAGACAGGTTTAGCTCCAGTTGGAGTATTGGAGAATGGAATGTGTTCCATTCTGAGCTTCACAATAGAGGAAGAATGTAAGGGCCTTAGAAATATTGCAGGAAAGGTTCATGAGAATGGTTGCAGTGATGAGAAATTCCAGTCATGTAAAAAGGTAGGGAAGGTTGGGCCTTTCTCCTTAGAGAAGCGAAGGTTAAGAAGACATTTGATAAGGGTGTTCAAAATAATGCAGAATCTACACAGAATGGACAGAGAGAAGCTCCTATTTGGGGAACTAATGTGGAGGAGAGAAATTTAATTTAGAATGATTAAAGAAGCAATGGTGATACAATCAACAGTCTTCTATCTGCCAATATTGCCCATCCCTGGTTGCCTTGAGACGATGGTTATGAACTGCCTTCTTGAACTATTGCAATCCATAAGATGCAGGTATTAAGGAGGGGTGGCCCAGGATTTTGACAGTGAAGGAATGGTGATATATTTTCAAGTCAAAATATTGAGTGCCTTGAAGGAAAACCTGCAGGCAGTGGCATCCCCACTTATCTGCTAATCCTGTCCTTCTAGATGGGTTGTGAGTTTGGAAAGTGCTACCTAAGGATCCAGACGAGTTCCTGAAGTGTATCTTACAGATGACACACAGTGCTACTACTGTTCATCTGTGGTAGAGGGAATTAATGGTTGTGAAAGAGTTACTAATCAAGCAGCTGCTTTGTCTTGGATGGTATTGAATTTCTTGAGTTTGTTGCATTCATGCAAGCAAGTGGGGAGTATTCCATCAAACTCCTGACTTGTACCTTGTAGATGGTGGATAGGCTTTGAGGTGTCAAAAGGTGTGTTACTCACCAGTATGGCTAGTTCAGTTCAGTTTCTGGTCAATACTAACCCCAGGATATTGATAGTGGGTGATTTAGCAATGATAATGCCATTTGATGACAAGGGACAATGGTTAAGTCCTCTCTTGTTGGAAATGATCATTGCCTATCACTTGTGTGGCACAAATATTTCTTGCCACTTGTTAACCCAAGCCTGGATATTGCCCAGATTTTTTTTTGGATTTGGACACGAATTGCTACTAGGGGTACTAAATAATACAAAACATTATGGAATCATCAGTCAACATCCCACTTCTGACCTAAAGGGAAGATCATTAATGAAGCATCTGAAGATGGATGTGCCTAAAATGGGACAAGGCAGTTTAAATCAAGACCTTTAAAGAGAATTGGATGAGTATCTGAAGAGAAACAAATTTCAGGGCCATGGGAAAACGTGGCAGAGTGGAAACTTCCCAGGCCCCTGAAGCAGAATTTCCCTCAGTGGAATTTCTTTCAGTGGAGATGGCTCCCTATTGGCCATTGGCAGAATCTCCTGGCCCCACTGCAGTCTATTCCATTTTACATGGCTTGTATATTTCCACTACCACAGCGGTTGTCAATTTCTGCAGGACCTTCTGACCCTGTTGGCGGGAAAGGATGTAAAATTTCACTTGGTGTGTATTGCTGTTGCAAAGAGCATGGATATTACAGGTTGCACGGATATTATGGGTGAATGGCCTCCTTTTATGCTGTAAGCAAATATTGGTGCTATAGTTCTGTGAAATGGTTGCAGTAATAGCCATTAATAACATTCATAACAAATTTGCTTCTTTTGCAAATAACTTTAAATCTGTGCCCTCATATTCTTGATTCTTTTATGAGTAGGAACACTTTCTCCATGTCTACTTTATCCAGCCTTTTCACGAATTCAAACAGGGAATTCAGGGAAAATTAAGGAGAATCCCAAGGCCTTCTACAAGTATGTGAAATGTAAAAGGATGAGAAGAGAAGGGATAGGGCCTATAAAAGGTGAAGGGGGAAAAGTCTGTGTGAATCCGGAAGAAATGGCAGAGGTGCTTAACGAGTACTTTGCCTTGGTATTCACGGTGGAAAGTGAACTGGGAGACTGCACTGCAGGTTTGAGGCACACGGAAAAGTTTGAGTATGTGGATGTTAGGAAAGAGGATATGTTAGACCTGTTAAATTCTATCAAGATAGACAAGTCGCTGGGACCGGATGGGATGTACCCCAGGTTATTGTGGGAGGTGAGGGAAGTGGTTGCAGAGCCCCTGGCGATGATCTTTGCATCGTCCATGGAAACGGGAGAGGTTTCGGAGGATTGGAGGATTGCGGATGTGGTTCCTATCTTTAAGAAAGGGAACAGGGATAGTCCAGGAAATTACCGACCGGTGAGTTTGACTTCAGTGGTTGGTAAACTGATGGAGAGGCTTCTGAGGGATAAGATACATGAACATTTGGAGAAGTTTGGACTGATTAGAAATAGTCAGCATGGTTTTGTCAAGGGCAGGTCATACCTTACGAGCCTAGTTGAGTTCTTCAAAAATGTGACTGAACACATTGACGAAGGAAGGGCGGTGGACGTAGTGTACATGGACTTTAGTAAGGCGTTTGATAAGGTCCCACATGCAAGGCTTCTGGAGAAGGTAAGAGGGCATGGGATCCAAGGGGCTTTGGCCTCGTGGATCCAGAACTGGCTTGCCAGCAGAAGGCAGTGAGTGGTTGTGGATGGGTCTTGTTCTGCATGGAGGTCGGTAACCAGTGGAGTGTCCCAGGGATCTGTTCTGGGACCCCTGCTGCTTGTCATTTTCATAAATGACCTGGATGAGGAACTGGAGGGATGGGTTAGCAAGTTTGCCGACGATACAAAGATCGGTGTTGTTGTGGATGGTCTGGAGGGATGCCAAAAGTTGCAGCGGGACATAGACAGGATGCAAGACTGGGCGGAGAAGTGGCAGATGGACTTCAACGCAGATAAATGTGTAGTGGTCCATTTTGGCAGGAATAATGGGATGAAGGAGTACAGTATAAGGGGTAGGAGTCTTAGCTGTGTTGTAGAGCAGAAGGATCTCGGGGTCCGGGTCCATAGGACTCTTAAATTGGCCTCGCAGGTGGAGGAAGTGGTCAAGAAGGCGTACAGTGTACTGGCCTTCATTAATCGAGGAATAGAGTTTAGGAGTCAGGAGGTAATGATGCAGCTCTATAAGACTTTTGTCAGACCCCAGTTGGAGTATTGTGCGCAGTTCTGGTCGCCTCATTATAGGAAGGATGTAGAGGCTATTGAAAGGGTTCAGAGGAGATTTACAAGGATGCTGCCTGGATTGGGAGGCAGGCCTTATGAAAATAGGTTGAGGGAGCTGGGACTCTTCTCACTGGAGAGACGTAGGTTGAGAGGCGACCTGATAGAGGTTTATAAAATGTTGAGAGAAATAGATAGGGTGGACTCTCAGAGACTATTTCGCTGAGCTGAAATGGTCACTACGAGAGGACACAGATTTAAGGTTCAGGGAAGCAAATACAAAGGAGATGTCAGGGGTAGGTTTTTCACTCAGAGGGTGGTGTGTGAATGGAACCGACTGCCATCGGAGGTTGTTGAGGCAAACTCACTGGGGTCTTTTAAGAGACTTCTGGATGAGTATATGGAAAAGAATAGGATAGGGGGTTATAGATAGGTCTGTGCATTGGTAGATGTGATCAGTGCAACTCGTGGGCCGAAGGGCCTGTTTATGCTGTATTGTTCTATGTTCTATGTATGTTCTAAACCCCTCTATCAAATCTCCTCTTAACCTTCTCCTCTCCAAGGAGAACAGTCTAAATTTCTTCAACCTATCCTCACATCTGAAGTTTCTTATCCCTACAGCCATTCTTGTCAACCACTTCTGCACTCACTCAATGTGTTCACATCCTTCTTAAAACGTGACACCCAGGAATGTGCACAGTATTCTAACTGAGATCTAGCTGGTGCCTTATGCAAGTTCAGTATAACCTCCCAGCTCTTGCATTCTATGCCACTATTAATAGTCAAGAGTACTGTATGTTTTATTAACTATTCTCCCCATCCATCCCACCACCTTCAATGACTTATGTACATATACACCCAGGTCCCTCTGCTCCAGAGTTGTACCCCTTATTTTATTATGGGCAAAATCTTAGCAAAAAAATGGCAGAGTGTTGATGCCAGCAAGAAAAACGGTCTGATTCTCTCCCGAGAAACAGGTTGGTTTTCTCTCCTGATCTTACCACACTGTCACAAAATAGCAAAATAACTGGTTTGTGTGTTTCACACCATCACGTAGCAAGGTTGAGAGGATGTGGTAGGACAGACTGGGGGGTAGGAAAGTGGGGGGTGGGTTCGAGGGAGGGGGTGGGGCATTCAACATGCCAGCAAAGCCCAGCTGCACTAATGTCTCGGCACCATGTTTAAAGGATGCCTTGATCAGACTAAATTGTAACTTCCCCCACACCACTATGGAGCCCCCAGGGTTTTCTCCCTCTCACCCCCATCCCTTGACCAGAGCTGGCATTGCCTCTCATCCTGGGCCCTCTTGCCTGCCTCACACATCTCTGCTGATCAAAGCTAGCCTTCAGCCCCCTCCCCTATCCAGAGTTGCTAGTCACCCCCCTCTCTTCCTCCCCCCCACTCCACCACCCATCCCCCAGTTGGTGCCGACATTCACTTCCCCTCTCCTGGCGGCAGCCAGTATTCACCCCCTCTCTCCCCCATAATTAGAGCCGACGTTCACTCCACCCCCCACCCTTCCCCCTCCCTTATCAGAGCCGGCATTCACCCCTCCCTCCCTGATCGGAGCCGGCGTTTACCCCCTCTCTCCCTGATCAGAGCAGAGCACCTCCAAAATTTAGTGCCGGCATTTCCCTCTTTCCTCCCAAACATTGGACCCCTACCCGCTCAAGCCACTCACTGACAAGCCAACATTCACATCCATTTTCCACATCCATTCCTGATCATCAACACAAAGAAATTAATTCCCCATTAATGTAGCACTCACTAGCCCTGGCATTACCCCCGGCATAGACATGATGCCAACCTGCTTATCCTGACCTGTGTCAAAGGGGCAGTACAGGGGCATTGGCAAGCCACACCTCAAGAGATTCACATCTGGGTCAACCTCTTGTAAACAGGTATGTACGATGTCCTGTCGGCATGGATCGAAAATACGGTGAGACTCAATAACTGGTAGGGTTGTTTGATAATATGTAAATGTAGGGTAATATATTTAAATCAGGTTCACTTGGTGGAGGGGCAGTGGAAATCCTAAACTATGAACATGTTGGCGAGATTCTCCTCTAAAATAAATCATCTCACATTTTTCCATCTGACATCTATCTATCCATCTACCCATCAATTTTTCTGTCATTTTGAGGTTCTCCACTATCCCCCTCACAGTTTACAATGCTTCCAAGTTTCGTGTCATTCATAAACTTTGCAATTGTCCTACTTCACATCAAGATCTTGATCAGTGATATATGTCAGGAACAACAAATGTCTCAATGCCATCCCTAACGAAGTCCACTACAAACTCACTGCAGCCTGAAAAATATCCATTGTTATAAAGCTTTAATTTAAACACTTTCCAAGCATTCTAGTTTCATGAGACAAGCAAGAACATTAATTCAATGATTTCTATATTTAACTCTTCTAGTATCAATTCAAACATAAACAGTTGTAACTCATTAACTATTTACTGAACATCAACTTTAACTGTTTAAATAAAAACAGATATACCGAGTTTAGGAAAACCTTGGCCAAAAATATCTTCCATGTAGGATCTATCTTCTTCTCTGAGTGTCCTTCAGGGTACAAGGTTTTTTTGCAATAGTTGATCTCTTTGAGTCATCACTGCCAAATAAAGAAGTCACATGTTCTTTTATCCACAATTCTGCACTCACTTCTGGAAGATTCTCTGTCATCCAGCCAACTATGTAACCAGAAATTGATCACATGACTCGAGCATCCAATGAAATTACTTTTGAACGATGCCATTGCACTTAGTTTCTTTGACATGTCCCATACATAGCAACTATAAAAATCAGCGCCACAGTGTATCGATTAATGTAAACAACTTCGCTCATCTGAAAAGCTTCAGATCACAGCTCCCACATCAGAACCTCTTTATGGCCTACATCTTTTTTTAATCTATAAGTCGACCAAAATCCCCAGCATGCTTAGCTCTTAGCCAGAAACACCATCTTGAAGCCAGTATTGCCATTATTGTTATTAAATTATTGTACTCATTCTTTCTCCATCCACATCCTGTAACTCAGCCAATTTTCTATTCATGTTAAAGCTACACTTACATTGAATAGAATTTCCAGGGTTTACTTCGGAATTTGGAAGCAAGCATGTCATGAGGTGGGAGAAGGGCGTGATTAAGAATGTACATCTGATTTTCTACAGAACAGCATTTCCAGGAATGATAAGTTGAGCATAAAGAGTATCGTCCATTTTAACTGTTCCTAAAAACGAAGTTAAAAATAGCCCTTAAAATGTTTACATCAATTTCCTCTCTTTATATTTAAATGTAGGCACTTACTCATGGGAAAGAAGGCATTTGATATGAATGTGTTAAGTACATGTAGGATAACACTGATGATAATTTTCAGCCTATATACACGATGCCTATCTTTCTTGCTCTTAAAAAATGCTGTCCCATTTATGACATTGCTGCAGGATAGTTCAGTAATTTTTGTTTGATCTTCTTATGCAGGCCTCTGATATAAAAAGCTCAAAGGAAGAGTATAGTCAGTTCATGGAATCAGATCTTGCTATGTTTTAGAAATGATCCACATTTAAAATAAAGTTATGAAGCATTGTTATTAAAGATGCTAGTAAATACTGACTGTCTTCAAATCACGAGTTGAATTCCGTGCATGACCCTGAAGTGTCAACAGAAAAATCTTGCATTTCAAATTGTTTGTGCTTCAGAAATAATACGGCCCTGACCAGCTTTCACTTTAGTTCATTGCACAAGTGGAAAATACCAAAATAACAATCTATGTACTTATTCTTCCTCCCCTTGTTAGTCACTCAAAGGAAGTGGGAATGTCTGCACACTCCAGTGAAATTCACTCTCGCAGGGCTTGCTTTCACTCACATTATGTTCTTTTCCCCATGCATTTTATTAATTCTAATCATCACTTTAAGGGAAAAATCTCTGAAGAATGCTTCACAGAAAGAGTAGGAAAACCGAGTGCAAAAATGGAAATTAAGTTTGAACTGCTGAAAAAGAGAAAAACAAACCTGTCTTTAGCGGACCCTATATAAAATTTACCATTGAACATTTTAGTATCTGTTGCACATGACCTGCTGTCCATTAAAATTCAAAATGCTGTAGGTCCAAATTCCTCCACACGTTGGCCAGTTTATCTCTTGAAGAGGCAGGAGCAGAATTTAACAACCTTAGAGCAAAGTCTGGATCCAGATGAATTGTGTCTCAGGCTGCTATGGAAGGCAACTGAGGAGATTGCAGGGTCTCTGACCCAAACTTTCAATTCCTATCTGGCCACGGGACAGGTGGCAGACAACTAAAGAACAGCTAATGTGGTTCCGCTATTTAAGAAGGATTATAGAGATTAAGCAGGGAATTACAGACCAGTGAGTCTCACATCAGTGATAGGGAAACCATTAAAGAAACTTCTGAACGAGAGCATCTATCTCCATTTGGAGAAACAAAGCTTGATCAGGGATAGTCACAGAGGGAGGTCATGCCAAACAAACTTGATTAAAGTTTTTCAGGAGGTAACAGGTGCACAGAGAAGGGCCATGCAGAGATTGTGGTTTATATAGATTTAATAGACATTTCTAAGACAATGAGGGGGACAGATAGGGTAGATATTTAGAGATTATTTCTTCAGGTGGATATTACTATTACTAGGGGGCATAACTATAAGGTTCATGGTGGGAGATAAAGGAGGGATATCCAAAGTAGGTTCTTTACTCAGAGAGTGGTTGGGGTGTGGAATGCACTGCCTGCTGTGATAGTGGAATCTGACACTTTTGGAACTTTCAAGCAGTTATTGGGTAGGCACATGGAGAATGATAGGGAGTGGATCCGGACATAGCTCGGCACAACATTGAGGACCAAAGGGCCTGTATTGTGCTGTACTGTTCTATGTTTTATGTTCTATTTCAGCAAAGCCTTTGACAAGGTCCCAAATGAGAGGCTTGGAAAGAAGATAAATGCTCATGGGATACAGGTAATTTGATAAAGTGGATTCAAAACTGACTCAGTTGTAGGAGACAGAAGTTGATGACTGGAAGAAGTCTGACAACACTAGGTTAAAGTCCAACAGGTTTATTTGGTGGCAAACACCACTAGCTTTCAGAACACTGCTCCTTAGTCAGACGAGTTGCAGTTCTTTTCACAAACAGGATACATAAAGACACAAACTCAATTTATAGAATAATGATTGGAATGTGAGCCTTTCCAGCTAATCAAGTCTTAAAAGTGCAGACAATATGAGTGGAGAGAATGTTAAGCATAGGTTAAAAAGATGTGTATTGTCTCCAGACAGGATTAGTGACTGGAAGTCAGTGTCCAGTTGCGTAACACAGTGTTGGGCCCTCTATTATTCTCCATTATGTATATAGATGACATAGATGACTATGTGGGCAGTAAGATTAGTAAATTTGCAGATGATACAAAGATTGTCCAGGTGGTTTGGGCAATTAGAAGATACAGGTGGAATGGTCAAAAGGGCAGATAAGTGACAGATGGAATTCAATCCTCAGAAATATGAGGTGATACACTTTGGAAAGAGTTGTTTGACATGGAAGTATTCAATGAATGGTAGGACACTAGTAAGTTCTGTGGAATGAATGGATCTTGGTGTGTTTGTCCACAGACTTAGTTGATAAGTATATGGATGAGAAGGGAATGGTTTAGTTAGGAGGGGCATTGCTTTTTATTTTGGTCGGCACAACATCGAAGGCCGAAGGGCCTGTTCTGTGCTGTATTGTTCTATGTAGATCTCTAAATGCAGAAGGACATATTAAAAGGGTGATGAAAAGACATAAGATTTTTGATTTCCCCAGATGCTAACCTGCTACTTTGCCTTCAATTAATCATTATATTTTCTGTATTTTTATTTTTCCCTTCCCCCCAACTTGCGAGTTTAAAGTCCTTGTGACCATTTTATTATCCTCTTCGCTTGAACACTGGTCCCAGATCAGTTCAGGTGAAGACCGTGCCTACTAAACCGATACTGATGCCAATCCCTATGAAATGGAACCCCTCTTTCCTGCACCACTCCTTTAACGTGTTTATTTCTCTAATTCTCTCAATCCTATGTCAATTTGCACGTGGCTCAGGTAGTAATCCTAAGATTATAACCCTTGGGAACAAGCACTTTAATTTAGTTCCGAGTGTTTGATAATCCCCAAACAGGTCCTCTCTCCTTATCTTGCCTATATTGTTTGTCACAATGTGGATCAAAATAATTGGATCCTCTCCCTCTCACTCTAGTGTCCTTTCAAGCCGGTCAGAGATGTCTCTCACCCTGGCACTGGACATGTAACATATCATATGGGACTCTCAGTCCTGCTTACAAAGGATGCTATCAATCTCCTGAATTATAGAATCCCCTACAACTACCACTTGTCTTTTTGCTCCTTGAATGGCCTCCTTTACCATGGTCCAGTGGTTGGCTAACTCATCCTTCTTACAGCCTTTTCCTCATCCACACAGGGAACAAGCACCTCATACCTGTTGGACAAGATCAAGAGCTGAAGTTCCTCAGTTCCTGAATTCAGCATCCTCCGACCTGCTTCACTTGCAATCACACCCTGCTGTCCCAGACCACCGGTGGAATTGGGGATACCTAATTTATTGTGTGTGACCACTTTCTGAAACAAAGTGTCCATATAGCTCTACCCCTTCCGGATGTGCCACAGCATCTGAAGCTCAGACTCCAGCTCATCAATTCTCAGCCAAAGTTCTTTGAGCAACCAATACTTGCTGCAGATGTGGTCACTGCAGCTCGCAATGAGATCTACCAGCTCCCACATCATGTAACTGCAGTACACCACTTACCCAGCCATTTCTACCTAGTTAACAATTTCATTAGTTTTGTTTCTCTTAGTTTTGCAGGAAATATGTGCTAAATTAAAAAAAAAAATCAGGTTACTTTGTCCTTTTTCAGCATTTTTTTCTCCAGAAATTAGATTTTACAACAGCTCCTCCACAAACCACTTTCTGGAAGCAGTGACTGCATCTATGCAATTTTTCCCTGCAACTGCCAATCAGTATTTCTACTCTGCTACCCTTGCTGGATGGAACATTGAAGCTATGAAGAGAGCTTGGGTAGACTTTTGTTGTTTTTGTTGGAGCAAAGAAGACTGAAAGCTACCTAATCGAAGTATGTGTAAGATTTTGAGAGAATTGGCAAGGTGCATCAGAGCAGCAGTTCCCCCAAGTTGAAGGGTTAGTCATGAGGGGACATAGATTCAAGGTGAGGGCAGGAAATTTAGGGGAGATGTGATTTACCCAGAGGGAGGTGATGGTCAGGAATGCACTGGTTAGGAGGGTGGTAGAGATGGGTTGCCTCACATCCTTTAAAAAGTATCTATGTGAACACTTGAAACATCATAACATTCAGACCTATGGGCCATGTGCTGGCAGATGGGATTAGGTAGGAGTCTCAAAAGTATTGGTGCAGACTCGATGGGCCAAAGAGCCTCTTCTGCACCGTATGATTCTATTCGAAATGATGAGACTGTTAAAATAATTTTGTAGAACCTACGCCCAGTTTATACCCCACAACTCCTGCCACATTCAGTCTGACAAATTTAGGAGAAAAGCTGGCTGATTTTAAATGGTCAGTCCTTATGATTAAGGCCCAGGATCTACTTGAAATCCCATCAGACATTTTCAGCGTTGTTAGGTGGGATGACTAATGAAATTCAACAGGGTCCCCATGCAAATGATGTGAGCAGATGCTGCTCCAGAATCTCTAAAAATGAGCACAATCTCCTCACCCAATGTTACCCCATCCCTCCCCCAAGCACTATCGCCTGAAGAATTAAACTTGATGTTGATCTGGCTAACCCTAATCTGGCTGTCACTCGGCAAGCTGATTACAATGATCTTTTGGCAACTGCGGCTCAACCCATTCCATTTCAATAAAGCCTGAGCCCCAAAATAGCTGTAGCCCTTTTACACCCAATTGGAGCTTTACTGTGGATTGATCCATTGAAAATTTAAATCTACCGTAAGAAATGTAACATTTTGATGTATAATGTATTTAAAGAATTTGTTAAAAAAAAGCTTCTATTACTTATACTTTTAAAAGGAAGCTATGTAATAACTGTGCTGATACAAGCAACGTACTAAGTGGATGTAAACATGTTAGCCAACAATGCAATGCAAATATCGTAGATTAAAATTTCAGTCTGATAATGATGAGACATATTTTGATATAAACAGCCATGTTTGTGTTGTGTTAGTGCACTGAAGAGTGGAGAACCTGTCTATGCTCCTGCAGCATTATTAATGCAAATCAGAACCATAGAATCCCTACATTGCAGAATGAAGCCATTCAACTCATCGAGTCTGTACCAACCAATTCCACCCAGGGTCTATCCCCCTAACCTCACATATTTACCCTACTAATTCCCTGACACGCGGGTCAATTTTGCATGGCTAATCAATCTAACTTACACATCTTTGGACTGTGGGAGGAAACCGGAGCGCCCACAGGAAACCCATGCAGACATGGAAAGAATGTGCAAACTTCACACAGACAGTGACCCGAGGCCAAAATTGAACCCGGGTCCCTGGCACTGTGAGGCAGCAATGCTAATTACTGTGCCACTGTACTGCCCCGAATGCACAGTAATTAGCATAGCTTCCTCACAACATGAGTGAACCAGGTTCGAATCTGGTCTTGGCAGACATAGAGTTTGCTTATTCTCTCCATGCCTGCATGAGTTTCTTCTGGATGCTCCAGTTTCCTCCCATAGTCT
Source organism: Sphyrna mokarran (assembly GCA_024679065.1). Classification (NCBI taxonomy): domain Eukaryota; kingdom Metazoa; phylum Chordata; class Chondrichthyes; order Carcharhiniformes; family Carcharhinidae; genus Sphyrna; species Sphyrna mokarran. The sequence continues at coordinate 103,836,626 of JAGIQG010000007.1, forward strand.
AAAGATGTCCTGGTTAGGAGTGTTAGCCATGCTAAATTGCTGCTTAGTGTCCAAAGGTGTGTAGGTTTGGTGTATTAGCCATGTTAAATGTGTGAGACAAAAACAATAACTGCTGGAAAATGTCAGCAGGTCTGACAGCATCTGTGGGGGGAGAATAGCACCAATGTCCAGTCCTCCGGTGTGGTTCCGGAGGACTGGAGGATAGCGAATGTGGTCCCATTGTTCAAGAAGGGGAAGAGAGACCTTCCAGGGAATTATAGGCCAATGAGTCTTACTTCTGTTGGGGGCAAAGTATTGGAGAGAATAATTAGGGATCGGATTTATAGTTATTTAGAGAGAAATGAATTGATTGGGGATAGTCAGCATGGTTTTGTGAAGGGTAGGTCGTGCCTTACTAACCTCATTGAGTTTTTTGAAAAAGTGACTAAAGAGGTGGATGGGGGTAAGGCGGTTGATGTGGTATATATGGACTTTAGTAAGGCGTTTGATAAGGTGGCCCATGGAAGACTTCTGCAGAAAATGCAGATGTATGGGATAGAGGGTGATTTAGCTAATTGGGTTAGGAATTGGCTGGCAGATAGAAGACAGAGGGTGGTGGTTGATGGGAGATATTCATCTTGGAGTTCGGTGACAAGTGGTGTACCTCAGGGGTCTGTTTTGGGGCCCCTGCTGTTTGTAATTTTTATAAATGATCTGGATGAGGGTATTGAAGGATGGATTAGTAAATTTGCAGATGACACTAAAGTCGGTGGAGTGGTAGATAGTGAAGAGGGGTGTTATAGTTTACAGAGTGACTTGGACAAGTTGCAGAGCTGGGCCGAGAGGTGGCAAATGGAGTTTAATGTGGAAAAGTGTGAGGTAATGCACTTTGGCAGGAATAATAAATGTGTAGAGTATAAGGCTAATGGTAGGATTCTTAATAGTGTTGATGAACAGAGGGATGTTGGTGTATTTGTGCATAGATCCCTGAAAGTAGGCAGTCAAGTCGATAAGGTTGTTAAGAAGGCATACGGAGTCTTAGCTTTTATTGGTAGGGGGATTGAATTTCGGAGCCGCAACGTCATGTTGCAACTGTACAAAACTCTAGTGCGGCGGCACTTGGAGTATTGTGTGCAGTTCTGGTCCCCACATTATAAGAAAGATGTGGAGGCATTGGAGAGGGTACAGAGGAGGTTTACCAGGATGTTGCCTGGTATGGAGGGCAGGTCCTATGAAGAGAGGCTGAAGGATTTGAGGTTGTTTTCGTTAGAAAGGAGGCGGCTAAGAGGGGACCTTATTGAAGCATATAAGATGATTAGAGGTTTAGATAGGGTGGACAGTGATAGCCTTTTTCCTAGGATGGAGAAAGCTAGCACGAGGGGACACAGCTTTAAATTAAGGGGTGATAGTTATAGGACGGATATCAGAGGTAGGTTCTTTACCCAAAGGGTGGTTCGGGAGTGGAATGCCCTGCCTGCAGCAGTTGTAGATGCGCCAAGTTTGGTGGCGTTTAAGAGGTTAGTTGATAAGTATATGGAAGAGAAGGGAATGGTTTAGTCTGGAGGGTATTGCTTTTTATATTGGTCGGCGCAACATCAAAGGCCGAAGGGCCTGTTCTGTGCTGTAATGTTCTATGTTCTATGTTCTAATGTTTTGAGTCTAGATGAACTTTCATTAGAATTTAAATGTGTTGAGCTATGAGAATAGGGATAGGCCTGAGTAAGATGCTCTTTTGGAGAATTGTATAGAATTGTTGGGCTGAATGATCTCCTCCTGCACTGTGGGGATTCTATGGATTCAATAGATTTTCACAATGCATCTTAAACAATTAGGTTTGACTAAAAGAACTCCTATGATACATGCACATATGTTCAGAAAAGGCAAAGTTCTTTTGTACTCAAATGGATTTTCTGTGATTTCCAAGTTTTCCTTGACTTTGGTGTGCTGAATTATGAGTGCTCCTGGATACTTCACTGCAGTCATCAAAATCAAGGTGACTTGCAACTCCAGAAGGAGTTATATTCCAATGACACCAAGGGCAAGGGAATTTTTCAAACTACATATAAATATTCATGACAAAAAAGTCAGAGTAGCTGTGAAAAAAAAAGATGCAAGTAAGGACTGGATATGAAGAAAGGGAAGGGATCAATCTACATTATCTTATTGAAGCAGCAGTCTCAAATGTGCCAGCAGAATTATTAACAATTAACAGCATACAATCTGTTCACTAATATTGATGTTGATCACCAGAACATACAACTATTATAAGTTAGCAGACATAAATAACTACAGATTAAAATCTAATGTCAATGCTTATCGTTAATAATTATTTTAAAAAAATCATTTTACAGAATGTGGGCATCACGTTAATTGCCCATCTCTAGTTGCATTTCAGAAAGTGATGCTGAACTGTCTTCTTGAACTGTAGGTACACCTACTCTGCTGTTAGAGATGGAGTTCCAGGATTTTGACTCAGCCACACTGAAGGAATGGCCTGATGTATTTTCAAGTCGGCACGGTGATTGACTTGGAAGGGAACTTACAGTGATAGTGTTCCAAGGTATTTGCTGATCTTGTCCTTCTCGATGGTAGTGGTCATTGGTTTGGAAGGTTCTGCAAAAGGAATTTTGGTGAACTCCTGCACTACGTCTTGCAGATGATGTGTATATTATATATAACACACACACAGTGATTTGTGGCTATAAGAATGTTGATAAAGTCATACAATTGTTGGCACAAAAATTTTCCAGCCCTTCCTCCCGGCATGATATTGTATTCCTGTTGATGGTAATGGAAAGCCTGTGGTGTGCTCCACCAGAAGCAGAGGGTCTGGGACATGCAAAACCCTGTCAACATCAATGGCAATGGCAGGTCCCACCAGCAGCTAATGGTGTGCTGCCTCAGCCACTAGAAAATACATTATCAGTTCAATATTCCAGTCTGAATTGACACTAGCTAACGTAGTTCATCCTTGCAAGGATACTATAATGTTCTATGCAGTATGTGGTCGCAAATTGTCAATGTAGATGTGGATGGGTGTAATATATTCATATCTTATGCCTAATGATGCTATGTTGTAATGGTGGAATAGGCATTTCTTTGAATTAGCCATGTTTGGCGTTGAGCATTCTTTCTGAGAACAACCTGGTACATAACAGCCCTACTGCCACTGCAAGGAAGGGTGGGAAATTTGGTGCTCAGCCAATCTCCATTCATCGCTCCAAGCGCAGAGAATTCAATTTATTAGATTTATCAGAGTTAGCGGAGTTTTAAAAGTATAAATACCATACTTTTTAATAAACTCATGAAATATTTTGCATCAAAACATTAGATTTCCTGTGGTAGATTATAATTTTCAATGGATCAGTCACAGAGAAACTCCAAATGGGTGCAAAAAGACTGCAGTTAATTCGAGGCTCAGGCGAAATGGAATGGGTGAGAGAATATTTTCAACTAAGAAGGAGACTAGTTTTGGGTTAAGGATGGCCTCAGTAAACTGGAGACTGGATAGCTGTCAAACAGAAAATGGAATAATACTGTTGAGGCCATGGAATCCTTTGGAAAGTGAGGGGTGAGAGCCATTCAATTCAAGAATGATTCAGTTCTTATCGTGAAAGATTGGACATGTTTTTGGAGATAATTACAGTTTGGATCTAAAAGATGAAAGAAAAGATCAAAAACTTTAACATAGAACATAGAAGGTTCTGAGCAATCTTGAAAAAGTGGATGTTTTCTCTTATTTGAAAATCTAAGACTAGGGATATTTCCTCTAATCAGGGAATCTAAGTCTAGGCGGCCACTGTTTAAAAGAAGAGATCCTTCATTTAAGACAGAGAGGAGAATTCCTTTTCTCTCACAAGGCTGTGACTCTTTGAAACTTTCTTCAAAATTTTAGTTTTTAAAGTTTATCTCTTAGTGTCACAAGCAGGCTTACATTAACACTACGATGAAGTTACTGTGAAAACCCCCTCCTCACAAGGCAGTGGACACAGAGTTTTTGAATATTATTCAGGTAGCACTCGGGAGACTTTTGATTAACAAGAGGGTGGAAGGTAATTGGGGAGTAGTTAGGAATGTGGGGTTGATGTTGCAACAACATCAGCCACAATCTTATTAAATGGTGCAGCAGGCTTGAAAGGCTGAGTGGCCTACTTCTGCTCTCAGTTCGTATGTTTGTACGTGGGTCAGAATAAGACAATGCTTGAGTACAAGAAAGCAATTTTGCTGATGGAGATTGGCCCAGAAGTGTATGGCATGCTAACAAACTTTCTTGCCCTGAGTAAATAATGTGCTTTTCAAAGCAATCATCATTAAATTGGATGAACTTTCAACTCAAAGCCACTAGAGATAACGCAAAGCTTCAGACTCAGAAGCAGAAAAGTAACCTTCAATTTGGTGAGTACACAAAATTGAGAACGACATTGTGACTTCACACGTCTCTAGACTGTGCAGTATTAGGTAGATTTGTGAAAGTGAAAGTGAAGTTTACTGAGCTCACAGCATCTTACATTTGAGATAGTACATATTCTCAATGGAAATGGCTTGTGAATTTCATCCAGTACAGGTAACAAGGACAGTTTGGTTTCTGCTGAGCTTTCAGGGGGGAGATTTAGTCAGAAGACAGCAATTTTCTGATGTATTTTCACTGCAAGGGCAACCATAAGGCACAAGCACACCTCTATAGAAATGTCAAATGCTGCACTTGCTTAAAGAAAGGCATATTGCGACTGCTTACTGATCAAAGGTTAAAGGAAGAAAGAACTAATTGAAGCCATGATAGAAATCAGCAACCTCACAAAAGTAATGATCAGAACCTTGAAATAACTTCAGAGGGCCTAAGCGAGAGGAACTAGGGCTGGATGTTTTTTAAGTCACTGGAAAACAGTCAAATAAAAGAGATTCTTGTACAAACATGTTGGTAAATCAACATTATCTCAACATGCACATTGATATTACAGATCATTTTATTATGAGCCGGTCTCTTTGTTCCTCAAAATAGAGATGAAATCAGCCTGGCTTCGCGATCTCTGTCTCCTCTGCTGACTCAGTAGGCTATTAGTTGAGCTACAGGTTTTTGACAGAAAGGACAAGTGCTTCTCTGAGGAAAGATGAGGGAAATTGTGTGGTTCTGAAGTCAGGGTGCTGCTTATTTTTATTGTAGAAACTTCTCTGAGAGAATATTCTGTGTTCTGCCTCTCCACTGAGAGAACAGCTCAATCGAAAACCCATTAGAAACCGATTAGAACCACAAGACCAAATAGAACATAGAACATTACAGCGCAGAACAGGCCCTTCGGCCTTCGATGTTGCACCGATCAATTAGGAAAAAGCAATGACCCTCTAACTTAAACCATTCCCTTTTCGTCCATAAACTTATCTACTAACCCCTTAAATGCCACCAAACTTGGCGCATCTACAACTGCAGCAGACAGGGCATTCCATACCCTTACCACCCGGGAGTGCAATGCCCAGTACAAGGGCCTATCACCCCAAGTTGTCCATTGTCATAACAATAACAATAATGTTAATCAGCAATTGCTAACTTTTTAAAAACCAAAACTATAAACTGATATTTTCTGTGGAAAAAAAAACTGTCCCTCGGCATATCACCTGACCTGTCAATCATCCCCAAATCAAGCTCAACTCAGCAATCCCTAAAGAAAGGTAAAACCACAGAACACTGCGTTAGTCCACATTAAAGTTAGCATGTTGTTCAAGATAGACAAGTCTCCAGGACCAGATGGGATGTACCCCAGGTTATTGTGGGAGGTGAGGGATGTCATTGCAGAGCCCCTGGCGATGATCTTTGCGTCGTCGATGGAGACGGGAGAGGTTCCGGAGGATTGGAGGATTGCGGATGTGGTCCCTATTTTCAAGAAAGGGAACAGGGATAGTCCTGGAAATTACCGACCGGTGAGTCTGACCTCAGTGGTTGGTAAGCTGATGGAGAGGCTTCTGAGGGACAAGATTTACGAGCATTTGGAGAAGTTTAGGTTGATTAGAAATAGTCAGCATGGTTTTGTAAAAGGCAGGTCGTGCCTTACGAGCTTAATTGAGTTCTTTGAAAATGTGACTGAACACATTGACGAAGGAAGAGCAGTGGACGTGGTGTACATGGACTTCAGCAAGGCATTTGACAAGGTCCCACATGCAAGACTTCTTGAGAAGGTGAGAGGCCATGGGATCCAAGGGGCTTTGGCCTTGTGGATCCAGAACTGGCTTGCCTGCAGAAGGCAGAGGGTGGTTGTGGATGGCTCTTTTTCTGCATGGAGGTCGGTCACCAGTGGAGTGCCCCAGGGATCTGTTCTAGGACCCTTGCTGTTTGTCATTTTCATAAATGACCTGGATGAGGAAGTGGAGGGATGGGTGAGTAAGTTCGCCGATGACACGAAGGTCGGTGGTGTTGTGGATGGTCTGGAGGGATGTCAGAAGTTGCAGCATGACATCGACAGGATGCAAGACTGGGCGGAGAAGTGGCAGATGGACTTCAACGCGGATAAATGTGTTATGGTCCATTTTGGCAGATCCAACGGGATGAATGAGTACACTATCAAAGGTAGGAGTCTTAGCTGTGTGGAAGAGCAGAGGGATCTTGGGGTCCGGGTCCATAAGACTCTCAAATCGGCCTCCCAGGTGGAGGATGTGGTTAAGAAAGCTTACGGTGTACTGGCCTTCATTCATCGAGGGATTGAGTTCAGGAGTCAGGAGGTAATGCTGCAGCTTTATAGGACCCTTGTCAGACCACACTTGGAGTACTGTGCGCAGTTCTGGTCGCCTCACTATAGGAAGGACGTGGAAGCTATTGAAAGGGTGCAGAGGAGATTTACAAGGATGTTGCCTGGATTGGGAGGCATGCCTTATGAAGACAGGTTGAGGGAGCTGGGACTGTTCTCCCTGGAGAGACGAAGGTTGAGAGGCGCCCTGATAGAGGTTTACAAGATGTTGAGAGGAATAGATAGAGTGGACTCTCAGAGACTATTTCCCAGGGCTGAAATGGTCGCGACGAGAGGGCACAGCTTTAAGGTGCAGGGAAGCAAGTACAGAGGGGATGCTAGGGGAAAGTTTTTCACTCAGAGGGTGGTGAGTGAATGGAATCGGCTGCCGTCGGTGGTGGTCGAGGCGAACTCGCTGGGGTCTTTTAAAAGACTTCTGGATGAGTATATGGGATCCAATGGGATTGGGGGTTATAGATAGGTCTATGGCTGGGTAGGTTTTGATGTGTTCGTCACAACTTGTGGGCCGAAGGGCCTGTTTGTGCTGTCGTGTTCTATGTTCTATGTTCTATGTTGTCCATTTTAATACTTTAGTAACAATTAGATAATGCAGATTACAGACATCATGGCAAAAATAAAATGCTGCTTGAAAAACCTGCAGAGAGACATGATTAAAATATATTTCTTAAAAATGTAGTATCATAACCAATACCAGATGCAATTCCCAAAAGCCGATAGATGGGCCTGAGCTTAGATCATTTTCGGTATAATCCAAAACGTCTAATCATATTTTGCTGAGCTTGCATCGGTCTTAGTTCTCCTATATTAGTCTTTGAAGATTGGAAACAATCTAAGGCACAAGCTGCTTATGATAAATGTGAGAGGATCTTGTCAAGTAATATGCTATTCATTTATTATGACACAAAATGTGGCTTGATCTATCAGGTGACGCTTCAAACTGTGGGATTCCAGCCGTGATCAGTCATGTCATGAATTTTGGACGAAGGAAGCTCAGAGTATTTGCATCATGAACACTGATTAAGAGTGAAAGTGAAATAGAAAAGTAATCCCTTGGAATAGTATTTATGATTGAAATGTTCCAGATTTTTTGCTGAGTAGTAACAGATCAGAACCTTGTGGGAGCTACTTTGAGACCAAATTCTGTAATCCCAATGATGTTGACATTAAGAAGACAGCAATGGTGGTCCCTACTTCTCTCACAACATGACTGCAATTTTGCATATCACAGTTCAATTGCAAATGCCATCTCTGATACACTGTCACATTTAATTGTATGAAGAATCAGATGGAGACATTGAAGGTGCAATCTCCACAACAGGAGGATTGGATGAGGATATTCCAATCAGTTGAAGCTGAAAATAAAAAAAAGTGTTGAAAAAAGTTTACAAATCGTCATCAGATGGATGGTTGGCCAATGTACTGGCAAAGAACTGAAACCACAGGACAATTCTCACAGTGAGTTGTCAGCCACGTAGAGTAACAGAACTTAGTGTTACCTAGTTTTTAAGATGCAAGATTCAGGTAGAATTCCACAATGAACACACCAGAATAGTCTGTATGAAATCATAACTTTTCCTTTTAGATTTGTTGCAGATAATGATCTAAAATTAAATGTGTTAACTACTAAAACAGCAGAAAGACTGAAACTTCTTTAGTCAGGATCATGCTTCATTTTACCATTTCAAATAGTTCATGTATAAATCTGTGAGGAAGAAAATGTCTCTTGGTATTCTAAGTAAAGCAAAGCAAAGGATAGAGTGAACATGCCAATACAATTGAGAGGCACAACGGCTAGTGGTTAGCACTATGGACTTGATCCAATTCTGGCCTTTGGTGATCGTCTAAGTTGAGTTTTTTTGTTTTCCCCGTGTTTGTGTGTGTCTCCATTGGGTGCTTCAGTTTCCTCCCACAATCCAAAGACATGTAGTTAGATGGATTAGTCATGCTAAATTGTCCGTAAGTGTTCAAAGATTAGATGGATTAGCCATGGTAAATGCATGGGGTTACAGGGATAGGGTGGAGCATGAAGGCATATGTAGTTCCTGAATAAGATGCTCTTTCAAGGATCAGTGCAGATTTGATGGACAAATTGGCCTCCCCTTAAAAAGATACGGAATGGACTTTTTTGATTATCATGTGTTATCAAAAAACTTTCTATCAGTAACGGCCCTCAAAAAAGCTCTGTTCCAAAATATGCAGCTCAAACTTGAGGAACAGCACTAAATCTTTCAGTTAAATACTTTACAGCTTTCCTGCACTCAACATTGAGTGCAATTTCAGACCATAATTCTCGAAGTAATTCTCCATCCTCATTCACGGTGGGATTCTCCGATGCCGCTGAAAGTGAACGGAGTTTTTTTCCTGGAATGCCAAGATCTCCATTCTCATTTTCAGCAGGGATGGCATGGACAAGATCAAAGAATCGTACCGTCTATTTCCCCTATTTGGGTGGCACGGTGGCACAGTAGGTGGCTGTCTCAGTGCCAGGGACTCAGATTTGATTCCCAGCTTGGATCATTGTCTGTGTAGAGTTTGCACATCCTCCTTGTATTGGCATGGATTTCCTCTGGGTGCTCTGGTTTCCTCCTACATTTCAAAGATGTGCCGGTTAGGTGGATTGACCGTGCTAAATTGCCTGTAGTTTCAGGGGACTAGCTAGAGTAAATGCATGGGTTTGTGGGGATAAGTTCTGGGTGGGATTGTGGCTGGTGTAAATTCGTTGGGCCGAATCCTTTTGCATCATAGGATTCTTTGACTCTTTTATGACTATCATCATCATTTTATTTCCTTTTCCTTGCATGGTTTGTTTTTTTGTCTCCTTTCAGTTAACCGTATACCCAATCTAAGCACATCTTTTGTTTCCTTAGCTGGAATTCTTTGGTTGTTCATGCTGGCAGGATTTTCTGGTCCTTCTGCCAGTTCCCATCCTGCCACAGGTTTCCAGTGGAGTGGGGTGGCTTCAGTGGGAATTCTTCTTGAGAGCAGTGGAACCCAGAATATCACACTGCCAGCAAATAGTGCACTGCCTCCAGCCACCAAGGAAGACATGAAGGGAGGGACAGAGAGCCTCATCTTTTGTTACTTTTCATGCCTCCTCTCCATTCCCATTGACCCCTTTGGATTGTTTAATCTCTTCTGCCTCGCAACCAAATACTGACCTCCCTTTGACCTCGTTCCATGCCCTTCTGACAAGAGATTATCAATCTGAAACGATAACTCTGCTATGACCTTAGTTGCCTGACCTGCTAGCAGTTGCAGCATTTTCTGATTTATATTTCAGATATGCAATCCAAAACCTGACCAAAACCAAAGCCTGCAAGAAGGTCACAAAGACTTTGAGTCCAGTCCCTAAGCTTGGTTCCCAAACAAAAGCAAATTACTGCTGATGCTGGAATCTGAAACCAAAAGAGAAGATGCTGGAAAATCTCAGCAGCGTCTGTAAGGAGAGAAAAGAACTGACGTTTCGAGTCCAGATAACCCTTTGTCAAAGTCTGGTTCGGGTGCTCCATCAGTGAGGGTTGGTGTGGAGGTAAGTGCGTAGCGGCTGATGCCTCTCTGCTGCTCACGGGTGTCCTTTTGTTGCAGCCATTTTCTGTGTCGGTTCGGTGGCAACTCTGCAAGTGTCTGAGGCGAGGAGGGCTGATTCAGCAGGGTCTCTAGTGTCGGACTTGCAGCACAGACCAGGTCTTAGCATTGACCTCCGGCCTTGTGATGCTGCTGGGTCCTAGTGCACTCAGCTTACTTCCAACTGAAGGATGTGCACAAAGCCCTTGCAAACAGCACTGCTGCAGCCTCCCAACCTTGCAAGGAGCTGTGCTTGTGGGGAGAACGTGGCTGGAGGAATTAGAGGGCTGTGATTGTGGAGAGCATGTGGCTGGGGGAATTGGGGAGGTAATGATTGTGGGGAGTGTGTGGCTGGGGGAATTGGGGGAACTGTGATTGTGGGAAGCATGTGGCTGGGGGAATTGGGGAGGTAATGATTGTGGGGAGTGTGTGGCTGGGGGAATTGGGGGACTGTGATTGTGGGGAGCATGTGGCTGGGGGAATTGGGGGACTGTGATTTTGGGGAGCTTGTGGATGGGAGAACTGGGGGCACTGTGATTGTGGGGAGCATGGGGCTGGGGGAATTGGGGGTCTGTGACTATGGAAATTATGGAGCTGGGGGAATTGGTGTGTCTGTGATTATGGGGAGCATGGGGCTGGGGGAATTGGGGGAGCTGTGATTGTGGGGAGTATGTGGTTGGGGGAATTGGGGGTCTGTGACGGTGGAAATTATGGAGCTGGGGGAATTGGGGTGTCTGTGATTATGGGGAGCATGGGGCTGGGGGAATTGGGGGAGCTGTGATTGTGTGGAGTGTGTGGTTGGGGGAATTGGGGGTCTGTGACGGTGGAAATTATGGAGCTGGGGGAATTGGGATGCCTGTGATTGTGGGGAGCATGGGGCTGAGGGAATTGGGGGTTATCAACAGTAGCTGTTGATGTGCTAGAGGCAAGAAGCATTACTTAACCCTTACATGTGTTCCTCTCCATTTCCTCACATCCCAATTTCAGGGTGACGAAATGGCTTTTTCTATGCAACTGATTGATCTTGCTGTTCTTTTGCTTGCTGTCGGAGCTGAGGAGGAGGAGCTGGAGGAAGTATTGCGAGCAGAGGAGGCCCGGGCCTTACCACTTTCAGGAGTAGAGGGAGACAACCACCAGAAGCAGGAGGCAGCCACCATTCACCAAAAGGGGAGCGCAGGAGAAGGAGGGAGTAGAGACCCCGGCAGTTCCACGCATGAGTGTTGTTCAAACAGATGTTGAATACAGTGTGCTGCCAACAGCTCTGCCTCTGAAAGAAGACAATGCAACATCTGTGCAACCTATTGCAGAACCTGGCACCTAGAGGCAGGAAAACACTCATTTCCATGGTTGTCAAACTGACAGCTGTTCTGAACTTTTATGCGACTGGCTCCTTCCAAACCCCTAGAAAAGATGTCTGTGGCACCTCCCAGTCAGCCATGCACATCTATGTCAAGCAGGTCACAGAAGCCCTGTACACCCGGGCTGGGCAGTACATCAAATTTAACCTGGAGCAGGCCCAACAGGAAGCCCGGGCTATAGGGTTCGCAGCCATTGTGGGGATGCCTAAAGTACAGGGGGCCATCGATAGCACACATATCGCCTTCAAAGACCCTGCACAGAATCCGTGGAAATTCATCAACAGAAAAGTGTTCCACTCACTGAATATTCAATTTGTGTGCAACCATAACATGAATATTATGCATGTCTGCACAAGACATCCGGATAATGTGCACGGCAGCTTAATTGTCAGGAGCTTGGACATCCCGGAGATGTTTGAGGAGGAGCCCAGGCTGTGGGGATACTGTGGCAGGCTCATGGGTGATATGGGATACTGACTTTGGACAGGTGTGAGGCCTGTGTCTGAGGCAGGGACCCACTATAATCTGGCCCATATAGCCAGCCGTGTGATGGGGAGAGATGTGTTGGGCTCCTCAAAATGTAGTTCCAGTGCTTGAACCAATCAGGTGGGATCCTCCAATACAGCCCATGATCTCTTTCTGCATTGTGCTCGTGTGTCATTCCTCGCATAATCTGGCTCTGCAGAGAGGTGGCATATTGGGAGGAGGAGAAGATGGGGGCAGCAAGGCATCGCTGGAGAGGATGACCAGCAGGAAGAAGAGGATGAGGTGGAACATGCCAACGAACACCACCCAGGCGCTAGATAGTTGGCAGCTCAAGTGATTCATGCTAGGGATGCCTAATCACCAGGCAGTTCAGTCACAAAGGCTCGTGTCTGTGGGTTCCATCCCCCCTCCCCCACCCCCCAAAATTCCTTCTATCTTCTGCAACATTGTCACACAGTGGTTGCCCTGGGCACTCTGTGTTAGTGAATGTTATGGCAGACAGGAGGGTGGTGATGTTTCGCTAAGCACCATTATGATGATACCCTGGTGCAAACTAGTCTGACTCCTACCTGAGTGCCACATACACGCTGGCACCTATGCCCATGTCTGTCTTATGAATAAGGGATCTGAAACCCCCAAAGAGGGCCCTGGGGTGAGTGGGGATTACTTCTGCATTCTGGGAAACATTTTCTCAGTGACACAGCATTGAGGGACCTCCTCAACTGACATCAATATGAAGTATCGCTCCAGCAATCATCAGGGCAAGTGGATTCCTATTTGAGGCAAATTGGAGACAGATTAGTCACAGGTGGGTAGTTAAAAAAAAAACATTTAATTGCAATAAAGGTGTTGAAATAAGATGTTCTAACATAAAAAACTTGACAACAGAAAGCGTTAAGGTGCTTAAATATCTATCTAAATAGTGCAACCCTTCACTCGTGCTATCTCAGTGCAACAACAACTTCCGAACCTTAGCTGGGCCATGACTACATCTCAGTGACTCTGCAGAACATACATGGGAGATGGAGGGGGCCAGCTGTCTACCTTGCCCTGTAGCCTGTGATGCATGTGGTGGGTGTCCTCTGGAGGCCCTGGATCTTGAGGGCATTGGCCTGTTTCCAGATGTCTGGGATGTTTCCATTACATCCTCTTCATCCCACTGCCTCTGAAATACCACTGTGACAGGAAGGGAGGAGTCAGAAGGTGCAGCCACAGTCTACTGGTTAGAAAGCCCCGGCATGGGCTCGAACCCCTCCTCCTCCCTTTGGGTCCCTATGGGCCTCTGGATCACTCCATGGGATGGCGATGCTTCTGCAGAGATCTCCAGAAGCTCCAACAGCACCTTGCACTGCCAGTCCTGGGGGACCACCTGCATTCTTCCCATGTTGCTCGAACCTCTGCGATGGCCACTTTGAGTTGGGGGCCATCTAACAATGGCTGTAGCAGGTGCCCTCTGAGAATGGGCGATGATCTGCAACCCCTCAGCCATGGCACTCTGAAACTGGGCTGCATTCTCAAGGATACTGCCATAATCCACTATGTCTCAGCGCTGTCCCATTGGGTCTCCTGCAATCTCTCGAACCTCTCAACAATAGGATGCAGAATCTTGAGAATCCTGTTCAGTACCTAAGCTGAGGCCTGCTGTGATTCAGCCATTGTTTGGAGCCTGTCACTCATGGTGAGGATCCCCTGCCTCAGGCTTGCCACCTTTGCAGTGTGGGCCTGGGAACCACGCAAGACAGGCAATAGCTGGTCCACCTGAAAGCTTTGGGACTCCTTCCAGCAGCCTTCCAGTCAGTCCAGTGTGGCCATCAGCCCCTCCTGCATTCCCTGGCTCTGTTGCTGTATCCCCTGCAGCTAAGGGAGAAGTGATCTCAGAGGCCCAATGTGTAGCCTGGGGCCAGCTGGGTCCTCACCTCCGGCAGGTCCCTGCATGCCAGAGGCCTCAGACGTTCCCTCTTCCAACTGATGTACATTATCAGATGTGTTGCACTCACCAGAGAATGACCCAGAAGCCTCACCACTAACTGGACCCACCGATGTATCAGTATCTGGGATGGTGAGTTGTAAGGTGGAAGCAAACTCCAAAACTGTGCCACCCTCAGAGCTTCCTTCACCCATATCCTCCAAGGACTCATCCGAGCTGTCTTGAGTAGGATTGGTGGGAGCTGCAGTAGGGGCCTGTAGTCCAGAAGGCCCTGGGGCATCCGGATCTGTCCCTGCAACAGAGATACAAGGTGAAATGCAAGAGACAGTGAGGAGTTTGAGATGCCAAACACATGAATCACATTTCTCCATTGAACATAGAACAAAGCCATTACATCACAGGAACAGGCCCTTCAGTCCTCTGAGTCTATAGCGACAAGGCTACCCATCTGATCTATAACTCTTTACCCTTCTGGGGACCGCATGCTTCAATTCCCATCCTATTCACATAACTGAAAAAAGACGCATCTTAAAAGTCACTATCGTATCTGCATCAGCAACCCCCCTGTGGGGGTGAGTTCCAGGCACTCACTACCTACTCTGTCCAAATCAACATGCCTTGTGCATCTCCTATAAAGCTTGCCCGTTGTACCTGAAACTCTTGCACCAGAAAAGTTGGCTCAAAATGAGTGGTGGATTGCCAAGTGCCCGTGTCTTGACAGCAGCCTGACCAACATGGGAAGGACACAGGTGATCTTCCAGGACTGGCAGTGCAAGGTGATGCCCGAGTTTCCGGAGCTCACTGCAGAAGCATCACCATCCCATGGAGTGATCCAGGGGCCCACAGGGACCCCAAGGAAGGAGAAAGGGTTCAAGCCCATGCCAGGGCTTTCTAGCCAGTAGATTGTGGCTGCACCTTCTGACTCCTCCCTTCCTGAAAGGCCACATCACCCCATCTTTTGAGAGTTCCAGCGCCTGCTCCTCTAAGGGGCTGAGGACCCGGAAGTCTAGCTCACCACTTCCTGTCTTCTACTATGGAGATAGAAAGAGCCATGAAAGAAATAATGGTGTGACTCCCGCAGAGGATCAGGTGGTGTTTCTTAGAGATCAAGCACAGTGGGGGTCTTGGAGGGCATAGAAAGGAGTTGCTTAGGGGTGAAGGGCTGGAAACATGCAGGGTGCTGGGGATGGGAGGATCTGAGGGAAATTTGCAGGAAGACGCAAGATGAGGTTCAGCACTCACCCTTGCTGCACGGATGAGGTCATCGGCTTTTTCTCGACACTGCTTCCTGGTTCATGGAGCCAGTGCCTGACTGAGGTGGTGACTGCCTCCTGAGCCAAATTGCCATCAGTCCCCAGGACCACATCCTCCTGGGGCAAAGAGGGTGTCCTGCCTCACTTCTGCTGCACCTAGTAGCCTCCCTAGGACACCCTCAGAAAACCAGGAGGCCGGTCATGCACACATTGTCCAGGAATGCCTGTCTGCCTGTCTACTTTGTGCTTTTAATGGATCTGCCCCTCGCTCGAGCAGATCGGCTATAGGCAGTTTGGCAGAGAATTCCAGCAAGTTCCAAGCAGTTTGCTTGTTAGCATTGAGGGGAAGGCAAGTGATCGTTACAGGAGTGCTCATGGGGAGGGGATTATGCTGATTAGTGCCTGAATGATTAGGGACGGGGAGAGAAAGAGAGAGAGGTGTCACACACCCATCAGAGTTGGGTGCCTTGTGCGGGAGGGTCTGGAGTGGGGATGAGAGGGAATCACCCTGCCTGATATCTGTGGGATGGAGAAGGTGGATCTCTGTGCCGGAGATTGCTGTTGGGGAAGGAGGGGGTGTTTTTTGTCACTCTGCCTGAAATCAGTAGGGTTCAAGTGAAGGAGGGCCACTGCCAATCTGCCAGAGATCAGTTGGGAGGAAGGAAGGTCCACTGCCACTCTGCCTGAGGGGGTAAGGGGGTGGGACCCATAATCGGTCTGGATGGTGGAGGATAAGTGGGTCAGTAATGTTGTGGGGAGGGGTGGTGGGGCAATTCATTATCCGGCTCAGGAGAGATGTGGCAGGGAACCTTCTTTTTTTCCTTCACCTGTGCAGTTGGAGGCATCAATCGGAGCAGCAGTGTTTCAGGTACGTTACGTCCCACCCAGAGGCTTATGCAATGCAATTCAGAATTGCTGATGTATTTGCAGGCAGAGTGTGTATGGGGACGCAGGAGAATGGGTCTAAAAGTCAGAACTGAAACAGTCCTAATTTCAAGTCCGCCCAGCACTTAGAATCAAAATGGTAAAATAGGGTCCTTCATGTCCAAAGATTAGAGGAATTAGTGGGATAACTATGTTGAGTTATGGGGTCTGGTTAAGATGCTCTGTCAGAGAGTTAGTGCAGACTCGATTGGCCGAATGGAGTCCTTCTGCACTGTTGGGATCCTATGATTCAAACACTACCTTAAGCCAGCCATGTTAGCTGTCCATCTTTCTGAGCATCACCTGATTCAAAAGAATGAGTATATGCCTGTTGACGTTGAATAGGCAAAGACACTCAAAGGAGACCTGATGTTTGAAGTGGAAAGATTTACAATGGCTTTCAGATTTTGTCCTTGTGAGGATTAACCTCCTCCTGCTCGGTTTTTTTGTGCACGCCTGTCTTTTAGAATGTCACAGAAACCTCTAAAATTGATGCTGTCGATTTTGAATTCAAAGCCATAGCCATTTGTTCAGAAGGGACAGTTGTTAATGTAGGTGACATGGGTCTTGCCTGCTGGTTGCAGAGCCCTGCATTGTCTCTTTGATGGAAGACCAAATGAATTGAAGTGCAGCTCAGACATTTAACTGGATGGTGAGAGGCTTCCCGAAAATCCAGGACCCCAGTGACAGTTGCCAGTAAATCAGAGCACTATTGAATTGTGGCACCATTGGTGATGTGATTTCTGCCCGCATTACAAGACCCACCCTCATGGAATCACTAGTTCCCACGCATAACAAAGTGATGGTGGATTGACAGGGCAAAGACGCTTGCAGGTCTACATCCACCACTCTCCCGCCTGATTTAATATTGCCTCTGCCGCAAAGCTCGTCATGGGGGAGGATATTAAATACTTCCTGCTGTCTTGTCTATTCACCCATGGCTTGGAAGTAATTTCTGCTCCTGCAAGGTGAGAAATATTCCATTCTCTGGATACATCACCTGACTAACTGGAACAAACACCCAAAATCAAAATTAATGTAAAATAATGTGACATCAAATAAGATGGCAGCCCAGTGTGGGTCAGAAGGTCATGGGTTCAAGATTCACTTCAAAGACTCAAAGCATCACTTAGTTGGCACTCCAATGCAGTACCAAGGGTTTGGCACTGTCAGAGATGGTGCATTTCAGCTGACACCTTAAAACAAAGTCCCATCTGGCCTTGCAGCCGGAATCATAGAATCCCTACAGTGCAGAAGGAGGCCATTTGGCCCAATGAGCCTCCACCAGCAATAACCCCACTCAGACCCTAACCCCTGCTAGTCCCCCTGTCATTAAGGGGCAAATTAGCATGGACAATCTGCCAAACCCATATATCTTTGGAATGTGGAAGGAAACCAGAACACCTGGAGGAAACCCATGCAGACAGAGGAGAACATGTAGACTCTACACAGGCAGTGACCCAAGGCCGAAATTGAGCATGGATCCCTGGCACTATGAGGCAGCAGTGCTAACCACTGTGTCACCCTGCCATCAATGTAAGTGATCTTGTAGCATTATTTGAAGAAGAACTAGTGAGTTTCTCCAGCTCTCCCTCAACCAGCATCACTGAAGTGCTCTATTTGAATATCTGTCTCATTACACTAGTGCATCCTTGCTCTGTGCACAGTGGCTGCTATGTTTCCCTGTATTATTACTGTGTCTAGTCTTCCAATCACATTTTGAAGTAATGAAAGGCACTATATAAATACAATGTGTTTTCTTTCCTGTATAACATATCTCGTCTAATTCAATTTGGAGCCAATTCTCATTATATGTGAATCATGTTGGCTTCAACCACTCAAATAATTATAATTAAGAAAGAATGTCCTTGTAAATACAAAGGCTAAAATTCGCCAGTTGTTCACACTGTTGGGATTCTCCGGTCCTGCCAGCAGTGCACCTCCCACCCGTGGAATTCCTATGACAACAGCAGGAACAGGGAATCACGCCACTAGCAAACAATGTGTCACCTCCCACTGATTGTTCAAGAAGAGGAAGAGAGACCTTCCAGGGAATTATAGGCCAGTGAGTCTTACTTCTGGTGTGGGCAAAGTATTGGAGAGAATTATTAGGGATAGGATTTATAGTTATTTAGAGAGAAATGAATTGATTGGGGATAGTCAGCATGGTTTTGTGAAGGGTAGGTCGTGCCTTACTAACCTCATTGAGTTTTTTGAAAAAGTGACCAAAGAGGTGGATGGGGGTAAGGCGGTTGATGTGGTATATATGGACTTTAGTAAGGCGTTTGATAAGGTGGCCCATGGAAGACTTCTGCAGAAAATGCAGATGTATGGGATAGAGGGTGATTTAGCTAATTGGGTTAGGAATTGGCTAGCAGATAGAAGACAGAGGGTGGTGGTTGATGGGAGATATTCATCGTGGAGTTCGGTGACAAGTGGTGTACCTCAGGGGTCTGTTTTGGGGCCCCTGCTGTTTGTAATTTTTATAAATGATCTGGATGAGGGTATTGAAGGATGGATTAGTAAATTTGCAGATGACACTAAAGTCGGTGGAGTGGTAGATAGTGAAGAGGGTGTTATAGTTTGCAGAGAGACTTGGACAAGTTGCAGAGCTGGGCCGAGAGGTGGCAAATGGAGTTTAATGTGGAAAAGTGTGAGGTAATGCACTTTGGCAGGAATAATAAATGTGTAGAGTATAGGGCTAATGGTAGGATTCTTAATAGTGTTGATGAACAGAGGGATCTTGGTGTATTTGTGCATAGATCCCTGAAAGTAGGCAGTCAAGTCGATAAGGTTGTTAAGAAGGCATATGGAGTCTTAGCTTTTATTGGTAGGGGGATTGAATTTCGGAGCCGCAACGTCATGTTGCAACTGTACAAAACTCTAGTGCGGCCGCACTTGGAGTATTGTGTGCAGTTCTGGTCCCCACATTATAAGAAAGATGTGGAGGCATTGGAGAGGGTACAGAGGAGGTTTACCAGGATGTTGCCTGGTATGGAGGGCAGGTCTTATGAAGAGAGGCTGAGGGATTTGAGGTTGTTTTCGTTAGAAAGGAGGCGGCTAAGAGGGGACCTAATCGAAACATATAAGATGATTAGAGGTTTAGATAGGGTGGACAGTGATAGCCTTTTTCCTAGGATGGAGAAAGCTAGCACGAGGGGACACAGCTTTAAATTAAGGGGTGATAGTTATAGGACGGATATCAGAGGTAGGTTCTTTACCCAAAGGGTGGTTCGGGAGTGGAATGCCCTGCCTGCAGCAGTTGTAGATGCGCCAAGTTTGGTGGCGTTTAAGAGGTTAGTTGATAAGTATATGGAAGAGAAGGGTATGGTTTAGTTTGGAGGGTCATTGCTTTTTATATTGGTCGGCCCAACATCGAAGGCCGAAGGGCCTGTTCTGTGCTGGAATGTTCTATGTTCTATGATGGGAAACACGTGGCTGGAAGGCCAGAGAATCTCACTCCAATTTCTTATTAACGGAGGATTTTTGACTGACGTATCTATCATATGTCAAATATGTCCAGACTGTAGTGTGCATTGGTGTTTACCTTCCAATTCATGAACCATGTCATAAATTTATATGTAATTCTCCTGATAATGTTCACTGAGCAATGTCTTGTGCAGACCGTTTGGAGATGAACGCTCTCATATTCCATCAAAACAGTTATTGTTCGCAGCAAGCTGACAAAGTCTGGCTTTATATCTGTGGAGTATTAATAAGGACAGCAAAGAGACTATCAGAATAATTGACAGATGCAGCATTTATCTTGACACAGAGAGTAACTCATAGCAGAAACATCACGTGCTCTAGAAAACGATGATTTGCAAACAATCCCCAATGCCGCAATGCTCCCACAATCCGGAAGCAAGTAGGTTCCAAGAAAGATGACATTCTAGTGTTGATTCAATCAAAATCAGAGTCTGTTTAATTTTGCTTGGTAATGGGCATGGGCGTGAAATTACTTCCCAATTGTTGAAAATGAACAATTGGATTGACTATTTTCACCAAAATAATGAAAAAAAGATACACTGCTGCTTATGATATTATGAATAAATGTAAATCGTCTTTTTTAAATATGTAATGTATTAATTTTAATCCCATAACACCAAAACAGGACTGTCCATATTAGGGGAGGAGGGATTAAATTTATTAAAAATGAAAAGTCTGAATTTGTTGAGAATGAGTTTATTTCTGATTTAATGGTAATTGATATAGGGTTGGACAAATGACTTTTTTATGGAGGCGGAGCAGTAATTACAATATTTTAATGAGTCCACATTCCACAGATTTTCCCTGTTATTTGGATTTAACTGTGGTAAGCTGGGTTTCCCAGCGCTGATGTAGAGATGCCGGCGTTGGACTGAGGTAAACACAGTAAGAAATCTGGCAACACCAGGTTTAAATCCAACCAATTTATTTGTAGTAAACTCGCAAGCTTTTGACTCTATGGCCTTTGTCAGGCGAATGAGGTATTCTGGTCTCCAACAGCACACACACTGGCACAGAGAGTCTGTGCTGGTGCGTGTGCTGTTGGAGATCAGAATACCTCATTCGCCTGACGAAGGCCATAGAGTCAAAAGCTTGCGAGTTTACTATCAAATAAATTGGGTTGTATTTAAACCTGGTGTTGCCAGATTTCTTAGTGTTTTCCCAGCGCTTGCAGCTACTGGCATTTGCTTCATCAAGGGGTGAAGAGCTTGGCTGTGGGTCTTGTAGAGCAGGAATGTTTAATCTGTGCCCCTCAACCAAACTGGTCACATTCTGCCTCCTTCTCTCTGATTTCCAGATATCACCCATCTCCTGTGATGTCTCTGACCCCCATGATTTCTCCCTGATTCACTCTGAGAACACCTTGTTCCCCCACACAACCTCATTGATTTTTCCATTTTTATTATTCGTTCAAGGAATGTGGGAGTCACTGGCTAGTCAGCATTAATTGCCCATCTGAAGTTGGAGGTGAGCTGTCTTCTTGGAATGCTGTAGTCCATGTGGTGTAGGTATACCCCCAGTGCTGTCAGGACAGGAGTCAGTACAGACTCGGTGAGCCAAAGACTCTCTTCTGCTCTTTATGATTCGATGTTTCGATGACTTCCATATCAGTGAGGCAATATATTTCTAAGTCAGAATGATGAGTGGCCTGGAGGGGGGCTTCAAAATGATCATATTTCCATGTTTCTGTTACCATGATCCTTGCAGATGGTAGTGGCCATGGGATTGGAAGGTTCAGTCTAAGGATCATTGATAAGTCCCTGCAGTGCATCTCTATTGGTGACAACATTCCTCCACAGCTGCTTCCTACAAATACCTTCAATTTGGCTATGTGAGTGATAGACTAAATCATAGAATCCCTCTGGTATAGAAGGGGGCCATTCGGCCCAACGAACCTGCACTGACAAAAATTCCACCCTGACCCTATCCCCATAGCCCCACATATTTATCCTGTTAATTCCCCTGGCACTAAGGGCAATTTAACATGATCAATCAGTCTAACGCACATATCTTTGGACTGTGTGGATGAGCACCCAAAAGAAATCCATGCAGACAGGGGAGAATGTGCAAACTCCAAACAGATAGTGACACAAGGCCAGAATTTGAACCCAGATCCCAGGCACTTGAGACAGCAGTGCTAATCACTGTGCCATCATGCCGTCTAAAGACACTCTTATGTGGTCCTGCTTATAGGAGACTCATGTTCCTTTCACCTTAGGGATTCCCAGGTACTGTCATGCACCTCCTTCTCTTCCATTACCTAATAGTGAATATGTGATCTTCTTTTACTTATTAAGTTCCCACTTTTCTTTGGTATAATCTTTGAGCACCTAATGTACTGTGCCTCAATGACCTACTCCCACATTTCCAATAATTTGAATGGCCCTGGCAATGAATTACAGAAAAGAGCTATCCATTAAAATTTGTCCATTAAAATTTATTCCTTCTGACATATCTGCTCTGGAATATTTTGAGGGAACCAGCAACTACTGTCTGCTGATGAAGGCTTGTAGTCAGAAATCCCTAAACTCCAAGACTTGCAGCTACATTTAATGTCCTTCATTTTTGCTTGCATTAGGCCCTATCAAGCACATGCATGTTGCTGGATACCCCCCAATACTCAGGAGAGGAAAGAAAGGGTACACTCCTGATGCCTATACCTGTCTAAGGCTGAGAGCAGTGCAGGAAAATCAACTTCTCCCCATCAAAAGACATGGCAACTTATGTGTATTTGCACTATTCTTAATATAGCCTGTCCTGGTCCCCCCATGCCGACACTATACTTTAAGAAAGCCCACCAATACCTTTACTTTCTCAGAAGACTAAGGAAATTTGGCATGTCAGCTACAACTCTCACCAACTTATAAGATGCACCATAGAAACATTCTTCCTGTTTGTATCACAGCTTGGTATGGCTCCTGCTCTGACCAAGACAGCAAGGCACTACAAAAAAGTTGTGAATGTAGCCAATCCATCACGCAAACCAGCCTCCCATCCTTTGACTTTGTCTATACTTCCTACTACATCGGCAAAGCAGCTAGCATAATTAAGGACCCCACGCAGCCCAGACATTTTCTTTTCCACCTTCTCCCATTGGGAAAAAGATACAAAAGTCTGAAGTCACATACCAACTGACTCAAGAACAGCGTCTTCTCTGACGTTGTCAGACCTTTGAATGGACGTACCTTGTGATAAGTTAATCTTTATCTACACTCTACCTATGTCAGCAACAGGATATTCTGCACCCTCTTGTTTCCTTTTCTATGAATGGTATGTTTTGTCTGCATAGTGCGCAAGAAACAATACTTTTCACTGTATGTTAGTACATGTGACAATAATATATCAAATCACATCAAATCGAATAAGATGGTGACAAATCAGAATGGAAAAATAGTTTTGCAATCATGACATCCAATTGCCATTTTAAAGGATAAATCAGTGCTCCTTTATACTGTCCGTGGGAAGCTGAATTAGTTGGGAATGTGGATCATAGAGAAAGCAATGCTATTGTAGCATTGATTCTGCAATACACAACTGACAATCCAGATCGAACATATGGGTGGAATGAGAGAGATTAAAACAATGAGGAAATTGGCATGGAATGTCTTTTCTTCAAGTTTCTTCACAGTGTGATTTTTAATTAATTCCATTGAGTTATTAGTAAGTAATATGTAATTGCATTCAGAAGAAGCTGATGTCCGGCAGTATCTGCGGAGAAAAAAACAGTGTCAATAGGCTGGGTTCCAACTACTGAAGTGGGTGACTTGAGTAAGAAATATCTCGACTCAGCAGACCTGCCTTGGCTTAAGCTGTCCTGTTCACTTTGGTGATGAGGGGCAGGATAGAATTGGACACGCCAATGTAGTAGCAGATAATAAGTAACCAAGAGGGTGGGTGAGTGCCAAAGTGGACTGGCTGGAAAAACCACCTCAGTTCATTGGGAATTGTTCCCAGTTGTTTTAGAGATTCCCAGGCTCTCTTATCCTCAGTACCCCGTACCCATTTCCCAAAGCACCTCCATTCCAATTTGCATTGTACTAATCCCACACTAATCTCCACCTCCAAAATGTCCCTCCATGCCATCTCCTGCACTCAAACTACATCCTTAGACATTATAAACTATGGATCTTAGGAGTCATAGAACATAGAACATAGAACACTACAGCACAAACAGGCCCTTCGGCCCACAAGTTGTGACGAACACATCAAAAACCTACCCAGCCATAGACCTATCTATAACCTCCAATCCCATTGGATCCCATATACTCATCCAGAAGTCTTTTAAAAGACCCCAGTGAGTTTGCCTCGACCACCACTGACGGCAGCCGATTCTATTCACTCACCACCCTCTGAGTGAAAAACTTTCCCCTAGTATCCCCTCTGTAATTGCTTCCCTGCACCTTAAAGCTGTGCCCTCTTGTCGTGACCATTTCAGCCCTGGGAAATAGTCTCTGAGAGTCCACCCTATCTATTCCTCTCAACATCTTGTAAACCTCTATCAGGTCGCCTTTCAACCTTCGTCTCTCCAGGGAGAACAGTCCCAGCTCCCTCAGCCTGTCTTCATAAGGCATGCCTCCCAATCCAGGCAACATCCTTGTAAATCTCCTCTGCACCCTTTCAATAGCTTCCACGTCCTTCCTATAGTGAGGCGACCAGAACTGCGCACAGTACTCCAAGTGTGGTCTGACAAGGGTCCTATAAAGCTGCAGCATTACCTCCTGACTCCTGAACTCAATCCCTCGATGAATGAAGGCCAGTACACCGTAAGCTTTCTTAACCACATCCTCCACCTGGGAGGCCGATTTGAGAGTCTTATGGACCCGGACCCCAAGATCCCTCTGCTCTTCCACACAGCTAAGACTCCTACCTTTGATAGTGTACTCATTCATCCCGTTGGATCTGCCAAAATGGACCACAACACATTTATCCGCGTTGAAGTCCATCTGCCACTTCTCCGCCCAGTCTTGCATCCTGTCGATGTCATGCTGCAACTTCTGACATCCCTCCAGACCATCCACAACACCACCGACCTTCGTGTCATCGGCGAACTTACTCACCCATCCCTCCACTTCCTCATCCAGGTCATTTATGAAAATGACAAACAGCAAGGGTCCTAGAACAGATCCCTGGGGCACTCCACTGGTGACCGACCTCCATGCAGAAAAAGAGCCATCCACAACCACCCTCTGCCTTCTGCAGGCAAGCCAGTTCTGGATCCACAAGGCCAAAGCCCCTTGGATCCCATGGCCTCTCACCTTCTCAAGAAGTCTTGCATGTGGGACCTTGTCAAGTGCCTTGCTGAAGTCCATGTACACCACGTCCACTGCTCTTCCTTCGTCAATGTGTTCAGTCACATTTTCGAAGAACTCAATTAAGCTCGTAAGGCACGACCT
Source organism: Sphyrna mokarran (assembly GCA_024679065.1). Lineage (NCBI taxonomy): Eukaryota > Metazoa > Chordata > Chondrichthyes > Carcharhiniformes > Carcharhinidae > Sphyrna > Sphyrna mokarran. The sequence continues at coordinate 103,861,733 of JAGIQG010000007.1, forward strand.
GCCTTTTACAAAACCATGTTGACTATTTCTAATCAACCTAAACTTCTCCAAATGCTCGTAAATCTTGTCCCTCAGAAGCCTCTCCATCAGCTTACCAACCACTGAGGTCAGACTCACCGGTCGGTAATTTCCAGGACTATCCCTGTTCCCTTTCTTGAAAATAGGGACCACATCCGCAATCCTCCAATCCTCCGGAACCTCTCCCGTCTCCATCGATGATGCAAAGATCATCGCCAGGGGCTCTGCAATGACATCCCTCACCTCCCACAATAACCTGGGGTACATCCCATCTGGTCCCAGAGACTTGTCTATCTTGATAGCATTTAAAAGTTCTAACACATCCGCTTCCTTAATATCTACATACTCAATCTTTTCAGTCTGCCGCAAACTTGTAATGCATCCTCCCAGATCACTTTCCACCGTGAATACTGAGGCAAAGTACTCATTAAGCACCTCTGCCATTTCTTCCGGTTCCATACAGACTTTTCCCCCTTCACCTTTTATAGGTCCTATCCCTTCTCTTCTCATCCTTTTACTTTTCACATATTTGTAGAAGGCCTTGGGATTCTCCTTAATCCTACCAGCCAAGGCCTTCTCATGACCCCTTCTGGCTCTCCTAATTTCCTTTTTAAGCTCTCTTCTATAAGCCTTATACTTCTCTAGATCCCCAACATCTCCTAGCTCTTTGAACCTTTTATACACCTTTCTTTTCTTCCTGACTATGTTCACCACAGCCTTCGTGCACCACGGTTCCCACGTCCTACCAAAACCTCCTTGTCTCACCGGAACGTTGTCGTGCAAAGCTCCAGACAAGCATTCCTTGAATATCTGCCACCTTCCTTCTGTGCTTTTCCCTAAGAACACCTCCTTCCAGTTTATTCACCCCAACATCTGCTTGATGTCTTCATATTTCCCCTTATTCCAGACAAACACCTTCCTAACCTGCCTGATCCTATCCTTTTCCAATGCAAGGGTGAAGGAGATAGAATTATGATCTCCATCCCCAAGATGCTCTCCTACCGAGAGATCCATCACCTGTCCTGGTTCATTAGCTAGTACCAGGTCCAGTACAGCCTCTCCTCTCGTAGGCTTGTCCACGTGCTGTGTCAGGAAACCCTCCTGAACACACCTAACAAACTCCTCCCCATCCAAACCCCTTACCCTTGGGATATTCCAGTCGATGTTTGGGAAATTGAAGTCTCCCATCACAACAACTCTGTTATTTCTACATCTCTCCAGTATCTGTTTCCCTATCTGCACCTCAACTTCCCTGTCACTATTGGGCGGCCTATAGAATACACCCAGCAACGTCACCGACCCTTTGCTATTCCTAACTTCCACCCACAGAGACTCCGTAGACATTCCCTCCTCGGTATCCACCTTCTCTGCAGCCATGACACTGTCCCTGATCAACAGTGCCACTCCACCACCTCTTTTGCCTCCCTCCCTGTCCTTCCTGAAGGATCTGAATCCCGGGACCTGTAGTACCCAGTCCTGTCCCTGAGACATCCAAGTCTCTGTAATGGCCACCACATCACAATCCCAAGCAGCAATTCACGCCCTAAGTTCATCCACCTTATTTACTACACTCCTGGCATTAAAATAGACACAGCTCAGTCCCTCAGACTGGACATTTCCCTTCTCCCCCACTCGTCTAACCTGCCTCTCATCCTGCCTAGAGTCCTTCCCTACCTGGGAGCTAACTTCCTTGCTCCCAGTCTCCACATCACTATTCCCTCCCCCTAACCTTTCTAGTTTAAAGTCCCCCCAGTAGCCCTAGCCAGTCTTCCCGCCAAGATATTAGTCCCCCTGGGATTCAGGTGCCACCCGTCTTTGCTGTACAGGTCACACCTGCCCCTAAAGAGGTCCCAATGATCCAGGAACCGGAATCCCTGCGTCCCCTGCTCCAGTCCCTCAGCCACGTATTCAACCTCCACCTCATACTATTCCTGCTCTCACTCTCCCGAGGCGCAGGCAGCAATCCTGAGATTACTACCTTCGCTTTCCTCTCTCTCAGCTGCCTACCCAGTTCCCTATAATCCCTTTTTATGTCCACTTCCCTCTTCCTGCCTATGTCAGTAGTACCTATATGTACTACAACTTCCAGTTCCTCACCCTCCCCTTTCAGGATGTCTGGGACGCGTCCAGAGACATCCCGAATCCCAGCTCCAGGGAGACATACCACCATCCGCGACTCCCGTCTGCGTCCACAAAAACGCCTGTCCGCCCCCCTCACTAGGGAGTCCCCTATAAGCACTGCCTTTTTGCTCTGTTTTTTAGGTTTTTGTTTTTGTCCAGCTCCAGGGAGCTGGCCACAAGCTGAGTCATGTGGAGATGAAAAATAAGGAAACTTTAAATAAAGCTCTAACTCATGTACGTTGACCATGAGGAAATTCCCATTCATGAACCATTTTAAACCATTTTAAATGCCCTTAAGTATTTAATTTCTCCGGTTTTCCTATTGACAACAGCACATTGCTTTTCTTTAGAGAATCACAGCCTACATTGACTGTGTTATCCTTATCAACCTTCCTTTTTAACTGTTCAAAAATACTTCTATAGGTTAATTAAACAAGATGTTCGCGTATGAAATTCATGCTGGCTCTGATGTTTCAATCCGCATTTTCCTATGTGATATTAAATCTAACCTGAATAATTGTTTCCCACCACCAAATTTAAACTGATTTGTCTGTATTCACTTTGCTTATACTTACAAAGTCTTTTGAACAAGCGGGTAATGTTTGCAATTATCCAGTACTCTGGCACTTCTGCTGAGTCAAGGGAAGAATGAAAGCATATGCCATTTCTACTTTCTTCTATATCTTTGGATGTATTTTACCCTGTTCTTTGTCTTCTCAACTTTAAGTGCTGATAGTTTCTTCAATATCTCTTCCTTGTGAGCGGCATGGTAGCAGGGTTCGATTCCTGGATTGGTCACTGTTTATGTGGAGTTTACATGTTCTCTCTTTGTCCGCGTGAATTTTCTCCAAGTGCTCCAGTTTCCTTCCACAGTTCGAAAGATGTGCTGATTAGTTGCATTGGTCATGCTAAATTCTCCCTCATTATACCCAAACAGGTGGTGACTGGGGGATTTTCATGGTAACTTCATTGCAGTGTTAATGTAAGACTACTTGTGACAAAAACAAACTTATCAATTTTGAACCAATCTAGTAAGAAAGTGTGTCATCATGATAGCAGGTAGTAATGTTTTTCTTCTAAACCACACCAAACGGCCTGTCAATTTCAACAGTCCAGTAGAATTTTTCTTTACTCAGGGAACTGATTTTTATCATTTTTATCAGGCTGGTGATTTTACAAAAAAAATCAGACCATGACACTGGGTAGACTCTACCTGCCCAGAAGAAGTATTGACATCTACTCCATCAAATTATAACTCCCAAATTGCCAGTTTATGCTGGCAATTTGAAATTTTTGAATTTGGCACTAATTTCAAATAATCCTGTTGAACGTAGAACATAGAACATTACAGCGCAGAACAGGCCCTTTGGCCTTCGATGTTGCGCTGACCAATTAGGAAAAAGCAATGACCCTCTAACCTAAACCATTCCCTTTTCGTCCATAAACTTATCTACTAACCTCTTAAACGCCACCAAACTTGGCGCATCTACAACTGAAGCAGGCAGGGCATTCCATACCCTTACCACCCTCTGGGTAAAGAACCTACCTCTGACATCCGTCCTATAACTACCACCCCTTAATTTAAAGCTATGTCCCCTCGTGCTAGCTTTCTCCATCCTAGGAAAAAGGCTATCACTGTCCACCCTATCTAAACCTCTAATCATCTTATATGTTTCAATAAGGTCTCCTCTTAGCCGCCTCCTTTCTAACGAAAACAACCTCAAATCCCTCAGCCTCTCTTCATAGGACCTGCCCTCCATACCAGGCAACATCCTGGTAAACCTCCTCTGTACCCTCTCCAATGCCTCCACATCTTTCTTATAATGCGGGGACCAGAACTGCACACAATACTTGAGGTTGAGTTTTCTGCTTGTGTGATTCATACCTGCCCCACCCACTCTGCCTCCCCACCAACAGGAATACAACTTGTTGAAGTTATTCAGGACTTTTAAAGATCACTGGAGTGGGTCACACTCTGTAAGAACCTGGTTCAATGTTTCAAGTCTGTGAGTTTCCATCAGAACCTTTGCAGCGTTTTTATTTTGATTTCAGATTACTCACATCTACCGTCATTTGCTTTTTGCTCAATGCATTCACACTGCCTGCTTGTCTGCAATTTCCTTACCATTTTTGGAGGCATTAGTTTTGGCTCAATAATGGCACATTCACCTCTGAATGAGAAGGTGATGCATTCGAGTACCATGTTGATGTAGGCACCACTGTTCAGATGAGATTCTAATAAAACAATAAGACATATGAGAATGCTCCGCCATTCAATCATGGCTGATACTTTTCTCATCCGCATTCTCCTACCTTTTCCCCATAACTCCTGATCCCCTTTTTAATCAAGAACTTATCAATCTCTGTCTTAAAGCCACTCAATGATCTGTCCTCCACAGCCTTCTGCGGCTATGAGTTCCACAGATTTATCACTCTTTGGCTGAAGAAATTCTTTTTCATTGCTGCTTTAAAGGATCATGCCTTTGGCCTGATGTTGTGCTCTCTGGTTCTTGTTTTTCCTATTAGTGGAAACATCTGCTCCATACCCACTCTGTCCAGGCCTCGCAGCATGCTGTAAGTCTCGATAAAATCCCCCTCATCCTTCTAAACTCCAATGAGTACAGACCTCAATTATTCCTCATATGACAAGCTCTTTATTCCAGAGATCATGCTTGTGAACCTTCTCTGGACCCCTTCCGAAGTCAGCACGTTCTTCAAAGAACAAAGAACAAGGAACAAAACAGCACGGGAAACAGGCCCTTCGGCCCAACAAGCCTGCGCCGCCACCCCGATGTTCCCACCTCTACCTGCGATCCCTATCCATGTTTATAGATCTATGGATTAAAAACCAAATTTGAGACAATTTAGGGAGAATTTGTTTTGCCAATTAACCTAAGAGCACATCTTTGGGATGTGGGAGGAAACCAGAGCACCCGGAGAAAACCCACGCAAACACGGAGAGAATGCGCAAACTCCCACAGACACAGGCCCAAATCCATGTATCTGCACAGCACAGCGATAGTCACTGAGCTGTCGTGTTGCCCATCAAATAGTCCAGGTCAAGCGTACACTAACAACGTGAAGCACTAGGATACTCTTAGATATGAGGCCCAAAACTGTTCACAATACTTCAAATGGGATCTGACTGGATCTAAATACAGCCTCAGTAGTACTCTGATGAGGTCTCTGATGAAGTCTGACTATGCAGGGTCATGAAAAGGTGTTCATGGAATTTTCAAAGTTGTCATCCTGCCAACCTCAACTTTAAAGCGCCACGCTGGTATGACCAAAATAATACTTTCACGAGAGAAAAAAATAAGATTGCTTTATTCGTAACATTTACAGAATGAATGGTTGAATTACTCCCCTTCACTGTATTAACATGTAGTAGTTTTATATACCCACAGACAATAGAATGTCCTCAATATGTTGTGTTAACGCTAAGGGTTGTGCCTAAGGCTGTTAGTCATGTCACTAGTTAAGTAGTTCAGTCACAAACTAAACTGATTTCCAACTGCCTGACAGCAAGTTTGCTTTAAATGTAAATCAAAATAAATTGTCGTGCTTCAGCTTTCCCTTTTTGTCTGCTGCAGTGTGGTGAAGGTTGAAAGTACACTATTAATGTTTTTGATTTAGAGTAACAACCTCAGACTGACACAAGAACATTTGTCTTTACTTTGCAAGCAGTGCAAATTCGCCAACAATTTCACTCAGAGTTTGGCCTTCTGAAGTACAGAAAGGCTACATTGGGTGAAATCTTACTTAAAAGTGGCAGAGTCTTGGTTCCGGGGAGTGTTTCGTGTGGACGGTGCTTGCGTGTTTTCGGGCCGCGTCTAATCCCTCATTAGTTTCATGCAATTCCAGAGGTACATTCCTTCTGATTTGCCCACTGTGTAATATCTTGCATACTGCAGGAATGGGAAGCTCCATATAAAAGGCTCCTCAGCACTCGTTCCATGACTGCACGAGATAGCACCCAAGAAGTCAGCAGCACGGAGGAGAGAGCACTGACGAGACTGCTCAACAGAATGGAAAACCCTCTACCTCACTCCAGAAGAACGTCTTCCAGCGGGATGACCATCCCTGCCTGCGAAGCAGTTGCAGCCCTGGTCAGTGCATGTGCACTCCAGAAGAGTAAGTAAGGAGCTGCAGTGTTGGAACAAGATGAATGATCTTCTTTGCTCCTCCAGGGTAAGTGAACTACCGCCAGTCTCTCACTGGACCCCCTCGCACACCCCTCACAGCCTCAATCCCTCTTGCACTCAGACACCTTGACCTCTGCCCACGCCAGGCACTAGGTCCCTCTCTCCCTCCCACAATCATTGTGTTCCCCTTATAGCTCACACTCCAGCTCCCACCCAAGCTCAATACCTACCACACCTCATCACCATCTTAAATGTCCATGCTCACAACTATACTTTCCCCATCCATGTCATTGCAGAGCAAACTCAACCATAACAGGCATCAGTGAGCCCAGCCAGCTGGAGTCATGCCCGAGCTACAAACTCTCACATTATTCAAGGAGTGAGCCCTCTAGCTGACAAGGGAGGAGGAAGAGTGTGCCTGCATTCATGGTAAAGTGGGGAAACAGGAAACCCGCGACACAAATGCTGCGATGTTTCAAATCTCAAGTGAGTAATCAACGTTCCCTCTGTATCCCTGGTAATGCACATGTCCTTTTTCTTGCAGGCCGACCGCCAGAATAAGCCAGTACATTCTCACACCCCCTGGAATCACTGGACTCCAGCAGTTCAGAGGGTAACTTCTCCCAACCCACCACGGAAGATGCATCACAGTCACCACCCACACCCAGCATCTTCACAGACACTCACACCTTGGTGGGTCCAATAGCAGGCGACCGTCTGGGACACTCACTGGTGAGCACCTCACAGCTGAAGATCCACAGCAGGCAGAGGCAGAGATCTTCAGGGGAACCAGTACTCGGAGGGATACCAGTAACAGAACTCCACTGAGCTCATTGCTGATCATGTGTCCCTGGACCCTGTCATCCCTCAGCTGCTGGAACCGCAAAGGCAGAGCTGTGAAATTTAGGAAGGGATAACAGCAGCCATCTTGAGTGTGCAAGGCCGATCGAAAGAGTCCCATCACTTTCCAGCTAAGGAAATGGTGCCATCACTGCACCTAATCAAGGCCAGCACTGTTATGGTGGTATCTACGGTGGAGGTGCAATGCATCCATGGCAGGAGATAGAGTCACAGAGGTTTACAGCATGAAAACAGGCTCTTCAGATCAACTTGCCCATGCTGCCCCTTTTTTGAACCTTTCAGCTAGTCCCAATTGCCCCAATTTGGCCCATATCCCTCTATACCCAACTTACCCTAAATGCTTTTTAAAAGTCTAGTACTACCTCTGGCAGCTTGTTCCAGACACTCACCATTCTCTGCGTGAAAAAAGAATGACTCTCTGGACTCTTTTGTATCTCTCCTCTCTCACCTTAAACCTATGCTGTCTAGTTTTTACACTCCTCTACCTTTGGGAAAAGATATTGATTATCCAGCTGATCTTTGCCCCTCATTATTTTATAGACCTATATAACATCACCCCTCCTATGCTCCAGAGAAAAAAGTCTCAATCCATCCAGACTCTCCCAATAACTTAAATCTCAGTAGCATCTTAGTAAAATTTTTTCTGCACTCTTTCTACTTTAATAATATCCTTTCCATAAAAGGATGATCAGAACTAGGCACAGTATTCCAAGTGTGGCCTTACCAATGTCTTATACAACTTCAACAAGGTGCCCAACTCCTGCATTTAATGTTCTGACCAATGAAACCAAACATGCCAAATGCCTTCTTCACCACTCTATCTAGCAGTGACTCTACTTTCAAGGAGCTATGAACCTGTACCCTTAGATCTCTTTGTTCTATAACTTTCTCCAGTGCCCTACTATTAACAGAGTAAGTCCTGCCCTGGTTTGATTGACTAAAATGCAGCACTTCGCATTTATCTAAGTTAAACTCCATTTGCTATTTGTCAGCCCACTGGCCCAATTAATTAAGATCCCATTGCAATCCTAGGTTACCTTCTTCACTGTCTACTAAGCCACCAATCTTGATGTCATCTGCAAACTTACTAATCATGCTGACTAAATTCTCATCTAAATAATATAATTAACAAATAACAGTGGACAAAGCACCAATCTATGAGGCACACCATTGGTCACAGGCCTCCAGTTTGGGAAATAACCTCTACAACCACACTCGGTCTTTTGTCATCAAGCCAATTTTGTATCCATTTGAACTCCCCACCCTGAATCCCTTGAGATTTAACCTTATACAACAACCTACCATGGTGGTAACTTGTCAAAGGCCTTGCTAAAGTCCATGTGGGCAACATTAACTTCACTGCCCTCATCTACCTTCTTGGTTACCCTTTCAAAAACCTCAATCAAATTTGTCAGACATGATTTTCCACTCATAAAGCTGTCCCTAATCAGTTCTTGCATCTCTAAATGCCTATAGACTCTGTGTCTCAAAGTACCTTCTAACAATTTATCCACTACAGATGTGAAACTCACCAGCCTGTAGTTCCCATCTTTTCCCTGCAAGTCTTTTTAAACAAAGACACAACATTCACCACCCTCCAACCTTCAGGCATCTCACTTGTGACTATCGATGTTTCAAATATCTCTTCTAGGGGACCCGCAATTTTCTTCCCTAACCTCCCACAATGTCCTGGGATACATTTCATCAGATCTTGGGGATTTATCTATCTTGATGTGCTTTAAGATTTCAGCACACTCTTTTCTGTACACAACTCAAGATATCACTATTTATTTCCCCAAATTCTCTAACATCCATGCTTTTCTCAACAGTGAATATGGATGAGAAATATTCATTTAGGATCTCACCCATCTCTAGTGGATTCGTACATAGATGACCTTGTTGATTCTTAAGAGGCCCTATTCTCTCCCTAGTTACTCTTTTGCCATTTATGTGTTTTTAGAAGCTCTTTGGATTCTCCTTTGCCTTATCTGCCAAACAATTGTGCACTCCCTTTTTGCCGTCATGATTTCTCTCTTAACACTACTCCTTCACCCTCTATACTCTTCAAGGAATCCACTTGATCTCAGCTGCCTATGAATGTAATGCGCCCCCTTCTTCTTCTTGATCAGGGCCTGAATATCCCGAATTATCCAGGGTTTCCTACTTCCATCAGCCTTGTCCTTCACTCTAAGAGTAGTGTAATTACTCTGAACTCTAGTTAACACATTTTTGAAAGCTTCTCACTTACCATATATCCCTTTGTGTTCACACTGACTCCCCCAATTAACTGTTGAAAGTCCCTGCCTGATACCATCAAAATTGGCAGTGCCCCAATTTAGAATTTTAACTTTTGGGCCAGACCTATTATTCTCCATGGCAATTTGAAAACTAATTATGGTCATTAGTCCAAAAGTGATCTCTCCTTAACATCACTGCCTTTCCTTATTTCTCAAGCGGAGGTCAACCCTTGTCTCCTCTCTAATCAGGCCTTCAACATATGGAGATGTCTACTCCATGGTGCAGGGCTTCAACTGCTTGGTGCAGGCACTGGTGGCAATCTACTGTTGTAATCCACAGCGGATGGTGGGGTTTCTGGATCTCACTCCAGCTGCATTTCCATTCCATGGAGGAGCACAAGGGTGCCTAGGAACTTGAGGTGAGGAAGATCAGTAGGACCAGCCAGGGCACCCTGGGAATCTCCAGCCCATCTGAAACACCTCCCTGTGAGTGACACAGCTCCAACTCCTGATACTGAGGAGGGAAGCAGTCCAACATCCATGCTGCCTGAAAACTGTTAGAAGCCCCCCAGGGGCCACTATTCAAATTCATCTCAAACAAAAGGGGGAGTTAATTAGCAGGCCATCTTACCTTCAGTTGTCGATCCTGGGGAAACGCCAAGATGTAGTGGTAGGATCAGAAAGATTAAGAAACTACAGACACTTGGTGGACATGAATGAAAATAGGTGCTATTGCAATAAGGTCACCATTCTCTTCTGATTGCTTGTTATTAACTGAATCACACAAATTTCACAGCAAACTGGAAAAGGAGAGATTAGGGGCAGGCAACAAATGCTGGTCTTACCAGAGATGCTCGCATCCCTTGAAGAAGTAACATAAGCAATAAAATACAACTGCTTCTCATCTATCTCTTATTTTCCAATTGAAACTGAAGTCAGCAACTTTTCTTCATACATGCTTCAAAGATGTAAAGTTACACTATCCAGTTACAATGTCTGGTTCCAAGATGAGAAATCTAAATCAGTACATGAAAGATGAACAAATAGCAAGATATGCAGATAGGATTAGACGATGGAGAGTGGGAGGAGACTCATGTAGAACATAAGTCCTGAGACAGTTTAGACCTGTCGTAGTAAACAACCTCTTTCTGTGATGTGAATTCTATATATGCACATGCAAGCATATCATCAATATTTCCTTATCTCTCAGATCAATAGTCACCTCCACATAACTAGATAAAGAAGTAGCAGTGATCAAACACCAGAATAGCAGAGTGCAGAACAGCGTGAAATGGGAACATGACCAGTCTTCCATCACAGTCTCACTCCAGTAAAGAGAATTCCAAGTCCTTGTTGAGTAAGCTTGGGGATTATTGGGGCTGTTATAACTTTGCAATCTCCTTATCGAGATATAATTATTTGCTCGTATAGAGCTTGAGTACTTCTGCCGAAAGAGATATGAGCTGGAATTCTCTGGCTATTCACACTGGTGTGATTTTCCGGTCTCACCGGCAGCCCACCCCTGCCTGCGGATCTCCTGCTGGCGAGGGGTGACGTCAATGGGAGTTTCATTGATAGTGCCAGGATCAGAGAATCCAGCCGCTAGCAAACAATGCATCACCTCCTGTCAACATGGTTGGGAGACCAGAGAATTTTGCCCATGCTATCTAAGCTTTCCATCTTGCAGTGATCAGGACAGGTTGCAATATTAGCGATGGTAAAGGGAACAACACTCAATACCAGATGGTAACAGAGCACTGATTGGTTGGTAGGTGAATTCTGATTGGTGAAAGCATTGCCATGGAAAATACAACAGGGAACAGTTAATAGCCAAGATTTTCTTCATGCTCAACTCAGGAACGTCAACTCTGATTGGTCAAGGTGCAGAATGAACCAGGAAATTGCAGCTCCCAGTCATTATGCTTAGTTGAAAATAGTGTAACGTGCAGACATGCTCCTTCCATCTGCAAAGAATAGGGACCTTTGAGTGAATATACGTGGCTTCTAGCATGTAGAAGTGATCCACAATACGAGTCCAACTGATAATCTTATGATATCGGAACAAAGCTATGATATTCTCACTATCAGGATACTGCTTTTAAACTAAATGGACATTCTGCATCCCATACAAATATATAAGGTGGTATATAAATTTCAGTATTAGTGTGATGCCAGGTATGTAGGCCATATGTCACAATAACTGGCAGATCATATTAAACAACACTTACAATCGACTGTTCACAACTGACTGTATCCTACCAATTTGTGCTTGTAAGACACAAACATAATGTCCAATATTAAATAGGATTCCAGAATTGGACCACACTTAGGTAGGTAATCCCAACTGTTCAAAAAATTTAACTGAAAACCAATTTTAGATTATCTTTCTCTAGTTTCATTCCTTTCTCCCTTAATATCCCTCTCTGAACCCAGCTTTGTCATGAGACCCATCTATAATTTCCATTGACTTCCATTAACCACCCAACATCCTTTTCTCATTCCTATATTAGCCAATATTGTTAACAGTTCACTATCTACAGGCAATGTGCTTTCTCCTTTAATTCTGTCATCATCCGCTTTCACCACAAAAAAATCTCTTGAGCCCACCAGCCTTGCAAACTTCCATGTCATTTCCAAATTCCCTTTCCTTCCCAAAATTATTGAAGGTGGTGTCTCTTCCCAAATCTACTCCTGTTTTTTCTGGGTTTAAAGCCTGTCACAATCACAAATTGGCTCTTATCAATTCCTATGCAACTTTGACAAAAGGTAAACTATATTTCCCATGTCCTTTTCCACCTGTTTGTAATCGTTGACTATATTTAATTTGATTTGATTTATTATTGTCATATGTATTAGTATATAGTGAAAAGTATTGTTTCTTGCATGTTATACAAGATGGCATGCCATTCATAGAGAAGGAAAGGAAAGAGTGCAGAACGTAAAGTTACAGTCATAGATAGGGTGTAGAGAAAGATGAATTTAGTGCAAGATAGGTCCATTCAAAAGTCTGATGACAGCAAGAAAGAAGCTGTTCTTGAATCAGTTGTAGATGACCTCAGACTTTTGTATCTTTTTCCCAATGGAAGAAGATGGAATAGAGAATGTCTGGGGTGCGTGAAATTCTTAATTATGTTGGCTGCTTTTCCAAGGCAGCGGGAAGTGTAGACAGAGTCAATGGATGGGAGGCAGATGGATTGGGCCACATTCACGACCCTTTGTAATTTCTTGCTATCTTGGGCAGAGAAGGAGCCACACCAAGCTATGATACAACTAGAAGGAACGCTTTCTAAGGTGCATCTGTAAAGGTTGGTGAAAGTCATAACTGGCATACTGAATTTCCTTACTGTTCTGAGAAAGTAAAGGCATTGGTGGATTTTCTTAACTATAGCCAATGGTTGCCCATACCATCTTCTTCCAATGATGCTCCACTGTCATCCAGCTGGGTGGGACTACTCTAACCTAGTTCTATTTTTATCTTTCTAATTGTAGCCAGAGAATCACTTGCAGTGGCTTCATTTCCTAGTACCACCAACCATTACCTCTGTTATCCCTCAGGAATCTATTCTTGGCCCTCTCTCATTTCTTAGATATAAGTTGCCCCGCTCAGTGACCTGATCTGAAAAGACAGTGCGTTACAAGTACACTGTTGAATGCATCCCTACCTCATTAACACTCCTCTTAACTCTTCCACTGTTGTTAAATTAACAGTCTGCTCATCTGTCATCCAGTTTTTGGAGAAGGAAACATTTGCTCTTTTGGGAAGACTGAAGCCATTGTTTTTAATCCTCACTCCAAATGTCATTCCCTACCTACCCATTCTGTTCCTCTCTCTGGCAATTGCCTGAAAAAAAACCTTGATGTCTTGATTTACCCTGAGATGAACTTCTGACCACATATTCAGCAGTGAGTCATGAGAGTTCTTTTCAAAGTCTCAGTTAGGTTCAAAGTCGTACTCTGGATGTAATGGGCAAGTGACTGTGACAGAAATTGTGTTAAAACAACAATGGTATTGAATATTGAATACTGATTAGAACAATAATATGACACTTAGAGTTGATATATAAAAAGGAAAAAGAAAAATATTAAAAGGGAAGAAAGATGACTTTATGGAAAGGAGAAACATTTTGTACATACTTGGAGCAAAGAAGGCAGACACATGTTTGTTAAAACTCAAACAGTAATTCCCAATTTGGTCTGTTTCGCAGCAGCTCCCCCAAACTAATGAATATGTTACTGGCTCCTTAGTATGTATATTACCAAGTCGCTGAATAACCCTAACCCTAACCCAACAAGTAGAGACAATGGTCAGTCACTCCTTCCCTGAATAGCATTGTATTAACCAGTATGGAAAGCAACCAAGGTCTAAGAAAACAAGGCACCACTGATTATTATGGATTAATTAATCAAAGTTAGGTTGAAATCAACATCTACTTAGCAAGGAAACACAAAATGTATATGTCTACGCTTCTCACTGCCTTGACAAAGCAGCCAGGATAATTAAGGACCCCATGCACTTTGGATATTCTCTCTTCCACCTTCTTCTGTTGGGAAAAACATACAAAAGTCTGAGGTCACATACCAACCAACTCAAGAACAGTTTCTTTCCTGCTGTTATCAGGCTTTTAAATAGATATATCTCACATTAAATTGATCTTTGGCTATGCCCGAGTTATGACTAACACTACATTCTGCACCCTCTCGTTTCCTGTTTACGAACGGTACGGTTTGTCTGCATAGCACACAAGAAACGATAGTTTTCACCATGTGTTAATACATGTGACAATAATAAATCAAATCAAATTTAAATCAAATTAAAAAATGATATTAAATATTCACTATAAGGTTTAAAATCAAAGCAGAGCAGAAATAAAATATAAAATTCGAAATTGCAAAAATTAGTGGTTGCAGGCCGCAGACCAACAATTGACACCATCACTAGGTTTCCTATTTCCATCTCTGCAACATTGTCTGACTTTGCCCCTTGCTCAGGTCACCTGCTGCTTAGGTCCATATCCATGCCTTCCTTACCTCTAATGCATTCCTGCCTTATTTCCTCTATTTTATTCCCATAAACTTGAAGTCCATTTAAACTTTCCTGCCTTTGCTCTAATTGGTACCATGTTCTGTTGACTTACTGCCCCTGTGCTTACTGGGCTACACTGGCTCCTTGTTAAGCAATGTCCAGATCCTAAAATTCTCATCTTTCTTCTCAAATCCCTCCATGGAACTAAAGACAAAACATTGCTGGAAACACTCAGCAGGCTTGGCAGCATCTGACGAGAGAAAGAATATTAACATTCCAAATGAATGACCTTTCATCATCTATTGTCAGCAAAGCCAACTGACTAGCTCGCCTGAATCTTTGTGGAAAAGTGCCCATGAGTTCCTCACGATTATTGCTGGAGATGCCATGGGCTTGATGGGGAAATGTTTTTTTCCAGATGGAAGTGGTAGCACAGAAATAAGCTACCAGTTAATCTTTGATCACTTGACTTAACAAGTAGCAAAATGAAGTCAGGCCTAATAGGGCTCAAAGTAGTCCAACTGAGCCTGGGGATAGACAGTTTAGCCTGTTGAACAGCCTCACTAATTTAGCCAGATACTCATGTCTCTGAAAGTAACAAAATCAAGAAGGCATCTTGCCATTTAGCATTGGGAGTGGTTTTAGATTTATTTTAATTACAGATTCTAAGTCAGATGAGAATTAAGTTGGAAGCAGCAGCCGGGGATTACATTTTAAAATTCATTTGTCCTTGCTACATTTGAACGTGAGAATTATAAGTTAAAAAGAAAGTAAGTAATTTTGTCCTCACATTGTAAGCTGCAGTCAAAGGGTATCAAGTCTGGAGAATCTGTGCCATAATAATATGGCCCTCTCTCCCATCCAACCTCTCAACACACAACCACCTTCAAACAGAGATATTAGAATCTGAGTCCAATTCCATTACAGATGGACTGCACTTTATATATCATTTTACCTTCTTTACAGCTTTAGTAGGGAAACCATTTCTCAGGTCTCTGAGGTGAAAAACTGTTCCATTGCACCAGCAGTCAGCTTACGGGGCCTTTGACATTTATCTATTTTCTTTTCTCCCTCCAGCTTCCCTTTTGCTTAGTAAAATAAAGAGCCACAGTTATCTTTCTGTTGAAAGACATGACAGAGAGCCTGCACTGAAATGTTAACCATTTTATCAGATGCCAATGAACTTGCTGAATATTTTTGGCAATTTCTGTCAGTAACCAGAATGGGCTGTCACAGTTGAAATAACATATTTTCCTTGCATCATTAATAAAATATTTGTTTGCATCCTATTGTAACCATCACTTCAATCAAATAGAATGTTTGTCCGAGACTTGAGAGGAGCAGGACATCTCTTGCATTTGAGATGTTGATAAAACAACACATTGAGGACAACTATCTTGTATTTTGGGAGAACAATACCATACTGAAAGCAATTTGCTGCTGTACAGCAAGAATCCATTACATGAAATATTGAACACGTTAACAAAAAAGCATTTCCAATGCTGAGATGACAGACAACCATCTACAAAGTGAGAAGTGATGGATGGATAACACCATGCCACTAGCCCTGTACTTCAGGCTGGGAGAATTGACTCGTTCTTTAATGTTCTATTTCTTCTTGGGAGATTCTTCAGAGTTTGTTTTGAAAATGGAGCCAGTCCACAGTTGTAAATAGAAAGATTATTGAGCACAAAACTTGAGGGTTATGCACTAAGTTGGTGTTAGTGTTTGGCTACAGCACTTAAAGAATGGAAACTAGTGAGCAGATAACAAAACAACATCAAATTGAGACTAAAACTCAAAATCAATCCGATATTGATTAAAAATAAACAACTGAGCCTGGGATTTCCTCAGAGATGCTCCCACTCTGTTAATGCAACTTCCCAAGAAGAGAAATGGAAATTCTGCTTGCATGCTTAAACTGGATTTCTTCTGCCCTTTCAGCTGAAGTTACAGCAAGAAAGAAGGAATGCAAGCAGCCCTCATAATCTCCTTCATTCAATACCTTCGGATAAGTTGGTTGGAGTGACTTTCCGATGAAGGATATGTCCCAGATCCAGGTGGGGGTGGGGGAGGAGGCTCAAATTGATTTGACCCTTGCAATGGGCGGTGGGTGCAGATTCCCCTGGAATCCCAAATGGTAGAATCCTGGGGTAGAATAATACTGAGGGACAATCTAGCTTGGCCAACCCACCTAACCTGTACATCTTTGGACAGTGAAAGAAAACCCATGCAGACACATGGAGAATGTACAACTCCAGACAGACAGTCACCCAAGGCTGGAATTCAACCCAGGTCCCTGGCATTGTGAGAAGCAGTACTAATGATTGTGCTACCACACCACCCCTTATCTGAACTTCCAACCTAAACACGTTAAGGAAGCCATGCCCTACGCACAAGCCTTCCGTATCTACAGAATCTGCTCAGATGAGGAGAATTACAACAAAAACCTACAGATGCTGAAAGATGCCCTCAGAAGAATAGGATATGGCGCTCAACTCATTGATTGATTGTTCTGATGTGCCACAGACATCTTCAGAAGACAAACATGGGACACAGCGGACAGAGTATCCTTCATCCTGAGAACTTGCCCAGAGCAGAGAAGCTATGACATCTTCTTTGGAGTTTTCAACACATCGTTGATGAAGACGAACATTTCACCAAGGTCATCCCCACACCTCTAGTACTTGTCTTCAAACAACAGTGCAATCTCAAGCAGACCATCATACACAGCAACATACCCAACCTTCAAGAGAACAGTGACCACAACACCACACAACCCTGCCATTGCAACTTCCGCAAGACATGCTGGATCATCGACGTGGATGACATCATCTCATGAGAACAGCATCGACCAGGTACACAGTACATACTCTTATAAGATGAATGTTGTCTACCTGATACACTGCAGGAAAGGATGTCCCAATGCATGGTACATTGGTGAGACCATGCAGACACTATGACAGTGGATGAATGGACACCACTCAACAATCACCAGGCAGGAGTGTTCCCTTCCCGTCGGGGAACACTTCAGCAGTCAAGGACATTCAGCCTCTGACCTTCGAGTAAGTGTTCTCCAAGACAGCCTTCATGACACATGACAGCACAAAATTGCTAAGCAAAAACTGATAGCCAAGTTCCACGCACATGAGAATGGCCTCAACCAGGATCTTGGGTTTATGTTACACTATCTGTAACCCCCATGACTTACTTGGGTTTGCAAAATCTCACTAACTAGCCTGGCGGGAGGCAATTCACATCTCTAACCTGTACTTAACCCTTTCTCCATTCACATCTTCTACATCTGTTAAGACTTGCATTCCAACCATTATCTTGTAATTGTGTATATATATGCCCTGTTTATGAACTGAACTCTTCATTCACCTGATGAAAGG
The DNA here is from genome assembly GCA_024679065.1 of Sphyrna mokarran. Lineage (NCBI taxonomy): Eukaryota > Metazoa > Chordata > Chondrichthyes > Carcharhiniformes > Carcharhinidae > Sphyrna > Sphyrna mokarran. The sequence continues at coordinate 103,879,533 of JAGIQG010000007.1, forward strand.
GCAATGTTCTGAAAGCTTGTGCTATCAAATAAATCCGTTGGATTTTAACCTGGTGCTGTGAAACTACTTACTGTGCCTATCCCAAACCAACACCAGTAACTCCACATCTGGGATAAAATATATATGCCCCACCCATCGTGTGTAACAGGTGAGCAATGCTGGCCGAGTCCAAGAGTATGTACCATGTTCCATGTGGATGATGTTGCTGGCAGGGTTGTGTGGTGTCATGTTCACTGTCCTGGTTGAGACAATTTACACCTCTTTAACCAGTGCTTAACTCTTTCTCCATTCACATTTTCTGCATCTGTAGAGACTTGATTACCTGTTAAGACTCACATTATCTCGTAGTTGAGTTTGTGTCTATATATGCCCGGTTTATGTACTGAACTCTTCACTCATAGAGCACTAACCTGGGTCTCTGAATGACTAGTCCAGCGACAATACCACTATACCACTGCTTCCCCATGACTGCTTCTTGGCAAGCAGGATGACAAGGTGAGAAAAGACAATGATAAAAAGATTGAATTGCAAAGAGCAAGCATAATCCTACCAAACTAATAAATCTAATCACAGCATTGACCTGTTAGGTGAGGCACTTAGAACAAGTGAGCCAGTTCATAATAAATTTATTGCTTTTCAAAAGCTTCTACGACCAAATAAACCTGTTGGACTTTAATGTAGTTCTGTGAAATTACTTACAGTGCATATCCCAGTCCAATGATAGAATGTTTGTGCGTCACCCATCATATACAAATGGAACATACATAAAAGTTTATGCCTGTAAAACCTCTCAGCTTCATAGAGAAGAACAAGTCACTGGAGACAGAGGACAAAGACAAGCATATTGTGCAAATAAAAAATGTGATGGCAATAGTTGACCAGAAAGGAAGGCAAAATATATTGTGTAAAGAGGGAAAATTTATGTCACAGCATCTTTGTATTACTTTATATATCATAGAATTGGCTAAGATCAAGTGCAGTATCGACATGCTGTGCTTGGTTGAAGTCATTAGGTTACATTTTAGCTTCAACTGAAACAATTTTTAAAAGTGGCATCTCAGCCTTTTGGCTAAGATGCAAATGGGATCAAGCCTTGGAGGAGGTACTATGCCTACTCCAATCAGCATGGATCATGTAGATCAAGACAGGAGGTGACAGCCCTGTCTTGTCAGCTTGGGTCAGGAATGTCTCAATTTGTTGGGACTCTGAATTGGACTTGATTTGATTGAATTGGAATAAAATTGGAATAAAATCATAGGATCCCTGCCGCATAGAAGAAGGCCATTTAACCCATCAAGTCTGCACTGACAATGATCCCACCCAGGCCCTGTCCCCATAACTCCACTTATTCACCCTGCTAATCCCACTGACAGTAAGGGACAATTTATATGGTTAATCAACCTAACACATAAACCTTTCAAAGCATGTTAGGATTAGAGCCTAACTATCAGATCATGGCCTGTACCAATATGGCTGACAGTGCATTTCTAATTTGTAATGGGTGAACACTTCCTGTGTATCATATTAAAGACTTACATGACTGTCCAGTACATAAGAAAGAAGAGCAACATTTTCTGATTTTTAGGCATCTGTGTTTTGCTGTCACCAACTGCTGACATAGTTTGATTTTTATCCTAAAATTAATTACTCATGAATTTGTTTATTTCCAATTGTTCTGCTTTTTAGAAAAAGTGTCCCACAAAAGCAGGCACAAAGTATCGTAATTTCAAAGAGATTACAGTCAAATAGTTGTAATGGGGGATAGCAACAAAAGCCTCAAAATTGCAGTGACTGGTTTTATTTTGAGAGTGACAATATAATTAATGTTCTGAGTCAATTACAATATCCAACAGCTTTTTGCTGAATTGATTCTATTAGGTTACTTAATGATATATTAAGTATTGGGATAAATGTCAAGTCAGCAGTATCTCAATGCATTAAAAGGCTGAGAAAGTACTTTGGAGCTCCAAATTACTGAGCTCCAAGCTGTTGGTCTCTAACAGAAATCCTGTTATATCTTTTACTTTTGGGGGCATTTGTCCCAGCTGCTTACAGCTACTGAAAGTGGTGTCTTCCAGAGGACAGTTTACCCACTTAAATTTTGTTCATTCATGGGATGTTGGGCCAGCATTTACTGCCCATCCCTGACAACATTTAGAACTCAACTACATTGTTGTGAATATGGGTCAGATCAGGTAAGGATGGCAGATTGCTTTCCCTAAAGTGGCATTAGTAAATTGATGGATTTTTACAACAATGACTTTACAATCATCATTAGATCTTTAAGTCCAGATTTTTATTAAATTCCAATTTCTGCATCTGCCCTAATGGGACTCCAGACCAAGTCCCAGAGCATTAACCTGGGTCTCTGAATGACTAGTCCAATGACAATACCACCACGCCACTGCTTCCCCATGACTGCTTCTTGGCAAGCAGGATGACAAGGTGAAAAAAGGCAATGATAAAAAGATTGAATTGCAAAGAGCAAGATTCATCCTAAAAACTAATAAATCTAATCATAGGATTGACCTGTTGGGTGAGGCACTTAGAACAAGTGAACCTGTTCATAATAAATTTATTGCTTTTCAGCTGGAGGTTATTAACTTGGTAAAAAATTGTCTTGTTTAAAATTCAGCAGCTCTTCTCATTTTTGGGTAGAAATGTCATGCTGAGGTGTTTCTTTGTGACAATTTTCTTTCACTATTCAGAGAAGTGATGCTTTCCACTTTCAAAATGTCAATGCTATGTAATTTATTTAGAGTAAATTGGTACTGAATCACTCCCAAATCATCTTACTGTGTCTATAACTTTTCCAGCAAATGCAGGAATAAAGATTAATTAATATTACAATTAAAATTTCAGTTAAACATTCTTGGATTTAATAATTAGACATTGAATGACATTAATATCACTGAGTCCTCCACTATTCACATCCTGGGGTCTTACAAGTCACTAACTATTGAACTGGACTAGCTGCATATATGTTGTGGTCACAGGAGCAGGTTTGAGGCTGGAAATTCTGCAGTAAGTAGTTGGTTTCCTGATTTCTCAAAGCTTGTCCACCATTTACAAAGCACAAGTCAGGAATGTGATGCAATTTCTCCTTTATCTAGATGAATACAGCTCAAAAAAAGTTCAATAACATCCAGGGCAAAGCAACCCGCTTGTCTGCATCCTATTCATCCCCTTCAACATTCAATTTGATTTAATTTGATTTATTATTGTTACTTAGCATAAAGTGAAAAGTATTGTTTCTTGTATGCTATATAGACAACACATGCAGTATATAGAAAAGGATAGGAGAAAGTGCAAAATATAATGTCACAGTCATAATTAGGATGTAGAGAAAGATCAACTGTGTGTTAGGTAGGTCGATTCAAAAGTCTAATGGCAACAGGGTGGAAGCTGTTGGTACATGACCTCAGATTTTTGTACTGTTTTCCTGATGGAAAAAGGTGGAAGAGTGTCTGCCTGGGGTGCGTGGAGTCCTTAGTTAAGCTGGCTGCTTTTCCGAAGCAACTGGAAGAGTAGGTAGAGTCAATGGATTTGTGTGATGGACTGGTCTTCATGATCATTTCTAGTTTCTTGCGATCTTCGGTAGAACAGGAGACATACCAAGTTGTGATACAACCTGAAAGGATGCTTTCTATGGTGCTTCTGTAAATGTTGGTGAGGGTCGTAGCTGACATGCCATATTTCCATTTTTAAGAAAGTAAAGGCATTAATGGGTTTTCTTAATTATAACATCTTAACTATAGCATGTACTTATCTTCCATCTGTGGCACATAGTGTGTACCATCTACAAGATGCAAATTTCTAACTTACAGCCTCTGCCACCTAAAAGTCCAAGGATAGCAAATGCATGGAATCATCACCGCTTGCAACTTGCCCTTCAAGTAACACACTATCCTGACTTGGAAACATATTAACATTCCTTCATTGTTGTCGGAGATTTAAAATCCTAGAATTCCTTTGTTAACAGCACTATGGATGTGCCTACAACACATGGAGTATCGCTGTTACAAAAGGCAGCTTACCATCACCTTTTCAAGAGTGAATGCTGGCCTAGCCCACATGACCTGCTTCCAATAAACAAATACATAAAAATTAAATTAGAATAGAACAGTGATGCAAATATGTTTTTAAGTTGGTTCTGCTCCCAAAGATGGCTGAGGAGGCGGCAGCCTATTAATTTGAATTGCCACAGAATGGAGGCATCATGTTCTGTAACTCAGTACCTGCCAATGACTCTCTGGAGGCTTTTCCAATACTTACAGAAAGCACCAACACACTTAAAATCATAGTAACGCCCAGAAGAAATCAATCAGAAATTAGGCACTAAGTAATTAATATCCCTTTAAATGATGCTTCTTGCAGATCCTTCGTGCTGTTGCTTAAGCTTAAAGATGTACATTATCTGGAGCGTTAGGCACAAAATAGAGCCCTCCAGAACCTGAGACCTGGAGGGAGGGAGTTGCTGTGGGTGAGTGGAAAGTATAGTCCCTGAGGCTGAAATTAATTAAAAACTAAGGGGGGGAAGGGTGGTGGGCGTGGTCTGTTTGTTCCTGTGGAGCATGTGTTATTTACACAGCAGAACAAATAAATAAATAAATACATGGGATTATGGAGAAAGGCCTGGGTGGGATTGTGGTCAGTGCAGACTTGGTGGGCTGAATGGCCTCATTCTGCAGTGTAGGATTTATGTTTCTATGAATGTTTGGATTAAATAAAAACCAAATAAACTTGAATATTATTTAAGTAATTAAGTAATTCCTTCTGTTGTATTTTTCAATGCATTACAATGAGTATATTGGGTAGTGTTGAGCACATTTGATAGTTTTGGAACATTTGATAGCTCTGAGCATACTAGATAGCTTTGGGTGCACTGAATAGCTTTGAGCACACTATCAAATTTGATGTCAAATTAATTCCAAGTTAGAACTTCTGATGCCAAATTGTAATTGAAAGCACTGAACACATTTGAAAAGAAAAACGTCTAAATTTCAGGTAGGACTCCACTGCCTTCATAGCTTTCACTGAGGAGTGGCGACAGTCATCAAGCTTCAAAATGAGGGTCACATTGGGAAAATGTTCTGAGGGGCACTGCTCCAATTACTTTGGAATCCTGAAGTCAGTGATACTGAAAAGTGCCAAGGATGTATAGATTAGATGGATTGGCCATGCTAAATTTTTCCTTAGTGTCAGGGGGATTAGCAGGGTCAATACATGGGAATAAGCAAGGGTGGGATTGTTATTGGTGCAGCTCAATGGGCTGAAAGGCCTTTTCCTACATTGTAGAGATTGTATGATTCTATGAAAAGAATCTGGAAATAACGATATGTAACTAGAGAACTAATCCCACCAAACAAGTCCTTAGTATTGAATTCAAGTGTTGAGTCCAAACAAAATACAATATGCATTTGCCAATAGTAAGGTAATGTGAAGGTATCTCCAAGGCCAACCTTCATGATCAGACAATTCCAGCAGGTTGCCTGAGTAATGCAAGCAAGGATTGGCTTGTTGTTCAAGTGTATATGAAATACAATCATCCTTAGAAACTTATCGTGTAAAAGTAAATAATACAACCATGATTAAAAAGAATAATTACATTTGCTATTTTAGTTGAACCCAGTTTTATATTAGAACAAGTTCTGTTTATTTCAGGAAGATGACAACTCAAATGATGATGTGTTAACACAGTTCAAGTGAGAACTCGCACCCGGCAGTGAATCAGAATGGTTCCTGCGGCGATTTAATTTTAACGTTTGTTGTTTCTCAACTCTATAACAAAGTAAGTTCCTCTGCTTGCTCATATAGACAGTGGGTTCGAATGGGACCATTAAATTCAATAAATAAATTGCTGCAGAACAGGACTATTTGTATGTCAAAGCAGCGTAAGTAGCATGTAATGGCCAGAACTAAGAGATCCTACAACCAACAGTGGCATGGTTGCGGAGTGGTTAGTACTGCTGCCTCACAGCTCCTGTGATCTGAGTTCAATTCTGACCTCAGGTAACTTTGTGTGGAGTTTGCACATTCTCCCTCTGTCTGTGTAGGTTTCCTTTCCATTTCTTGTTTCCTCCCACAGTCCAAAGATGTGCAGGTTAGGTTAGTTGGCTAAAGTAAATTAATTTTGTGTTAAAGGGATTAGCGGGTTAAATATAAGAGATTACGAATACAGTCTGGGAGGGATTGTGGTCAGTGCAGACTTGATGGGCCGAATGGCCAAGCACATCTTTCGGACTGCGGGAGGAATCATAGGTTTCACAGTTTCAGAAACTTTTTCCAATTCTAGCTTTGGGTCTTTGTCTGTGTGGAGTTTGCACATTCTCCCTATGTGTGTGCATTTCTTTTGGGTGCTCCGGTTTCCTCCCACACTCCAAAGATGCGTGGGTTAGGTTGTTGGACCATGCTAAATTGCTCCCCAGCACCAGGAGGTTAGAAGGGTAAATAAGTGGGGCTACAGGGGTAGGGTCTGGATGGGATTGTGATCAGTGTGATTGTGATGGGCCGAATGGCCTTCTGCACTATAGGAGTTCTCTGGATTCCATGGACTTATGTGAGAGGAATGAGTTTACAGATAATTCAATATGGTTTAGGAAAGTAAGCTGTTAGGAGAATGCATTGAAGATGTAAAGCTGTATGGACCATGTCAGTATTTGAGAAAAAATAGTTGTCTGTGGGGAATAATTCAACGAGGGGCAGGAGACATGAAATTATCCATCCTTTTTGGAGGAATACTAAATCAAAATATCTCTCAATAAAGTGGGAGGATTGGTAAATATTGATACACAGAGAAATTTGGATATTATTGTGATGAAAGAAAGAAAGTAAGATAAATGATATGTTTATTAAAAGGGCATTGGATAAAAGAGTAAGGAAACCTTTCTGCCTTTCAGATTACAATTGGCGTAATTACTCCGTAAAATGTTTGTTTGTTTAACTAGGAAATAATATACATGCCTCAACAAAGAACGTTAATTGAATTGATTCCTATGATGAGTTTCCTATCCTCTGAGAAGAAGTTGCGTAGAAGAGGTCGACTACCCCAGCGGGTTCTGGATGCACCATCACTAAATACATTTAAAGCTGAGATAGGGCAGATTTTTGGTCTTTCAAGGAACCATGAGATTTGGATGGGGAAAGTGAAGTTGAACCCAAGATCAGCCTTGATCCAATGGAATGGTGCAACAGTTTTGATGAGTGGTATGGTTCTTCTTCTGCTCCTATTTCTTACGTTCTTATATTCTCTCTGGAGTTTAGAAGAATGAGAGTGCTTGGCATGATTGATTCAGAGGTTCTGTTTAGAAGACTGGAGAATGTACAACCAGCAATCATTGTCATAAGATAAAGGATTGGCCATTTAAACTGAGATGAGGGGATATTTCTCCACTCAGTAGGTTATGTATTTTTCAATCTTCTACCAAGCCAGCTGAAACTACTCAATCATTCAATATAGTGAAGATTATTGTTATGATCACCATGGAGTACAAAAAAATATATTTGAACTTCCATGTATATCTGAAACAGTCACTCAACAAGATTTCAGCTGCACAACTTTTACTGTAGCATAAGAAAAATTAACTGTTTACAGTAGGAATCCATGCTCTAAACTCCAGAACATACACCCCTATTAAAATTTAATGTAGCCAAAAATCCACCAGCCAGTCTTATACTTTAGTATGTCCCTTAAGTAGAAACATTGGCCACGATTTTCCCATCGCAACTGGCAACTTTTCTGGCAAATCTGGAAAATACACCAGCCTTATACCAGGATTTGTGCATGTGCCAGGAATGCACGTGCATCTCCCAAAGCTGGCGAGCAGTTGCCAGTCAGACTACACTGGAAACCGGCGGGAAGGCAAGTAATCCATTTGAAGCTGTTTTTAATATGTTTTGAATGTACTTTCAATCTAATTATCAGGAACTTTGAACAAAGAACAAAGAACAAAACAGCATGGGAAACAGGCCCCTCGGCCCAATGAGCCCACGCCGCCACCCCGATGTTCCCACCTCTACCCGCGATCCCTGTCCATGTTTATAGATCTATGGATTAAAAACCAAATTTGAGACAATTTAGGGAGAATTTGTTTTGCCAATTAGCCTAAGAGCACATCTTTGGGATGTGGGAGGAAACCGGAGCACCCGGAGAAAACCCACGCAAGCACGGGGAGAATGCGCAAACTCCCACAGACACAGGCCCAAATCCATGTATCTGCACAGCACAGCGATAGTCACTGAGCTGTCGTGTTGCCCATCAGATGGTCCAGGTCAAGCATACACTAACAACGTGAAGCACTAGGATACTCTCGAAAAAGATCCAAGAGCAGTCGTCTCACGACCCATCGCGTGTATGCCCCTCGTTAGACAACAAGGTGGACCAAAGCACCCGTAGGATAAGAACAAGTACATCAATATCATCATCTATTTACACACTTCCCAGGGACTCCCAAGGCTCATGATCCCTATTTTAAATCAGTTTTCTATATCCCTCCATTCCCATTCTGTTCATGTGCCCATCTAAGTATTTCTTAAATAACTCCAGAGTACCTGCCTCCACCACTTTACTTGGCAGCGCATTCCATACCCCCACCACCCTCTGTGTGAAAAAACTCCCTCTAGCATCCAAATTATACCTTACCCCCCTCACCCTAAGCCCGTGACCCCTCGTGCTATTTGAGTCCATCCTAGGAAAAAGCTTAACCCTGTTTACTCTATCTATCCCCTTCAAAATCTTGTATACCTCTATCAGATCTCCTCTAAGTCTACGTTTTTCTAAGGAAAACAGTCCCAATTTGCCTAATCTGTCCTCGTAACTCAGACCTTCCATACCATGCAGCATCCTGGTAAACCTCCTCTGCACTCTCTCCAGAGTCTCCACATCCTTCCAGTAATCCCCGTCTCACCCAGTACTCCATTCCAGCGGGGTTTAGACTAGCATTCTATCATCGAGGAACTAGTGGGAGACATCGCTGGAATGAAGGCGGGGGTGGGGGGGCAAGTGGGCTTTCCAGGAGATCGGGCGGTGAGGCAGGGTGTGGTAGCCCCTGATCATGGTCATGGCAGTGCCAGCCTGTGCCCCCAGCAAGACTGAAGGGGCAAAATGCTCATGCCTTGGGGGCACCTTTGGGCATTGGGCAGTGCCAAGTGTGCGTGGCTTATTGTAGGCGGGGCCAAGACACAATCGGTAAGGGTGGAGGGTCCTGCTGATGCTCTGCATTAAGGATCACTCTGGGGTGGAGGGAAAGCTGCGATTGGGGTGGGGGGATGGTCTCTGATCTGGAGGGGGTCAGCAGTAGAGTGATCTGCAGGTGTGAAGGAGGGTAGGGGGATTGCCACTGCTGGGGGGAGGGCACGGCCAGCTGTGCATTGGGGCACTTGGTGGAGGGGGCGGGGGAGGGGTCAGGGCTGGTCCGGGAATTGTTGTTGGGACCACAATCGGGCTGTGAGGCCGTTGGGGAGGGGGGCGGCAGCATTGCAGGCCAGCAATTGAGCTAGACAGCGAATGGGGAGTCTGAGAGATCGGGACTACTATGCATATGCAGAGTTCCAGAAATGTCAGACTCCGACGCATTTTTGATGATATTCACAACTAGTACCTCTGCAGTGCGCAGAGTGAGAGGTTTCAGGTGAGAAACTGAACTGAGAAAACGGTCGGGATTTAGAATAGCTTTCCCACCAATTCAGCACTTTTGGGAGAATCACCGCCGTCATTTTCAATGGATAAGTTCAAACCTATTCTCAGCTTCTTTTATCCCTTTTCTAGCCAGATAGCCTCTATATCACTTTGCCCATCCCCAACACTTTATTTAAAGATAATGTGTAACTTGACAGTACAATGGCTTCTTTTGGATTGTTGTCATCTCAAAGTCCATTTCAATGGAAATGTGAATCACATGGACCTTGTATCCAAGCATAAATGTTATCAGCTATTTTCTAAACCCCAAACTTGATGCTTTCTTGGAATTACGTAGATATCTTGGAATGCGATGTTGACAAAACCTTCCATTCTGAACATACTGCTGGGAGATTTGGAGATTAAGGCAGGACTTTCCACCAGCCCCTGATGTGTTTTGCGATTGCAGAAAGTGGACTGTCATTGGCCAGTGGTGGGATCTTCCAGTCCTGCTGCTGCCAGCAGGGTTTCCTGTTATTAGCAGCCTCCATCACCAGGGAATCAATTGCAAGAGGTCACCATCAGCAGGAATAGAAGATTCCATCTGAACTCATTCACCATAACAAGTGCCTAGATCATTGTTTTCAGATGCGAGTGTTTTGCACTTTTCCCTAATAAAACAATTTGTGTCTCCCTTCAAAGAACAAAAAAATTACAGCATAGGAACAGGCCCCTCCACTCTCCAAGGCATCAACTTCTAACAATCAGCAGATTTCAGAGAAGGTCATATGTTCCTCATCATTTCTTTTATTTGCCCTAAATTGAATACACAATCCAAATCATAATCTTAATGGTGATTTGAAGGGACATATCGCTTGCCACTTCTCCTATTTTTCATGTTCTTATGTCGAATCCTGACCAATGAAGTCCAAAAGCTCTACAGTGAAAACCAGATGCATTGCTGAACAAGCAATCAGCATGCTTCATTTGCACTTCAGTTATCAGGACAGGTTTCAAGACACGCTTCAGTACCATTCTTACTTCATTGGCAAAATTCTTCCACTTTTCTTTCTCATTCCTTTCTCCCAACTTCCCCAAATGCTATCTTTGGTTTGACCCTGCAAGCAGTAACATTGAGATTGTGATGTGTGGGTCCTGTGTAATTGACATCAAACCCAACAATGCAGTAAAGACAATATTAGGGGAGATGGTGATATAGCATTAATGTCACTGGACTGGTAATCTAGAGGATCAAGCCAATGCCATGGGGGGAAGGGTTCAAATCCCATATTGGCAGCTGATGTAATTTGAATACAATTCATAAATGTAATGAAGTATTACATCTGAAATTGATGGCTAATCTCAGTAATAATGGCCGAGAAACTCAGCAATTGTTGTAAAACCCATCTGGTTAATTTGAGAAGCAAATTCTTAGCTGGTCTGACTGACCTGTGACTCGGAATTCACAGCAAAGTGTATGGCTCTCAACTGGCCCTTAAAATGAGTTAGTCAGTCAGTGGTACAAATTTGGTACAGAAAAATTGAACCAGATTGACAATAGCAGCTCAGGTAGGTGGCTCAACACGACCTTCTCAAGGCAGTTATGAAGAGACAACAAATGACAGCCTTGTCACCAATGCCAACATCTCATGAAAGAATAGAAAACATGCGCTGTCATGTTAAATTACAGAAACAGATGGATTGAATTCAATTTTGGATCTTCTGCATGTAGTTGCACCTTTCCCACAGTTCCACTCAATTTCCAACTTTGGTGGTAATGTCATAGAATCATAGAATCCCTATAATGTAGAAGGAGGCCTTTTAGCCCATCAAGTCTGCACCAACCACAATTTTGTCCAGACCCACTCCTCATAACCCCACATTTTTGCCCTGTTAATCTGTCTGGCACTAAAGTGGCAATTTAACATTGCCAATCAATTTAATCCTTACATCTTTGGAGTGTGGGAGGAAATCTGAGCACCCAGAGGAAATCCATACAAACAAGGAGAGAATGTGCAAACTCCGCACAGTCCACAGGTTGGAATTGAACCTGGGTCCCTGGCACCCTGAAGCAAAGTGTTAACCAATGTGCCACTGTGCCATCCCTTCAATCAATCAATATTGAAGCCACTCTGCCCAAGTCTGGGCACCCACACTTAAGGATGCCAAAACTTTGGAGAGAGTAAAAAGGTGATTTAAGAGAACAGAACTCGGTGTGAGAGACTCGAACCAATTGTGTGGAGAAGCTAGAGAAACTAGGATTGTTTGCCTTAGAACGTTAAGGCAGAGTTTTAATATATGCATTCAAAATCTGAAGGATTTTGAAAAAATAAGTAAAGAGAACTTGGGTCCGATTCTCGCATTATGACCTGCAACTTCTTTGGCAGGTCTGGTTGGGAGAATTGCATCATCAGCCTTTTTCTGGGATTTGCACATTCACTGGGAATGCATATGCATCTCCCAGAGCTGGAGAACAGTCGGAGTCCAGGCCACGCTGGAAAGCAGTGGGAAGTGAAGAAAGTCATTTGAATCTTTCTTTTTAATGTAATTTAAACATGTTTTGCATGTCATTACGGGAAACTTGCCAGTCCTGATAGGATCTCCCATCCCACCAGGAGTATTTCATTCTGGTGGGGGTTTAGACTAGTTCTCCAAGTTCGGGGAACTAGTGAGAGGCCTCATCGAATGAAGGGGGGCAATTAGGCTCCCCCAGGGGGTCGGCAACAAGGACGTCATTTTCCCTAGGCATCGGCACCCTGGCAGTGCTGGTTGGTCCCCCAAGGATCAAAGTGTCCATGCCCAGGAGCACCTAGGCACTGCCCAGCAGGCATCAGGCAATACCAAGGTGGGGGGTGGGGGGAGAGAGGGCTGCGATTGGTGGGATGGGGGTTCCCACTGCCACTCTGCATTGGGATAGGGCTGAGTTGGAGGGAGGCCAGCAATCGGGGTGGGCTGGAGGGGTTGGTGTGCTCCTGCAGACCGATCAGCGGGGGTGGGGGGGGGATCTTCCAGGGTGAGGGAGGTGGGGGGACTGCCTCTGCTTGGTGGTGTAGGCTGGATATCAGTGCGCACTGGGGTGGGGGAGTGAAGGCTGGCCCGGGAATTGTTGTGGGAGCTGCGATTGGGCCATGGGAGGGATGGCTGGAGCGGCCAGGTCGATCAGCGATTGAGCCGGCCAGCAAACAGGGAGACTGACAGATCGGTGCCACTGTGCATGTGCAGAGTTCCAGAGCTGTCAGGATCTTTGGCGCGAATAGCTCCCTCTCTCCCCAGTTTTTAATGAAATTCCCGATTGTGACCTCTGCTGTGCACGGAGTAGGGCAACTCGAATGAGAAGCTGCATTGAAAAATCAGTTGTAATTGCAAACAGTTTTGCCATCAGTTCAGCATTTTTGGGAGAATCGCCCCCATTGTTCCCATTGACAGAAAGATCGATAAGTCAGAGGATGCAAAGTTAAAATAATATGAAAAAGAGAATCAAAGGGAAGATGAGGAGAGTTATTTATATGCTTCGAGTTGTTACGATTTGGAATGCAATGCAAATGGGAGCAATGGGAGCAGATTACACAATACCTTTCAAAAAAGTATTAAATGTGTTCTTGAAATGGAAAAAAATGTAGGGCGATGGGCAAGGGATGGGAGTAGGATTAGTTAATAATTTTTGAATGAGCTGGCACAGATAAGATGGACTGAATAAGCTCTTTTATGTGCAGTGTGATTCCATGCATAATCTTGATTCAGCAACTAAGACAACATCAGAATTTTCCAGTGAGACCAAATTGGGAGGTGAGACAAATTGTGAAAAGAATGACGAAAGACTAGAGAAGGGCACAACTTGTCTAGAAAGATGGGCAAATACAATTTAACTGTGAAGTAATGCATTCTCGATAAATAAGAAATTAAATGCAGTGGATACAGCTTTTGCCATGGACATTTGCCAACTATAGACAGCCGTAAAATATGCCCACTTCATCACAGTTCTACATATCGTATTTATAAGAAATACAAGAAAAATTCTGAAATGATAAACAGTCTTCAATGTATCAAATCCTATTCACTTTATACTATTTTGTACCTTAAAACACAGGACGTGGGAGCCGGGTCTCAGTTTAACTTACAATAGACAATGTCACCAATGCCCATATTTAAATGGCTGATACCCTATTTCTAACGATCATGAAATGTAAAGCATATGTTTTATGTTAATTTCAAGAACAATTTGGTTAAATGACTGCCTAACCAATGCATGTGCACAAGAATAACAGCTAAAGTATTTGTGAGTCAGCAAAAAACAATGGTAAATCTGAATTTTCCTGCACCATGAAGTGTAAACTCAAATTGCTTAATTTATATAAATCAAATCGATCTCCTGCCAAAAAAATATTGCAGCTATTGATTTGACTCATTCATTGCCAATATAGTGTGAAGATAATTCCAGTACATTTGATTACTTGCTAATTGCCGATTTTATGAAAATAGAAATATCATTTGAGAAGTGATTTGTTTGCAGAAATATATCAGTTTATTGGACAAAAATCATTAGCTATTGATGATCTACATATAATTCAAACAAAATTGCATGAGTAAAATGACTGACTGGAAAATATGAAGATCTTCTAAAAGCAAAGAAAAGAAGCCAGCCCTTTTGATATCTGTAATTCATTTGTTTCACTGAACAACTTAAATAGGACAAATTTAAAAGGAGTAGTGTGGAAAATTTGATTTGATTTATTTTTCTCTCATGTATTGGTATACCGTGAAAAATATTGTTTCTTGCATGCTATCCAAAGTATATCATTCATAGAGTACATAGGGGAAAAAGAAAGGAGAGGGTGCTGAATGTGGTATCACAGTCATAGCTAGGGTGAAAAAAATATCAGCTTAAGATAAGGTAGATCCATTCAAAGATCTGATGGTCGCAGAGAAGAAGCTGTCCTTGAGTCGGTTGGTAGATGATCTCAGACTTTTGTATCTTTTTCCTGACAGAAGAAGGTTGAAGAGACTATATCCAGGGTATGTGCAGTCCTTGATTACAGTGCTTTTCCAACGGTTGACAATCCTTTGTAGTTCCTTGTGGTTTTGGTCAGAGCAAAGCCATACCAAGCTGTGATACATCTGGAAAGGATGCTTTTTATGGTGTATCTGTAAAAATTGATGACAGACATAAAGGACATGCTGGATTTTCTTACCCTCCTGAGAAAGCACAGTCATTGCTGGGCTTTCTTAATTATAACATTGGTGTGGAGGGATCAGGATAGGTTGTTGGTGACCTGGATACCTAGGAACTTGAAGCTCTCAACCATTTCCACTTCGTCTCCATTGATGTAGACGGTGGCACGTCCTTCTCTATGCTTCCTGAAGTTAATGACTAACTCCATCTCATCGTCACACCAATTTACTAGATTCTCTATCTTTTGCTTATACTCTGTCTCATCATTGTTTGAGATCCAACCCACTTTGGTGATGCCATAAGCAAACTTGAAATAAATTTGAGTGGAATTTGGCCACACAGTCATAAATTTATAAAGGGTGTTGTAAGGGGTTGAAGACACAAGCTTGAGGAGCACAACTGTTGAGGATAATTGTGGAGGAGATGTAGTTGCCTATCCTTACTGATTGTGGATTGTGGGTTATGAAGTTTAGGCTGTTGTTTGAATAATATGAATGTCATTAAAAATTGGAAGCACAAACAAATAAAGATATTAAAAGAGTAGCAGAACTATTGGCTTTGTATCTAGCTATATAAAATGCAAACCCCAAAGGGGCTAATTTGAACTTGTATTTTATTTGGCCTCAACTGATGTATTGTGTACAGTTTTGGCAATCTATAGTAAAAAATATCAAAGCTTATGAAAAAGGTTTCCCACAGATTCATTAAGGATTCCTAAATTGTCTCAAATTTGGCTTTTAATCCATAGATCTATAAACATATACAGGGATCACGGGTAGAGGTGGGAACATCGGGGTGGTGGCATGGGCTTATTGGGCCGAAGGGACTGTTTCCCGTGCTGTTTTTGTTCTTTGTTCTTATTATGAGGAGTCATTATGTCACTGAGTTATGAACAGTCTTGGGAAGCTGAAATTGAACAAAAGGACTGACCTAATATCAATTTTTAGGATTAGGAAGGGATATGATAGGATAAATATTTGTAGAGCATTTCCACTATTTTTCGAAATAGAGGTATGCATTATGGTAAATAACTTCACAGGGAAGACTAGGAAAATATTTATGCAGATGATGGTTTGGAAGTGGAACTCACTACCTACAAATGACCGTTGAAAGGTCATAAGTTATTTTCCACAGGAATTGATAGATGAGCACCAGGAATGGAAGTGAGATGCAGACTGACTTGGCAACATGGCTAGTTGATCAAATTCTCTGTTGAAATATTTATTGATAAGCTTAGCAATGTCATCTTTAAGCTTATCTAATACAAATGTTAAAGGGGCCATGCCCAAAAGAATGAAGTGGAAAGGAACCCTAAAGAAAAATTGAATCATGATATAAATCCAGAATCTAAATATGCAAGCAACGGTACCATGCTGCGCTGCACCATTGTACTCACTGCATGCTTCTCTCAATGCATGCAGCAAAATATATAATCTGCAAACCAGTTTGAAATTCTGCTAGTTACACAATATTGAAAAAAATATTGTATAATGTATTTTTAAAGTCATTTCTACATGATCGCTTTTGACCGGGTTCCTTTTCATGTGCATCACGAAACTGTAAGATCGAATTGTAGAATCTGTTGCAACAAATATTTTTGGAAAATAGCTCTCTTTACAGCCAAATCTCATGGGTTGAAGATGTCATTGCCTTGGCAATGTTACAATCGTTGGTAGTTATGAGAAGACAGCACCCTGATGGTAATGGCATTTTTACACAAATAGTGAGTTGATGGATCTTACCTTTCAATTTCTCTTCAACATCAAGAGCACATCACATGCCTTTCACAATGCTCACCTGTGGTGTGCAGAAACTTTTGGATTATAATTGCAAAGCTCCTAAGGTTTCAGCAGAGGGGTGACATTTCATTGAAGGCCAGAGAGATAAAGTTCTTTTATTGGCAGTATCCATACAAGATTTTTGATAATTCCTAAATGTCAGCGGAATTGTCAAAGCAAAGAAAAATAATCTGATGAAAAATAGACATATCTCTGAGCTGCAACTATAAACTATGCTCGATCGCATCCAAACTATTTGATGTGCCGAGGAAAAGGACGTCAGTGGAAAAGGTAATCCTGTGGATGGTATTCATTTTACATTCAATCAACATGATTATCATTTGTTTCAGTACCCCTGAGTTACATTGGAGCAAATTAGCTACAGTTTGAGTTTCTAATTGTTATCCCCTATTGAAAGTATAAGTGGGTGTCTATTACACTGTTGTTTCTCTATTGTTACTTGTTTTTTTCCATTCTCAACACTCGCACATTGGTAATGATCAGTCGGGTAAGGTGTTGGTTTTCACTATGCATCATTATTAGATGACACTTCTAGACTTCTAAAGTTACTCTAACCTAATTCTTGTTTTTTGATGTGTCAGTTCTTGGCCAATTTTTTTTTTAATTCATTCATCGGATGTGGGCTTTGCTGGCGGGGCCAGCATTTATTACTCATCTCTGAGTGCATTTAAGAGCCAACCACATGCTATGGGTCTGGAATCTCATGTAAACTAGCCCAGGTAAGGACAACAGGTTTTATTCCCTAAAAGGCATTAAATAACCAGATAGGTTTTTACAATAATCAACAATGATTTCATGGGTATCATGAGACTTTTAATTCCTGATTTTTTTTATTGAATTCAAATTTCACCATTTGCCATTTTGGGATTCGAACCTGAGTCTCTAGAGCATTCATGTTGGGGGCTTCTGGATTACTAGTCCAGCAACGATACCGCAATAAGACTGCCTCCCCTATCATGATCCATTTCAAACCAGTAGGGAAATTGAGACAGAGAGAGTTTGTAGCTAGCTGACAATAAATAACAAGAAAGCTAATATTCAGGGAACTCGTGATAACTATTGCAAATATACCTGTATCTCTATTTTGACGCACATGTTGAATCAACCTTTTTGGCAGTTTGTAACGTTAGTCACGTTCTGTTGAAATAAATTACCTTTTGGGTCCAGTATAATGCATATTGAAGCATATGATATCCGCAGAAAGCTAACATACAATAATTGTTGCCCATTTCCTGGGCTCACTACAAATGATGAGAATATTTGGCAGATGAAGGAACTCAAGGTCAGAGGGTTTACAGAAACAACAAAGATACATTTTCAGGTGAACATTCTCAATTTTGTCAGTAATGTAAAATGGATGAATCAGAATAGTTGTCTGCCATGCATCTCACCTGATTTTCCATTGCATTCACTTCAATATCACCCTTTATTGTTCAAGAGAGGTTAAAATTACCACCATTGTAAGTACAACCCCAAAGCACAATATTTATAATTTTTCACAGTAGATTTACAAAGCAGTAGCTTAATTTAATATCAAAATGCTAAAGTACACTCTAATTCAGCTGACGTTCTGCGAGGTAGACTATCTGGCTGAATGGTCTTGTGCTAGTAAAGTTTAAAGTTTGTTTTATTAGTGTCACAAGTAGGCTTACATAAACACTGCAGTGAAGTTACTGTGAAAATCCCTTATTGGCATAACTTTCTGGCATAACTTTGGACTTTCAATCTGTAAACTTGTACAATAACTGGTAACTAGTCTTAAAGGTGTTTGGCCAAGTGAAGTAGTCATGATGTAGTCTGTGACTGTCTGCGCTGATATGTGTGCTATTGCAGACCAGAACACTGCATTTGCCTGACGAAGACGAAAAAGTCAAAAGCTCGCAGGTTTACTATCAAATAAATCGGTTGGATTTAAAATTGGTGTTGCCGGATTCTTACCAAGTGAAGTAGACCAGGCATTATGTGCAAAAGCAAGTAGCACAGAAGTGACTGGGCAACTGTTGAAATAACAGTAATTGGATACCTTAATAAAAAGAAAGTATAAACTGAGAATGAAATCAAAGAAAATTTTAAACATTGAATCGAGTTATTGTGAGCACAAGAGATATGTTATAGTAATATCAAGAACTCATAAAATAAACAAATAAAAATGCTGCAGCTACTTTCAGCAATATCTTGTGAACCTTTCACTTTCATTACCAAGTTTTCTTGCGAATTTCATAATTATCTTATTTCTAAAAGAAGCTTTCTGACAGCTGTTCTTCTCATTGTATTTATAATGTTAGTGAGCAGAGGAAATATTCCCCTAAAAGTGGCCACGAGAATCAATCCAAAAGCACCTGCAGGAACGTTGGTTAAATACATAGACAAGCATCTATTGACGTAAGTGTTGCACATTGAATGTGTCACAGAAACATAGAAACCAGGACCAGGAGAAAGCCATTTGGGCCTTTGAGTTTGCTCCACCATTCAATATGATCATGGCTAATCGTCTAACCCACACCATATTCCCATGATCTCTCCCCATACCCCTTAACACATTTAGAGTCTAGAAATCTATCTATTTCCTTGTCAGAATTTTACACATTTCAGTTAGATCTTCTCCCATTCTTCTAAATTCCAATGAATACAGGTCTAGTCTCTCCATTCTCTCCTTATATAACAATCAACAGTGGCACGATAGCATAGTGGTCAGCACTGTTGCCTCACAGTGCCATAGACACAGGTTCAATTACAGCCTTGGTTTGCTGTCTATGTGGAGTTTGCATATTCTCCCTATGTCTGCATGGGTTTCCTCTGGGTATTCTGGTTTCTCCCACAGTTCAAAGATATGCTGGTTAGGTTGATTGATAGCCCCTTAGTATCTGTGGGATTAGCAGGATAATTACATGGTATTATGGACATAGGACCTATACAGGATTGTGGTTGGTGCAGGCACAATGGGCTAAATGGCCCCCTTCTGCACTGTAGGGATTTTATGATTTCTGCATCCCAGAAATCATTCTGGTGAACTTTCGCTACACTCCGTCTATGAGAAGTAAATCCTTTCTTTGGCAAGGAGACCAAAACTGCACACCATATTCCAGATGTCATCTCACCAAGATTCTGCACAACTGCAATAAGGCATTCTTGCTTCTGTACTCACGTTCTCTTGTAATGGAGGCCAATATACCATTTACCTCCCTAACTGCATGTTTGCTTTCAGTGATTAATGTATTAGCAGGTCTCTTTGTATGTCAACATTTCCCAATCTATCAGTATTTAAATAATACTCTGCTATTCTGTTTTTCCATCCAAAGTGGATAATTTTACGTTCATCCACATTATTTTGCACCTGTCATATATTTGTCCACTCACTCAACTTGTCTAAATCACCTTGAAGCTTCTTAACATCCTCCTCACCACTCAACATTCCCAACAAGTTTCATGTCATCAGCAAACTTGGAAATATTACTTTTGGCTCCCTCAACCAAACCATTGATGCATATTGAGAATATTTGGGTACAAGCATTGATCACTGTGGAGCACCACTAGTCACCACCTGTCACTTTGAAAGAAACCTATTTATTCATACCCTCTGTTTCCTGACTGCCAACCAATTCTCAATCCATGCCAATACATTTCCCCCAATCCCATATGCTTTAATTTTCTATTCTTATGTGTGACGTTATCTGAGGCTTTTTGAAAATGCAATGATACCACATCCACTGGTTATCCCTCCTCTATTGTAGTTAAATCCACAAAAAACTCCAGTATGTTTGTTAAACATGATTCAGAATCATAGAACCCCTACAGTGCAGAATGAGGTCATTTGGCCCATCGAGTCTGCACCGACTACAATCCCACTCAGGTGCTTTACTCATAACCCTTCGTGTTTACCCTAACTAGTCCACCCGACACTAAGGGACAATTTAGCATTGCCAATCTACCTAACCTGCGTACCTTTGGACTGTGGGAGAAAACCGGAACACCCAGAGGAAACCCATGCAGACACAGGGAAAATGTACAGATTCCGCAAAGGCAGTGACCTAAGCTGGGAATTGAACTCAAGTCCCTGGCACTGTGAGGCAGCAATGCTAATCACTGTGCCTCCGTACTATCCAAAGACAATATTTACTCATTTAGAGACAGAACAGAAGTGTTAAGAGTGGGGAAGGAGAGGATTTTCTGATAGGTGGGCAGGAGAACATTCTTAATCAATATGTCCCCAAGGCAACAAAGAAGGAAGTAGTACTGGATTTGAATCTTAGAAATGAAACTGACTAATTAGAGAGTATTACAGTAAGAGATCATCTAGCTAACAGTTACCACAGTATCATTTGGTTTAGTGTAACTATAGAGTAGACCAGAAAATATCAAAGATAAAGTGTGCCTGGGATACATTTAATCTCAGTGATATAAGGATAAAACTAAAGTCTATTTATTAATGTCATAAGTAGACTTACATTAACACTGCGCTGAATTTACTGTAAAAAAAAAATTGCCTAGTGCCACACTTGGGCACCTGTTTGGGTGCACTGAAGGAGGGATTAGCATGGTCGATACACCTAACCAGTATATCGGGCTTTGGGAGAAGAAACTGGAACGCCTAGAAGAAACCTACGCAGATACAGGGAAAACATGCAGACTCTGCAGAGACAGTGGCCTAAGTTGTGAATTGAAGCTGTGTCCCCAGCACTGTGAGGCAGCAGTGCTAACCATTGTGCCATAGTGCCATCCCAGTGCACAGGTTTATCTGTGGTACATGTAGCACAGGTTTACTAATTGGATGATTGTACCAGCAACATACAAAGGAAGGTTTTCAGGGAAGAAACAGTTCAGGTACAAACTAAGGGAAAGAAGGGAAAAAGTACAGTATCCAAAGCTAATATTCCCTGGATGGTTAAAAAAAACAGGCATATTACAAATGTCAGGACCGACATTAAGTTGATAAGCAGGAAGACTATGAACAGTACAGGATGGAAATAAAGAAGTTGATTTAGAAAAGAAGGAGCGGTAATGAGAAAATATTAGCAGGCAACTTTAAATTGAGCCATAAAATATTTTATACGAGTATAAAGTATAAGAGATTAGTTAGAGAGAAAAAATAGCTTATTGAAGACTCAAGGGAGGATCTGTGTGTATAGCCAGAGGACACGGCTAAAGTTTTGTGTAAGTGCTTCTTCTCTGTTTTCACAAGGGGATCTGGCAATTGTAATAGCACTGTTTTATCATGGTTTTATGTTGTAATAGAATTATTTTGCAACACTTTGTGTGTATCCATACATAAAACCAGAGTGAATCCTAATTATTCAATTCTATCTCATTCATGAATGATCAGGAAAAACAGTCAATGATGTGAAAGTTTCAATAGAGAGGAAAAGAAGGTTATCTACAGGTTGATCATAGATAAAAATAGATGTACCTAAAAAATGAAACTTGTTGAAAGTTGATAAAGCACCTGGTCCAGATGAAATGTATGAGGGGTTTCTGGATGATCCTGTCAGAGAGTCATAGAGGTCTATAGCACAGAGAAAGTCCTTCATCAAATTGCTTCTGCACCATCAAAAAAAAGATATTTAACTATTCTAATCCCATTTTGTTTCACTTGGCCCATAGCCTTCACTGAATCATATAACCTGAACAGATTGGAGGAAGACTATTGAGTCGGCACCAACTCTCCACAGGGCATTCCACCCAAGCCCTAAACTCTGTAACCCCACTTACTTACTCCACTAATCCCCCAAACTTTCATATCTTGGGACACTAAGGTCAACTTAACATAATCAATCGACCAAACCTTTGCGTCTTTGGACTGAGCGGGGAAACCAGAGCACATGGAGGAAACCCACTCCAACATGGGGAGAATGTGTAGACTGCATACAGACGGTCACACAAGGCTGAATTAAACTCTGAGTCACTAGCATTATGAAGCAGTCACGCAAAGCACTGTGCCACCGTACTGCCTCAAAGTCTTGAGCATCACAATTGCATATCTAAATACTCCTTAAATGTTAGGAGGATTTTTGCCTCCATCCTACCTTTTCAAGCAGTGAGTTTCAGAATCCCAAAACCCTCTGACTGAAAATGTTTTTCCTTAAATATTCTGCCCCCTTACTTTAAGTCAATGCATCCGATCACTGAACCTTCCACCAAGGCAAAAATTTCTTCCTGTCTATTCTACCTATGTCACTCGTAATTTTATATATCTCAATTATATCCCACCCTCAGGGTCTTATGCCATAAAAAAAACTAACCCCAATTGAGCAGATCTCTCATCATCAGCAGAACTCTTCAAACCAGGAAACGTCTTGGTAAACCAAAAGAAAAAATGCTGGAAAATCTCAAGAGGTCTGGTAGCATCTATAAGGAGAGAAAAGAGCTGATGTTTTGAGTCCAGATGACTCTTTGTCAAAGCTGGTTTCAGATTCTAGCATCAGCAGTAATTTGCTTTTAACAACTTGATAAATTTTCTCAGCAGTCTTTCACTTCACTCCTATAATGTGGAGTCCAGAACTGCACACAATATTCCAGCTGTGAGCTAGTTTCTACAGTTCCTGTATAATATCCATGTTCTTAAACTTTATCCCTCAACTAATAAAGACAATACATCTTCCTAACCACTTTATCCACCTGTCTTGCTACTGTAAGGTACCAACCTCCACAAGATTTTGCCTGAAGAATTTGCATTCATATCTCTAAGGATGTACTTTCACAGATTTTATTAAAAACACAAAAGGATGTTTAATTGGAAAAACTGTACAGCAACCCAGCACGGCTGCACCAACTCCCCAAACATGTCTCCTGTCTAAGAAAGGGCTCTGGGATGATTTCCCACACTCAGTCCCAATTTGTCCCCCAAGGCGGATAACCTTTAATCAGCTGTGTTTAGCTGAAAGGGGTAATCACCACATCCCTTCTCAATAACTAATTCACTCATTCCTAAATTCAAACTGAACATTATTTACAGTGTACAGTTGGACAACTACAAACCATGTTTTTGAGGAGGTTTTCTGTTTCTTATTGAGTGTTGTAATTCTATAGTATGAGGCAGTTACCTGAAGCTGGAACTGACCACAAGTTCCTAGCTTTGCTACTCTGTTTCTGGTCCTTAGGTCATATGATAAAGTTTCTTCTCTTCCCTTCATTCAATTCAGCATCTTATTCTTTGACCAGTTTATTACATAGGTTTTTCGATTTCAGTAATCATGTTCTGGCACAAAATCTCAATCTCTCTGTCTACTCTGCTGATTGTACCATCAATTTTGATGTTTTTACCTTTTCAGTTAATTTTTCATTGTGAAGCTTCTCTTCTTTTAGATCTTATTCTCCCGATACAATTCTTCATTGGACTTGCTCTTATTTTCTAGTTGTTTTTTTCAGAGTTCAGCTTATTTTACATTGTCTCATTCATTTCTTCTTATTATTAACTTCATTTTGTAAATTTTTGCGACTTTTAAAAAGAAGTCTTTTAAAAGACTTCTGGATGAGTATATGGAAAAGAATAGGATAGGGGGTTATAGATAGGTCTGTGGATTGGTAGATGTGATCGGCGCAACTTGTGGGCCGAAGGGCCTGTTTGTGCTCTATTGTTCTATGTTTCATGTTCTATGTTAATTGCTGTCAGTCATTTCATTTTTTTGTTTTATTATCTTCTCGAGAGTTTTAGTAGATTTTACTCATTCATCCCATGTTCAGTAGTTCCTAGTTTCTTTTAAACTCTCGAATTTTGGCATTTACTTTAAGGTGAATCCATTATGTTCTCACTGGACAGATGTATTTCATAAAATGGAACCACCATTTCTGTTTGTCGCAACTTCAATTCAACCCTTTTAGAACCATAGAATCCTACAATGCAGAAAGAGGCCCTTCAGCCCATCGAGTCTGCACTGAACACAATCCCACCCACTTTGATTTAACTGAGGGCCAATCGTGCCTCCGAAAAGGTGAGGTTTGTTTCTATTCTGCAATTGTCTCAATGCCCTTTTCGTGGTCCTTTTGTGGTCTTCCTTCTGGGGTCCAGCATTGTTCTCTTTCTGGTGCCTTTAACTGCTCACCTTCTGGCTCTTTCATTTGTCCTCTTTAAGGTTCCTGTTTCCTCCTTTGAGGTCTTCCTTGCCTCTTCCTTGTAGTCCTCAATGTCTCCTCTGAGGTTTTGCACTGTTTCATCTGTGAGATCTTCATTGCTTACGTCCTTTTATGAGAGTTTCCCTCTATCTGAGGACTTCTTCAACTTCCCTGTCTATTGTCATTATTTTACTCTTGTGGTTGCCACCTTAAGTGCATTGCCACTTTAAGTGCATTGCCACGTTGAGTGCATTACCTCTTTAAATTCATTGCCACTTTAAGCCTGCCATCCTTTTTTATTGCTGTCAGCAACTCCCAGCTTTCCCTCTGCATTTTTCCCCACACTTTTGAAGTATTGGCACAAACCAATACTTCTACTTTGTTTCAACCTTTTTTTAATGATGGAAAGTTCTTTCATGATCTCTGCATTTTTTTTTGTCTCCTGGCTATTTGGAGAGTTTTTTTTTCACTTTTCATTGATGTGCTTGGATTTTTTTTTTGTCAATTTTACTAGCATTCGAGGTCCAAGAGGCTGTTGCTTTTCAAACAGCTTAACTTCTTCCTTTTTAAAAAAAAATTGAAAACTTCTCTATTTGCTTGAAGTCCATCAGTGCAAAGCGATTGTTGCTGCAGAATTCCCGTGAGCTCTGCTCTGACACTATGAACTTGTCTGTTTCAGCTCCTTGATTTTCCCACACTCGGGACACCTTGCTGCAGCTCTTTAGGGCACTTATTTTACTTAAACTTTTGATAGAGAGAGGGTCACGTGATGGGAGCGTGGGAATAAGCTGTATTTTTGTGAGCTCTTCCTCTGTTAATCCTTTCGCTTATCCTACTGCGCAGCCCATAAGTGACTGATCCTGGAGTGAAAATTCCATACAATCGATTTGGACAATTTCCGGTTAAGCAGTGGTAACAAAATGCAGAGAAGTGTCAAGGAAATCTTCGATAAAAACAAACAGAGGGAGAGGAAGCATGCGGTGTCCGTGGGCACAGTGTCCGTGTCCGTGGGGCCTTCCGTGCCCCCTGGGCGCTGCAGGGGCTGGAGTGCGTTACAGACCCCGACAATCACATTTTGATTTGATGTGTCTTAAGTTTCCTTTGTACTTTTGTTTTTGTTTGGGCTGTTCCCCTTCCTTTTGGGGAGCTGTCCCTTTTACTTTGTCTTAATTTAATTTGAGTTTGTCTGTTTAGTTTGCTCTTGAAAAAGGGCAAACAGTGGGAGACAACCAGGATGGAACCCAATTCTTAACTTGGCGATGTAGTTAGTGGACTGGCTCATGACCTGGTACTATCAAAAGCATTGCAGATGGTGACAGCCGATATTATTACAGTTATCAAAGATAAACTCAGTTTTTTTGGCACAGAATGTCAGTGCTCTAACTGCTGAATTGCAGAGTACCGATAAGAGACTGAATGAAGTGGAGGAAAGAATCCTTATTGTTGAGAGGGCAGCTTTCTTAGTTGAGGCCCTTTTACAATCCTTGGAAAACTAATTACGTGGTATACCAATTGTCCTGACTGATCTGGGGAATCCAGGCCAGAGAAAGAGTATCCATGTGATTGGTTTTCCAGAAGGAGCTGAGGATAAGCTCCCTGTTAAATGTTTTGAGCGCTGATTGTCATGTTTTCTTAATCTCTATGTTAAAGATGGGCATGTTGGTCTTGAAGGGACACATCGAATCCTGTCTTCAAAGACCTAGTGGCCGCCAATGAATCTCGTCTATTATGTATTTTCATAATATCAGAGATTGCCAAAGACTATTGGAAGGCCAGTCATGGTGGAATCTTGCCCTGTGATGGAGCAAAGATCTTGTTCTTCCAGGACTTTTCAGTGGCAATACAACAGAGTTGCAGAGATTGCGATGAATTTAGAAAACATCTAAAAACCATCGGGATGCAATATCCTGCTCTATCTTGTTACTCTGAGGGTTACATGTGATAGATCCTCAAGGGTGTTCAATAATTCTATTCAAGCTTTATCCTTTCTAAACTCCATGGAAGGCAATGATTTGGAAACATGATCTGCAGTTCACTGTTAGTCCTGAATTTTACCCTTTGTTGTTACAATTCCTCATTGATCCTGTGTTGTTACTTATCGTATTAACAAGGGTGATCCAGTAAATGAGCACTGAGGTGAATTTCACCAGTTTTGAAATAAGGGACATCTGCTTATCTTTAAAGGAATGCATTTCACAGCTCATTCCTTTTGCTTGAGGAATGTGTTGTGTACATTGTATAACACTAGGATTGTGCAATATTTATTTGTCTTCCCTTTATTTAGTCCTTACATTTATAATGCTGGAATATATTGTATGGTATGCTTTACTCTTATCATGGCTAAAATGAGTAATGCCACTACAGGTAAATGACCAGGTGGCTTAGCACAGATGTTGTGTTGTACTGCGTCTTTAATTCCTGAAACTAACAAAAAAACTGAAGCATCTCTCTTTAAAACTAACTGATGTGATTCTAAGGACATGCACAAAAGAGATTGTACTGTTAAAAGACTACAGCATAGTCAACGTAGAGTAGAGTGGGCAAACACTGAAGTTGCTTCCCCATTGGTCCATAATTTTCCAGCTCTATTTGGAAGATCAAGGATATGTGAAAATAAAACTTAACTGGAATGTTATTATTAGGTGTGGTAGTCCTCAGGTTAAATCACCAGCCAGCTCTCACCCCTTAAAGCCTATGGAGAGCTGCGACTATGGTGACTTTAAATTTTTAATATTTGAGTAAGTGCCAATAAAAATCTCGATTTGCGACAGAACACTGGAGACTCAGCTTCACATGGTACACCAGCTGCCTGTAACTCCAAGCATAAACACAGATTACATCCAATTGTATCCTCATTATGCAAAGTGGGTAAAGAAACTATCTGCATTGCTTCTGGTCTTGTGTCAAAATTAAATGCAACTGGTTTATTAACTTTGAAGAGCTTCAGAGGATTTTTAACATGGTCTCAGAGTTTGATCCTTTATTCTTAATTCTGGGTCATCTAGAAAGAAGAGGTAATTGATGCTAATGGGGACAGGCTGTGCAATATCTTAACATTTGCAGCACATATCCTTTTCTCCTGGATTAGGGATAATTGGCAGAAAAGTAGGTAAGTAGTTTAGCACAGAATTAAAATTATTATGGAATGTATTCCATTGGATATTCCCAAACAAACCATTAACCTTCTGGAAGATAGGGGTCCCTATCTCAAAATATTTAAGCTCAACATTGTCTGACTAATTCGTCCAAGATTTTCCATAAATTATCTTGCTCTGTCTCTGTGATCCTATTAGTGAAGATGTACACTACTCTGCCGTATACACATGGCTTTATCCCATTCCCTGAATATCCTTTCATTCTTTATATGGGAGGAGACACCAACCAAAATGAATAATCTGAACTGACTATATTGACATTTTCCTGTCTTTTTCTCTCTGTAAATGTGAAAAAAAAATATTGATCCATTGTTAATTTAGGATCAGGTTTAGGAGAATTTCTCTGCCGTTATAATTGAAAGAACAACTTCCAACTCTTGGAAGCGGCTAATTTTAATTTTTAACCACGTGAATAATGGGTGAGTTGAATAGTAGACAATGGCCAGAGCTCTATTACCTTGCCTGCCGCAGAATCGGCCTAGACAAGGGTCTGACAATAGAAATCTCTGTTAACCTCAGGTGGAAGTTTCCTGTCTCACTTGAGCGAGGTCATAAAATCTCACCCAATAAATCTGTTACTTAACGGACCCTGTGGTGCAGTGGGTAATATTCCTGTCTCTGAATCATGTTTCATCTCACTGCTGATCTTAATTCCCAGAGAAAGTGCACTCACTGCACAACCAAACAGATTGGGCATCAACCCGTAAATCCTGCCAACATATGCCAGTGGCAGAAGGTAACTGTAAGAGAGGTTCCTGATCAGCCATGTGATGGAAAGGAAATTGGATCCTTTAAAGTAACTTATTAATCACAAGTAGGTTTGCATTAACAATGAAATTACTGTGAAATCCCCTAGTTGCCATAGTCTAGCACCTACTTGGTTACACTGGGGCAGAATTTGGTGTGACCAATGCACCTAATCCAGTATGTCTTTTGGACTGTAAAAGGAAAATGGAGCACCCAGAGGAAACCCACGCAGGCACAGGGAGAACATGCAAATGCCACACAGACAATGACCCAAGCCAGGAATCGAAGCAGGGTCCCTGGCACTGTGAGGCAACAGTGCTAACCACAATGCCATGGTGCTGCCCAATTTACTGTCACTCTATAATTTAACATCAATATTCATACTTCAGACATGCATGTAAAAGTGTATGTTGCTACATTTCCTTAATAAGTTATGACAAAGGTATGAGATGGAGTGAGGAGCAGGATGCGGAGTTGGCAAGACGAGAGGAAGGATGACGTTGGCTCAGTTGACTAAATGGCTGCTGTAGATCAGGTTGGTGCTATAAGCATGGAGTTCAATCCCTCTTCCGAATGGGATGAATTTCGCATCTACCACTTTGCCCCACTGATGGTGCATATTGCAGCAATGTGAATTGAACCTGCATTCAGAAAAAGAACTGAGGAGAAGATCTGTTAATTCCCCATTTTCCTTCACAGCCAAAAAAAAAATCAATCTCCAGGCTCAAGAAGACCACCTGTTAACAAAGATAAAGCTTCTGAAGTTCATAACTTGTACAAAAATTATGCTCATTTCCAACTCTGGAAAACATACTATCATGCTGTCAAATGTCACTATCATTTTAATATACATGTACTGATTCTATTATTTAGTTTGCTGATGTGATATATATCAAACAGAATAAATGGAATATTTCTGTTGACCTTCAATTCTTTTTAAGTGCCATTATAGCTGCAAGTGATATCACAAGTAGACATAAACTCTTCTCTTCACTTCACAATTCCCTCTACTGGGGAAGTTAGCCAGTTAATTAAAGAGCGCTCCTCCAAGGTTATCCAGCAAACAGATCAAACACTTCCTCAGAGATGTGACACAGAGGTTGATTCCCAAATCAGATTGTGGATGATGGGATGAGTTAGAGAATGGGTAAAACCACCAAAGTCCTAATGCAAGATTTGCCTTATCTGCCAAGTGAAGCAATCTGCTCAAACCTTTGGCTGGAATTTTACTGTCCTGTCCGCCACAGGCATTGGAGCAGGTGAGGGACAGTCATGGAAAGCGCTGTTGACATCAGGTGAGATTTTGCAGTATTGGGACAAGCAAATCCCATCCTAAATCTCATACAATCATAGAACCTTACAGCACAGAAAGAGGCCCTTTGGCCCATCGAGGCTGCATCAAACACAATCCCACCCAGGCCTACCCCATATCCCTACATATTGTACCCACTAATCCCTCTAACCTAAGCATCCCTGTACACTAAGAGGCAATTTCTTAGTGTGGTCAATCAACCTACCCACACATCTTTGGACTCTCAAAAGAAAAATGCCCCTGATTTGCTGAAGCAAGTGTCCTCAAGTGTAATCTTCACCCTGAAGCCTTTGTTCAAGTTGGAAGGCTAAATACTTAATTTTGTAATTAAGTTCAGTCTGTATCAATGCTTAATCCTTTTACCATGTTTCTCAAATAATATAATCTGAATTAAATCTTCTTCATGTGAGCAATGAAATACGCTGCAGTTCCTGGTTTTATGTCACTAAGTATCTAATAGCATATGTCCAAACTTGATCTGATATGTTTCATTTTGATCACGTCAATACCCAAGAAAGTTTTTTTTATAATTGACGAAGTATAGGGCAGCATATCGGTAATGTAGTCATGCCAGAGGCACTGTTCTCAGGCGCTCACATTTGGAACAGCTTGGAAAATGTCAATGGCAATAGCCCTGAAGAGAAAGAAAATTGAAATGCTTACATTTCAAGGTAACTGTAATAAAGAATTGAAGTCTATTACTACTGTAAGTTCAGTTACAATGGGTTTTAATGTATTGTGAGGCGGCAGCAGTGGGAAAATTAACCAATATTTTGCTGATTTAGTCTTTTTCTTACATATATTACTTATAGCTGCTTGTTTCTTTCCACGATATGAAGAAAGAATGTGCTCAAGCTGGATACCTTGTGTCATGTCTGATTAGAGTTTTCCTGCAACCTTCAGTTGAATTTTTTTTTGTTTTTGCCCTGCATATTTCTGGAAGTGTGAACTTGTGCATACATGTCTCTGGGCATAAGTGCACATGAAATTTCAGACCAGGAATGTGATGAGGTTTCACAATGAATTGAGCTTTATTCAAGTTGCTGAAATTTTTATACTAAAAATATCTATAATTTACAGGTTTATTGAAAGGGTGGAGCATTACTTCTTCATAAATCTTGAAAAATGAACAGTCTCTCTTTTCCTTTCAATTTTTATGTTGTCCTAAAAATGAAACTAGTTGCAGGCAACTATGCCTGACAGGAAACATGTTAACTACAGAAGAATATCGGCAAACAAAGGCTGCTGTGTGAAATTATCTACTAATCCCCTAAGTTAAAGCTATCAAAAGTCAGCATGTCATTAGGACATCATATCTCAAGTTACGTATAATAAAATGTCAGTACTGAATCAATGAGGAAAGCTATATAGAATGCCCTGAAATGTTTCAGATTAACCAATGGAATAATTATGAATCAAAGTGATTGTTGCTAACGTAAAAATGTACATTCACCTATTTAGGGAAAATATAACTCATTTATTTACAGATTAAATCATACAGAGCCTTGCATCCATATAGCTGCAATCAGCTCCTGAGATGACTCCCAATACAGAAGTCCATGCCGATCAGGATCATTTCCCCACTCTGCCTTCCACTTGATTCCCAGTCATGTGATACTTACCCTGCAGATTGATCCTTAAAGGGACAATCACCACATCCATCCCCATCTGAGTCCTTTTATACAAATGTGAATACTCAATATATACAGACCAAGATAATTAAACATTTAGTGCATAAATTTAGCCTATTATAAATTAAAACTTTCAGGGAGTTTCCAAACCCTTGTGGAGCGGCATAACTCCTTCGCCTGGGTCGCTCCCTGTCAGCCAAAACCACATTGATAGGCGCCTCTTCAGGCACAAACAGTTTAGTTCTATCTGTTTCCATGGAGACATAGGTTGCACTTGCCACAGGATGATCAGGTACTTCACTGTAAAACAGTCGACAACATTTCTTGATGGTAATATATTTCTTGATGGCAAAACTGAATGCTGGAGCATTTTTCTTTTTGTCAAATGGTTGATTTGTTTTCCGAATAATCCTTCCATGTCCATTTAATAAGACAGGAGTCCAGGTTTAGAGATAACGATTCCATGGACCCAGCTCAAGCCACTACCAAAATTCCTCATATACATGAGATCATCCATCATAAACAATTGTGTTGAATGACATAAACAATGTCTTGCCTTTTGACTGTTTTGGTTGGTCCCCATACTCTCCGACAAGTCTCAGTAGAGGGGACAGGAAGAAAAACGTTTTTATGCAGAGGGTGGTGGGAGTCCAGAATTCACTGTCCAAACTGGTGGTGGGAGCAGAGACTATAAATTCTTTTTAAAAGTACCTGGATCTGCACTTTTAGTGCTATAAGCAACAGACTATGAGTTGGGTGTTGGAAGATGGAGCTAGAAAAGGCACCTGGGTATCCTCGGGCTGGGATGGGCAAGATGGGCTGAATAATTTCTTTCTGTGCTACAACTTTTCTGTGGTTCTATGGTTATATCTTGTGTCTTACATTGGACAGAAGTTGATCCCAACTCGTCCAGTACCTGATTTGCTTTGCTGAGACTAGCTACATATTCAAATAAATTCAATGTCATAACAATTTTCTGTGGTAGTGGAGCAACTGTAACAATTTCTTGTAAAGATAGGTGGCTAGGTCTGCATTTGTTATGTGTATTCTAGATGGGTGCTTGAAAGTATGTTCATAAGTGGACTGAATTAATACTTAACACTGAAATTTTGCCTATACATTGGCAGAATAGCTTTGCTTTCTTTGAAAAGAACCAAGACCAGTTTGTGGTCAGAAGCTATGATAAATTGCCTCCATTAAAGTAATGGTGAAATTTCTTGATACCAAAAACTATTGATAATCCTTCTTTCTTAATTTGTGAATACCTTTTTCAGTTCTGAGAGGGTCCTTGACACATTGCCTTATGGCCCTTCAGATCCATTCTCCACCTCATGGGACAACAACAGCACCAACACCAGATGGAGAGGCATCCAAGGTCATCACCAGTCCCTGAGATGGGTCAGAATGTACTAACAAGTTCAAAGAATGTTGTAATTGTTTTACTTTTTTGAAAGTTTCTTTCTGTGAAGAATTCCAAGATCAACAACATTAGTGTTTCTTTAGCAGAAGAGGACCAATAACATCAACACATTTGGGAAAAAATGCCCATATTAATTTACCATTCTGAAAATGACTTGAGCTCAGATGTCTTTGGGGGTTGGTCCCTCCTTTTTGACTGTGATCTTTTCTTCTACGGGATGTAATCCTTGTGCATCTATATGGTAGGTTACTTCAGTGGCATGAAAAAAGCATTTCTCCTTCTTGAGGTGAACTACAGCCTCTTGAAGTCACTTCAACTCCTACTCTAAGTTTGCTAGATGCTGAGTCTCTGTCAATCAAGTTATGAGAACACCATAAAAGTATACTACAACTCATAACAGCCCCAGCAGCAAAACAATCAATTCACCTCCTTAAAATTGTATGTGCTAAGGATGCCAAAAGGCAGAAGCATATATTGGAACAACGCTACCTGTATGTTTATCGTGACAAAACCTTGTGAAATGTCGTCTAAATCGATTTGATTTGATTTGATTCATTATTGTCACATGTATTGGTATAGAGTGAAAAATACTGTTTCTTGTACTGTATAGAGGCAAAGCATACCGTTCATAGAGTACATGGAGGAGAAGGAAAGGATAGGGTGCAGGATATAGTGTTGCAGTTAAAGATAGGGTGAAGAGAAAGATCAGAATAATATGTGATAGAACCATTCAAAGTCTGATAGCAACGGGGAAGAAGCTGTTCTTGAGTCCGTTGGTACGTTTTCAGACTTTTGTACTTTTCTCTTGATGGAAGAAGATGGGTGAGATTATGCCTGGGATGTGTGGGGTCCTTTATTCTGCTGGCTGCTTTTCCAAAAAAGTGGGAAGTATATACAGAATCAATGGGTGGGAGGCTGATATGTATGATAGATTCACAATGCTTTGTAGTTTTTAGTCAGAGCAGGAGCCACACCAAAATGTGATATGTCGGAAAGGATGCTTTCTATGGTGCATCTGTAAAAGTTGGTGAGATTGCTGAATTTCCTGAGCCACCTGAGAAAGTATAGGCACTGGTGCGATTTCTTAACTCTAGCATCAGTGTGGAGGGACCAGGAAAGATTGTTGCACCTAGAAACCTGATGTGGACAGGGCAATGCCCTTTACTGTGCTTCCTGAAGTCAATGGCCACTCCTTAATTTTACTGACATTCGAGTTGGCGATACTTGTGACTCAAATGCCACTTTATATAAGATTGATCTCCACTCAGCTCTGCATACAGATCCTCATTCTTTCAGATTGATATTTATCCAGCTTTTTTCCAAGAACTGGCTGGATAATGCCCTGTTCTTCCAATTGCTTTATTTCAGTACCTACTTTGTCTCATAAAGCATGTGGGACTGGTCTTATCCTAAAGAATCAAGCAGTCCTCTTTAGGTCCACATAGATCTTTGCCTTTATTTTGCCCAATTCACCCTTGAAAATGCTCTAATATTTCATTAGCTCGCATTGTCCTCCTTCCTGCACTTGGAAAATCTTGGTCCAGTTTAACTTGATTTCCTTAAGCCGATCGTAACGGAGAAGGCTTGGTCCTGTGCCAGTCACTGTTATCACTGAGAGTTGGGCAGATTGTTGGCCATGGTTACCATTGCAGTGCCCATGGTTTTTATTGTTTCTCCAATATAAGTTGACAACTTGGCACAGTACTCTTCAAATTCAATGGTTAAACTCCTCTCAAGTATCGATATTTGCCTATCATAGTAACTGAAGTCCCTTTACCAACATCCATCATAAGAGGCTTTCTATTTATCCAGAGCATTATAGTAATAGGGGCTATCTTGCCCGCTTTTATATTAAAGAGTGAGTGAATATCTAAATTGTTGTTGCTAGATCTTCCACAATGTATACCAATGACATGTCATTTCATTCATTACTCAGCAGATCTGACCTGGCTCTGCACCTATGCCTTAAGTAGCTTCTCCTATGATAAAATAAACACTTCACCTCCTTATACTTGTAGGATTCAGACTTTTGTTTCAAACTTTGCTAATTAATTGCCTCTTCTAAATCTTCTTGTCTTATTTGCAGCTAAATGCGTTTCCAGCTTATGGCACATCTTTGGTTTTAGTGCCACTGCTGATTCTAGATTCCCTCCCTAACGATTGAATGGTGCTATTTTATACATTCTGTAACTCTTATGCACCCTTTCTCAGTGCTTTCCATTGCCTGTGCTATCTCCATTGCTTGTTTAAAATTTATGTTGACCTCAGTGGTAATTTGCATTGACTCACCTCATTATTCATACAACAGACTCACCTGTCACATAACATATTTAAGGCGACTCAAAAATTGCAATACTCCGATATCTGTTTCAATTCAGTGATATTTGTCACAATCGCTTTGCCTGTGGCTCTCCCCCCTTGAATTAGAGTTGAATTTCTGGAGTATGATTGATGGTTTAGGCTGGAATTGTGATTTCACCAATTCCATGAGCTCACTGAATGATTTGGGACTGTGAGATTGTGAATTAGATTACAAGTTTGGGTATCACATGCACTCAGGAGAATTGCCTTGTATTTCACCTCCTCCTCTATTTTGGTCACTTGGAAGTAATAGCTAAGACACTCTACATATTATGGCCAGTCCCCTCTGGAGGAGTTGAATGGATCTATCTATCCAAAGAGGGACATTTGATCAATACTCTTTTCTCAACTTCACTCAACTTCAATATAAAGTGGAAACTTACTGTCTGAGGAGAGTTTTTGTTTTCATCTTCAGTATCAAATGTAAAAATGCTCATTCACCAATTTAGGGAAAGCACAACTCATTTATTTACAAATTAAAATTATAAGAGACTAGCAGCCTGCTGGCTGCAATCAGCTCCTAGGATGACTCTGAGTATACAAAGCCTGCACTTACCAGCGTGATCTCTTTCCTTGCTCCCCAGTGGTTCCTTGGGTCATTGACCCTTATTCTGCAGACTAAACTTTAAATGGACATGTGGGCTATGAAGGCAAATGTGGCAGATATGTCTTGCATGGGAAGAACTACATACTGTGTTGAGATACTTTAGTAATTTGATGACATCAATCGAAAGACAAACTTTGGCTTGGGCACCAGGAGTACACAGCTATTCTTCTCTGAATAGTGCCATGGGCTCGGTTGTGCTCATGCGGACTGGTCACCATTCCTGTCAACCTGCCTGCTGACTTAGTGGGGGAGTCACCTGATTGGGCACTCAATTCATTACTGAGGACTCCAACCCCCTCCCTCCCCCCAAAAGATCAAGGCGGTCCCCACTTCAAAGCCATCCCTTTCTCCCAAGGCAGATGGAGATGTGTTCACGCACGACTTTTAAACCACTGACTGAAGACACTGATTCCAAATTAAATCCCAGCCATGTTTTCTACATGTGAGGCATGTGCAAGATAAATAATTAATAGAGATTAGTGCTGTGATTAGCTTATATTATTATGATATCATGTAATGAGATGAACTTTGGTCTTACAATTATTAAGCAATTTTGATGCTTTAGAACCATGAAATCCCAACAATGCTGAAAGAGATCATGTGCCCCATTGTGTCTGCACCAACTCTCTGAAAGAGCATCTTACCCAGGTACACCTGAAACCACCCCCCGCACCCCTCCCCCCCACCTTCCTCTGTAAACAACACAGTGGCCGTGATTAATCCACCATAATTATTATAATAATCCACTAGAGTCAATTTAGCATGGCCAATCCAACTAACTTGCACATCTTTGAATTGAGGGAGGAAATTGGATTACCTGGAGGAAACGAAAGCAGACATGGGGAAAATGTACACCCTCCTCACAGTCACCCAAGGTCAGAATTGAATCCCAGTACCTGGCACTGCAGTGCTAATCACTGTGCCACCATGCCCACCTTAAGTTTGCATAAACAATCAATTGAAACGGATGTAAAGATATGTATTGACCAATAAGTCACCAAGTTGCCTAGTGCAGATAGAATGCATCTTAATGAGAAATAGCAGGGACTTGATCACATTCTTTCAATCCTCGATAGATGCGGGCATAGCTGTAAAGCACAAGAATGTTGCTAATATTATATCATTACTTGAAAATGTGGATTGGGATAAGCCAGGAAACTACAGGCGGGTTAGCCTTTCATCAATGATGAAAAATTAATGGAAACCATTATTAGAGATAACACTTATCAAAAAACATTTATTTGGAAAGACATTGATTAATCAAGGAAAGCCAGCAAGAATTTGTTCAGGACAAATTGTGCCTGACTAATCTGTTTGAGTTATTTAACAAGGGAACAGAAAAGATTGAACATGATAGTTGGTGAGAGAGGGGAAAAGGTTGAATTTGATTAGCGGGGCAAGGATCGTGATGCATAATTAACCTGTGTCTGTTGATTGCTAACTTTGTGCCACTCACTCATTTTCATGATTTCTGATTGCAGCCAGTACTCCTCACACTATCATTGTCTGAACACATCAGCAAGGTGCTGAATTATCACACTATTTAAATTTAACCCCCAACCTTTCAAGGAGAAATAAAGTATGGCTGCTGCTGATGCTGAGATCATTCTGAATTTTGTGCTGCGGAAGAATCAACACTGACTCTCGGACGTTGTATGTTGGAGGCCTTGGGGAAGAAATACTCATGGGACATGCATGTTGCTGGCTGGCCAACATTTATTACCCATCCCTAATTGCCCTTGAACTGAGCAGCATGCTAGGATATTTCAGAGGATGGTTGAGAATCAACCACATTGCCTTGGCTCTGGAATCACATGTAGGCCAGACCAGGTAAGGACAGCAGACTTTCTTCCTTGAAGAGCATTAGTCAACCAGGTGGATTTTTTTTTCCAACAATTGATAATGGTTTCATGATTATTAGTAGATTCTTAATTCCAGATATCTTTTATTAAATTCAAATTCCACAATCTGCCATGGCGGGATTCAAACCCAGGTCTCCAGAACATTAGCTGAGTTTCTGGATTAACAGTCTAGTAATAATACCACTAGGCCTTCACCTTAATGGGAATCAGGGGGTGCTGCAGACACATATTCAGAGGCAGTGGTAAAATGTAGTAGCAGAAGTCAATGCCACAAGTTTAACCCTAAGGACCTAGAGGCAGCACAGGAAACATTTAATGATCTCACATGCATTGTGAAGGTCAGTGGGCTATTTTTTCATGCTGGAGATGGGAGGTTTGACTCGGGCATCTTCCTGATTCTGCAGATCCATGCATTGCCATAACCCCTGTTATCCCCATGACCATCATTAACCACATGCTTCCTCCATGCCCCTCATACTACCATTCCCCTCCATCTATGCCAGCCATGTTTACATTCATTATCACTCATCCATTAACTAATATGAGTAGACCTCAGGATGCCTTTGAAAGGCATTTAAAAACATTTAAAACATTTAAAAACATTTAAAAAGCTTCCAATAATCTAACAGAACTGTCACTCAAATACCACACTGAAAGAAAATTCTCCCTCAAAAAGAGCCTGTCATAAAATCCCTCAAATCCTCAATCTGTTGTCAAAACAAATACCTACTTCATTTATTACATCCACAATAGCTAATAATTTAATAATGTTGAAAACTCAGTCAAAAGAATCTACGTAGCCCCATGCTGAGTTGAGTGATCTGAGAGCTTTTGAAACTTAGCCAAGCATTCATAATTGGCTCAGCTGTCAGAACAAACCTCTCCAACTCACAGGCAATAAAATCTATTGAAGTTGATAAATGAGATGACTTTGCTTTGAAGATGGCCTGTGAATCAATGTTACCAAGTCTGACTGAAAGATGCTGAAGATTTTTTTACCCACATTTTATGCAGAAAGAAAGTGCAAAGTTCGAATCAGCTAGCCAATCAAGCCAGAAGAGCTTATGTTGCAAAAAGCGAGTTATGTTGCTCAAGATCCTTGGGTTTTCACAACAGAATAAAAGAGAGATCATGTTATAAACTTTTTACTACCATAAATGGCCCATAAACCAAGTTTCTCTCTGAGATTAACATATATTGTGGTCAAAATGCATTTTTAGATTACAATATAGCATCTATCTTTTGAAATAGAAATAACGGTTTTATATTTGCATTTCAAAGCCTGTTAATAATTAATAAGTGGTTTGCCACTTTGAACTGATGTTCCCCAGTTGTTCATATCTCCTCTAAGACCCATGGACCATGCATTCTGACCATAGTATCATAGAATCATAAAATCCCTACAGTGCAGAAAGAGGTCATTTGACCCAATGAGTCTGTACCGATAGTAATCCCACCTAGGCCCTGCCCCCATAACCCCACATACGTATCCCACTAATCTTCCTAACCTAGGCATCGCAGGACACGAAGCTGCAATTCAGCATTTCCAATGCATCTATCCTATACATCTTTGAACTGTGGGAGGAAACCAGAGTACGCAAAGGAAACCACGCAGACATGTGGAGAACATGCAAAATCCACACAGACAGTGACCCAAGCCAGGGATTGAACTCAGGTCTCTGGAATTGTGAGGCAGCAATGCTAACCACTGTGCCACCATGCAGACATTCTTTGCAATTACCATTCTTATTCCAAACACTCACAAAATATTCCGGGGAGGGGGGGGTGTGCTGGTGTTTGCTTGCTCACCCCACAATGGAGCCAACAAAGGTAGGAGTGCTACTGGTGAGCTAATTGTGTGCTTCTACTCCATGCTTCCTTGTTGTACTGGGAAAAAAAAATGCCAGAATTATCTCTGAGAGCAGGAATCTTGCAATTGGGGTCCTGCCCACCATTTCTAAAATACTCCCAAGTCAACCAGTTTTGGTGAAAATTCTGGCCGTTGAATGCAAGCCAATGAGTACATGTGCAAATGTCATAGCCGTTCAAATGTATCACCATCCTGATTCACTGCTTAAGTCACCTTAGCCCCATCACTCACCCAACCCCCCCAAATAATCTCTATCTGTGAAGACTTATACTTGTGCTTTTTCTCAGCATCACACGCTTAGCACTACTGCAAGCTTCACACTCCATAACTTGCATACACTGCCAGATAGTCATCTATGACAGTAACCTTGAGCATGTAATGTTGCACAACATGCACAACACACTCTCCACTTTTTTGCAGGAGAGGGTAATGCAAAACAGAAGGCAACAGGAATAAATGGAATAAATGGGAAGAGGAAAGGCATGCATGCATATTTTAAACGTGTTGGAGAGAAAGTACTTGCCAATATAGTTTGAGCCATTGCTGAGGCTGTAGTCACTAATTGAGTTAAAGCCAAACAAATGAGGATATCAGCATTCCTAGTCTTCCTTATTTCATTTTATTCCATAGAATTGTAGAATCTTCGCAGTGTAAAAAGAGGCCATTTAGCTCATCGAATCTGCACTGACTGCAAACTCCCCTAGGCTCTATTCGCATAATCCCAAATATTTACCCTGTTCATCCACTGACACTGGGATCAATCAACCTAACCACACATCTTCTGACTGTGGGAGGACTCAAGCACCTGAAAGAAAACCATGCAGACATGGGGAGAATGTGCACACTTCACACAGAGTGACTCTAGGCTGGAATTGAGCCCACGTCCCTAGCGCAGTGAGGCAGCTGTAGTAATCATTCTGCCACCATGCCACCCTTCATGTCTCAAGCATTCTGATTGAAAAGCTGCTTTCTCCAATTCTCTCACTGCACTCCAATTCTCAAGGACTGAAACCTGCCCAGTGAACAGAGGAAGAGCTGGAATGAATTGAAGATGAAAGGATAACATCACTCCCAGATTTCACAGTCACAGCCAGCAGCTCAGATTCTGACACTGCACTTAATTCAAAAGATAAGAACGTGACATGACCTGTCCATGAAGGGAGATCAGGCACAGAAGTGCAGAAGTTCAGGTGGATTAAGGGGAAGGATGCTGCAGGTGTCAGCTCTCTGAATGGTGCACAGAAAAATCCGCTCCTTCTTCTAGCAGCTTATTGCGCTTTGCTTTGCCTCTGCTCATTCTCAAGTGCTCAATACCAGGAGGAAGTCCCGTTTAGTTCCATATATCAGGAAACCTATAATTCACCAAATAACACTTCTATATCAGTAAAGCCACACCTTAGAGATGAATGAAACTTTAAACAAGTACAGAAAACTCACAAGACTAATAGAATTGCAACAACAGGCAGAAGAAATAATAGATCAACTGATATATGAGTTGTAGATGGCCCCTTTAAATCGTGTGGGTGTAGGGTCCTTCATGCTGTTTAATGAGGTGTTCATTTTCACAAGTTAGGGCAAAAGCTGGCACATGGAGTTGTAAAGTAGCATAGCTGATGTTAAATCAACATTACATGCTGGTTCATATAAATTATAGAATGCCTACAGTGCAGAAGGAGGCCATTTGGCCCATCAAGCTTGTACCGACAACAGTCCCATCCAGATCCTATCTGTATAACCCCATGTATTTACCCCCTTAGTCCTCCTGATTCTAAGAGGCAATTTTGCATGGCCATTCAAACTAACCTGCACATCTTTGGAGTGTGGGAGGAAACCAGAATACCCAAAGGAAACGCATGCAGACATGGGGAGAATGTGCAAACTCCACACAAACAATGACTCGAAACCTGAATTGAACCTAGATTCCTGGTGCTGTGAGGCAGCAGTACTAACAACTGTGTCACCCTGCCAGCCTGTGTCATGAACAGTCTGCTCTACTTGCTCCTGGTGATCATAATAGGAGGCATAGAAAGGAAATGGAAGCCAATGGAATTAAAGGGAATCATCGTGGTATAGATATAATATTGATTCAGTGATAGGGAGAAATCCTATGCTGGCTGTTGGATGTTTTCCAGACTGGGACTTGGTTTATAACAGTGTTCCCAAGGATCATCTTTGAATCCATTATTTTTTCCACTTTTTATAAAAACATAAACTGGGACAGCAGCATAATAAAGTTTGCAGATGATACAAAACTTGGCAAAGTAGCACTCAGTGACAAAAGTAGTTATTGCACCGAGGAAAGCACAGACAGTTTGTTGAAATGGGCAGACATATGGGCAAGTGGAGTTCAATTCCAAGACATGTGAAGTGATGCAATTTGGAACAACTATATTGAGACACAAATAGCCCTTGGGACTGGCATTCTTTTGTGGTTCGTGACTCTTCTGAGATGCCATGAACCATGTATTCTCGTCAAATAAGCTTGATTGCATAAAAACTACGAGGGGTGTTGGACCTTCCATGACACAGTGCAACTGGCAAGGGTAGAGTGATGCGTGTGGGTTAGTTGCTTGCATCCGTATCTTGTTGTATGGTAGTTGTAATGGGAGATTTCAATTTCCCTGGGGTAGATTGGAAGGTGCCAAGAGCGGAAGGTGTGGAAGGGGAGGAATTTGTACAGTGTGTTTTAGAAGGGTCCTTGGAGCAGTATGTGGATAGCCCGACTAGAGAGGGGGCTATACTGGATCCGGTTCTGGGGAATGAGCCAGGGCAGGTGGTTGACGTTGTAGTAGGAGACCATGTGTCTAATAGTGACCACAACTCTGTCTGCTTTAGGGTATTAATGGAAAAAGATGAAGCCTGCCCTAAGCGGAGGGTGTTAAACTGGGGGAGGGCTAGATATAGCCAGATTAGCAGGACCTTAAGGATACCGACTGGGATAAGCTGTTCGAGGGTAGGCTGACACTGCACATGTGGGAATCTTTCAAGAGAAAACTAAAATTTTTGCAGGATAGACAAATGCCGGTAAGGAGAAAGGATGGGAAGGGTAGGATTAGAGAACCGTGGGTTACTAGGGATGTTGAGGACTTGGTCAGGAAGAAGCGGGAGGCGTACGTTAGATCCAGGCAATTGGGGACAGAGGCAGCGCTGGAAAAATATAGAGAGTGTAGACGGGATCTTAAAAAGCCACGAAATGGCTTTGGCAGGTAGGATTAAGGAAAATCCTAAGGCATTTTACTCCTATGTAAGGAGCAAAAGGATGGTTAGAGGGAAGATTGGACCTCTCAGGGACAGAGGAGGGGATCTATGCTTAGAGCTTGAGGGGATGGGAGAGATCCTGAATGAATACTTTGCGTCAGTATTCACGCGGGAGAGGGGCCTGATGTCTGATGCTGGCTTTGAAGATTTTGAGGACCCGTTAAAGGAAATAATCATTACGAGGGACAAAGTGTTGGGGCTTTTAGGTAGCATAAAGACTTATAAAGCTCCAGGGCCTGATGGTATTTATCCCAGGCTGCTAAGGGAGATGAGAGATGACATTGCTGGGCCTCTGACGCAAATCTTTGTCTCTTCTTTGGACAAAGGTGAGGTCCCAGAGGACTGGAGGATTGCAAATGTAGTACCGTTGTTTAAAAAGGGTCAGAGGGATAACCCAGGGAACTATAGGCCGGTGAGCTTGACTTCAGTCATAGGTAAGCTAATGGAGAGGATCCTCAGGGACAGGATGTATGAGCATCTGGAGCGCTGCGATCTGATCAGGGATACGCAGCATGGCTTCGTTAAGGGGAGGTCGTGCCTTACGAACCTAGTGGAATTTTTTGAAGAGGTGACAAAAAACGGTTGATGAAGGACAAGCCGTTGATGTCGTCTACATGGATTTCAGTAAGGCGTTTGACAAGGTTCCCCATGGTAGGCTGATAAAAAAGGTGAAGGCGCATGGGATACAGGGCCAGGTAGGTAGATGGGTTGAGAACTGGCTTGGGAGGAGGAGACAGCGGGTAGTAGTGGAAGGCTCTTTTTCCAACTGGAGGTCAGTCACTAGTGGTGTACCACAGGGCTCAGTACTAGGACCTCTTATATTTGTGATTTATATAAATGACTTGGAAGAAGGGGTAGGTGGTGTGATCAGCAAATTTGCTGATGACACTAAGATGCTTGGATTGGCAGGGACTGAGGAGCAGTGCCAGGCAATACAACAGGACATAGATAGGCTGGTAGACTGGGCAGATAGATGGCAAATGGAATTTAATCAGGATAAATGCGAGGTGATGCATTTTGGCCAGAATAATGTAGAGGGGAGTTATAGGATAAAAGGTAAAACTATCCGGAGTATAGAGACACAGAGAGACCTGGGGGTGCAGGTTCACAAGTCTCTGAAGGTGTCAGTACAGGTGGAGAAAGTGATAAAGAAAGCGTATGGTATGTTAGCCTTCATAGGAAGGGGTATAGAATACAAGAGTAGGAGTTTGATGTTGCAAGTGTATAGCACGTTGGTTAGGCCTCACTTGGAGTACTGCGTCCAGTTCTGGTCGCCGTACTACCGGAAGGATGTGGAGTCCCTGGAGAGGGTGCAGAGGAGATTTACCAGGATGCTGCCTGGTATGGAAGGGCTGTCTTACAAGGAAAGGTTGAATGCACTAGGGTTGTTTTCCCTTGAAAGACGTCGGCTGAGAGGGGATCTAGTAGAGGTATATAAGATTATAAGGGGTATAGATAGAGTAAATGGTGGTAAGCTTTTTCCACCATTAGATTTGGATAGAACGAGGGGTCATGGCCTTGGGGTGAGGGGGGCTATGTATAAGACTAACATTAGAGGGCATTTTTTCACACAAAGGGTAGGGGAGGTGTGGAATGCACTACCGAGTAAGGTGGTGGGAGCAGGCACGCTAGGGTTGTTTAAGGGTCTCTTGGACAGCCACATGAGCGGTCTGCAGATAGAGGGATATATGAGGACTGTTTAAATACTTTAATTGTTTCCACAGGCTATTCGGTCCACTTTGTTGACCAACAAGGTGCATGCATTCGGCAGGTCATGCGAGGGCTGCTCCTGGAGGTGAGTTCAGGAGTGGCCT
Organism: Sphyrna mokarran; assembly: GCA_024679065.1. Classification (NCBI taxonomy): domain Eukaryota; kingdom Metazoa; phylum Chordata; class Chondrichthyes; order Carcharhiniformes; family Carcharhinidae; genus Sphyrna; species Sphyrna mokarran. The sequence goes on from JAGIQG010000007.1 coordinate 103,924,201, forward strand.
AGTGCTTCACGTCGTTAGTGTATGCTTAAACTGGACCATCAGATGGGCAACATGACAGCTCAGAGACTATCGCTGTTGCTGTGCAGACACATGGATTTGGGCCTGTGTCTGCGGGAGTTTGCGCGGTCTCCCCGTGGTTGCGTGGGTTTTCTCCGGGTGCTCCGGTTTCCTCCCACATCCCAAAAATGTGCTCTTAGGCTGATTGGGTAACAAATTGTCCCTATATTGGTCTCTACATGTCATTAAGACGTTAGGATGGTGGCGCGGGCTCGTTGGGCCGAAGGGCCTGTTTCCCGTGCTGTGTTGTTCTTTGTTCTTTGTTCTTTGTATCCTGCTCTGGTGGGAGAATAGCATGTGATGAATGGCATGAGAAGAGAAACCTCAATTGGCAGCAATGCTTATATAGGATATTTTGTTTCTTCAGAACAACGGATAGGGACAAAAAGCAGCAATATAAGGAAGGGTTTGACTGCTCTTTCAAAAAGCCAAGATAGGCACATGGACTGAATGGCTTACCATATGACCCTAGGCATTTTTCAAGCCTTTTTGCTGCAACCTTCTTCCTATTTTTTTCTCCTTTCCATTCATGGACATCTGAGTTGACAACCGAGTGTGAGAGCACTGAAACATCTCGGAGTTGATGAACAATGGGACCAACATGAACCTCTTTTGTGATGGGACTTAAGAAATTTTGAAAATAAACAGAGAAAGGATAAACAAGGTGATTGAACTGTGGATGAGTTCAATGTCAAATCAGATATGACAAAATAAATTATCATGGGAAAGGATTTTCATTAAAATAGAGGGATTAAAGAGCCAAGTAAAGTAAGAAAAACAATCAAAATCTGACTTTTAAAAATCTTCAGGCTTATTTAGGGTGGCATGAAGGCACAATGATTACCATTGCTGCCTCACAGTGCTGGACCCAGGTTCGATTCTCAGCTTGGGTCATTGTCTGTGTGACGTTTGCACATTTTCCCCGTGTCTGCATAGGTTTCCTCCCAAAGTCCAAAGCTGTGCAGGTTAGATGGATTGGCATTGCTAAATTGCCTCTTAATGTCACGGGACTAGCTAGGGTAAGTGCATGGGATTACGGGTATAGGGCCTAGGCAACATTGTAATCAGTGCAGACTTGATGGGCTAAACGCCCTCCTTCTGCACTGAAGGATTCTATGATATTCATTAACTGAAGGAATGAGATCCATACTTTTAAGTGTTCCCTTTTATAGGTCCAAGAGATTGACTTGCAACTGCATGAAATTCATGGGAAGGTCAAGGTTAAGCTATTTATATTTAGGTTAAAATATGTTGGAAAAGTTACTGGCAGAGCAATGTCAAGCATCCAGCATCCAACTTACTCAAAAGAGAAGTATGCAAGAGGGAAATATAAAGTAATGTCAGTTCATTTTTTGTCGATAATTAAGATTCAGGTGGCGTGTAGCAAAACGTAGTGGCGTGGAATTTTGCTGACAAAATGATATTGGGATGTAACTTCCTTGGATCAGCATTGGATTGCATTAGGGACAAATTGTCTTTAATTTAGTAAGACACAGTGGGGGCTAATTATTTAGTGTGTCAGGTTTTGGAGAATCACGTGTGAGCCGATTCAGGGATTTGCACATGCTTTCCCGATGCATGGGCATCTTCGAGCGTCAGATATCTAGTGGTTGGGACCCGTGCTGGAAATCAACGGAATAGCAGGTAAATTACTTTAATCCTATTTTAATGTAATTTAAATGTCATTATTAGGCCCGAGATTGAATTCTCCAAGGCCAATAACATCTCCCACCCCGCCAGTATAATTTCACTCAGCGGGCAAAATTTGAAGTAGCCCCTCACTTTTGGGTAACTAGCAATATTATTTTGTCAGCAAAATTCCAGCTCATTATGTTTTGCCACACGCTGCCTGAAACTCAATTATCGTCAAAAATGAATTAATTGGTATTATATTAGTAGTAAGCCTCAGTACAGGAACATAATTTTGAGACAAATAAATAAAAGCAGATTAATAAAGTGCAAATTATGGAAACTAAGGTGCAATTACTTCTATAGGCCTTATGTGAAAATTTATATTTAATTGCACTTAGGTGTATTATCAATGCCACACAATAGTCCAGTTTTCATTAATTGCTTTATTTGCTCAGGAACAATAAGGTCTTGCTACTTTCACAATTTAAAATATATTTTCAGAATAGTCCTATTATTGTGCAACTGCAGGATCCATATCAAAAAGTTAATAATGTAAAGTTAATATCCCTAAACAATAAAATGCAATCGGACTATACCCTGCGGTACCTGAAATTATTAACTAGGTAACACTTCCAGTCTCTGAATACCAGTTTCGATTTGCATTTTAACAGCATGCTGTCTACTCATTTTTTAATTGTGCCCCTGACATTAATATGTCTCTTTTTTTTAATCTTAATCAACATTTTGTAGTTAGGTGTGAGAGTTGCACTTCTCTCAGGTACCAAGAAAAAATCATCAATGTAAGCTAATTCACAATCTCCATAATAAGAAGCTACATCTCACAAATATCCCTGCTAGCAGATAGCATTTCAACTGATTTCGGTGCTTAAAGTTTTAAAAATCCTATGAGCATCAGTTTTGAGGCAGATAATATACTCATTTTTCTGTTATAATTCTTCCATTAAGTGGTAAGAAAAATATTTCATTTTGCTAGTAGATTTTATTTAAATGAAAGGCGTTGAATACAGAATTGAGCAATGAATCAAGAATTCCATGTGCATTTCCCGGAATGGAATCAGCTGAACATTGACAAATACATAATTAATTTTCAAGAAAGGATGTTCTTGGTTCAAGATTCCCACTTAATGAGAGTGAGTAGGAATAATCACAGTCCAGCTCATTAATTTCCAAATTGTAGTGCACTGGGTTCAGGATTCCTGTGCACTGGGAGAGAATGGGAATATATCACTGCCAAAACTAATGTGGTGCAGTGGACCTCAGAAAAATGAATACTTTTCCCAACGCTAGCAATCTAATGAATCAAAACATTTCCCATTCACTCTATTGTATCCAACTCTAAATGTAATCTAAAAATAATCCACAGGTCATTAAATGCAATAACTTACTACAAACACCAAATAAGCACTTGTATACACAGGTAGTGCATCACGAACTGCTCAATTTTCTTTCCTTTTTTTTGATTGTTAATCATCTTTTAAAATATCCTTATGCTTGCATGAGAGTTGGTTGATGTCTAATAGAATATTATGAATAGGTATATAGAATACGTATATAGCTACTGCTAAAAAAGCCTCTAAATAAGTTTTATTTTTAGGTAAGACATATGAATTGATAAGGCACAGCAGGCCATATATCTGGGCTTTCTAGATAGTGAGCCTGTCTCACATTATTACATGTGTCATGGATGTCTCGAGTTTGAATCTCTCCAGTTTAGAGTCTATGAGAAGAAGATACTCTGACACATCAGGCCTGATTTTACCATTTCCATTCTAAGTGCTGAATCTGGGCACAATTCAGATCCGACTTGGAAAACATCTCAGGCACCCCCATACACACTCAGCCTGAAAAAAAAATCACAAGACTGGATCGCACTGTGGATGGGGTTTATCGTGCCCAAAAATGCTGCTGCTCCGATCAGAGCTTTGAACTGCACGTGTGCAGTGAAAAAAAAATTGAAAATCGCACTCGGGCTACAAAAAGCAGATAAAACGGCCCGGGAGCGAAAAGCAGGAGTGATGGCCCCCACACAGACATCGTCCCACTCCCGTAACATAACTGTCCCCTTTATCCACTCAACCCTGCTATCCAGACCGATCATGACCCCTGCTCCCCACCGCCCACCCCACCCCTCAGCCTGCACCAATCAGCCGCAGAGTGGCAGTAGACCCCCTACCCCTTCCACCATAGAGTCATAGAGGTTTATAGCATGGAAACAGCATTTGGCCCATATCCCACTATACCATCGTACCAGCTAACTATCTATTTGTTTTCAAAAGATAAAATTGTACCCACTTCTATTACCTTGTTCCAGGCACTCACCACCCACTGTGTGAAAATATTGCCCCTCTGGACACTTTTGGATCTCTCCCGTCTCACCTTAAACTTATGCTCTCTAGTTTTAGACTTCCCTACCTTTGGGAAAAGGTATTGACTATCTACCTTGTCTACGCCCCTCATTATTTTATAGACCTCTATAAGGTCATCCCTCAGTCTCCTAAGCTCCAGAGAGAAGAGTCCCAGTCTATCCAGCCTCTCGTTATAACTCAATCCATCAAATCCCAGTAACATCCTAGTAAATCTTTTCTGCACTCTTTCTGGTTTAATAATATCCTTTCTACAATAGGATGACCACAACTGCACACAGTATTCCAAGTGTGGCCTTGCCAATGCCTTATACAACTTCAACAAGATGTCCCGATTCTATATTCAATGTTCTGACCAATGAAATCAAACATGCCGAATGCCTTCTTCAACATTCTGTCCACTTGTGACTCCACTTTCAAAAAGCTATGAATATGTACTCCTGCTTCACTTTGTTCTATAACTCTCCCTAACACTCTACTATTAACTGAGTAAGCCCTGCCCTGGTTCAATCTACCAAAATGCATCACATCACATTTGTCTAAATTAAACTCCATCTGCCATTTGTTAGCTCACTGGCCCAATTGATCAAGATCCTGTTGCAATTGGAGATATTTTGTTCATTGTCCACTATGCCACCAATCTTGGTGTGATCTGCAAATTTACTGAACATGCTCCCTATATTCTCATCCAAATATTCATATAAATGACAAATAACAGGGGCCCAGAACTGATCCCTGAGGCACACTGCAGATCGCAGCCTCCAGTTTGAAAAACAAATCTATAACCACTCTCTGTTAGGAAGCCAATTTTGTATCCATTTAGATATCTCATTCTGGATCATGTAAGACTTAACTTTATGCAACAACCTATCATGTGGTGCCTTGTCAAAGGCCTTCTAAAGTCCACGTAGACAATATCAACTGCACTGCCCTCATCTACCTTCTTGGTTACCTCTTCAAAATAATCAAAGAGATCCATCTGGCTGGCGTCCCTCTTTCTCCTCCCCATCAGAGAATGATCTGGCCTCCCTCCCCAGCCCACTTCCCCTTCTCCATGCCAGAAAACCATCTGGCCTCCCTCCTCCCCACCAGAGAATGTCTGGGCTTCCCTCCTCTACCACTCCCTCTACCAGAGATACATCTGATTCACCTCCATCCTCCCCCTCTCGCCAGAGAATGATCTGGCCTCCCTTCCTCCCCCAGTCTGAGTCAGAGAGCTTTTAGAAGCTCTGAACTTACCTCTTCAGCAACTGGAGCACCAGAAACAGACATTTAACGAGTATGTCTGTTTCACACCGAACCTGGACAGGCAAATGCGATGGTAAAGGGAGAAATGCTGGTAAAGTTAGGTGGGCAGTCCATTAATTCAATTTAAATACATGCAAATGTATGTAAATCACCATTGCGCCCATTTTGAATGCGGTTTGGATCGCAGCCATTTTCGGGGCCTTGATAAATTGGGCATCTGTGTGTACGCATGCGTGGTTCATGCTAATCACCTCACACCTGATTTTATCAAGTTTTTGCACACAAAAATGGGTGCGGCGCAATGATAAAATTGGTCCCATAATTTTAAGTTTTAAGTTAATTTATTAGTGTCACAAGTAGGCTCACAGTAACACTGCAATGGAATTACTATGAAAATCAGTCCCATGTCTGTTTGGGTACTCTAAGGGACTATTTAACATGGCCAGTGCTCCTAACCAGCACATCTTTCAGACCGTAGGAGGCAACCAGAGCACCAGATGAAATCCATACAGACACAGGGAGAATGTGCAGACTCCGTACATACAGTGACCTAAACTATGTCTCTGGCACTGTGAGGCAGCAGTGCTAACCATTGTACCAACATGCCAAAAGAAGAGGCATTGGCCTTTTGGTATTATCCTTAGTCTATTACTTCAAAAATTCAGCCAAAATTCTGGGGACATGGGTTTGAATCCTCCCACAGTAGATGGTGGAATTTGAATTCAGTAAAAAAATCTGGAATTAAGAATCATTTGACCATGATCAATTGTCAGAAAAACCCATCTGCACACTAATGTCCTTTAGGGAAAGAAATCTGCTATCCTTACCTGATCTGGCCTACATGTGACTCCAGGCCTAGAGCAATGTGATTGACTCTTAATTTTCCTCTAAGGACAACTGGAGATCAGCAATAAATGCTGGCTAGCCATCAAAGTCCATGTCCCACGTATGTGTAATAAAAATGAAGGGAGAGCAATATGTGGACAATTTGTTCCATATCTCAATGAAACTTCATTGAGAAGTGTAGGATCAGGACAGGTTTGGTGGGACCTTGGTTAAATAGAGAACAAGTGTAAGGAAACAAGTTTGATGGAATAACTTCATCAACTTTAAAAATTGACCAAATCTTACCTGCATGCTTTGCAAGGCCAAGAGACTTTTTGAAGTAAAGTAACCTGCTAAAAGCTGTGAGCTTGTTTTGCACTAATAAACATGAACCACTGGACTGTGACAGCAAATAACATGTTTGAGACTGTGGGATTTCTCTTGCTGTGAGGCACACTGTTACAAAGGGAGAGTTCAGCACAACAGACAACTACACTTCAAAGCTGTGTTGAGTCTTTCAGTCAAACTGGGCCTAATTAGGAGATGCTTTTTGGAATGCAAAAGTTAATTAACATGTAGGCCTCAGTGAATCACTTACCGTTATAACAGCTTGATAAGAAATGAGAATGGTTACGAATACCTCTAATAATAAATAATTGATAATATACAACATAAACAAGGAACTCCTGAAAGCTGTTTTGAAAGCTTTGTAAAAGAGGTTATAAGAGAATCATAAAACAGATTGTGGGCGATGGTACAGGATGAGATAAGACATAAAGCTTCTCGACTTTTTGGCTAAGATCAAGTGTAGTATCAACATGCTGTACTTGGTTGAAGTCATCAGGTTACATTTTAGCTTCATTTGAAGCAACTTTTAAAAGCGACATTTCAGCCTTTTGGCTAAGATGCAAATAAGATCAAGCCTTTGAGGAGGAGCTATGCCTACTCCAATCAGCTTGGATGATGTAGATCAAGCCCAAGGCAGGAGGTGAGAGCCCTGTCTTGTCAACTTGGATCAGGAAAGTCTCAACTTGTTGAGACTCTGAATTGGATTTGATTTGATTGGATTGGATTGGAATAAAGAATGAAAAAAAAACTGATTGATTATGGCTCCATAAATTCATGGAAGGTGAACTGTGTTTGAGTAATCTTTTAGGCCACAGTTTAAAGAAACAGCTCAATCTTTCTCTGGGTGTGTTCTATTCAGGGGAAACTCTTATATCACATTGGGGAGTTTTCAATGTGACAATTAAGATCACGCTGAAAAAAATTTTGTGAAAAGAATACATTTTATCACAGTCAGAAGAAAAGACTTGGCCAGCCATTTCTGTTATGATGGTTGACAATCAACAAATACTGATCATCCATTGATAATTTTATGTTAAGTTTCCTCTTGTAACATTATTACTGAATTGCTTGCATTATAATGCTTCTTTTAATAATTGCATTTAGATTCTGTGCTAACAGTTGGTTTGAGATACAGTAAAATCTTATTGATCAAACCTGTATTGCTGGTGAAATTTCCTATGAATCTCAAGTGAAAATCATAAACCTCTGCATTCCAATTGGGGGGCAAACTCAGTCACAGAATCCCTACAGTACAGAAGGAGGCCATTCGGGCCATCAAACCTGCACTATTAACAATCCTTGTAATCACACATAGTTACGCTGCTAATCCAGCTGACACCAAGGGGCAATTTGGTATGGACAATCAACTTAACCTGCACATCTTTGGACAGTGGGAGGAAATTGGAGCACCTAGAAGAAACCCACACAGACACAGGGAAAACGTACAAACTCACACAGACAGTCACCTGAGGCTGGAATTGAACCAGGTTCCTGGTGCTGTGAGACAGCAGCGCTAACCACTGTGCCACCATGCTGCCAATCACCTTTAAATCATTTAATACTGTTCCACTGAATTGAAAGTTTTCCTCACTTCAGCCAACTCTGCAAACGTTCTGTGTTAGAAATGTATATTTTATATGCAGGTTTGAATGAGGTAGCACAGTGGCTAGGGCTGCTGCCTCAAAGCACCAGGGACCCAGGTTTGATTCCCACCTTGGGTCACTTGGCTATGCAGAGTCTGCATGTTCTCCCCGTGCCTGCTTGGATTTCCTCCAGGTGTTCTGGTTTCCTCCCAGATTCCAAAAGATGCGCTAGTTAAATGCATTGACCATGCTAAATTCTCCCTCAGTGTACCTGAATAGGTGTCAAAGTGTGGCAATTAGGGGATTTTTACAGTAACGTCATTGCAGTGCTAATATAAGCCTACTTGTGATGCTAATAAATAAATGTCAAAAAACATTCAGAGTCCCATGTGATGGCTACGTGCTATCAAACTGAAAGAATAGTGGAGAAAGGGTGTGAAGGGAGGTTCTAGCTGTTGTGTCCCATATTGGACCCTACAACGGAATGGTAGCACAGTGGTTAGCACTGCTGCCTCACAGTGCCAGCAACCCGACTTTGATTCCCAGCTTGGGTCAAACGTCACTGTTTGAAGTTTGTACGTTCTCTTTGTGTCTGCATGGGTTTCCTATGGGTGCTCCAATTTCTTCCCATATCCATAGATGTGCAGGTGAGGTGGATTGGCCGTGCTAAATTGTCCCTTAGTGTCAGGGGACTAGATAGGGTAAATGCATGGTGTTATGGGGATAGGACTTGAGTGGGATTGTGGTTGGTACAGGCTTGATGGGCTGAATTGCCCCCTTCTTCATTGTAGGATTCTATGATTCTATGAACACAATAGGGAGTAGACAAAAGACACTTTTCAGACAGTGCCACAGGCGTGGAGCTAATTTTTTGAAAAGGCAATGCGTAAAGTATTAAGTTGGACCAAAGGAATTTAGGCGTTACATCAGTATTCAAATGAATTTTGGCTTTAGCCGCTTTTAGTCATCACAGCTCCTTTTGGAAAACCTATTGAAAATCTCCAGCCTGAATGTTTAACATCTCCTGCCACTCTAATTTTATCTGCTTCAAGACTAATCTCAACCAAATAGATAATGTGTGTAACCCACAATTACTGGAACAAGTAGTTACACTGGTTTCTCTAGGATACTGCAGCTGTAGTGGACACAACTGTTTTCAATGTCTCTCCTGAGTAAGTAAATATACAAACATCATGCTTGTAAATGACCCTTCCTTTTACATCGACAACTTATATCATTTCTGCACTGGCGAGTTCCTAGGGAGTGCCGTCCCTTATTATTGAAAACAAACTTCCTCCTCCAGTGCTGTACTCCCTCTCTCAGAACTTGCTGCACCCTCAAACAGCAATCCTCAAAGCACAAATATTTCACCTCGCTGAGCATGTCTTGTAATTCACTTACACCCTCCTCAGCGCAACTTTTTGACTGGGCCATCTCCTTAAGAAATTTTGATCTCAGTCACTAATATAGAAACACAGATAAAAACATAGAACTTAAATACTGGAGTAGGTCATCTGGTTCTTCAAGCCTGCACCACCATTCAATCTGATCGTGGTTGAACATGCACTTTCAGTATCCTATTCCTGCTTTCTCTACATATCCCTTGATCCCTTTAGTCACAAGGGCCACATCCAGTTCCCTCTTGAACATATCTAACAAACCCAACAGCTTTCTGTGGTTGAGCTCTGCACAACTTTCTGAGTGAAGATGTTCTCCCTTATTTCAGTCCTGAATGGCTATTTTTTTCTGTATTATGAGGCTGTTTATCCTGCAGACCAAACAATCTCTTGACATCGCCCCTAAAGCTCAGCAGAATTTGCAACGGTCCACTAACTCTTTCAACCTGACTACAAAACTGGAGGCTGCTTCCCCTGGCTCTTGAACTGTAGAATGAAATATATACCTCAACATGATAATAGATTGTTGAGGGTTGAAATGATTTTTGACAATTTGACTACCTGGTCAAAATGTGTTTGGAGCATCAGGTGACATAAAACTCCTCACCAGGTTGTAAATTTGTGGGCCACTGACTGTGAGTATTGTCATCTTTTGTTTTTCTTTGCTGTGATCTCATTAACCACAAAAAAGTAATGCAGCCTTTTTTATGTACTTTGCTTCTTTATAGTTTTGACGCTCACTCTCTTTGACCAAGCCAGTTCTGTATCCATCTAGTCAACACACCCCAGATCTAAGGAGAATACATTTTGTACCAGCTTGCAATGAGGGACCTTGTCAAATCCTTTACTGAAGTCCACATAGACAACATCCACTGCTTTTCCCTCATCAATCATTCTTTCACTTCCTCAAAAAATTCAATCAAGTTGGTGAGACATGATCTTCCCCGCACTAAACCATGCTGTCTCTCATGAAAAGTCCATTCATTTCCAAATGCGAATAAATCCAATCTCTCAGTATCATCCCCAACAGCTTCCTCATCACTGACATATACTCATTGGCCTATAATTATGTGGATTATCTTTCTTTCCCTTCTTAAACTTCTCCAGTCCCTGGAACATTGTCCTTGGCCAAAGTGGATGCAGAAATATCTCTTAAGATCCCAGCTATTTTCCTCCCTTGCCTCCTATAAAATGTTGGAATAGATCCTATCCAGCTTGGAGAGTTATTTACCTTTAATGCATTTCAAGACACCGAACATGGGCCTATGGGGGTAGGGCCTGAGTGGGGTCTTGATGAGGGAATGTGAAGGGGTGGGGCATGTTGGGGAATAACGGATGGGGACCCAATGGGGTGGTCCCAATGCTGGCTATCTACGTTGGGGAGGGGATAGGAAATCATGCTACCAATAAGGGGGAAGGGGGTGGGGTCCTGACATCTGTGGGGGAGGGAGGGGTATTTTAGTACACTGAGATCGGGGAGGAAGTAGGAAGCTCAAACAGGGAGTTATAGAGCTAAAAAACACCACAAAACGTCCTTGGTCAGCATAGTTAAGGAGAATCTCAAGGCATTTTATACACATATTAGCAGCACAATGGCAATGCCTACCTGGCAGTACCCAACTGGTGCTGCCAGTCTACCAGATGGGCACTGCCAGTCTGTCATGCAGGCACTGCAAGATCGGCACTGCCAGATGGAAACTGCCCAGCCATTTACTCAACTACCTGGGGGCTTCAATGGCCTCCAAGACACTCCAGCAACACCCCTCCCCCCATCCCACTGCTCCTGACATGGCCATCATGCCTGGTCTCTACTAGTGGAGACCAGTAGTGATTCTTGCCTGGATCGCATCATGTGCAAACGCTGGAAGATTCTGGGAACTGGAAGAATCTACTATCAAATGAGCTAGACATATTTAAATGACACTTTAAATATGCTGATTGACCTCACCCCTTTCTGGGCGGAGAACTGCTTTGCAGCAGTAGCAAGGGACTTGGACGATTGAAAACCATTTGTGTTGGGCATGAAATCCGTTTTTCAGTCTACACGCAATTTTCTGGGATTGTTGTGATCTGCGGTAGGTCCTGTGAGGCCAGAAAATTGCCCGTCTCTTTATAAGCTGGAGACTGAGCTGAGGTATTGTGACACAGCAAGGAGGGACAGAGTTATCTAGACACTTTGGGTGCAATTTTATGAGATTGATTCTAAGTATTTAGCTAGTGTGAAAATGGAAGAGTTCCTGATCCATTTTTTGGGTGAGTTTTCACACCCAATTTTATGCACTTAGTCATCGAAGAAGTGATGTATTGTTTCTAGCTGCTGCAGGCAGTGGGCTGGGCCAGTCTGCAGAGTTCTGATGGACAGTCTGACTGTCAGGTTCCTACTGCTGCAGGCAGCCTCAACATAGCCCCCATTGCAATTGCAGGGGCCTGTGGCCAATCGCAAGCCCTGCAATGCTTGGGCTTCTAGCCCCCAATGTCCCCCTGCCACTCTGGCTGATAGGGTACGCCTCCCCCAAGCAACTACAGAGTGACAGTGGTAGTATGTCCCCTCCATCCAATCCCATTGTAGAGTGTGCAGCATGCTTCCCCCCTATTGGGCTGATTTTCCATGACCTGATCCCCTTAGGCTCCACCCCCATAGTCACTGGCCCCGGCATCACACAATGGCAGTGCCAAGGTATTCATTGGGCATAGATGCCAGGCTGACAGTGCCAAGATGCAAGTGCCAAGTTGCCAGGCTGGCAGACACAGCTTAAGGGGGCACCCCCCCCTTGCCCTCAGCCTTCCCGGAAGGCCTCAATGACCCTGGTTCCACTAGCGAGGCCTACAGGACTCTTCCCATTCAAGGTGAGCAGATGTTTCCTTCGCTGGAGAGAACCTCTCCCAGCAAGGACATAAAGGCAAGTGAGGCAAGATGATTGAACACTGGGCTCACTATAATATATTTAAATAATTTATTCAGCTTTTTGTGTATCTGTTGGAAATACGGTTCTCATAAAATCGTGACAGCCGAGAAATCAGGCACGCTCCTCATTTCTTGGCTTTGCACAATTTTACCAGCTCATTCCACCCATCGGTGGGTAGGGCGAGCCAGTAAAATTCCCCCCTTCATTTCAGGACGTAGTTGCACCCCTTAGGATCGGGTCTTACTACATGATATAGATCCTTTTTTTGCAGGCACCAACGAGTCCTGAAATTAAGGCTAGTAATGCAAAGACTAAATATAAAAACAGAGACAAAGCTGTCAAGTTTCACTAAGCATTCAGCAGCAAAGTATATCCTAAACTCCTCACAACTCACAATGACAATGCCCTGGACCCAATTTATCCAACACTTGGATAACATCATAAAAAACATATACATTGTTCACCTGCCCAGACACTGAGTGTGAAATTGCATTGATGCTGTAATATTTCACGTCACTTAGATTTTAATTACCTTAATTGCTTGTTTGTCGGTGGGCATGCTGCTGGTTCCCTCATGTGACCACTGTTTTTAATATTATTTCAGTGACATTTGAATGTATTCCTGACATCCTCTCACACCTGCATTTACAGTGTAAGATTCAGGTCTTGGAAGTTTCACTGTTCCTGCATCCCTTTCTGCCAGAGCAAAAAATAAATTTGAGTAGGCTATGGAAAGAGAGAAAATTCCACCTTATTCTTCAATTAACATCTCAAAAGATTCGATTATCTGGTCATTATCACATTGCTTACTTGTTGTTGCCATGTTTCCTACTTCACAGTGGTGACTATATTTTAAAGTTCTTCACTGGCTGTAAAGCATTTTGAGGTATTTGTTGGTTGTGGAAAGAAGTATTTCAATGCAAGTCTTTTTCAAATTCTGTAATCCTTGCAACAGATTTTAGAGATGAACTCCTACAGCCTGGTGTTGGAAACCTGAAAACATTTTCCCCAGGATTACAGTCAATCTCAGTTGCTTGCTAGCATCTCTGTGAAGGTAAATGATTCTCTCGGTGCAAAGAGAATGCTTTTCCAATTTCACCACCTTCTTCTCAGTTGTGCTTCACGCATCACCCAAGAAATTGACCTTGGATAAACTTTGCAGCATGCAGTGCTGGCTGAAATTTCTGTGACATGCACCTGGAGGGACCCATTAGCTCTTCATGGGTTAGACTTGCCCATTAATAAGACATTTACAGAATATGTTGGAGAAAATATTTTGCTACAACGTAAATACAGCAGCCCTTGAAAGATAGCTGGTGTGATGTATCCAGGGATTCTCAGTTTGTGTAATAGTTGGGAGTGTGAACGGATACTATCTGGTACCTATAAACACTGCACAGGAAAATGCTTTCCTGTGATACTCCCTGACCAGAGAAGGACATCGTAGGGGCAATGCTCGCACCTCACTGCGCCTGGCACAGACTATGCCAATTCCAGAGAATAATGTGAAGCCTAAAAATCCATTTTGCATCCAGCGCCAAGCAGTTTGTGAGTCTCCTGACCCCTTTCTAATGGCATGAAGTAGATTGCACCCGAGAAAGGGCGCGAGGTCAATTAGCATATTTAAAGTGGTATTTGAATATGCATAGTCTGTTCAAATCCTAGTGCACAGAACTCTCCAGCCTTTGGGGAAGATAGGATAATGGTGAGAATCACTGCTAGTCTCCACTAAGTGCGATGGTCATGCTGGAGGGTTCAGAGGTCCAGTGAAACACTCGGGTGGGCAGTGCCCATTAGGCAGAGCCCTGGGCAATGACCACCAGATTCCCTGCAGTGACCAATAAGCACCTTAACAATGGCTAACAGGCACCCTGAGTGTGTGCCAGTTGGGTGCTGCCAGAATGCTGGGCTAGAGCGCGGGGGTTGGGGGGGGGGGGAAGGGGCTCCCTGAGTGGGTGTTATGCAGGGTGGTGGAGTCATGTAGCATTGGATCATGTCAGGGGTCATAATGGGGGCAGGATGGCACTTCAAGGCCTAAGCAGGGGTATCAGTCGAGAGAACTCCGATGTCTCAATGCCAGCAAGCTGTGTTGAGGAAGGGGTGAGGGAACATCCTGCTGGGAGGTGGGTCCCAATGTCCATGGCAGAAGGGAGCGAGTCTCAAATTGCACTGTAAGATTGGGACACCCTTGCAAAATAGCATATGACTGCTCTAAAGCGAGCTCATTGGCTTATTTAGGCCACATCCCCTATCCCCCTTATCAGCATGCAGCTCCAAACTCTCCAAAAGAGTGAGTGAGTGTGGAAGAATTGCGTGCGGGGCGTGCCTGAGAGATTGGCGTGGATCAGTCTATTATCCTCATTGTTATGACTCTTAGAATTCTGCCCTGTGAGTCTCTATTCCTTCATCAAATGCAGTGAAAATGTATATTGTGACTGTGCCACCTCCATTCTCATTCCTTCTGCTTCCTTTGTGTTCAGCCTTTGTCCCTCAAAATAATCTTACCCCGACACACCGGCTGACAGTGAATACCGACAGAACCTCTTGGAGTATGCAAGAGGTTCTGTTGGACAGGATGTCAACGGGGTGCCATTTCCTCTCAGCTGATGAAGGAATGGATATGAAACAAGGGACATGATGGAAGATGCACACAGCAAATGACATTCTACAGCAGGAAGGAAACAAGGTACTGCAGTGTGCATCCGTAACCAGAAATGGATCATAAACATGAGGTGTCCTTTCACCTGGATGCTGTTCCCCACCCAATGTGAGCACTGAACCTTTGTCAGAAATATAGTCAATGTCTGTGCACTGTGCCATGCATATTAACAAACTCTGCCACCTGCTGCCATGGCCTTTTGGCCATTGCTTTTGTGCTTTTGAACTGAAGCATGACTAAAGGGCATCCCTCCTGCGACTCCTTTCCCACAGCACACTTTCATTGCTCTCATCCTCAAAGGGCCGGTGCCCTACTTCCTCAGATGCTGTGACTAGAACTGGGCACACAGTTGTAATAACAATAAAAAGTATTCCTCTGATGTCAATTAATCAGAAAAATCAACATTCCAGACTTTCCTTCTGCCCTGTGATCACAGAAATTGTGACACGGGTCATCAGTGTGTGAAGCTAACTCTGCCAATTTAATACGACAAACATCATTGTGACACAGTTGGCATATGCTGGAGCTCCCTGGGCAGGTATTCATATTCCCATGAATTTTATTCACACAAAAGGAAGATGCCAGGACTGGTAAAATTGTGCCTTCTCAGTAACAACCTTATCACATAACACAGAAGAGGTATGAGGTGAAGATGCCAGTGTTGGACTGGGGTTGGCACATTAAGAAGTCTCACAATACCAGGTTAAGGTCCAACGGGTTTATTTGGAATTACGAGCTTTCGGAGCACTGCTCCTTCATCAGATGAGTGGTTGAAGGAACAGTTCTCCAAAAGCTTGTGATTCTAAATAAACCCATTGGATTTTAACCTGGTGTTGTGAGACTCTTCCAAAAGAGGAAGGTAAACAAATATTGAGCAACAAACACAAGCTATGTAAGCAGCTTATAACTTCTAATTGATGTGAGCTATAATTACAACAAGTAAAATGATCTGCATTCACAAGTTAGCACTTTAGCAGAAATCCTGAAGGAATAGGCCAGATTGTCTCTAAATATTGCAACTCATTCTGGACTCTAAAATGCTGATGAACAATGGCACTGGAGAGCTTCCAATATTTAAGAACATTGGCAATAGGAGCAGGAAAATCTTCTCATTAACTGGATAGTTATTCAATAAAATTATGGTTAATCCTTCAGCTTAATTCCTGCTCTAAATCCATAGCCCTCAGTTTCCGGACTACCCAACTATCTGTCCATCTCAGCCTTGACTATACTCAAAGAATGAGCCTGTGGAGCTCATTTGGTGGAAAGAATTCCCAAGATTTAAAACCCTCTGAGTTAAGAAGTTTCTTCTCATCTCAGTTCTAAAGAGACTGATCTAATCCTGAGGCCATAATGCATTCTGGGGAAACAGCCATTCAACATTTTCCCCACCATGTCCTCTGTAAGTTACTGGGCAATTCTCCCCAAAAAATTTGAAGGGCTGAATTCATGTAAAAACTGGAGTAAATTACCCTGGTTTTTCAGTGGGATTTTCGAAATGCATCTCCCTTCACTCTGTGTACTGCAGAATGCACCAGTGTGCCTCACTCCAAAAATCAGTGGGCGAGGGCTATTCCCACTGGTGAGGCCAGCAGCATAGCACTGAGTGAGCCACTACGCACACGTCGATCTGTCAACACCCAGATCAGCGCATGTACAGCAGCTCCTCAATACTGACCTCCTGATCGCTGGCCAGCCCATTGATCCTTACATGACTGGCCATGTGACCTCCTCCCATGGCCCAATCGCTGGCTCCGAGCATGCCCGGGCCAGCCACGACCACCCCCTCAACCCACCTCGATGTGCCTAGAAGCACCCTCTACTCCGGTACCCCACCCTCTAGGGGGACTTGAAGACCTCTCCCCCTCTTTACTCCAGTGTTGTTGTGCTACCAGCTTCCCGCAAGTAGGAGGCTGTACTAAACTCCGCTGGAATGAACGATTGATTTCCAACATGGGGCTGACATACTGGGAATTCGGCTGCTTGAGATTTACAGAGGCTGTGGTACCCAGTGGACAGCCCATGTAATGGATTCTGCTAGAGATTCCCGACCTGCTGTGCTACAAAACCAATGAAGCGGGCTGGGAGAATTACCCGCCTTAATCTTTCCATAAGATCACTTTTTTTAAGTTCTAGAGAATCCTACTGAATTCTTGGGACTTCACTGAGAATTGCATAAATTGTGCATGAGATTGATGTGTTTCTCTTTTAACCTACAGGTACTTCGGTCCGCCTTGTTGTCCAACAAGGGGCATACACGCGATGGGTCATGAGAGGGCTGCTCTTGGATTTTTCGAGAGTATCCTAGTTCTTCACGTCGTTAGTGTACGCTTGACCTGGACAGTTGATGGGCAACACGACAGCTCAGTGACTATCGCTGTGCTGTGAAGATACATGGATTTGAGCCTGTGTCTTTGGGGGTTTACACATTCTCCCCGTGCTTGCATGGGTTTTCTCCGGGGGGTCCAGTTTCCTCCCACACCCCAAAGATGTGCTGTTAGGCTGACTGGCAAAACAAATTCTCCTTAAATTGTCTCCAAATTTGGTTCCATTGCAGATTTCTACACCAATGCAGATTTCTATAAACATAGACAGGGATCACGGGTGGAAGTGGGAACGTCGAGGTGGCAGCGCAGACTCATTGGGCTGAAGGGCCTGTTTCCCATGCTGTTTTGTTCTTTGTTCTTTAAATTGTAGGACTGTCCTCTCAATTATCAGGGTCAAACCTATTGCATCTCGACTAAGGCAAACAAAACTGTGACAGCTCCTATATAATTGCAGCAAGAGTTCTTTACAATTATATTTCAAACCTTGTGCACTAACGGTGCACAATCACCGTAAAATCCCCTCTTTGCTTACTTTTCTTCCGCTCTCTGCCGCTCATCTCTTCTCCCTGTCCTCCCCCATGTCTTCATCTATCACAGTTTACCCCCTGATTTCAGCTTCTCTGCCATTTGTTCATTCACACCATCTATTCTCTCTATGGACTGCTGTTAGCAGCTTTTCCTCTTGTTTTTTTTGTGTGGTGATGGCTCATCTTCCATTCCCTGCACTATAAATAATCTCCCATTTTCTATGCCATTCAGCCTTGACAAAGGCTCATCTGGACTCAAACGTTTTTCTCTCCTAATAAACGTTGTTAGACTGGCTGAGATTTTCCAGCATTTTCTCTTTTGATATTTTCCTTTCTAATTGTTTGCCGTATCTCCATGTTAACTTTCTTTGATTCATGTAGAAGATCATAGAAGAATACTTACATTAGCTAGGTTCTCACATTTTTAAAATATATTTTACTTTTCTATTTTGCTACTAAATATGTTTGTCCTTAAATGTATAGCACTGGTGAAAGCCCATTATACAATCTAGCTGACAATTTGTTTAATAACAGGTCAAGAATGATAATAAACAAAAGTTAGCAGTTTACATTCTCTCCATTAATGGTCAGAAGCATTAAATCTGTTGCAATTCAGTTTATTAATTTACAGAGCTGTATTTGAAAAGGTATGCAATAATTATGATTTTAATAGTTCACGATTTTTAAAATTTTACGTTTATTTATTAGTGTTACAAGTAGGTTTACATTAACACTGCAATTAGGTTACTGTGAAAACCCCCGAGTCACCACACTCTGATGCCTTTTCAGGTACACTGAGAGATAATTTAGCATAGCTAATGCACCTAACCAGCACGTCATTCAGACTATGGAAGGAAAGTGGAGCACCCGGGGGAAACCCATGCAGACATGGGGAGAACATGCAAACAGTGACCCAAACCAGGAATCGAGCCCAGGCCCCTAACACTCTGAGGCAACAGTGCTAACCACTGTGCCACTGCTCATGAAAGTGAATAACTATGGCCATTATTTTACAAAATCAGGAGAAACTATAGCTACTGCAATCAACATTGATGAATACTCTCAACCTGTACCAATAACCCACAGTATTGCTATCATATTGTTTATATACGGTTGTAATAAATAGTGACTCATTTTTTATTCTTTCACAGGTCATGAGTGGCACTTGCTAGGCTGGCATTTATTGCTACATCTTATTGCCCTTGGGAAGGTTATGGTGGGCTAATTTCTTGACTACAGACCTCCTGCTCTGACCAAGACCGCAAAAAACTGCAGACAGTGTGAACAAAGCTCAGTCCATCATGCAAACCAGCCTCCTACCCATTGACTCTGTCTGCACTTCCCACTGCCTCGGCAAAATAGCCAGCATAAGGATACCAGGCATTTTGGACACACTCTCTTCCGCCTTCTTCCATCGGGAAAAAGATACAAGAATCTGAGGTCATGTACCAACCGACTCAAAAACAGCTTCTTCCCTGCTGCCATCAGACTTTTGAATGGATCTACCGCACATTAAGTTGATCTTTCTCTATACCCTAGCTATGACTGTAACAATACATTCTGCATTCTCTCATTTCTTTCTCTAAGAATGGTATGCTTTGTCTGCATAGAGCATAAGAAATAATACTTTTCACTGTATACCAATTCATGTGACAATAATAAATCAAATCAAGCCAAAATCTTGAACCACTGCAGTCCATATGATGTAAGTACACAGTGCTGCCAGGAAGGGATATAAAGTTTATTTATTTATTAGTCACAAGTGGGCCGACATTGACACTGAAATAAAATTACTGTGAAAATCCCCTAGTCACCAAATGACAGCGCCTGTTCGGATACGCTGTGAGGGAGAATTTAGTATGGTCAATGCATCTAACCAGCATGTCAAACTGTTCCAACTATGGGAAAACTTGAGTACCCAGAGAAAACCCACACAGACATGGAGAAAATATGTAGATGCCACACAGCCAGTGATCCAAGTTGAGAATCAAACCCAAGTCCCCAGCACTGTGAGGCAGCAGTGCTAACCACTGTGCCACTGCACCATCCTCAGATAAGCAGCGGTTAGCTTTACAGTTTAAATAAACAGAGAAGCAGGGTTGGTTGCATTATTTCACTTTTGCCAGACAGCAATTATAATTACCACTATTATAAATTTGACTCATTCTTTCCCCCTCAGGCGCGAGCCAATTATCAAGGACTAGCTGAAAAATGGAAACATTATATTCTAAAACAAGTTAATTATTTTAATTCCAATTAGACATAATAGCTTCAAGTTTAATTTACAGTGCATTACCATTTATAGTTGAAGCATACAAAGCAGCTCCTAAAGGAAAATATGAACTTAATTATTTAAGAAATTTATCATTTTTGTTCTGCGCTCCCCCTTACAGAGTCCACTTTCTCTTATTTATTGAAAGACAACACAAGCATCAGTGAAGATTGATGTCAATTAATATGATGTGGTGGTTGAATTACTAATAAGCATATTTACAGCGGGAGGTTGTTAAGCAGAAGAAAGTAGCATGAAATTCTGAAAGTTCTTGAGTAGTAGGAGACATTTGTAAAAGCTTAGCATGGTAAGTCTACAGATGCCACATAGTCTAGAATGATCAGGGGTTCCCAAAATGTGGGTCGTGACGGAGGAGCAATAGGGGTCACAAGACCTGAGGCAGCGATGGAGTGGAGATTCAGATTTGACTGCCATGCAATTTATCCCAAGGCCTCTTTAAATATGCACAATCTGTGAGCTTGGCCTCATGGCTGACATCAACAGAGCCTGACTAATGATAAATGGTTTGCATTGGGTTTTTTTGTGCCTGTATCTGTGATGTTTCAACTCCTGTCCCACTCAGCAAACAACCTCTCACCTCCTGTCCCATTCCAAGGATCAAATAATTGAAGCCACATCAAGTGTGAGCCATGGAAACCGGATTGCTGTTGAAAAAGGTGTTAGGGGAGCATTGGCCTAGATTATCCATGAGCTATGAAAGTAGTGATGTTAATAAGCCTTCTTTAGTACAACTGAGTGTTTTGCTAGACTATTTTGAGGCAAAGAGTTAAAAACATATTGCTGAGTCATACATACGTCAGACTGGGTAAGGGCAGCAGAATTCCTTCCCTAAAACACAACAGTGAACCTGATGGGTTTTTATACAATTCAATCATTTCACCATTAGTCATATTCGTTTTACTTTCCAGGGTGACTTAATTAAATTTGAGTTCCCAGCTGTTGTGGTGGAATTTCAACTTGTATCTAGATCATTAATCCAGGCCGCTGACTTGCTTGTTTAATAATTTATCTAGTGTGCTAGGGTGGCCCCTATTGCTCACACATGTCACTCAATCAATGAAAGCAAAAACTATCTTAACAGTTTGCAGATAAGTGCCCAAGATAATATTGAGAATGGAAGGGCAAATAACTGCCCAGCAGAATTGTTGTATGGGTAGGCAATGTAGTGTGAGGTAAAACATAGTTAAAATGACTGAATGCAGGCACTACTGATCAAAATATGGCTGACTCAAAGATCACAGAAAACATCCTTTCTGGGTCTATCACAGCTTGATATGTCTTCTCTGACCAAGACCGCAAAAAACTACAAAGAATTGTGAACATAGCACAGTCTACCGTACAAATCAATTCAGTCTGTCTACACTTCCCAGAGCCTCGGAAACACAGCCAGCATGATCAAGGACCCCAGACCCCGAATGAACTTCTTCCAACTTCTTCCTGCTCTCCATGAACTTATTGTTTATCTTTAGTGAAGATTCCAATCAAGAGAATATGTATAAATGTATACATGTGAAGGAGCTGGTCCATGGACTGCTCATCTGTGTTAACGGCTGCTTGCTGAGATTCTGATGGGACCAAGTCTCTCGAACAGCAAAGGCAAACGTGAGAATTCTCCTGCTACAGTGAATGGAGATTTGGCTGTGTGCAAAATTCTATTCCCTCGCTGGCAACGGGAGCAGGGTGCGAATGACTGGAAAATTCTCACCTTTGCCTTTGCAGTATTACGTTGGAGAGACTTGATCTCATCAGACTCTTAGCAAGCGGCCATTAATACTGATGAGCAGTCAATGACTGGTTCCTTCCAGGCATATGCATTTATATATATCCTTTTAATTTGAATATTCCCCAAAGACACAAAAAGTTCACAGGAAAAGAAATCACAGTCTGAGATCATTTACCAACTGATTGAAGAACAGCTTTTTCGTTGCTGCCATCAGACTTTTGAATAGACCTACCATATGTTAAGCTGATATTTCTCTATACCCTAGCTATGACTGTAACACTATATTCTGCACCCTCTCCTTTCCTTTTCCCTTGTGTACTCTATGAATGGTATGTTTTGTCTGCATACCACACAAGAAACAATATTGTTCACTGTATGCTATTACATGTGACAATAATAAATCAAATCAAACAAGTGAAATCAGAAGACTCCCAGATGGTGGTCACACCTTCCCAGCTATTCACACCAGTGAGATTCTCTGGTCCTGCTTCAGTGAACGGAGATTTGGCTGTGCGCTAAATTCTGTGCCCTCACTGACAGCAGAGAATTCTCACCTTTGCCTTTGCAATTTCACAGTTTGAGAGATTTGGTCCCATCAGAATCTTAGCAAGCAACCCTGATGCAACCCGCAAGCAGGTCAATACCGATGAGCAGTCAATGGACTGGTTCCTTCCACATGTATGCATTTATATATATTCTCTTGATTGGAATCTTCACCAAAGGCAAACAATAAATCCGCAGAGAACAGTTGGATTTTCAAAATGAAAATAACCTTAAAAAATATTTGAGCTAGTCATCAGTGAAGGCTCCACAGCACAATAGTGTGCTTGAAGTTAGTCAACTTCAGAGAAAGGTGCCAGTGATTGCATTAATTAAAATAAATTGTGATAGTTTTTTTTCTCTAAAGATGCAATCAATAAATATATTTCTTAAACGAATTGAAGTTGGTTTAATTAGTTTGCAGTTTAATACATAAGCACAACATTTAGCTGTAGACATGAAAAATTCAAATTGTCACTGCAGCATAATTAATTAACTCTTATAAAATGTCTTTTCTAGTTTGGCACTTGAAGGATGAAAATATCATATTTATGTTAGTTTGCAATCTGATGGGATTGGTGATCAGCGAGTTTAGCAACTAAACCAACTATTTATTGTAACAAATAAACTATGCACAGACTGCAAGAATTGTGTTCCTTAATACTTTGGCTCCAGTTTTAGACTGACTGGGGAAACCTAGACTCATTCCTAGGATTCACACCCTGAGCCTCTTTGGCTGGTCAGGCAGCATGATCCTCCCTCACCCCCACTTCCTCCTGCCCCCCACCACCCACCCCCTCACCCCCACCCCCCACCAAAACTTTACCCTTAAGAGTGGCACAGAACTATATTCGTCCTGTATTTCATTTGCTTTGAAAAAATATAGCAAGCATTCAATGATTTAAGCCCATTCTTCTGAATTATGGTCAAAGGGCTCTTATTTTTGGAATGGAGTCATTTCTGTCATTTTGTCCACGTTTTACTCTCATTACATTGAGGCATTGTTGTAAATTACTGACTTTTAAATGGACCTGGCTTCAGCGACTTGCTCAAGAGGCTCGCTCTGTCTTTCTTCATGGCAGTTTGAAGACGATCCCACTGATCCCCATCACCAATGTATCATCTCAAGGGATTGGTGACCACCAAGTTCAGTAGCTAAACAAACCATTTATTGTAGTGAATAAACTATGTATAGAATGCAAGAAATTGCTCCTGATTACTTTGACTTCAGTCTCATATTGACTGGGAAAGCCCATGCCCAGCTTTAGGATTCATGTGCCTCAGCCTATTTGACCAATTGGGTGACATGACCACATGAGTTCCCCCTTCTCCTCTCCACAAAACCTTGTCCTTAACAGCGGCTCTACTGCATAATTAAAAGTATTTACTCGATAAATATCAATAAAATAGTGTATTCATAAAGGTAAAGTCCTCAGAAGATGCACAGCTCACTTTGGAGAATTGCTATCATAGAATCATAAAAATCCTGTAATGCAAAAGGAAGACATTTAGCTTATTGAGCCTGCACCAACACGAATCTCACCCAGGCCCTATACCTGAACCTCACGTATTTACCCTGCAAATCCCCCTGACACTAAGTGTCAATTTAAAATTAAAGTATTTAGAAAGAAGAAACATAAACATTATGCATTAAATGTAATATATGCAATCATGTAAACAGTGACCTAAAATATATATTTTATAAATTAATTGATGTGAAGTGATCATCACTGGCTAGGCCAGCATTTATTGCGGATCCCTAATTTCCCTTGAGAAGTTAGTTGCGAGTTTCCATCTTGAATGACTACAAGCCATAATGGTAGGAAAGAAGGAATTCTAGGATATTGATCCAGTGATAGTGAAGAGATGGCTATGTAATTTCAAGCCAGGATTAGCTGTGTTTTGGATGGGAAGTTGCAGGTAATTGTATCCCCATTCATCTACTGTGTTTATTCTTCTAGGTCTTAGAAGAATAAACACAGTTTGCAAGTTTGGAATGTGCTGTTGAATTGAGTGAGTTGTAGGTGGGAGAAAAGAAAATGTTTCCGATGGTGGATGGGATGTCCAGTAAGCAGGCTCCCATGTTATGAAAAATGCACAGCTTCTTCCATGTTGATGGAACTGCGTTCATCCAGGCAAGGGGAAAGCATTCCATCATATTGCTGACTTGTACCCTGGAGATTGCAAACAGAATGGGGAGTCAGAAGATGAGTTACAACAGAATTCCCACTCCTGTTTTTATAGCCATAGTATTTATATGGCTGGCAAAGTCAGGTTGCTGGTCAATGCCCCAAGATGTTGATAACGTGGGTTTCAGCAATGGTAGCTTCATTGAACATGAACAGGGAAATGCTTAGATTCTCTCTCTCATTGAAGATTGCCATTACTTGACAGTTGGTGTGGCTCAAATATTACTTGCCATTTATCAGCTCAAATTTGAATGCTGTATGCCAGTATGAACTGCTTATTATCTGCAGAATTATGAATGTGCAACATTCCCATTTTTAATCTTATAATGGAGGAAGATCATTGATGAAACAATTAAAACATTTGGACTTTTCAAATGAAATCAAAATCAAAATAACCTAGAATACTATCTTGAGGATTTTTTTAAAAAATCATTAATGGGATTGATCACTGAGCTAGCATTTATTTTGTATTTCAGAGGATAACAACATAGTGCTGAGCAAGTCACTGCACATGCATTGATCTGTCAGTGCCGAGATTGGCGCACATACAGTAGCACTGCAGGGGGGAGGGGGGTGCTGGTTTGTGACTGCTGGTGGATGGGTCGGGGGGCAGAGCTCTGCGCCAATTTGTGATTTGTCGGTGCCAAGATTGGCACATGCACAGTGGCCCCCGTCTGCCAGCCTCCCGCTCGTTGGCCAGCCCCCGTGACCATCCTCTGGACTCCCAGTCTGCCTCAATCTCCCACACCCCAAACCTGAATCCCTAACCATACCCCCCCACCCAAAGCAGGCTACCCCTCAATCCTGATGGCCAGCCTCAGTTGCTGGCCTCCCTCTCCCACCAATCCAAACTGTAGAGTAGCAACAGGAACCCCCATTCACACAGGTTGCCACACCCCTCCCACCATTCTAACTCTCCCCCCAAAGGCGCCCACCCTTCAGGCCCCACTATTATTAGGTCCTACCTTCTTTGCACTGGTCACTGCCTCATGGGCTGTGCCAAGATGGCCCCTGATCATTGGCACTTTGCTCCTAAGGTAGTGGAAGGTGGCCCAAGCTAGCACTGCCTAGGTGGCAATGTCCAGGGGTCATACTTCAGATCCTGATCCTTTAGTAGGGATTGATTGTAGCCTCTCACCCCCTTCATTCTGGTGGAATCAGGCTGGCAGTTCCCCTCAAGTGGAGAGCTATAGTAATCCCCTCTGGAGTGAACCACTCCTGGTGGTGTGTGGAGAAGCTTGGAGATTTCAGTCTCTGGCCTGTTAATAGAATTGAAATTGCATGTCAATAAGCGGCTACATATACTATGCAACTCTGTGCCAATTTCCAGCATGCAGCTGATGGCGCTGGGGATATCGGATGCAGGGAGATGTGTGGAGACCCAGACTCGCAATGTGAATTGCATGAATCGGTTGTCGACAGAGATCCCAGCCTGCTGTGCCGCATTTTCAGATGGGAGAATCGCCCCATGAAGTCTTCTCTGCTCATTAGTTGTTTAGTTATTCACTACCATTCATGACCTGACATGGTAATACTGCAAAACATTTGCTTCATTTACTGGTTGTGCCTAAATCTATCGATAATACGCTGCTTACAATACTCAGCATGCATTTAATCCTGTGTTGTAGCTTCACCCAACTGGCACTTCATGTTTAGCCTGGTCCTGCTGTCCTGATGGGTAAAGGTAGAGTGTGAGATATGCTGGGCCATGCTGGGCCACACAAGGAAATGGAGTGTGCTCTCAATGGGAACTTGGGACATTGTTTCCACAAGAACTGCGCAATGATCACTCCTATCATAACTGTCATCTATGGTAGAAAAATAAGCAAGGATGAAGTCAGGTGTTTTTTTCCATTTTGTTAATTCTCTCACCATTTACAACAGGCCACTTTCACAAAGCTATGTTGATTCTGCCTGATTGTGTTGTAATTTTTGAACATCCTTCTTTTGCCCCCTCAATAATGGAGTCTAGCACTTTCCCCATGACTGGAAACCCCAGAGGCTAACTAACCTGTGGCTTAATGTTTTCTGTCTCCTTTTTTTGAATGGAGTTTTTACATTTAATTATTTCCAACCTGCTGGGAAAGTGGAACAAGTGCTGGGAAACTATTTATGTGCAACTCCCCATTGATTGCAGCAGTTAAGTGCGGGATGGGTGAATCAGAGGGAAAATGCCGTGGGAGCAACATGATTCTCACGGGCATAAGAATTGTTATAATGAGGCATCGATCCAAAAACATGCTGGTGCCATCAGCCGGAATCACACCGTTTTTCATGCCGTAACTAACCCCTTGGCATTTTTTGGTAAGATTTTGCCCATTCTCTTCTCCTGGGACAAGTGCATATCTGTTATCATACCAAGCTCTCAACCAGTGTGTTTATTGGTCTCAAGCAACTCATTGAATTAGGTTGTCCTGATCACCTCCAAGATGGTACAATCGAACACTCTTATCTGCTGAGCTCCTCAATGTCAACCACTGTGACCACCTGAAGTAGGCAATGCCAGCATCTCTACATCATGACCACTTGAAGTGCTAGGAGTGGATGTTCAGTAATCTTCCAACTCACAAGCTTCAGATAAAGTGAACCATTTTACAGGAGCATGAGAACAGGAAAATGTACACAGAAGATAGTCACTGAGGCATTGCAATTATCCGTTGTTAGTTTTGTGGAATCATGAGAGGAAGACAAACATTAATTTTCCATTACATGTATCTCTGAATCAAATTTCACACTCATGACGCTGAAGAAGTTTTACACTTTGAAAATACTAATATGATAGATTTAAGGATCTTGGAGAAATGGCGAGAGGGACTTTGATGCATTTAGTAAGATGCTTTAAGACAGTTAAAGGGTGCCCATACAACTCTAGTCTGTAAAAGATCTTTGGAAAAAGTACAGAAAAATAGCATTGTAGGTAAACTAGAACAAAAGTTATCTGATTCCTCCATCATGATTGCTTTTAGCATTGGTGTTGGTTCATCTTCATTCATGCATTTCATTTATTTTTACGGATTTCGCATTTTGATGAGTTTTCTCTCCTTTGGAATAATATTGCCTCAGAGATACATTTAACAGATCTGGATCTGTGAAGATATAAAAGTATTTTTTCTAGTAAATATAAGCTAGAAACATATACAAGTGACTGTCGCAAACAGAGAGGCTTAATGCTTCCAAATGCAGTAAAATGGAATGAACACAGATTCTTTATGGGTTACTATGAGGGCCAAATTACATTTTTCCTTTGTTTATATTTTTCCATAAAATGAGGCATACGACATTTCAATTTGATGCTAAATTTGATGCAGTTCATGGTGAAAAATGTGCCTCCTTTACAATTCAATGCAGAATCGTAGAATTATACAATGGATACGCCAGAGAAGAAGGTAATTTGGCCTGCCCTGTAAATTCTAGTTCTCTGCAAAACCAACTCATTTTATAGAATCATAGGAATCCTACAGTACAGGAAGAGGCCATTCAGCCCATTGAGTCATGTACTAACTACAATTCCAAACAGGCCCTACTCCCTTATTCCTACATATTTTACCCACTAACCTAAGCATCACAGGACACTAAAGGGCAATTTCATTTTGGTCAATCAACCTAACCTGCACATCTTTGGACTGTGGGAGGAAACTGGAGCACCCAGAGGAAACCCATGCAGACACGGAGAGAATGAGCAAGCTCCACCCAGACAGCAGTCCAATCCAGGAATCGAACTCAGGTCCCTGGAGCTGTTAAGCAATAGTGCTAACCACTGTGCTACCGTGCCACCCATTCCTCACTTACGTGCTTTTTTACTTTAGCAAACTTTGCATAATCTGATGATTATTTAGTTCTCTTTTTGAACCCTCAATTGATTCTGCTTCCACCGCAATTTCAGACTGCACAGATTCAGTTCTCACCATTCGCTGCATAAATTAAAGTTTTTTTTTCTCTCATGTCGCAGTTGACAATCACTCAATATTGTTGGTTCTGGAACCTTCAACATATAGGCACAGTTTTTCCTTGTCTTCTCTGTCCAGAACCAAACACCCCCCACCAACACCACCCCTCCTCCCTGCCATAGAACACCACTATAATTTTGAACACTTCAATCAAATCTTCTTTTAAGCATTTCTTCTCCAATGACAAAACCTTAAGATTATTTTAATTTTAAAGTTTATTTACTTATAAGTTGCAAGTTGGTAAAGTTCCTCATCCCTCGAACCATTTTTTTTGAATTTTTCCCAATTTTTCCCAACGTGTCACCTCTTTCCTAAGTTGTGCTGCTGAGTTTGATGTGCAATATTTCACATGGGGTCAAACCAATGTTGCATTCAGGTTACCATAACATACTTGCTTTTGTACTCTATGTCTCTTATTCATGAGGCCTACAAAAACGTTATTAACCACTATCTCAAGCTGCCTTGTCACCTTCAAAGATTTGTACACATTTACCCCTAAATCCCTCTGCTTCTGCATCCCTTTTAGAATTGTACCTTTTATTTTGAATTGTCTCTCTTGATTTTTCACTTGCTTGCTTATTCCCCAGTCCTCTTTAAGTCCTTTTGAAAATTAGCACTATTTTTCTCAAAGTCCAAAACATCTCTGAGTTTTTGGAATTCGGAGTCATAGAATGTTAGAGTTTACAGCATGGAAACAGGCCTTTCGGCCCAACTTGTCCGTGCTGCCTTTATTTATAAACCTCTCAGCTAGTCCCAGTTGCCCATATTTGACCACATCCCTTGTTACCCATCTTACCCATGTAACTGTCTAAATGTTTTTCAAAAGACAAAATTGTTCCCACCTCTACTACTACATCTGGCAGCTTGTTCCAGATACTCACCACCCTCTGCATGAAAAAAATGCCCCTCTGGACACTTTTGTATCCCTCCCCTCTCACCTTAAAACTACGCCCTCTAATTTTAGACATCCTTACCTTTGGGAAAATATTTTGACTATCTAGCTGATCTATGCCCCTCATTATTTTATAGATCTCTATAAGATTACCCCTCAGCCTCCTACACTCCAGATAAAAAGTCCCAGTCTTTACAGCCTCTCTTTATTATTCAAACCATCAAGTCCTGGTAGCATCCTAGTTAATCTTTTCTGCAATCTTTCTAGTTTAATAATATCCCTTCTATAATAGTGACCAGAACCGGACACAGTATTCTGAGTGTGGCCTTACCAATGTCTTATACAACTTCAACAAGATATCCTAACTCCTGTATTCAATATTCTAACCAATGAAACCAAGCATTGATGAATGCCTTCTTCACCATTCTGTTCACCAGTGATTCCACTTTCAAGGAGCTGTGAACCTGTACCCCTAGATCTTTTTGTTCTGTAATTCTCCTCAGTGTCCTACCATTAACTGAGTAAGTCCTGCCCTGGTTCCGTCTACTAAAATGCATCACCTCACAATTATCTAAATTAAGCTCCATTTGCCATTCTTTAGTCCATTGTCCCAATTGATCAGGACCCCATTGCAATCTAAGATAACCTTCTTCAGTGTCTATTATGTCATAAATCTTGGTGTTATCTGCAAACTTGTTAAACATGCCTTCTATATTCTCATCCAAATCATTAATAGAACTGTCAAATAGCATGGAACCTAGCACTGATTCCTGAGCCACACCACTGGTCACAGGCCTCCAGTTTGAAAAACAACCCTCTATAACCACCTTTTCTCATTAAGACAGTTTTGATTCTTTTTAGTTACCTCAAATTGGGTCTCATGAGATTTAACCTTATGTAACAACCTACCACGGTTGTTCCTTGTCAAAGGCCTTGCTAAAGTCCATGTAGACAACATCAACTGTCCTCATCGATATTCTTGGTTACCCTTTCAAAAACCTCATCAAATTTGTCAGGCATTATTTTCCATTCACAAAGCCTAATCAGTTCTTGAGTGTCTAAAAGGATGCCCTATACAGCCATGTCCAAGTCAATGATGTATATCAAGAAAAGTTCTAATACTGATTCTTGGGGAAATCCCATTATATACCATCTTCCAAAAATGATACAACCTCTCTCTAACATTTCCTGTCACCCAGTTAATTTCATAACAATGCTTTAAAATCTCTGCTGGGTTTGTAAAGAGCGAACCTGGCACAAACCAATTTCAAAGCCAAATAGTCCATAGAGAAACTAGATTTTATAATAATCAGCAAATCAAATATCCTTCCTGATACTTCAAATGTTTTTAAATTTTCAGTCTGTTACCTGTGTCTATATTGATATAACCTCTGTAGTTTATAGATTGCCGGGTATTGTTATTGTTCGTATTCTGTAATTTCCTCTGTCAATAACAAACAAATCATCCTGATTTGCCTGGTGACAATAGGTGAATCATTTCCTCCCTGATAATGTTATGCTTGAATCCATTTCCAGCATGTCCATTCAGAAAGATCCACTATTATAATATAATATTAAAAGTGAAATGCACTTAATCATATTTGCATAAATACATCAACAGGAATTAAACCTGGTCAGAGTGCTAATTATAACATTGCTAGAGAGTATCCGTTCAAAATGTGGAATGCTTGGTATGAATGAATTGGATCGATTCTCCAATAATTGGGTCAATTGCTATTTTCAATTCACTTGTGGAAAGCAACATACATCACAATTGAACAATGCTCTTTACATGGCCTGAAGTAGCCTTAAAGCCTAAATTATCCTTTTCAATGTGGCAATGAATTAGAAAGTGATGAACAGTTGAAATATAGATGCTGTAATTTAATAATATTTCCTAACAGATCTGTTAAAAAGATGGAACAGATGATAGACTTATCACATTCTGTAGAATCTTGTCAACCATGGATTGATACCAAATAATGAAATGCTATGAATACACTGCATGATAACATACAGTAAGGAATGTGTAAAATTCCAAAGCTATGTACATGGAGAACAGAAACAGTCAGATGGCAGAAAGTCAACTGCCACAGATTAACTGTCACTAAATATTATTAACAAAGCTTGTAAACAGAAGCAATTTGGCTTGTTTTCCTTCAAAACTGTCATTAACAGTTGCTGGCTTGGATCCACATCCTGGAACAATATCAGATGAAATGAGAAAGTGTCAGACGACAAACTGACACGGAGGAGATACAATGCGTGGAATGCTCAGCTAAATGGCAGTCAAAAAGCAGCAGGGCTGACAACATTTCAGAGATGCTGGAGAAGCCAATTCAACAACTTACAAAGGATCATGAATGAAACCAAGTTGATGCGTATAAAATGTGACTGCGTTTGCTGCTACATGCGCATAAGGAGTCGACTGTTTCACTCCATGATGTCATTGCAGAGCAATGGAGATACAAACGAAGGTCACACTGAATTAGGTAAATCTGATTTTAAGCACCAATTAATTAAAGCAACTTAATTTCTCTGCACATCAAAGGTCAGTTCACATATTCTGTTTAATCTTAATCAGGTCAGTCAGCCCCCGACATTGTGCTGTGAATCACCTTAGAAGCACAATTATGTGTCTCTTTCTTTGTATAGCATTCACATCACCCTCACTCTCCTTTCTGTCCCAATGTGCTGTGGATATATTGATTTAGTAGGTCCTGTGCATGGACAGATATTTTTCGAAACCTTTCAAAATATGCACCTACCAACTGCCAATTTCAACTCAAGTTTTCTCAACTTGTCAAGTGTATATTATTAGCAACAGCAAGCTGACATGTTGTTTACTCCTGATTGTCCATCACTGCACATTTAGCTTTTAATGTCACATGGGGCCCTGGTTTTACAAGAACCCAAATCCTTTATCCCGAAATAGAACTTATTTTAAAAAGGCAGCATCCCCATTAAACAAGGAGCTGTTTCCTGCCAATGATGTCAATAGTGTCTGATTATTCTTACTATGACAATACTGTCCTCTAAGAAATATATTTGAGCCATGCCCTTGTTTAGGATCTACTGTAGCAGTTCTTTTTTTAAGCTCTGGAGTTGTAGTGTCTGCACAGTAAGAAGTCTGACAACACCAGGTTTAAGTCTAAACAATTTATTTGATAGTAAACTCACAAGCTTTTGAGGCTGTGCCCTTCAGACAAAGAGCATAGCCTCGAAAGCTTGTGAGTTTACTATCAAATAAATTGCTTGGACTTAAACCTGGTGTTGTCAGACTTCTTACTGTGTTCACCCCAGTCCAATGCTGGCACCTCTACATCATGCTGTAGTGTGTACCAGCATGCTGCATTATTATTGGAACAGCCTAATTCTTTCTAATAGGCAGAATATTGGTTTTAGTCTGAACTAAGGCTGTGCTTCTGTGTTCCTTGCAATTTTGCAGAGCGGAGCTTCATTGGGACGATTGGCAAATATGGTCATGCAATGGGGAAGCTAGGTTTTTTCACAGAATATGTTGATTTCATTTGATTTATTATTGTCACATGTATTGAGATACAGTGAAAAGTCTTATTTCTTGTTCGCTATGTAGACGACACAGACCATTCATAGAGAAGGAAATGAAAGTGTGCAGAATGTAGTGCTACAGTCATAGCTAGAGTGCAGAGAGTGGTCAACTTAATGCAAGATAGGTCCATTCAAGAGTCTAATGGCAGCAGGGAAGAAGCTGCTCTTGAATAGGTTGGTATCTTTGTATCATTTTCACGTTGCAGGTGGAAGAGAGAATATCTGGGGTGCATAGGGTCCTTAGTTGTGCTGATTGCTTTGCCGAGGCAGCAGTAAGTGTAGAGAGTCAATGCTTCGGAGGCTGCGTGATGGATTGGGCTACATTCACGACCTTCTGTAATTTCTTGCAGTCTTGGGCAGAGCAGGAGCCATACCAAGCTGTGATATAACCAGAAAGAATGCTTTCTATTGTGCATCTATAAAAGTTGGTGAAAGTCATAGCTGATATGCCAAATTTCCTTATTCTTCTGAGAAAGTAGAAGCATTGGTGGATTTTTTTAATTATAGTGCCGGCATGGGTGGACCAAGACAGGTTGTTGATGATAGGGACACCTTAAAACTTGAAGCATCTAACCCTTTTTTCTTTGTCCCGGATAATGTAGACATGTTCTCCACTATGCTTCCTGAAGTCGATGACAATCTCTTTCATTTTGTTGACATCAAAGGAGAGATTATTGTCGTCATAACAGTTGACCAGATTCTTTATCTCTTTTCTGTACTGTATCTCATCATTGTTGAGGTCTGACCACTATGGTTATGTCTTAATAATTGAGTTGGAGGGAAATTTAGCCACACAGTCATCGGTGCATGAGGAATATAGTAAGGGGTTGAGGACACAGCCTTGTGAGGCAGCGCTGTTAAGAAAGATTGTGGAGGAAGTGTTGTTATCTATCCGTACTGATAGTTGTCTATAAGTTAGGAAGCGGAAGATCCAGTTGTGAGGAGTGAGGAGCCGAGACCCAGATCACAGAGTTTGGAGATGTGTTTTGTGGGAATACTGGTGTTAAATGCTGAGCTGTAGTCAATAAATAGGAGTCTGACATATGTTCCCTTGTTATCTAGGTGTTCCAAGATTGAGTTCAGGGCCTAGGAGATGGCATCTGCTATGGACCTGTTGCGGTGTTTGGCAAATGCTCAATCGTAGAGGCTATTTTTGAGTTAAGAAGTAGAAGCCTCCCTCTTTTACCCTTCTCTGGAGATGGATACTGGAATCAGCCAGGAGGTAAGTCTCATTTTTGGAGATTCTGCTACATGAGAAGTTGTTGGTTTGGAAGCTGCTAGAAGCTGAGAGAGAAAGCAGTTCTTCGCCTGCTCTAAAATTGAAGATCCTGTTAGTCCAGGTGGCTTTTTTTGGAAGTGACCAGAAGCTGGGTTTATCTTTCTAAGGTTTTGCTGTTTGGAGGATATCTAAAAATTGCTGTTAGGTTTGTTATGCACAAGTGTTAAAAAGCTGGAAATCTGGCATCATATTAACATACTTGTTTTTGTGCTAACTGAAGTTGAAGAAGGGTATATGTCTGTGAAATATAACTTTACATTGGAACAACAGAGATAGCTAGCTGTTAGGAGTTAAACTGTGCCATGCTTAAGTCATGTAATCGGAAAAGTTATGCTAATTCTTTTTTTATATATATTCTAACTGTGTTTTTAAATAAACTTTGTTTAATAAAAGTTTCCTGGTGGGTCACTTCAATCATCCTTGGAGTGAAACACCTTTTGCTCACCAATGCCAAATCAAATGTAAAACTTAGGGTCTAGGCTAACTTCACAAAACAACTTGGAGTTTCTGGCCTGAGCCTTAATGGTCGTCAAGCTCATATGTGCAGATTTAAGAACAAAGAACAAAGAAAAACACAGCACGGGAAACAGGCCCTTCGGCCCAATGAGCCCGCGCTGCCGTCCTAACGTCTTAATGACATATAGAGACCAATATAGGGACAATTTGTTACCCAATCAGCCTAAGAGCACATTTTTGGGATGTGGGAGGAAACCGGAGCACCCGGAGAAAACCCACGCAACCACGGGAAGAACGCGCAAACTCCCGCAGACACAGGCCCAAATCCATGTGTCTGCACAGCAACAGCGATAGTCTCTGAGCTGTCATGTTGCCCATCTGATGGTCCAGTTTAAGTATACACTAACGACATGAAGCACTAGGCCACTCCTGAAGTAACATCCAAGAGCAGCCCTCGCACGACCTGCCGAATGCATGCACCTTGTTGGTCAACAAGGTGGACCGAATAGCCTGTGGAAACAAATAAAGTATTTAAACAGTCCTCATATATCCCTCTATCTGCAGACCGTTCATGTGGCTGTCCAAGAGACCCTTAAACAACCCTAGCGTGCCTGCTCCCACCACCTTACTCGGTAGTGCATTCCACACCCCCACTACCCTTTGTGTGAAAAAATTCCCTCTAATATTCATCTTATACATAGCCCCCCTCACCCTAATGCCGTGACCCCTCGTTCTATCCGATTCTAATGGTGGAAAAAGCTTACCACCATTTACTCTATCTATACCCCTCATAATCTTACATACCTCTAATAGATCCCCTCTCAGCTGACATCTTTCAAGGGAAAACAACCCCAGTGCGTTCAATCTTTCCTCGTAAGACAGCCCTTGTATCCTGGTAAATCTCCTCTGCACTCTCTCCAGGGCCTCCACATCCTTCCGGTAGTACGGCGACCAGAACTGGACGCAGTACTCCAAGTGAGGCCTAACCAACGTTCTATACACTTGCAACATCAGACTCCTACTCTTGTATTCTATATCCCTTCCTATGAAGGCTAACCAATTTGTGTTGCTGACCAAAAGCACAAGATGTTGCAAATGTGGTAAAATCAAAAAGATAATGCAAATTTCATTTAATTATTTCTGCAAATCAGATATAACATAGCCATACAAGTGTTAGGTTCTGCACAAAGTACTTCAGCAAAAATACAAAAGCACAGAATTGGAGGCAACTTTTTGACAGGGATTGCCTATGAGTTGGAAGCTAGTAGGAAAATGGTACATCCTTCAGTTGATAGGGTGTGACTTTTAATGTCCACAAAGTATCTGTAGTAATGCCGCAGCTTTTCTTCATATTGGCCAATGACATAAATTAATGCGGATAGTGAGGAGCATTGTCAGGCGATGCAGCAGGACATAGATAGGCTGGTAGCTTGGGCAGATAGATGGCAGATGGAATTCAATCCTGATAAATTTGAAATGATGCATTTCGGGACAAAGAATGTAGGGGGGAGTTATATGATAAAGGGTAGACCTATAAAGAGTATAGAAATGCAGAGGGACCTGGGGGTGCAGGTGAACAAGTCTCTGAAGGTGGCAGAGCAAGTGCAAAAGGTTGTGAAGAAAGCATACAGTATGCTAGCCTTTATAGGAAGGGGTATGGAGTACAAGAGCTGGCCTTTAATGTTGCAGTTGTATAAAATATTGGTTAGACCTCATTTGGAATACTGCATCCAGTTCTGGTCACCTTACTACCGGAAGGACGTGGAGAGTCTGGAGAGAGTGCAAAGGAGGTTTACCAGGATGCTGCCTGGTATGGAAGGTCTGAGTTACGAGGAGAGGGTAGGCAAATTGGGACTGTTTTCCTTAGAAAGACGTAGACTTAGAGGAGATCTGATAGAGGTGTACAAGATTATGAGGGGTATAGATAGAGTAAACAGGGTTAAGCTCTTTCCTAGGATGGACTCGAATAGCACGAGGGGTCACGGGCTTAGGGTGAGGAGGGTAAGGTATAATTTGGATGCTAGAGGGAGTTTTTTCACACCGAGGGTGGTGGGGGTATGGAATGCGCTGCCAAGTAAAGTGGTGGAGGCAGGTACTCTGGAGTTATTTAAGAAATACTTAGATGGGCACATGAACAGAATGGAATGGAGGGGTATAGAAAACTGATTTAAAATAGGGATCATGAGCCTTGGGAGTCCCTGGGAAGTGTGTAAATAGATGATGATATTGATGTACTTGTTTTGATCCTACAGGTGCTTTGGTCCACCTTGTTGTCTAACGAGGGGCATACACGCGATGGGTCGTGAGAGGGCTGCTCTTGGATTTTTTTCGAGAGTATCCTAGTGCTTCACGTCGTTAGTGTCCGCTTGACCTGGACCATTTGATGGGCAACACGACAGCTCAGTGACTATCGCTGTGCTGTGCAGATACATGGATTTGGGCCTGTGTCTGTGGGAGTTTGCGCATTCTCCCCATGCTTGCGTGGGTTTTCTCCGGAGCTCCGGTTTCCTCCCACATCCCAAAGATGTGCTCTTAGGCTAATTGGCAAAACAAATTCTCCCTAAATTGTCTCAAATTTGGTTTTTAATCCATAGATCTATAAACATGGACAGGGATCACGGGTAGAGGTGGGAACATCAGGGTGGCGGCACGGGCTCATTGGACCAAAGGGCCTGTTTCCTGTGCTGTTTTGTTCTTTGTTCTTTGTTCTATTAAGGAAGAGAGAGCTACATACCAAAACGTCCCGACACCAGTGAGTTAAGCCATGCAGATGGGAGCCAAAAGCTACAAAGAGACATTGATAGAGTAAGTGAGTGGGAAAAGCTGACAGATGAAGTTCAACGTAAGGAAATGTGCCGTATCCACTTTAGACCCTAGAAAGACAGATCAGACAATTTTCTAAATGGTAATTGGGAGTTAGAAACTGTGAAAAAATACAGTGACTTATGAATCTACGTATAAAAATCATCAAAAACTAGTGGACAGATACAAAGAAAATTAAAAAGCCTGATGTAACATTGGCCAATGCCTTAGAGGGACTAGGATACAGAGGCTGGAAATAATTTACTCATTATTGAGAGCTATGGTTCTACCCCATGGGACGTACGGTGTTCAATTTTTGGAAGTGTAGGGTGGAAGTATATATTGGCCTTGGAAGGGGAGCAGGGTTAAGTCATTAAGTATACTGTCTGAATGAATAGTGTTTAATTGTGAGGACAGGTTGTGCAGGCCAGGCCTGCATTCCCTCAAGTATCAACTGTTAATGGATGATCTAATTGAAGTGCTTAAAAGGATTAACACATAAGATAGCTGAAGAAGGAAACAAGTTGTGTTCAGGTTGATGGTTTATTCCAATTAAATAGATTAGGGAAGGCCAAGGAGCACCAAATAAGTCAATAAGGTCAAAACTTGGTTAGATGTCAGAAGGTGTTTTTTTCCTCAGTGGATAATGAATTTGTAGAACAGACTGTCAGTTTATCAAGTAACACTGAATTTCCTCCAGCAATGGCTGAGACATAGCTCGCTTTATACAAAATATATAAAGCTATCAGGACCAGAAAGATTGCCTGGGATAATTTCACTCTCACGTGGGAATTGAGAGAAATTTCCCAGATTTCAATTCTCAAGTTGGCCTCAGTTTTGAGATGGTTTTTCAACAGTCTCAGCAGATCACATGGTTTTTGGATGGCATGACAAGTTCATATATTGCGATGCAAAAGATATCATTATTAAGTGGGTAGCTGGTTGGACCATATTTTCCTCTCTATCATTGTTGAATTCATAGGATATAATAGTATAGACAAAAATGATTTGGTCTGAAACAAAACACAAAATTCTGGGAAATCTCAGCCGGTCTGATAGCATCTGTGGAGATAGAATAGAGCCAACGTTTCAAGTCTGGGTGACCCCTTGTCAGAGCTAAAAACAAATAAATTCAGATGAGATTTATACTATGATGATGGGATGGTGGTGCTGTAATTGGACAAAGGGAATGTAAGTGATGATGAAGAAGGCCAAGGAACGTGCTTAAAGTGTCATTAAGTGATCAGAATGTGTGAGTGGCAGAGCAAAGATACAGATTGTAAAGGGACTGCCTGACAGTCACTAGCAAGGCCAGCATTTATTACCAAGTTTAATTGGCTAAGACATTGCCTTGAATACAACTGAGAGGTTTGCTAAACCACTGCAGAAAACAATACAGAGCCAGGCACACTGAGCCTGATTATACCATTTTAAATCTAAGTGCTGAATATGGGAGTGTTTCAGATCTGACTTTTAGACCCGTTCTCAGGTGCCCCCATAAGCACTCTGCCTGAAAGAAAAAGCAGCAATTTTGAGTCACGCTGCAGAAGCCTGCGGCCAGGTCTTTTTGCCCGAAACACTGTTTCTCCGATCCAACCTTTCAACTATGCGTATGCAGTAAAAAAAATTAGAAAAACGCTCCCCTATCACTTTGCACCCAGCCCGGATAATGCTCATTCCCTTCCACTCCCCCGGCCCCTACAACATTGCCTCACCCCCACACATAACTGTCCCTCTAATCCCCCCACCTTCCCCGCTATCCAGACTGATTGTGGCCCCCTGCCCCCTTTTCCCCCACGGATCACATGCAGAGAACCAGTGGACCCTGCCTATCCCTCTCTGAGAGAGCCATCCAACTTGCCATCCCCCTCTACTCCATCAAACAGTGATTTGATGTGCCTCTCTTCTTCCCCCACCGCTAGAGAGTCATCTAACCTGTCTCCTTCTGGCCACCAGAGTGTGATCTGTCCCACCAACCTCCCCCCAACTAAAAGGTAATTTGACCCACCTCCTTCCTTCCCCAACCAACCCCCATTCTCCCATCAGAGGGCGATCTGACTTACCTCCCTCCCCTCCACTCTGCCACCTCTGATCTGAGTCAGGGGGCGGCCAGAAGCTCTGAATTTACCTTTTGAGGAGCTGGAGCACCCAAATCAGACTTTTGTGGGCCAGGTCTGTTTCACTCCAAATCTAGGCAGGCGAATGTGGTGGTAAAGAGGGAAATGCTTTCCCATTGTCCAGCCCATTAAGTTAATTTAAATTGTTTAAATTGCCATCACGCTCGATTGCAGCCATTTTAGGGCCTTGTTAAAGGGGGAACGGGCATGGAGGCAGTCGCAGATCATGCTACTCATGACATTAATAAGTTTTCACGGCTGAAAATGGGTACAACTTCATGGCAAAATCAGGTCCACTGATGTGGTTTTCAAGTTACATATATAGCATTATGGGAAATGATGGCAGTTTTCCTTTAATGAAGAATAACAGAGGATCAGATGGGTTTTTACAACAGTCTGGTAATTTGGTGGCCATTACAACATGCAAGGCCCTTACTCAGATTTATTTAATTAGCTGATTTTAAATTCCCCATCTGTCATGGTACGAACTGGATTCCTATCTCCAAATCATTAAAGCAGGTCTCTGTCCAGCAACATAATTAGTGTATCATCATATGCAAGCATTGTAGCTATTGTGAAGAATGGCCAATTATTCAAGGCATTCGAAACATACTACAATTCAAAGAAAAGATTCTAATATCAGTCAGGGGTGAAGGATTTTACTTTTAAAGTGATGGCTTGATCATGCCAACGCGAAGGGTTGGAAGATCCTATTCAATGGATTCTTGGCTGCCTCACTGCATTTTCCTATCCTGAACATGACCCATTTATTCAGGCCCTCTGTTTCCTGCTATGGCACTTTATCAAATGCCTTTTGGAAATCCAAATGCACTGGCTGGTGTGGATGCAAACTTTTACGAGAGGCCAGAAACATGAATTGTATTGTGAGATCACAATATGATTGATCACATCCCCTCCCACACCCCCATCATGAACATAATGATGTTCCAATGCTTATTTGAAGATATCATAATCTAATTAACAGGCAATCTGGCCATTACCTCCACCCTCATGGGAATGTCCAACCACAAATAGTCCATCACTACTTCCCAACATTTGCATGTCATGATTTACAAATGATGCATTTCCTTTAGATACAGAACAGTTGCAACAATACCTCATCCTCTTCAACGTATTTTAATCCAATTCTCAAAAATACTAAAATGTTCATAGCACTCCCTATCATGATGACAAAACAGAAAGAAAAATTTTCCTCTAATGTTAATGTTGTGCCCTACAAATATGCTTAACAATAAATCAATGCAAATGTTAAGTTCAAACATAGTTTTCAAGTTCATTTATTATTGTCACTAGTATGCTTACATTAACACTGCAATGAAGTTACTGTGAAAATCCCCTATTTGCAACACTCAAGTGTCTGTTCAGGTACACTGAAGGAGAATTTAGTGTGGCCAATGCACCTAACCAATATGTCTTTTGGACCATGGGAGGAAACTGGAACACCTAGAGGAAACCCATGCAGACACGAGGAAAACGTACAAACTCCTCACAGACAGCAACTGAACTCATGAATCGAACATGGGTCCCTGGCACTGTGAGGTAGCAGTGCTATCCACTATGCCCCATACCACCAGATAGTGTCATCCAACACTGAGTTACCTTACAGCCAATTCTTCACTCCTGAGAAACTCTTAATTACTCACAATACCATTAAGACAACATAGCTCTGCTTAAACCAAGTTATTCAGGCTAATTAAAGTCAGAAATCCATTAGCTGTGGCTTGTCAACATTCTTGTTCTTCACTGCCTTGACCACTGATTTTCTCAGTACCAGAGATTTAAACTCTACTGCTTAAGAAGTGATTTGATTCAATTTTATTTATTATTGTCACCTGTGTTGGTATATAGTAAGAAGTGTTTTTTCTTGCGTATTATACAGGCAAAACATGCCATTCTTAGAGTACATAGGGGAGAAGGAAAGAAGAGAGTGCAGAATGTAGTGTTGCAGTTACAGGTAGGATGTAGAAAAACCTAATAAAAGGTAGGTCCATTCAAAAGTCTGATGGCTGCAGGGAAGAAGCAATTCTTGAGTCAGTTGTTGTATGTCCTCAGACTATTGTATATTTTTCCCAATGAAAGAAGGTGGAAGAGAGTATGTCCGGGGTGTATGAGGTCCTTGATTATGCCGCTGCTTTCTCAATTCAGCGGGAAGTGTAAAGGTGTCAACGAATGGGAGCTGGTTTGTATAATGGACAGGGCTAAATGTAGGCTAAGTGGTTAAAATAAATTCCCCAGGCATTGTTCAGATTAACATGGAACGCTAAAAATTAGCCATATTATCAAAGTCCGACGGGAACATTGTCAGAAGCAATCACAGCAACATTATTTTCTTCTGAAGGCCATGACTAAATTTTCCTCTAACATGAGCATACTTCATGTCATACAGCACAGACATGAAGATCCACTACACCTTCATCCAGGTGACTTATCTCAAGTGAATTGTTAAATGCCCAAACCCTTGCTGATGCCATATTATGTTTTTTTTACGTTTATTTATTGTTATCATAAGCTTAGATTCACACTGCAATAAAGCCACTTTGAAGATCACCTAGTCGCCACACTCCGGCACCTCTTTGGGTACACTGAGGGAAAATTTAACATGGCCCATGCACCTAACTAACCAACATGTCCTTTGGATTGTGAGAGGAAACCCACATAGACATGGGGCAAATGTTCAAACTCCAATGCAGACAGTGACCCAAATCGGGGAGCAAACCTTGGTCCCTGGCCCAGTGAGACAATAGTGCCACCATGCCATCCCAGATTCCAGCCAGATCCCTCCAGGTCCACACCCTCCAGAGGTAGCCGCCAAGGGCACCTCAGACATCTG
This sequence comes from Sphyrna mokarran, assembly GCA_024679065.1. Lineage (NCBI taxonomy): Eukaryota > Metazoa > Chordata > Chondrichthyes > Carcharhiniformes > Carcharhinidae > Sphyrna > Sphyrna mokarran. Next base: position 103,966,753 of record JAGIQG010000007.1, read on the forward strand.
GTCACCTCCATTTCTGATGTGGAACACACTGAGATGAAGTGAAAGGACTCATGAGATTAAGGAATTCTAGGTGCACGGGGCAGGTACGGATGAAGTAAGGCACAGGTAGGTAAGAACAACCTTTCACTCCCACTACTCATTTAATTAAACTAATTTGCTCTTCACAGCCTTAATAATTCTGTCTCTCAACCCTCTCCCATGGGGAAATATCATGCCCCCATCTACTCATCACGCAGACCTTCTAAGCAATGCCAACAGTGAAACCGAAGTAAAATCATGGCAAGAAATATCCTGGAATGACTGTACACTGAACACTTTACCTTGTCCCCCACTTTGGAGCTATGGAACAAAGGAATGTATCCCCGACTCTCACACAGATATGAGCCCTGGAGCCAGTGTGCATTCAAAGAACCATACAATCCCTACAGTGTAGAAAGAGGCCAACAGGACATTTCACTCAAGCCCACATGCCTACACAGTGTGAGGCTTGCTAAGATGTGGCAGATGTGCCATACTGCCTCCTTGTTGAGGTGGAGTCTCCTGCAGCATGTGGAAAGTGTAACAAAGGTTTACCAGGCTGATTTCTGGGATGGCAGGGCTGTCATATGAGGACAGACTAAGTTGGTTAGGATTGTATTCATTGGAGTTTAGAAGAGTGAGGTGGGATCTCATGGACTCATAAAATTCTAACAGGATTATACATCCCTTAATATCAGCAGCACTAGGGTCCATTGAGTACAGGGGCACTGAATGCTCATGTGAACTTTGATCCCTGAGGACATTTGGGTGGTCACAGCTGCGAAGCACGATGTATTCCCTCCTGATGCCCTGCATCTTATCTTCATCCGTTGTCAACCCTTCTGCTTAACCTTGAGATTGTGGGCAGCTGACATTGGTGAGGGTTAAATGATGAAGGCCAATTGGTTGGGCAAACAAGAATGTCAGAGGGCACCACTACTCTCTGAGGCAGAGAAAGGCAGCACTAATAGGCACCATTCATACTCAGGCTTTATCATCACGTGATCGAATTATTGTCATGCTTTTACCTTTAAGATTCCTGGGCAGTCGCTGTATAATTTCGGAATGAATGCACCACAATGCACATACGCCACCCCACACACTACCCAACTCCCCCACTGCCTCAGTATTTAATGAGAGTAGAACATTTAATTTTAACCTCATTAATAACATTCACATTGATTCACATCAGGTTCATGCCCTTTTTGGGAGGGACGGCCTGGGAAGATTGTGTTCGCCAGACTTCCTGGCACAAAGCCGATTCCCGGCTTCCTGCAAGATTTAGTCGCCATAGCAGGATTTGCATTCATAGTGAGCAGCCTTTGAAAATCGAGATATATGTTTGTCTTAAATATGTTCCCTAAAATGATGTTAACAAGTGTCATAGTTGAAGGTTTTTTTATGTCACTAAACTGGTCGATATGGCAGATGAAGATTAGCAGATTGTTTTTTTTCCTTGAACTCTGAAGATCTATCATTTCTCTATTTGTAACCTGGATGTTCTTTCTCCACTAGTTTCACTGGTCGTGAGCTACATTAAGGTACGCATTTCTCAATGACTAATGTTCTTTCTCGTGGAGGCACTTTGATCGGTATTTTCTCCCAAAAGATTTTTTTTGTTGTTGCCATGGCAAATTTATTTGCATTTGTATTCGTGCAGCTTGTTAAAGTTTAATTTTTCGTGCCTTGTTTTCTTTAACACTGGAAATTAAAGAAGTTGCACTCAGCCAGTTATTTGTCAACATTTATTTTATTCTAATTTGTTTAATGCGTTGTGTCAAGAGCTTTCTTAAGATTGTCTTTCCTTTCTGTTGCTTCTTTCCAGTTTATATAAGGTTTCAATTTTCCCAAATTCCCAGTTAAACAGGCCTGTTTGACACTCAATTTCACACAGTGTGGTTATAATGAGTTCTTGTCCAGACTGCTAAGTGGAGTGTCTCTCAGAAGTGGAGCAGGGCCCCTCAAGGGTTGGAAAAATGTGAGTTGGCTGTCACTATTCCACTTACACCTCTGTCAACCTATCACAAAGCAGCAGCCAGAGGAAAACCTGCAGTCTGTGCTGCCTCGCCATCTCCGGTGAAAATAACAATATGAAGACAATTGACCTTTAGAAAGGGAAGTCAGTTCAGCAGTATCGATTTTTGTGAATGAGATGAATGCAATATTGAGAAGGGACACTTCCTTCTGTCCACTATTACCATGTACTGATCATTCACATGAGCAGTGGTTTGTGGAATAGTTCCTAATTTCCTTTTCACTGTCATCATAGGCAACGAGGGCAAGCTTCAAGGTACTCCATGGTGTAAAAAGCATTCTTGGATATCCTGATAGGCACCACATAAATGCAAGTCTTTCTTTTGTTCCAAACAGTGCAATTATTCAACACCATTGTACTATTTAGGGAACATGTAGAGGCTAAAATATAACCCCATTCACAATGAGAAAAATATGTTGACTATCAGGAGATACAGCACATCCTTATTCAGTGTGCAGTATCCCAAGCATTCCTTTGGTTTGGAATAATAATACTCTGTACTTCCTCTAACCAGGCATTCATTGCTCATGGTTCAGTTTCCTCTATAGATTGGAGGGGAAATGCAGGTTAAGTGGCACTGGTTTTCTATCAAATTTATTATCAATTCAACTTTTCACACTCTGACTGCACACATCCAGACCTTTCTAATGAACCTGCCATATGATACTTTACCAAAACCTTTTGAAAATTCAATAATCTTGATATGAGATCAACTACATTACTTTTGTCTACTCCACTGGTTACCTCCTCAAATCATTTTATCAGATCAATTTAGCATGACTTAGCCATTTAGAATTTGTGCTGATTGCTTCATACTATATTTTATGTCTCCACATGTTTTTATATCACCTGGACTCATTTTCATTATCTTTCCTATTTCTGCTGTTAATATTGGTGATCTACGGTTCTTTTTTTTTTCCTGCCTGTACATATAGTGATCATCAGGGGTTGGATTTTCCCTTTGAAGATGGGAAGCATGAACATAATCTGTTTTGTGTCCGAAACATGTCTCCAGTGGGAATCTATATGGATCTTCTGTTATCCCAGGAGTAAGCCTTAATTGATATAAAGTTGATATGTACTCCCATCCAATTCAAGCTTATGGAGGCAGGAATGGAGGGGGGTTTCAATCATCCAAAGCAACCATCATTGAAACTGTTGCTCATCATAATGGAGGAAGTTTGCTATTGCTGGCTCTGCACCATAGGAATCATGGTGCACAGGGGAAACAAAGAACCCGTGAGGTAGAGGATGGATTTTCTCTTCCTGAAAGAGGGCAGGAGAACACAACCATATCATGCTGTGGGGGACCTCTCTTTTAGTGCCATCTCTTGTTGCATGATGGTATTGCAGGGCACTACCCCAGGAAATGAACACAGTGCCTAATGAACTTGTATTTCCCTATCAGTTCTGATTAGATATGTTCCTCTGTGTTGGTGAAGAGGGCAACTGTTGGTAAAGAGAGCAGCACAATGGCACAATGGTTATCACTGTTTCTTCACAGAGTTAGAAATCTGGGTTCAATTCTAGTCTTGGGTGACAGTTTGTGTGGAGTTTGCATGTTTGTCTGCATGGGTTTGCTCCAGGTACTCCTGTTTCCTCCCACACTCCAATGATGTGCAGGCTGTGTGGATTGGCCAAGCTAAATTGTCCATTAGTGTCCAAAGATGTGTAATTAGGGGGATTATGAAGATTACTTAGGGTTATGGGGATAGGGCATGGGTGTGAATCTGGATAAGATGCTCTGGAGAGTCAGTGCGGACATGAAGGGCCAAATGGCCTCCTTCTGCATTGTAGGAGTTCAATGATTTGATATGTCTCTCATTCATATCTGCATGATGATACAAAGCGGACGCAGATACAGATGCCTTTGATCAAAGAGCCTCAGTCTTCTGGTTCTCAGTTATCTTGATGCCTGGCACTCTGCCCTTCCTATGTAGGCTGCTGTTCCTCACCTCCAATTTCAGGCACCCATTTCTAGCTGAGACCTTTCTAGCAGTCAGGTGGTTTCCAAACAATCTCCCCCACAACTCTGGTGCCTACATGGTACCACGCGATGCCAGAAGGATGATGACATGCTGAACTAGAAGATCTTCTTAATTCTACTCCTTTTCCTGATCTAAAATTTTAACACATATTGAAGACCAACTCTTAGAGAGTCCAAAATGATATAAATTAGACCATTACTTCTGGGTCCAAGACTTTCTACCATCCACAAGAAAATTGGAGAGGATGGAAATGGAAGTGGGACTTCTAGCTCATGATTCAGCACAGGAAATCTGGCCCTCTCTTCGATGATGCTCCTGTATACATGCCAAGTCCTCACTTAAGCGTGCAGTTGCATGCCTGAAAATTATGACGACTTAAAACTTTAAATGAAGCACAAGTTCCAAACAATGAACAATACAGCACAGGAATAAGCTCACTGACCCATCAGGCCTGCATTAGTCAAGTTATCCTATCTAGACCAACTGCTTGTATTCCTCTATTTTCCGCTGTTTATGTGTCTATCTGAATATATCATAAATGTTGCTAACATATCTGTTTCAACCATCTCACTTGGCAGTGCATTCCAGATCCTCATCACCCTCTGTGTAAAAAACTTACCCCGTGCAACTTTACTAAACTTTCCCCCCACTACCTTGAACTTGTGCCCCCCCTATAATTGTAATTTCTGCCCTGGGAAAGAGCATCCAACTGTTCACTTGATCTGCGTTCCTCATAATTTTATAAACTCATCCCTCAGCTTCTGTTCTTTTCCAGGGAGAATAATTCCAGTTTACTCAATCTCTTCTTATTGTTAATACCCTCCATATCAGGCAATATCCGTAAACCTTTTCTATACTCCCTTCAAAGACTCCATGTCCTTTCAGTAGTGTGGCAACCAGAGGTTCAAATGTGGCCTAACCAACATTTTATATAACTTAATACTGTACAGAAGGGATATTGACAGGGCGTTCAGAAAGTAGCTGCTCCCCTCAGCTGAAGGGTCAAAGTGAGAGGGTATAATTTTAAGGTGAGGCACAGGAGGTTTAGAGAGAATTTGAGGTAAAGGTTTTTCACCCAGAAGGTAGAGGGAGTCTGGAATGCATTGCCTGGGAGGGTAGTAGAGGAGGGAAACCTCACAATGTTTAAAAAATATGTGGATACACACTCGATATGTCACAGCATTCAAGAGCTAATTACCAGAAAGTGGGATTGGTGTAGAATTAGGGTTCAATTTTACCATTGCATTGCACCTGTTTACAAGCACAAAAACTTAGCAAAGTCGGGCATGAGGCGAATAGCGCAATCTGTGTCCGTGTCTGTACAAATTCCCACTTTACCAAGATCCAAAAATGGCCACGATCGACACTGCACCTGAAATGGGAGTGACCTAATGAGCTGAAAACTCAATCTTATCTTCATTTCCCCCTTTATCATTGTATTTGCCTATCCAGATTCTGCGCACAACAGACATGCTCAACAAAGGTCTGTTTCGGGTGATCCAGGTTTTGAAGATGTAAATTCATTCCTTCCAGTCACTCTCTGACTCAGATCAGTGGTGAGGGGAAGGGGCGAAGGGGGCGAGATGCGGAGGTGGAGACAGGGGCCAGATCATTCTCTGGTTGGGGTGAGGGAGGAGGAGGAAGCAGGCCAGGTGTATCTCAAGTGGGGGCGATGAAGAGGGGGAGGACAGAGGCCCTGATCATTCTGTGGTAGGGGATGAGTATGGGGGGAGATCGAGGAGAGAGGAGGCCAGATCGCTCTCTGATGGAGGGAGGAGGAGGGAAGGCCCGATATTCTCTGATGGGGGGTGGAGAGAAGGGCCAGGACGCTCTCTGGTGATAAAATTGGAGGAAGCAGGGGACGTCCGCCTCCACTCTGCGGGTGATCGGTGTGGGGGGGTCAAGGGGGGCAGCGGGTTGCGATGGACCCTGAGTAGAGAGGGGGGTAGTGGGTGGATAATGGGGACAGTTATGTTGTGGGGAGTAGGGCAATGGCTGTAGGGCCATTGCTCCTGGGCCGCTTTATCCACTTTTTGATGGCTGTCTTACTGTTGCACACTAAAATGTTGCCTCTTTACCTCACCTATTGCAGGGCTTAACAAAGACAGGACCTGGGGTGCCAAAAGCAGTCAGAAACTTGAAGTGTCAGACCCTTGAAAGATATATACCACACCTCGTATTTTTCACTCAAACGGACCCTGAGGTAAGGAACACTATATAACAGTTTATTGTACTGTACCAAATGCTATGCCTCAATCTAAAAGACTTTTAAATGGCTAATGTAAAGATGCATGTAGTGCAGGCCCTGCCTACCCTTGGGGCTCCAAAATTATAATCAGTTATAATCAGTTTGCCGGGTCCAGAAATGGACCTTCACAGGAAAGAGCAGCCTAGACTAATCCAGCTAATTTGGACATTCTTCTTTGGGAAAATTTCTTTCATAGACTTTGAAAAAGAAATTGCAAATCATTCGAGTGTAATGGAACACTTCCCCTCGCATGCAATTCATCATGACCTGATGTCAGACCAATGTGAAGCAACATAAAATTGGAACTGAAAATGTAAATCAGAAATTCCAGCCCTACAAACTGACCAACTTTAAAACTAAATGACTTAAAGCTTGGCCACTTAAAGCTGGGATTTATAATATGAACGAATGCCTCTGCTATCTCCTCCATTTGTTCTGTGGTACGCATGGCCACAATCAGACTTGAAGATTTATTGTCTTTTAGTTTTGCAAATTTGTCAATTATTTTCTTTCTTCACAAATGTATTGATGTTCATTTTATCTCATCCTCTAATGAGGTGTTTTTTAGTGTTACTTTCTTTGGCAAAAACTGAAATAAAGTTGTTTTTCAATACATTTGACATAGTGCTTATGGGATTATCTCCTTTTAATAGTCATATCCCTGCTTTCATTTTCTTTTTATTATTAATATGTCAATAGAACATGTATTATTTCTTTTTATATTCCTGGATAAATTGGTTTCACAATTTTTCTTTGCCTTTAGATGGCTTTTTTATAAAAAAACATGCATTTTCTTCTAAGTTCTTGAATTCCCAGTTGTTCTTTCTGTTCAGTACCTAAATACTTCTTATATGCCTTTTCCAATAAATTCAATTTTGCTTTAGCTCTTTATTTAGCCACTATGGCCTATAATTAGTGAGCTTGATTTTGGCTTTTATTGGAGTACTTTTCTCTTGAACTCTATTGATTACTTATTTAAATCAATATCCTTGGGGTTACCATCGACCACAAACTCTACTGGAGTTTGCCACATAAACATAGCGACTACAAGAGCAGGTCAGATCTGTGGAATACTGCAATGAATAACTCACCTTCTGACTCCCCAAATTCTGTCCATTGTCTACATGGTATAAGTCAGGAGTGCAATGGATTGCTCCCCACTTGCCTGGATGGGCGCAGCTCCAACAACATTCAAAAAGCTTGACACCATCCAGGACAAAGAAGCCCACTTGTCTGGCACTACACCTATTCTTTCCACCACCAACACTCAGTGGCAGCAGTGTATACTATCCACAAGATGCACAACAACAATTCACCTCAATCACAAAGGTCCTCAATCAGCACCTTTCAAACCATCACCACTTCCATCTGGGAGGACAAGGGTAGCAGATACATGGGAACACCACCACCAGCAAGTACCCCTCCAAGCCATTTGTCATCCTGATTTGAAAATAAATCGACATTCCTTCACAGCCACGAGGTCAAAACTCTGCAATTCCCTCCCCACTGGCATTATTGGGTCAACCCACAGTAGGTGGACCGCAACGAATCAAGAAGGCAGCTGTTAGCCAATGGCACAAATCAATTCCGGTTGCCTGGATCCACTGCAGTTTGTCTATTGCCGTAAAAAGTTCACAGAAGATGCCATCTTCCTGACCCTGGAACACCTGGATACCAAAGACACCTATGATGGACACCTATTCATTGACTTTAGCTCAGCCTTCAATACCATTATTCCTATGAAATTCATCTGCAAAATCCATAGCCTCAGGCTTGGCTCCCCCCTCTGTGACTATATCCTGAATTTCCTCGCTCATAGACTCCAGTCAGTAAGGATAAGCAACAACACCTCCTCTACGATCATCCTCAAGACTGGTGCCCCATAAGGCTTTGTCCTTAGCCCCCTACGATGTTCCTTATATGCCTATGACTGTGTGGCCAAATTCCCCTTCAACTCAAATTTCAAGTTTGCTGGTGGCACTACCATAGTGGGTCCTATCTCAAATAATGACAAGACAGAGTACAGGAAAGAGATAGAGATCACGATTCTCTCAAAAGCGCTAGGATGATGACAATTGATGGGAAAACTGTTCTAAATCCTGACTTTTTGTCAGTTCAACTTCTCATCCAAATCTCCCCGCTCTGTGCACTGCAGAGGTCAAAATCGTGAGTCTCATTAAAAACACTGCGGGTGGAATGGGACCTATTCACATTAGAATCTGACTGTTTTGGAACTCTGCAGTGGCTCTTATTTGCTGGCCAGCTTCATCATTGGCCAACCCAGGACCCTCGCAGCGCTTCCCCTCCAGCACCCTCCCCCCACCCCACCCACGGCTTGATTGCGGCCCCCATGACAATTCCCGGGTCAATCCTGACCCTGCCCCATCCTTAAGTGTCCTGATGTCTCACCACCCCTTCTCAGCAGTGTCCAGCCTACCTCCCATCCCCCTCATCCAGGCAGACCTCCTCTTCCTGCTAACATCCCTTCCCCCGGGAAGCAGGCCCACCCCTCCAGCACACCATCACCCCTCCAGCCTACCCCTATTGCTGTCCTCCCTCCATTCCCGCCTGCCCCAATTGCTGCCCTCTCTCCACCCCGGACCGATCCCAATACAAAGCGGCAGTGGGACCCCCCACCCACAATGATTGCCCCCTAGGCTCCACCCACAATAGGCCCTGCTTCTTTGTCACTGCCAAATGCCCAATGCCCAATGGGTATTGCCATGCTCCCTGGGAATGGGCACTTGGTCAGTGTCAGGGAACACAGACTGGCACTGCCATGTGCACCTGCCCAAGGTGCACCACCCTCAGCACCCAACCCCTTGAGAGGTCCCAGTGCTCCACTTTCATTCCTGTGGGGTCTTCCATTAGTTCCCCAAACGTGGCGAGCTGATTTGAAAAAAGTGAAGTATTCCAGGTGGGGTGGGAGATTCAATCATGACCAGTAAGTTCCCAGTAATTACATTCAAACTACATAGAAAACATACTAAAAACAGATTCAAGTTACTTACCTGCTTTCCTATCAGTTTCCAGCATTGTTTGTTTGTTGACTCTGGGAGGTGCGCATGCATTCCCGGTACATGCGTAAATCCCGGTACAAGGTCAGAGATGCACATCCTCCACCCCGATTCACCAGAAAAGTTGCAGGTCATGATGGGAGAATCGTGGCCAGAGAATGTGATGAACTGGTGTGATGACATTAACCTCTTTCTCAATATTAACAAAATGAAGAAGACATGTAGTGGAGGACATGCCCTTATCTACACAAAAGGGGACAAAATGAAATGGTTGAAAACTCCAGGTTTTTGATGCCCAGATCACTAACAACCTGTCTTAGTCCCTCTGTGCCAAAGCTCTTGTTTAGAAAGTTCAATCAAGGCCTCTACATTCTCAGAAACCTAAGGAAACTTGACATGTCCTCTACAACCTTCACCAACGTTTACAGATGCACCATAGAAAGCATGTTTTCTTGTTGTATCACAGCTTTGCTCCTGCTCTGTCCAAAAAACTACAAAGAGTCATGACGGAGCCCAGTCTATCACACAATCCAGCCTTCCATCCATTAACACTGTCTACACTTCCTATTGCCTCGCAAAAGCAGCACGTATAATTTAGGGCCTCACACATCCTGGACTTCTTCTTTTCCACCTTCTTCCGTCAGGGAAAAGATACAAAAGTCTGAAAATACATACCAACCAACTCAAGAACCTTCTTCTGCTGCCATCAGACTTTTGAATGGGCTTACCTCACATTAATTGGATCTTTCTCTATATCCTAGCTATTAGTGTAACACTCCATTCAGTACTCTCTCCTTTTCTTCTCTATGCACACTATACTTTGTCTGTATAGCCTGCAAGAAACAATACTTTTCCTGTATACCAATACATGTGACAATAATAAATCAAATCAAATCATGACCACCTTCTCAAGGGCAACTAGGGATGGGCAATAAATGCTGGCCAGCCACTGATGCCCATGTTCTAGGAACAAGTAAAAATTACGTCATTCCATTTGCCTGTTTCTGTTTTTCAAGATGATCTCCCACCTTACCCTATTTGTTTCACTCTCTTTTGCTCACCATTTGCTTATTACAAATCTGTCTTTGTCCCACTTACATAACTTTGAAAATTGTCGTGATTACTGTAGCAAAGATGTTCTCCAACTTTTAATTCTTACTCTTATATATTCCTGCTTCAATACAAAAGAATCCAGCAGTGATTCCTTTTTTATGGAGCTGTTACATACTGAATGAGAAAGGAGTCCTCAATAAACTTTCAAAGTTCAATATTAGCTCAGGCACTGGAAGAACATCCCTTGTTCTAATGTCGAGGGACATATCAGCTGCAAGCTGGGATCTCATTTTAAAATCTCATCCCAAAGGCAATAGGCTGGAATTTCCCAGTTGGAATTCTCCAGTCCCACTACAGTGAATGGAGATTTGACTGAGCGCCAGATTTTTTATTCTCACTGGCAGCGGCAGTGGGATATGAATAACTGGAAAATTCCAGGAACAGCACCTTCCGTGCTGTGCTGCCATATCAGTCTAAATTATGTTCTCATCTGGTGAAGGTTTGAATCCACAACCTTATGATGGGGTGATCTTACCTGCTGTTCACACTATGCTCGGGTGTTGCAAGGTCAGAGAATTTGGCTGCCTTTCATTGAGGTGTGAACGATGGGAAAATTCCAGCCTATGACACCGAGGCAATAGTGACATTTCTCAATTCTCCTGAAGCTTTGTAACTCTCTTCAAGTCGGTAACCCCTCATCCATCACTGTCTGCACCAGGCAGCCTTAAGAATTTTGAGTGTTATTGCCAATTTGTGAACAGTTTCTTTTTGTTGTAGATCCCCGAGGAATCCGTTTGAGACATAAATATCCCACAGGCACCTCAGAGAAAGAAATGTTCACCGTTTCTCTTTGGGTTTATAGTATCATAGAATCCTACACTGCAGAGGGAGGCCATTTGGCTCATTGAATTTTAATTGACCACAGGCCCTATCCCAATCATCCCATGCATTTACCCTTGCTAGTCTCCATGACACTAATGGCCGAGCCACCTAACCTGCACATCTTTGAACTGTGGGAGGAAACCAGAGCACCTGGGAAAAAACCCACATAGACACAGGGAGAATGTGCAAACTCCACTCAGAAAGTCGCCCGAGTTGGGAATTGAATCCACGTCCCTAGTGCTGTGAGGCAGCAATACTAACTATTGTGCCACATCGCATTTAAATGTCGCTCCAAAAGGTGAAAGTTTAGTATTCCAGTGTAATTCACCAGCCAATCGCCACTGAGATATAATAGTCAGAATAAAATAAAATGTGGTTTGCATTCTTTTTGCGTGGTTTCATAAAATTGCTTCTCTTTGTGAATGATTCAAAACATCCTGAAATGCAGCAGACACTTGATGAAAAGATTATTGATATTGTCCTTGCTCTGTAGAGCAGTTGACTTCAATTGGAGCGATGTTTCTCACATGGTGAAATAACACCACAGAAGATTAAAGTTAACTTTTCATTCTAAGTTTTCTTTATGAAGGTAATGGGAACAGATGGTTCTGCAACTATCATTGTAGCACAAGGTCTGCTCAGACTCATAGACAATGATATTATTGAATTTATAGATATTTTGACAACATTTGGAAACAATCTCAGTTTTGAATTTACCTTTGTCTTTTATAGAATGCTTCCTCCAAACTCCCACCTATCTTCCATTAACAGGCCGACTTTGCTTCATTTTGCAAGCTGATTTTGATGTTAATGGATAAATCGTAGGTTAAATTTTGGATGATTATTTGGAATACTGCATCCAGTTCTGGTCGCCTTACTACCGGAAGGATGTGGAGACCCTGGAGAAAGTGCAGAGGAGGTTTACCAAGATGTTGCCTGGTATGGAAGGACTGAGCTATGAGGAAAGATTGGGCAAATTGGGGCTGTTCTCCTTAGAAAGGCAGAGAATGAGGGGAGATCTAATAGAGGTATATAACTTTATGAAAAGTATAGATAAAGTGAACAGTGATAAGCTTTTTCCTAGGTGGGATACAATAATTACGAGGGGACGCGAGGTATAATTCAGATGTTAGAGGGAGGTTTTTCACACAAAGAGTGGTGGGGGCCTGAAATGCACTGCCAAATGGGGTGGTGGAGGCAGGCACGCTAGGGTGGTTTAGGACTTACTTAGACAGGCACATGAGCAGACTAGAGATGGAGGGATACAGGATACTTTTCTAAATAAAGATCAAGAGCCTTGTGACGCCCTTGGAAATCAACTGATTCCTATGGACCTCCCAACATATTTCATGGCTCGCTTGCTTTATTTCTGCACTTCTGAAGATTTTGTAGATGTTTGTCTAAGTTTTGCATGTTTATCGATGTCTTTTCTTTTACTTCGCAGGTGATTTGGTCCGCCTTGTTGACCAACTACGAGCATACACACGGTGGATCGTACGAGGGCTGCTCTTGGATATTGCTTCGAGAGTTGCCTAGTGCTTCACGTCGCTAATGTACGCTCAAATTGGACCATCTGACAGGCAACATGACAGCTCAGTGACTATCACTGTTTGCTGTGCAGATACATGGATTTGAGCCGAGTTTGCACATTCTCCCCATGATTGCGTAGATTTTCTCTGGGTGCTCCGGTTTCCTCCCACAACCCAAAAACGTGCTCTTAGGTTGATTGGTGCAACAAATTGTCCCTAAATTCGTCTTCCCTCAATCTTCCCCAATTGGTGTAGACAAACTTCATAGGTAGAGAAGGGCACTCATAGTGTTAAAATGGTGGCGGCGGCTCATTGTGCCGAAGGACCTGTTTCCCGTGCTGTGTTGTTCTTTGTTCTTTATTTATTAGAACTGATTTTGAAACTGTGCATGTAGTTGTTTTTGAATAGCTGTTTTAAAATTATGTCCATCATGGCTTAACTGTAGCAATAACATTGTGAATTGCAATTTTCAGTAGCAGTTGATTGCTCATGACACTGCATTTTTTTTGGATCGAGAAATTTATTTTGATTGTCAAAATCTTTTTTAGAAAAAAAGTGTGATGATTCATTCTTTTTATTAAACCTTCTATTGTCATGACTGAAAACTGTGAACATCAAGCAACAGAAATCTTTTGTTTTGCATGTTGTCACAATGTGGCATGTCACATATTGTTGCCTCAATGTAATATCAATACAGTAGAAAAATTAAATAACAAAGCTTGGAAATGAGTGTTTACCTTTAATATTTGGACAGAAGTTAGTGAACATTAATTTTTGGTTGTAGTGTTTTTCATTTTAAAGAATGAAAGTGAAAATTGACCAGTGGCTAGGATATTCCCATGAACGTCAGAGCACCATCGTATAAAGCCATCATCCCTTTAGCAGTTCCACTGGGACAACTCTGCTTCTTGTATGTAGCCTGGTCCAATAGGTGAGCAAAATAAGTGCCAACTTAGTTAACGTGGATGTTGCTAGCTAATTTCTCATGCCATTTTTGAACGTTTAAACTGCCTGTTTTTCCAGCCCATTTGACAACAGTTGGTAAGTTTTAAGTTTTTTTTAAGGTTTATTTATTAATGTCACAAGTCAGCTTACATTAACACTGGAATGAAGTCACTGTGAAAATCCCCTAGCCACCACACTCTGGCACCCGTTTGGGTACACTGAGAGAGAATTTAGCATGGCCAATGCGCCTAAACAGCATGGCTTTTAAACTGTTGGAGGAAACCAGAACACCCAAAGGAAACTCACGCAGACACAGGGAGAAAGTGCAGGCTCCACACAGACAAAAACGGCTCCCTGGCACTGTGGGGCATTAATGCTGATATTGTGCCACCGTGCTGCCCCTCGAATGCTGTTCGGATGTGTGTTGGATACCATTAGTGAGAACTAAGTTCTGCAAATCACTGTTAGTAAAACCTGTGCTGTTATCAGAAACCAGGGCTTCTGGAACTCCATATATATATGTTACAAATCCTCAATCATAGCCTGAGCAGTCATAGAACTCATGCATCTCTAGTCATTTGGAGTGAGCATCCAGTGTGATTAAAAACATGGAACCCATAAAGTGCCTCATACAGTCCATATGTACGCACACCCATGGCCTGCCAGGTTTTAGTCAGGGAGAACGAGGTAATAATGGATAGGAAGCACAGTCAAGTGGCGATCCCAGAGCCGGGGGGGGGGGGGGGAGTAGTGGTTGGGGGGGGTCAGGTGAATTACTGTAAGGAAGGGAAAAAAAGAAAAGGAGTCATGATCCTAACACTAGCCCAGTGGTAGTCCCCCAAAATATCGAGGGCAGCGCAACAACTGGGGTAAAAAGGGTAAGACAGGAGGATCAGAATACCTTAGAGGGAAGGAAGGAGGCTGGAAGAGAAATAGTGGTGGGAGATGGGAGGGTTAAAGGAATAGACAGGCAGCTCTGTGGACAAAAGCTGGACTCCAAGGATGGTAGTTTGCCTCCCTGGAGCAGGAGTGCAAGATGTTTCTGAGAGGGTAGAGGGAATTTTGAAGGGCGAAGGGACCCAGGCTGATGTAATTGTACATATAGGAGAGAAGGACGTAGGAAGGAAGAGCAGAGGGGATATACGTAGGCAGTTCAGGGAGTTGGGCATCAGGCTGAAGAGCAGGGCCTCCAGGGTGACAATCTCAGCGCTGCTACCAGGGCCAAGTAACAGTGGGGCCAGGAATAATGAGATCGTACAGCTGAATGCATGGCTGAAGGATTGGTGCAAGGCAGAGGGTTTTATATTTGTAGATCATTGGGAAGTATTTGTGAGAGAAGGACACCTGTATAGCAGGGATGGGGAACATTTAAATGGGAAGGGCACAAATATCTTAGCTGGGAGGTTAGCTGGAGTGTTTTGGCAGAGCTTAAACTAATATGGAGGTGGGGTAGGGATGAGATGGGTGACAGCGTAAGTTTAGACAAGAGGAAAATCACCAGGGAGAAGGAGGTTCTGAGTGGGCTTGGAGGTCTGGAGTATGTCTGTTTTAATGCGACAAGCATAATGGGTAAAACAGATGAACTTCGGGTCTTAATGTTCACAAGGAACTTAGATGTGGTTGCAGTGACAGAGACGTGGTTAAAGGAAGGGGATCACAGGCAGCTAGATATTCCTGGGTATAAGTGTTTTAAGCGTGACAGAGGAGGGTCGAAAAGAGGTGGGGGAGTGACGTTGTTACTTAGTGAGCACCTCACAGTGGTGCAGAGGGAGGACAATATAGAAGAGTTTGGAATTGAGTCGCTGTGGGTGGAGTTGAGGAATAGGAAGAGAGCAATTACTATGCTAGGGGTGTATTATAGGCCACCCAACAGCCTGTGGTCAGTGGAAGAAGGTATACGTAAAGACATTTTGGATAGGTGCAGAAGGAATAGGGTTGTTGTAGTGGGAGATTTTAACCTCCCTGGGGTGGACTGGAAGGTATCTAAAACCGGGGATTCGAACGGGGAGGAATTTGTAAAATGTGTACTGGAAGGATCATTGGAGCAGTATGTAGCTGGCCTGACTAGAGAGGGGGGCTATATTGAATTTAGTTCTGAGTAATGAGCCAGGGCAGGTGGTTGAGGTTGTAGTGGGGGAACATGTGGCTAACAGTGATCACAATTCTGTCTACTTTAGGATACAAATGGAAAAAGGTGCTTGTTGCCCTAAGGGGAGGGTGTTAAATTGGGGGAAGGCTAACTACAGTCGGATTAGGCAGGAACTTATGGAAACTGATTGGGAAAGATTGTTCAAGGGTAAGTCCACGTTCGGCATGTGGGAGTCCTTCAAGGGAAATCTGAAAAGGTTGCAGGAAAGACATGTGCCGATTAAGAGGAAGCATGGGAAAGGTAGGATTAGAGAGCCGTGGATTACTAGGGATATTGAGGACTTGGTTAGGAAGAAAAGAGAGGCTTATGTTAGGTCTAAGCAACTGGGAATGGAGAGACCATTGGAGGAATACAGACAGAGTAGAAGAGAGCTAAAAGGGGGAGTTAGAAGGGCAAAAAGGGGGCACGAAATGGTTTTGGTGGACCAAGATGGAAAATCCAAAAGTGTTTTACTCCTATATTAGGAACAAAAGGGTGATTAGAGGAAAAATCAGTCCTTTTAGGGACAGAGGAGGGCAACTGTGCTTAGAGTCCGAGGGAATGGGGGAGATCCTGAATGAATATTTTACATCAGTATACACGAAGGAGAGAGGCTTGATGACTGGTACTGTCTTGGAGGGAGCTGTAGACCAGTTGAGGGAAATATCCATTACGAGGGAGGAAGTGTTAGAATTTCTAGGTAGCATTAAAACTGATAAATCTCCAAGGCGTGATGGCATTTATCCCAGGCTGCTTAGGGAGATGACAGATGATATTACTGGGCCTCTGACGCAAATCTTTGTCTCTTCTTTGGACACAGGTGAGGTCCCAGAGGACTGGGGGATCACAAACATGCTACCATTGTTTAAAAAGGGTAATTACAGGCTGGTGAGTTTGACGTCAGTAGTAGGGAAGCTGTTGGAGGGGATTCTTAGAGATAGGATGTATACACACCTAGAGCATTGCAATCTGATTACAGATACGCAGCATGGATTTGTTAAGGGGAGGTTGTGCCTTACAAATCTGGTAGAATTTTTTGAGAAGGTGACAAAAACGGTCGACGAAGGATAAGTTGTTGATGCCATCTATATGGATTTCAGTAAGGCGTTTGACAAAGTCCCTCATGGGAGGTTAGTTGAAAAAGTCAAAGCTCATGGAATACAAGGACAGGTATCTAGATGGGTAAATAATTGGCTTGGTAATAGGAGACAGAGAGTAGTAGTAGTGGAAGTATCTTTTTCTAGCTGGAGGACTGTCACTAGCGGTGTGCCACAGGGCTCAGTACTGGGATCTCTTCTATTTGTAATATACATAAATGACTTGGAAGAGGGAATACGTGGTGTGGTCAGCAAGTTTGCAGATGACACAAAGATGGCTGGACTTGCGGACAATGAGGAGGAGAGTCAGGCAATACAGCAGGACATAGATAGGCTGGTACATTGGGCAGATAAATGGCAGATGGGATTTAATCCTGATAAATGCGAGGTGATGCATTTTGGGAGGAATAATGTAGGAGGGGAGTTATACGATAAAGGATAGATCTATTAAGAGTATAGAAAAGCAGAGGGACCTAAGGGTGCAAGTGATCAAGTCTCTGAAGGTGGCAGAGCAGGTAGAGAAGGTTGTGAAGAAAGCATATGGTATGCTAGCCTTTATAGGAAGGGTTATAGAGTACAAGAGCTGACAGTTAATGTTGCAATTGTATAAAACTTTGATTAGACCTCATTTGGAATACTGTATCCAGTTCTGGTCACCTTACTACTGAAAGGACATAGAGACCCTGGAGACAGTGCAGAGGAGGTTTACCAGGATGCTGCCTGGTATGGAAGGTCTGAGTTACGAGGAAAGGTTAGGCAAATTGGGGCTGTTTTCTTTGGGAAGACGGGGACTGAGAGGAGATCGAATAGAGGTGTAAAAGAGTATGAAGGGTATAGATAAACAGTGGTAAGCTTTTTCCTAGATTGGAAATAAATATTACGAGGGAACACGGGCATAGGGTGAGAGGGGCGAGATATTATTTGGATGTTAGAGGGAGATTTTTCACACAGAGGGTGGTGGAGGTACGGAACGCACTACCAAGTAAGATGGTGGATCAGGTATTCTGGAGTTATTTAAGGGATACTTAGGTAGACACATGAGCAGAATAGAGATGGAGAGATATAGAAGACTGTTTCAAATAGGGATCAAGAGCCTTGGGACGTTCCTAGGAATTAATTGATTCCTGCGGACCTTCCAACATACTTTTCTTGCTCATTTGCTTTACTTCTGAGCTTCTGGGAATTCCCTTGAATGTGTGCATAAAAAGTGTATGCTATTGATGTTTTTCTCTTTTATTCCACAGGTGCTTTGGTCCGCCTTGTTGTCCAACAAGGCGCATACGCGCGATGGGTCGTGCGAGGGCTGTTCTTGGATTTTTCGAGAATAGCCTAGTGCTTCACATTGTTAGTGCACGCTTAAACTGGATCAGTTGATGGGCAACACGATAGCTCAGTGACTATTACTGTTTGTTGTGCAGATACATGGATTTGGGACAGTATCTGTGGGAGTTTGCGCATTCTCCCCGCGGTTGCATAGGTTTTCTCCGGGTGCTCCCGTTTCCTCCCACACCCCAAAAGATGTGCTGTTAGGCTGATTGGTAAAACAAATTGTCCCTAAATTCTATCCCCAATCTGGTTTCCAATGTGGATGTTCATAAACATAAACAAGAGTCATGGGTGGAAGAGGGAACTCACACTGTCAAAATGGTGGCGCGGGTTCATTGGGCCAAAGGGCCTGTTTCCCGTACTGGGTTGTTCTTTGTTCTTTGTTTGTTCTTTGTCTCTCCCATAGGTGTACGAAGACTGATGAAGGGAGTTTTTCACTTCCTTGTCACAAGTCACAGCATTTCACCAAATCACCAGTTATCTCTGATTCAAGGCTGGGCCACCAGAACTTGCTTCTGGCCAGCATTTTCATTTTTGATTCTCCAGGGCAATCATTATGTACTTCTGTTAATCTTAGATAATGTTCTGGGCGCGGAACAATTACTTAAGATCCCAAAGACTGACCCCATCAACACTGAGCTCTCCTTTCTCAGTTAAGAAGTTTCCATCACATAGGATTGTGTGTTTATTTTGGACAAGATTGAATCTGTTTGTGCCCAGGTCTTAATCTACCTTGTAGACACTGACAGAGTCTCCAAAAAATTTAGAGGCATCACAACATCTTCAAATGCTGATAGAGGAACCAGACTTGTGGGCTTCAGGAGGTATTTCAATATTTCAGTATTGTCTATTTGGGTTACAGTGTGATGCCTTAGAAAATATTCATAAGTTGCAAGTAACGAGGCCTAGCATTGTATCTGATCAGAGGCAATTGGGGATTTCTCTTGTCCTTTTTGAAAAATCCCAAAAAGTTTGTGGTCAGTAACTATCATGAAACATCTGTCACAGGTGCATTGATGGAACTTTTTTACACCAAATGTGACTGCCAACCAACCCTTCTTTCCCAATATGAGAATACCTTCACTCTGCATTCCAAACAGATACATGAGCAATGGGCTTTTCTGTCCCATCTTTCCAGAAATGTGAAAGTAGCACCCCAACTTTATATGGGAAAGCATTGCATGTCAGAATGGGTTCTTCCTTGAGATCAATTTGGGCCATAAGTTAGATGACAAGAGCTGACTTTTGATTTTGGTGAAAATGTTTCCCAGTATCATTCTGGGTATCTTTGTAGCAGGGCATGCAAATGGGCCAGCATGGAATCCAATTTCAGGATGAATTTTCCAAAATAATTGATTAATCCAAGGAACGTTTTTTTTTGTTTTGGTGTTTCTTGGAGCTGATTCTTCCTTGATAGCCTTTACCTTATCCTCTACTTAGTGTAAATCTTTGCCATCTATCCTGTTAAGTAAGTCACTTTGACCGCTTGGAAGACACATCTCTCCCTCACCAAGAGCATCCTGGCTTTCGAAAATCTCTGTAAGACCTTTTCTAAGTTTGCCAGGTGTTCCGTTCCAAAGTCCCCATGACCAAGACATCATCTAAGTACACTGCGAACTTACATAGCTCTTGAAGAATATTCTCCATCACACATTGGAAAATAACATATGCTCACAAAACCCCAAAGAATATGTGAGTGTACTTGTATAGTTAGTTGTGCATATTGACTATCACATATTTCCAGGAGGACTTGTCCAATAAACCTGGTGATAGATGGGCTCATGTGCAATTTGGTGAACATCTGGTCACATGCTAAGTTAGCATACAGGCCTTTTATTCAGGACATGAGGTACCTATTGAGTTTTGAAACCCAACTGACAGTTTATAATCGCTGCAAGGTAAACTAATTTCTCAGGGTTAATAATAGAGACTGCAGGGGCAGTCTATTCTGCAAATAGCATGAGCTTTATTATATATAAACATTCAAGGCACCCTAGTCTGGCTTCCTTCATTTCCAGCATGGACTATGGAACTGGCTTGCTCTGAAATATTTGGTGTAGCATTGGGTCAATGTAGATCTTGGCCTTGCCCCTTTTATTTTTCCCAAGCCTTCTTGGAAAAGCCTAGGCATCTACTGATAACTTCATACAGTCCTTCCACACTCAGCCTGAAGATCTCCAGCCAGTTAAGCCAGATCTGCTGGAGCCAATCTCTCCCCATAAGTCTTGCCCCTTGCCCGCCATGTAACATTGCGTGCGAGGTGAGCTGGTGGCTGCCTGTAAGTCACGAGGCCATTGTGGAAATCTTTATTTGTAAGCATGTCTTCCCAGCTCAGGAATTAGAGGCACTTGAATGTCTGTTCTCCGATAATGGAGATCACAGCCCTATGTCCATTTCTGAAAAATAAATTTCTTTTATAAAACAGTTTTCATTTCCAAAGTATTTCCATCTGATGAAAAGCAGTAATTGTTGTAATGTAACAACCATTACTTGCACAGAACAAAGCCCCACCAATGTCAAAGAGAAAGGAAGGCTTGCATTTGTATAGCAACTTTATATCTCAGGCTTTAAACCATTGGACTGTAGCCACTGTGTAACATGGGCAAGCACAGCAAGAAGTCTCACAACACCAGGTTAATGTCCAACAGGTTTATTTGGCTTGGGGCATGTGCTACCAAATAAACCTGTTGGACTTTAACCTGATGTTGTGAGACCTTTTACTGTGCTTACTCCAGTCCAACGTCGGCATCTCCACATCATAACGTAAGCAATGCAGCAGCCAATTTACATACAGCAAACTCTCACAATTATCAACACGAGAATGATCAGTGATCTGTTTCAGTCATTGAGGATTAACTTAGCCAGAGCACCAGTGATCACTCTCCTGTTCTTCTCTGAAGTAGCAACATAGGATTGTTTAAGTCATTGACCAAGCTTTTTAGGTATCCATGCCAAAGAGTTCTTATGGATCGGCGTCAAGTTGTGTTTGATAACACTCTTGTGAAGAGTCTTGGGATGTTAAATTACATTAAATTATTGGATTATATAAATAAAAGTTGTTAATTTAATGAGATGTAATTTCTTAAAAAGTACGTAATTTTGTTTCTAACCACAGTCATAGTGGGAGAATTGAGCCCAATGTATCAGTGGGGAAATTGTAACTCCCCTGGATTTAGTTATTGAGTCTATGGCATTCATCTATTCACCAAATTGCTGAAAATGAAATATTAAGGATGGCTTACAAACCTTACTTGGCCTCTTGGGAACACAAATGAAATCCTGTCAACTTTTCCTTCGGATGTTCATATCCTCTTGGCTTCAGACATGGATCATCTCTTCCTTTCTCTCTCATGCACTGTTCAGTCGGATGCCGTCTCCAGAGACTACAAGCAAGACTTGTTTCTAATTCACCAAGGCTTTAACATCTCCCCAGGGCATCCTGAAAGATACATAGGTTTTACTTTTTTCAAATTAAGAAAAGCCTGCCTGTTTGCTGCTTTTGTTGCGGCCGAACGCAACAGTTGCATCCATACTTGCTGCACAGTAGGTCTGGTTTAACGGCAGAAGAAAAAAAATGCTTCTTTGTCCATACACTAATAAAGATGTATTTTATTTTTGTATTTGATTCACAAGAGGCATGCAAATTCAAATTATGGCACATGAGACACAAATAGTTTATTTCTGTTATTGTTAACTCATTTGAAAGTTAGTTTTCCTCCTCAACTTGAGCCAAAGAGACACACTAAAAATATACCCAGTAAAAACAGATTTAAGAATATTTGCTTTCGTTCTGCACTCATCAGGATTCTAAGCAAATGCTCATAACATATGCCTTTCTATCTGTGAAAGCAATCTGTGCTGTTGCCACATATGGAACTCCTTCACTGCATGCACTTCATCATCACAGAAACCCTACAGTGCAGAAGGAGGCCATTTGGGTCACCAAGTTTACAGCAAATCTCTGACAGAACATCTTACCCAGTCCCTATCCCTGTAACTTCATAAATTTACCTTGCTAATTCTCCCTAATTTACACATCTTGGGGTACTAAGAGGCAATTTTGCATGACCAATCCTCCTAAACTGTGCATCTTTGGACTTTGGGAGGACTGGAAACCATGGAGGAAACCCATGCAGACATAGTTTGGGGGGTGGGTCGGCGCGGGTGGGGGGGGGGGGGGGGGGGGGGGGGGATCGTGGTGGGGGAGTGAAGGAAGGTGTGGCTGAAATGTACAGACTCCACATAGGCAGTCACCCAAGGCTAGAATTAAACTTGGGTTCCTGACATTGTGAGGCAACAGTGTTAACCACTATGCCACTTTGCCAATCCGCTTGCTTAACTTCCATCAATAAAAATGAACTCCTATTCTAAAGGAGTTGTTCCAATTCATAGGTACAACACACACTTTGGGAGTCTGGATGTAGTGATGACGTAGTTTTTATTTGAGAAAACAGATATTGCTGAAACTTCATAGAAAGCAGCCGAGTTAGCATTTGAGTGGAAGGATAGGATATTGTTTTAAGTAGGACCCTGCAATATAATCTGCTCTACTGGAGGGCTCTGTTAGAAACATAAAATTGTCTTTTTCTCTGGCTGATGTTGATTGATATGTTTGCTTGCGGCATTATTCAGTTTTATTTCATCTTTTCCCATGATTGTATTTTTTTGGTGCCACTAATTATAAAGAACAAAGAACAAAGAACAAAACAGCACGGGAAACAGGCCCTTTGGCCCAACGAGCTCGGGGCGCCACCTTGATGTACCCATATTTGTATGTGCTAAACCAGTCATGAGGTTTCTTTTTTCCCCATATGCGCAGGTGTCCAAAATTAAAATAGAATATTTTCATTTAACTCTAATATCTTATTAATTGTATGGACTTTTGCAAAGAGAAGTTCCTTACCTGAAGACAGAGTAGCAGTGGAAGAGTATGTTTCTGAATGAAGGACTGTGACAAGTGGTGTTCCTCAGGGCTCAGTGCTGGTTTGTGGTTTGTTCAGGTTAAAGGTCAGTTGGAATTTGGGCGAAGAGATGGCAAACTGAGTTTAATCTGGACAAATGGGAGGTAATGCATATTGGAAGGTCTAATACAGATAGGAAATATAAAGTAAATGGCAGAATCCTTAAGAGTATTGATAGATAAAGGGATTTGGGTGTACAGGTACACAGGTCTTCGAAAGTGGCAATGCAGGTGGAGAAGGTAGTCAAGAAGATATACGGGCATGCTTGCCTTCATCGGCCAGGGTATTGAGTTTAAAAATTGGCAAGTCATGTTGGAGCTTTATAGAAACTTAGTTAGACCGCACTTGGAATATAATGTTAATTCTGGTCGCCACACTACTAGAAGGATGTGGACACTTTGGAGAAGGTACAGGAAAGATTTACCAGGATGTTGCCTGGTATAGAAGGCATTAGCTATGTGGAGAGGGCGAAGAAATTTGTTTTGCTCTCATTGGAGCGACGGAGATTGAGGAGAGACCTGATAGAAGTCTACAAGATTATGAGAGACATAGATAGAGTGGATAGTCAGAAGCTTTTTCCCAGAGTGGAAGAGTCAATTACTAGGGGGCATAGGTTTAAGGTGCAAAGGGCAATGTTTAAAGGAGATGTATGAGGCAGATGTTTTACATAGAGAGTGGTGGGATGCCTGGAACTCATTACCGGGTGAAGTAGTGGAAGCAGATATGGTTGTGACTTTTAAGAGGCAGCTTGACAAGTACATGAATAGGATAGGAATAAAGGGATATGGTCCCCGGAAGAGTAGGGGGTTTTAGTTAAGTCGGGCAGCATGATCAATGCAAACTTGGAGGGCCAAAGGGCCTGTTCCTGTGCTGTAATTTTCTTTGTTATTTGTTCTTTGAAGCAAAATGTATTGTCTTATTACAAACACAAAAATCAAGCTTTAAAAACTATTTTCACTGGGATTAAAAATATTGTTCCTTCATTTAACCCCTCCTTAAGCCACTAAAGATTCTCAGATGTTTCTTATTGTACTGTTTCATTTAGGGGAGGCAATGAGCTAGTAGTATTATCGCCAATCTATTAATCCGGAAGCTCACATTCTGAGGATCTGAGTCCAAACTCCACCACGGCAGATGGTAGAATTTGAATTCAATAACAAAAACCTGAAATTATGAATCTAGTGATGACCATGAAACCGTTGTCAAATATTGAGAAAAAGAAACATCTAGTTCACTAATGTCTTTCAGGGAAGAAAATCTGCTATCCTTAAGTAGTCTGACCTATGTATGACTCCAGAGCCACAGAAGTGTGGTCTCATCTGCTCTTAGGTAACTAAGGACAGGTAATAATCGCTGGACTGCCAGCAACATCCACGTCCCACCAACCCATGCTAATTCTGAGTCTGCTGTTGTAAGAAGTGGGCAATTGAAGCTGATTATTCTAACTAATTGATGGACAGTATTGTTAATTCCATTGCAGCCTAAAGAGAATCTCATCTGCTTCTGAATTCTTCTGAATTTTACTGTACAACTGGGAAACATTTCATTTCAAAATTCCAATAATCTTAAGACTTGGCGATCTTAATCACCTAAGGAAACATTACTTTTAATAAGATATCAATCCATCTTGTTTTTACTTCATGACTGCCTAGCACGTAGAACTGAATTTTTGTACAATTGACTTAGCTAAAGGATTTTTTCCTTCATTAGTTCTTAGCTGAAGGAACAAGGACAGGGCAGCTAAGCACAAATTAGACGTGTTTCTGGAATGGGATTATTGTGCACTGGAGTGCTTAAATTCCAATGAAGATAGGTTTAACAACCCTCTGTAGATTTTGTATAATCTAGCTGCCACCTTAATTAGGATAAGTAATACTATACTTTGTTGCAATGATGATGTAAGCCTACTTGTGACGCTAATAACTCAACTTTAAATGATAACCTTCATCTTTCAAGTATCCCACTGTTCTGCAACAAAGTGCTCACTATCAGTTTATGTTAGCACATATGGATGTAGTACACATTCTACACCATCAGTGTTATTTCTTTAAGTGATGAACGTAAATCTTTTTACTCACTTTACAGGACGTAGGCTTTTTTTGGCTATGCCAGCATATATTGCCCATCCTTAATTGCCCCTGTGAAGGAGGTGGTGAGCCACCCTCTTGTCCCACTGCAATCGCTGTAGTGTAGGTACTTCCACAGTGCTGATAGGGAAGGAGATCCAGGATCCAGCTGCAGTGAGAGAACAGCGATATATTTTGAAGTCACGATGATGAGAGACTTGGAGAGAAACTTCCAGGTTGTGGTGCTCCCGTCTGTGTCTGCCATCCTTGTCCCTCTCAGGCTAGCAGTCACGGCTTTTAGAAGTGTTACCTGAGGAGCCTTGGTGAGTTCCTGCAATGCATCTTCTAGATGGAATATACTGCTGTCACTGTTCGTCAGTGGTGGAGGGATGCCAATCAAGTAGGCCCTTTTGTCCTGGATGGTGTTGATTTCTTGAGTCTTGTTAGAACTGCATCATCCAGTCCAGTATAAAGTGTTTCATCACACTCCTGACTTGTGCCCTGTAGACGATGGACAGACTTTGGGGAGCCAAAATGTGAGTTAAGGTCACAAGATCCCTAGCCTTTAACCTTCTCTGATAGCCGCAGTAGTTAACAGCTAGTCCTGTACAGCCCAGGATGTTGACAGTGGGGCATTCAGCAATGGTAATGCTAATGGTAATGGTATGTCAGGGCTATGACTAGACTCAACCACAAAGAAAGCTGGTAGTTGCATGGCACTTGTGTGTCCTGAATGCCATTTGTCAACCCAAGCCTGGATATTTCCAGGTCTGGCTGTATTCAGTGTCTGAGGAATAGAGAATGGTGCTTAACATTGTGCAGTCATCAGTGAACATTCTCACTTCTGACATTACGATGGAAGAAAGGTTATTGATGAAGCAGCTGAAGGTGGATGGGCCTTGGGTACTACCTTGAGGAACTCCTGCAGTGACATCCTGGAACTGAGATTATTCTTTTGCACCATTTCTTACTTTGCCCATACTCAGTTTGTGGTCGAGATTAAGAGGCCTGAACGATGAATGAAAAAATCTTTATTGGTTTTGTATCTTCATGTGCACATTTTTCCCCTTTGAAGAATAATGAGGAAGTACGATTATCATCCTGCTTTAATCATTTAATGAATGCTCTTTCCACAGTCAACAATTCTCAGGGTACTTGACAGGTAGATACTGAGATGTTGTTTCTCCTTGTGGCAGAGACTAGAACCAAAAGGTATAATTTCAGGATAGAGGATCTCCCATTTAAAACAGAGATGAGGAGGAATTTCTTTTTCCAAAGGGTAGTGAATCTGTGGAATTCTTTAGGTTCTAGAGGTTGGGTTGTTAAGTATTTTCACGGCTAAGATAGATTTTTAATAAGTATGGGAATCGGAGGTTAAGGTGGGAAAGTGGAGTTGAGGGTTATCATATCAGGCCAGTCATGATCACATTGAATAATGCAACAGGCTTGAAGGGTTGAATGACCTACTTCTGCTCCTACGTCTTACGGTCCAAGTCCTGGAGAGGCTGTTCCATTGTAATGCTCCTGGACCTCATTTCTCATGGCTCCTGCAAGGCTTCATCAACCACATTTTGCATGGATCCCTGATCTGTTCGCCAGTAACTCTACTTCCCAGTGTGAACACGGTTGAGTGGAGGACTGCTGCAGGACAGAAACATTATGACAGATGTTCAAGAATTTTGTGGGGGTTTACGTAATGGTGTTTTTGACATTGCAAACCAGTTTCACCTTATTTTAATGGAAACCCTCGTCATTGAATCATAGAAATGTTACTGTGCGAAATAAGGCCATGTGGCCCATTAAGATATCACCGACAACAATCCCACCCAGGCCCTATCCCCGTAACCACACATATTTATCTTGCTAATCACCAACCCCCACCCCAACCCTACAACAGTAAGGGGCAATTTTTTAGTATGGTCGGTCTGTTTAACCTACATATCTTTGGATTGTGGGAGGAAACCAGAGCACCTGGAGGAAACCCCAAACAGACACAGGGAGAATATGCAAACTTTACGCATACAGTCACCTGAGGCCGGAATTGTACCTGGGGTCCCTGGCGTTGTGAGGCAGCAGTACAAACCACTGTGCTACCACGCCATCCCAAAGCAATAGCACCCAACATGGAGCACGAAACCACGGCTGTGAGATTAAGTGCGGTACTGGCTGACCTAGCCGCCCAATGATGAGTACTCCTGAGTGAACTCTGCTGGGTGATCTACGGGTGCTTTAATTACCGCATGTATGCCATCAGTGACGTCCTGTATCTGTGGAAGCCAGATGGAGCTGCAAATCTGAATGCTTGCTCATTCGGACTGCCGTCATCTCAAGAGGAGTTGACACAAGCCATCAGTCATCTGTCTTCTCCATCT
Organism: Sphyrna mokarran; assembly: GCA_024679065.1. NCBI lineage: Eukaryota > Metazoa > Chordata > Chondrichthyes > Carcharhiniformes > Carcharhinidae > Sphyrna > Sphyrna mokarran. The sequence goes on from JAGIQG010000007.1 coordinate 103,994,418, forward strand.
GTGTGCTACTGACTAGGAGGGTGCTTCTGACAATCCTGAGAGAATCTGAAGGCAGCAAAAAAGGTTGAGGATGGTGGTGACTTTGACAGATACACGATGGCTGTCAGATCTAGAGACAGTTAGCTTTGTTGCAGCAAGTTGCAAATTTTGCCTAGTGCGATACCGAATCCTGGACACATGTTGAGAAAAATTACCCTCTATCAGAAAACCTGTGTGTTGAGTCTGGACTTCTGAGAACTACATCTCTCTGCTGCTCTCCTCTCTCCTATAGAGCTGCACCTCTCTGCTGCTGTCCCCTTTCCTGTAGAGCTGCTTGCCTTGCTGCTCTCTTCTCTCCTGTAGGGCTGCACCCTCTCTGCTACTCTCCTCTCTACTGCAGAGTTGCACCTCTCTGCTGATCTCCTCTCTCCTGTAGAGCTGTACCCTCTCTGCTGCTCTCCTCTCTCCTATGGAGTTGCACCTCTCTGCTATTCTCCTCTCTCCCCTCAGAACTGCAGGCTGTCCACTCTCCTGTATACCTGCACCTCTCTTCGGCTCTCCTCTCTTCTGCAGAGCTGCACTCCTCTGTTGCTGTCCTCTCTCCTATGGAGCTACACTTCTTTGCTGCTCTCCTCTCTCCAGTACAGCTGTACCTCTCTGCTGCTCTCCTCTCTCCTGTAGAGCTCTGCTCTCCTCCCTGTTGCAGAGCTGAACCTCTCTCTGCTCTCCTCTGTCCTCGAGCTGCACCTCTCTGCTACCCTCCTCTGTCCTATGGAGTTGCACCTCTCTGCTAATCTCCTCTCTCCCCTCAGAACTGCAGGTATGCGAGCCGCAGGTTGCTGTTGATATCAGTGCCAAACCTGTCACTACTGCTGCCATTGTTGTTCATCGTGATCCTCACTTTAAATCCAATCTGAATTGGTATAAGCTGCACCCACACTGATCTGATAGATCAGAGCATCAAAGTGCAGATCGGACCTCCAGAGTGTTTAAAGAACCTTCAAAAGTCTCTCATACACAGGCAGGCAAGAAAGCAGCTGTCAGCACTGACTACATATTGGCATATTTTCCTGTGATTGCTTCATTCCCTCACAGTTGCCATTGTGATCCTGCCTTGCGAACGCTGCTGAGTTCTCCAACTCTCAGCAAACCTGTGGATCCAAATTTAAATTCAAGAACCTGCGCCACTTTCCAACAACTTGAGCATTACCGAATGTTAAATGGCGATCTGGCTCTTCCAAGAAGGTATTATCCAACAGCAATGCTACCCTGAAATTGATGGATTGGAGACCACGTCCAGACGAGCTCTCCGTTTTGCTATTTTCAACCCATCTCTTGCACCAAAATCCTTGTGCTCCTTCCTGCCTGTTAAAATCCTGCCTGGGGTCACATCAGCATTGCACATCTGGCCCTAGAATATTTAAAGCTGGCTCTTGTCAGATTGCATCAACTGTCATTGACTTTGTCGAACTGAATATAAAAATGCAAGTATTTGCTGGAACCTCCGACTTTATGTTTTATAAAAGATGGCATTGAAACAGTAACCTTAACAATGTTGAGAAATCTGCCACATTTGGCCAGCCTACTTTAGGAGACAGATTGTCCGACCTCACCCAAAGCTAGATTCTCCAGTCCTGCCGGCAGCAGCAGCAAGGAGTGAATAGCCGGAGAGTTCCAGTCCAGATTTCCGGAGTCCCAACACATCTTTGTTATTGAGTAGAATGAGCTCTTTGGAGTTCAGAAAAATGAAAGGTGATTTCGTTGAAATATTTAGAGGGTGATTTTCCTCCCATCCCACTGCGCTCCTTTTAAAGTGCAGCGCACTGGGAGACATTGTGGGGTTTGCGCTGGGCAGCTGGGCCTCTGCGTATCTCCCGGCCTAAGTTTTTTCGCATCAATGGATCCACATTGAAACTCAGTGTAATGATGATTTGCTCTCATCAACATACATTAGCATGTTATCAGCAGCTTCACAACCAGAATCTCCATCCCCCTACTAGTGTCTCCCCTTGTCTCTGGCATGATGTTACACTGGCGGGTTTACAACTGCTGTATACAATTCAGGACCTGGTTGAACAGGAGTAAGGAGGTAACTTTTATTGTGCTTCCGCAGTGCAGGGGAGGGTGGAGGCAGGGCTGGAAAATTTCTACTTGGTCTGGAGGAAGTTCCTTGAGAGGTGGAAATGCTATCCCTAACCCAGTCTTTGCAGAGTGGGATGGGGCCCTTGACAGATTGCTGGCTAGGTTGCTATCTGCAGACACTGGGCTGTTACATTGGGGTGAGGTCCTTTACTGATTGCTGGCTAAGCTGCTGTCATGATGTAGAGATGCCGGCGTTGGACTGGGTAAGAAGTAAGAAGTCTGACAACACCAGGTTTAAGTCCAACCGATTTATTTAATAGTAAACTCACAAGCTTTCAGGGTTCCCCTCTTTGTCAGGTGAATGAACTGTGAGACTGGGCTAAGTTGTTGAGACCATCAGCCATAGTCTGCTGTGTCCCCAGAATGTCAGTGACAGTCCCAGATCTGGCCTTCAGAGTCTCTAACATGTCCCTGACACCCGTGGTCATGGCTTGATGTGCCTCCAGGATGCTGGCTGCACCCTTGGGATTGGCCCTCTGTGGGATTCTGCCATGAAAAGCTGTGTCTCAAGATGGCCTAGATCCTGTCACCTGTGTGGCAAAGTCCCTGTGCCAGACTTTCCACTGTGCATGCTACCCTTGCAGTATTGTTCTGGGTAACATGCTGCACAGGCACTATCTCCTGCAACAGCGCTTTGTTTGATTCCACTCAAGAGTCTTGCAGCCAAAGCATGGTTGCTAACAGCACAAACCCTGGTGCTGAACTCGGAGGATTTTTTTAGGGGCCTCCCTCTGAGGTGTCATCCGAGGTGTCTAGGGAGTTGGTTAAGTAGCAGCAGGGGGACTATAGAAGGGCTTGGGGCATCAGGATCCAGCACTGTCAGAAAGAAAATACATTAAAGGAAGGGAGGGAAAACAACTCGCACAGTATGGCACTCACTCCAAGGAAGATTTATGAATAGGGTTCAGTTGAATCTCACTTGCATGCCGCACACTGACCTACTGACCTAGCTGCCGGTTACCACTCAAGACATGCCCCCCCCCCCCCCCCCCCCCCCCGCCGCCACCGCCGCCGCCACCCATCCAGTTCACACATGGTCAGATGGTCAACATGCAGCTCAGGAACATTTTACCTCTCGTAGAACATAGAACCCTACAGTGCAGAAACAGGCCCTTCAGCCCATCGAGTCTGCACCGACCACCTAGGCCCTATCCCCATATCCCTACACATTTACCCACTAATCCCTCTAACCTACACATCCCAGGACACTAAGGGGCAATTTTAGCATGGCCATTCAACCTAACCCGCACATCTTTGGACTGTGGGAAGAGACCGGAGCACCCGGAGGAAACTCACGCAGACACAGAGAGAATGTGCAAACTCCACACAGACAGTGACCAAGCCAGGAATCAAACCCAGCTCCCTGGAGCTGTGAAGCAGCAGTGCTAATCACTGTGCTACCGTACCGTCCGCTCATAACGATTGTGTCTGTTTTTTTTTCCTGTGGGACATAAGGGGGATTGAAAGCATGACTTATGGAAGGGCAATATGTGTTGGAGTTGGGGGGCTCATGTTGGCATTATGGGGAAACACCTCCCCAGTGCTGATTGGGTGGCTGCCACAGGTTGGAGGGGGCAGTATGTGAAAGGGGAGGGTGATGTGGGGGGTGTGGTTTGCTGGTTGTCCCTGAGGTGTCTGGGGATGGTTTGACATTTTAAACACAGGTTTCAGAATGCACACTCACTCTTGCAGCCCAAAGAAGGTCTCTCATCTTCTTCCAGTACTAGTCTCAGGGCTGAGGGTCAGTGTCCCCTCACAATTGCAGCTACTGCTTGCCATAATGCTCCCTTGCTGTATGACCCCTTGGGTGATAGCCTTGGGTGAGGTGCAGTGACTGGCAGTGCTCCCCGATTGCAACCAGCAGACAGGCCTGCTCACTCTCTGAAAATCTGGGGCCACTTTTCTTGGGAGCCATCTTCCAGGCCTGACTGTTTGTGTGTCCATAATTGAAGCTTATATACAGCTCTGGCTTGTTAAAGGACTCCACGTGCAATCGGTTTGGCCCAGTCACGTGCAGTCATTGTGGGCCCAAACATTAAATTTCATTGTGAATAATGCACAGGCAATGTGGTTTCAGTAGAGGGTGAGCAATCTCCGAAAGTTGCTGACTGGGTAAACTCCACAAGGTGCTGTGTCCAGGACAGGAGACCATGCAATGCTCAAAGTTCTCATTCAACAAGGGAGAATGCTTCCAGGCTGGGGTTGTGCATGGCAACAGAGTGTTCTGTGTGTGAAGAGGGGTGTGGGAGCTGGGGGGCCCAGAAGGCCAGTGATGCTTGGGTCAGTGAGGGATGGGGAGGCCGGTGATGTTCTTGTATGGGGAAAAGGGGAAGTGAGAGGCCGGTAATATCTGTGGGGCGGGGGGAAGTGTGAGACCATCAATCAGGATAATGATGAGTGGCTGGGGTGGGGGCGTGGGCAGGGGGAGAGGCCAGGAATATCTGTAGGGCTAGGGGAAGTGTGATGCCATTGATCAGAACAATGATGTGTGTGGGGTGGGGAGAGGGTGAGAGATCAGGGATATGAATTACAAGGAGGAGGTGGTGACAGGCCAGTAATCAGGCCAGCAATGTCTGTGGGGGAGGACTGAGGCTAGCCATTTAGTGTTGGGAGGATGTGTGTTGTGATCTCCCAGAGATCGACGCATGTGCAATGGCCCACTCAGCATGCTGATTCCAGCCCTTTCAGCAGGATTAGGCTCTGCCCCTGAATTTTTCACATGATTCACGCTAGTGCCCTCTGCAGTGCACAGAACACGGGAAATTCATTTTGAAAAACCCACTGCAAAGTCCAAAGGGATTTACTCCTGTTTCTACGCAAATTCAGCGCTTAGAATTTTTTTGGAAGAATCACACCCTTACATTTCTGACAAAGCTTGACAAGGTAAATGCAAATTTTTCACAGTAATTTTCAAGGGGATTTTCACAGTAACTTCAATGCAGTGTTAATGTAAGTCTACTTGTGACACTGATCAATAAACTCAAAATGCAGAGAGGCTGTTTCTTCTGAGTGAGGAGTCTAGAACAAAGAACTGAGGTGGAAGATCTTGCTGATAATAAATAAGTGTCAGGTGTCATACGGTGTACTTGTGTGAATTTGAATGTACCAAATCACAGTTTATTTGTTGCCATTTCTCTTTTGTTTCATTATTAAGAATATAGCAGTAGTTTACTTCATTAGGGAAGATCAGAAGGATGTCAATTTACTTATCATGCTTGTGTTGTTCTTTGAAACGGGGTATCCAATTAAGCCTACTGCCCTGTTTCCACTTCATCGCGCTATATTTTTTTTCTCTACCTTACTATTTTTCTTGCAAATCATTCACTGTGCTACCATATTGATCTGTTTTTGAGTGCCTGAAGACACCGACTTCAAAATAGGTTTTCATCAAATTAAATTCCAGTTTTCCACAACTTGATAGGCAGAAAACAGCGAAGCAAAGGTTTTAAAATTTAACATTTTGTCAAAAATGCTCAAGAGAGATGGGGCAGTTTTGACTAGATAGTAACAAAAGAGCTGTCAGCAATCTAATGATTTGAAAAGTCATAGTCAGAAATGGAGATAAATGGAATGCAAGTGGACTTACATTATAGTCAGTCAGAGGAATAACACCTCTCTATCTGATTGGTGTATTGATCGTTGAGAGTGGGCCACTGAGAACATGTGAACATCTTTAGTGTTTATTACTTTTAGCATTAAAAATTTGTCTACACATTTTATTGGGTGCAGGGATCGAGATGCACAATATGCCCATTTTGAAGTCCTGTTGAGGCAGGCAGCAATCTATCTTCAGGCTAGGTAATCATTAGAATGATTGTAACATGCAGCCAAGTGCAGCCTGCTCTGTTAACTGACTGCATGCTCATCAGGGACATTCAAAGTGTCTAAGGCTAGCCTTCAGCTCTTGAAAGAGGTTTATTTTTCTTCAAAGAGAGATGTACTAAATGCAATGTTGTGGGGTGTTGTCCTGCAAATGAAGGTAAAGAAAAGGCTGACTCAACACAGGAAAAGAGTTCCTGTTTCATGAATGCACTGCTGGAGGCTTTAATCTTGGAGAAAGAGAGAAGAGGGGTCATATTTTTGTTGGGGGGGGGGAAGGGGATAGACAGACATCAAGAAATGGCCTTCAAAAGGAATGGAGGCAGGAGGCAAAGTCAGTCAATGCAGCAATAGGCCCAAGCACCTGATAGCAGTGCTAATGAATGTTCAATGAACTCATGTAACTGGTCAAGATGAATGGATTCATCTACATGGGATGATTATTCTCTCTACCGTACAACCAGCTTTGCCCATTGCTCAGTGCACTGCACACCCAGCACTCATTGACATTCCGTGGCACCTATAACTGAGATCTTACTTTCACATACCCCATCTTACCCTCACACCTACCAGTGTTGCCAGCCACGTAACCAGCACTCACTGCCTCAAGAAACCTGGGCAGTATAGTGGCCCAGTGGTTAGCACTGCTGCGTCACAGTGCCAGGTACCTGGGCTCAATTCTAGCCTCGGGCCACTGTCTGTGTGGAGTTTGTACCTTCTCCCCATGTCTGTATGGTGCTGGTGATACATGGGTTAGGTTGATTGGTCATACTAAATTGCCCTTTTATGTCAGGGGGATTAGCAGGGTAAATATGTGGGGTTATGGGAATTGGGCCTGGGTGGGATTATTATAATTCAGTCCATCAAGTCAATGTAGACTTGATGACTGAATGGCTTCCTTCAACATGTAGGGATTCTATGAGCCTCTGAACCTCCAGCTCAGAGGCTCACTCATTTTAAGAAGGGAACAGAACAGCAGTGGTGACGGACAGGAATATCTTCATCTCATAAGGAAAACAGAGGAAATAGTACTTTATATCACAAGAACGAATGCAACAGAAGCCATTGCATTAAGTCACAGTGAGAACATTTATGATGATGTCTGTTCTTGCCTCATTCCTCTTCTCAACTCCTACCTTACCCTCATCCTGCTACCTGGCATGTACTGCAAGCTGCACATGAGTGACCATGGACCACTTGCTTTCCCGTTCCAAGATCAGCCCCAGGAAGAAAGGAGAGAAGAAGCAAAACAGTGATGAAGGAATATTGTCCTTTGATCTTATACTGGTAATCACCAGTTCAGATATTAGCACTGTGAGAACTCATAGGGTTAGAATCATGGCTTGGGTATGAGAGGGTTACAGCCAGGTTGGGGGAAAAAGAAAATTTGTGTTACAGCTTATAGGAGAGTGAATTCAGTTACAGGACATTCTGATGTGGACTTCTATTGTGCGGAATATGAGAGAGTGTCAATGGGTGTGTGCCCTAAGATGACTACTCCATTGGGAACTCTGCCACTGAGCCTCCTGCTAGTGTCAAGAAGCAATGAGGAGTCTGGCTCCAAAGTAGCACTGGGCAGTGTGTAGAGTTTGAAGAACATCCTTTCCAGTATTGCAGCAGTGACCAATGCCATGTCACACTTGCGGACTCAGCCGGGAGGCATGGTCTGGCAACTGTTCTCGGAGGTTCCACTGCAACAAGGATTCACCACCCAATATCTCAGTGCTGCAGTGGAAGGTCAGATGCAAGTCATCAGATCCATGCTTTTTGCCATCATAGTGATGGACCTCAATGCTCAAAGAAGCATGCAGACTCATCGTAATACAAAAATCTGTTCCCCAATTAATTAGTGGGATTGCTGAAGATCTGTAGGATAGTAATATCATAGAGCATGATTCTGCTTTCCTCCAGATGACAGCATTCATACTCCCTCCATTGCTGCTCTGCAGATTCCTTGATGCTGCCAACCAGCCAAGATTGCTACCCATGCCAAGATGGTACAGTTGGAAGCCATTCCCTAACACTCCAGAGTACTTGTGGGTGTTTTATAAGGGCATCTGGCACTTACAGGGTGGACATGGTACTGAGTACAGTACTGCCCACACTGTGATAGCATGACAATCTGGAAATAAGAATCTACTGATAACCATGAAGCCATTATCATGAAGTGGAATTTGAATTCAATAAAAAATATCTGGAATTAAGAATCTATTGATAATCACAGTTGATTGTCAGAAAGACCCATCTGGTTCATCAATGTCCTTTTGGGAAGCAAATCTGCTGTCCTTACTTGGTCTGGCTTACATATGAGTCATGATGTAGAGATGCCGGCTTTGGACTGGGGTAAACTCAGTAAAGTTTTACAACACCAATTTTAAATCCAACCAATTTATTTGATAGTAAATTCGTGAGCTTTCGACTTTATAGCCTTCGTCAGGCAAATGCAGTGTTCTGGTCTGCAATAGCACACATATCCACACAGACAGTTACAGATTGCTGATTAGAATGCAAATCTTTACATCTAACCTGCTATTCAAGTGTTAAAGTGGCTAACAATGTGTGTGAAGGGAATCCTGAGCATTGGTTAGAGAATTGTGTATTTTCTCCAGACAGCACAGTAAGTGAGGTTTTTTGCTAACCCAGGCAAGTTACGGGGGTTACAGATAGTGTGTCATGAAGCCAAGATCCCTGTTAAGACCGTCCTCATGTGTGCGGAGCTTGGCTATCAGTCTCTGCTCAGCAACTCTGCACTGTGTGTCACGAAGGCCCCCTTGAAGAACATTTACCCGCAGGTCGGAGGCCGAATGCCCATGACTGCTGAAGTGTTCGCCCACAAGAAGGGAACTGTTTTGCCTGGTGATTGTTGAGCGAATGCTCATTCATCCGCTGTCGTAGTGTCTGCATGGTCTCCCCAATGTACCATGCTTCGGGACATCCTTTCTTGCAACGTATTAGGTAGACAATGTTGGCCGAGTTGCAAGAGCATGTACCGTGTACCTGCTGAATGGTATCCTCACGTTTGATGATGTTGTCCATGTCTATGATCTGGCATGTCTTGCAGAGGTTGCTGTGGCAGGGTTGTGTGGTATTGTGGTCACTGTTCTCCTGAAGGTTGCGTAGTTTGCTGCGAACAATGATCTGTTTGAGGTTGTGCAGTTGTCTGAAAGCAAGAAGTGGGGGGGGTGGGGATGGCCCTAGCGAGATGTTCATCGTCATCAACGACATGTTGAAGACTCCAGAGAAGATGTCGTAGCTTCTCCGCTCCGGGGAAGTACTGGACAGCAAAGGGTACTCTATACAATGTGTCCCGTGTTCGTCTTCTGAGGAGGTCAGTGCGGTTTATCGCTGTGGCACGTCAGAACTGTCAATTGTTGAGATGAGCGCCATATCCTGTTCTCACGAGGGCATCCTTCGGCGTCTGGAGGTGTCTGTCACGATCCTCCTCATCTGAGCAAATTCTGTGTATACGGAGGGCTTGTCCAAAGGGAATGGCTTCTTTAACGTGTCTAGGGTGGAAGCTGGAGAAGTGGAGCATTGTGAGGTTGTCTGTCGGTTTGACCATGCAGACACTACGACAGCGGATGAATGAGCATCGCTCAACAATCACCAGGCAAAACAGTTCCCTTCCTGTGGGCGAACACTTCAGCAGTCATGGGCATTCGGCCTCCGACCTGCGGGTAAATGTTCTTCAGGGGGGCTTTCGTGATACACGACAGCGCAGAGTCGCTGAACAGAGACTGATAGCCAAGCTCCGCATACATGAGGACGGTCTTAACAGGGATCTTGGCTTCATGACACACTATCTGTAACCACCGTAACTTGCCTGGGTTAGCAAAAAACCTCACTTACTGTGCTGTCTGGAGGAAATACACAATTCTCTAACCAATGCTCAGGGTTCCCTTCACACACATTGTTAGCCACTTTAACACTTGAATAGCAGGTTAGATGTAAGGATTCGCATTCTAATCAGCAATCTGTAACTGTCTGTGTGGATATGAGTGCCTCTGCAGATCAGAACACTGCATTTGCCTGACGAAGGCTATAAAGTCGAAAGCTTGCGAATTTACTATCAAATAAATTGGTTGGATTTAAAATTGGTGCTGTAAAACTTTACTGAGTTTACATATGAGTCCATAGCCACAACAATGTGGGTGACTTTCAACTGACCTCTGAAACTGCCTAGCAAGTCATTCAGTTCAAGAGCAACTAGGGATGGTCACTAAATGCCAGCGAGCCAGCAATGCCCATGTCACACAAATAAATAAAATCAAAGGACCATTCCTGGGATTAATCTTGTGTTGGACAGAGCCATGTGTGGAAGCAAGCATGGAAACAGCCTAGCTTGTATCTTTCGTAGTATGTTTGCAAATATTCCTAAAAGATAATAAAGACTTACACTTGACCAACATATGATGACGAAGATTTCTTCAGACCTACTGAAGTGTAACCAAAACCCTACACCAGCATCTGCAGTCTCCTGCAATAAAAGTTATCAGCTTCGCCCAGTCATGCTGCAACCACTGATTCATACTGTATAGGAGCACTTAAAAAGGCAAAAGCACCCATTAAACCAGTACTGTTTTGGGATAAAGATGTTATGTTATGATTATTGCAGTTTTTACTGTAGGGTTTTGGTCAAGGAAACAATGTCCCAGATGGGTGGTAAGGTCAAGAAAAGTAGAACCATGGAAATTCTATGGGAAGAGAAGCCTGAGTAACCAAGGTAAGCTTGTATGTCCACATTGCATCTCTAGGTGTATACGGTAAGATGAGAATGTCCACTCTGGTACATTGCCGCATTCAAGAGATTTGCGCCTGGCAATACTATGTATTAGACTAACATCAATCTTTATGCTTTATCTGTTAGGGAGATAGTGAGACTGTGCAAGGTTATGGATAATCAGGAATGTGGAGGGGACAGTTATGGAGGTCACCAGGATGCCCACGCACATCTGATTGTCAGGGATGGAAAATTGGCTGTAGCAGGTACTAAAGGCACTTTGGAACATGGTAGTACTGATTGAGTAGCTATTCATTCACTCAGATGAAGGGGCCATTGCTATGAGAGAGAGTATGAAGGTTGGGTTATATGTTAAGCGCACCTCAATAATGACTAAAAGCAATGGCATGTATGCTAGTTTTTCTCACTATGTAAAGTGCAACATCTCATTCTCTGCTTTTGTGCCTCACATAGCTCCACTCACTCTGACTCCTTGCAACTTCATCCCTTGGGCACTAGGAGAAGAGGTACCAGAGGAGGGAGCATCACAGTTGACCAGCTCATAGTCCATCAATACAGATATACTAATAACAGGACTTGTAATACATTCATAGAGCTTTAGAAAAGGGTGCTATCTTATCTTCATGTCCCTCTGAGTTCTTCTCATTGTCCGTGGTGGAGTGGCCTTTTCTTACTATTGCCTGCAGCCAAAAAACATTTTTTCTGAAATACCATTGGGAAATTATCTCTTCTTTGTTTCCTTAAATGCTTCTAGGAGCGTTTCCCTTTTTCTTCTCGTTTTCCAGATTTGATTGAATTTCAGATCTTTGAAACCTTTTCAATGCAGCACTGAATGATATGGCTGTGACAATAATCACTGAAGTGGAAGACCATTCATTTTTTCAAGTCTTTCAGGAAACAGAAGATTCCTGAAAGAACCATAATTTATTGTCTCCTAGTTCCAAGGTTGATGTGCTTCAGACTTTTCTCTTGCATCAACCTCCTGTTGCAGAAGATCTATTGTCCTTACAGTTCAACAGTCTTGACACCTACTCTCTGTCGATTAGCAATACTGCAAAATTGCTGTCCAACTTCACCGATGATGATGTGCCTCAGGGAAAGGAGAACGTTTCCACCTCTCCTTGACATCTTCCCTAAGAGCCAAGAATAGTGTGGTAGACTGAATCCCTCAAATGAGGAAGGGAAGAAAATGAATAGAGGTTGGGCAGAATATGTAGCTGTAAAAAGAAGTTATGGAAATGCAATGTAATTTATTTAAAGTATAGTTTCAAATTGTTAAGAAGTTGTTAGAATAGGTGGTAGTACTTGTAATGTACTGTAATGGATTATTGGATTAATAAAGCATTATGGAAATGTGTGATGTAGACGATGATGTGTCAGTAACATCAGGTAGTCACATGCTAAACTCCCTGAGAGAGAGAAGATGGAACAAATTGTACTCAGGAGTCCGGGAGTAGTTCATGGGTAGGCCACTGGGCCATCTATGAAGCCACTATGAACCAGAAGCTCCAGGTTAACACTGCTGCCTCACACAGCATCAGGGACCCTGGCTTGATTCCTTGCTTGGATCACTGTCTGTGTTGAGTTTGAACATTTTCCCCGTGTCTGCATCTGTTTTCTCCCACAGTCTGAAAGACGTGCTGGTCAGGTGCATTGGCAAAGCGATATTCTCCCTCAGTGTACCCAAACAGGCAACAACGTGCGGCGACTAGGGGACTTTCACAGAAATTTCACTGCAGTTTCAGTGTAAGCCTAATAAATAAGCTTCAAAACAGGCTGGGGCTCTATCCACTGCACCACAACACCACCTTAGAGAACCACCCCATGTACTTAAACCTTGCTGTGCTAAAATATTATCTGTAGAAAAAAAATAAAAATCATAGATGAATTGGCGAGGTTCATGTTTGCAGAATATCACCTCTTAATCATCAAGAAGACCAAAATAATGAACAAACATAAATTAGGTGTTTATTAATCCAAGTTAATAAACTCTATTACAAACAAAAAGGAATACATCATCATATCCAACACCTGTTTACACAAAGAAGACTCATACCTATGGGAACTGCAGCAAAAAAGCAAAATGGCATGCAAGGCAAGCGAGAAAACAAAGCAGCAAGCAGAGGGAAAAGCTTCGGATAAAACTCATTCAGTAACTTAATTGTCAGATATTATTAAGGAGAGCTAGCTGTGCCCCAAATCCCCATTACAGCACTCAGATTATTAAGGGTCGGCAATTTTTCCGAAGCGAGGCAAAAAACAAAATCATAAAGCCACCATCCAAAACAAGGCAAGAAAATATGTATATTATCAGAAAGATGTCTCAAGACCAGGCCAAGAAAGCATCATGTTTGTCAGCAGAAGTGCAGAGATGGCTGTATCAATAATCCATGGCACTGTGTACTCCCCACAGAAGCCATTATCAAGGTTTAGATGACAGGCTGCTTCAACTCCATCATCTGATCCACTGGGAACTGAAGCTTATAAATGGTTTTCAACATAAATCTCTCCTATAAAGTGTAATAACCACAGCCAGCCAGTGCAGGGAGATTATCAGAAAGTGCAGCGGTGACCTGGGACAATTGAGAATAAAGCAGACTGACTAAATGATTGGCACTGACAACCATATAAAACCTTGCTGAACAGCTCACAGACCACCTTCAGTGATTTGTGAGCCCAACTAAATATGTAAGGATTGACTCCTGGCAGGTTTATATCTGTTTCTCTTCACATTATATCTGCTGTGCTATGAAATCGTCAGAAAAGTGAGTTACAGGAATTATCTCTTTTATATCAGTATGTGCAAATGAGCAGCTTCTTTTCCTGATTCCCCCTTGCCCCCAAAATCCCTCCACCCCCAAACAAATTGGGAAAAACAGAATTAATTTAATACTGATAGACCGAAGAAGCAATTAACAGTGAATACGATTGCATGTTTTAGGATTTTAATTAAAAAGGCCCAAATACCACCAGTCTGGGGAGTGGGAAATAATCAGCCAGCATTTCTCCTATTCTTCACCATCCGTGCTTTGGCACTGTAAAGAAATATGTATGAGTATTTTGGATGAAGAGAGAATGGGAGAGCATTGTGCTACTATAGAACCATAGAACTGTACAGTGCAGAAAGAGGCCCTTTGGCCCATCGAGTCTGCACCGAACACAATCCCACCCAGGCCCTAACCCCCATATCCACACATATTATACCACGAATCCCTCTAACCTACGCATCCCTGGACACTAAGGGGCAATTTCTTAGCATGGCCAATCAACCTAACCACATATCTTTGGTTCTGTCGTATGTTCGATTTCATAAAGGATTTGCTGATTGGTACTTCTACTGAAACCCACTGATTTGGCTGATATGTGACAAATGGGCTCTTGTGCAAAGTAGCAAAGGGCCGCACAATAGCACAGTGGTTAGCACTGTTGCCTCACAGTGCCAGGAACCCATGTTCAATTCCTGGCTTAAGTCACTATCTGTGCAGAGTCTGCAATTTCTCCCTGTGTCTGCATGAGTTTCCTCTGGTTGCTCCGGTTTCCTCCCAGAATCCAAAAGACGTGCTGACTAGGTGTAGCTCCCTCATGGCACCCAAACAGGTGGCGACTAAAGAATTTTCACAGTAAATTATTGCTGCGTTAATGTCAGCCTATTTGTGACACTAAGAAATAAACTTAGCACTATCAGACTTCACGTTAAAAAAAATTGTTGTGAACAGCAAGGATTGAGTAACTATAAATGCTAAATTTGAGAGGAGATGCAACCATGGCCCCAATTTTAACTCACCCCACCTGACAGCAACAGGACTGAGAGTTGATGAGAGAGGAGGAGGTAAAATGAATGCAGTCACTTACACATCCTGATCCTGCTGTGGCTTGTGGTTAACCTATTCTCTCTCTTGAGTGTGCAAATGGATTACCTGCAGGAAAAAGCTAGATCGCTTGTTAAATTATGCAGTTTAATTCCCAACAAAGTCATTGAGACCTCACAGAAATAATGGCCTGAGTTGGGGAGCTGTGACAACTTCACTGCCAGATGAAAACTACCAGGATCTGGATTGTGGGCCAGAAGGGGTCTAGGTAGGTAAATAATTTAAGTTAGTAGTGGATTTCCTTGTTGCCTTGGAGGAGCCCATCATGGTATATTGTGGTATGTGAACCTTGCAGAAATATGAGGCAAGAGGCCTGAATTTTCATGCAAACGGAGAGGCTGTTCATCCTTGGGAAAGTGACTCCAGAGGCCTGAATCTGGAACTACCCCCTGGAAAATGGCCTTGACATTTTTGCAATGGGGGAACAGAGGAGGTTGAACTTTGCACATCCCCAAATAAAGTGTTGCTGCCTTCACTCTGAACTGATTCTCACAAGGATAGAGTATGCAATTTTACAAAAAAAGGTTCTATTTGCTGAAGGAGCAAAAAAACTTGAAGCGTTTCAGACCTGTTTGTTGACTGAGTTCCAAATTTAGTTCACCAAATTTCGTGAGAATGAGAACATTCAGTTTTACGATTGTATGTAAGTGCCATGCACCCCTATGATCTTCACCTCTTCCAAGACTTGGAGGCCAGTAGATGCTGCTTTCACTTTCTTGGGGGTCTCACATAACTTCATTTACATTGAGCGGTGGTAGAAAATAAGCTGTTTCAAGGCTGGACATGGGAGGCGAGATAAGTGGGGAAGGAGGGGAATGGGGAAGTGTCAGGAAGGCGAGCACGTGATAGCAATGGCATAGAACATAGAACATAGAACATTACAGCACAGAACAGGCCCTTTGGCCTTCGATGTTGCGCCGACCAATATAAAAAGCAATGCCCCTCCAAACTAAACCATTCCCTTCTCTTCCATATACTTATCAACTAACCTCTTAAACGCCACCAAACTTGGCGCATCTACAACTGCTGCAGGCAGGGCATTCCACTCCCGAACCACCCTTTGGGTAAAGAACCTACCTCTGATATCCGTCCTATAACTATCACCCCTTAATTTAAAGCTGTGTCCCCTCGTGCTAGCTTTTTCCATCCTAGGAAAAAGGCTATCACTGTCCACCCTATCTAAACCTCTAATCATCTTATATGTTTCGATAAGGTCCCCTCTTAGCCGCCTCCTTTCTAACGAAAACAACCTCAAATCCCTCAGCCTCTCTTCATAAGACCTGCCCTCCATACCAGGCAACATCCTGGTAAACCTCCTCTGTACCCTCTCCAATGCCTCCACATCTTTCTTATAATGTGGGGACCAGAACTGCACACAATACTCCAAGTGCGGCCGCACTAGAGTTTTGTACAGTTGCAACATGACGTTGCGGCTCCGAAATTCAATCCCTCTACCAATAAAAGCCAAGACTCCATATGCCTTCCTAACAACCTTCTCGACCTGACTGCCTACTTTCAGGGATCTATGCACATACACACCAAGATCCCTCTGTTCATCTAGACTACTAAGAATCCTACCATTTGCCCTATACTCTACACATTTATTATTTCTGCCATAGTGCATTACCTCACACTTTTCCACATTAAACTCCATTTGCCACCTCTCGGCCCAGCTCTGCAACTTGTCCAAGTCCCTCTGCAAACTATAACACCCCTCTTCACTATCTACCACTCCACCGACTTTAGTGTCATCTGCAAATTTACTAATCCATCCTTCAATACCCTCATCAAGATCATTTATAAAAATTACAAACAGCAGGGGCCCCAAAACAGACCCCTGAGGTACACCACTTGTCACCGAACTCCAAGATGAATATCTCCCATCAACCACCACCCTCTGTCTTCTAACTGCTAGCCAATTCCTAACCCAATTAGCTAAATCACCCTCTATCCCATACATCTGCATTTTCTGCAGAAGTCTTCCATGGGCCACCTTATCAAACGCCTTACTAAAGCCCATATATACCACATCAACCGCCTTACCCCCATCCACCTCTTTGGTCACTTTTTCAAAAAAACTCAATAAGGTTAGTAAGGCACGACCTACCCTTCACAAAAACCATGCTGACTATCCCCAATCAATTCATTTCTCTCTAAATAACTATAAATCCTATCCCTAATAATTCTCTCCAATACTTTGCCCACAACAGAAGAAAGACTCACTGGCCTATAATTCCCTGGAAGGTCTCTCTTCCCCTTCTTGAACAATGGGACCACATTCGCTATCCTTCAGTCCTCCGGAACCACACCTGTAACCAACGACGACCTGAAGATCAGAGCCAGAGGCTCTGCAATCGCCTCTCTTGCCTCCCAGAGAATCCTAAGGTAAATCCCGTCCAGCCCAGGGGACTTATCCAACTTCAAACCCTCGAGAATATCTAGCACATCCTCCCTATCTACTTCAATACTTTCCAGTTTGCAACCCTGTACCTCAGTGTTCTCTATAACTACATTTACATCACCCTGCGTGAATACCGAAGAGAAATATTTATTCAGTGCCTCTCCAATCTCTTCAGGCTCCACGCACAACTTCCACTGCTGTCTATGACTGGCCCTAATCTTGTCCTAACCAATCTTCTATTCTTAACATATCTAAAGAAAGCTTTACGATTCTCCTTAATCCTATCAGCCAAATTCTTCTCGTGTCCCCTCTTAGCTCTCCTCAATTCACTCTTTAGCTCCCTCCTGGCTAATCTATAGCTATCCATTGCACTAACCGAGCCATCAAGCCTCATCCTGACATAAGCCTCCTTTTTCCTTTTAACCAGCAAATCAACTTTTTTCGTACACCAAGGTTCTCTTACTCGACCATTTCCTCCTTGCCTGACAGGGACATACTTATCAAGGACTCGCAGCAGCTGCTCCTTGAATAAGCTCCACATTCCAGATGTTCCCAGTCCCTGCAGTTTCCTAGTCCAATCTATGCACCCTAATTCTCTCCTGATGGCCTCATAATTACCCTTCCCCCAGCTATAACTACTGCCCTCAGCTTCATGCCTATCCCTGTCCATCACTAAGGTGAACGTAACCGAATTGTGGTCACTATCACCAAAATGTTCACTAACTTCCAAGCCAAACACCTGGTCTGGCTCATTGCCCAGCACCAAATCCAATGTAGCCTCACCTCTAGTTGGCCTATCTACATACTGAGTCAAAAAACCTTCCTGCACACTTTGTATGAAAACTGACCCCTCTAACGAGCTAGAGCTATAGCTATTCCAATCAATATTAGTAAAGTTAAAGTCCCCCATAACAATTACCCTATTACTTTCACTCCTGACCAGAATTGACTTTGCAATCCTTTCCTCAACCTCTCTAGAACTTTTAGGAGGTCTATAAAAGACTCCCAACAGGGTGACCTCTCCTTTCCTGTTTCTAATCTCAGCCCATACTACCTCAACAGACAAGTCCTCATCAAACTTCTTCTCTGTCACTGTGACACAGTCTTTGACTAATAATGCCACTCCTCCCCCACTTCTACCTCCTTCTCTACTCCGACTAAAGCATTTGAACCCCGGAACCTGCAACATCCATTCTTGTCCCTGCTCTACCCAAGTCTCTGAAATGGCCTTGTCAAGGTGAGTTCAGCACACTAGATAGGAGGAAACATTCACTGTCAGGGTGAAGGGGGACTTGGTCAGGCGGC
The DNA here is from genome assembly GCA_024679065.1 of Sphyrna mokarran. Taxonomy (NCBI): domain Eukaryota; kingdom Metazoa; phylum Chordata; class Chondrichthyes; order Carcharhiniformes; family Carcharhinidae; genus Sphyrna; species Sphyrna mokarran. Next base: position 104,012,674 of record JAGIQG010000007.1, read on the forward strand.
AGGACCAGGGTGAGAGTCTAGTTGGTGTTGGTCACATGGGGAGGGAGGTTGGTCGGAGGTGGCCTAGTCAGTCAGGTCGAATAGTGGCTGGGGGCAGGGAAAGGGTACGGATGGGGTGTCAGCTCAGAAGGGAGAAAAGGCATGTGGAGGAGGGTTATGACAGGGACCAGAGTAATGAGAGAAGATTCAACCGTGACAGAGGAGAAAGCAATGTTGATAGTAGTTGGTCCATGGTCATGGGGGCAAGTCAGTGGGTGATGGGCGAAAGTAGAAGGTGGTGGACTGAGGCTAGAAGGTGATGACACCATTCTTTCAAATCTGACCTTGACTACACAGTTACTTAGATTGTGAGGTCTCTCGAGATAAGAGGAGGGGCCTTTTAGGTGGGTAGAGTTCAAGGTCAACACAAGTAGAGAATTAAGGGGATAGCCAAGTAATTATGAAGAAACTGGGTGTCAGTCATACTCAGTTGTGTTCTCCTTTGTTTGAAGACTGGGGAGCAGTTTAGAACAGAGTTGAGGAGGAACTTCCTCACTCAAAGAATGGTTAATCTCTGGAATTCTCTGCCTGTTGAAGTGGTGGAGGCTACCTCGCTGAATATATTTAAGTCACGGGTAGACAGATATCTGATCAACAAGGGAATTAAGGGTTATGGGGAGAAAGTGAAAAAGTGGAACTGATCCACTTTAGATCAGCCATGATCTTATTGAATGGCAGGGCAGGCTCGAAGAGCTAGATGGCCTACTCCTGCTCCTATTTCTTATATTCTTATGTTCTTAATATCATATTGCAATAGCTTTATCCCTGACTCATGGATTTCAAGACATCGGGGTCCAAGTAAGGTGTGGAGCTGCTGGTGATTTTAATCTATTTGCAATCTGCTTGAGTCAGAGGCAAGAATGAAAGGAGGGAGAGAGATGGATGTTTCCACAGCTGGTGGATGATAGCAATTCATGAGGCTGAACCTCTATCTTCCCAGATGATTGGTCATGGTTTACCATGGCACATGTGGTCATTCTTTCTATTCTGCCAAGACAATGGCCTTGAGGTAGTGTGGGCAGGCAGAATATTGTCATTGAGAAGTTACTTGCAAATGGTTTGTCCACACCCTGGTCAAAGATCAACGTCTCCATACACAGTCATATATGAACAAGAGAAACACCCATTCGGATCCCCCAAAACGTTCTCTGCCTGGAAGGAATGAGGTTGGGATGCCACATCCAGATGAAAGCCAGACAAAGGTCTGAACACTGAGTTGCTGGCTTTGAGATGGAGGGAAACTTGTAAAGAATATGCTAATTAAAAGCATCACTTCAATTCATTAACAATTCCACTGAGACATTGATTATGCAGACTGCAGGCAAGGCCAGATCGCAGATGAGGAGTCAAAAAGTCATAGAGTCATAAAGGTTTATAGTATGGAAACAGGCCCTTCAGTCCAACTTGTCCGTGCCACTCTTTTTTTTAAAACCCCTAAACTAATCCCAATTGCCCGCATTTGGACTATATCCCTCTGTACCCATCGTATCCATATAACTATCTAAATGTTTTTTAAGAGATAAAATTGTACCTGCCTCTACTACTGCCTCTGGCAGCTTGTTCCAGACATTCATTACCCTCTCTGTGAAAAAGTTGCTCCTCTGGACATTTTTGTATCCCTCCCCTCTCACCTTAAATCTATGCTGTCTAGTTTTAGACTCCCCTACCTTTGCGAAAAGATATTGACTATCTCCCTTGTCTGTGTCATTATTTTACTGACCTGTATAAGGTCACCGCTCAGTCTCCTATGCTCCAGAGAAAAAAAAATCACCATCTATTCAACCTCTCCTTAGAATTCAATCCATCAAGTTCTGGTAGCATCCTAGTAAATCTTTTCTGCAATCTTTCTAGTTTAATAATATCCTTTCTATAATAGGGTGACCAGAATTGCACATAGTATTATTCCAAGTGTGGCCTTACCAATATCTTGTACAACTTCAACTCCAAGGAGAAGGAGACCACATCACAGGATGGCACAAAGCCATGAGGAGCAAGGGATCGAGCGGCATAAGGCAATGGCACTTCATAAAATTAAAGTTTAAAGTTTTTTTAAGTTTATTCATTATTGTCACAAGTAGATTTACATTGACAATATCGTGAAGTTACTGTGAAAATCCCCTAGTTGCCACACTTCAGCGCCTGTTTGGATACACTGAGAGAGAATTTCTCATTGTCAATGCACTTAACCAGCACATCTTTTAGATGTAGGAAGAAATTGGAGGGGGGTGGGGGGTAACCCATACGGACACAACAAAATGTGCTGACCCCACACAGACTGTAATCAAGCCCGGAATTGAAACCGGGTCACTGATGCTATAAGGCAGCAGTGCTAACCACTGTGCCACGTATCCCAGCCCAAAGTCGAAATACTGGTGAACAAGATTCACCGGCCATTGGCCCGACCCTGTGTTTATCTATCACCCGCAGTATCCTCATGGAGAAAGGAGTAAAAGGAAGTGTTGGACGTGCCCTGGTATGTCCTGGGATGTGGTTGCTCACATCTGCCAGCTTCTCCAGCATATGTTGTGGCAATGAATCTGGAGGACTAATATGGAGCCCTTGGCCTGTATCCAGATGCCATGGAAATATGGAGCCAAGTCCATTAACGTCATGAGATATGGTGTGGTGGGTGGTTTGCTGCTCACCCCTGCACACACTTTGCCATGCTTCTCGTTGATACATGACTAATGAGTTGAAAAGCAGGAGATCATGTATGACCATCCATTCTGTCACCCAAAGGGAAACACACCAAATTCCCTACCCAGTCTGCAGAATGAAAGACTCTGCCCACAATAATTTTCCCAGTAAATTCTGGGACGTTGAGTGGGATTCTTTGGTCATGCGTGCCCCAGGACCAGAACTTACCATTCAAACTCAACAGACCTTTAAGTGCCAAATCTTTTGTCTTGACTACTATGATTCCTGTGGTGGGAGAATTTTACCATTTTTTTCTCTCAGGTAGTTATGAAAATAAAATTCAGATGACGTAACAAATGTTTGGGCAGAATCAGAGGAAGAATTTGCAAAAGACTAAATCTAGGGCTCGAAACTCTCAACTGAATTACTTTGCTTTGATTCGACTGATTTCTCTTCAGTCAATTTTTCCATTATGTAAGACATTTTTGCTGATATTTGTGAGTAAATTTTAGCTCAGCCAACTAGTTGAAGCTGCCACACAGATGAGAAAGGTATACCTTCTCTTGTCAGTGGCTGGGAAACTGTTTACATTTGAAGACCTGTATTCTGCTGTTAGTAGGTTTGTGTTGTTCTGCTGACCATGTTACCTGGTTCAGCTGCAGTGATTCTGTACATCTATTCATTTTCATCCCCAAGTTTAAGCTAATTTCTTCCAGCATTCAGTGCCCACTCTAACTGAAGTTTCCGCTGTGCTTCTGAACTTTATTCCAATGCAGTGCTGAGTCCTCATCTTTATCCTGCTGTTGGGTTGAACTATAGCCAGAAATCTGCTGAGTCCTGGAATGTCCCTCTCTGGTGAAATGATCTGACTTCTTCATGGTCCATTTGTGTGCTGTGCTTTTGAAAGAAAATGGAATTCAGAGCAAAGTCTACAATCTTGCTCTCAGAGGTGCATTAATAAATTGAAATTGTACCTAGTGGAAGGGCAACTCAACGCCCAACATGACCAGTGTCATGCTATGCTGGATACCTCCACCAAGGTGGATTTTTCAAGTTTTTTTTTGAATCTCCTGGTGGACAAGATCAGCAGTCTTTTGCTCAAATGCAGTGTTGGAACCATGAAGGGATAATTATCAAATCTCAAATGTTCATGATAACATCATGGAGGCTTTCCATTTGCTCTCTCTAAAACCTTCAATTTATAGTTAAATAGAGGGCTCAAAACTGTGATTCTTATCAAATTGGCCCTTGATTTAGTGCATTTAAATTCAAAGGTCTATAAAATTATGAGAGGCATAGATAGGGTGGCTAGTCAGAGGCTTTTTCTCAGAGTGGAAGTGTCAATTACAAAATTCAGATTCAAGGTGAGATGGTGAAAGTTTAAGAGAGATGTGTGAGGTATGTTTTTCATGCAGATAGTGATGGTTGCCTGAAACACGAACCAGTGTCCCATCCATTGACTCTATCTACACTTCCCACTGCCTCGGAAATGTAGCCAGCATAATTAAGGACCCCACGCGCCATGGACATAATCTCTTCCACCTTCTTTTGTCAGGAAGAAGTAAAAAGTCTAAGGTCACCTACCAATTGACTCAAGAACAGCTCCTTCACTGCTGCCATCAGACTTTTGAATGGACCTATCGCATACTAAGTTGATCTTCCTCAACATCCTAGCTGTGGCTGTATCATTATAATCTGCACGCTTTCCTTTTCTTCTCTCGTGTATGGTGTGCTTTGTCTGAATAGTGCAAGAAAAATTTCTTATTACTGTACACTAATACATGTGACAATACTAAATCAAATCAAGTCAGAGGAGGTGATGGAAGCAGGCACATCAGAGACATTTAAGAAGCATCTGGATGGGTACATGAATAGGGAGGGAATAAAGAGATACAAACCAAGTACGGACATGAGGGTTTTTAGTTTTGTTAGGGCAACATAATCAGCACAGGCTGAAGGGCCTGTTTCTGTGCTGTACTTTTCTTTGTTCTTTGTTCTTTGTTGTTAATACCAAAATAAGCCACAGTTCATTTACAAAGAGTAACTGTCAAAGACACAAAGGCAACACCCACTGATTACCTTTGCAAAGATTGTCAGTGTTTTTGTGTGCATCCCGAGCAGTTCACCCCCGCCTCTTGTCAGTGTATGTTTTCATTAAACGTGCTTGGCAGGAAGAGCTTATCTAGAAATTGGTGAGAAATTAGTCAATGTCACAAGTGGTGGTGGGAGCATGGGGGGTGGGAAGGGACATATAATTAAGCCTGAAAGCTCAGCGTGGAAAGCCTGTCACCTTCCAGACTCTGCCCAGTGAGGTCTAGAGTGAGGATGGGTTAGGACGTCTTGACTTATTGTCAACCAATAGTGGGAAAGGGCCATAACATGTTAGCAAACCACCAGGTAAATCCTGAAATTCAGGAGAAGGTTTCTCCTTCTCAAACATCCTTTGTTCAATGAAGGGAAGCATTTGTGTCAAGGGAGGATGGAGAAGAAGCCACCCTCTTGGTCTTATCTAAGTCCCCAAACTCCATATCTATGTACCTCCTAGATTGGCTCTAGCAACACTGCCCCAGTTAGCTGCGGTCTGGGTGATTAATCGTGGAATCAAAGAAACCCTACTATGCAAAAGGAGGCCATTCAGCCCATCGAGTCTGCACTGACAATATTCCCACCCAAGCCCTATCCCCATATTTCCATATATTTACCCCACTAATCCCTCTAACCTACACGTCCCAGGATGCAAAGGGGAAACTTAGCATGGCCAGTGCAACTAACCCACACATCTTTGAACTGTGAGGGAAAACTGGAGCACCCAGAGGAAATCCATGCAGACACGGGGAGAATGTGTAAACACCACATAGACAGTGACCCAAGCCAAGAATCAAACTCGGGTCCCTCCAGCTGTGAAGCAGCTGTGCTAACCACTGTGCCATTTTGCCGGCCTGATCAATGATTATTATTCTTGGGCCTACTGCAGTATTGGTGTTGGCCAACACTCCCAGTGGCATTGGCAGTACAGGAGAGCTGCTGGCCTTTGATTGGCTAGCAGCTCTGAGAGGCAGGAGCTGGATACCCTGACTGAAGCCAGCAGACTCCCTGATTGAGATTTAATTACAATGGGTTCATAGAAGTGGCCATGGCATTATTGACATTGACTCTCCAGTCAATGAATGGATGCACTATCCTGACCATTAAACTTAACCCTCAGAGTGGATCAGAGAAGAGTGGGGAATCTTCAAATGACATATGAGAAAAACGGGAAAATGAAAGTGGAAAGTAAGATTTAAGTGAGACTTATTTCAGGTAAATTAACTATCAGATATTACATAAGCAAGCTGCCAATGCACCGCAAGTCTATCAAGACTGTTATATGACTTGGATCACTAGCAAAATGGAAATGTATTCAAACCAAAGCAAAAAAGCACAGCTATTGTATCAAAAGCATATGATAAATTTATATATTATTAGAATACTTGATTACCCGAACAAAGGAGTCACCATCTTTTGAATTGCTGACTTAGAGTTAGATAAGAATTTGTCATAATTCAATTTATCAACATATTAATCTACTAATACTCAAAATCTACTGTTTAACCGACCATCACAAACATTATTGATGGATCTCTCCATTCTACTCTATTTTCTGTATGATAAGAATGATAGAATGGCTTCCATTGTGTTTGTAGTCTTCCTCTGGTTATCTCTCACATGCATTTGGAGAGGTAAGGATTGATTAGGGAAATTGTATCTTACAAATTTGATAGAATTTTCTGAAGGCGACCAAGATAATGGATGAGACCTGTATGATAGACATTGTCTACACGAAATTTAGCAAGGCATTTGACGAGGTGCTGCATGGTAGACTGGCCAACGAGGTTAGATCACATGTGATCCAGCGAGAACTAGTCAATTGGATGCAAAATTGGCTTACTGGTATGAGACACAGGATGTGCTAGAGGGTTGTTTTTTAGGCTGGAGGCCTGTGACTAATGCTGTGCCCCAGGGATCGATGATGGGTTCACTATTGTTAGGCATTTATAAAAAGAATTTAATGAGAATGTAGGAGGCAGGGTTTGTAAGTTTACAGATGACACCAAAATTGGTGGTGTAGTGGTGAGTGAAGAAGGTCGTCTAAGACTACAATGGGATCTTGATCAACTGGATCAAAGGTCGAGGTATGGTAGATGGCATTTAATGCAGATAAATGCAAGGGGCTGTATTTTGGTAAGACTTATACAGTCAGTGGTAGGACCCTGGGAAGTGTTGTCAAACAGAAAGACCGGGGTGCAAGTACATAATTTCTTGATAGTGGTGCTATAGGGTGGTGAAGAAGGCATTTGGTACACTTGCCTTCATCGGTCAGAGTATGAAATACAAGAGTTGGGATGTTATGCTACAAATGTACATAAGGCCACCTGCGTAGTACTGCATACAATTCTGGCCACCCTTTTACAGGAAGGATGTTATTAAACTGGGAAAGGTGCAAAAAAGATTTACAAAGATGTTACTGAGACTAGAAAGTTTGAATTATAAGGAGAGACTGGATAGGCTGGGACTTCTCTCACCTCAAGTGTTGGAGAATGTGTTATTGAGGTCTATAAAATCATATGGGTCATAGATAAGATGAATAGCCAAAATCTTTTCCCCAGGATAGGGGAATCCAAAACTAGAGGACATAGGTTTAAAGTGAGAAGAGAATGATTTAAAAGGGATCTGAGGGGCAGCTATTTCATACAGAAAGTGGTGAGTCAAAGGAATGAGTTGCCAGAGGAGGTGGATACAATTACAACATCTGAAAGACATTTGGATAGGTACATGGATGGGAAAGATTTCGGGGATGGGGCCAAACACAAACGAACAGGAAACCTGGTAGGCATGGCCAATTTGGATTGAAGGGCCTGTTTCCATACTGTAAATCTCTATAATTCCATGACAATCATGGCCCACTGATGCCACCTGAGCTTTAACCATGGAGGTCATTTGCACGTAGGTTCCTCAACCTCCATGTGATCAGTTGATCCAAAATGGGTTTGTGAACATCAAGGCCTGTCATAGTGAGAGAAAGAAAGCAGCCATCACACTACACTGCCTAAAAATTCAGCATCACATTTTGTGAACATTTTAATCATGTCTGCGTGGAACCTTGCTTGGGGTTTACAAGATTCTTTGGAAGAAAAGAATCAGGGACCCTGAAATAGGCGTTTTAACATTGGTTACCAGCACTTAGCCAACCCTAATGAAGATTCAGAAACAGGACTGGGGGGGATTTGCAGGAAAATGTCAATGACCATGTTTTCCTCATTACAATCTGACTTTCTATTTTTTTTATTCATTTGTGGGACAAGGGTGTCACTGGCTGGCCAGCATTTATTACCCATCCCTGGTTGCCCTTGATGGTGGTAAGCTGCCTTCTTGAATCACTGTAGTCTACCTGCAGTGGGTTGATCCACAATATTATTAGCGAGGAATTCCAAGATTTTGACCCAGTGAAGGAATGATGATATATTACCAAGTCAGAATGATGAGCAGCTTGGAGGGGAACTTGCAGGTGGTGGTGTTTCCAGTTGCTGCTGCCCTTGTCCTTCTAGGTGGAAGTGATCATGGGTTTGGAAGGTGCTGTCTAAGGATCTTTGGTGAAGTGTTGCAATGTATCTCGTAGATAGTACACACTGCTGCTACTGAAAAAGAGGACAGAGAATGAGACAGTGTCGACCATGTCACTGAGCAGATTTCAATCCCTGTTGTTTCAGATTCATCAGAACGCTGGTGAAACGTGCGCTGGGATGCCTAGGTTAATGTATTTGATGTTTCTAGAACTGAGAAAGTACGTTTCAGCTTTATTGCATGGACTTTTGCAGTTGTTCAGATGTGGAAACCTTTTTAATGTGTGGGGTAAGATATAGCAAATGCTATTATTTTCATTCATGTCACCACAAATAGATAATACATTTAACAAAACCATTTAAACATTTCTCATCAGCTGCATTGCAAATGTACGATGGTAAATATTCAAGAGCTGTTTTTTTAAATATATTTTGAATATTCTATCTTGTTTAACGAGGCTGTGTGTAAACAACTGAATAGAAAAGCCAGCTTTACGATACTCTAGATTGAATTTCAATGGCACCTCCACTGATCTTCTCTTCAAAATCTCCAACCCGTTTGTTCCTGTCAAGATTAAAGTTTATCAAGGTTCAAAGTTTTTTTAAGTTTATTTATGAGCATCATAGGTAGGCTTACATTAACACTGCAGTGAAGTTACTTGAAAATCCCCTAGTTGCCACACTGTGGTGCCTGTTCATGTACACTGAGGGAAAATTTAGCATGGCATTGCACCTAACCAACACATCTTTCAGATTATGGGAGGGAGTTGGAGCACCCGGAGGAAACCCATAGACATAGGGCGAATGTGCAAACTCCGGACAGATAGTGACCCAAGTCGGGAACCCTGAAGCTGTCAAGCATCAGTGCTAATTACTGTACCACCCTCCTGCTTCAGGATCCCTTGGTAGGAATGAACATCCTAAAAAACTGTTTATTGCATCGTCACAGCATGAAAAAACTTCAGAATTTCAAATAACAACCCAGAATGTGGATTTTCTGAGTGTTTTCGAACCCACTTTGAGGGGCAATGTGAAGTGAGATGGATGTGTGAGGTGCTTTAGAAGATTTTGGTATGTAAGAGCTGTTCTGTTGCTTTCTCAGTCTCACCTGCTGCTTCCCAGAATTGCCTCGTTTGGAACCATGGAAGTCACAGGACTCAACTTGGCCAAATTATTGCTGAATGTTAATGCTGGAATAACATCATTTAACACATTTGAGAATGATACCACATATCAAGTAAGGATCTTATAGAATCATAGAATCCCTACAGTATAGAAGGAGGCCATTTGGCCCATCGGGCATGCACCAATAATCCCACCCAGGTCCTATCCCCACAACTTCATTTATTTGCAATACTCATCCCCCCTGACATTAAGAGACAATTTAGCATGGTGAATTCCCCTAACCCATACATCTTTGGACTGTGGAAGGCAACTGGAGCACCTGCGAGAATTCATGCAAACACAGGGACAACATGCAAACTCCAAACAGTCATCCAAGATGAGAATTAAACCTGGGTATTTGGAGCTTGAGGCAGCAATGTTAACCATTGTACCTCATATATGGTCTTATAAGCAGATTTTCAACCAGTAAGGGAATCTAGGATTTTAGGGATAAGGCAGTAATGTGGGATGGATTCTCCAGCTGCGCTTGCTCCAGAACCGGAAAATCCTGCCCAAGGTCAGCTGACATTTGCATGATCCAGCCCCCACCCATTACGATTCCTATGGCAGGTGGGATGGGAGAATTCCCCCCATGGAGTTCAGGATTATATCGGATCAGCTTTATTTGCATTGAATGGTGGAGCTGAATGGCCTACTTCTGCTCTAATATTTTATGGTCTTATAGGATGATTTTCTTCAAACATGCCATCATTGAACCTTTCATGGTTATTTCCACAGCCTGTTCTTTCAAAATGTTGTAAATAAATTCAGATTTTTAAATTGCCATGGTGGGACTTGAACTCTCATACATTCTTGGGGAAAGGTGGCTCACCACCACCTTCTCCAGGGCCATTAGGGTTGGGTAATAAATGACAGCCTTGCCAGCTACACCCAGTGAACGAATAACTAAAAAAAATTATGGACTGGATTACTAAGCCAGTAACAAAATTCCAATGCTATCATCTTCCCATTTTCTGAACTTTTTTCCAAAGGAGTGATGGGATGACACGAATCATATTGAAATGCATCACAAATGTGTGATGTGATGAAAATAACTGTCTGGAAATATGTCACTGCAACAATCAAGCACATTTATTCAGCATCACTATAATAGCGATTGCATGAAGTTGGATAATTCGGTGCCAAAGCATTGATCGACATTGAACAGAAAAATGTTTTCAAGGTTATTGCATTCACTACTGAGCAGGAGCACGTACTAATATTTCACTTGGAAGATAATGCATTGTTTAACACTTGCATTCTTTCTTCTCTGCAAGTCCTGGCAGAATTGTAAGGACTAGACAATTTCTGGTTACCTTCCAGTGACATTCATTAGGAGTGGTCAGATGGGAGCATAAGCAGGAGACAGAAAGGACACTTTCTGATTCTGGATAATTGCATAAAATGGATGATATCCATTCAGTTCCAAGTTAGAACTCTCACACAATTTTCCTTTCATAAAATGAAGAAGCAAAAAAAATCTGTTATTCATTCATAGCATGTGAGCACTTATTGTGATGGGGAAATTTGTCACCCATTCTTGATTGCCCATGAGAAGGTGGGATTTCTTCTTGAACCACTGAAGCTGATATTAGGCAAATTTATTCAACCAGAGGATGGTAGGTGTCTACAGTTTGCTGTCCAGATTGGTGGTTGATGCAGAAACCTTCAATTCATTTGAAAATGTTGGAATCTGCAAGACAAGATGGCCAGCCTGATGGCACAGTGGTTAGCACTGCTGCCTCAAAGTGCCAGGGGCCTGGATTGAATTTCTGGCTTGGGTCATTGTAAGGAATCTGAACATTCTCCCCATACCTACGTGTGTTTCCTCTGGGTACGCCGGTTTTCTCTCACAGTCTGAAACACACGCTGGTATGCCGCTTTGGCCATGCTAAACTTTCCCTCAGTGTATCCGAAAAGGTGCCAGAGTGAGGTGACTAGGGGATTTTCACAGCAACTTCATTCTATGTAAACTTACTTGTGACACCAGTAAATAAACATAACTATGGACCAGGCACTGGAAGATGGGATAAGAATGGGCAGCCAGTTTTCTTTTCAGCTGGCACAAACACATTGAGCTCCTTTCTGTGCTGTTGTTTTTTGATGATTCTGTGGTGTTAATACATCCACAGTTGATGCACCTGCAGGGAGCTCCAGAACTTTGACGAAGCAACGATGAAGGGATGTATAATATATGACTTGGAGGGGAACATACAGGTGCTGGATTAATCCTGGCCCCTGGCTTCTTCAGCATTAACACTATAAATTTATTTATTCAATTTTCATCTGCAAGTGAATACTCAATTTGCTCTCATCACCTCTTCAGGCAGTGAAATCTTGATCACAACAGCATGCTGTGTTTTCTTATGTTGCCTCTCATTCTTGTGCCAAGCATCTGAACGCTGTGTCCTATTCTTCCACTACAAGAAACAATTTTGCGTTATTTACTCGATAAAAACCCAGTTGCAATTTTGAACACCTCTATCAAATCCTTCTAGCTAAACAGCCTGAGCATCTTCATTCTTTCACTGTAACCGAGATCCCTCTTCCCTGCTAACAATATTGAATTCCTTCTAAGGTCTTAACATCTTTCTAAAGTGCAGCATTCAATAGACATGAAAATCAGACTGAAATATATACCAGTAGATAAATTGATTTTGTCCTTTTGCAGAGTCACCCAAAAACCAGGCAAGATCTAGAATGAGAAAAGACAGACAGAAAACAAAATGGAATCTTAGACCTTTACGCCCTACAAGCCAATTTCAAATTTCACAAACTCAACCTTGAAAAAAGATGCCGCAGACATTCAGAATTTTGGTTTGGGCATGAGGAGGGCAGGGGGGTGAAAATTGGAATCATGGTGAGTGACCCAAGAAAGAGTTCCGAGGATGTCAGATGTGGAGCCTTGCTGGGTAACAGGGCAGCCACAATTTTCTGGCACTTTGACAGGCAAAAAAACATCCTTGCAGCCTTCACCCCTCACGCTCGCACCCACTCCCCATTCCCCATTCATAACAACTTATGCCTCCTACCCACCCCTATTGTCATATCCAACAAGCCTATCTCTGCCTCCACATTTCATGACCTCTCATAACCTTTAGGGCAACCTATGTCTTTATCCACTCTCCTTCACTTTATGCCCCTCTTAATCTCTGTACCAAGCTACGCTACCTACACAACATCCAAGCTCTTCTTACCCTCCTTGCATCCAATGTACCCCACCCAAAACCAAAACCATGGCACCTTATAAGCTCCAGGCCAACCTATGCCCTTGCCCAACTCTGTGCCACTTTATAGCCTCTATGCCAGATTCATGCAACTCATGCCACCAATGACGATACAATCAACTTTTTCATTACATCTATCTTGTCAGCTCATCCGGTCACCATGGGCAGGCTTTGTGGAGTCATGTTGACTTTAAATAAGTATCTTTTGAAAACTGTTGTTAGAAGCCCATTGATACGTACAAATTTGTAACATTTAATTTCATTTAATCACTTATAAAAACAATATATGTACACTTAGTCCTGCTTCTCAGAGTTTATAACCACTTGGAGTTGTAAATTAAATAGTGAACTCATTAACACTCATCACTATGATAATGATAAGTTGCGGCGTCAATCACGTAGTGCTTTTCCTATCATAGCCACCCTCAGACTTATCTCCATAGACAGAGTGAAATAGTAAGCAATGATATTTTTGACATTGCAGATAATTTTGTTTCAAATATTTAAACAGCAGGAGAGTTAAATGTCTTGACAGTTTGACAGTTCCCTTGACAATTGTCTTGAAATTTCTCTTGTCATTTCTTGTGATATTTCTCTTGGCAATCCCAATGAGCTTGTCAGTTCCAATGAGTTTGTGTGTACAATCCCAAATAGGATTTTACTTCTCCCAAAGGTCATCTCACTTCTCCCAAATGTGTCCTGGGAGCACATTGGAAAGGTGAAAACCTTTCCAAAAGATTAACCCATCTCTCCAAAGGATTCTGGCAGCCTTTGGCCTTCTCATACCAGGTGAAAATGCATAGTGGTGCTTTGGACATCCAAGTACATGGGGTCAGATGCGACCGAGGCAACTGAACTTTAAACTGGCCTCCATGGGGATCGCCAATGTACAATTCAGAACCCACGTCCACCTTCTGTCTGAGACAATGGTAAGGGCCAGGTTTAATGACTTGACTTTCAGATTCATGCTTCTGCCACCATTTTCGCCATGGTGGACAGACTTTCCACCTACCCAGAAATTCAGGCTTATGTTTTGTATAAAACATGGCTAAAAGCCCAACTGCCTTAAACTGATATTCTTCCAAATTGGAACCAGCTTGTATGAATACTATGATAAATTTTCAATGTAAATTGCCACTGTAACATAAAACAGTTATCATAATTTGCATTACTGCAAGATGTGATTCGGCTTCAATAACTAATTCTTCAAGAGCCAACATGACATAAAATGTGCCTCTTGCAACATGAGGCTTTTCTGAAAAATATTGTATGTAAAGAAATGATGCTACAATATAAATCACTGTAAAAACAAACATTCTGATTTCTAAATGATTTGCAAAAGAATGCCAACGGTTTTATTTTGGTTATTATAACTTATCGCTTACACAATTATTACTACCAAGTCATGAGCTATGACTCATCAAAGCTGTCATTTAATCTATGACAGAAGCCATATTGATTCATATTTTAATGTTTTCCCTGTTCATAATTAAATATCCATTTAGAAAAGCAAATTAGATAGGGTGGGGATTATCTGGGTCTGCTATCTCCTGATCATGTTCACAATGGCCAAGAGATTTGGCAAGAAAATGGGTTCTGCACCAGTGACCAAACTTGTAGTGATCCTTCCAACCTGCACTGCTGGCTCCAATCGGGATCCCACCCATAGCAGGCAGGAACCCGAGGCATATTCAAAACCAAACTTCAAACATAATTAGTGGGCTTGAAGCCCAATTCAAATAGCTCTCCCTATTCACTCGCATTGCCAACACGATCTGCACCAAGTGGCCTTTCATACAGATCCTTGCAAGCAATGAACTGGCGTGTTGGACTCTGAGGGTTAAGAGACCACCACCAACCCCTCAGCAACGCAGGTGTGAAGTCTATCCAATCCAACATTCCACTCAGATCCCTTCCTTCTCAGACCTCCCACTCAGGCTCCCCCCCTCTCATTAACACCACTCAGGCTCTCTCTCCTCCCATGCCCATCCACTCGGTCCCCTCTCCGTCAGGCCTCCACTCAGGCCCCTCCCCTCTCAGAACCTCCCCTCAGACCCCCACTCAGGGCCCTCCCCTCTCAGCCCCCCCATACAGACTACCACCCCCTCACGCTTCCCCACACAGCTCCTTCTTTCCCAGAGCCTTCACTCAGGTCCCTTCCCTCCCAAATCCTCCACCCAGGTCCCCTTCCTTCCAGATCCTCCACTCAGGGCTCCTCCCCATTTAGACCCTCTGCGTATGACCCCTCAGATTTCCCACATAAGGCCTTTCTCTCCCAGAGCCCCGTCTGAGGCCCCCTTCCCACCTCAGACCCCCAACACAGCACCTTTCTTCCCCGAACACCTACTCAGACCTCCCTTAGACCCTTTCAGTCAGTCCCTTTCTGTCCCAGACCACCCTTCTCCTCCCCACCCCTTCAAAACCCCACTCAGATGGGAAAATCTTAGCCTTAAACCCATAAACTGACACTTTATGGAACAATTTCCAGGTGTTTCAAGTCCCTGTGGTCAAGCCCACACTTTTTGTACACATAGGATCAGTTGGAAGTCTATTTCCACTGTACTAACACCTAGAGAAATAAACAATACATTTTCTAAAACTGTAAACAACAGGGAGGCCAAGGTTAAGGCAATATTCTCACTGAATCATCAAGTACTACGATGGGACGTTAACATTCGTTTTATTACTGAAAATGGAGGTAGCATTATAGAACTCCGACTGTTTTCTTTATGACAAAAAGCTGCCACAGGAGCTGCTAATGAGAAAAAAACTGAAATGTTTCTTGTGATGGATCTAACAGTAGGTGGATAACTCCAGCCATTAATTGGCCCCAGGAACTGTAAGTTTGGAAGTGGAATTAAACTTGTGAGAAAGTAACAATGTTACTGAAGGTGCTTGAGGCTGCTGCTCTGTGGGCATCTGTTTCTGTTCAAGGGCAACAAAGCTAACTAAATAATAATTCAGCAGATTAGTGACTGCTGGTTTTGTCAAGGTACCATTTACATTTTAAAAGGCTAATTGAATTGTCCTCATTTAAAGAAATATTTTGTATTTGAAGTGAATCACAGCCAGTGAACTGTGGGAGAACATGTTAAATAATCTTTGCAAAGTCCGCCACAAATGTTGAGTTGAGTAAATGACCAGTTAAAGGATGAAACACAAGCAAAATCAAACACAGAAGTAACACACAATTAAATCGCCGCAAGAAAAATAAAACTGAAGGAGACTAACATGTCAATTTTATTTGTGTAGCTGGATTCCTGCAGTGTATCTTGATAAACATGTAAAATAAAAATAAAGCTGAAATAATTTTGCTTCAGGAAGAAAAATGGGCAGCACGGTGGCACAGTGATTGGCACTGCTGCCTCACAGCACGAGGGAGTCGGGCTCAATTCCGCCCTTGTCGGCATGGAGTTTGTACGTTCTCTCTGTGTCTACGTCGGTTTCCTCCGGGTGCTCCAGTCTCTTGCAACGTTCCAAAGATGTGCGGGTTAGGTTGATTGACCATGCTAAATTGATACTTGGTGTCAGGGGATTTGCAGGATCAATATGGGGGGGGGGGAAATCAGGCTTGGGTGGAATTGTTGTCAGTGCAGGCCCAATGGGCTGAATGGCCTATTTCTGCACTGCAGGGATTCTATGATTCTGTGAAGAATAGAGAGCCAAGAAACTTTCTGACAGCCAACAAATCAAGCACCCAGGATCGAATGATGTGTCTTCCTTCTTGGCAACTTATTTTGCAGCACACAAACTTAAAAAAAGGGCAACTGCAGTCCATAAGTCATAATGAGCCTTTTGGATATTGCAAAAGCTATGATAAGCATGTGGTGAAGTAATCAATCAATCGCTTTTCTTTTTAATCCCTTCTTTTTCCAGATAATTGCTTTTTGAAATCCCATTTCTGCCCTAAAGATAAACCAAGTGTAAAATGGAGACAAGATACGTTGAGAGATTTCCTTGAAACACTGTGTGGGGATGCAGAGGAAAATTAATTAAGTGCCAATCAAAATCATAAACTGTACAGAGCAGCGTTACAGAGAGAATGAAAGTTGTGCAAAAAATGATTGATCGGATGAAGAAATATGGCAAAGTTTTCTTTCGTGCATAATATGCCATTAAATTGCAAAACTATTTATAAAGCCAGGCTTAAGTTATGTAATGTAACAGACAGAGTATCTTCCCCTCCATAGTGAATAGTTGTTAGAAGGTAGGTAGTTGTGTGTTTACAGTTGAGTAATAGGAGTGAGACCTGCTACTGAATTGAAGACTGCAGAGAAAGCTTTGGGGGAAAGTGTCTGGTTAACTGATTAAAATGTTGCAGAGAGATTGAGAAGAGATGCACCAAAGTCATTGACATTGGACCTCAACCTTTGAGCTCTTCAGAACTAAAGAGAGGGGCAGGTGTGTGGGAAAGGTACACTTCAAAATTCACTGAAAAATTCCCTTCGGAATTTCACAGGTAAACATTTGGAAGCAATTGCTTAAAGATGCCAATTTCCTCTGGACAATAACCCTATGTTGTGAACCATCTGAAAACGTGATCTAAGTTGTAAACTTTGGATTGTTCCAACAGGGTTACATGATTATTTACTCAGAAAAAAAATAGAATTAAAACATTTCTTAACTTGTGGGTAACATTCTAGAGACCCAGACAAAAACCAAAGCTCCCACTCCCACTCCATTAACCAACCTCTACAGTATTCCTCACTCCCCTGCTCCCCACTCCCCCACATTTCCACCATAGTATTCCCTCACCTGCACAGGTCTCCTCAACACACATCCCGTCTCCATGCTATCAACACCCTAGCTTGGGTTGGAAGGTTGGGCGAGACAGATGCAGAACAGAATCCACAAGTCTGACACTGACTGTCACACTAAGGAAATCATAACTCACAATGTCACTTATCACTTTGCTTGGGGTGCTTCTGTACTGTAGGGGGAAGAAACCTGATAGGAGATATTGTTATATAGAGATAAAAATATTGGAGTCCTAGAGTCCTGGGATTAATCACCAATTTGGTGGTGTGGAGCCATCTAATTGTCAAATTTTCATTTCTGGCTCTTGCAAACAATAATCATTCGAAAGGTTATCCATCATTTTTTTGTCATGTGTATGACATGTATTATGCCTGGCATTTTTTAACAAATGCCTTGAAGTATAATTTTTCATGCTTAACATCATGATACCTTTTGCTGGTGAATTCTCACTTCCTATGAATTGACATGCAACCTTACACGTACTGTAGGACAGCATGGAGGTTAGCACTGCTGCCTCATATTGTCAGGGTGCTAGGTTCAATTCCTGCCTTGTGTGACTGTCTGTATGGAGTTTGCACTTCTGTCTTCACAGTTTCCTCTGAGTGCTCCAATTTCCTCACAGGGTCCAAGCATATGCAAATTAGATGGACTGGCCATGCTAAATTGCCCCTTAGGTTGAAATTTTATTGCGGGGCAGGTGAGGTTTGCAGAATGGCATTCTCCCTTGGCATCGGGTGGGATTTTACGAGCTCGCCTGAGTGAAGTCATAAAATTTCACCTTTAGTAACCCAAGGTGTGTTGATTCGATGGAGTGGCTATTGTAATGTGCGGAGTTACGGGAGGTGGATGGTCCTGGGTCAAATATTCTTTTGGAGATTCCATATAGATTCCCTAGAGTAAATGAGATTAGAACTATCACACAGACAGGGTTCTTCTCAAACAATTCCATTTTATCACAGCCAATACCTGTTTCTTTATGATTTTGTATTAAGATACATTTAAAGGAGGAAGCTTTCTGCCATATATCAGCCTTGATTTTATTCCCACCCATCATTGGAAAAGAATTGGGTTAAACCATCAGAATTGAGCAACTTCTTCCCATTCTTGTCTGTTTAAAAGTGAACGGAGGCACTAACACAGTTCCCACAAAAGGCAGATGGGGACTTAATAAACATTCAAAGTTGTGACCCAGTGATGTCATTGGTGTCCCAATGTCAGTTCGTCGATGTACGAGGAATTGAATACAGCTGTAAAATTTCAGGTAGCTCTAAATTGAAAGATGTTGCTTAATCAATGTAAGTTACAGATCAGCTTCTTATAACATTCCTCATGAAGTGGTAGGAGCAAGATTGCACATTCTGAGCTATGAAGTGCAGCTCCGAGATCTTTTTAACTCCATGCAGGTGTTGGTGGGGATGGGGCAGGGGAGGGGGGGGGCGGTGTTACTTTCTTTTAATGACATCCTGTGCCTAACAGAAGAACCCAGTGAGGTTAGGAAACAGATCTGTGGGACAAGAACCCCCTCCATCCTTCCCCAGGGCCTCCTTATGCATTCCTGCCACACGTATCTACATTTCAGAGCTCCAGCGAAAATCCTGAGCCTCAGGCTAAATGTAGTACTGGCAGTGGCCACCACCACTAGTGGCGCTGCTGATACTGCGGAGTCATTGGCCTTTGGCCAGCAGCTCTCAACGGCAGAACATCCTCTTTGCAGGAGAAATTCAAGAGGAAACTTCTCCCTGCAGGCACAAGGAAAGCCAACAGTAGCCAACAGAACACCAGAGTGGGATTTGATCTCTATGGGATTCCCGAAAATGGCCACAATGTTTTGCTATATGTATCCCAGTAGGTGAATGGACACTTAGCTGTGGCCATTAAATTCCATTCCACATTTGTGAGTGACCAGGAGTGACCCTGGTAAAACTCAAGCTGAGTTGTCAGTAAGCAGGTTATTTCTAAGCAAGTGCTGCTTGATAGCCTACAGTGCAGAAGGAGGTCATTGAGCCTACACTGATAATGAACCCACCCAGTCCCTATCCTGGTAACCCCAAATAATTACCCCATTAATCTCTTTAACTTATACAGGACTAAGGGCATTTTAACACATCACATTCATGCTGGTCACAACTTCTTAGACCTCCATCTGAATCTCTGGCCTCTTTCTTTCATCGACTGAAAGCAACATTTTTCTTTTGTGGCTCACAACCTCCTGCATCACCTCTTGGTAACAGTCCAGGGTGCAGCCTTCACATCTTCTTGCCACCTATCGTCTTCCTGACACTTTTACAATGAATGCACAAAACTTCAAATCAAAAACCTTTCAACTTTCCCCAACTCTATTACCTATACATCCTGAATTGGGTATTAATTCAATGCTTACGTTAAACAGCCAATGCAAAGCCTGCTGTTGAAACAAAGTGGCTCGCCACAGTCATTCAACTCCCCACCCACTTCCTCTACCCAACAATACAAGAAATGGGAGCAGGAATGGGCCATATTCTCATTGAGCCACTTCCGCAAGACTATGGCTAATTTTGGATTTCAGCTGTACCATTCCATCACTTCCATATCCCTTAACTCACCAAAGAAAAGCATCTGTCGAGAGGACAATAAAACATAGGAAGAAGAGTACCCTGCTCTATGCAGTGAGCAGAACTGTGCTGAGAGTGTAGCATCCTGAATCCAAAAGATCTTTTAAGTTATTTAAAGGATCTGCTTTTAAAATTTTGGTTAAATATCTCCCTTTGCACGGTGAATCTTTGCATACCTTGAATACACAGACCCCCGGTTGAATCCTCTCAAAGACCTGTTTATAATCAATGTTCAAAATCCTTAAAATTTCTGGTTAGGGGTTCTCCAGCTCTTTATCGAACTTGTGGTTTTTAATTGTCATAATGAACTTCTAATGTTGGATTGCTGGGACAGTTAACAAATCTTCCAGTGAACATTTCATAATACCGGTTTCATCATTAGAAGTCTAATTACAATGTCAATTATCAGCGTAGAATAATGTAAGTGGGTAATGCAGCACGGCAAGGCTGCTCTATCATTTAATTAAATCGTGACTGACCTGTATCTCAACCAGTTACCTCTGCATCCCCTTGGTACGTTCAGCAAACATAAATCTATTGATTTGAAACTTGAAGGCTCAAATTGTGTTCACATCCAGAGACTTTGGATTATTTCAGTTTGTTATAGCCTTCCTGTGACAATATGTTTCATGATTTCCATCTTAAATTGGCTCTTAGTTTGAAGATCCCCATAGAACCATAGAATTCTACAATGCAGTAGGAGACCATTTGGCCATCAAGTCTGCACTGACCACAATCGCACCAGACCCTATCCCCATAACATCATGCATTTACCCTAGCTAGTCTCCCTGACAGTAAGGGGCAATTTAACATGGTCAATCCATCTAACCCACACATCTTTCAAGTGTGGGAGGAAACCAGAGCACCCAGAGGAAACCCACGCAGACATGGAAGGAATGTGTTTTCTCCACACAGACTGTGATACATCTTGGGATTCGAACCTGCATCACTGGTGCTATGAGGCAGCAGTGCTAATCACTGTGTCATCATGCTGCTATGTAAACCATATAAATTAATAGGGTGAATAGAGGGGGACCAACTGATGTAGCTCACTTAGAATTCAAGAAGCATTCAATAATATGCCATACAATAAGTTAAGGGCTCATGGAACTGAGATTAATTAATTAGTATGGAAGAGGTGTGGTGAATGAACAGAAAACAGAGAGTAGGGATAAATGGGACATGTTCAATAGTGGATTGTGACTACTGGAATGCTGCAAGATCGATGCTGGAACCTCAACTATTTACAATTTATTAATGACTTAGATATAGAGTTGTGAGTAAGGCATTCAAGGTTTTTGTTGATGCAAAGTAATGCAAGCTGTAAAGAGACATAATGGTAAGGCAATAATATGTTTGCAAGTTAAGTAAGTGGGCAACATGGTAACAAAAGGAAGATAGAAAAGCAGAATGTATTTAAATGCATAAAACTTATAACTATTAATTTTCAGAAAAACTCTAATGTACTCATATAAGTTAGCTTTCAGATTAAAAAAAATATGGGATTTGGGCCTGGCTGGCTAGATCATCATTTATTGCCCATTCTTATTTGCCTTCGAGAAGATGGTGGTGAGTTGCAGGTGTAGGTACACCCACAGTGCTGTCAGGGAGTGAGTTTCAAGACTTTAACCCAATGACAGTGAAGGAGAACCAATATATTTCCAAGTCAGCATGACGAGTGGTACAACAAGCAATTAAGAAAGTAAATTGTATGTTTGCCTTATTGCAAGGGAATTGGAGAAATAAGAAGTCTTACTCCAGTTATACAAGATTATTGTGAGACCACGCAAAGAATGATGTGTATAATTTTGATCTCAATTTTTAAGGAATGATAAACTTGTATTAATGACTGTAGAATGAAGGGTCACTAGACTGGGATGAGAACATTGTCCTACGCTGAGTAAATTGAGTCAATATTCTCTGGAATTTAGAAGAATAAGATGTGGAGCGGGAATTTAGTGCCTCGCTCATTCTGAAACCGTGAAATCCCACTTGGGGACAACGGACTTTTCCACTGTCCACCCCTTGCCTGCTCCAGTTCCCGTGGTGGGAAGGGGAGTAAAATTATGGCCATGATCTCAATAAAGCATTCAAGATGATGAATGGACCTGACAGTGTAGATACTTTGTTTTCCCGGATTGAAGAATCAAAAACAAGGAGACACAACCTCTGGGGATAATCATTGAGGATTGTAGTGAAGAAAACTTCCTTCACTCAAAAGTTTGTGCATCTTTAGAATTGTCTCCTATAGGAACTTATGGATTTGCTATTTTTGAACATATTTAACAGATTTCTGGTCTCTTGGAATGGGCAGCAAAGTGGCGGTCATTTTTATCCATTTATGGGACATGAGCATTGTTGGCTGGCAAGCATTTATTGTCCATTGCTAGTTGCCCCATGGCAACTGAGAGTCAACCACTTTGTTGTGGCTGTTGAGTCACATGTAGGCCAGACCAGAGAAGGTTTTCTTCCATAAAGATTAGTGAACCAGATGGGATTTTTGCAACAATCAACAATGCTATCATGTTCATCAATACATTTTTATTTCCAAATTTTTTTATTAAGTTCAAATTCCATCATCTGTTGTGGTGGGATTCGAACCCAGGTCTCCAGAACAGCTGAGTTTCTGGAGTAATAGTCTAATAGTAATATAACTAGGTTATTGTCTCCCCCTTGAACTCTTAAATTCAGACTCAATATCCTATATCCATATGTTCATTAAATCCCCTCATTCTTAATCCTTCACCTGAGGGAATACATCTCTATATCTATTCTATCAAATTCTTGCAACATGTTAAATACCTCGATAAGACCATTTCTCAACCCATTATTCGCAATGCAATTTTCAGACAAGTTAATATCTTGTCCTCATTATTTAATTTTCCCATCAATTATTAATAATTTGGCTAACTAACAAAAAATTCAGTTTTCATAGACCACACTGGAGCATTGCGCACAGTTTTAGTCCCATTTATTTGAAGAAAGATGTAGTGGCATTGGAGGCAATTCACGAGATTGATTCCAGAGATGAGGGGTTTTGTTGTATGAAAAGAGATTGAACAGTTCAATTCTATACTTCCTGGAATTTAGAAGAATGAGGTGAGATCAAATTGAACTATGCAAGATGATAAAAGGTATGGATAACGTAGACCTGGAACATTTTAGAGGTCATTGTCTTAGGATAAGGGATAGGAAATTTAAAATGGAGTTGTGGAGAAACTACTTCTCCCAAAGGGTTGTGAATCTAAGGAATCCATTACCCCAAGTTGCAGTGGATGCTGGGACAGTGAGCAAATTTAAGGAGGAATTAGATTTTTAATTAGTAATGGGTTGAAGGTTATGGGGAAAAGGAATGAAAATGGAGATGAGCATATCAGCCATGATTGAATGGCGGAGCAGATTCAATGGGCAGAATGGTCTAATTCTACTCCTATATCTTAATAACTTATGAATGATGATGAAGCCTTTCTCATCCTGTTGAGGTAAGGTGGGGAGGTAGTTTATATTGATCAAGCTAATGTGATCCAAACCCATTCTCTCCCTCTCACATTCATTATTCAGGTACCATGCCTGATAACTATTGATCCCACCGTTGGTCCATGGATACGCCTGCTTGCTTTTGCTTCCTACAGATGACTAGATGACTCTTTGCATGGGCTATTGACCCTTCCTAAATAAGTCTGTTCTGTCTATAGATTGATTATCTTTGCTAGTTGGTGACTACTTATCTTTTTTTTTCAAACATAAAGATTTTAAGTGTAAACTTGTAAAAGTGGATGGGGAAAGAATGTTTTCTGCCTCCTTTTGCTAGTGCACATAAAAGCACAGAGCTGTTTGTTGCTGAGTATGATCTCCATGATTTCATAGTTGTTACTGTCTTCCTTCCTGCAGGTACAGATCTGTAATGGATCTGTATCGTGGTCACAGGATCTGAAACGAAAATAAACCATCAACAGCTCCATCAACACTTCAACCACCTGCCAGAAGAGACATAAACTCACACTGAGTCACAGGAATAAAGCTGTGAGATACCTTTTCATCTTGGTAATTGGATATTACAGATCTACAACTTTTTTTTTTCTATGCAATCTGGATTCAAAGTGTCAAGAAAAAATGTCTGTGGGCTGCTTGGGAATAAATAGGCCTACCTTGACGCGGGTTCTGAATTTTGATGAAAGCACTTGCATTGCCCCTGTTGTCTCATATCTCCAGACAGAATGTTCAGCTCTCCTGGAGGATATTTATTGTGGGAGTGAAAATTGCAGAAGATCCTGAGGGAAGATGAGCATTACTTTCTTTTCGAGACAACATTGTGTAAGCAGATTCACGGTCACTTTCAAAGTAAGATTGTATATATACTGAAAAAAATATGTAATTTGTGGGGCTGTAGGAGAATTGGATTAATTGGATAGTTCTTTCAAAGAACCTCTGGGCCAAAAAACCTTTGTGCTGTATTTTGCTACGATTTTCTTGTTCTGTCTCCAGAACTGCAGTCAAAGTTAAAGAGGAGCCCCTTTTATGTTAGTAGACTGGAATTCTGCCAAACTAGTGGTTCTAAGTTTATCTGTTAGTGTCACAAGTAGGTTGCATTCAAGGGGGAACCGGAAATGTTTCACAATAAATATGTTCCACTAATAAAAAAGGTGAAATTCCCAAACCCGATTGGATGCCGTATGTCAAAGAATACAAAAGGCGGGATTTTTCAGTCATGCTTGCCCCAGTCCGGAGCCAACAGACTTCTGCATGGGCCTCTCCCCACCCACTAAGCGTCACCTGGCGAGTGGGACAGGAAAATTCCCCCCACAGAGTAGAAAGTAGCCAAAGAAGGAAAGAATGTGTTAATAGAGTCCAAAACTACAGAAAGCTTAGAGGAGGATGAAAGTGCAGAGTGAAATTAGGAAAGCAAATAGACGACATGAAAAAATATTGGCACGAAAAGTCAAGAAAGATCCAAACCACAGCACACCATCCAGATGTGAAACTATACCACTGCTCTTTCACTACTGCTGGATTAAAATCCTGAAGCTCTCTTCCTAACAGCGCTGTGGTTGTATTGAAACCACAAGAGCAACAGTGATCCAAGCAGGCAGCATCCCCATCACCTTCTCGAAGATGTGTGACAACTGCTGGTCTTTCCAGAGACCTTTTAATCTGGTGAAAGAATAATAAAAAATGAACAAGAGGAATCCGATGACTTTATCCAGGCTAATGAGATTGGCTTGCTGGAATATGAACCACCTAATGACTCTTAATTGATGGTTAAATCAGGGAGCTTCATTTTTCCTATTTAAAGCAGGTATGTCAGTCTCCCAGCCTGCATTCAGCAGTGAGTAACTGGAGAGCTTGTTGTATACAAATATATGGTGTAAATAAAGTAAATTGGTGACAGGACTTGCACCTTAGTGGAGTTATTACAAGGATAACAGAAGAAAATAAACAACACGCAAGAGGACACAAAGATTTATAAGGATGTTGTCCTTCTTTTGATTATAAGGAAATATCAGATAGTTTGGGACGGAGGGGAAATTTAATTAAGGTATATAAAAATTGAGGCGCTGGACAGTCAGTAATGAGAGGGTACAGATTTAAAATAATTATTAGAAGATTTACAGAGGCTTTGTAATGTGGGCCTTGGATTCACAACCTGTGAGAGAGATAGAGACATAGGGTGGGATTTTCCTGCTGCACTTGCTCCAAAGTCAGAAAATTCTACCCGAGGTCAATGGACCTTTGCATGGTGTGCCCCTTGTCCACTATGACTCCCATGGTGGTGAAACAGGAAAATCCACCCCGAAATCTTTGCATTTAAAAATATTTGGATTTCCATTTGAAGTTGTAACTGGGAGGGTTGTGCACTAGGATCTTGGAAACCAATATGGATAGAATGGTTCTTTTATGCCAGCAAAGATGGACACAGATATGGTTCGCTGAATGGTCCTCCTTCTTGTTATGTATGTTGGGGCTATGCCCCTTTAAGGGAATGGGTCATGTGACCTGTGGAACCTGCCCTGAGGAGGCAATCAACATTTGGATTGTGGAGCGAGTAGCCTGAATAACGAAGTGTGTTCCCTGACACTTGGCTATGGAGTAGTTCCTGACAGAACCCCTTGATAGAGATTTAACACCAGTGGTTGGAATGTTTGGAAGCTAAAGGTAAAGGCTAGAACCTTCAACATGGATCGTCCTGCAATCCACAGTGCACAGTTTTAAAAAAATCATTCTGTGCCATAATTTTTTTTTGTTTCAATGCTACAATATTTTTTCAGCATCACTGGTGAACTGGGCCAACCAGAAAATGGGGGAATCTGGTTACACGATTGTTTTCCTTGATGACGAATAGATAGAAAATTTAAATGAATGTGTTGTAGGTAACCTGTGATGAGCCATTTCCATTGACAAATTCAAAAACATCAACAGAATTAAAGTACTTATACAAATTATTTAGCACTTGGTAATCTCATATAATTGAAAGTATCAGTGAGGTTATGAGATGATTTGTAGTCCACAGAAATTAAAATTAACATTTCAGTTTAAACAATTATGGGGAAAATGTTCTGCCTACAATCATGTTGATACCTCATATACTGAAATGGTTCTTTTGACTTAATTACCTCAAAAGTATATTTCATGCAGTAGGCAAAATGTATTAACATATATGTAAATCATCAGTGAATAATTGTAAAGGACAGGCCTGAATAAAATGTCCTCTGTCAGGAAGAAAAACAATTTATTGTGAATCTGCCATCTGAGTCTGGAGTATTAGGAATTTTAACAATGTCAATCCAAATTCTCATTGGAATTTCTTCACTGGCATATTTGCGGTAATGTGAAACTTGTGTTCACTTGCTGACTCTGTCACAAAGCTCAGGGTTAGGGCTGTTTGCGTAGCTCATTGTAATGGATCCCAGAAGCCAACTAGCATGCGGTATCATCACCAGTCCATTTCCATTGTCAGGTGGAGCTGCCAAAGCCGAGAGATTGCCTGGAGATAGAAATTGTCAAAAGCATCTTCAGTTTCCATGGATGCCTATGACTTAAATTTTTAATACTATTGATTCCTCTCAGTGTCAATTACCTTTGTGCTATTTGGGATCTTCATGGAACTTGGAAAATCTGTCAGTGAAGCCTCAGAGCCTAGGAATTCTGCTTCAATGGGGAGAGAAGACAAAAGTCATATTTGTCTAACCCGGGCCTGAATTTTGAGGCAAAGTTTGGAACGGGGCAAACATCAATTAATAAATTATAAAATCCTTACAATGCAGAAGGAGGCCATTCAGCCCAAGAAGTCTGTAGCAATTCTCCAAAATCTTTCTTCCAACCGTTTCCCCACAAAGTTATCCCACTAATCCCCTTTCCTGCACGTCTTAGGACACTTAGGGGCAATTTAGTATGGACCATAATGATACTGGATCAGTGCTTATTGAGGGTAGATGGGACTTTATGAAGGTAGGATGTGTAATATGAGGGAGGCTGAGGGGGGCATGGGGAGATGAGGGAGCATATGTGTTATGAGGACTGCATGAGAGTTTGGTGTATTTTGGGGAGGAGAATTGGTGAGTTGAGTGTGTTGGGTGAGACTAAGAGGCCCTACAACAGGGCCAAAGCCCCTGAGAACTGAAATAGGTTTCCCTGGCAATCTTGGATCACTGTCTGTGTGGAGCCTGCATATTCTCCCTGTGTCAGAGTGAATTTCCCCCCAGTCTGAAAGACATGTTGGTTAAATGCATTGTCCGTGCAAAATTCTCTCGCAGTTCACCTGAATAGGTGCTGGAGTGTGGCAACTAGTGGATTTTCACGGTAAATTCATTATAGTGTTAACGTAAGCCTACTTGTGACACTAATAAATAAAACTTTGAACTTAAAACTTGAGCTACCCAGCATTCTTTATCTGGTTCCCCTCTCCTTCCAAGCACCACACTCTTGCAGGCACTGTGTAAAGCTTTGGCCTTACTGCAGAGTAAATTCACTCATCAAGTCAACATGCTTCCATCTCTGGACACATCCTCACATCCCCATCTGAAAAACCAACACTGATATTCCCCTTCGCCTTATTTCCATCTCGCATGCACCTCATAACTTTCATCAATGTTGTTAATCCCTCTGAGCCACACATTCGATTGCTCACATTCATAACTCTCTGTTCTCTTGCCTTGCAGATAAAGAGAACAATGAATCTCAGGGAGAGAGAGAAAATCAAGGGTGAGTCCTCTAATGACAAGCACCTTGAGGAGGAGGAGACTCTGAAGATAGGCAAGGAGAAAACAGTGAAAAGGGGGAAAAGAACACTGATCCAAACTAGTCTGGCATACCTTAAAATGGAACAACAGTAAAAACTGGGAACTAAGAACACAGTCCAAATTGTTTTCCTTTCTGTACTGAAGCACAGAGCCATTGGCAATAGTGCAGTGCTGATCTGTTGATACTTGTTGAGAGAATGACTGTGCCACATGGCACATCATCATCTCTTACCTTGAATTGTTGTCACCACTAAGCAAAAAGTAGCATCTGCACAATGATAACTTTGAAGCCTTTCCTTGTCTCCATTTTATTTCTTGTCTGCCATTTCCCACAGGTCCCTCAAGAACCTTGGTTGTCACCCTGAAGAGGGTAATTCAAGAGCAAGGAACAGAAAATGTGAGGTTCCTTCAGTGTTTGAAGAGGCACTATGAACCTTTGAGGAAAGAATGGAAGAGATTTTATAATATGGGTATCAGAATGTCACAGACCTTTATGCTGATGTCGACTACCATGGGGCATCAGGCAATGCAGAAAATCAAGTTCATGCAAGGCCTCATCAATTTACCCCTAATTTACCCCTAATCCCGTGGGATCTTACCTTGTGTTTTAACCTTCTGTGCCACATCTTATTCTTTTAGAAGTACAGAAACACAACTTTTTCAGAATGTCCATTATCCACCTCCCTTGTAACATCTTCTTAGAAGCAAATTGGTCAAACATGATTTATCATTCATAAAACTACGCTGACTCTGATACATTGTGTTTTGACTTTTCAAATGTCCATTATTACTCCTTTAATTATGGATTCCAATGGTTTGCTGATGGCAGACATTAAATTCACTGCTTCATAGTTTGCAACTTTCTACCTTTCTCACTTTTTCAAGTGGGATATTAAATTAGGCTTTTTCCAATTTTCTGGAACCTTTCCAGAATCCAGGGAATTCAGCTATCTCTTCCATTAAGGCATTTAGATGAAGGCTATCAGGTTTTAGGTTCTGTCTGCCTTTAATTCCAATAATTTGCTCAGTACTTTTCCCCTAGTGATAGTAATTATTTAAATTTCCTTCTTTTCAACACTGTCTGCAATATATGTTTGCATTGGGATAGTGCTAGCGTCTTCTACTGTGAAAACCAAGGCAAAATATTGATTTAGTGTCTGCTATTTTTGTGTTCCACCTTGTTAACTCCCCAGTCTTACCTTCTAAGAAACCAATGTTGACTTTAGCTACTCTTTTCCTTTTTATGTAATTATAAGAGGCGATCTTACAGAACTTGGAGAAAAGACTATGTGAAGGTGTTCAGCGTCACTGACTAGTTATCTCTCCAAATTTCACATCTCTTAACCTGGAAAAAAAAAGTGCGGGCATGGTATATGCTATCACTCTGTCAAAACGGGGTTCTTCGAACTGGGTACAGGCTCCAAAGAGATTAAGGTATATGGTTTGCACATAGGAATAGGATTCAAACTAACAACAATAAATTTATTCTAAGATCTTTTTGTCTATACAGCGTACAAAATGAACCTAAAGGCAGGAGTCTCTGAAATATCCCAATGACAACACCATCAAATCATGTGACCTCACAAAGCAATTATGCAGCTGCTTAAATATATCATACACTTCATATTATATATTTATATGAAAAATCTTTTACTGATGCTTTGTTTGCACTTCAGTCCCACGATCCGAATCTACAGACTTCTGGAGCGGAGAGGGGTGGGTCAGGAGGAGGACTTCCTCATGGACTTGCTCTTAAGCCTAGCAAGGCAAGCTATCAATATGTCAAGGCAGCGGGTGATCAACATGTTCATCCATTCTGACTACTTGCCCCTCTACTGTGGCTATATTCATGGCCAGGTTTCCCTAGAGAGGGAGCATGTGGTGTCCATGGGCGCAACTGATGCCTTCCGTGCCCACTGGGCACCGCTGGGTCTGGGATGTATTATAGACCCTGATAACCACATTTTGGTTTGATGCTTTAAGTTTCCTTTCTACTTTGTTATTTGTTTTGGGCTGTTACCCCTCCTTTTGAGGAGCTGCCCCTTTTAATTTGCCCCTAAGTTAATTTGATTCAGTTTAAATTGTTGATTACTGAAAAGAAGTAGACGCCATTTACCCAAATCAAATAAGAGAGTCATCAAAAATTCATTCATGTGCAGCATTGAAGGATTGGATAGAAAGAGTGGACTCAAGAAATGACTCTCAGAATCACACCATGAACATTTTAACTCAGCTTTCTGACTGGTCATTGCAGCATCTGTGTTGGGATAGGGGTGTTTCACAGCCATCCAATTTGCTCTCCAGTAATAATATTGAGTAAGCCTCCACCACAAATCCTTGATTCTCCCACTGAGGAAAAGAACGTTTTTTTTTATTATCAGAATATTAGTAAACAAAGAAGGAAATGCACTATAGATCAACCCACATAACCTTCATGTCCATTAATTGCATAAATACGTGGAGAAAATCAAAACAAAATCATTT
Organism: Sphyrna mokarran; assembly: GCA_024679065.1. NCBI lineage: Eukaryota > Metazoa > Chordata > Chondrichthyes > Carcharhiniformes > Carcharhinidae > Sphyrna > Sphyrna mokarran. The sequence continues at coordinate 104,043,411 of JAGIQG010000007.1, forward strand.
CTCAAGGGAGATGGAACATCAAAACAACATAAAATTCAAATGCTATTGCAAACATATGACAAAATATGCATGCAAGTTGGATAAATCAGCAAAGCAGGGATTCTAATTTTTCTAAGCAGAGGACAAATAAAAGAACACTCACAAATGAATGGAATTTAATCTCAAAAGCAAGAATAAATATCAAATTTTCTCTTTTGGATGGCATGGTTATGTAATGGGTGGCATTGCTGCCTCACAGTACCTGAGTTCAAATCCATCCTTGAGTCACTGTGCGTGTAGAGTTTGCATATTGTCCCCGTGCTTGCGTGAGTTTCTTTCATACTCCAAAAATATGCAGGTTATGTCGTTTGGCCATGCTAAAATCCCCCTCAGTGACAGGGGAACTAGCAAGGATAAATATGTGGGGTTAGGGGAATAGAGCCTGCCTAAGGGGGACTGTTGTCAATGCCTGAGTGGGATTGTTGTCAATGCAGGCTCAATAGGCTAAATGGTCTCCTTCTGCAAAGGAAATTTGGAAATTTTCTTTCAGGTTCAGCGTGAATTTCGGTTTGACTGCCTGAAATGTGCTTTTTTGTGAAGCTGAACTTAAAGTTGAACTCACTAGTGCAATACAAACATACTATTTAATAGTCGCTCATTCCTGTTGTCAGAATTTCACTTTTATATCACCAGAGATAAGGTACAAACTGCTCCACATAAAGCACCTCATCAATGCCATCAAAGCTATTGGACATAACCTGATCATTATGTTGCTGAGTGTTGCAGATTTCTTTCCAGTGTTTTCATTTCAATCCCTATAATCTATGAAGTCTTTCTCTCTGTCTATTTCTGACTGTGCCCTGAAGGATTCATCTTAAGAAATAGCAGAATCCATCAGATCCAACAGCAGAGGACACTAATGGGAAATGAGGCCATGGTGAATCAGTGAAGCCTTTTTATCAGTTGTTAATGCCTCAGTGCATGAAATGTTGGGAACAATTGTCATGGTGACTCGCTGCTTTGTGGTTGGCTTTACAATATGTAACTAAAGCTGTCTAGGCTTCCTGACTGATTTGCGATTCAAGACTTCTTTCAATGATACCCCAGGGTTTATTCTCGGTTGCTATCCATATGCTCTTTCACACTAGCAATATGGCATAACTAAAATATATCCATATGTTCCTCTTATCATGGTTCATTGCAATCTTTCTCTATTGCTTTCCAAGCCCCTAATCGTAGAGCTGTTTAGAGAGCTGACCCCACTTTAGACCTGGTCTCAGCCACATTATTGAATCACTGACGATTCAATGACAATCACAATAGTCGAACGTCAGTTCCTCCATTAGTGAACTGGAACATTGCTGTTCAAGTGACATAAATGCAATTTGCTGGGGAAATATGTTCCTCAGAGACTGAAACTCGTAGCATGGAGCTTTCCATACATCCTTATTCAAACTCTCAGCCAAAATATCATATACCCAAACAAGAGTATTGGTGATCAATTGTCTCCTGTTCTAATTTGCAAAAAATCAAGATTTACTTAAGTGACCTCCAGCATCTCTGTTGTTTTATTTTGCAAACTTAGAACTAGCCTAGCACTGGACTAATCTACTTTTAACTGATAAAGTGTTTCATCCTGTTTTGGCAGGTGGTCACTGATATTGTGGTAACGCGTATTTTCATGTTATCACAGACAGAACTGTAATGCTTTCAAAGTTTTTTTTTGGTTTGATCTCGAGCTCTTTGCAATATTTATGAAGATTAGAATAGTGTGTGTTATTTTTACATCTCTGCTGTTACGTGATAGTATCCACAGCATTCTGAAAGTACGATGTAAGTAACTGAAGTCTTGACGCTGCTTAGTTCTATTAATCAATGCCAACATTGTGAATCAGCCATTGAGGGCAAAATAAACAATGGAGAACATCCTAATTAGCGTCCTGAATGTACTATTCCCTCCACACTTTCTTGCCACCATAGTCAGGATGTATTCTCTTTTGGTTAATAAGTTATTCTGCTTTTTGCTGTGGTAACTTGCTGTGCAAAATGGCTGCTATGTTTGTTTTCATATACCCCAGCCATGAAATTGTTGAATTTCAGAGCAATTTACCGTATGCAAAGCACTTTGAGATTGTTCATGAAGAAAGTACTAGTGTGTTATATTCTTTTTATCTCTTTCTGCTCTGCATGGGTTAACTCCACCCCAGGTGGAGCTCAGGGTGTCAGCATTAGACTGACCGTGGAACAGTGTAGATCTTCAATAAAGAGCTTCCATTGTTAAGTCTTCAAGGCCTACTTTGTGGTTCTTTTCCTATTCATCATTGTGATACCCCTACGTAATTACAGTCTCCATATCATTGTGCTACTTTCTGATCTTCTCTGCTAGATGTTTCCATTTATTGTGCTTTCATCTGAATATTCAGAAAACAACCTTGAGTATTTGATATGTTATAGTTAACAAATGGAAGTCTTGTGATTTCAGTGTTAATTCATAGCTAATAACATATTTTTTTTTTGCCCGTTCAGATCAATATATCAAATTTCACAGCCAGGAGGAATATTTTTCTTATAAAGTTCTTTAAAATCTGATGCATTTTATCACAATTGCCTATTGAAGATGAGTGATTGAACTCATTTAAAAGGGAAAGGAAAAAGTAGCAAAGTATGAGTAGCTAGAGTGAGGAATTAATTGAGTGAAAAACCTCTTCCTATACAAAAATATTTGAGACAATGAAAATTGGGATGAATCATGATGACCATGATGCTTCCTACTATGAGATGTCATCAATCTCTTGTGGCTAGGAGACCCTTCCAACGTTAGTGTAGCCATTTTGTATTATTTACTGTCCACTTTGATTTTTCTGGGTCTCATTGAAGCTTGACTTTGCTGCGTGAATACTGTGAATATTGTATTCCAGTTTATGAGCTAAACTGAACTTAAACACCACTTGCTGGCCATTTTGTGCCAATGTCCACAACATTTTCACCCCTCCCATCTAAGGAAATTGGTGCATTTACGTGGCAGGTTTGATTCCAGGTTTGGATCATTGTTTGTGTGGAGTCTGCACATTCTACCCATGTCTTTGTGGATTTCCTCTGGATGCCCAGTTTCCTCCCACAGTCGGAAAGACATGCTGGTGTAGGTGCATTGTCTATGCTAAATTCTGTCAGAGTTGGTGACTAGGTAATTTTCACTGTAACTTTATTGCAGTGTTAATGTATCCTGACTTGTGACACTAATAAATGAACTTAAACTTAAAAGTTTAAACAGATGCATGCTGATATTGACCTCAGCTTACTGCATCACAGTCCTGTAACTGGAAACTCTGGTAGCCCTGCATTGGACATTGAAGCAGTGGTGCCTAGGGAAGATCGAGACAGTCAATTCATTTGATTGATGGTATCTGAACCTAATCTATATTTTGACACTTGATCCTAACATTTCTCTGTCCTTGGTGACAATTCTATCAAGGAGAAAGAACCAAGAATAATCTTTTTGAATTCAGAGACACAGTTGGGACGTATCCAGGACTCTCCACTGCTGATGTCAAGGTTCTCTATTCTGTCACTTCCTCCTTCAGAGGCACCAGGCAGTTTTGCTCCTGTCTAACAAGACAAAATCCCATAATATTCTTTCTTCATGCACAAAGCTGGTGTCACGTCCATAGTGTAAGCAAGTGTATCAACCAAATATACATTTCTCCAGCGTATGGCTCAAGCCTCTGGATGACGATGATGTCAATGTAGATGCTTACTTAGTCAAAGGGGGAGAAGGACCTAATTTTGTTGGAATTAGCTGTACTCCGTGTCTAGATTCATGCCAATCGCAATAAGTCACAAGCCCACAAACATTACTTTGTTATCTCTGTTAACAACAGCTGGTGTAGTACATGAAGTCTATTATTTCTCGTCTACATAGCATAACTTATCAAGTCAGGAGATTGAAATTCTGAGGTCCCTTCCTTCAGCACTGGTCCTCCACTTCAAGCTAAAGCCCACCAGCCTCAATAAATACTCCCTACACATCCAGACTGTTCTTGTGAACTCCGGGGCACAGTGGTTAGCACTACTGCCTCACAGGACCAGGGACGGGGTTCAATTCCCGGTTTGGGTCACTATCTGTGTGGAGGTTTGCACATTCTCCCTGTGTCTGCATGGGTTTCCTCTGAGTTCTCCCATAGTTCAGAGATGTGCGTGTTAGGTGGATTGGTCGTGCTAAATTGCTCCTTAGTGTCAGGGAGACTAGCTAGGGTAAATACTTGGGGTTATGAGGATGGGACCTCAGTGGCATTGTGGTCGGTGCAAACTCGATGAGCCATATGACCTCCTTCTGCTCTATAGCAATTCAATGTTTCTATGATTCTAACAATGATTGAGCTGCCTCCACCCACTCCAGCTCCAGTACTGGCAACTGTGGTATCAGCCTTGCAAGCCTCGCAGCCTCTGATGTTTCCCAATCATTGACTTTGGGTCAGATTCCTGAACTGTCCTCCACCAATATAAAGATGATGATAGCTGCTCCAAAGCTACAGACTTTATTACCTGGTTGTTTTGAGGTCCCGCACACAAAGCCCTCATTACCCACTGGTATCTTATCCAGTCCTTCACACACTGACTAAGGCCTCTGATCCTATAGCACTTGTGCTGACACATCAATCCAACTATCAACATGTAGCAGCTCTGTTTTACCCATGCCTGCTTTGAGATCTCAACTCGCCTAAACATCGAGCAGATTTTATATAGAAGGATTGATGTTTGGTGGCAGATTAAACACAGTGACTGGAAGGTGGTCCATGCAAGAGAAGTGGGTTTGCATGCCCAAATAGTTTGCAAGTGTTTGAATTCCCTCTTTGCAAAAATATTTTTCTTTCTTATATTTATAATGATTGCATTTTTTATTCACTTGAGAAATCATTTTAAAGCACATAGATTGTTTGTATGTATTCAGTGTGATATTTTTATTATTAGTTAATACACAAAGAAATTTGGACAGGAATGCGCCGACTTTGCCTATGGCTAGGATTTTCCAGTCCCACTGTTGTGACTGGAGATTTGGCTCACACCATATTCGCCATTCTTGCTATGAGACCATACAATTCAGCCCTGATGTCTGGGAACAGAAAAAATAAACAGGTCACATCATTACATGGCATCACCCACATAGGACATGATTTTCATGTGAATGTGGTAATTTTTATTGTTTGTTGCACAGCAGGATTTTATGGTTGCACTTAAGCTCAAATTTCTCACTTAAACACTATGGATAATGTAATCCAGTCTTTATGAAGATAACACAACCAACTACCCCTGATATTTGGTGTTGGGGATAATTTCATGGACATTGCTGGGTACAAAGAGCTAGCCCAGGAAACAGAACTCAAGATTGGGCCACCGTTTGTGTCTTTTTTTTAAATTTTTTTTTTAGAGCAACACAGCACGGGAAACAGGCCCTTCGGCCCAACGAGCCCGCGCCGCCGTCATAACTATATAGTAACAATTCCATTATCCTATTCTAATTTTAGGTTATTCCTAATATGGAAGAGTCTCAATATAGGGACAATTTGTTTCCCATCAGCCTAAGAGCGAATTTTTTGGGATGTGGGAGGAAACTGGAGCGCCCGGAGAAAACCCACGCAACCACGGGGAGAACGCGCAAACTCCCGCAGACACCGGCCCAATTCCAATTGTCTGCACAGCCACATCGATAGTCTCTGAGCTGTCATGGTGCCCTTCAGATGGTCCACATAAAGCACTCATTTACGACATGAAGTACCAGGCAACCCATGAATCAACATCCAAGAGCTGTACCCGCACCCCCTGCCGAATGCATGCTCAATGTTGGTCAAGTATGGACCGAATTACCTGTGGAAAAAAGCCGTAGTTAAACAGTCCTAATATACCCCTCTATCTGCATACCGCTCATGTGGCTGTCCAAGAGACCCTTAAACAGCCCCAGCGTGCCTGCTCCCACCACCTTACTCGGCAGTGCATTCCACACCCCCACTACCCTTTGTGTGAAAAAATGCGCTCTAATATTCGTCTTATACATAGCCCCCCTTACCCTATGGCCATGACCCCTCGTCCTATCCATTTCTGAAGGTGGAAAAAGTTTACCTCCATTTACTCTATCTATACCCCTTATAATCTTATACCCCTCTATGAGATCCCCTCTAAGCCGACGTCTTTCAAGGGAAAACAACCCCAGTCTATTTAATCGTTCCTCATAAGACAGTCCTTCCATACCAGGCAGCATCCTGGTAAACCTCCTCTGCGCTCTTTCCAAGGACTCCACATCCTTCCGATAGCACGGCAACCAGAACTGGACGCAGTATTCCAAGTGAGGCCTAACCAATGTTCTATACAACTGCAACATCAAACTCCTACTCTTGTATTCTGTACCCTTTTCTATGAAAGCTAACATACTATACGCCTTCTTTATCACCTTCTCCACCTGTGAGGACACCTTCAGAGACTTGTGAACCTGCCCCCCCAAGTCTCTCTGCGTCTCTATGCTCCGTATAGTTTTACCTTTTATCCTATAACTCTCTTCTACATTTTTCCGGCCAAAATGCATCACCTTGCATTTATCCAGATTAAATTCCATTTGCCATCTATCTGCCCAGTCTACCAACCTGTCTGTGTCCTGTTGTATTGCCTGACACTGCTCCTCTGTACCCGCCAATCCAAGCATCTTGGTGTCATCAGCAAATTTGCTGATCTCACCACCTGCCCCAACTTCCAAGTCGTTTATGTAGACCACAAATAGAAGAGGACCTAGTACTGAGCCTTGTGGCACTCCACTAGTGACAGGCTTCCAGCCGGAAAAAGAGCCTTCCACTACTACCCTCTGTCTCCTCCTCCCGAGCCAGTTCTCGACCCATCTACATACCCGACCCTGTATCCCATGCGTCTTCACCTTCTCTATCAGTCTACCATGAGGAACCTTGTCAAACGCCTTACTGAAATCCCTGTAGACGACATCAACAGCCTGTCCTTCATCAACTGTTTTTGTCACTTCTTCAAAAAATTCCACTAGATTCGTAAGACAAGACTTCCCCTTGACGAAGCCATGCTGCGTATCCCTGCTCAGATCGCAGCGCTCCAGATGCTCATACATCCTGTCCCTAAGGATCCTCTCCATTAGCTTACCTATAACTGAAGTCAAGCTCACCGGCCTATAGTTCCCTGGGTGATCCCTCTGACCTTTTTTAAACAACGGTACTACGTTTGCTATCCTCCAGTCCTCTGGGACCTCACCTGTCATAGTGTCATAGTAGCCTTCAGATAAATAAATCATTTGAGAACAAGATAAACTGGCTGCTATAATTATAGAAAAGAACAAATGTTCATGTGGAGACAGAAATTGGAAATTATAGTTGGGAGGGTTCCAAGTCCAACAGGTGTGTGATCAGAGCATGGTGATTAGGATGCTTGGTCACTGATGATTGATTGATGAGTGGGCATGGATGGGACCACAAGAAGCCACAAGAAGATCTACAAGAATTTACAAAAGGTCATGAATGTAGCACTATCCATCACGCAAACCAACCTCCTATTCATTGACTCTGTCTACACTTCCCGCTGCCTTAGAAAAGCAGCCAGCATAACTAAGGACCCTATCCACCCAGACATACTCTCTTCCACCTTTTCCATTAGGAAGAAGACACAAAAGTCTGAGGTCATGTCCCAACTGACCCATGAAGAGCTTCTTCCCTGCTGCCATCAGACTTTTGAATGGATCTACCTTGCATTAATTTGATCTTTCTCTACACCCGAGCTATGACAGTAACACTACATTCTGCACTCTCTTATTTCCTTCTCTATGAAGGATGTGCTTTGTTTGCATAGCTTGCAAGAAACAATAGTTTTCACTGAATGCTAATACATATAACAGTTATAGCTCAAATCAATTCAAAAACAAAGGAATGTTTACCATTTATTCTTTAAATGTGGAGTCTGGAGAAGCACTCTTATCCTTACTGGTTCTACAATGAGATTATTCAGTTTTAGTCAGATTGTTCTTTGTTCTAGTGTTGGCACCCTCAGGGCAAAATAATATTTCCGTGGGAGCCTCAAATATACGTGAGTCCCGGACACCAGCAACACGCTGGACAAATCAATTCTGCGCAAAAAATGCACCTTATTTTGAGAGATTGATAAACAAAGTTTATGGATCTAAATAATCAACTTTGAATTGTTTAACTGCAGCTGTTTGCAATCATCACAATGAATGAAACCAAAGAGTTTGAATGAAAAGGGGACAGGAAAAAAATAAAGAAGATATGACAAGGAATAATGTAATCAAAAATGAAAGAAATAAAAATGAGAAGGAGAGGATTGAGAGTAAGAAAGGAGAGGAAGCAGGAATGGAAAGGAGAAGAAGGTTGATAACAGGATAGGAAATAGGAACAGGAGTAAGCCATTCGGCCTTCAGGTCTTGTCCACCAGGATAAATTTTAACAGGGTTTTGCTAGGTTGGGATTGTAACAGACATTAAATTGTATGAAATCTGAAACCTGTCTTCAACCTCCACCTGACAAAGAGGACAACCTCGAAAGCTTGTAAGTTTACTATCAAATAAATCTGTTGGACTTAAACCTGCTGTTGTCAGACTTCTTATTGTGTTTACCCCAGTCCAACGTTGGCATCTCTACATCATTTCAACCTTCAATTTCCAATCTCAACAGATGCACCATGAGAGCTGGGCAATCAATCTGCTTGCAGGAACTGGTTTGGTAGTTTAACTCTTCAAATAAGGCTGTATGCCACCATTTTAATCGCCATTCTGTTGTTAACAATAGATGGTCAAGTTTCCCTGACCTTAGGAAAATCAGTAACTGGAAAGAATAGAATCCAGAAGGAATGTCTCTTTACAACCCTGTTTGTGGACCAGCAGCAGCAGCAGGGCTTCCAGTGCACCGTTACTTCATTAAAAAAAAGGTTATGGTAAAACACAATTTTCTTTTCATAAATACATGCTGACAATAATTTATTAACTCATCCTATCCAAATGTCAATTGATTTTGTTCTTGATTGTTGACCAAGATTTTAACTCATTTAATACCCATCCACTTGGATAAAGTTAAAAACCAGACCTAACACTGAGTTTAAATCATTGAATCCCCACAGTGCAGAAAGAGGCCATTCAGTTCATTGAGTTTGCACCAACCACAATCCCATCCAGGCCCTATTTCCTCAACTCTTATTTACCCTGCTAATCGCCTGACATTAAGAGACAATTTAGGATGGTCAATCAACCCAACCCACAATCTTTGTACTGTGGGAAGAAACTGGAGCACTAGGAGAAAAACTGCACCAACATGAGGAAAATATGTAAACTCCACACAGTCACCTGAGGCTGGAATGGAACGTGTATTTTTGATGCTGTGAGACAGCAGTGCTAACCACTGTACCATCATGCCATCCAAAGTTTTTTCATCACCAGCATTAAGCTGACAGGCCTGTAATTGCAAGTTTATGAGGAGATATATTGGCCAGAATTTTACCATCCTTTCCACCACGGGAATTGAAGTGGTCAAGGGGCAGACCATGGAAAGGTCCATTGACCTTGTAAGGAATTTTCCAGTTTCAGGGTGAGCAAGGCTGTAAACCCTGCTCATCCATTTTGAAAGCTTTCTCTATTTATTTTCACTCTATCACATAATAATTGCTGCACTGACAGCATTGTCTTCTTCAATAAAGTTAAATGCAAAGTATTCACACCTGGTACCTCAGTCATGATCACTGTCTCCACTATAAAATCTCCTTACTGGGTTCTCATTCATCATACCCTATCCTTTGACTATTCTTTATGCCTTTGAGGAGAAATAAGGGGTGATGATATTACCATACAAAGGGTATCCTTAACTTTGTAGATGGCGAACTTCACATCTTTGGGAGGTACTGTCAGAAAAGTCTTGGGGAATTTTTGCACTGATTTTTTATCTAGTATACAATACGCTAATGCTGGAGAAAGTGGATATTTAAGCCAGGCGATGGCATGCCAATCAAATGGTCTGCTTTGGCTTGGGGGGAAAATGTTGAGCTTCTGCATTGCTGATGTTGTTTCCGTCTGGAAAATTGAAGAGTATTTCAATGCACACTTGACTGTGCCATAAAAGCTGTGAGGAGCAGTTGAACAATCAGTTGAGCTTCTCATCACAGAATACCCAGATTCTAACCTAACTGAAGAGTCATGTTTCCGAGTGGCTGCTCAATTTCTGGTTGATCATAGCCTTCAGGATGTGGATGTTGGAGGATTCAGCGATGGTAATGTCACTGAATGGCAAGGAGAATGGTTATGGTCTCTTTGGTTGGAGATACTCATAGTTTAATAATTAGGTACCACAAATGTCACTTGTCACTTTTCAGTCCCAAATCTGATTGTTATCCACATCTGGCACATATGCTGCTTCATAGAACATAGACTGTTACAGTGCAGTACAGGCCTTTCAGCCCTAAATGTTGTACCGACCTGTGTAACCAATCTAATCTATACTATTCCTCATTATCTGAGGAATTGCAAATGAGGCAGCAATTTCATCATTATATCTCCAAATAAATATTCTAGCGGGTTACTCACATAGAAGTGACAGAAAATGAGCTATAGGCAATTGTTTCTATTTATTTACCTAGACCTTTATATAAAAGGTGTGAGGTTCATAAGTCACACAGACAGTCCAGTTACTTTTTTCTTGGCAGCCACATAAAAGAGTGAAGCAGTTGAGATTCAGATTTTGTCACTGGGCTGTATAAGCTGAGTCACTCTCCAATTATGAGTTGATAGCCCACTGGACTTTGTTAGTCAGCTGCCATTTAGTTGAGATTTTTCTTCAATGTTGATTGCATGGGGATATACTTTCATCCTCATTGCCTGAGTGATAAACTGAAAGAGTAGACTACCTAGCATTTATAGAACCTGTCTGATTTTTGGTGCGTCAATGGAATTAATATTAGCCATTTTCAATGCTTGGTTAATGACCTGTAATTTCAGATCAGCACTCAAGGAGAGAAAATTCTATTCCATCCTGAGCTATTGAGAAATAGGAAGAAAGCTGTCAAAATCAATTCTTACAAATTTCTCACAATTGCCTTTATTTGAAGATTAAAATCTCAACACTTGTTCACTGACAAAGAAATGGTTGACAAGAAACAATTGTAGAAATTCATTCATGGGAAACGTCAGTGAGGTATTTGCAATATGACCTTGATTTAAGTACATAATTTGTTCTGGATTAAAGCTTTATAAATAGTTCCAGTTGATTGCCCATAGAGGTATGAAGCAGTTATACAATAGATATAAACATATGTACTCCATAAAATATCATGTACTTTATAGTAATCAGCCATATTCTCTAAGCAATGTCTTTTGCATTTGCATAGTTCAATAATATTCAACTGTGTAAATGTAAAGTCAGCATTAAGAAACCATATTCAAAGTTGATAGTTTAGTCTAAAGAGATAAAATCACCCATGTGGAAATAATTATTGAATAATACAAAGAACAAGGTAATCTGTTAATTGTTAGAAACAAAGAGAATTATTGAAAGCAAAATCCACTGGATTTGCTTCAATGACATCTTGCACTGATCTTATCTCTCCCACTACTTTAAAATTGATTTAAGAAGTCTTTTGAGAATATTGCTTAAAGTAAGAGCTGATATGCACATTCCAGCACTGTCTTGTAAACAACCATGTTGTCTAATATTATGATTTGGATACAATCCTTCACAAATCTTCTGATACAATACACTTCTGATACCACAGCAATTGCATTGCTCCCTTTATTCGAGCAAGTTCTATACACGTTATAATCTTCTTGGTAAAATGGACCTCAAGTTATCAACATTACAAGTTGTGTGATTAATTTGCAAACAGACAAATTTTGTCATAGGCGATATATTTTGTGCTTTCAATTCTAAACTGCTAGTGTATTTTTGAAGATTATTACAATGCCACTTCAGGACATGTATTCAGTCTCTGTTCAGAACTGCCTTTCACACAATTGGTGGAGTGCAAAGATCTGGCATTTTTGAAATAGGAAATACAACTACAGATGATTGTAAGTGCTTTCATGTGGGAAACATTTGTCTGTTGCTGTTGTAGTCCTGGCGAATTGATGGATATCTAAACCTGATCACAAGAAAGGGTCGGATCTCATATTGTTGCAGGAGAGGGATGTTTGATTTACCTGGTGCCGTGATAGAAGGATTTCAGCCAACCCTGTCAGAGCCTGTCTAATTTTCCATCTATTATTCTAAATGTCTGTAAAACCAGACAGGCTTCCTCACAAGCTTGTGTGCCACCCTGTCCTAATTTATTGTATGTTCACATATAGCATTTCCCTGTGAATGCCCTGAGATTTGCCAATTTTATTCTCAAAATGGCTGCATATTGATTTCATGATACCTGCCCTCACTTCCTTTGAGTGGATGAGCAGCAGCACAGAATCCAAATGTCACTGGCAAAATTCCATAGCCGTCCAAAATCACTGCTAATTGTCTTCATAATTACCATAAGGTAATATGTGGCACAGTGATTAGCACCACTGCCTCTCAGCGCTAGGGACCTGGGTTCAATTCTGTGTGTGCGGAGGCTCTATGTTCTTCTCATTTCTGCGTGTATTTCCTCCAGGTGCTCTGGTTTCCTTTCACAATCCAAAGATGTGTGTGTTAGGTTGATTAGCCATGCTAAATTGCTCTTAGTGTCAGGGAGAATAGGAGGGTAAATACGTGAGGTTATGGGGACAGGGCCAGAGTGGGATTGTGGTCAGTGCAGACTCGATGGGCCAAACGGACTCCTTCTGCAGTATAAGAATTCTAATTCTAAATAAAGGCAAAATATTGCGGATGCTGGAATCTGAAAAAAATGTTGAAGAAACTCAACAGCTCTGACAGCATCTGTGGAGAGAGAATAGAGCCAACATTTTGAGTCAGGATGACGCTTTGTCAGGGCTGAAAACAAAGAAAATCAGACAAGATTTAAGCTTTAAGGGTAGGGGTGGGATGGGGGTGATTTGTAATAGGACAAAGGAAATGTAAATGGTGATGACGAAGGCTGCGAAAAGTGCTAAAAGCTTCCACTAAGTTATTGGAATGTTTGAGTGGCAGAACAGAAGTGCAGATTGCTAAGGAACGACCTGCATCATGTGACAGTCAGCGTGAAGGCACTGGGGGCGGGAGGAGGGTGGGGGAGAGGCGGGGAGCGGGGAATGAGACAAGATGGAGAGTGAGATTTGAAAAGTGAAAAAATAGAGGTAAGAATGAAAAGTTATAAAAATGGATGAATAAAGTGAAAGGAAGAAATGAAATAAATTAAGTGGAAATGGAGTGAAGGTGGAGGGGAGAGTCCATGTTCTGATGTTGTTGAACTCAATGTTCAATCTGGAAGGCTGTAAAGTGCCCAATTGAAAGATGGGGCACTGTTTCTCTAGTTCGTGTTGAAACTCACGAGAAAGATTGGGCAGTTGGTTAACACCGAGGCGGAGTGTCTTAGGCTACGAGAAGAAAAAGACGGAATGGTCAAATGGTCAGGGTAAGCGGCAGATGGAATTTAACCCTGAAAACTGTGAGATGACATGCTTTGGAAGGAATAATTTGACAAGTGGGGATCAATGAATGGTATAGCATTCGGAAGTTGTATGGAACAAAGGGATCTTGGCGCGTTTGTCCACAGATCTCTGAAAGTAGAAGGGCCTGTTAGTCAGGTAGTGAAAAAAGGCATATGGAACACTGGTCTTTACCAATCAAGATTACAAAAGCAGGGAAGTCATGTTGGAGTCGAACTTTGGTGAGGCCACAGCTGGAATACTATGTGCAGCTCTGATCAACACATTATTGGAAGGATGTGTCGCTCTGGAGCAGGTGCAAAGGAAATTTATGAAGATGCTGGTTGGGATGGAACATTTATGTTATGAAGAGAGGTTATGGAGGCTTGGGTGGTTTTGTTGGAGCAGAGAACGCTGAGGGGATGGCCTGATCGAGGTGTACAAGATTATGAGAGACATGGACAGAATCGAAAAGGAGCAGCTGTTTCCCTTACTGAAGGGCCTATCACGAAGGGTCATATGTTCAAGGTAAAGGACAAGAGATTTAGGGGAGATACGAGGAAAAACTTTTTTACCTAGAAGGCAGTGACGGTCTGGAATGGGCTGCTTGGCGGGTGATAGAGACGATTTATGTCACATCCTTTAAAAAGTATCTGGATGAGCACTTGGCACATCATAATATTCAGGGCTATGAACCAAGTGCTGGCAGAAGAGACTCGGTGAGAGTTCACATGTTTCTAGTGTGTCAGTTTGGACTAGATGGACTGAAGGGCCTCTTCTGCACCGTATGATTCTATGATTTTATGAACATTGCAAAAGACCAGAGGATGACAAGAGACTAAGTAGTGCGTTGAAATAATTACCTTAATTGCCTTCCCATTGCTAACCTGGAACTTGCCCACAATTCCAGCCCAACCCTGAGAGAAATAGTAGGAGGTGGGATTATGTTGGAATACCTATCCACTGACAATCTTTCAATCTTTCAAATTTTTTTGGCTTCCATTTTCCTGCCTCCAATCCTGTGACCAATGGTCTTCTTTCAAAACTTTCAACTGACCATTTTTTTCAGAACTTGGTATCCTGAAACATGAACACTTTTTCTCCAGTTTTCCCAACATTATCCGTTTTAATTCAGATTTACCACAAACTTGGTGTACCAACACTGAGGAAGATGGTGCAGTCACTGGAAAACAATCATCTCCACCTAAGGCCAACAATACAGGAGTTTCTCAAGCAGCATCCCCAGCCTAACCATCTTACACAATTCATCAATAACCTTTCCTCCATCAAAAGACAATAAGTGGGGTCATTGCCAATGATTTAATAGTGCCTGGCTGCATTTGCCAATGCCTCAGATACTGAAGCTTTTCATGTCCATATGCAGTGAAATTTGAACAACATTCAGCCTTAATATGAAAAATGGCAAGTAACCACCACAGAATCCCTACCATCAAAATCCTGATTCATCACTTACCAGAAATTTAATAGAATGATCCACATATCTATGGTAGCTACAAGAAAAGGTCAGAGGCTGGGCATTCACATTCTGATTGTCCAAAACCTTTCCACCATCTATAAGTCAGAAATGGGGTGTTCCAACAGCGCTCAAGGAGCTTGACACCATCTAAGACTAAGCTGCCCACCTGATTGGCATCCCTTCCATTGGCTTAAACTCCCTCCACAGTGGTATATTGTGGCTGCAGTGTTTATTATTTACAAGATGCACAGTAACAATTCATCAAGGTTCCTTTTTTACACCCATGACTCCCAGCATCTTCGAAAAGACAAACACAGCAGTCTCAGGTGAAGATTACTGTGTGCACATCTCCATCTAAATCACATACCATCTAAATTTGGAAAATATAAGGTGGGATTTTTCACAAAAAAATGACAAGAGTGTAATTTCTGGTTTGAAAATTGATGTGATTCCCATTGATCCCAGTAGGGATTGCCACTTTTAATTAGGTGCCATGTGAAAACTTGGCACCTAATGAACCATACCATGGGGATATCTAAGCACTTCAATCAAGAGGGCATTACATTTAAGCTGCTCCATAGCACTCAGCCTCAGGGGAAGAAAAGATAAGGAAATGGGGGATAAAATATGGGGAAGAATGGAGGAAGGAAAAATAACGAAATCCAATAAAGGAATAAAATGTATAGAACAATTAAAAATTAAATCAAATGAAAACAAAGGGGTCAAGATGGGGTAGTGCTAAAAGTCTGTTGTTGAGACCGGAAGGCTGTCAAGTGCCGAGCCGGAAGATGAGATGCTGTTCCTCCAGTTTGTATTGAGATTCATTGGAATATTGCAGGAAGCCAAGGACAGACGTGAGTATGAGGGCAGGATTTTATGTTAAAATGGCAAACAATTCAGCACCATTAGCATCTCTTAGCCTTTCCTCTTGTTTTGCAGAAATGACACATCTCAACCTGCAATATAAATATCTCCCATTTTCTATGCTTTTTAACTTTGACAAAGGCTCACCTGGAATCAAAACGTTACTCTATTCTCTCCTTACAGATGTTGTCAGACTTGCTGAGATTTTCTACCATTTTCTCTCCTGGGTTTTGATGAGGAGTGTTGGTTGTAGGGTGGGATGGAGATATTTGAGGATAATGCTGGGAGGTCAGATGCTGGGGACCTGCGAAGTCATGATATGGAGATGCCGGCGTCGGACTTTCCATTCATCTGACAAAGGAACAACATTCTGAAAGCTTGTGGGTTTACTATCAAATAAGCTTGTTGGACTTTAACTGGTGTTGTGAGACTTTGACCTGTGAAGTGGCAGAAAGTAGGTTCAACGTGACATTTCAGAGATTGATGCAAGGGTCAAATGGGGAGATAGGGGACACTTATCCTTGCAAATCATAGTAGGTCATTCATTTTACTCCTACATTGAACCCCTGATCTCTTGGTCAGGATACTGGCACTGAGCATCGGCGCCACCAGCTCCCAGCCAGGATTTGTGACCTTGTTGGAAGGCCTTCTGCCAACCTATGGGTAGATAGTGAGTCAACCCTCCTCCACCTGTTCTCCAAGCATCACAGAAACTGTCTGCAACCAGATTTCCTCCAGTTTCCAAGACTTTTCCACTGGTTTGTGATGGAGTTACAATAGGCACTTTGGTTTGGGGACACGCAACTAACCTGCCCCCTAGAGGCGGGTCCATAACTTAAATATTTTATTGATATTATGCACCTTCATTTCACCCATTTGAAATTTAACCGCTGTAAGATGAGTTTTTTAGAGTTCAGCGGGTGGGAAGGCAAGAACAGCTGGTTAAAATACAGTAGTTAAAGTATCTTTCCAGTACTCCCTGTATTGGCCAGGAAGGGCCCAAGAGATCCACTCTGACCTTCCAAGCTATGGTTTTCCCTCTCTACATACCACCCCCCTCTGTGAACACATCCCCACCATCATGATTTGTCAACCCCACCAACGTAATATCTTATCCTCCATTGCATCTCGATTTTCTCCACATGACCTATGATTTTCCCTCGACTCATGATCTACCCAAGCTCTCTATAATCTTCATTCAATCCATCCTCAGCCTTCACAGTATGGTGTTCTCTGGGCTACCATTACATGATATTTAGAAGTGTTATGTGGTTTAGATCAATGCCTTACCCAACTGCAGTATCAGATTTTGTGCTTAAATTGTATTTATGCCTGAAATATGCCTGCTGCTCCAAAATTTCTGATTCAACATGGTAAGGACAAGTGCTGCTTCTACAAGAAGCACAAATCAAGGTTGACAATTCACTTTTGCATGAGTTAGCGCACTTGAGACTTAACATCTCTGACTCATCCTTCCAATCTCTCTAGTCCTGGTTGAGGCACAGTCCCACAAGCTTTCCACTTGGTGACCAGAGACAAACTTCTTAAGTCGAATACACAAAATAAAAGTACATTTCTGGCTTACAAAAAGCCACTCACAAGCCACTCCACCTCCACTCAGGTGGAGATGACACCTTTCATATAGGAATGAATAGCCAAATTTCCAGTCTCATTTATATTTTAACTTTACTCTTTAAAGAATTATATGAAATATTAAAAGGATTCCAAGCCTAATTAAGTATCTTTCAGACTGACAAATGCACTCCTTGTTTCATATTAATTTTTCAGATGTAAGCGTCCTAGGCAGAGCCAGCTTTTATTGCCCATATCTGGTTTTCTCTTGGAAAGTGTCTGAACTACTTTTTTGAATTGCTGCAGTTATGAAAGTACCTCCCAGCAGTACTGTTCGGAGTTTCAAACAGTGATCTTAAATAGACATCATTACCTGTCCAAGTTGAGATGGTATGTGACTTGCAAAGAAAATTGGGAAGTGAGAGTGTTGTGGAGTTCATAAGCTTGAAAAGTGCTATCGTACAAGCCCTGGTGAAGTTCTTTAAAATTTAGTCCATATTGCCGCTAGAGGGAATGGTCGTTAAGGTGATGTGTGGGCTGTCAGTCACGCAGACACTTTGCCCCGCTTTGTGTTGAGCTTCTCGAGTATTTATAATGCAGGAGGATTTTATGATCCCCGCAGATAATATGATGGGGGTTCACCCCCTATCATTGACCACTCACAGGAACAACAAAGAGCGATTGGAAGGCAGTGTCGATGTTCATACTGAGTAATCTGGAAGCCTCATTGGATCAGCAGATGCACCAGAATATCACATTAACTGAACTGTCTGAAATATGCATTGCACAAGTCATATTCTCCTCTGAATGCACTATCCTGTAGCATAGGATAGAGAGGAAGCGATGGCCTGGTGGTATTATCAGAAGACTATTAATTCAGAAACCCAGCTAATGTTCTGGGGACTGGGGTTTGAATCCCACTACTGTAGATGGTGGAACTTGAATACAATAAAAAATACCTGGAATTAACAATCTACTGATGAATATGAAACCATTGTCAATTGTTGTAAAAGCCCATCTGGTTCACTTCCCTTTAGGGAAGGAAATCTGCCATCCTTACCAGGTATGGCCTTCATGTGATGCCAGAGCTACAGAAATAGAGTTGACTCTCAACTGTCCTCTGAAATGTCCTAGCAAGTCATTCAGTTGTATCAATACAAAGTCAAGGGCAACTAGTGATGGGCAATAAATGCTGGTTAGCCAGTGATACCTATGCCCCACGATGACTTTAAAAAATAGATATACTTGGCATTGCAACTATCACTTTTTTGTTTTGTTGTATCCTAAAAGAGATTATCTTCAAACCAATCTTCTGTTTTAATATAATGGCATAATGTTTATACATTTTCATTATAGGCTACCACGGAACACTCGCTGTTATTGTGGATCCTTCCAACACTTTCACCTTTGGTCTCAGCTTCTCTGTTCTCCCTTCATGACTGCAGCCTGGGGAAGCAGGCATTGACCCACATGATCCTGTGCTGATATTCACAGACAAGTTAAATGTTGATGGATTTGGTACCTTTTGTGATTCATGAAGGATTTACCATTTGCGCATCAGTCCGTGAAGCAAAATCGTTTCCATCAATAACATTCGGCGCCTGTCATTTGGGAAAAGTGCAACCTGCTTCCATGGGGATAGTGAGTCAATTGCTTACTTTGATAAATAGCATGTCCAGTTACTCATCTTGGAGTTTTGTGCAAGTCTGGCTTTCCAGAATTATGGTTCAGATCCATTGACAAAACCTAAGCTTTAACCAAGTGAAGATAGCTGTTCAAATATTAATTCTTAAACTCTAAAAACAACAGATTTCCATACATTAAAAAAAGTTTGCATTTATATAGCACCTTGCACAATATAAGAATGTTCCCAACTGCTTTATCAGCTACTTAAGTCATTTTGAAGTGAAGTGACTCCAGTTGTATAGAGAAGCACAACTGACATTTTGCACATCGCAAACCCACCCACAAAGAATGAGACGAAGACCTCTAATAAATCAAGAGCGATACAATACAGCTCAAGATAACAAAGGCTTTATTGCCAACAATAAATAAATATCTACAACAAGAAGTCAGACTGAATATGCGATCAAACAGCTCTTCTCTCAGGCTTCAGTTGCCAGACCCGTGCTCCTGATTGGTTCATCTTCCTTCCATGATGATCTATAGGCTCCAGCCCAATCGCGTAACCCCCTTAGGTAATGTCCTCTTAAAGGGCCATGCTAGCACACCCATTCTTCTTGAACCCGAGAGTTAACCAATGGAGGAAACTAAGAATAGGATTAGCATGGCAACCATTTTTTTTGATTAAAGGGCAACAGGAATTTCCAGAGAAAAACACACCATAGTTAGCTGGTCCAGGGATTTCTGGACACTGATAAAATGCTTCAGTTGTGTTATAGGTCCTTTGTAACTTGAAGCATCAGTCCTGACTAATGCGAAAGGCAAATTCATCAGTCTGGTGTCTAGCTCCCCCTTGATAGCTGTAGGCACCTTAATTATCGAATTTAACCAGCTCAAGATGTCTTCTAAATTTTATCTACATTCTTCAGTGATTAGTACGCCATCAAGATAAACCACTACATTAGGAATGCCTTGTAAGAGATTTTCCATTGTACACTGGAAAATAGCAAAGGCTGATAAGACTATAAGAGGTAAATGTGTATATTAGCATAAATAATTGTGGGTGTTGATTGTAACCAACCTTTGTGAATCTTCATCCAACTCCAGTTACTGATAGGCATGATTGAGGTTGAATTTGTATTCTTTAAAATCTCCAAATAGTTTTGCAGTAATGTCTTCAATTCAAAGAATGGGATATCTGTCTATCTGAGCTCCTCTATTTACTTGTAATCCCAACAAATTCTTACTGTGTGATCAGATTTAAGGAAGGTGTCTATGTGTGCGGCCCATTCGGACAATTGTACAAGCTTTATAATACCTAAATCTTCTAGTCTTCTAAGCTCAACTTCAACTTTCTGATGAAAGGCATTAGGCAGTGGATGGGCCCAAAAAAATTGAAGGCATTGCATCTGGATTCAGATAGATTTTGACTTTAGCTCCCTGTGGACATCCCAATTTATTTTATAAGACCTTGGATTTATTACACAACAGCGGCTGAACTCTCCCATCCCGCAGGTTTAATATTTCCAGCCAGTTTAACCTTATTTTCTTCAGCCAATCATGATCCATAAGGCACTGTCTAATTACCAAGATCAGTAACTTCACAGTTTGATTCTGGGAGGACGTTGTGACTGTTGTTGTGCCTAAAACCTGTACTGGGTCTCCTGTACATATATATATATATATATATATATATGTATGTATACAAATAATATGGCTTCTAATTCATTAAATCTCAATGGTTGGGGATCTTTTGGAATATAACAAAATGGCTGTTCTCCTCTGACTGTGACCGCAGTTCCTGTATCGACTTCCATTTTGAGCGACCTGCCATTTAACACCAAGTTTACTAGACTTGGTTCAGGATGAATGATTCATATCCCTTGTCGGGCTCCTCATCCAACTTCTTTAAGAGATTTAAACTAACAGTCGCAGGTTTTTTTTTGCACATCCATTCCTGGTTGTTTCACTCTTCACCACGCTTTTAAGTGCTGCAACTGAAACACGCATAATTCGTGCATTAGCAAACTTCTCAGTAGTGTCTCTCCCCCACTTCAAAAACATGCTTCAGTCCTCACTGCTATACACCCTCCCTTGGGCTCTGATGTGTCTGCCCTTGGGCCGTGCTTCTCAAAAGTCACAAACAATTTATTTCATTTGGCATGCCTTGCAACTCATTTACATCCTATTCAGTGCATTCAGTCTACTTGGGCCAGCTTCATAGCTTTTTTCATCTCAGTGAGTAATTTCTTTTACATGATTATGCCGGTTATCCCACAGATCAACTGGTCCCTTAACATTTCTCCTAAAGCTAGGCCAAACTCGCAGTGCCAATTCTCTTAGTCTGACCATGAAGCCTCAATGGGACTTTCTCCCTGGCTCTCAGATTACCAAAATACATTTGTATCTCGATATAATCTTTTTAAGGGATGGGAGATTGAAATCATGTTTCATCAACTCCATGATCTGGTCAAAAGAATTTTGTTGAGGTTTTCCGGCTATGCCCAGCCCAAGACCGGAAAATTGCTCTGAATCAATGGATATTTGTCGCCTGTTATGATTCCCGTGGCCGGCAGGATGGGAAAATGTCAGCAGCATCTGGGGATGTTAAACTTCTCACAAAGCTGCAATCCTATGGGGCCAAGCAAAATAACCTTTCACTTTTCCTCAGCTGTTATTTTATTCATTACAAAGAAGTAACATAGCCTTTGAGTATACTGTCCCCAGTATTCCATTTTGGGGTCGAGTGTCTTGATTTTTCCAATAAAAGGCATTGTAATGTGCGTTTGCACCTTATTTCTTCATGATCTGAATGCTGAAATCTTTTCCCCCTCCAGCTGCTCACTGCGATCCTCCCTAACAAGTTTGAAAGTTTTTCTTCTTCGCCAATGTAGTAAATCAAGAGTAAGTCAACATCTCTCAAAGCAACAAAGGCTTTATTGCCAGCAATAAATAGGAAGAATGTACACAAATGGTCAGACTGAATCACTATGCGACTATACAATTCCCCTCCCAGGCTCTAACTGCAAGACCTACTCGACCTAAAATATGCACACTTCCTCCTGATTGGCTCAGCTTCCTGCCTTGACAATCCATGGGGTCCAGCCTGATTGAGTGGCCCTCACATTATGCTTCCTTAAAGAACCACACTACCACAGACTAGATCATCTGTTTCCCACTCAGCATATTTATGCGGTAATAAATATTGGACAGGACACTGAGCAGAGTCTCTATGTTCCTTTTTGAAAAATGATATAATGCCCTTGAGGGTGAATTTAACCTGCCCAGAGAATGCTGGTTTAGGTGCTTGGGAGCTGTAGGTTAAAAACCCAGAAAATGCCAATAGTTTGGAAACCCAATGCTGCCCATTTCTGTTTTTTCTGGCAACCTGTTACCTGGTAAGCAAAGAATCCTTCTGGAATCTTAAGCTCATGACATGGAGATGCTGGCATTGGACTGGGGTAAACACAGTAAGAAGTTGGACTTAAATCTAGTGTTGAGAGACTTCTTATCATAGGTTCAGCCAGTTAATTATTTAACTGATTAATGAACTGGGTTTTAGCCCAGAATTCAGGCTTTCACAGCCAAAGCATGGATTTCCTGAGTTGTGTGGAACTCACCAGGCTCAAGGCAAAAGCACAGCGAGCAGTCACTGATCAATGAATAGTCAGGCTAAAAAGCCTTCAAATAGTGAAATTACAGAGCTGTTCTGCTCTCTATCGGAAAGGCAAATGCTCAAATTTCTTATTCAAATAATCTGATTTTGTTGCTTCATAGGTGATTTCCAACGTTTTGTTTTATTTTCCTTGATTGGATCTTCCCTGTTGTCCACATTCACTTCAGCATGATAGCAACTAATGAAGTTTTTGTATGGATCTCTGATGAGGAATAATAGGCGCAGCTATACTGAAACATCAGCAGGACCAACAGAAGATGAGCCACTTTCTCCACAGTTACATTTTGCTTCACTGGTCAGGGATAATGGAGTAAGAAGTCTCACAACACCAGGTGAAAGTCCAACTAGTTTATTTGATAGTAAACCCACAAGCTTTCAGGGTTTGTCCCTTCGCCCCTTTAAGGAAGCAATGGAGGAGGTGAAGAAGCCCATGATGCATCAGGATTCAGGTAGCCACTCAGCCCCTGACTACCATAGAAGCCCACAATGTCTTGATATAAACTCAGATCAGCTAATTTGGGTGCATATGACAGGCAATCATATACCCTCATTCCACCCTCTTCCACAACAGAAAATATTTCCATATTAAAAAGTTGCATTCGCACCTTTCGTTCATGTTGCAACCCGATTCTATCATTTGCCCATCCATTTGATATTCAGGAGGGAACAGAATAAAAGGCAGGAGAATGGAGAATTTAAATAAATTCACCTTCATTTAAATATTCATTAAAATAAACATTGGCATAATTCTTTGAACATCATCATAAGCACTTTGGTGAATCCCCTTGTGCAATAAACGAGTTCTTCCCATCTGCTCACTGTTATTGCTGTGGGGTGTGGCCAATCCGCCAGACATTGCCTGCCACTTCTGATTCTGTATGCAGGTAGCCACAGAGATAGACATCATTGCAACATCCTGAGAAACGCTGGAGATGAAGTGTTCCAAACTCTTTCCAAACTGTCCATGGAAGTTTTGATATAGGCATACACATTTCCTGTTGCTGTTCTGAAAGATTCCATTGATGATTCTGAAGACTTAGCATCTACATTTTCCTTAATCAGTGGTGTAACTCCTGCACCCTTTTCACATCTCCCTTTATCCCGATTGAAACATTGTATCCTGGAACATTAAGCTGCTACTCATGTCCTTCCCTTAACCAAGTCTATGTAATTGCAACAACATCATATTTTCAAGTATTAATCTAAGCTCTAAATTCATCTGTCTTACCTGTTACACTTCTCGCATTGAAACAAATGCACTTCAGTCACCGGACCCTCCTTGATTAACAACACCCATCCTGTTCTTCTCTGAGTCTACTGGTTCTACTCTCATGTTTCCCTTTCGTTAATTCACCTTTGCTTTGGTTCCCATTTCTCTGCCAAACAAGTTTAACTCTTCCCATGTGACACTAGCAAACCTCCTGCCCAGAATTTTATGCCCTCCTAGTTTAGATGCAACCCATCCTTCTTTTACAGTCTCACCTGCCCCGGAAGAGATGGTCCAGATATTGGAAACCCTCTCTTCTCCTCCAGCTATTTAGCCATGTTTTGAGCTGTACTATCTTCCTAGGCTCTGAGACCTCTTCCTGCTCCTGTGGGACCTGTGGGAGACTTCTACAATGTGATTTATGCGTGGGAGACCCACATTAAAAACATTATTACTGGTCATTATTATTGGTTTTTCAGCAAGTCTACGTTGTCAAACTTATTCTGCAAACTGTTAGAAATGTTTGAAGATTTAATTGTGAGTAATTGTAATGAAATACTCAGTATGATTCATCCCGAATTTAAGAAATGGGCAGACATTTGTCCTCTTTTACATATGCGTGTCTCTTTGAAGAAGCAAGAATTGCCAATTTTTAATAGGACTCTCATTAAAAATAACACATGGTTCAATAAAGAAAAGACTCTGCTTTGTACATCTCAGAGAAAGAGAGATTGATGAGTTTTCAGCAACGGAACATTTTAAAGTGCTGTAGACTTTATAACAGCATTTTGAAGAAAGAAATGTATTGTAATTGATAATTGCATTGTGGTCTACAGCTATGTGTTGTCAGTTGCTAAATTGGAGACTGCCTGCGACATTTATTCATTTCTCACAGAAAGCGAAACGCAATTGCTTCCATGATATACTGGAGAACTGTGCAGATGCAATCAAAGAGTAACGTAGTTATAGATTCAAATCTAGTTCAGTTCAAAATTGCTTCAATGGAAATACAGTTAAAGCAAAGATTAAAGTCGGTATCTGCATTATATGCACTCATACATTTGTTTATTTGCACATTTATGTATGTGTATGCTTATATAATCACGTGCATACATGTATATTTATTGAGATGACGAATGCCAAGACTTTATGAAAAATATGAAGACTTTAGTGAGGGTGCTGATTTATGATAATGTTTTCCAAGGATGAAGGACTTTAATTATGTGGATAGATTGATAGATAGATAGGGTGTTCTCCTTAGAGAAGAGATGTTTGGGAGGAGACTTCTGTTTTCAGAATCATGAGGGAGCCGCACAGTGTCTGCAGACAAAACAAACTTTGTTTCTATTGGCCAATGAGCAAGATCTAGGGGACACCAAGTTAAAGTAACTGCTAAAGTACCAAAGGTAACATGAAGAAAGACAATCCGGAAAGGGATTACAATCTTGAGTTTACTGCCAAGAAGGATGGTAGGGACAGATTCACTTATGCCTTTGAGAGGAAATTTGATAATCAACTCGAGGGGAAAAACAATTGCAGGGCTAGGGGGGATAGGACTGGCTAAACTGGCTAAAGAGCTGTCATGAACACAATGAGCCAAATAGCTTCCTTCTGAATTGCATCTGTTCTATGACTCCATGCTCCTGCTGGCTCACATTACTGTGGAGGCAAATATCTTGTCCCTGATTCTGTCTTTGCCACTGTTTAACTGTCAGGTTTCATATAGCAAGGGAATCTCGGCAACCCACTGTAAAACACTCAACATCAGTTAAATCAGCAGCTACCAAGCTCATTATCAGATTTAGCATGCCAACCCATCCTTGGAAATGGTTGGTGGTCTAGCCCATGCTTCAACATGGAAGTCTGTTGGTTAGAGCTAGCTTTCCGAACTTTTTTCTAACTGAACTGCACACATGCTGCCATATACCTCAGTCATGTCAAAATCCACCCTTATTGCCTGTGGTGATTAAGCTTAGGAGCCTGAAGAAGGTTCGGAAAATAACCCTTCTTCTACAAATAATGAAAATGCAAAAATGAATCACAAAGGTTAGTCACATAGCCATAGGACAGGTATAAAATCTCAAATTGGATTGAAGTCTCAAAAGAACAAAGCTCAGAAAGTGTTTTCAAAACATCAGACACTTTATGGCACAAAATATATCAATATTTCTTGAAAATATAAATGGAAGTATAGACTGCAGAGGATAATCAGCTACTGGGAATTGATGGTGAGATTTCAACTCACTCAGAAACTATTCACTTCCACTGAGGTACATTGGAGCCATGGGACAGAATTTTCTCATCTCACCTGCCACAGGAATCGTACTGGGTGAGGCAAGAGTGGGGGGACCACACAAAGATCCATCGAGCCTGGACAGGATTTTCCAGTCTTGGGCAAGTGTGGCCAGATATTCCTAATGTTTGATTTGAAGATATAATAAATGAACTTGTTCTGCATTTTTTAACCACCATACTGCAAAATCTGCCAGCTATAGAAATCAGATTTTAAAAATCTACAAATGTTGAAGCATGATGTTAAAACAGAAAATGCACGATCATGTTTTTCAGTTTATTTTCTGTTACAAATAAAAAATAAAGTTTAGGATATATTGTATTGAAATTAATAATAGACGGGATGATAAAAATAGGTGAGTGAAAAATTGGAAAATTAGGAAGGAAAGATAATAATTGTCACATTGTTAGAAATTCATCACATTTTAATTGTCTCTTGTTAAGATGCAAAGACATTATACATGTCACTTATGGGCCTTTCTTGATAAGAAATTAAGGTTTATTTCTGTATCAAGCAGCTTGAAAGATTGAAGAAAGACTTGCCCATAGCAGCTCAAATTCATCATGATTGGTCCATTGTTCGGCCAAATGGAGAGGGAGAAGAGCAGAGAGAGTTCCTAGGATAAGGAAATTCAGTACCAAAGATAGATTGGAAAAGTTAGGACTGCTTTCCTGAGACAAAAGAAGGCTGGGAGGAGATTTGATAGCAGTATTCAAAATTCAGCATGTACAATTAATTTAACTAGTACATCTTTGCATTTTGGGAGGAAACTGGAACACCCAGAGGAAACCCATGCAGATAGCGGGAAAAAAGATTCCCACTCATGAAAGGACTGAGAATGAGATTTAAAGTAATTTGTAAAAGAAGCAACAATAATATGAGGAAAATTCTTTTCATTTAGTAAACACTTATGGATCTGAAACATTCTGCCTGAGAGTGCAGTGGAGGCAGATTCAGATGAAACACTTGAAAAGGGACCACGCTGTTTGTTGAAAAGAAAGAATGCATAGGGTTATAGAGAGGAAGTGAGGGAATGATATAAGGTGATTTCCTTATTTGAAGAAACATTACAGACAAGATCGGCTAAATGGCCTCCTTCTGTACCATACTAATTCTGTGATTCCATGGAACTGACTAGCATTAAATAGAGCAGCAAAATTATAACCATATGAGTGATTTGTTCAAACTTGTTAGAGAATAAAAGCATTGAATTTCTTAGCTCATTTTACTGGCAATGAGCCTTGACCACAATATTGGGAAATCATAGACCCATTGCCCACAATTTTCTATCTATTGATTTTAATCACTCAAGGGAGCTCAAGAATCAGACAATTATGCCATCATCTCATCCTTAGCATTTCAGTGACAATAGCTGTATGTATTTTTCTGCTTTCTTTATGTATTGAGAACAAAAATTGAAGAAAAGAGATAGGTTTATAGATGTTTTAGACTGTGCGCCAAAGAAGCAAATCTATGTGTTCTCCAACCAGAAACTATGGATGAACTGGGATATCCATTGCTTGCTCAAGTCCAAGTCTGAGGCATTCAAATCAGGTGACATTGACCTATACAAAAAAGCCAGATACAACCTAAGGAGATCCATCAAAGATGCCAAAAGGCAAATACCGGAACAAAACTAGAATCCCAGGCTAGCCACACTGACCCCTGCCGACTATGGCAAGGTCTGCAAGACATAAAAGGCTGCAAGATGAAGGCATGTAAAATTGTTGGTTCCTATGCGCCCTTCCCTGATGAGCTCAATGCATTCTGCACCTATTTTGAGCAAGGGATCAGTGAGACCATGCCCTCCACTCTGAATGAACCTGTAACTCGGGCCACCATTGCAGATGTCAGAGCAGCTTTCTTGAAAGTCAACCCACAGAAAGCGACTGGTCCGGATGGGGTACGTGGAGCACACAGTTCCTGCACGGATCAGTTAGTCGGGGTATTCCCCCTCCTGCGCCCCCCCAGAGAATGATCTGGTGCCTGAAAACAGATATGATACAATGGTGAAATAGGACCCTGTATATTAATACATGTGATAATAATAAATCAGATCAAATCAGTTTTAGAATCACACTTGTCACCACAATGAACAAAACCCGAATAGATAGCTGCAGTAGATTAGAGGCAATGATGCAGTTAGGGCTCCGGGTGACCGTAAGCCATAAATACCAAACTTTAGGAAGTCTTTACTGCCTGCTGCACCTGTGTGCTTATCTTTAGTGACTGGTGCCAATCGTTGAGGATAAGTATGTAGGTGCAGCAGGCGGTAAAGAAAGCAAATGAAATACTCACAGAGTAATAGTATTCCCACAGTGCAGAAAGGGGCCTGTTGGCCCATTGAGTCTACACTTACAACAATCCCACCCAGGCTCTATCCTCATAACCCCACATACTTACCCTACTAA
This sequence comes from Sphyrna mokarran, assembly GCA_024679065.1. Classification (NCBI taxonomy): domain Eukaryota; kingdom Metazoa; phylum Chordata; class Chondrichthyes; order Carcharhiniformes; family Carcharhinidae; genus Sphyrna; species Sphyrna mokarran. Next base: position 104,072,059 of record JAGIQG010000007.1, read on the forward strand.
TCCTCCTGACACAAAGCGGCAATTTAGCATTTGCAATCAACCTGACCCTCTGTGGGAGGAAAATGAAGCATCTGGAGGAAGCACTCACAGGCATGGGGAGAATGTGCAAACTCCACAGAGACAGTGACCCAGGGCCAGAATTGAATCCAGGTCTCTGGTATTTTGAAGCAACAGGGCTAACCACTGCCTCAATATGCCACCTTAATGTTGGATTTTATAGAGAATGGATTTGAATCCACAAGCAGGGATGTCTTGCTCCACTTATGTAAATCTTGGTAAGGCCATACCTGTAATATTGTGTGCAGTTTTGGTCTCTTATCTGAAGAGGGATGTTCTTCAGAAAGACAGAGTGCAGTAAAGTTTACCAGGCCGATTCTTCAGATGGCTGACGTATGAGGAAAGATTAAGTCAGTTAGGATTATATTTCCTGGAGGCCAGATGAATGAGGGGTGAGCTCATAGAAACACATAAAATTTAAGCAGGACTAGACACAGTAAATGTAGGAAGGATGTTCCTGATGGTGGGGGTGCCCAGAATCATGGGTCGTACTCCAGTCATAAGGGGTAAACATTTTACAATTGAGATGAGGAGAAATTTCTTCACCCAGTGAGTGGTAAGTGGAATGTCCCACCAGAAAAAGCAGTTGAGGCCAAAAAATTATGGGCAGGATTTCCTGCCTTCTCACCCCGATACTGGAAAATCCCGCCACGAGGTTGATGGACCTTTCCATGGTCCATCCATCACCTGCTCTGATTCCTCTGGCTGGCAGGATTCCAGCCTGCATGTTTTAAAGAAGGAGTTAAATATAGCTCTTGGGGTGAAGGTGGTCAAAAGATATGAAGGGAAGGTGGGATCAGTATATTGAGTTGTATGATTAGCCATAATAAGAATGAATGGTGAAGGAGTCTTAAAGGGCCTACTCCTGCTCTTATTTTCTATGTTTCTATTTTTACAGTTGTCTAAAATACGGAATAATTTTATGGCCAAAAATTACACTCATGCCTCCACTTTTTTATGATATAGTTGAAAAAATTATACCCTCCGACTTGCAAATGGGGACAGTTAACAGACCACTGAATCCCCCACTACCAATGTTCTTGGGAATTAACATTGACTGGAAACTGACCTACCGCAGCTATACAAATGTTATGAGGACTACGGCAGATCTGAGGGTGGGAATTCTGCAATGAGTAACTCACCTCCTCACTCACGAAATCCTGTCCACTATCTATCAGGCGCAAGTCAGGAATGTGATGGAATACTCATTACTTGCCTGGATGAGCAAAGTTCCAACTGTGAATGAGCATGTAGAAAGAAATATAAGCATCATGAATGGGTTATAAGAATAAAAGGCTACATCAACAACTGATTTAATATAATTGGTTACGCTCATAATGTACTTCATTTGTACTTGCTAGTAGAAGGACCTAATCTCGGTAAACAAAAGATGCATGTTCAAGCCTTGTGCACTTTTTGAATTACCTGAGTGCTTTGGTAGTTTCCCATTAGCTTCTCCATGGAAACATATCACCTAATCAGAGTCAACTTGCCAACCAATCAGCTCCTTTTTCTTCTACGATTTAAATTGTGATTGAAATTTGTGTTTGCTCTAATGACGATGAGACAAAATCCTTGGCAAGATGTCTTTCGTTTTGACAATATTCAAGTTTTGTACTTTCAAGTGACTGTTTAGATGTAAGAATGTAAAGAATTGTGAAGGATTAACTTAGGGCAACCCACACTTATAACGTCTATTATCCTGATATACTCAGGCTTGTGTCTTACAGCAGTGTGAAGGTTACTGATATGAATATGAATGTTGCATAGTGTCAGGAAAAACAAAATAACGTAGTATTTGACGAGATAATACTGGTCACCTTAGAACATGTAGTTGGAATTCTTACAATCCAGAAATAATCTTACATAATCTTTTATAATCTTAAAACACAGAATCTTGAATAATTAAAAAAATGACCACAAGAATTCTCACAAACCTAGCTTTCCTTGGGTCAATAAGCCTATAATTTACGGCAAATTTTAAGAGTTAAATATATTTCCTCAGAATCAAAATGAGCTACCCTTACATTGAAATTAACAGCAACTAAAAACAAATTTGGAATGTATATGCCAGTCCAGCCATGAAGATACTTTGGCAGGAGAGCTTAAATTCACAAGTGTTTCTTCTAAAGTCCTGCTCTGCAATGGTGACAGCTAATAGTCATGGACAAATGTTGTTGGAGTGGACAAGGTATCCCTGTTTGTCTCTATCAATCTCTGACCCTTCATGAGGCAGTGAATAGCTCATGCTCAAAATTACAAGTTATAATTTTATTTTTGCTAATTTTATTAATTTTATTTTGCTAATAAGCTTAAGACAATCAATTCAGATGATCTTTACCAGAATTTTCAACATGATTTAATTTGATTTGATTTATGACTGTCATGTGTATTAGTATAAAAATATATGTGAAAAGCATTGTATCTTGTGCACTATAGAAGCGAAGCATACCGTTCATAGACAAGGGGAGGAGCGAATGCAGAATGTAGTGTTACAATCATAGCTAGGGGATAAAGAAAGATCAAATTAATCTGGATAGGTCCATTCAAAAATCAGATGGCAACAGGGAAGTTGTTCTTGAGTCGGTTGGTACATGACCTCAGACTTTTGTATCATTTTCTTAATGGAAGAAGTCAGAAAGGAGTATGTCAGGGGTGTGTGGGGTCCTTAACTATGCTGACTGCTTTTCTGAGGGAGCAGGAACCTTAGACTCAGTCAGTGGATGGGAGCTGGTTTGCATGAAGGACTGGGTTTCATTCAAGATTCTTAAATGAACATACTGGCACATAAAATGTTGCTACATGCACAATTATTTTACACATTGTATATTGGGATCACTTTTGTGTCACATTGTTCTTAATCTCTTCTATACGACCTTTACATCAGACATAAGTCAAAGTAGTTCTTGACATGAGGAGTGGAACCCATGGAATAAATATTGCCTTATATCTGGTCATGCATTTATGGAAACCATAATTTTTTTGGGCAAGGCCACTCAATCATTTTATCTTAATTTATTAATTGCTAATGTTGTGCAGCAAGATTTAATCCCATTGATGAATTTATTGGCAGATCCTCAGTGATGTGTGTGCAAACCATGACTAGGATGCTGGAACTATGCGCTGTAGAAAAAGAAAATGAAGGGACAAAAAAAAACATTTGGCAGTCTTAGATGGCGAATCATCTGCTCACAAATCTGGTTAGCAAGTTACACCTGCTACAGTGGAACAGTTCCAGGCCTTCACTGGCAGATGGAGTTAATATCAAAGATTATGGAATGTTGGATTCTAGCTCAAGGGTATTGGAATACAGAAGTTGGAAAGTGCTTTTTCAGTTTCACAGAGCCTTGGTCACACTCCATCTGAAATCACTGTGTTCAGTTTTGGCATCGAACCTACTTTTCCCTTGAAGGGGTTCCAGTGAATGTTCACCAGAGTGATACTAGGATTTGAAGGGTTAAATTATGGGGATGGATTGTATAAATTTGGATTGCACTCCCATGGATTTGAAGGATTGAATGTGATCTAACTGAGCTGTTTGAAAAAAATGACTGTGTTTGTTAGGTTACTCACAGAAGCATAGTCTGGAATCATCCCAGTTTTGTTAGGTATGATTTAAGGCAGTACAGAGAGAAAGTTAGGAGAATTATCCTCTGGATTGCTGACCCAATGTTTTAACACAGTCTACTCATCCAGCAGCAGGGGATAACCAATCAGAATTAAATGCCAATTTGTAGAGTAATTGGGCATGCCTTCCAAGTGCAAGCCAATTTCAATGGGTGCTAACTGGACACCCAAGCTGCAGCTATCCACAGGCCCAACTGTGGCTGCCAGCCATCCTGTGGACAATGTTCCCCTTCACTGGGGTAGCTTGACAATTATATGTATGTTGGGGCATCACCCCTTTCAGGGAATGGATCATGTGATCTGGGGTATTGGGTGAGCTAATTGGGTGGGCAGTCAATGTTTGGCGTATGGAGTGTAGACTGAATAAGGATCTGTGTTTCCTGATGCCTGGCTGTGGAGTAGCTCTAGAGGAGACACCTTAGTACTCAATTTAACAAGAGGGAAAATTTTAGGAATGAGTCACAAACCCCTTCAGAGAGCTTCTCAACGTGAAGGTGCCCTTATGGTCCCCATCCTGTAGAGACTGCATCCATCTCTGATGGTGGGGTTGCTGTCCTACCAAGCTGAAGACTTAATGGTTGTGCCTGAAGCCTCAGGAATTCATTCATCAGCCTTGACTGGATTGAATTGGAGATTGTCTCCAAGAAGACCTTGCAGGTGGAAATTTTGACAGTTAAAGAAGGGTCAGGTCCTGGAAATGGTCCCAACTCACACTCATCACCAAAGAGCAGACTATTCGGCCATTATTTCCTCAAGTGAGGGGATTCAGTGCAAGAGACTACAATAATAAAATCAGAGCTAGACCAATAATACACAACTGTGGGCAGTGAGTGGGAAAACATGAGTGGCTGTCCTTCAACTCAGTGGACTGCAAGTTTGAAAAAGCCTTGTTGACAACTATGACCCTCTGCACAAGATTCAATACATTTAATGCACACTCATCTTCCATAAAAGTTACAGAAAAGGCTTAATCATTCATATATTAATAGAATGATCATCAACTTCAAATGGAAACACAAAATAAATGTTTATCCTTTGGAAGTAGAGGGAGTGCAGAGCTCTCATGGTCAATGTTCTGCGCAATCAGCACACTTGCTCTTGCTTTACATGCATATCACTCTAGTTGTACTGTAGGAGATATGACTATGTGGATGGAAAACAGAAGAAAGGAACAACCTTCTGTGTGAGAATTGGTCAATAATGTGGGCCACACTCAGAACCCAAATTTGCTGCATGTGATCCCTGGGATCCAGATTGCCCATCACTGAATTAAACCATCCAGGAGTGAAGCGAGGGCATACTTCTGTATACAAAGGAAAATAAAATTCTAAAACTCTCTTCCCAAAGAGGCTATGGATGATGGATCAATTAAACTTATGAAGACTGAGTTTGATAAACTCATCTAGTTAAGGAAACCAAAGGATAAAAAAGCGAAGCAAAGAGAAAGAGTTGAAGTACAAATCAGCTATAATCTAGCTGAAAGATAAAAGTGGCTTGAGAAGCTGACTGGCCTGTTATTGTTTCAAAGACATTTGTGATAATTATTAACTTTTGCAAAGATCAATAAAACTGGGACATTTTCAGAAGATCTGAAAACAGATCAACATTTTTATTTGAGAAGAGAAGAGAAGGAAAGGATCATCAAGAAAATTTAAAAAAATATATGTATTGAGTTGACTGAGAAAACTTTGTGGAAAGATTAATGGAAATTTTCTTTACTATTTCTTTTGGAATATACAGTTAAAGACCAATAGGAGAACACCAGATAGGTAAAGCCACATTAAAGATGATCTGTGCCATATCTGGAGCTATGTATAATTACGGTAATGAACTATGGAAAATTACATATAAGCAGCACTCTACACTTCAAGTGACCTTTTCTGGAGTCAAATCTAAAAATATACCAAACAATTTTTCAGCCCCATGCACAATTTAATATTGCACCACTTTATAATGGTCTAAAGCAGCATTTTAAGTATAGTGCTATCCAGATTTAGAGTTCAGCTTGTAAAATGTCCGATAATTATGCCTAATTGTACTTGCTGACTGCATTGCGTTATGCATTATTTTTATTTGAGATGTCCCACTATGTGAATTGCAACGAACATAGAGGAGAGACAAAATAGAAAGTCCTCAAAATCTAATTTGCATTCTATGGATAAATTTAATTTTACATTGATAGGCAGTAATGTTGATGATTGGAATTCATTTTATAACAGAAATGCGATCATAAATTAGATGAATCTGTGTTGCTATGCCTTAAGATAAAGTGGGTGCAATTCCAATCAAAACAGTCCAGTCACATTGAAAAAAATGAAAGATCTATTTCCATAGGCAGAGAGATAAAATATTGCTTGGACAAGATAATCAGCACAGTGGCAGAATGGTTAGCACTCTGCCTCACAGCAGCAAGAATACAGTTTGATTCCCAGTTTGGCTCGATGCGGAGTCCACACATTCTCTCCGTGTCTGCGTGGGTTTCCTCCGGTTGCTGCGATTTCCTCCCACAGTCTGAAAGATATCTTGTTTAGGTGCATTGGCTATGCTAAATTCTTCCTCAGTATACCCGAATGGGCACCAGAGTGTGGCAGCTAGGGAATTTTCACAGTAACTTCAATTACTGTTTCAATTGTGACATTGATAAATAAACTTTAAAAACATTTAGAAAGACATAAATCTCTCAATTTGACAAAAAAATGTTCCACAGGCTGCTTCAGTTCCAAGGAAATAACAGAACTGTCAGCAGATTATCTATTTTAAAGCTTCCAGGTCACGTGCCATGATTCTGAAGCACAAATGTTGCAGTATTTAAACATTTTAGTAACATACATAGCCCTTTTACTGTAATAATAATGTTCAGCTACAGCACTTAGCTAGTAACATTTTAAACAAACGTAAAAACTCCATTCTTGCTTATACTATCTGTTTTACTATTTATAAGTCTACAGAAGGTTTTTGAATTCACTTCTGTATTAGCCTTGAGTCTGCTCAATCTTTGCTTCTCATAATTGCGTTCCCACTTCCTCTGCAATTTTCAGCTTGGTTCTCGGTTGTATTGTCCACCTCACATCTGTCATCAGCTCACATTTTCTTCTTCGTCTTTATCTCTGGATTTGTTTGCCCTGCTATTCCACTCGGAGGAATATATCCTGCCTGTGCCTGAACTATTATGCCTTCCCTAAAGGCGGCTCACTTAGTTCACTCACATGGTGCACATTCAATCGCGATGAGGCATTGCAATAGCCCAACCTGTCGTTTTAATGACAGACTCAATCTCTGCTGCTGACACAAGCAGTATTCTGTTCCTCTACCTGATAAGATCTGCCCAGCAATTCACCATTTTGCTCATTCATTTCGCACCAGAGTCACCCCGTCACTATTCCCCACTCCCCACTGGCTCCGCCACCCCTCTTCCCTGCTATCAGATCACATCCTGCTGTATAGCTCCCTCATCATATACACTGTGTAATGTTACCACACAGCCGTGAGGAAAATCGTGCACTATCTCAGAGAAGTTAACACTGCTGTTTCACCAAGCCAGGGACCTGGGTTTAATTCCCGACTTGGGTCAACATCGGCGTGGAGTCTGCACATTCTCCTCGTGTCTGTGGGTTTCCTTCGGATGCTCCGGTTGCCTCCCACAGTCCAAAGATGTGCAAGTTAGGTTGATTGGCCATGGAAAATTGTGCCTTCGTGTCAGTGGGAGTAGAGGGGTAAATACATGGGGCTACAGGGATAAAGGCTGGATGGGATTGTGGTCGGTACAGACTCAACGGGCCAATTGGCCTCCTTCTGCACTGTAGGGATTCTATGACAAGTCAAAAGAGCACTTAAACTGGCAAAGGGCCAAAACTCATGCAAGTCCTCAGTCAGTTTGTGGAGGAAGTCTTGGAAATTAATTGCCAAGACAGCACAACAAGAATTACTGAACTGGAGGCAAAGTACAACATCCTGCCAAATGATTTATCAAACCCTTATTCCTTCCCCAATCAATTTCACACAGATGCAGTTTGTAACATCAAAACAACTCATGCTGGAAATACTCAGCAGGTCAAGCAGCATAAGTGAAGGGAGAATTAGAGTTAACTTCCTAAGCTCAAAAACAGAAAATGCTGGAGAAACTCAGCAGGCCTGACAGTGTTGGAATGCACACGTGGCACAGTGGTTAGCACTGCTGCCTCACAGCACCAGGGACCCGGATTTGATTCCCAGCTTGGGTCACAGTCTGTGTGGAGTTTGCACCTTCTCCGATGTGTCTCCATAGGTTTCCTCGGGTGTTCCGGTTTCCTCCCACACTCTAAAAGTGTTTGGGTTAGGAGGATTGGCTGTGCTAAATTGCCCCTTATTGTCAGTGGGCCTAGCTGAGGTAAATGCATGCGGTTGAGGGCATAAGACTTGGGAGGGTTTGTGGATGCTGCAGACTCGATGGGCCAAATGGTCTCCTTCTGCACTGTAGGATTCTATGATTCTGTCTGTTCAGGGCCATCCCTGATGAAGGGTCATCCTGATTCTCAACATTGCCTCTATTCTGTCTCCACAGATGCTATCAGACCTTGCTGAGCTCCTCCAGCATTTTCTATCTTTGTAGCTGTCATGCACACTGCCTGGATGTCTGGTGCAGACAAGTATGATGCTCATATTGTGATCAAACACAGTTTGTACATTCAAGAAATGGAACTCCTTCCTATTAACGAATTATCGTGGATTCTGTAGGAGAGCCCTGAGGATGACATGGGAGTAGTGCACATTCAGCATCCCCACAAATGCAAAGACAGCCTGGGCTTCCTGCTGGGTCTGATCCAGGTTAAATTTGATGTACTGCCCAGCCCGGACATACAGGCTTCTGTGACCTCCTTGTCACAGGCGTGGACTGAAGTCTGGGAGATGCCTCAGACATCTCCACTCAGGCTCTGGAAGGAGCCAGTCACACAGAAATTCAGAGCAGCCGTCAACCTGACAGCCATTAAGAGTAGGTGCCCCTTCCTGCCCCTAGGCCAGGTGCTGCAATATGTTGTACAGGTGTCGTATAGTATCCTTTCAGAGTCAGAGGCATCGATGGCATACAGTGTCCGATATCTCCTCAAAGGACACTCGTGCATGGGACTGCTGGGGTCTCTGCTCCTTCCTTCTCCCATGGCCCCGCTCTGGGTGAATGGTGGTCACTTCCTGCCTCTGATAGCCCGTCTCCCTCCAGTCCTGCAGGTGGTATAGCCTGGGTCTCCTGGGCATGCAATTCTTTCTCCATGCCCTCCATGCCCTCCTCCTCCTCAGCTCCAGTAGTAGCCAAGAGAACAGCAAGAGCCAAAGCCATCTCGTCACTCTGAAAGTATTTTTTTGTTGAGGGAAGGAGAGGAGGGGGTAGGGGGTGTTGTGGTGGGGAGAGGGAGATGGGTTGAGGAGAGAGGTGGAGGTGAACAAATGCGGAAGTCATGCAACACTGCTTACCCCTAGCACACCGACAATCACAGCACCCCCCCAATCTCCCCAATCCACCCCAGCCACACAATCACAGCCCCCCATGCCCACCCCCCCAATTCCCCCAGCCACATGCTCCACACAGCGGCAATGTTGAGAGGTTGCAGCAGTGCTATCTGCAAGGGCTTTGTGCACATCCTTCAGCCTGAAGTAAGCTGAGTGCACTAGGACCCAGCAAAGCTGCAGGACCTGAGATCAATGCTGAGACCCGGGCCCATGTTGCAGAACAAACCTCGGAGATCGTGGACTGCATCAGAACCCCTCCTCCCCACTCACTCAGTCGCAGAGCCGCCACTGACCTGGGACAGCAAAATGACTGCAACAACAGGACACCCGTGAGTAGCAGAAAGCCATTGGATGCCATGCGCTTACCTCCTCGCTGACCCTCACTGATGAATGCCCCATTTGGACTTTTATTCAGCAAGTCCATTACAGAGCAGACCTGGATTGGCAAACACAGTGGTAAAGGGGGAAATGTTGATAGAGTTGGGTGGGCAGTTTATTAATTCAATTTAAATGCATGCAAATGCACCCGTTTTGGGCACAAAGTGGATCACCGCCATTCCCGGGTTTCAGTAAAATGCCAATCTTTGCGGACATGGGTGTGGATCGCGATTATAGCCTCTCACTCGACTTTACCACGTTTTCTCATCCGAAAACGGGCGCAATGCAATGGTAAAAAAGGGCCCTAAGTCAGATGTTACCTTTTACCTCTGTGGATGGAACTAATAGATAAGAACAAATTAAAAATAATTTAAAAAGGCTAATAGAATGTTAGCTTTCATCTTAAGGGATTTAGAATACAAAGGATTTGAAGTTATGATACAAATATATTAAACTCTGTTGGGCTGTATCTGGAGTACCATGTTCAGTTCTGGGCATTGCACTTCAGGGAGGATGTGAAGTGATACTTCTATAAACAGACGTTCTTAAAAATGGCATCTGCAAAATACAAACACCTACTGGGAGAAGCAAAAGGCTTACATAGTAAAATATACAAGAATTACTACAAAATCATGGGCACAAAAGAAATTATGAATTGCAGACAGCTTTCAAGACACAAAACCTTTTACAGCTTGGAATCATAGAATCCCTACGGCACAGGAATAGGCTATTTGGCCCATCGAGTCTGCATCGATTCTCCAAAAGAATACCCCACCCCATCCCTATTCCTGTATGTTTACCATGATCCATCCATCCAACCTACTCATCATTGCCTTGTGGGAGGAAACCAGAGCACCCAATCGGAACTCACCTTGACATGGGGAGGATGTGAAAACGCCACAAGACAGCCAACCAAGGTTGAAATCGAGCATTTGTCCCTGGCACTGAGAGACAGCAGTGCTAACCACTGTGCCATTTAAAACCACTGTGCCACTGTGATGCTCAAAACATGGAACTCAGTCCGATAAAAGTGCACTATAAAATACTCAAAGTATACACTGCATCTGAGAATCTAGGTCATGATGGTCAATGGATTGTGATCGGATTTTCTTTTATCCTTCCTGTAGCCACTGTCCTTGATTCCAAAGGCCACAGTGTTCACAATACACTGTAGAAAATGAGCACCTGAAAATGCAAGCACAGACATAGTCTCACTCATTCCCCCAAAAAATGTACACAATTGTACAATCATATAAACTCAGACAATGGGTACAATCCTGATGCAACACGAACCTAAACAATCACACACGTGCCTGACTCTGTGTGCATGGAGAATGGCTACAACTTTGCAGTGAACAGCAATGAGGTTTGTTGGGGTCCTCTTTACATATGCGTCTGGTTCTTGCAACATTTCTCTAGGCAATATGTTACACTTTGCTCCAGTGTCAAACTTTACCTTCAAAAAAGCATTGCTATGAATCATGTTTAGGGTGGTGAAGATCTCACCCTTTCCTGTGACAGTGACGACATCTCATAGTGGAGTGTTGTTGGAGGCTCAGTAGTTTGGTTGCTCTGGCTGAGTTCCAGTGTGTTCACCTTGCTAACAGTCTTAAGCTAGAAAACTGACGAGCTGCAACATGGCCAATGGCAAAGGAAGGCTGCTGTGCCTTTGATCTGCAGCAAAATTGTTCCACTTATTACATTCATTTCATTGCTTGGCAAATGCCAAATCAATGCTGTTCTGTACTGAGGGCAGAATCAGTCCATCCCGCAAACCAGCCTCCCATCTATTGACTCCATTTACACTTCCCACTGCCTCAGAAAAGGAGCCAACATAATCAAGGACCCCCTCATCCCAGACATTCTCTCTTCCATCTTCTACTGTAGGGAAAAAGATACAAAAGTTTGAGATCATCAACCAACTCAGGAACATCTTCTTCCCTGCTGCCTTTTGAATGGACCTACCTTTTTTAAGATGATCTTTCTCTGCACCCTAGCTACAACACTAGCTGTAACTCTATATTTTGTACCTTTCCTTTCGTTCTCCTCTTAGTAGTCTATGAATGGTATGCTTTGTCTATATAGCGCAAGAAACAGTATTTTCCACTGTATCTCTATATCTCCATACATATGACAATAATAAATAAAACCAAATCAAATCAAAGGCATGCCCTATATCATAAAAATTTATTTTTCCCACCCAAGCACCTTACTGCTTTTTATAGACTGTTTGTATGCAGGTTCTCATGGTTGTTTGCAGTGTTGCTTTTTTCTCTTGTATCATCTGCTTGTAGACAAAATTGCAGTGGACCCACAGTCTATTCGCACTCTGACCAATGCATTGTTACATCTTTTGCTAAGATTTTCAAGCTTGCTATATATGATTGTATCCATCCTTCCGATCTTCGGTTTATAATGTTAAACCTGTGCCTGTAGAGTATTGTGTTCTTCACCAGCAGGCAAATGTTTTTTAAAATTTAAAAAATTATTTGATGGCCCTCTTATTCTCCAATGCCTCTCCAATCTCTTCAGGAACAGAAGAACTATGGAAGAGAAGGGAATGGTTTAGTTTGGAGGGGCATTGCTTTTTATATTGGTCGGCGCAACATCGAAGGCCAAAGGGCCTGTTCTGTGCTGTAATGTTCTATGTTCTATGTTCTACTCCCATTTGACAGACAAATATTTAAATTTCACGACAGTTTTAGAGCGCACAGAGCTCTGGTGAAGGGTCATCCAGACTCGGAACACCGGTTCTATTCTCTCTCCACAGATGCTGTCAGACCTGCTGAGATTTTCCAGCATTCTGTGTTTTTGTTACAGATTCTAGTATTTGCAGTATTTTGCTTTTAACACAAAGAAGCTGCTCTCCTCCTTCTTCAAGATGAAATTTGACAGTGATGTTCAAAACTATAACTAAAGCTGAAGTAACTATAGCGAAAGTAAGACTGATCACAGTGGTGAAGGAAGGGCTATGAGTTCAGGGGCATCAAATTAAAACAACTGGAAAAAGAAGCAACATTTTTGAATGCAGCGAGTGATTGGTTTTATGAAACATACTGCCTGAGAGGTGGATGGAGGTAATACCCTTAAAAATAGCAGATGCCAACTGGTTCATCATTTCATCCAACTCATCACACTGAACTGTATTGTTCCAATACCTAACTCAAGAGTCTCTTGGCTATCTTGTTCTACAATGGGTCAGAAAAGTAAGTCAAATCGAATATCCAGTGGTTTCAACAAAACTTAGCACTGGCTGCTAAATTGTACAATGCTGTATTAAACAACCTTAAGCCTATCTGTGGGATCAGCAGTGGGAATTCAAGATCCAGCCAAACCTGGGAATTGCAAGTCTTGCTAGCAAGATTGTGCTTTCCAATTTTCACCGCCCCTTACCATCAGTGCAATCCAGTTTACCTATAATGAACGAGAACCTGATTTCAATACATTTAATTAAATTGTAAAATAATTTACACTCTCCCTCGCCTTACATTCCCTGTTCACTAAGTTTTTGTACCTCACTGATTTCACATCATGTTGTCAAGGTAAAGGCAAAATATTGCAGATTCTGGAATCTGAAACAAAATTGGAAAATTCTGGAAAATCTCAGTAAGTCCGACAGCTTCTGTGGACAGAGAGTAGAACTAATGTTTTGAATTGATCCTTGGATGATCCTTCGTCAGAGCTGTTTACAGTCGTTCATCCACATGTCAACCAATGTTGGGGATTTCTCAGGGCAGATACTCTCTTTTATGTGTCACCCTTGCAGTGTCAACCTGCGTTGACTGGCAGTGCTGGGATGGGCTCAATGGAAATGTTAACATGTGGGGTCAATTATTTCTTATGGTGAAGGATAAAACTGCATGGAAGCAGTGGGGATGCCGACAATACTTTGGTGGAGAGGAGGAGGAGGGAGAGGATGGGGAAAAGGGTTCAATGTTGCTGACATTTGGGGGAAAGGGTGGGCAAATGCTGGCAATGACTGTTCTTTTTTAATCTGATTGGGACGCCCTTTAGAAAGGGTGCTCTGATATCAATGAAACTGACTTTACTAACATGTTTAAGCAACCTCCCCCCTCCCCCGCTTGCATCATGACAGTGTGAAACACGCCCTTTTTTTGACAAATTGCCCTAAGACCTGGCGAGAAAACCTGCTTGTTTCTCTGATGAAAAACAAAGCAGTTTTCAGTCAGTTCCTGGTACTTTGTCATTTTTTGATAAGATTCTGCCCTATAAATCACACTGCAAACGGACAACATTTGACAATTTCATTATTTCTAGCTACGACACAAATCTACATGCTAAATATAAGTAAAAAGAAACCTCAAAACTTTAATTACATAAAACTATAAAGAAATCTTAGGCCAACTATAGGGGACCTTACAGTAAGATCTGTATTCCCTTCCTCAATCTGTTTGTCTCTCTGCCTTTCTCTTTTCCATCAAGATGCTTCTTCAAGCCTTCCTCTCTGATTCAGTCCAAGTATTTACTTTGATTTGGTTTGATTTATTATTGCTACACGTATTAGCATATAGTGAAAAGTATTGTTTCTTGCGTAGTATACAGACAGAGCATACCATTCATGGAGAAGGAAACAAGAGTGCAGAACGTAGTATTACAGTCATAGCTAGGGTGTAGAGAAACACAGGTGATGGAGTGTCAAGTTTTATCCAATAACTCTTCTATGAAGGATCTCAGTTTTTCTTGACTTAAAGATGTTATATAAATGCAAGTTGTTGCTGCTTCAAACATCGGTGCAGCATCCTGTTCTCTCTCCCACATTTATGTCAATGCTAATTCATCAATTAACCTTTGAAATCAGTTTCTGAGTATGCACTGGTGTGGGGGAAACCTTGTCCATTGGCAGTGCATATTACCTTAATCTGAACTCATAAGATCACTCACACTGTTCCAATCTAATTCTTTTGAGTCAAGACATTAAAACGGAGGTTTATGCCTCCGCAAGTCTGCCCACTCAGCTGAACACAGAACTATTCAAAATAGAACAAGAAGTCCTAGCCAACCTTAATCCCTCAGTGAAAATCACCAAAGGAGATTAACCTGTGTGGAATTTATTGCTGTTTTGGGAGCTCTGTTCTGTGTAAACCAGCTGCTGTTCTGTTCGCCTTCTCTTCAGAAGTAATTCATTCCCCATGAAACACTTTGGGTCTTAAGGATGCGTTTGATATTGTATAAATGTGTAAGTTATTTTTTCTATTTCAGTCATCTAAGGAACTTTGCAATTGTTAGTATATTTTAAATCTAAATAGAAAATGGCTGATAATTGCTTGGATAAGTATTTTTGTGTGCTGTGCCTTTCCATATTCATTTTGCTATAGCTCTTGGGGTTGAAGGGATCAAGGGATATAGGGAAGGAATGTGGGATAGGTATTGAATTAGATGATCAATCATCATCAAAATGAATGATGGACGGAGCAGACTCAAAGTGCCAAATGACCTATCCCTGCTTCTAGTTGCTATGTTTCTATATGTAAATAAAATGTTTCGAGAAGAAGCTTTTTACATACTACACAGAACAATAATCCCTTTCCATCGATGTACAATTGAGTTCCTACGGTCTAGGGTCTCATCTGAACAAAAGTAAACATCATGTTTCAGCCAAGATAATCAATTTACAGTGCCCATTCCAATCAGTCAGTTTATTTTCCGACCAACATAGGCCGGAGTTTTCTGACCACTCTCACGCCAATGGGATTTTTCCATCCCACTGCGGAAAATGGAAATTTGGTTTCTCTGAGGACTGGGGGATGGCGGGGGCGGTGGGGGGTGGGGGTGGGGGGTGGTGCAGGGGGTTGTGGGGTGAGCGTTGCCTGTTGCCTGGCAAAGTTATAGTGGGAAATTGTGAGAATCCGTTGGGGAATCCAACTTCCTTCTACGTAAGATGTGCTGTAATGGTTTCATTTTGCATCAATGTATAATCCATGCATATTTAAAACAGTTATTTCATCCAGTGAAAGGGTAAAATTGAGCAATGTAAAGTGAGGAAACAGTGCAAGCTTTACTGAACTTTTTTTTAAATTCAAAAATTGATTAGTTTGTGCAACATCCCACTTTGCAGAGCTCAGTGAAAAAGTAAGTGGTTTATTGAAAGAAACATTTGGTAGTGTTGTTATATTTACAACCAAGATGGGAAAGTTCAAGGCACATAAAGGCAGCTGAATGTGTGTAAAGTGCAGACTTACAATATGCTGGGGACAGGAAGAGAAATGATTCACAAATGGCAGGGAGCATGGGAGGCCTTTGAAAGCATCCAGTAAGAGTGAGTATTTCCCTAAATTATTTGCACTGTTTTATTTAATGGTAGCTTCCATTTCAAAGTGGCACTGTGTGGTTGGAGCTCTGCTCAGTCATTCCAATTGTGTTGTGGAGCATCTAGCCATCTAATCTGTATCAAAGCAAAAGGGATGACAAGCTTATTCCACAATTTAAGTTTTTTTTCTTATTAGTCACAAGTAGGCTTACATTAACAAGGCAATGAAAATCCCCGAGTCATCACAATCCGTCACCTGTTGGGGACACGGAGGGAGAATTTAGCATGATCGATGTACCTAACCAGCACGTCTTTCACGCTGAGGGAGAAACCCATGCATACATGAGGAGAGTGTGCAAACTCCTCACAGACAGTGACCTAAGCTGGGAATTGAACTCTGGTCCCAGGTATTATGAGACAGCAGTACTAACCACTGTGTATGCAGTGTGTACACACATTTTGCAACACCTTCTGCTCACGTTGACACCTCACCTCAGGCATGTAGCAGGCCTCTGCACCCAGTAATCCAGGGCACATGCCCTCTCCAGTATATTATATGATCCATAGAATAGTTTAATATCAATGGGTACAGTTATTGTAGTGGTTCTATAAGAAGGCGCACAGTTACCTTCTTGTAAAGGGAATGAGTTTTTTCTAGTCAGTGCAGGGACAAAGCAATGAATAGAAATATTTATACCACGTGAACTGGTTATACTGGCATCTATGCCTAAATACTAGATATGTGTTCCTGTCATAGGATAATACATTTATAAAATTTACCCAACGGTGCCAGAAGTCTGTTTACATGTCAAATAATCTGTCGAAACTTTGGCATTTTTTGAAAACTATTAGTTTAATATTCTCACCCTTTAATCTTGTGACCAAATTTTAAATAATGAGTCTTGCTTACAGCTACTTTTTTTTTATGTTGCTGTTCCTCACTCCTTCCTTTTTACCTTTGTAATCACACTCAAACTGACAACAAAAATTTTTACTGCAATCAATCACACAAAAACTACAATACAACTCCACCAAATACAAATAGGCCAGTATGGACAAAAAAAGGATTTCATAAATTGAGATAAATTACTAAGTAAAAGATGTAAGTGGGGCATGGTGACAGTCTCCATATATATTGAAGCATTGCAAGGAATATCTTTTCAATAGTTGAGGCTGCGTGTCCAATGCTGTTGGCACATTTTGGATTTGAATCTATTTGATAAGTGTAAGTTGACTAACAAAATCTATATGAATTTGTAACAGCACAGGATGATAAATTTTCACAACAGCTGTCTAACTCTCATTCTGGTAAACTGCAAATCTTATTTTTTACCCTTTATTTTTTGCTTTCTGATTTATGATTCCTCATCAAATGCATGTTCGTCTTCTTAATTTCTGAACTCAAAAGGAAGCAAATTAAGGCAGATTCCACAAATGGAAATTCTGCTTTTTGACTGAGGAGTATTTGCCCAAAACGAAAGAGGAGCAGAAGGAGGCCATTCAGCCCCTTGAACCTGCTCCATCATTCAATAAGATCATGGCTGATCTGTTTATGTTTTGAGTTCCACATTCCCATCTTTCCCAAAAACTTTTAATTCCATTGCCTCACAAAAGTTTCGTAGAATCCCTAAAGTACAAGAGGAGGCCATTCAGCCCATTGAGTCTGCACAGACCTAACTTTTTATCCTACCCAGGCTTTATCCCCATAACCTCATGTATTTACCCCACATGTCCCCCTAAACTACACATCTTGAGACAGTAAGAGACAATTTAGCATGGCCAATCCACTCAACCTGCATGCTTTTGGGAGGAAACCAGGGCACCCAGAGGAAACCCACACAGATACTGGGAGAATGTGCATCCAAGGCTGTAATTAAACCCGTGTTCCTGGCACTGTCAGGCAGCAATGCCAACCACTGTGCTATCTTTGCTTTAAAAATATTCAGTGACTCTGCTTCCACTACCTTTTTCACAGCAGCAGTGCCAATCCCATAAAAAATGAATTTTAAAAAAAGGTTCACTGACGTGATATTTTACTCTGGTCTCATTGATAAAACATAGCAGAGACACTTCCACTATATAAATCACATTTCCTGATTATGTGGCCTGTTGATGTGCTGCACAAATATCCTTTCTGAAATAATCCTCACTTAAATCAATAAGAAATATTCTAAATGGCTATTTGATAATATTTTGGTCGGAGAAAATAAATGATTATTTAAGAAGATTCCACACAGAACAAAGTAACAGGGAATATACTAACATTTGCACTGACTGAATTGAGTAACTTGTGGTCAATGCCTCCATTATATAAACACAGGCAGTATTCAATAACTTGACATGAAATCATGGATTACATGTCAGTAATCCAATTGAAAAGCTTGTGCACTATCACAAAATGCAAGAAAAAAGCAAAAGCAATTTGTTTAGTGTCTGTCAACCACAACGGGATTACAGTCCATAATCCTCTAGATAATAGTGACATACGGCCTCATGGGATAGAAGATTGAAGTATGAAACCTCATTGGATTATTACCATTTGAATGTCGAATCACAGCGTGAGTTCTCATTTTACCCATTTATTAAATTACACGTCACTCTGTTATGTGGGACCTCTGCTCTTTTTAATCAGATGCATAGGTTAAAATGGGAAACAATGTCTGTCACAGGCAGGGATGCCTCCAAATCATTGCATTTGAGAATTCACTTTCACAAAAGCAACTCAACCTGAAAGTTCTGCTGTCAGGCCTAATTCTGCTTCTTTCCACAAACTTAAATGATGTATAATTTGCTTCTTAGTCTAGACAAAGCTCACTGCCCCTAGGTTTCTTCATTCAGACCCTCTCATTAATTTCAATTCCCAAAGTAGAAAATGCATTCATTAAAACCAAGAATACCTTATAATGCTGCAGTCTCAGATAAAAAAGAATAATTAGGACCCTGGAGAGTTTCACTGAGTGAAAGCATTTAGTTTTATTTAGCAAATAATAAGAACAATTTTGTTTCATTTTGCAGGAGCATAACCCATATTATTTTTGTTAGCAAATAAGATTTTGAGTCATTTAAATCAGGTTACACTCATAGTGAGCAATACTTATAATGAATGATTTAACGAGTTCAGGTGAAACTTCTACTAGCTGATTCCTTTCACTGCTTAACCTGTTTATTTTAATGTTTATTTATAATATTGTAGAGAGTATTTTCAATCAATATATATTGCCATTTAAATAAGTGAAGTAGAAAGGGCCAAGGCTTGTTTTTCTTATATCTTTCTCCCAATTTGCACTTACAGCACTATGGCACAGTGGTTAGTACTGCTGCCTCATAGTACCAAAGACCACGGTTTGACTCCCAGTTTTGGGTTACTGTCTGTGTGATGTCCGCACATTCTCTCTGTGTCTGCGAGAATTCCCTCTGGGTGCTCTGGTTTCCTCTCACAATCCAGCCAGTTAGCTGCATTGATCAAGCTAAATTCTCCCTCAGTGTATCTGAACAGGCACTGGAGTGTGGTGACTGGGGGATTTTCACAGTAACCTAATTGCAGTGTTAATGTAAGCCTCCTTGTAACCCAAATAAATAAACTTACAACTTTACTGTAAGTGTGCCGTTTAATTCGAGTAACGCTTATTCCTTTGCATTTTGTTGAGAAAAACTTACATTTGCATAATGTAGAAAAACAAAAAAAGTTACATAGTCGGACAAAAGAAAACGCGAAGGAAAAAAAAATGGCCAATAAGTTGATCATAGTGTTTGGCTTCAGGAAGGATCCTAAATGAAGAGAGAGAGTTGAAATGGAGGAAGAACTTCAGGAAACATTCCAGGGGTTTGGACATAGATGACAGAAAGCACACCCAGTGGTAGAATAATAAAGGAAACAGTTGCCAGAGCCAAAGGAAAACAGAGTTGATGGGAGAGCAATCAGGAATCTAACAAGACCATAAGGAGATTTAAATACAATCAAGGTAATTCCAAACATGTGACATTGGAGGAACCAGATCTGAAGCAAATGGATGAGCATAGGTGACATAGCAACAAAACTTGATGTAGAATGCTTTGAATGAGCTTGAATTTAACCCAGTCATTCTCAAACAGGGTTTCATGGGCTGAGGGGAAAGGAAGTGATGTCCACACAGATCTTTGACTGGTCCTTGGGGCAGGAAAATAAAGCGTTTGCTATAAATCTCTGAAGATGTGCACTATTGACTATGTTAAATTACACCTTACTGTCCCATGATATAAATAAGTTAAAGGGTTTAGTGGGGTAAAATATGCGGGTTAAGGGGATAAGGCCTGGATAAGAGTCAGTGCAGACTTGATGGGCTGAATGGCCTCCATCTGCACTGTCGGGATTCTATGATTCTATGATTTTGATTTTGAAAGTCAAAGGTAAGTGATTTACTACTGAACTAAAAAGGGATACCAACTAAAAGTCATGTAATGATAGTGTTAACCCGGTTATTCAACTTTTAATTTAAACACCTTGCAAGCATTCCAGTTTAATGAGAAAACAATGACAGTAATCAACTCTTTCGTTCATTCAACAATTTATTTATTTAACACTTCCACTATCAATTCAAATTTAAACAGTAGCAATTCATTAACTCTTTTATTGAACTTTAACTCTTAAATGCACATTAATTTTAACAGAACATTAACTTTAATTACTTAACTGAAAATAGATGCTAGTGAGTTTAGGAAAAATCTTGACCAAGGAATATCCCCAACGTAGTATATATCTTCTTCTTTGGAGCATTCTTCAGAGCACATATCTTACATTGGTTTGCCTCTATAGAGTTGTCGCTGGCAAACAAAGGACTGCAGTGACTTTTACCTGCAAATCCTTCACTTTGAGAAGATTTTCTGTTCGAGATTTTCTGTTCGAGAGTTCCCAGACTAGTTCCCAGAGCAACTTTATGGTCTGTATCTGGTTGTAATTGTAAGTTGACCAAAAAATCTCAACATGCTTATGTTGCAAAGTTGAGTTTGTAAAGATTCAAAGAGTGTAAAATACTGAAAGAAGAACAGTAATGCATGGTCCCTTTAAAAGATGGTTTTGTATTCAGTGTTTGAACATTTAAAACACAGGGTACATAAATTGCAACAATTTGAACCAGCACCAAGTATCAGGGTTGTCTGGATAGCAATCTTTGCAGGTAATTGCATTTTGATAGCATATCAGATTAAAGAAGACACTCAACTAAATTCAAATTTGAATTTTGCTGTTGTTGTCAGCATCAAACAAATCAAGAACAAAGAACAAAGAACAACACAGCACAGCAAACAGGCTTTTCGACCCAATGAGCCCACGCTGCCATTTTAACATTGTGAGTGCCCTCTTCTACCTCTCACCTTTGTCTTTTGGACTCCACAATAAAGGAACCATAACCAGGTTGAGGGATGACTAATTTAGGGACAATTCATTAACACCAATCAGCCTGAGGACACGTTTTTGGGAGGAAACCTGAGCACCTGGAGAAAACCCACTCAAGCATGGGGAGAATGTGCAAACTCCCACAGACACTTGCCCAAATCCATGTATTTGCAGAGCAAACAGTGATAGTCACTGAGCTGTCTTGTTGTCCATCAGCTGGTCCAGTTTAAGCGTACACTAACGACATGAAGCACTAGACAACTCTCGAAACAACATCCAACAGCAGCACTCGCATGACCCACCGCGTGTATGCCCCTTGTTGGATAACAAGACGGACTGAGTCACCTATGGATTAAAGGAAAAGACATCAATAACCATACACAACTAATACAGACATTCATGGAATTCCCACAAGATCAGAAGTAAGACAAGTGAGCCATAAAATATGTTGGAAGATCCAAAGGAATCTAAATAAACTTTAAACAACTCTTGTGTGCCTGCCTCCACCACCCTACTTGGCAGTACATTCCAGGCCCACACAATCCTCTGTGTGAAAACCTCCCTCTAACATCCAAATTTTACCTTGCCCACCACCACCCCCCCACCCTAAGCCTGTGGCCCCTCGTAATTTTTGTGTCCAACCTAGGGAAAAGCTTACCGCTGTTCACTCTATCTAGACCCTTCATAATCTTATACACCTCTATTTGATCTCCCCCTATTCTCTGTCTTTCTAAAGGGAACAACCCCAATTGCCCAATCTCTCCTCATAGTTCAGTCCTTTCATACAGGCAGCATTCTGGTAAATCTCCTCTGCACTCTCTCCAGGATATCCACGTCCTGATGCAGGACATGCATAGGTCATCAGGAATATACAATAGAATTAAAACTGCCTGCCTTCAGTGACTCCAGGCAGTTCATTTCGACAGTTGAGTTTGACTAAGACCCAGCACAGAAGGCCATCTCTAGAGCAGTTCTCCACCTTGTTAGCTATTTGAAAAACATTTGGAAACACTACAGTCATCAAATCTGCAGTTATCACAGAAAGGTGAGTTTCAGCTGTAGGTTGGTTGAGAAGGTAAGATGTTGATGTAACAAATGTGGGTATGTGTGAAAGGAGGTATATTTAATTAAAGTATAATTGGGGATTTAATAGGGTGCCAGTTTTGTTGGTTGCCAACAATATGGTTTGACCTGAGGGTGCAAGTTTATGGTAGGGCTAAAAACAATTGACTTGGATTTCTTAATGTGTACCATTAAAAAGATGGATTTCATCGAGAACTAGAAATTTATAATTTCTCCTTTGCAACATTGACATCCCCATCTCAGTCCACCTACTGCTGAAGCTCTTCTCTCTAATTTTGACACCTCCAGATTTGACTGTCATGTTAATTCTGCGGAGTTTTTGGTTGAAGGACAATGGACAAAATTCTCTGGACTCCCAGCTGGATATTTCCTGCTGGCAGGAAGTGGTGCCTTGTCTGCCAGTGGTGGGAGTCTCTGGTCCTGCTGCTGTCAATGGAAATTCCCATTTGACGTCACCCCATTCAGAGAGAAACCCGCAGGTGGGGATGTGCTGCCTGTGGGGCTGTAAGGATCCCACCGACATGAGTGTTGGAGAATTCCAGATAATATCAATGGAAGAGTTAAGAGAGGCAGTGCAGAGATTGAACTGTTTCTTATCAGCATATAAAAGGAAGTTGTCTACAAGGCTGCAGACAATGCCACCAAGAGTTGTTATAAAGAGTGTGGGGCGATGGTGAGCAAGCAATTCTTTAGAGGTGGCTAAAATAATCATGTGGGAGCAGGAGAGAATTCTCCATTGTTGGACAAGCCCAGGCTACAGTTGGACTGGAGGAGCTAGTGGAGAATGCATACACTCTGATGGGCAATGCAGGAGAATGAAGTGGTTGGTCCCACTAGAGACTGCAGAAGGAGACAAAAATGCAATATGCTCATTGTCATAGAGAATGTCATTTGTGCCTTTGGTTATGGCTTTCTAGCAGGTCAACACCCCTAATGCATTAAAACAAGCTAACTGATTTTAATCAGTGATTGTAGTGGAAATGAGATGGTTCTGCTTAGTTCCCATCATACATCCCTCTTGACATCAATTCGAATGGAACTCAGGCTGCATGCGCAATGGACAGATGATCCACTACTTCCCTAGGTCTGCCAACATCGAGAGTTAAAACCAGCCCTCGCATATACCAACTCATTATGACAATCACATAGGAGAACTGGTAGGCATATCAAGTTAAATATTAGTTTCAAATTAGCATAGCCTCAAACTTACTATTAATGATGCTGATGTGCAGATGTTCAGATTTCTCTCTTTCTGGTATTGATTTATCTGAAAAAAAACCCTTTGTTTGCTGCTGAACATGAAGACTGGATTACAGCCTTTAATCCCCTGACAGCTACAATAATGAATCTCACAAGCTGCAGGGCTATGATGTAAGACCTCACACGAAACACTAACAGGAATAACAAATTACAGCAGAATACCATTTCCTATTTATTGCAAAATCACAGGTCACTTTGTGTTATGTATGATGATCCATTTTTTATGGTAGTACTAACCAGTTTATTTCAAGATAAGAGGTTTCTACAACCATGACAAATGTTTGAATAACATTGTGACATTAATTACCAGGTTTATATTTAAACAACAGTCCCTTTGTATTGTTTGGAGTTGTGTTGCTCTCAAAGTTAAATTTTTGGAAACACTGTAGAAATGTAATTTTGATTTAAATTGTGTGAAGAACGTAACAGTGTACATCCCATGGTC
The DNA here is from genome assembly GCA_024679065.1 of Sphyrna mokarran. Classification (NCBI taxonomy): domain Eukaryota; kingdom Metazoa; phylum Chordata; class Chondrichthyes; order Carcharhiniformes; family Carcharhinidae; genus Sphyrna; species Sphyrna mokarran. Next base: position 104,096,029 of record JAGIQG010000007.1, read on the forward strand.
ATTAATTATCTAAACCATATTTATTTTGCAATCTTGCTGCTAAAATATGGATTAGGTTATGGAGCAGCCTTGAAAGCATCAGGATAAAGCCTAGCGAGAACTGTATCCCATAATGAATTATTTCATTCCAATGCAAACACAAAAGTGTAAGGGCTTGTTTTAATTCATAGAATTCCCGCAGTGCAAAAGGGGACCATTTGGCCCATCGAATCTACACTGACAACACTCTTACCCAGGCCCTATCAGTGCAACCCCACCTATTCTACTAGATCCGCTCTGGGAATTAATTCTCATCCTGGGAATTATAGACCGGTGAGCCTTACTTCTGTTGTGGGCAAAGTTTTGGAAAGAATTATAAGAGATAGAATTTATAATCATCTAGGGAGAAATAACCTGATTAGGGATAGTCAACATACTTTTGTGAAGCGTAGGTCGTGCATCACAAACCTTTGAGAAAATGACCAAAGAATGGATAAGGGTAAAGCAGTTGACATGGTGTATATGGATTTTAGCAAAACGTTTGATAAGGTTGCCCATGGTAGGCTACTGCAGAAAATATGGATGCATGGGATTGAGGGTGACTTAGCAGCTTGGATTAGAAATTGGCTAGCTGATAGAAGACAGAGAGTGGTGGTTTATTGTAAATATTCAACCTGGAGTTCAGTTACTAGTGGTGTATCGCAGGGATGTGTTTTGGGGCCACTGCTGTTTGTCATTTTTATAAATGACCTAGATGAGGGTGTAGAGGGATGGGTTAGTAAATTTGCAGGCTACACTAAAGTCGGACGTGTTGTAGACAGTGCAGATGGATGTTACAGTTTGCAGAGAAAGTTAGATAAGCTGCAGAGCTAGGGTGAGAGGTGGCAAATGGAGTTTAATGGAGAAAAGTGTGAGATGATTCACTTTGGAAAGAGTAACAGGATTACAGAATATAGAGCTAATGGAAAGACTCTTGGTAGTGTCAGCGAGCAGAGTGATCTCGGTGTACGTGTGCATAGATCCTTGGAAGTTGGCACCCAGGTTGATAAGTTTGTTAAAAAGGCGTACTGTGTGTTAGTTTTTATAGATAGAGGGATTGAACTTCGGAGCCGTGAGATCATGTTGCAACTGTACAAAACCCTGGAGTGGTCGCACTTGGAATATTGCGTACAGTTCTGGTCACTGCATTATAAGAAAGACGTGGAAGCATTGGAAAGGGTGCAGAGGAGGTTTACCAGGATGTTGCCTGGTACGATGGAAAGGTCTTATGAGGAAAGGCTGAGGGACTTGAGTTTATTTTCATTAGAGAGAAAAAGGTTAAGAGGTGACCTAATTGAGGATACAAGATAGGGTGGACAGTGGGAGCCTTTTTCCTCGGATGGTGATGGCTAACATGAGGGGACTTAGCTTTAAATTGAGGAGTGATAATTATAGGACAGATGTCAGAGGTCGGTGCTTTACTGAGAGGGTAATAAGGACATGGAATGACCTGCCTGCAGCAGTTGTGGACTCACCAACTTTAAGAGCATTCAAATGGTCAGTGAACAGGTACATAGATAACATTGAAATAGATTAGATTAGAGGGTCATTAGATTTGTTCCATTGGTCAGCGCAATATCGAGGGCCGAAGGGACTGTACTGCGCTGTAATGTTCTATGTTCTATGATACTAAGGGACAATTTAGCATGGCCTGGCACTACCCAGGGGGCTCATTGGCACTGCTCATTGGGCACTGGGTGGCACCAAGGGGGCACTGGACATTTTCAAGGGAGAGGTGCCAGAGGGGGTGGGGCCTACTGAGGTAGGGCCTACAAGAAACCAATCGATGGTAGAGGGGAGGAATCTGCTGTGCATTCTGCAAGTGGATTGGCAAGGAAGGGATTGCACAATTTGAGGTCCCAACCACCAACACTCTCTCCCCTAACTTCCTGGAATCAGCTACAATTGGACAGTCCAGTTTTTCCTGCTCCCCATTCTTGTGTCATTCATTGACAGTAAGCTAAATCTTCCCCTCAGATTCTAAGAATGAACAGCATCGTCTGATGCACAACACTTTTAACCATCGCAAACCAGGATGGTGCAGGTTTCCCGAGTTCCACTGAGTTATTATTAAAGGTAGGTCTTAATTTGGAAAAGTTTCCATTGAATAAGTATTTATGACCTGCAGAAGCATGGGTGACATGATACTCAATCTGCCACTGAATAGTCACTGACTTACTTTTAAAAATGTAACCTAATGTCAGGAAACCAGAATATAGTCCTTGACCCACCTCATTCCCCTTCCCATCAGTATCACTAAATGCCACTCGTAGAGTGATATACCATAGAAAGGAGGCATTCACAGTGACTGTGAAAGCACTTTGAAAGATCTGACAGTGCCAATCTCTACCCTTTCCTCATAGGCTTGCATCTTTTAACCTTCAAATGCTTCCTTTTGAATGTTATTAATTGAATGCCTTTCACCAATACTTCAAGCAGCACCTTTCAACTCACGTGGTGGCACAGTGATTAGCACTGCTGCCTCACAGCACCAGGGACCCGGGTTCAATTCCTGGCTCGGATCACTGTCAGTGTGGAATTTGCACATTCTCTCTGTGGCTGCGTGCATTTCCTCCAGGTTTCTTCCCACAGTTCAAAGATGTGTGGGTTAGGTGGATTGGCCATGCTAAGTTGACCCTAGTGTCAAGGGAACTAACCAGGATAAATTCATGGGATAGGACCTGGGTGGGATTGTGGTCAGTGCAGACTCAATGGGCCAAATGGCCTTCTCTGTACTGTAGGAATCTATGATTCAGAACAAATCAGTGGGAGAAAAAAATCATATCTTGCATTTGGTTATTTTGCTAATCTTTTAAATCTGTATCCACTATCTCCCAAGCCTTCTGCTACAGGGAGCAGTTTTTCTTCACCACTCTGTCCACACTCTAGATGACAATGATTAGTGTGGCAAGTTTCCATTAATTGTGCCCATTTGCCATTGCTTAAGGAGATTCTTAAAATTAAGCTCTTTTTTATGCACTAGAAGGCATATATTAAAAGTTCTTAAAATATTAATTTTACAAATAGCTGTGAGAGTATAGCAATGAAAGTAGGAAATTAGTCAGTTTACTTTTATGTAAGATTGTAAGTCATTTCCATGACATGTTCAATAAAGGCATGACACATTCATAACTTTAAACATGGATTGTATTCAGTGTAGAATTTTATGGAACTACCTTTTCTTTTAAAAAAATGGACATTAAAGGCTGATGATGGCTGTTGAGGATCAAGTGACTTTTGTAATTACTGCAATGTATCAATGATAATTTTTTAATGCAAGAAAGTTGTATGCTATTATGATGGCTGATTGGCCGGTTCATGGAAAATTTACATATGCACTTATTCAACTTGTGTGGGCATAAATTTGAATTTTAGCCTCACTTTGCAAAATGAAAGCAATTTCAAGTGCAATTTGCTCCCATGCTTTCAATCCTCCACTCGCACTGGCAGTGATAGTACGGTGAATATGATCAGAGAACCAGACCATCGCCTTTAGACTCTCAAGTATTTGACCCTTTTCCAGGCCTGCCGTTTTCTCCCTCAATTCTTTCCTTCCCTACCTGCCCTGAACACTTTGGATCAAGAACTCCCCTTATTTGAGTCTGAACTCTATTAATGTCGATATATCACAATTCCACATGACAATTATACCTGCAGTTCACCAACTCATGAACACACTCCATGAGTTTATGTACATGCATTGTATACCCATCCTAACTTTATTTGCATTTACACGCTGTCTGAATCATTCTTTATTCTTAAGCTACTTGTCTCCCCTACTCTTCTGCAAGCCTTAATGCTCCTCTCTAATGCTTCACCATGGTGCCTCTTGGTCTTGCCAAATTAATTCAATCCTTACTCTAGCTGATGTGCACACTATCCACTTTGAACATGTCTTGGCTGTATCCAACCTGTTTCTAACCCCATGGACACTGAAGCATTGTCTCCTTCACACCATATTTCCAGCCATATGTTAACCTGCTTTATGTTGCTTTCCATTGTTTGCTCACATGTAGCACTGGATTAATCCTGTGACTGATGAACTTCAAACTTTTCCTATTCAATGTTGTTGCTTTCAACATGGACCACAAATCTTGGCTGTATCCTTTAAACCAAAAATGTTCTCCCCCTGTTCCATGGCATCCTTTACACCGCATCACAGAGGAAACATACTGTCCAAAATCGTCCATCCTCATCCAGAGCTGGGATTTTACAATGCCACTGAAAGTGAATGTAGTTTTGGTTGAAATCCCAAATTTTCTGTTCTCACTCATAATGGGTCCCACCATAGAAGAAATCGGAACATTCACGCCAGAAGTTGCAGAAATATCTGTCAATCCATCTGACAATTGAAGCTCCTATGAGTTTCAAACTACAAAGGGTCTTCAACGTAATCCAGTCCATCATGCAAACTAATTTCCCATCCAGTGACCCTGTCTACATTTCCCCTTGCCTCAGCAAAGCAATCAACATAATTAAGGACCTCACAGATGCTGGACTTATTCTCTTTCATCTTCTTCCATCAGGAAATGATACAAAAGTCTGAGGTCATATACCAACCAACTCAAGAACAGCTTTTCCCTGCTGCCATCAGACCTTTGAATACACCTACTTTGCACTAAGTTGATCTTTCTCTACATCCTAGCTATGTCTGTAACATTATATTCTGTGCTGTCTCCTTTCCTTCTGAACAGTATGTCTGTATAACACACAAGGAACAATTCTTCTCACTGTATACTAATAAATGTGGCGATAATAAATCAAAGCAAATTATTGCATTTGCACAATTCGCTGCACTTTCCCTACCATTCTTTATTTGTGGTGTTCTGCAAATGCACCACTTTGTGCTCCTTTGAGATTGTTTCAACTTGCAATCCAGGACTGAAGTTCTTCGTGTCCTGGCCTGGAGAATTCCTGCTCTGTCTGCCTCTTCTTCCTATCATATCAGCTAGTTATTCACTCACTACGCTCGGTAAATCATTAGGCTGAGGAGGTGGCCATCTCCTGCAATGTGTACATCAGGAAATTCTCAACCTCTGGCTTGTCCTGCAGTGACTCCAGCTGCTCCTTAAGCTGAGGAGCACTGAGCTTAAACTAAAGCAGTCACAAGCATTTCCTCCATCCTTTTTTTCTTGTGTGTTCACGTGATGTGAGCATCATTGGCAACATCAGCATTGATTGCCCATCTCTAAGAGCCTTGAGAAAGTGATAGTGAGCTGATCTGCTGCAGACCGTGTGCTGTAACTACAACCATGATGCTATTAAGGTGGAAGTTCCAAGATTTGACCCAGTAACAGAGAAGCAACAGTGATGTGGTTCCAAGTCAGGATGGTGTGTAACTTAGAAGGAGCCTTGCAAGTGGGCAGTGATCCCATCATTTTAACCTTCAGTTGTTAGAGGTTGCAGGTTTGGAAGGTGCTGGAGAAAAAGCTGTGGAGAACTGCAGCATCATGTTAGATTGCACACTCTGATGTTACTTATGGCAGAGGGATGGTGGATGGGATGTCAAGTAACTTGATTGTATTTTCCTGAATGATGTTGAGTTTATTAAGTGCTGTTGAAACTAGTCTCGTTTCATCTAGGCAAATGGAAAGTATTTCATCCTGACCTCTGTCTTGTAACTGGTGCACAAGCTTCAGGGTGTGAAGGCATGAGTTACTTAGCACAGAATTCCCAGCCTCTGACTTGCTCTTGTAGCCAAGGTATTCATATGACTAGTCCAGTTAAGTTTCTGGTCACTATTAACCCCTATTAAATTCATGGTGGGTTATTCAATCCTATTGAATGTATTGTTAAAATGGTTAGATTCTGTCTTTTTGGAGGCGATCTTGGCCTAACATTTGTCTGATGAAATATAAATTGGATATCTAAGACAAAAGAAGGCAACCGTGATGTGGAGATGCCTACATTGGACTGGGCTGGGCACAGTAAGAAGTCTCACAATATCAGGTTAAAGTCCAACAGGTTTATTTGGAATCACGAGCTTTTGGAGTGCTGCTTCTTTATCACTTTACCGAGACAAATGAAGCAAGTGATCTGGAGATCTCACCTCGCTCAGGAATTGCAGGCAACAATTTAACTGGATTAGTTAAATAAGTGCTGTGGTTACATGAGCGGGTCAGAGGCTGAGAATTCCGTGGCATGTAACCCAGAGGGGATCTGAGAGAATTGTGGAAATAGTACATGAAAAGAGAATTGGGGACGGTTATTAATTTACTAAATTTAAGGTGTCAAGACTAGGGATTTTGAGGAGGGGTTAGTTACAGGTGACATTGCCTAAGGAGACAATTTTCATTTTCATATTCTTGTCAGATAATTAATTTTCCATTCCACTCCGTTCCCAGTATTTGCTTTTATTTCCAATACAATTAAGTTGTGCCTATCATATTGGCTATGTCTTTTGAGCTTTGATACATAGTCATAATACTTGCAGACTTATCAGTTTCTTGCACATTAAATAAAGGAAGAGAAACAAATGCCAAGAAATTTTTCAGGACTTCACCCAACTATCTACCATGACATAGTGTCTCATTTACGATGCTTTTGTTAGAACGTCTGCATTCAATTAATTTCACAACGTAGTGTTTGGAGGAACACATTCTACCTTTCATAAGCTTGAAGTTATCCAAAACTGTGCTCATAATGTGCAGTAAGTCTGATTCCTTTATTAGCCCATGTGCTCATTGGCTTCCCATCACGCAACACCCCCATTTAAAAATTCTCACCCTTGTTCTGAAATTTCTCTAGGCCTTTGTCCCTCCTTATTTTGTAATCATGCCCAACTCCACAATTCTCTGCGATATCTATCCTCTTCTTATTCTGGCATCTTGTGCATTCCCAGTCATAATTCTTTCATAATTGATGGCTGTGCCTTTGTTGCTTTGGCTCCAAGCTTTGGAATTCCCTCCCTATATTTCTCCAACTCTCTCCAACTTTTCTCATTTAAGTTTTTAACCTCCCACCCTCCCCCTTTGATCAAGCTGACCTACTATTCCCTTATCTGGAACAGTGTCATACTTTGTTTTCTAACACAACTTGAGATGTTTCATTACTTGAAGGCACTTTAGAAATATAAGCGGCAGGGTTTGCTGGCCATTCTCGCTGGCAAGATTTTCCAGTCCTGCCCACAGTGAGCTCCTCCCATAGAACCAAAGAAACCAAAGAAAATTTTCAGCTCAGAAACAGGCCTTTTGGCCCTTCTTGTCTGTGCCGAACCATTTTTTGCCTAGTCCCACTGACGTGCACTTGAACCATATCCCTCAACACCCCTCTCATCCAAGCTTTTTTTAAATGTTAAAAGTGACTCCACATTTACCACTTTATCCGGTAGTTCATTCCACACTCCCACCACTCTTTGCGTGAAGAAGCCCCCCCCTCCCCCGCTAATATTCCCTTTAAACTTTCCTCCTTTCACCCTTAACCCATGCCCTCTGTTTTTTTTTCTCCCCTAGCCTTAGTGGAAAAAGCCTGCTTGCATTCACTCTATCTATATCCATCAAAATCTTATACAACTCTATCCAATCTCCCCTCATTCTTCTATGCTGCAGGGGATAAAGTCCTAACCTTTTTAATCTCTCTCTGTAATATGGGCTGTCCAGTTGCCAAATGTGATAACAGTGGGAAATGCTATTGACGGTGATGAGATTGGATGCTACTGCCACTGGCCAATGGTACGACACCTCCACTATCACAAAATATGTCGTTAATAATAGGGGATGGAAAATGCCACCCAAGTTGTTGCTTATGTGGGAAGATTACTTTCAAGTAGGCCTCTTTTCAGCTAGACACTCAAGACACCAGTTCATCATGCAGGATCTCTGATGTATAATAAAATTTTGAGCTCTCCACTCCCCCCCACCATTGTTCTTCTTTGCAGCGGTAGGTGGCCCATTGTTGGCTGGTGATGGGGAGTTCTGGTCCGGCCACTGCCAATGGGATTTCCTACTGAACCCATCCCATGCTATGGACTTCCTGAAAGATCCTGCCACCAGCCAATGACCTGAAAATCCTGTCCACTACCTTTGTCCATTTAGATATAGGTTGAAATAAAATGCGGCTAAGAGCTGTAGAAAATCAAATATACGAGCGTGCGAATTAGGAGCAGAAGTAAATGACTCGGCAACCCCCCCCCCCCCCCCCCCCCCCCCACCACCACCACCACCACCACCCCACCACCACCAAGCCTGCTCTGTCATTTAATAGGATCATTGCTGATCTGATTGTAACCTCAACCCTATATTACTGCCTACCCTAAGTAACATTTCATTCTTTGTTAAGCAAACATCTATCCAGTTCTGCCTTAAAATTGCTGGATAAATACTTGTTGAAAGGGAAGCATGGTTCAGGAAGAGGGAAAGATGCCGGAAGTAATGGGGAGCACTGGGATTTTCAGATGTGTGTTTTTATCATAGAATCCCTCTGGTGCAGAAGGAGACAATTCAGCCCATCAAGCTTGCACTGACAACAATCCCACTCAGGCCCTATCCCTGTAACCCGACTAGTCCTCTTGACATTAAGGAGTAATTTAAGATGGCAAATCCACCTAACCAACACATTGTTGGTTATTTACTTGAAACTGGAGCACCCAGAGGAAACCCATGCAGATATGGAGAGAATGTGCAAACTCCATACAAACAGTGACCTGAGGCCATAATTGAACCCAGGTCTCTGATGCTGTGAGACAGCAGTGCTAACCCACTGTACCACTGTGTCACCCATCTGATGGATAAGGAACACTATTCCAAGGAGGCACCTAGTTGCGAAATCAGCACAATTAAATGTGACTACTCCAAATGAGACACTTTTAAATGAGGTTGCCCTCATACTAAAGTGTCCTGCCCAATTCCTGTGCTGATGCATGTAGCCATTCAGCAGCAAACTCAGCGCAGGGTTAAACACCATACATCATACAGGTGAGCACACAGCATGAACTTTGCCTGATGCCTGAATCATGCTGTATGAGATAATCCACTTAGCCAAGCATTGAAAAAACATTATTCTGAGTGTTAATGGGTGAACATTGATGAAATACAACTCACTATGTAAATATTTACTATATACATGTGAATATTGATTATATACAACTCAATGTATGCATTGTTCTCTATGTGAGTATTGGTTTTGTACTGTTTAATGTGCGAATGTTAACTACAAAGAACTCAGTGCACTGTGCGAATGTTGACTACACACAGCTCAGTGTATGAATGTTGATTATCTACAGCTCAATGTAAGATTGCTGACGATATGTGGTTTAATGTAAGAATGCTACATGCTTCATCTGGTATTGGGCAAGCAGAAAACAGGCATATAAGACATGCTATTGCCCAAGTCAAACTTCTATCTCTGGAGATGTCATTGCATTGGTGAAAAATCAATCATCTTCCATACCACGGCTGTATTTAAGTCTCACTGAACCCTCTCAATACATCATTCAGTCTTTAGTGCCAAGTTAATTTCCCAGGTTATTGCTCCTGTGCTGAAGGGACTGGAATCATTCATTATCTCTCTTTCAACACCTTGGCAACAGCAAAAGTCATAGCAAGAAACACACACTCCAAAATCTGTATTTTGATGGTAGTATGACAGCAAGGTGGCAAAAGTTCAGAACAGATAGGTACAGGAGCAGGCTATTCAACCTGTTAAGACTGTTTGCAATCAATAAAATGATGGGACAGATTGTGACCTTTACTCCACTTTCCCTGCCTGCACCTCTCCTCCAACATTTCCCACAACCCTTAACACCTCTGCAGATTAAAAATCTGGCTAAGTCATCCTTGAACATATTCAATGATCCAACCTCCAATGTTGTGAATGCAATGAAGTGAATTCCAAAGATTAATAGAACCCTTATTCTGAAACTGTGCTCTGTAGTTCGGGGGTCTCTCATGAGGGGAAACGTTCTTTCAGCAAGCTTTGGGGGGGGCTAGTCAATGGAGGCCAGTGGAAGATTTGGCAGGGACTCATTGAGAGAAGGGAAATCTGTGGCAGTGTGATGGGTGGGTGAAGAATCAGCATGGACTGACACTTCCACTCAAACCTGGGGAGAAGTGGGGCTTCTGGAGGTTGAAAGCTGACAAATGCAAGGCAAATGGAAAGACATAGCAGTAATCAATACACCTTTGCAGCTGAGAACATTCAGCTGCAACTCAATTGATATGCCTGGAATCAACATATGCCCACTCAAGCACCACTTATGTCTGTGAGTGCCACTGATTGCTGTTCAGCTCATTTAACCTTTAGCATACTTTATTTCCAAAATCAAAGTGTGCATGTCCCATTTGTTGACTAAGCAACAACTATATTCCCTTAGAGAGCTGGCAATGACACAGTGGCCAAGGGGAACTCTCTTAATTCTTGACTGTATGCTGATGGATGAGAAAATCCTGCCGGTGTGAATGGCCTGAAAACTCCGGCCAATGAGGATCATGCTGCAACTTGCGCATTGGTAGATCAGACTATAAAGATGCTTAAAGATGAGTTTTGTTACCTGAAATGGCCTGGTGGAGCTTGAATAGAATCTACAGTGGATGTCACACATGGTGCCCACCTGATGTGCCATACACAACATTGCAACAGGGGAGGGATTGCTTGAAGAGGAGAAGGAGGAGTGACACATTTCTCCTGATGAGGAATTGACAAAGAGGATGAGTATGAGGAGATTCTCGAGGGAAAGAATGTTGGCCATATGACAATGACGATTTCCAGACAATGCAAGTGAGCTTGGGATGTGCTCATTGCCCATAATTCATGGACGGTGATGAGAACATCCAGTGATGACATTCCATTATCTCAACATGACTTCTGTGAGCATTGCTCTCCCTTCAGACTGAGGGCAAAACTGTGATTAGACTCTTAATGTGTGGGCATAGTGGTTGCTTATAGTCCCTGCATTTCAGGAAGATGATGATGACTTGCAGCGGGGACAGTGCAATGTTCCTGATTTTCTATGAATGTCTGACTTCTGTTCGGCTTGCCAACAATGACTAGGTCATATCATGGTGATGCAGCAAAGAAACTTTCATATCTCCAGATCTTACGGTGTCATTTGTGAGATGTACTCTTGAGTGCAGTGTCATCAGAAGCTGAGACAAATGAGATAGTGGGGATCAGTCACACTTCAAATGATGCAGAGAACCCCACAGGGACAACGTCTAGAATGACTGCCGTTGGCATTGTACAGATATCCTCATTTCTATCACGACACAGAAATGACTGATGTGTTCAGTCATTGTGATGGGGGGGGTCATTAATGTGTTGGAAATCTTGCACACAGCACTAGGGACCCGGGTTCAATTCCTGGCTCGGGTCACTGTCTGTGCAGAGTCTGCACGCTCTCCCTGTCTGACTAAATAAATAAACTTATCCCCATCTAAATAAATAAACTTAAACAGAACACATGAAGGAAGTCTTAGGCTGAGTGCTCTGTCCTTTTCTGCTGCAGGAATCCAGTCCTACATCTCCATTTTCTGAGTCCAACCAATTTATTTATCTGTTGAACAACATTGGCTCTGATAGAAAATCCTGCAATGACTTTCTGATAACCTGCAAAACTTTCTCTAGTTTTTTTTCCCTTATGTTTTTTGGGAGATTTTATTAAGCTATCTTTCAATCCATTTTGTTTCATGTTCCCTGATCTACTATTGTCTATAAGGTTCTTAAGTGGCATCTTCGAATAGGTTATTGATTCAAATGTTTCATTAAGGCAACTTGAAACATAACCTTTCTTGCAGAAGTTCATTCAACTTCAGACATTATGGATCTTAGATTATAATGAAGATTCCCATGTATTTCCCAACACCAATATTAAGCTGACTCAGCTTTAATTTCTTAGATTTCTTCCAGTTACCTATTTAAAAACATAAGTTACTTTCTCTGTTCACAAATATTTTGGTACCTTTTCTGTTAAGTAGCTCTAAATGCAGGAGACTAATACCTCAGCCATAACTTTACTAGTTTTTTTAAATATCTGTGGGTGGGCAAACCATCTGAATGCAGGGTATTATTATCCTTGATGGATCAAATGACCTCCTTCTCCATAATAGAGGTTCTATAGATTCAATAATAATTACTATTAAAATAGGTGGTTAGCTTATTATTTCCTTTCTAGCCATTGTAGCTATTATAATATCTCTTTGGAGTTCTTCAAGTAATTTACTGATAATTATGTCATTGGTACTTCTAATTGTCAAATTAAATTACAAATGTAGTAATAACAACTTGGAATAATTTGCATACATGCAAAATCTGGTAAATAACAAGGATATAAAGAGAGAAGGCAAATATATTAAAAGGATTACGCATTTATGCTATATCATAGCGTACCAGTGAAATCAGTGAGGAAATGTAACTATTAAAAACTACAAACTCTGAACTTTGCATTAATCTGCACAAAGAAATTTGCATTAAGAATTTCTTGTTTTTTGTGAAATACATTTTTAAAAGACCCCAAACTTGCTGCTGTAATGCAGCAAAATCAACTTCAACAAAACGCTACCAAAACTGGCAAAACTAACACTGGCAAAAGATCACGAATGTAGCCCAATTTGCTACGCAAACTAATGTCCCATTCATTGATTCTGTCTATACTTTCCGCTGCCTTGGCGAAGGAGCCAGCATAATAAAAGACCCCATGCACCCCAGACATTCTCTCTTCCACCTTCTTCCATCAGGAAAATTATGCAAAAGTCTGAGGTCACATATCAATCGACTCAAGAACAGCTTCTTCCCTGCTGCCGTCAGGCTTTTGAATGGACCATCCTCATACTGATCTTTCTCTCCACCCTGGCTATGATTGTAACACTACATTCTGCATTTACTCATTTCCTTCTCTATGAACAGTATGCTTTGTCTGTATACCACACAAGAAACATGCTAATGCATGTGAAAATAAATCAAATCAAATCAACCTTCTCAAAAACCTGTAGATCAGAACTTTTTTCTTATGATATGACTTGTGCCGATAAATATCTAGTATATAATTCATTAGGAAGTCTTTAGGGAAACTTGTGGTGCAATGGATAGCATCCCTGCCTCTAAACCAGAAGTTCCAGGTTCGATTACCTCCAGGACCTCATGGCCAAGGAAGTTGCGTTCATAACTCAGCCAAAACAGGTTGAGTTTGTCAATGTGCAAATCCTTCCAAATACTCCAATGGCTGGTGCTAAAAGCAGGAGAGTTTCCTGGTCAACCACACTTACAGATTGGTGCCCCTCAAGCCAAAAGCTTCTGGTGACAGACTTGTGACCTGTTCTGGGAAAAACTATGCTATGGAAACAAATGAAAGCCTGCTTTAATACACCAGTAGGTGTGAGAAGAGAATTAAAATATAACACATTAGAGGGATTATTCCTATTGATTGAAGTGCAGCCAATGTAGCCCGATTAGAACGGTGTAGTAATAACGTGGGCTGGGGAGAGTGAAGGGGAATCATGCATTATCATCTCAGTCACAGAAATGATTATTTGCAACTTTCATTAAGACTGCCATGCATGCGTGAAATTCTGACTCAACAGATTCAAATGTGAAGTTGTAGGAAAGATGGTCAGTGATTTTAGAGGTGATAGCATTCTCAAGGACTTCAGAGTAGAGAGGGGATGTGGGAAATAAGACATTACTGTTCAAGAGACAGAGAAATTATCAGTGTTTTTCTTTTCAGACTTGGGTGCTGGAAGCAGTTTCGAATGAAAAGTGGAAGTACCTGAGGACAGAGAATCATTAACAATTACAACTAATACAGAGGCCAGAGAAAATGAAATTGGATGGTAAGCAACATGGAATTAGAACTGAGAGCATATAAATTAAGTCTCATGGACTGGATGAGGTCCAGTAGGACATGAGGGGAGCAAGGAGAGAAAGCTTGAGGTGGGTTCAGAGCTGGAACATGGGTGAAGCTTGACTTGCTGGGCTTGGAGAAGGATGTCTGGCAGAGACAGGCTATTCTCAATCTTAATCACAAGAACATTTTTGATTTTTTGTAAAAGCCAATGCCGGAAACCTGATATAAAAACAAAATGTTTGAAAAAATCAGGTTTTCAAAAATTGGTGACCAATTTTTGGTCAATATAATGACCTATAATGGTTTATTCACATGCAGTTAAATATACAGTGTACTTCCACAATGTTAGCACTTCCCACTTCAGGATCTAATCTGGCTGCAAAAGCCCTCGCTCTGCATTGAAATGCCCATATTTGTTTCTCACTGGACAATCAAGTCACTTGGTCTTCCTGTACACCCGTCTGGCAGCATCTGTGGAGAGAGAAAGAGTTAATATTTTAAATCCAATGAGACACTTCCTCAGCATTCTTACTGTGTATGAGTTTTTGTACTTGGTGTTGGAGATAAAGGGAGAGGACAGGGTTGTGAAGTGTAAGGAGAATGGAGAGAACAAACCCAGTGTTATGTATTTATTCCAAGATTATCCATCCATCTGCCTATATCCACTTATCCATCTCTCGATACATCCATCAATCTGGCTGGAATCCATCGGCTCCCCCAGACTATTCCCACACCCTTATTCATACCAAATATAATTCAGTGCAGAGAAGTATTAAGTGCTCCATTTTGGTAGAAAGATTGAGGAGAGCTAATATAAACAATATGGTGCAATTTTAACCAGAGTGCAGTAACAGAGATAAATGGGTTTGCATGCACACAAATCTTTGATACTGTCAGGACAAGTGGAAAGGTTGTTAAAAGGGATCCTTGGCTTTACCAATAGAGGCGTGAAGTGCCAAAGCAAGCAAATTATGCAAAATGTGTATAAAACACAGTATAAATTCTCTGTTGGAGTGCTACACTTTAAGAAGAATGTTGCTTGAATGGTAGCAGTCATGCAGGACTTTAGTTTTGTGAAGAGAATAAATAAAAATGGGGATTGTTCTCTTTGGAATATTAATTACTATCTAACCTGAGTCTTAAAAATCTGAAACATTTTGCTGAGAATAAATAAGGAGAAGCAATGTCCAGTGACAGAAGGGTCAGTAACCTCGGATTACGGATTAAATATAATTGGCGAAAGAACCAGTAGCAAAGTGAAGAACAAAATATTCATGCAGCAAATTATGGTTTGGAATACATGGCGTGAAAGGTCAGCAGATTCAACAGCAACATTCAACAGGAAATTTCAATGGTATGTGAAGGGGAAACATTAACAGAGCTTTGCAAGTGACATGAATTGGTTAGCACTTTCAAAGAAACAATGTACTGAATTATCTCCTTCAATGTTGTATCATTCTACCATTCTAAGAAATGGAAATTTGTAAAAGTGATTTCTACATTGAATCTTACGAGAATCATAGAATTCCTTCAGTGCAGAAGGAGACTATTCAGCCCATCAAGTCTGCATCGACTCTCCAAAACAGCATCTTATCTAGACCCAAATCGCTGCCCAACCCCAGAGCCCCATGTATTACCCATGACTAATTTACCTAACCTACACATCTTTGGACACTCACTCAAGACTGGAAAATTCTGCCTGAGGTCAATGGATCTTTGCATGGTCCTGTTCCACCTGCCATGATTCCCATGGCCGGCGGAAGGGAAAATGTCACCTTAAAGGGCAATTTAGCATTGCCAATCTACCTACCTGTTGGCTTTTCCCTTCACATATCTTGCTGCATATATTTTCAGTTTTACCGTTATTTTTTCTCAGATTTCCAGTCTGTGTAGAATCTCTTTTTTTTAAAGGACCTGTAAAATTACCTCTACAAATATTAATGCACATTTCACCTTAGGGAATAATGCAACTTCTAAATACAAACTATTGAGCTCAGTAATGTTTGACAAGTCAATAATAACTTAATACTGGGACTTGGGGAGCCCCCCAATCTCAGTATTCCATGATGGAATTGACACAAGATGAAAGAAGACATTGCTGCAACCTTTGAAATTCTTCACTAAAAGTGGTAATAGAGTAAATCCAATTTATTTTCCTGTAAATGCTCTGTGAATGTGTACTCAGTGTTTTTACCCAGTGATTTGTATTGGTAACAGAGTAAATCATGTGTGCTGCACATTCTAATGTTTTGCTTCTTTCAGCCAGAGTGAGATGACTGAGTGACCCTGGATTTTTGGGGTAGTACTCATGACAATTTGCTCCACCTGTTTGCTCTTCGACTATCCTTACAAATCCTTTCACGCAGCCCAATGATGTGCAGCACAGTGGTGCAGTAGTTAACATTGCTGTCTCACAGTGCCAGGGACGTGGCTTCGATTCCCGGCTTGGGTGACTGTGTGAAAATTTCACATTCACCTGTATCTGTGTGGGCTTTCTCCATATGTACCAGTTTTCTCCCACAGTCCAAAGATGTGTGGGTTAGGTGGATTGGCCATGCTAAATTGCCCCCTAGTTTCAGGGATAATAGCTAGGTTAAATGTATTGGTTAAGGGTCTGAGTCATAGAGGTTTACAGCATGGAAACAGGCCCTTTGTCTCAACTTGTCCATGCCATTTTTTTTAAACTCCTAAGCTAATTCCAATTGCTCACATTTGGCCCATATCCCTCTATACCCATTTTGTCCATGTAACTATCTAATGCTTTGTAAAAGACAAAATTGTAGACCCCTCCCCCCTTCTACCTCTGGCAGCTTGTTCCAGACATTTGGTGGAAGCCAAATGGCCTCCTTCTGCATTGTAAGGATTCTATGATTCTATGAAGAGTTTGGACATTTTGTGACATTGTCTTGAGAGATAACACTTCTTCAATGCCATTTTTGACCGTTCTAAAGGATCTTTATGGAAGCTGAGGAGGCCTATTGTCTCTGGGGTGGCCCTTTGTCACATCAAAAGAAATTTCTCTCATCATTGTGTTATACTTACCTTTGTTCAAATATTTATTCAACTTTCCACTAGAATGTACCTCAACATTGTCTTCTGGATTCCAAAACAGGATAAACAAAACTATCCTTTGGATGGTATTTTTCAGGACACCCCAAAATTCCACACAGCCAGAATATATTTGTTATTGTTACGACAGTAAACTGGGGAGAAATTTCTGCATGCAAGGGACCTACAATAACAGTAAGATAAATGATCAGTTAATAATCCATGTTAGAAGCGTTGGTTGAAAGATAATTGCTGGCTATGACAACTCTTCTCCCCATAGTGCCACACCATTCCATGAACAGGCAGATTGAGCCTCAGATTAATAACTCATCCAAAAATATCACCTTTGGCAATACAATACTTCATCAGTGTTGCATTTAAATGCCAACTTTAATTAACTGTTCAAGTTCTACATAACAACATTCCTCGTAACCTTACTCCTCAATTTCCTCATGACAATTTGTCATTTTTTTTCCTTTAATTCTCTCACCTAGAGAATAATCTGTTCTAATTCACTTTATCAGAATCCTTCATAATTTTAAAAGATTTCTGTTAGCTCTCTACTAAGTCTTCTTCGCATTGTGAGAAATATTCCCAGTATCTCTTGTCCTTTTTCATAATTGGAGTATCTCAGCTGGCATCACAGTGGATCATTGCCTTAATGTATTTTCCATAAATGTGTACAGAGTTTAAGTTGTGGCTTGAGCGATATCCATATTGTCCACAGCACTCCTCAGAAACAGGGTGGCAGATGGGTAGGGTAGCAGGCCAGCAGGGGGATCCGTTGCCAGTGGGACAAGTTGTGCAGTGGGAAAAGCAGTAGAATGGCAAGGTGGCAGGTGGGTAGAATGGCAACTGTGCAGGGGGACACAGGATGGCAAGTGGGTAAAATCACAAATGGGTGAGGTGGTAGGGTTGTCAGATTAGGTTGGTAGAGAGCTAGCCAGGCCAGGTTATGGAGTAGTCAGGTAGTGGGAGCTGGTCACATCAAAATGGAGAGGAAATCAGTAAGTTTGGAGAGGACCGGGAGTTATATGCTGGAATCTGATCATGTCACGTCAGTTGGAGAGTCAGAGTTGAGAGGAGGAGATGGGAGGTTAGGGTGATAGTTGGGTTTTGGGGACAAAACAAGTCAAGTTGGGAGGGAGTCAGAGCTGTCAGTGTGAATGATTGGAGGAGAAGAACTGGACATCAGTTGTATAGTTACCTCGCAGTTCAAAAAGGAATTTTCTGTCAATCATTTCCTGGGTAACTAGTCAGATAATTGAAGTTTAACTATTTGTAAACTTTCTCCATGAGGTGCAGAAGAATTTCCAATTGGAAGTTCAAACTTTCTGGGCAATTCCCATGGACTCATGAGACATCCAAGAGGATCTTGTTGTGCATCTTCTGGGGTACATCTGGTCCCCAACTATCTGAATACTGGAAGTTCCAGACCTCTACCTGCTTTCTCATAAACAACAGGAACAAGGTTATTATTGGGATAAAAGGGAGCAGTGTTGGCAAAAATTCCAGTTCTTTCAAAAAGCTCAGATGTAGCACCAGTAAATACATTACAAGTTTTAGATTAATAATGTTATAAGTATCTGTGTATGCCATCTGGAAATTACCTTCAATTTATTATAGATAAACTACCAGTCTGCTACTGTGCAATTTCTTCTAGATGCCTTGGCAGCCTTTGTAATTTCAAAAGCAAGTCAATTGTTAATTTAACCCCATTTTGACCATTTCTAGCCCTGTTTTATTTGATAATAACAATGCACTGAAAAAATGAACTGGTGGCCAGAGCAACTGAAACACTGTCTGGTAAACAACTTTCTCCAATCAGAGTCTTGGCATGCCACAGAACCAATTTGATGATACAAGTGATGTCTTGTCAAAATGCAAACCAGATGCAGTTTTTTAATTTTATTATTTTGAAAAATAAAATGCGGAATTGCAGGATGTTGGAAAAACCAAGTCAATGAGCTGGATTTCTCCCCAGTCTAGTTGGTGCCATCTTCCAGTCCAGCTGAAGGTAACACCCGAGATGGATCTCCCAGCGGGGCAATAGGCAAGCCATACAAGACTCCATAGACCTCAGTGAGACTGGAAGATCCCGTCACTGGAAAACATGCCATGGGAGGGGTTGGATTGGGAGTGGTGGGAGGAATGTAAAATCTGGCTGTTATGATGACCACGAACGATATGAGGAATTGTCAATAAGTCTCCCAATGGACATTGTGGAGTATGGTTTCCCTCATTGAGCGAGTGGAGGTTCGTCCAATAGAAAAGGAGCAGAGGGAGTTTAAAACCTTTGTCTTTCCCCAGGCCAAGCATTGTAGGTCACAGGCATCAACCACAGCCGCAAAAGCGATGCTTTATTTGCTGTGTAAATAAAGGGTGCTGGTGATGGTAGACTGATCTGGATGAGATTACTACACCGGCCCAATATTTACTCCTCAACCTTCATTCACATGCAGCGGAATTTGACGGCCCATTCACAATGAGGGTGGGATTGTCAAATGTGGTGAACCGTTTAAATGTCCAGTGACTTCAGCAGGACTGCAGCATCCCGCCAGCGGGAGAGGCTGTAAAATTCCACCCATGAACTTCTTTGCAGCTCATCTTGTAAGAAACAATCTCAGGCACATTTTCAACACTGCACATCATATCTGAGTGGAGCACTAGCTGAAGATTCACTGTGTTCCCATTATTCACAGAGGAGAGTCAGATAAAACTATAACCTTGTTATATTTTACTGCCTGAATCCTCAAAGGGATAAAATCAGTGTGTGAAGAAGTGCAACTGTCAGATGCAAAGATGATTGTAAAAATAAACTAGGTTTTTCATATCTTTCTTCAATTCGGCTTTCTTGTCTTGGGAATAATGGATTTTTGAAAAGGAATTCTTTTTAACGAAGGAGTGAAATTGTCATTCGTGTTTTTATAATTGCGATTTTTTTGAAATGTATTTTTATATTGAAATTTCATGACTTTTGGGTTAGGAATCCTAGTTTGTTTTTGTCAGTATACTGTCATTGTAATTCCAGCTTTCTCTGTTCCATTCTCTGATCCTACTCTTAAATCAAATCAGTGGAAAAGGATGAGCTCTATCGTTTATTAAATCAAGCCAATTTGAGTCAATTTAGATTTTTTTTAGAATTTGCTCAACCAAGATCACTTTGGACTTTGGTTATGCTTCTCCAGTAAGGTCACCAGTAATGTTACTGACACTATGGGATGAAGTATTGCAGATCTAATTGGCAGGTTCAGAGGAAAACAGCTCTCTTGCGTTTTCACTCTCTCCTGGACTCAGTATATTACAAAATCATAAAGATTAGTGGAACTGATAAAAGTGACCTACTGCATGAGGAAGGGAAAGGATGTGTTACCCAGAACGCAAGGGCCAATTTGACTCCCCCACATCTTCCACTGCTGCATCACATCCAATTCATACAAAGCTTTCATTCTGCCTTCAGTTAATTAGCACGCCTGACTTTCCCCCTTGAAGGAAACTGGCAGAAGCCGTAGACAATAAGAGATTGTGTCAGACTCGGTTCAGGAAGCTAACTGAAGCAGGTACCAGTTTTGGTGCGTCAGTCTTTATTCACTGGTAATGCTGAGCCTTCACTAGAAAACAAAACGTTGCGAGGTGATTTAATTGTGGTGTCTAGAATGGCTTTGTGTGAATCACTTTTTCCACCCTAAAAATTGCTCCCTCCCCAAATAAACCAATTGACCACAAATCTTATGAAGTCACAACTCAATATTTGAATTCACAGATCCAATATCTTTGAATTTTAAATGCAAATTTAAAAATCTGCAGTCAGGCCAGCCTATGACTTTTGATTTACTGGGTCTAATAGTGTGAATATTATTACGCTTGTAACTAACATGCTGTGTTGCAACTTGATACCAAACAGGGCATCTGTGACTTTCTGTTGATTATTCCCTTGTAGGCAATCTAGGATAGAATCACTGCAATATTTTTTCTCTGATATTTCCTGGGAAGCCAATGTAAATCTTAAGTACTCAACTTTTAATCTGATTCCTGGAATGATATGCTCCCACGTTGATCACAAATCTCATTGTAGATGTCACCATCTGTCTCTGTAGCAAGAATGACTAAGGACTCCGAACACAAATATCACATCTTTATTTTTTTCATCATCTGTTTAAAGAGAGACATCACACTCAATCTTATGGACGTGACCAGGACGTCACACTGATAGCTGGAACATTTAACATGCCACCCTCTGAGATTAAGGATCCCGGAGATGGAAAACCCGCCTATCAAAAATGCCAACCAAATCGAGGATAGCAGTTCATCCGTAGTCAGCAGTGCCACCAGGAAGAAGGTGACAGTGCATGCTCACCCGAGGCCCCAGATAATGGAAGTACCCAGGAAAGGTGAGTGATGGAAGGAAAACAGTCAAGGTGAGGTCATGACAGAGGGGGCAATTGGGTCAACAGAAAGGGCAATTGGGCAACTATCAATGTGGGTCACCCTTTCACGATGCAGGTCCTTCAGCAGAAACCTCGTGCCTCTAAAAGAAGGACTGTAGAAGCTCTCAAACAAACTGTAATGACTTTGACAAGGCCCATGAGGTTGGGCTTTTGGAGTATGAGCTCCCTGACTGAAGTCATAATTCATTTCCCACTCAGGGAGACTCACCTTTATATAAATATGGGAGAGTCATACCCAACGACACTCCAGATTCAGATTCTGTACCAAAAGCACTCTTTTAGAATGGAGTTAACTTAGCAAATAAAAGGATTCTGGTGAAGGGATACCGGCCTCTAAAGAATTAATTCACAAACATGCTAGGGTTTTCTTGTTGTGCTTCTTATAGTGCGGAGTGCTGCTGGGTTGATACCAATAAATGCTGGGATGAAACCATTAAGTGGGCATTAATTGTCTCCTTAAGGGCTGCAATTGATGGCAGGGCACATGATTTCCTGCCACAAATTTAATAAGGCTGGAGCTGGGAAGATAGTGGGGTCCTCATCCACCCCCTCCCATCTAATCAAATGTGCCTTCGACACTGAACCTGCCAAGGGATAAGGTTTCCATCAATGATATATAAACATTTTTGACTTTAGCGCTCTCATTGCAAAGCTTCATGTGTGAGAGCATTTCAAGAATGTGGTACGTCTGCAACAGATATTCTATATGTTAAAATACATTGAAATGGGCCCTGAGTTTTAAAAGCTATTTTGATAGTCTCCATTTAGTAGAATGGCTGGAATTATGTTTGGTGCTGGACAAGTCATGGAAGTTTCCAATGCTCCTGTTTGTTGGGGTGAAGAATCTGCCTGATGAGACTACTGACATGAAATGAGTTGATCCAAGCCTAGTTTTCCCACAGTCCCCCATGAAATATAGCCTATTTCAGTTGAATGATAATGGGGTTGATTCTCTGGGGCCGCTAGCCCCTGGTGAAAATCACAAAGGCCCAATAAATCGGCCATTAGCCATAAACTGGGATTGTTGTCAGGCATCAAACGCACTGTAAGTCCCCCAGCCCCCTATGCCAACACCTATCAGATCCCTGACCAGAGTGGGAGGGCACCTGATGAGTTATCAGAATTGCTCAACTCAGTGTCATTATGGAGCTGAAACCTCAATTCAATGCCCTCCTCTGACATACCATATCCCCAAAGTGGGAAGTCCACCAAAGATCTGCCAAGCTGCAGAAGAAAGGTCCACAAAGAAAGGGGTGGGTTGGATGGGCTCAGGCGAGGGGAGAATGAGTTAACCTTGGGGATCTTCCCCAGAATAGGGATCTTGCAACTGGACTACCCTCTTCTGCCCTGGGAAAAGTGGAGATCAAAATCTTCATTCTTAACTGTATACTTTGAAACTTTTGAAATGGCCTGGTCACTTCGACATCTACGTACCCAGGTGCGCCTTTACTTTCTTAGAAGCTGCAGGTGTGAGCAGATCCATTTGAAGTCCTCTGACTGACAGAAGTTTTCAGTTTCACTTGGGGGAATTTCTTTGTGTTGTCTGAACAAGCAGCAGGTGCAACTGGCCAATTTTAACTGCTCTGAATGACAACTCCAGAGCAAATCAATTACTTCATTGTTGATACAATCCTGGAAACCCCAAGAATTTCCTATTTGCACAGTTGGTCACTCAGCCTCATTCTTTTCACTGTTTTTAACACTGCATTTTTTCACGTCCATAAGCCTTCCTAGAAATCTCAAAGGTTCAGAAATACTTTGTTTACATTCAATTTCACATTCCAATGCCTTTTACTAGCTACTTGATTGACAGGTTGAGACTATTACACAACAGGCAGGAGCTTTGATTCTTTCTGTTTCCCTTCAAGGTGAATTGATTTCAAGCACGTCCTTTGCTCTTCATCCCAAGATTTATAAATAGGTTTGCTCTAATTGGTAAGTTGGCAGGTGCTTTAACTTGCTCCTTTATAATTGTAATGTTGATAAACAGGCTTGTTTTTCGATCTGAAGACCTTGGCTGACTGTTTTTCTTCCAGAGTGAGTTTTCTTCAAACACTCATGCTGGAATATCACGAGCGCACTGATGGTGACTTTCAACCAAAGAAAGAGGCTGACACCACCCTCTAGCCATCTTGGGTGCATCACTGTGGCAGTGATACCTTGGCTGTGTTGCCCTGACAGGGTGCAGGTGAATGGTGAGGAGGTGTGGCTGGCTGGTTGGTTGACGTAGGGCCTTCTGAGGGGATGGGGTGGTTTGGGAGGGTGCTCAAAGTGGCCTGTTGGGGGTAAGAGCCTGAGGGGATCCAAATTAGAGTACCTTTCTTGTTGGGGGGGGTGGGTTTAGGGGGAAAGGTCTCTGCCATGGAGGAGAGGCAGTTGGGTCACCCTCATGCCTGTATGGCAAGGGGGGCATGATGTGGCGATGCCGGGTTTGGACTGGAATAAAGTCTCACAATACTCTGGAAGAAAACTCACAGTCAGCCAAGGTCTTTAGATCAAAAAACAAGCCTGTTTATCAATATTACAATTATAAAGGGGCAAGTTAAAACACTTGCTTGCTGTTTAATAGCCTCAACTTACCAATTAGAGCAAGTCTATTTGTAAACATTGGGGTTAAGAGCAAAGGAAATGTTTGAGATCAATTCACCTTGAAGGGAAACAGAATGAATCAAAGCTCCTGCCTGTTGTGTAATAGTCTCAACCTGTCAATCAAGTAGCTAGTAAAAGGCATTGGAATGTGAAATTGAAAGCAAATAAAGTACTTCTGAGCCTTTGAGATTTCTAGGAAGGCTCATGGACATGAAAAAAATGCAGTGTTAAAAACAGTGAAAAGAGTGAGGCTGAGTGACCAGCTGTGAAAATAGGAAATTCTTGGGGTTTCCAGGATTGTATCAACAATGAAGTATTTGTTTTGCTCTAGAGTTGTCATTCAGAGCAGTTAAAGGTGCTCAGTAGCACCTGATGCTTGTTCAGACAACACAAGGAAATTCTCCCAAGTGAAACTGACATCTTCTGTCAGTCAGAGGACTTTCGTCAGGTGACACTGGAGAAAGGGGCAAACCCCTGAAAGCCAGTGGGGTTACTATCAAATAAACTTGTTAGACTGTAATCTGGTGTTTTGAGACTTCTTTTGGCATGGGGGAGGGCAGAGCCATTCTTTGAGTGGTGAGGGGAGGATAACCCTCAGAGCTGAGAGTTTGGGGATGCTCCCCTTATCTGAAGGTGGTTGCTATGTCTATAATGGTGGGATAGGGAACCTGTCTCTAAACTCTGAGGTCAGGATGCCTTTTGAAAACTCCAGCCTGATCTCTGTGAAGCCAGGCTGGCAGATGTGTTTTACATTTTGAATGTGTTTACCTTGTTAAAGTGGCTGAATTCCACTTGACAGGCACTGCCAGCTCCAGCAGGAGCAACACCGGTTTTCCCGTGGGCAGGAGCACTTAGGAAAAAGAATGCAGAAGAATTGTGGCCAATGAATATCCACCTGCTGTGATGTGCACATTCAAGGGAACTGCACATATCTCACATTACTGTGTCACAAAATAGGAATATTGATGTGAAATAAATATTTTGATTGCAATCTGTGAGTAATTGGCAAGTTTCCAGTGTGAGGATTTCTATACTTGGGCATGACATTTTATTTTACAAGTGTCAATCACTATTTAACAAATCAGGTACAAATTTGTGGGAAAATACAGCTTTTGAACTGTAAATTTTGAAAATGCAATGCTGTTGACAGCAAAAAAAAAGCTGTTAGCAACCTATCACAACACACCTGCAAAATCCTGCACTAATGCTTCCCCATCAGTGAATAAAATCAGTATGAATGGCACCTCTCCCACTGAAATAGACCCAAGCAGATTGCACAAAGCGACAGAGGACAGGGTGAAGTACTGCAAACTGATTAGGAAGAGCAGCAGTGGTTAATGAAGAGCCAGCTAGCAAAGGGCAGAATGCCAACCTGCTGAGGGCATCCGACTGAGTTGTATAAGGATACAGACCTTTGTGGGGCTACTTTGAAACACAGGCTGGAAGTGGGTGAATTAATGAGGAAAATTATGTAATATTACTTCAAAGTAGCCGTAAAGGACATAGATATGAGACAACAGGAGAAGCATTCCCTTACCGTATTTATAAGAGTATTTGTTCCCTTTCTTGCATTGTGAGCACAGGTCAAGGGTAGCGTGGGGGTTGGTGATATGTGAAACAAACCAAAATCCTGATCATTTCTGTCATGTCCCAATGGCTGATGTAATGGGGACAGAAGTTATTTGACAAGTCACAGGTATTCTAAGGCAAGAAAACACAAATTTGCATTTTTGAAGTGCTTTCCACATGCTCGGGGTATCCCAATTAACTTTACAGACAGTGAAGTACTTTTTAAGTATAGTTGCTATTGTAACGTTAGGAAACAGCTGCTAATTTGGGCACAGCAAATTCCCTTAGAATCCACACAGTATAGAGAAAAGCCCATCATGTCTGCAGTGACTCTCTGAAGGGTCATCTTACCCAGGCTAACTCCTGACCTATCCACATGCACCCATTTAACATCCAATCCACCTGACCCGTACATCTTTTGAACTGTGGAAGGAAACAGAAGCACCCAAAGGAAAACCACAGAGACACAACAGAATATGCAAAATCCAGTTTTTAAAGTTTATTTGAGTGTCACAGTAGGTTTACATTAACACTGAAATGAATTTACTGTGAAAACCCCCTACTTGCCATACTCCAGTGCCTGTTTGGGTATCATTGAGGGAGAATTTAATATGGCCAATGCATCTAACCAGCATGTCTTTTGGTCTGTGGGAGGAAATCGGAGCACTCAGTGGAAACCCATGTGGACATGGGGAGAATGTGCATATTCTGCATAGACAGTGTCCCAAGCTGGGAATCAAACCTGGGTCCCTGGCACTGTGAGGCAACAATGCTAACCACTGTGCCACCGTGCCATCGACAATAGCAATGAAACAATAACCACTTTCAATGATATGCTTTGATAATTCTGCTTTGGGTTTCTTTTTTTCCCCAAATTCCCTTGATTTTGGAAAGATTCTATCAATTGGAAAATAGTGAATCTGTCTCCCTGTTTATAAGCGGGTCATTTTCATGTTGGCAAGATGTAATGAGTAGAGTGCCATGAGAATCAGTGTTGGGTCTCAACAATTTATTACCAGTGACTTGGACAAAAGAACGGAACATAATTGCTGCATTTGCTGATGGTACAAAGATAGGTCAAAAAATAAGTAGTGAAAAGGATGCAAAGAATCAGCAAAAGGACATGGATAGGTTAAGTGAGTGGGCAAGCATTTGGCGGATGAACTATAATGCAGAAAAATGTGAACGTGTCCATTTGGACAGGATGAATAGAAAAGCAGCATATTATTTAAATGGAGAGAGACTGCAGAGTTCTGAGGTCCAGAGGAATGTGTTACATGAATCACAGACATTATCGTGCAAGTTTGGAAAGAGAGTAGGGAGGCCAATGAAGTATTATTGTGGTCCAGACCACGTCCGGATCACTTTGACTTTCGTATTTAAGAAACAAAGTAAATATATTGGAAATACATCAAAGGACTTTCACTTGGAATGGAGAGGGTTGTTTTATGAGGAACAGTTAGGCTGAGTGGGCCTGTATCCAACAAAGTTTGAGAAAATGAGAGGTGATTTATCAAAACATGTATGATCCTGAGGAGACTTGACAGGGTGGATGAAGAACGATATTTTCCTTTTTAGTACAGACTAGAACTAAAGGACACAATTTAAAAAGTAAAAGGTATCCCATTTAATATGGAGATGTGGAGATTTTTTTTTTTCTCTCAGATTCATCAGTCTTTGGAACTCACTTCCCCAGAATTTGGAGGAGGCAGGGTCATTGGAGATTTTTAAGGCAGTAGTAATTAGATTTTTAACTAACAAGTGATGTGAGAAGTTATCATGGTTAGGCAGGAATGTAGAGTAGAGGCCAGGTCAGCCATCAATTTATCAAATAGTGGAGCAGACTCGTGGGGCCAAACGGTCTGCTCCTGTCTTTAAAGCAGATGAAGTGTGAGATATCCTAAAGGTTTATTTTATTATTGTCACAAGTTGGCTTACATTAACACTGCAATAAAGTGACTGTGAAAACCTAGCCACCACACTCCAGCGCCTGTTTGAGTACATTGAGGGAGAATTTAGCACATCGAATTATCACATCTTTTAGATTGTGGGAGGAAACCAGAGCACCCGGAGGAAGCCCAGACAGGCACAGGAGAGCGTGCAAATTCCACACAGGTAGTGGTCCAAACTGGAATTAAACCCGCATCCATGGCATGGTGAGACAGCAGTGCTGACTACTATTCCATTATGCTGCCAGATATTCAATACTGTATGTGTTGTCAGATGCCTTCAAAGATTGCAGTATGACATCATTTGAAAGGAAATGTGTCATGGAATCTAATTTTAGTTTCTCTTTTATTTTCAGCAGAGTACGTAAACAGTTCTGCCTTGCTAATGTTTTCAACTTTTCTGTTGATGAATATCTGTTGATGTGTGTCTAGATAAGTGAAGTCATGCTGTGTTTATCAATTCCCCTATGAGTGGTTGGTGCTTTTATATCATTACAACCTACGATACTATGATCAGTAATTATTCTGAGACAATCCTTTGGTTAATATCTTGCTTGGAGTCGGATAAGAGGCTAACCAATGTCAGTCAAGTGTTACTAAAGGAAAGAACAGTCAAATTAGACTCAGTCATATTACAAGATGCATTAAGTCCCCAAAAGGCATCAGCGGTGAATGTCCATATTTCTCAAGCAAAGTGCACCAGACTCTAAATTGACAAAGGATGCACAAACCTGATGTCTACTGGAAATAAGCAAAGCGGGTAAATCATGATATCATTTATTGTTGAATGGTGACTTTATGCAAGTGCTGTCATTTTTGAGCTCCATGCTCCAAGCTTTTGCCTACACTCTCTCCTGATATTCTATAGCTGAACAGATATTCAATGATACGTAGGACCAAACTCCATCACCCCACCACCATCCAATCTCCCACCCCCCCCCCCCCCCCCCCACATAATGCACCTTCCTCCAACACACAACAGACAGACAAACAGACACACACACACACACACACACATACATCATTACTTGTTATGCAGATACACTAGTGAAGGTGGCCTCATATTTCAAATTGGATATGATGGGCTTCAAATTCAATGTATGTTGGTGCTGAACTCCATGCTTGTTAATGTTGAATGCTAACTTTTTCTTAGGTTTCTTTTGCATGAAACATTCTGTGCACACCCATCTGCATTCTGCACTGAGCTATCATGTCAAGTCCATTACATGAGTGCTTTCATCCTTAAATGAACGAGCATCTGTGTTGACCATTCCCCTGTGGTGTCTTTTCGCCCAATGTGTCATCACACTCAGAACTGACCTCTATTTTATCTTCTAAATTATGTGTACTCTCAACACCTGAGCTGGTGGCTGTTAATGCAAAATTAACCGATAATTGTCTTTAAAAGTTTCCGTGTTATTACTTAAGGAGGGATATATTGCATTGGAGGCAGTTTGGAGATGATTAATGCTGTTCTTTCAGGAATGGAATGATTGTTTTATGGGGAAAAAATTTGAACAGGTTACGTCCATACTCAATGGAATTTTGAAGAATGTGAGGTGATATGGAAACATATTCTGATGAGGCTTTACAGGGTCAATGTTGAGAGGATGTTTTCCCACATGAAGAAACCTAGAACTAGGGGCTGCAATTTCAAAATAAAATTTAAAACAAAGACAAGGAGAATTTTTTTCTCTCAGGGGGCTTTTGGTGTTCTCTATCCCCGAGAGTGGTGGAGGATGATACTTGAATGTATTCAAAGTTGAGTTAGACAGATTTTTGATTGACAAAGGAGTCATAGTATGGGGCAGACAGGGTCATAATCAGACCAGCCATAAGTTTTACACCATGAATTTGGCTTGGATAAACATGATATGTTTCACTTCAGGTATGAATCAAATGACCCAGTAGGGAGCTTTTATAAATAAAGTTTATTTAAGAATATAGTTCACATGTATGGAAAGAAAATTAGTAAGAACTTTTATTAATTATAAACAAACACAGAACAACCGTGATAACGTATAACCCTTAACAAATGTAGGAGCTGTCCCAATCAAACAAAACTCTTGTCATAGGCAAAACCCTTTAAACAGGCTTAACACAGCAAAGACTAATGCTCACATAATACTGGAATTGAGTACTTTGGTTGGAGAATTGAAACTCTCAATCTTGTAAATTTTAGTAGTCTTCTTCACACACCCAGAACAGCTTGAAGTCAGAACAGCCATCAACAGCAGAGTTTCTACTCCAGGAAGTCTTTTAGCTAACCCACAGAATTTCCAAAACCAACGAGACAGAGAAACTTATTTTTTGCTTGCTGCTGCTTCTAAAACTAAAACTCAAACT
This sequence comes from Sphyrna mokarran, assembly GCA_024679065.1. Classification (NCBI taxonomy): domain Eukaryota; kingdom Metazoa; phylum Chordata; class Chondrichthyes; order Carcharhiniformes; family Carcharhinidae; genus Sphyrna; species Sphyrna mokarran. The sequence goes on from JAGIQG010000007.1 coordinate 104,125,770, forward strand.
GAATAACTCCAAACTGAAAATAAAATAAAGCTCCTATCACCTGATCTGCCAACCAGCTTTTCTCTGAGCAATGCAATATCGTAAAATAACACAGGGCCTGATTTTACCATTTTTATTCTAAGTGCTGAATCTGGGCGCAATTCACATCCAACTTGGAAATCTGCTTTCAGGCGCTCCCATTAGCACATAGCCTGAAAAAGTATTGTGAGCCTGACTCGCACTGTGGGCAGGACTTAGCAGACTCGAAGTGATTGGAGGTCTGAACTGCGCATGCGCACTAAGAAAAAAATTTGAAAAGCGTGCCCGTGTCAGATCACTCTTGAGAAGCAGAAAACAGAAAAAGAGGCTTGGGAGCAAAAAGCGGGAGCGATGGCCCCCACTCACATCAATGTCCCCCTTATCCACCCACCCCCCCCTCCCCTCTACACAGGCTGATCACGACTCCTGCTACCCCCCCCCCCCCCCACCCCCCACCGATCACCCACAGAATCTCAGCAGGCCCATCCCCCAGTTCCCCCTCCACCAGAGATCCATTTGTCTCCCCCCACCAGTGAGTGATCAGGCCTTCTGCCTCCCCAACAGAGATACATCTTACCCCTCTCCCACCACCCCTGAGAATGATGTGGCTTCAAGAACAAAGAACAAAACAGCACAGGAAACAGGCCCTTTACTTCACTCCACTCCTCCAGAGAATGTTCTTGCCTCATTCCCCTCCTCCCCCCCCCACCCCCAAAGAATGATCTAGCCCCACTCTATCCCCACCCACTGCCAAGGAACATCTGAACCACCTCCTGATCCCTCCCCACCCCCAAACAGAGAATGGTCTGGCCCACCTCCCTCCCCCCTCCACAATCGATCTGAATCAGAGAGCCATTGGAAGCTCTAAACTCGCCTCTTTAATAGCTGGAGCGCCCATTTCAGACTTTTATACAGCATTTCAGCACGGTTCCAGATCAGCGAACGCGATGGTAAAAGGGGAAATGCTAATAAAGCTGGGTGGGTAATTCATTAATTTAATTTAAATGGTGTGCATTTTTTGGCGCAAATCAGATTGTGGTCTTTCCTGGGTTTCAGTAAAGTTGGCATCTACGCGGACACAGGCGCAGATCATGTGAATGGTCTCACACCTGACTTTACCTCACTTGCATACCCGAAAAGAGGCCAGACGCAATCACAAAATAGGGCCCATATAGTTAAAATAAACAGACCCCATTGAAGCAGCAATGAAAAAACATCTCCAATCAAATCAGTAACAAATGACATCAGCTCAGGCTGGGAGTTAAGAAAACACTGAAGCTATGAGAGCTGCAGAGATCATGATTAAAAAAAAAACTTTCTTAAAATCACACTAGCACAACAATTCTCACCTTGTTCTTTTTACACAGCCTGGAAATGTTGCAGTTCTTGAGTATCTGAAAATAGAATGGGATTAAGGTAGGTTTATGATAAGAGAAAAGGAAAACAGTATGGGTTGCATGCTTATATTATCAAAAGTTTCTCAGTCTAAGCAAAAGTGGGATGAGGCAGACATAGGAATAGAGAAAAGAAGAATTGGAAGTCTAGGTACTCTTAACTTCAAAGTCTTCCTCTCTACTGGTAGACACTGTCTCAGTAATTGTCCTTCCAATATTGATCAGTCTATCTCCTCTATGTGGGTTAGAACATGCAGGCATGCCTCTCATACTCCTGAACTATGCCACCTTATCCTACAGTAGCGAAGGAAAACTGTCTGTGAGTGTTGTGGAATTATATTAGATGATATAGCTTTTGTGATTGAATAGCTGTCAGTGTGTGCAAGCTATAACATGTGGGTTTGAGGCTATGTCTGTGAGAGATAGGTGTAGCATATTAATGTTAGATATGGCTCCCGACTGACAAAGATTATGAGTAGGCGAGCAATGGTGATGTGATGAATTGAATAGTGTCTGAAGCTGTGCTACAACTAGGGAATGGAATTTGAAGATGAATTTCTTGACCTTCACCACTTGTGTGAAATGATTAAACATCTTCCTTCACTGGGGCTAGTTTTAAGATGAGCAACATACGTCAGTATCGGGCCCCTACTGATGCTTGCAGCTACAAATGATTAGGACAGTTGGCTATATACAGGCATCATTGTGATTAACAGGTCTTCATGCTACAGAATAGACATGGATTAATCATGTCTTGTGATCCCTACCTCCTCTCCCTTGTTTTTTTAGAGATGAGTCACTTTGAACACAAGAAGTCCACAGTGACTTCCAAGAAAATTAGCTTTTGCCATTTTTACAATTCCATCATGTTTAGTTCCATCATAAGGTGAGATAACAGAACCATAGATTGAAAACACATGAAGAAAAGACAGTGAACGTGTTTTCGAGACCGTTTTACAGATGATTTTAGAAGCACTGGTACATTTGAGAGTCCTAGCAAAGTGGGAATATGAGAGTATGGATTGGAGTGTATAGGCAGTAATGTGGTACCAATTCACTCCGAAGATGCAAGCATTGCCATTTTGGTGTAATCGGACCTTGGACATTTTCCACCTTATCTGGCCAAGATGCTATTGCCTATTGTGTCTCTGCCTGCAGCTCATCCCGTAAGCAGGATTGAATTTCAGGCCACTATTTTACAAGCAACTGCCATAGGTAAGGCCTGATGAGAGAAGGCCAATCATCCCTAATAGAGGTCCATCCCTAATGGACCTTGGCGCATCTCGTTTCCAGCCTCTTACTCCAACAGCCTCCTGTGCTGTTTAATCCTTAATTGGTCCTGCTGATTGTCTTTTCAGTAAATGTTGGGTGCTATAGAATAGAATTGTGCAGCATGGAAAGTGGCCATTCAGTCTATTGATTCTGTACTAGCACATTTAGGAAAAATTACAATCAGTCCTACAGGATCCTTCAACATTTTATTTAGTTGATCTTTCTCTTCACCCTGGCTCTGACTGAAACACTATTTTCTGGACCCTCTCTTTTCCTCTATCCTAAGTACACTATGAATGGTATGCTTTGTCTGTATTGCGTGCAAGGAATAACATTTTCTCCTGTATACTAATACATGTGACAATAATGAAATCAAATCAAGTAATACTGTAAGGCTGTGTAGGGCACATTGGCTTCTCCTGGCTTCAGATAAATTAAAAAAAATTCTTATCAGCTTATTTTCTGCTGCCACTTTGAATCATAGAATCTCTGTAGTACAGAAAGATACTATTCGGCCCATTGAGGCTGCACAGATAACAATCCCACCAGGCCCTATCCCCACAATCCCACGTATTTATCCCGCTCATCCTCTAACCTTCGCATCCCAGGACACTAATTGGCAATTTTGCATAGCCAATGCACCTATCTGCACATCTTTGGACTGTGGGAGGAAACCAGAGCACCTGAGGAAACCCACGCAGACATGGGGAGAACATGCAAACTCCACTCAGAAAATGATGCAAACAGGGAATCGAATCCCGGTCCCTGGAGATGTGAGGCAACAGTGCTAACAACTGTGACACAGTGCCGCTCCTCTTGTAAGGTGACATTGATGCCGATGTAGACTTGGTGGAGCTGATTTGGCATTTCTCTCTGGAGGAAGTCTTTTCCCCAGAAGAGTCCACATAGAAGTGTGAGGTAACTACTAGCACATGTGAACGGTGGTTGTCCCAAATGCCTAGACAATGTCTCGACTCAAGAATGACTTAACACCTTGCAGCCATTACTTGGGGCACAAATTTCTGGTTGTCAATATTGGTAAAAATTCTTCCTCTTTCCAGCTGAGGTCAAAAAGTTGTCTAATTAATAGGTGTGTGCTTAAAGATTTAATTCTACTCCTTAGGCCCTCTTGGTCTTGCTGCTGACTTGTGATGTACTCGGGAATTGACAAAATGTCTCAACTCCCAATCAGTTTCCATGAGGTAGAATACAATTTCTTAGAAAAGAAAGAAAGCAAACTATTCTTCAGTTCTGCAGGAAATGAACTGGTGGAAATTGTCACTCTGCTCCCACTGTAATGTTGATGTGAAGTGTTGATTTGAGAACGTATTGAATTAATTTTAAAAAAAAAAGCAAAAATGTGCACACTTCAATTACAAGGGATAGCTTAGACGCTTTAGGCTTTAGAAAACCGAGTGAGCTATATTAATTACGGCTTGGTACAATTACTAAAATATCCAGGTTTCCCATGAGATCAGAGGCACACTTAGATGAATGAACTATTAGCCTGAGATCAAGAGTGCAATCAAACTCCAGGGATCCTTTTTTCCCTTTTTTTATCATTTAAATGAAAATAGCCAAAAAATTAACTGTGGCAAAGATTATTTGCTACTTGAACTAAAACACCAATTAGTTCACCGTAACTTTCAATACTAAAATTGCTGACAGCCTGAAGAGCATCTCCACAAACTGCAATAGCTGGGAAGTGTCATGTATTTCAAGCAAAACAGTGCTGTATATTTTTAAGCCCTATCAAAGAATGCTACATTTTCTATTAACCTTTACAAATCAGGGATCCAAGATGCACACCCCTAGTGGAGTCCATTGTTCCCTCCCTCCAAACTTCCCCTTACAGAACCAGAAAGCTGCTTTTTGATTGTGATCTCAAAATTCAACTGTTGCTTGTCTTTTTTTACTACCAGGAAGGTCACAGTTTGAAACATTAGCTCTGTCCACGTTCGACAGGTGCTGCCAAACCTACTGAGCATTCCTGGCATTTTCGCCTTACCTTTCAGATTTCCACCACCTACAGCACTTTACCTCAATCTTTGGTTCTCCACTCCATCTGTTGCTTTGCCATTGATTTTTATGTTATTCCTCCATCTACTCCGCAACTCTCGCTTGCTTTTTCCAAAGCTCGTGGTGAAAGATTATCACTCCTGCCATGCACCCCTCCTCTCTCCAATACTGATAACCCAGTTTTCCTCTATCCCTTCTTGACATGTTTCTGCCTTTTCTCTCCTTAAGAAGCACTGCCACTTCACAAAATGCAAGCATTTTGAAAATTAAATCAAGTTGAGATGAGGAAAGATATGGTTTGAAATCAAGTTTTGTGCTTTATTTGATGTCAAGTGAAAATAAACTTCAACCAAAAGAGAAAACGCTGGAAAGTCTCAGCAGGTCTGGCAGCATTTGTAAGGAGAGAAGAGAGCTGACGTTTCAAATCCTTTGTCAAAGCTCAAACTGAACTAAACTTCAATTAACCTTTTCAAATAAGGGATTCATGACACTTGCCTGGTTCCCGAGTGGGGCCCAATGATTCCTTCCAAAGGCTTGTATGTCGCATTAGCTTCATGAACAAAACTCCAGTTTAATGCTGGTCCGTTGTGAGTCAAGGGAATGGTAAGTTTCAATGCAGAGAGTCCTGGTGAGTGCCCTGAGCCCCCCCAAATCAACTTCAACATCCAACTTTCCTTATAAGGGATATGGACACTATGTGCCTCATGAGCCTTGGTAACTCTGAGCATACTGAGATGTGAGCCTTCCTCAAGTAGCTTTACCATTGCCCAGTTGAAGTTTAGCAAGCTTGTAATGGAATTGAGGAAATATAATCCATATATTGAAACTACAATATCATTCTATTTATGGATATTGATAGATATCTATCAGCTTTGTAGACAACTAAAACATCATTAATTCATAGTTTAATTCAAATTACTATTTTTGCCATCGTATAATTGACCTTAACTTAAAGAAAAACATCCTAATTCTTAAGTATAATAATGAATGTTAATTATATACACCAGTGCACCTCAATGTGCCTAACTCAATATTGGAGTACGGGGCTTGTTGTGTTATAAATACTGCAAAGCAGTCTATAAGCTTCAGTTAGAGCAGAACATCAGAGAGAATATATTAATGATACAATATCAAAGCTGATGGGACTTAAAGGGACAAGCGAGATGCAAATGCTTTGTCCCACACTTTAACCAGTGCTGTCTGATGCATTAGCCACGTGAGGAATCACTGATTCCAGATTTGTGGCAAATGACATGTTTTCCTAGGAAATAAAAATGAGTAATCGGTACTGCTGTTGAGCACGTAATCACATTACTCATATTTACATGGTATCTGTCTGCGAATTTTAACCATTTTGTGAAATTATTGACAACTTGCTGAAACAAAGGGCAGAGGATACAAACATATGAATTATAAGCAGGAATAGGCCACCCAGCCCCGCAAGCCTGCTCTGCCATTCAATAAGACTTGGGTTAAACTGACTGTAACCTCAATCCCACATTCCTGCCTATTCCCGATAACCTTTCACCCCCTTGTTAATCAGGAATCCATCTAACTCAGCCCTCAATATCCTCCTCTGCCTTTCGTGGAAGAGAATCCCAGACACTCACAAACCTCTCCAAGAAAGAATTTCATCAGCTCGCTGTCTTCAATGAATGACCCCTTTATTATTAAAGAGTGCCCCCTAGTTCTAGATTTTCCAACACAAGGAAGCATGTTCACCACATCCAGTCTGTGTGCAAGCGTTTTTAGCTTGTTGCAATTACTTTAGTTCCTTGGTGATTGAATGTTTCTAGGTACAGTTGCACTGCGATTAGCACTGCAGCCTCAGAGCACAGGGACCCAGGTTTGATTTCTGGCTTAGGTCATTGTCTTTATTGAATCTGCACATTCTTCTCTTGTCTGCATAGGTTTCCTCTGGGAGCCTTGGTTTCCTCCCACAATCCAAAAGACATGCTGGTTAGGTGCATTGGCCATGCTAAGTTCTCCCTCAGTATGCCTGAACAGTGACTAGGGGATTTTCACAGTAACTTAATTACAATGTTGAAGTAAGCCTAATGATGACACTAATAAATAAGCATATGAATTACATTTACGTGTGTGTTAATTTAAGGAATATTTGACTGTTCAAAGAGCTTACTGCTAAAAGACTTGCCACTGAAACACAATCATAGTTAGGCCAGCAATGTTTTCTTGCTACCTCTGTTTCAAATGAATTGTTAGTTGAGGCTTATTTTTGTCATGATCGAAAATAAATTATTTATAAATGACAGCAAATGTCTGAAAAGCAAACATGAAATTAGTCTATTTTAAACTAAGTCATTCTGATTATTTCTGCTTCCTGTTAATTCTATCCATTGGTCATGAGTGCTTTTGCAAAGAAGTGTCCTAGAATTTGAAGTACGATACTGACCTATGAATTTTCAATACCTTTACAACATGGGAGATGAAGACCTCTTATATTTCTAAATAGATTTGTGTGTGAAATCTCAGGTCTCATATGTCCTGTTGGCACTGCCAGTGAGAATGGAGAATTTGACACTCAGCCAAATCTCCGTTCACTGCAGAGAATCCCAGTTGCAGCTTTGGTCTGAAACTACTTGAGACTGTGTTCCAGAGACACAGTTGGATCAGAGATTAAGGGCACATGGTCCAGTTCCAGTTAGTCTTTGGGTCAATTTTTCACCAGATAAGAAATCCAATGTTTGCATGGATGCTTATTCTGTTTTGCTCTACTCCATCCACCTCCACACATGCTGATGCCAGAAGATAACATGGGAATAGCTTCACGCCAAAGGAATTCAGCCAGTTCCATCTCCTTTCCATCAATCACCAAAAACGCCTGCATAATTGTTCTGCTGGTGGAAACACAGTAAGAAGTCTAACAACAGCAGTTTTAAATCAGAACACCTCATTTGCCTGACGAAGTACATAGAGCCGAAAGCTTGCGAGTTTACTATCAAATAAATCGGTTGGATTTAAAATTGGTGTTGTCAGACTTCTTACTGTGTTTACCGCAGTCCAACACCGGCATCTCAACATCACGACTGCTGGTAGAAATGCAGACCATATCAGTGGTGAAGTTAAGCCTGGTTGAAAGTTTTGGGAAGGGAGTAGGGGCAGGGAGGTATGTCGTGGTGGTGTACTAACTGAAGAAATAGTTGCCTTGGCAAGAAGTGGACTGAGCTATGAAGTGAAGAATACCAATATATCCTGAAGGTTCAGTTTAAAACTGCCCAGACTTCCAATCCCTGGAAGCGAAATCTATGTGAGCCTTGAAATCCATCTTAGCAGACTTTAAAATGATTGTGCTCAAGAGTCATAATCAGCACCACCTCTATATGAAGATTTTCTCTCCATAGATGCTATCAACCCTGCTGAGATTTGCTGTCATTTTCTGCCTTTGTTTCAGATTCCAGCATCCACAGTATTTTGCATTTGCCCCCTTTCAAGTCTGTTGACTGGGTGTACCGATTGTTTGCACTGCGTGGTACTTTTAAGACTGAAAATGCATTCAACTTAGATGGAACACAAGTCATGTCCTTTCTCCTTGTCCCCCCAATTCCTGAAAGACCCCTCACTAATTCTGCGACTGGAGTACAGTGTTAGTTTCCTCACAATCTTTTTCATGACCCCAAGCCCACAATTTAGAATGTAGCCTGCTCTGGACCGGCTTCCAAGAAATTCAAACTCGCTGTCTATACCCTTGGGATTATTTTTAACTTTGTCATGAGTGGAAAACTGTGGGTCAGCCACCTATTACAGACCTTTCTGACTGCCTGTAGGAAGGAATGAATGAATTGAATCTTCCAAGATCATTAGAACTTCATCAAAAATGGCTTTATTCAACATGCACGAGGGAGAGCAGAACTCATGGCTTTAACCACAGCTTGCTTCCGAGCTACTCGACTGAGCATTGGCTTTTGCATATTCTTATACTTTTTCTCATTACAAAGTGCCACATTTCAATTAGGTCATCAGATTGTTAATTTAAATTGGTTAATAGTTCTGTTTTTGATCACATTATATGGAGCCATTGTCCCATGTGTTTTAACATTAATACTTGATTAGTTTACCAGAGGCACAATTGCTCTTCTAGACTTGTCAGAGCCTTGGTAAGTAAAACCAATTCTCTTATTGTTTTTGTAACCTCGGAATGGTCTCACCTGGAGTGTGACTTTTCTCGTGTAGTCTGAGATGTAGTTATTTGTAATTTGTCATGTGTCTGCCTGTAGTGAGTGTGGATACTATAGTGCTGTCAGTTTAACACTTTCCATTCATTCCTCTCTTGCTGCAGCCTGCACTCCGTCAGTTTGCCCTAATACTCTATTGTTTCCATAGAAGTGTCTCTGTACCAGAGCAGGACATTGTTTCTGATGTATATCATTTGTTTTATTGTCACAGGAATGGTAATCAAGAGTGAAAAAAACAAGAACACAGTAAGATATTCTTACAATAATATCTTGGTGGTCATGTTTATTCTTTGATAGTAAAGACAAAAGCTAGAATATGATTTTTTTTTGCAGTGATGCTTTTGATCAATACTGATCATGACCAAGTGCAAATAGAGTGGCACTGCTGCCTCACAGCACCAGGGACATGAGTTCAATTCTGGCCTCGGGTGACTGTCTTTGTGGAGTTTGCACACTCTCCCCATGACTGTGTGTTTCTTCTAGGTGGCCTGGCTTCCTCCCACAGTCCAAAGATGTGCAGGTTAGGTTGATTAGCCATGATAAATTGCCATTTAGTATCAGGGGGATTAGCAGGGACTATGGGATAAGGCCTGGGTGGGATTGTTGTTGGTGCAAGGCTGAATGGTCTCTTTCTGCACTGCAAAGACTCTATGGGTGAGATTTTATGGCCTTGCTTGGGTGAAATCAGAAATTTGTGCCTGAGATAAATGGAGATTTCTGTTGTCGGACCCTCGCCCACGCTGATTCCATGGTGACGAGACAGTAGAGTTCTGGTCTATGACTCTCTGTGACTCTATCCTGGATGTAGCAGTCTTAATCTCTTAATTTCTCAAGCGAGACTTCTTAGTTGGCATTTACATTCAGCGACTTGGACTGTATTTTTCTAATCATGTTTTTTTTTATCATGAGCAAGTTGTCCCCACTCATTGATGTCAATTTGGCTCTGGTCCATAGTAGCTTTTATGCAGTCTTTATACCTCCATTATTGACCACCACAAAATCACTTCTCCACTGTCAGTGTGCTGGTCATGATAGGTGAGTAATAAATTATTATCTTCAACACTTAAGGATCACATTATCAAGGAACCTACTGTTGTCTGAGATATGAATCCACAAATATTTATGATCTTGATAATGACCCTCACACACACCCCCACCCCTGCTGGAGTTTGTTCTCATTCTAATCTTGGTCCTCATTTGTATTCTGTTGTGAATAAATCTTTGAACATTGAATCCATTTTGTAAAATCATGGGTCTTCACCTGGAACATTTAATACATCAAGCTTACTTTATAATTTTGTCAGTCATGGCTATCCTTTTCCGTTTCATCTCAATTCCCTGTCGTACTTACAAATCCCTCAGATTTGATTTGATGTAATTTGATTTATTATTGTCGCAAGTATTAACATACAGCGAAAAGTATTGTTTCTTGTACACTATGCAGGCAAAACATACTATTCATAGGGAAGGAAATGAGACCATGCAGAATATACTATTGCAGTTATAGCTAGGATGTAGAGAGAGATCAACTTAATGCAAGGTAAACCATTCAAAAGTCTGACCGCAGCAGGCAAGAGTCTGTCCTTGAGTCAATTGGTACATGACGCCAGGCATTTATATATTTTTTCTCTGACGGAAGAAAGTGGAAGAGAGAATGCCCGGAGGGCGTGGGGTCCTTAATTATGCTGGCTGCTTTACCGAGGAGTGGGAAGTGTAGATAGAGTCAGGACGGTCATTTTACAAATATAAATGCAGCATGTAATGGTTTTTGCCATGATACAAAACTATCAATCACTCATAAGGGATTGTGTGAACATAATGTACATTCATTTATTGAAACTAGGCACATGAAATCAGATATGTATTGACAACAACTCTGGAGACATCGGCAGCAGGGGCTGTGCCTGTAGTTTTCTACTCACAGGCCAAAGTGAAACTGAGACTGGATCACATGACATTCCCCTCTGGTGATGACATGCCCCTATCGCTCAAATGCATTTTCTTTATTAATCCCAATTCCCTGTCATACTCCATAATCCTTCAATACCATTATTTCACAAACATATGTCCACCTCTCCTTTAAAAACTTCAATTAATTATGTATCAAAGCCCCTTCATTGCAGCGCTTTCTATACTCCCACAAAATTTCATGTGATTCATGTTTTGATCTCACTGTTAACTGACAGAGAATTGTGTTTGAATTCCCAACATATGTTCCAATTAGTGAGTCTCCTTGCAGATGGTGATTTTGTAAAAATATCCCTTATATTCCCTTGTTTTGAAACGCTAATAAACTCCATTAATTTTCTTCATTATTTTGTACACCTGATTCAGTATATACTTCAATTCCCTTATGATTAGTATCTATTTGCAGGCAAATAGTGACAAGGGGTAGGACATCGACCCTATGAACTTCTCTTCTATCTACCCCAGCTATCTCCACTTTTAACTGCCATGAGGAAGATGACACTAAACGCTGGGAACTGAGAGTACAGACTTCCCCCTAGTAAGTAGTACCTGGGAGAAAGGAAGGTGATTATGGTTGTTGGAGATTAATCATCTTAATTCCAGGACATCACACAGGAGTTCCTCATAGTACTGTCTGAGACTCAAACACCTTCAGCTCCTTCATCAATAATCTTCCTTTATCACAAGAAACTGAAGCAGTCCATGTTCGGATCAACAAGATGTGGATAACATTCAGGCTTGTGCTGATAAGTGGCAAATAATATTTGTGCTGCACAAGTGCAAGGCAATAGCCATATCCAATCATGGAGAGGCTAAGCATTGTCCTTTGATATTCAGGGACATTGCTATCACTGAATCCTCCGCTGTCAACATCTTGATGATTATCATTGACCAGAAATTTAACTGGACTAGCCATATAAATATTGTGACTACAAGAACTAGTCAGAGGCTAGAAATCCTGTAAAGAGTAACTCACCTCTTGGCTGCCCAAAACTTGTCCATCATGTAGAAAGCACAAATCAGGGTTGTGATTAATTAATTTCCATTTGCCTGAATGAATATTGTTCCAACAGCACTCAATAAGCTTTATATCCAGTTTAAAGCTTGATTGGACCCCTTCACAAACATTCATACCCATCACCACTGATGTACAATGGCAGCAATGCGTACCATCTACAAGATGTACTGCAGGAATTCACCAAGGCTTTTTAGACAGCACCTTCCAAACCTGACCTCTATTACCTAGAAGGGGCAGCAGTGCATGGGAACACAACTGCTTGTAAGTTCCTCTCCAAGCCACACACCATGCTGACTTGTAGATATATCACTGCTCTTTCACTGTTATTGGAGTTGCCTCTCTAAATTACTGCCTACCCACACAGACTGCAGAGTTTCAAGGACCCATCACCATCTTCTCAAGAGCCGTTAGGAATGAACAATAAATACGGGCCTAGCTAACAATGGTACGTCCTAATAAAGAATTCATAAAAATCGAAAAGGTTTTCTATTTGTCATCTGTCTATCCATTATTTACAAGTGCAAATCTCAGTGTCTGCTGAAACCAAGCACGATGCCAGTCTCCAGGTTTCTCTTTACATGTAACTACATAGCTTATGGCCAAGCAGAGTGAAATGCTGGGCCCTGAATACCAAGTTGACAATCTCCCTTTTGCTCAGCTCCAGGTTCCATCTCCCATTTTCCTATCTGTGCCACAAATTCCACTCCAACTCATAATTCAATTTATGTAGTGAAGTCTGGCATTGAAATTTATGAAATCCATGGATTGATTTTCCAATATTTGCAACCTGAGGGTGTAATTCAGTTATTGATGTGAGCTAACTTTTACAAAAGCATACCTAGTCTTCTTAAAATTATTTCTCCTAAAGCTCATCAACTCTGGCCTTAGGAACATGCTTTTCCCAATACAGACAATGAAGTCATTGACTTGTAGATGACATGCTTTAGAACTTGCTTTTCTTTCTCAAGACTATAATAACTTGTTACTTTCCAATTCCAAATCCAACACATTTTGGGGGATTATAATTAGTGCCCACAATTCCCTTGCATTTTTATTTTATTTTACACACTACGAATGACAAGCTGAGGGGAATTGAGGACTCACACACTTTGCGATGGACAATCAGGCCCATTACCATTAAGTACCTGTGGCACTGCAATTTGAACATTTTGGAATAAACCAATCATGGTTTATGGTGCAATTTTAGAATCATGAAGGAACAGTTAGGAATATTTAAGGCGTAAAAAAGAAAATTCGGGGTAAACTCAGCAGACATGGCATTACCTGTGGAGAGAGAATATTTTGAGTCACTTGTTCAGAACTAAATAACTGATCAAAAATTGGCAGTGTCGTTTCCAACAAGAAAACCAACATGTTTCTCTCCAGAACACATTAGAGGTTTTCTCTTCAGATTCTACAACATGCTGCCTAAAAGAAAATCAAGGGCTGTGTTTCAAACCATCATGGAGAGAGTGGGGCTTCATGGCATCAACAAAACATGGCTGCACTGAGATCAGGCTCCATCTTTATAGGGTGCTCTGATTATAACAGGAATAAGCCTAACCTCCAAGCCTATCACAGAAGTCTTAGTGGCTTCCCTCTCCATCCCTGATTAGATCTGGCACTTCTCTTCACACACCCTTCCCCCACTCTCCCCCCACCCCCATTTCATTGGCCCTGTCCCCTGTCCTCTCGACCATTGGCCCTTTCTCCAAGCTCCTTCCCTCATCCGTGCGCCCCTTCTTCCCTTCGCCACTAGCACATACCCTATCCCCCATAACCATTGGTAGCACCTCCTGCACCTCTGTCCACTCCCAGCCCAGAATTCCTCCTCTCCCAAATGGTTCCCACTGGGCCTGGTCCCTTCGTACAGGTTGGCACAGCAGGAATGGCATGGGCATCGTGTCAACTTAGCAGTACCAACCTGTGCCAAGGAGAAGTAAGTACTCAGGTCATTACCAAGACACTGCCTAGCCATGTCTCCCTCCCCCTGGGAAGCTTTATTCAGCTTTACATCCCCCACGGAAAATCCTACTACTTGTTCACATCCAGATGAACCTACTGTAAATGGTGCTGGTGTGATGTCACACCAGTGCCCGCTGAATATCTGGTGAGTGGGAAGTCCCAGAGAGAGTGCTCAGTAATGACATGTGAGTGAATTAAAATGAGTGCCCTGAGGTCCTGTGGCCTGTTTCACACCACTCTGGCCTGTAAAATCAGAACTTTGATGTGAATCGCACTGACCGGATTTTGAGTGTGCGCCTCCATTCCTGCAGATGAAGAGTGTGTGATGTTAGTGTATCTTTAAAAAAGTTTTTTTTTTAAACATGATTTCTACAGCTCAGACTTCAGTGATATCATTGTTGCTGGTTTGACTGAAAATGTCGTTTTATTGCTGCTAATGTGACTTAAACAGGGTTGTTTGTGTTTACCGTGGGATTAGTTTTATGATCCTGTATTGTTAGGAGGATGAGTGGCAGTTGGGTTTTCACAGGCACAGCAAGCTGAACAGAAATCTCTCTCTCCCTGTTTTATTTGGAAATTCTGCTGGTGATCTTAAAGCAAGGTTTTGTCTTCCTAATGGGTGAAAATCTGCTGTTGTTGAGGGTTGGACCAGAGTGTCTCCGGTGGTTTGCAAAGCTGTCTTGTCTTCAAACTGTTTTGGAGTGAATCCAGAGAACTGCCGACTTCAACCTGTTCTGTGTATATCAAGACTAAGAGTTTCTAGTTGCCCAATAAAGAGACTCAGTTTCCAATGTCACATAAGCATTAGTCTGTACTTTGTTGAAGTTGTTTAGAGGATTTTTGTCTATGGAACTGCATTAATTAGAATATTGTAGATATCTTTGTTAAGGGACATACTTTATCATGATTGTTTCTTGTTTGTAATTGATAAAAGCTCTTGCTAATTTTCTCATGATGTCTGTTAACTATATATAGAAAAAAAACTCGGTTTAATAAAAGCTTCTTAGTGGGTCACTTGAATCGTACCTGAAGCGAAACATCTCAGGTTTATCCTAGCCAAATTCAAGATGCAAAAGTTAAGAGTCAGGCACACTGTACAAACACTTTGGAGTTTCTAATCTAAGAGAAGGGAATGGTTTAGTTAGGAGGGGCATTGCTTTTTATTTTGGTCGGCACAACATCGAAGGCCGAAGGGCCTGTTCTGTGCTGTATTGTTCTATGTTCTATGTTCTATGTAAGTGTGGGATCAAAATCACCACCTGTGTACATTGGGCAGAATTCTCTGGTCTAGTCCACAGTGGGACACTTTGTGAGCAAGAATGGAAAATTAGGAGTTCCAATCAAAACTCAGTTTCATTTCAGTGGCACTAGCAAGTCCCAGCTGGGAACAAAGATGAAAGATTTTGATTATTGTATATTACATTTGGAATATTTAAGATGTTAGTTTGTGCAGACCACAGGTCGATTTGAAAAAGGGTTCTATGTCTAAACTAATGAAGAAATGATGTTGTAAATTCCCTTAAAATGATATTAATTTTGCCACTTATTGATCTTCATGTAAACAAGAGAAAGGGAGAAAAAGTACTCAGCGAAGCTTCATTAACTACTGTCATTCTTATTTCAATTGAAATGAAGGCCTCTTCAATAATTAAAAGAAGAGTACATTCATTTATCATTGTGATAATATTACTGGACTAGTAATACAATGATACAGGATAATTCTCTGGATATACAAGGTTAACTCCCATCATGGCAACTGGAGGAAATGAAACTTAAATAATATATTTGGAATTAAAAGATAGCCTTAGTGATAATGACAATGAAATTATATAATTTTTATTTTAAATCCATTTGGTTCATGATTGCCCATTAGGGAAAAAAATCTGTTGGCCTAACCCAGGCTGACCCACTGATACCAGATCTCCAGCAATGTGGGTGACTCATATTCGGAAATGGCCTAATAAAACATTCAGGAGGTGATCTTACCAAAAAAATTCAAAGTGCCAAATGAGCATGAAAAAGAAAGAGAATTGTACCAGTTTTTTTTTGGCCTAAATCCCAGACACAATTGTATGGCATTTAGGGAAAAAAGAGGCAAAATGTGATTCTCGCCAGTAGGGGTAGAAGGTGGAGCCTATTCATGTTAGGAAATTGGCTGCTGAGCTGTAGAGGTACTACTGCACTTGGTGTCCAACACCCACATGAGGTTAGTGCATCAGATTATCCCTCTCTTGCTTGTTCCTGTTTTCCGTGCACTAATTATCTCTATTTTAGGTCACAAGGAGCTCTGTCACATAACCAATGCCCTCAGCCAGTCAATCCCTCAGTTCCACCCAGGTTCTCATCTGTAGCCAAGAGAACAACAGAAGAACTGAAAATAAGCAGCCAGGAAAACCTGGCACTGTCCTTACCCATGCACTGCACCAGTGCAGAGACACACACCTCGGTGGGACCTAAATGTAGAACAGGCTTGGGTTCACAATCTGGTGATCACCATACGAACACATATTCACAACCCGAGGATGCAGTTTCACCCAAACGCCCCGGCACTCAGAGGACTCCTAAGGAAGAAATATCGACAAGGTCTAAATCAGATGATGAGCTTCTGGATTTGGCCTCCCAATTCTTCTGGAGAGTTATAAGAGAGCAAGGAAACATCATGCAGAAATGTTGAAAACGCTCAACAGAGTCAAGTTGAGTGCGTCCAATCTTTTAATGGTGTTTTAATGGGGCCATCAATCCTGGTTTAATGTAGAGTTGAAGAGACTATGCCAGCAACCGCACCAGTGCTATTTAAAAATGAAGCGCCGACTTGGTGAAGCTACAATACAAGACAAAGCAGAGGGTAACCTGCGATTAGTACTAAGCAAACCCATGACTGACAGATTAAATCAAAACTCTACTGTCCTGCTGCATCCAGTCATGAACGGTGGTGGATAATTAAACAGTTCACTGGAGGATGTGGCTCCATATCAATTGAGTAGAGGATTTCAGCACATCCATGCAACAGATATTTGCAATCATCATCAAACAGTCATGCCAACAGGGTGATCCATCTCGGCCTCCTTCTGAGGTCCTCAAACATCACAAATGCCAGTCTTTGGACAATTCCATTCACTTAATATCAAAAAAAAAACAGCTGAAGGAATTGGATGCGGTAAATGGTCTGAGCCCAGTTTTGTACTCCAGAACTCTATGCCCCTCGATAAACTGTTTCAGCAATGCTGCAGCACTTGCATCCA
The DNA here is from genome assembly GCA_024679065.1 of Sphyrna mokarran. Taxonomy (NCBI): domain Eukaryota; kingdom Metazoa; phylum Chordata; class Chondrichthyes; order Carcharhiniformes; family Carcharhinidae; genus Sphyrna; species Sphyrna mokarran. The sequence continues at coordinate 104,142,859 of JAGIQG010000007.1, forward strand.
CCCAACGGTGTGGAAAATGACTGTGTACAAAATGTAGAAGAAATCCAATCGAGCTGTGTACTGCTCCATCAGTCCATTGTTAATCATCAGTAAGCTGAGGGAAGGTATCAGTGTATGCTCACCTGGTATGGTCAGTGGTACTTACTCACCATAACCTGCCCACACAATGCTCAGTTTGGTTTCTGCCAGAGTACTTGGCTCCAGACTTCATTCAAATTCCTCTCCAAACATGGATACGAACATTGAACTCCAGGGGTTAAGTGAGTTTCTTTCAGTATATGAGGTTATCACCAATCCACGCAATGCTTCTGCAGTGGCTAAATACAGGTCTCTGAGACCTCTGCTAAATGTTATCAATGTGGCAGTCTTCAATGATGTGAGTCATTGATAGGGGTGAACCACTGCTGCAGCCCCGGCTCCCTGCAAGGCCCCGCTTGTGCTGATTTTCTGCATAAAGGCCTGGCCAGTGTAGAAATGGTTGAGAACTGCTTATGTTGGCGTGACAGGTTGAAGCCGGGCAGAGTGTGGGATCTGTGATGAGGAAGTATTTTTTAATGGTGGCATATTGGTTCCATTTCTGTTGCTGAAAGGCTTCTGTTGTTATTCCTTGACATGGTGGTCTTAGCCACATCAGCTGGACTGACAGGAATTGAGCAGTAGGTGGATTGGTAATGTGCTTGTGTTGTGGCAGGCTTGGGTTGATGTGAACCTTGTCCAGGAGTCTTCTTGTTGCAATCTCCCTTCTATATGAGAGAACAGGATGTTGCTTAGGACTGGGAACCATGGGTGCTGTGTTGATTGGAGGATGCCTGAAATATTATGCATTGTTATGTTAAGCTGGATATCTATAAGACTGGTATGGGATGAGTTGGACCATAACAGTGGATAGTACTCTGTATAGGTATATATATATCCATAGGTGACAAGACAATGGAAAGACCTGAGGTCTGAAGGTTTGAGCATCTAAGTCCCAT